>CM071839.1:20170100-21587600 GCA_036507285.1 Trichosanthes cucumerina | reverse complement strand
TTTGTATAGCTTATGTGAATTATTTCTTTTGAGATGAGATTAATTATGGAATTAAAAGAAAAGGCAATTTCAAGGGCGTTTTGGTGATTGTTGCTTAAATGAGGGTTGTATAAGACTTGACCTAAAATCCTAAACCCTAAGCCTCCTTAGTATTTAACCATAAGAAAACCCTAGGCCATCATCATCTCCTTCATCTCATTTTTAACCTAGAATGCAAACCCTAACCCTAGTTTTTCTCTCTTCTCGTCTAACCTAGCCGACCACCCCCGAAGCTGCCGTTCAACCTCGAGACCGCCGGTCGTTCCTTCAAGTGAGCAGGCCGCACGTAGGTTTCGTCGGAGAGAGAGAGACTGCAGCGATCGTCCTCTAATCGGCAACAACACCGGAGAGCGCCGAAACCACGAAGCCTTCGCGTGTGAGCTCCGTCGGCAATGTACCGGCTCGGCCCCTTGACGCTCGTGAGGATCATCGGGCCTCACGGGTTGCCGTCCCTGTCAGGACCGCCGAAGCCGCCGCAAGCCTCACGTCGGAGCTCGCGAAGACCCAGCCGTTGACGGGCCTCCCTGCAGCGTGCCGGTCGTCCAAGCCGCGAGCCTGCCGACCGAGAGTTCCTCGTGTCCTACCGCTGCTGTTGCTGAGGGAAGAGTGCCGCCGCCGGAGCTCGCGAAAGGAGGAGTCACGCACGTCTCCGGTAGAGCCGAAACCCTCGGCAGTTGCTGGTTACCGCTGCTGCCGCCGCACCGAGGATCAGCCACCGCGGCTCCTGCCGGATTCACAACGCCGATCAGCACGTCTTCACAGCCGTAGAGATTATAGACCGGTGAACGTTCGGGTTAAGTTTCGAATTAGATAAAGGTTTATTCGTGCCCTATTGATTTCTTATACCTTAACTGAGAGCCTAAGCTATTATTTCGAACGCAAATTGTAGGGATTAAACTTGGAGCGGAATTTGGAGGTCAAACACCAAAACCAACTAAGGAATATTGAGTCCTTGCGTTGAACCCGAGGTAAGCGGGGCATGAAATTGTAAGGGCTTGATTTAGGTACTTTTGCAATTATGAGTTTAGTGAAGGCTCGGTGAATAATTTTCGAATTGTGGTGTGAATCAGGTTTTACTAAAGGAAGAGTAGACAAGGAAGTCGATTGGGTTTTGGAGCGAAGTCGGAACTAAGGTAAGGGACCTTGTGCCGAACTTTTAATGGGATTAAATGAAAATGATTTTCATGATTTCATGCGAAATTAGTTTATATTTTTCATATGAAAAATATGAGATATTATCGTGAGAATACTTAATATTTTATGTGCAAATATTTCGATGCATCATGTGGAAATAAACCATTATTTTATGTGAGATTATTCTCGTATGCTATGTAAAAGTATTCCAAAGATTTCATGTGAGAATATGTGATGAATTTGCATGAGAATATTTCATGTTTTCTTACAAAAGGATGATCTTCAAACCTATCTATGAGAAAAGTATGATTTGCATATCGACGATGATGTTTGTGTCATGTGCACTATTATTATGTGATTGATGGGACCTCATGCATGTTTTGTATGCCACGAAATGAATTAATGAATAGTGTGGACATTGGTATCCCTGAGATCATTATGTGCATGGTCAAACATGCAATAGAGACCCTATGGGTCTAATTACAGGGGTCTGTGAGGGACTCGAAATGAAATGACTCAGGATGACCACGATCGGCCACACATATGAAAAAGCGATCATGGATTAAAGACCTGACAATACGCAAATGAAAAAGCAATCATGGATTAAAGACCTGACAATACATAAATGAAAAAGCAGTCATGGATTAAAGACCTGACAATACACAATTAAAAAGGAAGTCATGGATTAAAGACCTGACAATATGAGAAAGTTTTTAGGTCCCGCATATGTATGTTACGAATAAGTTTAAAGGTCATGATTGTATGTGTATGCATCTCCCAAACCCTGTGTAGCGAGGTTACTTATCTGGTATTGTTTTGCAATACTCACCCTTTCTTTTAAAAATGTTTTTGTGTAAAGGAAAAGACGTGCGAGGCGAGAGTGACGGGGAGCGTTACTAAAACCATGGGGACCGACATGTTTTCCGTGATATT
This sequence comes from Trichosanthes cucumerina, assembly GCA_036507285.1. NCBI lineage: Eukaryota > Viridiplantae > Streptophyta > Magnoliopsida > Cucurbitales > Cucurbitaceae > Trichosanthes > Trichosanthes cucumerina. The sequence goes on along the minus strand of CM071839.1, from coordinate 21,585,494 downwards.
CTGCTTTTTAAAGCGATGTTGTCTCTATGTTTTATTTGGAGTTTAAAATTACTTACAGTTTTAATAGGCCATGCTAAATCGATGCTTTTATCTATTTTTAATGTTTTGTTGTTGGGATCCCTGAAACTATTTATATTTATGTGAAGTTTTCTTTTAAGATCTTTTATCTCTTGGCCTATAAATGCATGCATGTGTAGTAATGTCCCTAGGAGTTGGTCATAGAAAAAGTAGGGCGCATACGGTTGGTATCGAGCCCTAGGTTTAAGGGTTCTGTAGACTTGCTTACAGAGTAAGCACGGAGTAGTTCCCATGGTTTAACAACGCCTCCCAGTCACCGCCAGGTACGTTCTGATATTTTATTAATTAAGTATATGATTATGATATGATACTGTTTTATGCATATACATGACCTTAAAAACCCCAAGGGGTGATCCTATCTTATGGTTAGAAAGTAAAGAAAACTGAGTTAGAAACTCTCTGTATTGTAGTATTGACAAAATGCCACCTAGAGGCCGAGAGAGAGGTAGGGGACGTGGTAGGGGCCGGAGGGCAAGGGAAAACGTTGACGCCCAACCGGAATTACCCCTAGAACAGGAAGAGGTTGCTCCACCCGTTCGAGACCTCCCCCAGGACCAGCCTGACCGCCAGGAGAATGTACCTGCAGTTGCCCCAGTGGCAGATCAAGGGAACGCCAATGTTATGACTATGATGGTGGAGGCTATGCAGAGTCTGGTGCGAGCTACCGTAGCCACTCAGCTGGCCCAAGCAAATCAGGGGCGAAACGATGCAACTCTGGAGTCTCGAGCACGGAAGGACTTCGTGAAGTATGATCCTAGATCTTTCAATGGGTCTTCCAAAGTTGACCCCACCGTGGCCGAGTTGTGGTCGTCCTCCATTGAGACCATCTTGATTGATGAACCGCCTCAAGACCGAGAGGGTGTCATGTGCTACCTTTATCTTTGAGGATGACGCGTATTTATGGTGGGAGTCCGCCAGGGAACCATTGTCGCCGCCGAGAAACGATTACACCGAATCTGCTGTTCAAGGAAGCGTTCGCGAAAATTTTATCCGCTGCAGCTCGTTCACGAGAAGCGTGCGAGTTCTTTACGCTTTGCGCAAGCAGAGGAGGCGTGGAGGTGTATGAGAGGGAATTTACCCGTTTGTCCCGCTTTGCTCCCGAGCTGGTAGATACAGAGGCAAAGAAAACAGAGCGCTTCATTATGGGACTGGATGAGAATGTTCGAGGCTTCATTCAAGCATTAGCACCTCCCGATTATGCCTCCGCAGTGAGAGTGGCGGAATTGATTTGGGTGCAGCGCAGATCGCACATGCCAGCAGTAGTGGTTAACCTGGGCAAACCATGGCAAATCATAAGAGGAAGTGGGACCACCAAATTTAACTCACACAGGCCCCCAGCCAGACACCGTGATAGGACCGGACATTTTCGGGCGAGTTCAGTCGAGACCACAAGTCAACAGATCGGGAAATAAGAAGTGGAGATAGGCCACAGTGCAAAAGAATGTGGTAAGCAAAGACTGGGGGTAAGTGTTTGCCCGATCCGGAGTGTGTTTCTGTGTGGAAAAGAAGGGCACAGAGCTAATAGTCGCTCGAGTCAAGCCAAAGACTAGCTTGACCTCGGAGTTATAAGCGGTGGGCCCGCTTTGTGAAGCCGGTTATACATCGGGAGAGCTTATGCAAGCACCCAAGAGAGACATCTATGGCTCGGACTCGGTGGTTCTGGTACACTTCCATTACTTGGGCACCTTTGCCTTTGTATTATTTGATTCTGGTTCTACGACTCTTTATTTCTCGCATCCTTTGTAAGTCAAGCCGAGTTAGAACTAGAAACGATTCTGATATGCCCCGTCTGTCTCCACTCTGTGAGGATAAATTTGTTAGCCAATATGAAAGTCAAGGATGGTAGTGTGACCATCGCAGCACCATGAGTTAGCAAATGAATCTAGTAGTCTTAGACATGTTTGACTTTGATGTAATATTGGGCATGGATCAAGTTAGCGCAGAACCATGCTTGCATTGATTGTTTGGGGAAGGAGGTAGTGTTCACTCCTCCCGACCAACCCGGCTACGAGTTCAGAGGCACGATAGCAGAGAAGTAGGCCTAAGGTAATTATCGCCCTTAAGGCCGGGGAAGTTATTACATCGGGGAGCTGGGGCGTCTTAGCTTGCATACTAGATGCAAGGTGCACAGAGATCTCGGTGACATCGCATCGATGAGTGAATGAATTTACTGACGTCTTCCCGAGGACCTCCCGGAATACCTCCGGTCGAGAGGTAGATTTTAACATCAGATTGGAATTGGGACGACCCGATATCCAAGGCCCCGCATGAATGGCACCGCAGAGTTGAAAGAACTAAAAGTACAGTTACAAGACTTGCTAGACAAAGGGTTTATACGCCTGCCGCGTTTCGCTACGGGAAGCCCCCTGTATTGTTCGTGAAAAAAAGAAAGACGGATCCATGCGCTGTGTATAGATTACGAGAGAGTTGAATAAAGTTACGATCAAGAATAAATACCCTCTCCCGAGAATAGATGACTTGTTCGATCGATTGCAAGGAGCAACAAGTGTTCTCCAAGATTGATCCGAGATCAAAGCTACCATCGATTGAGAATCGGTGAAGAGGATATCCCTAAAAGCAAAGATTGAGATCACGTTATGGGCATTACGAGTTCACAAAGTGATGCCGTTTTGGTTTGACCAACGCTCTGCCGCGTTTATGGATTTGATGAACCGTTTATTCAAAGAGTTTCTTGATACGTTCGTGATTGTGTTCATCGACGATATATCGATATACTCCAAGTGTGATGAAGATCATGAGAGTCACTTGAGAAAAGTTTTAAAACACGCCGAGGAGAATAAGTTGTATGCAAAATTCTCCAAGTGTGAATTTCGCTCGCATAAGTATCCTTCTTAGGGCATGTTGTGTCCGAGGTCGAGTCTCTGTTGACCCAAAGAAAAGTGGAGGCCGTCACACACGGTGGCCTCGTCGTCGACCACGCTGAGAGAGGTACGTAGTTTTCGGGTCTTGCAGGATATTATAGGCGATTCTGCAAGGGATTTTGCCAAGATAGCCATGCCCATGACTCGGTGACGCGTAAGGGAAACTCATTTGTTTGGGATGATGCTTGTGAGGCGAGTTTTCGTGAACTCAAGTACGATTAGTGTCACCCGATTCTTACACAGCCCGAGGGAACAGGAGCTTTGTGGTTTCAAGTGATGCTTCTAAGAAAGGGTTGGGTTGTGTATCGATGCAAAGACGGTAAGGTCATAGCTTATGCATCCCGACAATTGAAGACGACGAGAGGAACTATCCAACTCATGACTTGGAACTAGCAAAGCAGTGGTTTTTGCATTAAAGATCCGGAGACACTACGTATGGCGAGAAAATTGATTTTCACAGATCATAAAAAATCAAGTATCTGTTCACTCGAAGGAATTGAACATGAGGCAACGCAGATGGTTGGAATTAGTGAAAGATTATGATATTGACATACAAAGTACCATCCCAGTAAGGCTAATGTAGTGGCCGATGCCCTCGCAGAAGCTTGAGTGCATACTACTGCGCGAGTGTGATGCACATAGCCGCAGAGAGTTACAGTGCAGAGTTTGCTCGAGTGAAATTGCAAAGACTAGTAGGAAAAACACACGGCTCCTTAGCCTGGGATTAATAAAGACAACCGACTCGAGACAACGTATCATTGAGGCTCACAGTGGACCCTCGTTAGTAGAAAAGCGCATCGCAGTAACTACAGGTGAGTTGATGAGTTTTCCTATCCACGCAGACGGAGGATTACTATTTCAGGGTCGATTATGTGTGTCAAAGCGACGACAAACTGAAAACTGAAATCTTGAGCGAAGCCCATAACTCACCATTTTCTATGCATCCTGGCAGTACCAAGATGTATCGAGATCTGAAACAGTCATTTTGGTGGTGTAACATGAAGCGCGACATAGTAGAGAGGTTGTCGGCAAGTGTTTGACTTGTCGGCGAGTAAAGGCACCTAGGCGAGAGACCGCAGGATTACCGCAACCTTTACATGTACCTCGGTGGAAATGGGAGGAGATCTCTATGGATTTCATAGTTGGGTGGCTAGAACTTTACGAGGTTACACACGGTAATTTGGGTCATAGTGACATGATTAACAAAGTCAAGACATTTCATACTGTGTGGAAACCCACCTATTCTACAGATAAGTGGGCAGACTTTACGGAAGAGATAGTCCGTTTGCATGGAATTCCGGTCAAGATTATTTTGCAGCGAGGATCCACGTTTCACCTCCAACACGGAGGAGTTTACAGAGAGCGTTGGGTTCGCAGATTGAACTTCAAGATCTGACTTTTCATCCCTGCACGGAAAGTGATGTAACGATTAAACCAGATATTAGAAGATATGTTGCGAGCTTGCACTTTAGACTTCCCAGGCAGTTGGGACACTCATTTGCATCTGATGGAGTTTGCTTACAATAACAGTTACCAGTCGACCATCGGGATGGCTCCATTTGAAGCTCTCTATGGAAGACGTTGCAGAACCCCCGTTTTCTGGGAGGAGGTTGGTGAACGCCAGTTGTTGGGTCCAGACTAGTACAGTCACTAATGATGCGGTACAAAAGATTAGGCGCGGATGCGCACATCGCCCAAAGTAGATGTAAGAGCTATGCCGACACGAGACGAAGGGACCTAGAATTCGATGTCGGGGACCACGATTTCTTAAGGTGGCCCCAATGAAGGGAATTTCGAGGTTTGGCCGAAAGGGAAGTTGAGTCCGCGATTCATCGGACCATTTGAGATTTTAGAGAGGATTGTGCAAAGTGGCCTCTGATTAGCACCGCCGCCTTTCCTTGCTGCCGATGTTCATAACGTGTTTCATGTCTCCATGTTGAGAAAGTATGTTCCAGACCCGACTCATGTCGTAGACTTCGAACCATTGCAATTAGCAGAAGATCTGAGTTATGGCGAACGACCGGTACAAATTATTGCCAGAGACCGAAAGACCCTCCGTAACCGTGAAATCAGCTTAGTTAAAGTATTGTGGCAGAACCACCGCACGGAAGAAGCTACCTGGGAGCGAGAAGAGGAAGTGCGAGCTAAATACCCAGAGTTATTTCAAGAATAGGAACTTTCGGGGACGAAAGTTCTTAAGGAGGGAAGATTGTGACGACCACCATCACAGGTACTACTAATTATTTTATTTAACGCTCTATTAACCGCTGTGTTTAGTTGGATTAGTGTTTTAATCAAGCTCGGCGAGAGGGAGGCCGTAATTTTGTATAGCTTATGTGAATTATTTCTTTTGAGATGAGATTAATTATGGAATTAAAAGAAAAGGCAATTTCAAGGGCGTTTTGGTGATTGTTGCTTAAATGAGGGTTGTATAAGACTTGACCTAAAATCCTAAACCCTAAGCCTCCTTAGTATTTAACCATAAGAAAACCCTAGGCCATCATCATCTCCTTCATCTCATTTTTAACCTAGAATGCAAACCCTAACCCTAGTTTTTCTCTCTTCTCGTCTAACCTAGCCGGCCACCCCGAAAGCCGCTGTTTCAACCTCGAGACCGCCGGTCGTTCCTTCAAGTGAGCAGCCGCACGAGGTTTCGTCGGAGAGAGAGAGCTGCGCAGCGATCGTCCCCTCTAATCGGCAACAACACCGGAGAGCGCGAAACCACGAAGCCTTCGCAGCGTAGCGCCTCCCGCCGACAACCGTACAGCTCACCGACGCTCGCGAGGATCATCGGGCCTCACGGGTTGCCGCCCCGCCGATCGGGCCGGCCGCCGCAAGCCTCACGTCGGAGCTCGCGAAGACCCAGCCGTTGACGGGCCTCCCTGCAGCGTGCCGATCGTCCAAGCCGCGAGCCTGCCGACCGAGAGTTCCTCGTGGTCCCACCGCCGCCATTCTTTGCCGAGGAAGAGTGCCGCCGCCGGAGCTCGCGAAAGGAGGAGTCACGCACGTCTCCGGTAGAGCCGAAACCCTCGGCGATTCTTTGGTTACTGGCTGGCTGCCGCGCCGCACCGAGGATCACCACCACCGCGGCTCCCGCCGATTCACAACGCCGATCAGCACGTCTTCACAGCCGTAGAGATTATAGACCGGTGAACGTTCGGGTTAAGTTTCGAATTAGATAAAGGTTTATTCGTGCCCTATTGATTTCTTATACCTTAACTGAGAGCCTAAGCTATTATTTCGAACGCAAATTGTAGGGATTAAACTTGGAGCGGAATTTGGAGGTCAAACACCAAAACCAACTAAGGAATATTGAGTCCTTGCGTTGAACCCGAGGTAAGCGGGGCATGAAATTGTAAGGGCTTGATTTAGGTACTTTTGCAATTATGAGTTTAGTGAAGGCTCGGTGAATAATTTTCGAATTGTGGTGTGAATCAGGTTTTACTAAAGGAAGAGTAGACAAGGAAGTCGATTGGGTTTTGGAGCGAAGTCGGAACTAAGGTAAGGGACCTTGTGCCGAACTTTTAATGGGATTAAATGAAAATGATTTTCATGATTTCATGCGAAATTAGTTTATATTTTTCATATGAAAATATACAGATATTATCGTGAGAATACTTAATATTTTATGTGCAAATATTTCGATGCATCATGTGGAAATAAACCATTATTTTATGTGAGATTATTCTCGTATGCTATGTAAAAGTATTCCAGTATTTCATGTGAGAATATGACAGTAATTTGCATGAGAATATTTCATGTTTTCTTACAAAAGGATGATCTTCAAACTGTCTATGAGAAAAGTATGATTTGCATATCGACGATGATGTTTGTGTCATGTGCACTATTATTATGTGATTGATGGGACCTCATGCATGTTTTGTATGCCACGAAATGAATTAATGAATAGTGTGGACATTGGTATCCTGAGATCATTATGTGCATGGTCAAACATGCAATAGAGACCCTATGGGTCTAATTACGGGTCCTGTGAGGACTCGAAATGAAATGACTCGGGATGACGATCGGCCACACATATGAAAAAGCGATCATGGATTAAAGACCGACAATACGCAAATGAAAAAGCAAATCATGGATTAAAGACACGACAATACATAAATGAAAAAGCGATCATGGATTAAAGACACGACAATACACAATTAAAAAGGAAGTCATGGATTAAAGACCTGACAATATGAGAAAGTTTTTAGGTCCCGCATATGTATGTTACAAATAAGTTTAAAGGTCATGATTGTATGTGTATGCATCTCCCAAACCTCGGTAGCGAGGTTACTTACTGGGTATTGTTTTGCAATACTCACCCTTTCTTTTAAAAATGTTTTTGAGGTAAAGGAAAGGACGTGTGCGAGGCGAGTGACGGGGAGCGTTACTAAAACCATGGGGACCGACATGTTTTCCGCATATTCCTGTTTTAAACTGATGTTGTCTCTATGTTTTATTTGGAGTTTAAAATTACTTACAGTTTTAATAGGCCATGCTAAATCGATGCTTTTATCTGTTTTTAATGTTTTGTTGTTGGGATCCCTGAAACTATTTATATTTATGTGAAGTTTTCTTTTAAGATCTTTTATCTCTTGGCCTATAAATGCATGCATGTGTAGTAATGTCCCTAGGAGTTGGTCATAGAAAAAGTAGGGGCGTTACGGTTGAAGTAGAGAATGCATTAGGGAAAACCATTAAAACACTTCGATCTGATCGAGGTGGAGAATATATGGATTTGAGATTTCAGGACTATTTAATAGAACATGGAATTAAATCTCAACTCTCAGCACCTAATACACCAGCAAAATGGTGTGTCAGAAAGGAGAAATAGAACCTTGTTGGACATGGTTCATTCTATGATGAGCTATGTTCAATTGCCTGTCTCGTTTTGGGGATACGTAGTAGAGACTGCAATTCAAATCTTGAACACTGTTCCATCAAACAGTGTTTCAGAAACACCTTTTGAATTGTGGAATGGGCGTAAACCTAGTTTACAACACTTCAGGATTTGGGGTTGTCCAGCACACGTGCTAGTGACAAACCCAAAGAAACTGGAACCTCGTTCAAGATTATGTCAATTTTTTGGCTATCCCAAAGAAACGAGAGGTGGTCTTTTCTACGACCCACAAGAAAACATGGTGATTGTATCGACAAACGCCACTTTCTTGGAGGAAGATCACATTAGAAACCATAAACCGCGTAGTAAATTAGTGCTAAATGAAGCTACAGATAAACCAACAAGAGTTGTTGATCAAGTTGGACCTTCATCAAGAGTTGATGGAAAAGCCAGCACCTCAAGTCAGTCTCGTCCTTCTCAAACGTTGGGAATGCCTCGACGCAGTGGGAGGGTTGTTTCCCAACCTGACCCCTACTTGGGTTTAGCTGAAACTCAAGTCGTCATACCTGATGACGACGTATAAAATCCATTGTCTTATAAACAGGCAATGAATGACATACACAAGGACCAATGGATCAAAGCCATGGACCTTGAAATGGAGTCAATGGACTTCAATTCAGTATGGGAACTTGTAGACCAACCTGAAGGGGTTAGACCCATAGGGTGTAAATGGATCTATAAGAGAAAGAGAGATGCAGCCGGAAAGGTACATACCTTTAAGGCTAGACTTGTAGCAAAGGGTTTTACCCAAAGGGAAGGAGTTGACTATGAAGAAACCTTTTCCCCTGTTGCTATGTTAAGTCTATAAGGATACTCTTGTCCATAGCCGCATTTTATGATTATGAAATCTGGCAAATGGACATCAAGACAGCCTTTTTGAATGGTAATCTTGACGAGAGCATCTATATGTCTCAGCCCGAAGGGTTCATAACACAAGGTCATGAGAAAAAAGTTTGCAAGCTCAATCGATCCATTTATGGGTTGAAACAAGCATCCAGATCTTGGAATATAAGATTTGATATTGCGATCAAGTCTTACGGTTTTGACCAAAATGTTGATGAGCCTTGTGTTTCCAAGAGGATCGTCAACGACAAAGTAGATTTCTTAGTGCTTTATGTGGATGATATCCTACTCATTGGGAATGATGTAGGATACCTTACTGACATAAAGAATTGGTTGGCGACCCAATTCCAAATGAAAGATTTGGGAGAGGCGCGGTATTTTTTGGGATACAGATCTTCAGGAATCGCAAGAACAAATCGTTAGCTCTGTCTCAAGCATCTTATATCAATAAAATGTTGTCTAGATATTCGATGCAGAATTCCAAGAGGGGATTATTACCCTTTAGACATGGAGTTCATCTGTCTAAGGAACAGTGTCCTAAGACACCTCAAGAAGTTGAGGATATGAGACGATACTTCTGCAGTAGGCAGCTTAATGTATGTTATGCTATGCACGATGCCAGACATTTGCTATGCAGTGGGAATAGTCAGTAGGTACCAATCCAATCCAAAGTTAGACCACTGGACAACAGTTAAAAATATCCTCAAGTATCTTAGGAGAACGAGGGAGTCTATGCTTGTGTATGGGACTAAGGATTTGATCCTTACTGGATACACTGATTTTGATTTTCAAACCGATAAGGATTCTAGAAAATCCACATCGGCATCAGTTTTCACCCTTAATGAGGGAGCTATAGTATGGTGAAGCATCAAGCAAGGATGCATCGCTGACTCCACAATGGAGGTTGAGTATGTAGCTTCTTGCAAAGTAGCTAAAGAGGTTGTTTGGCTAAGAAAATTCCTTACTGATTTGGAACTTGTTCCAAATATGGAATTTTCCATCACCTTATACTGTGACAACAGTGGTGCGGTAGCCAATTCGAAGGAATCTCGCAACCATAAGCGAGGCAAGCATATCGAGAGGAAGTATCACTTGATATGAGAAATAGTGCAACGAGGAGATGTGGCAGTCACGAAGATCGCTTCAGAGCACAATATTGTTGATCCTTTTACAAAGACTCTCATGGTTAAAGTGTTTAGGCTCATCTGGAAAGTCTAGGTCTACGAGATATGTACATAGGCTAATCTAGGGCAAGTGAGAGATATGTAATGGGTATATGGATGCCCTAGTTTATTGTATTTGTATCTTTGTAACCACTGATTTTAGATTATGATGTACCCCACTAGAGTTTTAGTTCAAGTGGGAGTTTCTTGGGGTTTGTGCCCTAAAACTCGTATTTTGTAATTTATGTTCTAATTAATATAATAAAGTGTTATTATTACAATAAAGAGTTATTGTTCATTATCTACAAAATTGCCTTTGTTTTAACCCTAAATCCAATAAACTAAACATCCAAGGTTGTAAGATGAATCTTTAACTGAATGTAGTGTACATATAAAGGATCTCGACTCGAGATACGGCCTAAAGGGTATATAGTAAGGGGATAAGGTTTCGGGTACCTTACCCTGGTAAAACTATGGTTATGGCCCACTTTGTATAAGATACAAACACTGTTATCCTAAGGTGTTCTCGTAGATGACATGTGAGTGGGGATATCCTATGTAATGAGATTACATAAGACCGGACCGCGAAATAGTAACCACTAGATGTAACTCCGTTGACTAGTTAAGTTTCTATTTCACTAGGATGACCTAGGCAACTTGATCTCAATCCTGAGCAGGTTACGAACTCCTATTCGCGGGGGATTGTCCTTTGACTAGTATGGGCGAGAGTGGCCAGATTCGGCGACTCAATATGCCTACCTTCTTGGGGACAAGACCGAGTGAGCGGCTGAGAACTTAACTTAGCAAGATGGAATTCACTCCTTTCCGCCTACTAGGGAAAGTAGAGGAATGTTCCCTTAAGTGGTGTCTCCGAGACTTGAACAAAGGGACCGACCCTCTCATTGGCCCGAGAGGGATTATGTTTGTTGGTAGGACCACAAACAAATTGTTCATTAGAGGAGCACTGGTACTTAAGGTACAAGATGTAACCTAGGTGTAAAACGATAATTTGACCCAACTGGTGTTACGAACATTCATGAAGGATTGACTTGCTGTTATTGGTCAATATCCATGGACACAAAAATATATCTACAGTGAGAAGAGTGCGTTTGTGGAACTTTAGTGGAGTGTTCCGCATGATTAACGAATGTTGATTGGGAGGTTAATGAGATTAACCGAGCAATCTCGTATCGTTAGAGCTTACGATGCAGTAGGTCCATTAGGTCCACCTTCTAGCTCGTAAAGGGTTCTTAGATCATTTGAATTTGAAATGTTCAAATTAATAAGAGAATAAACTTAATGTATATTGATACGATATAATATATAGTTTAGGAACTATATATTATAAATTTAATGTGAATATGATTCATATTAAATCATGTGAGAGAATTAAATATTTGAATGAGTTCAAATATTAGATTCAAATGTGAATATGATTCATATTTGAAAACTATAGGTTAAAATTTGATGTGCATTAAAACTATAGGTTAGAGGGAAAATTGATTAAATGTGATTTAATCTAAATTAAATATATGATATTTAATTTATTTTAATTAAATAAGATTTAATTGATTTATTAATTAATATGATTAATTATTAAATAAAAAAAATGGGGAACGTGTGACACGTTCCCCACTTCCCTCCAACTCCCCATCGATAGGGAGTGAGGGAAGTTTTCCCTCCGTATAGTTTTTCTTCTCCTGGTGAGAAGAAATCAATTGATATATCGATTTTTTTTTCAATTGATTGATGAAGAATACAGAAGAATTCTCTCTCTCACTTTCTCAATTCCCTATTCTTCCAAAAGTTGGATTCCTTCCCACAAAGAAATTGGTCTAAGTAGAACTTAGAGAATAGAAGGTTCTCCAAGTGGTAGTGTTTTGCTGCAGAAAACAGAGGAGTTCCTGTGTTGTTGTGTTGCAGTACAATAACCAAGGAGTTGCTGTTAAGGGAAAACTACAAAGGTAATCATTTTTCTCCCTTTTAGTTTAATTGTTAAACAAAGCATGTTTGTACGTTATACTCCATGTTTAATTAGATTAAAAATGCATGTATATTCTAATTTTATCAATGTATCGGTTTTTATTTTTCAACCAAAACAAACTTGCAAATTACGATTCCAAATCACGTTTCCGCTGCTCAAGGAGAGATCAGATCTCCATCATCTTCATACCTTCGGGTTCGTGTTGCTGAGATCGTGATCGTGGGAGAAGGAGCTAGTGAAGAAAGCAATCTACAAAAGTATATTACTTGTTGTCCTATGTTATATTACATGCTTAATCTTAGTTATTTTGTTCTTGAATGAAATCTGTGTAACAAAATCGTGAACACGCGATTAACAATCGCTTTCACTGCGGGATTCGATCCCTTCAATTGGTATCCGAGCCCAATTGTCTTCTTGATTTTGTTCTGGATTTATCAAGAACAAAGGTGGGATTTACTGTTTTCATATGATGAAATGAACGGTTTGCAAGTTAGATGTTTTCATTTTTGGTACCATAGATTTACAATTTTTTCATTGAATCGTTCAATGTAAGGGCCTGGTGTTTTGGAAAATTTTTATTGTAAATCGAGTCTATAAGTCCGTGTCGATTGAGGCAGAGTGGTTGCTGAAAAGAACGAAGCAAAAACGAGCAAAAATAAAGGAGGATGCTTACTATCTGCCTGCAGCGTTGCAACGCCACGCTAGCGGATGAAGGCGCGCGACAAAGGCAGCATTGCAACGTTGGCATTAGCGTTGCAACGCCGAATGCGTTTCGCAGCGCGCTCCAACGGTTAAAAACGGACAAAATGCAGCGTTGCAACGCTGCCATCAACGTTGCAATGCCAAAGGCTTTTCAGAAGATGCAACGGGCGAAAAACGTTTTTATTTATATGTATATTAAATATAAAAACGTTTATATATTATTATATTTAATTTTCTTAATTTTAATTAATATAATTAGATTATATTAATTAAAATTAATTTTAGGGTGCCCAAAATGGTCTAATTTTGTTGTTTAATTTATGCAATTGTTGTACAATTATTGCCATGCATAATGTATGCTATTAATTTAGATATCCCACCTTAGGTTAAACATTTGCATGCATCATTTATAATATAAAGTGTTATAGTTTGCATGTATAATTAATATAAGGACTTATATTAATTTATTGACAGCATTGACATGCATATTTTTCATGAGATGAATGTGTTATGTATGTTTTATTATTCATATGATGAATGATCAAGCACAATAACATAGAATTGCATGTCACCTTAGGTTAAATTCATTAGTTTTAAAATGTTTAGAACAGGAAATTAATAGACCTTAGGTTATCTTGTTCTAATTAGATTAGAATTAGGAACCATGTAATTTATAAACAATGATTAAAAGAGAAACTCTGTCTAAGGAAGGTTCTGTCTAGGCTGGGGTATTTAAGCTGACGAAAGCGGAACACCCCTACCTGGGAACTGACCTGGGAGTGAATTTTAATTAGAGGGTTTATAAATTATAGTAGCGTCAAGGGGTTTATGAAGGGGTTAATAAACTAGATATCCTATGTTTAATATAAAGAGTTATATTAGCAAACTTAGGATAAAATCAATATAAGAGTTATATTGATTGTCAATTTAAGAGTTATCTTGATAAGTTTAGGTAAAACCATTAGTCGGGTTTAGCCTAGGTAAATTTCTTATAGAGTTAAAGTATCCAGTGGGAGGAAAAGTGTATATGATACATATTTTTCCACCTACGTTTCTCCAAGAAGTTCACACCGTGAGACTCATACTTGGCCTCGTGGCGCAAACAGAAGCGTCCCCCTTCGAATGGTGTTTGTATGAGTCAATATCAAGGTGAATGGAGAGGGCACTTATAGTGAGTGGGAGCAGGTTTAGTGAAAACAAAACCTATGGTCTCTTCTGCCGGTTCACACCGTAAGATCACTATGGTTAGCCTGCTAGTTTGGCCTGGAGCAGACAATCCCTTCAGAGGGTTTGATCATAGGGGATCAAACACAATAGAAACCCAAAAGGGATAAAGATTTCCTTAGTCTGTTTTTCAACCTAGTCCTCCCTTCGGTGAATTTTGTTGGATATGGACTCTGGGATCTAAAGACAGAGAGTTACACTCACAAGGTACATAAGAAGTGTATGTATCCTGACCAAATAATGGTAACTAAAGCCTATAGGAATAAGAATTATTCTGGCATTAGGTTTTGGTCAAGAATGTCTTGATCCAGAGGAGGAGTGTTTTTTATTACCCTTCGATGTCATATATTTTAAACCTTTGGAGTATCATTGCAAATTATTAATGACTTAGGAATCATTAGATAATTAGCTAAAACGTGATTGGATTAGACAGTTATAGTGAGAAGCTTCTATAAGTTTATTTTGTAAATTTTAGCAAAATGTCTAGCTCTATTATTTCCTTACTGGGTGCGAAAAAATTAACTGGAGAGAACATGATGACTTGGAAAAACAAACTTACACTATTTTGGTAGTGGATGATCTAAAGTTTGTGATGACTGAGGAATGTCCTCAAGTGTCAGGCTCGAATGCTACACGAAATGTTCGTGATGCATATGATCGACGGATCAAGGCCAAGGTCTATATGCTGGAAAGTATGTCTGACATATTAGCCAAGAAGCACGAGGTCATGATGACCGCTAAGGAAATCATGGATTAAGTGCGGGATATGTTTGAACAACAGTCTACACAGGCCCGACACAATGCCTTCAAGTATATATTCAACCCGAGGATGCCAAAGGGTTCAACTGTTCGGGATCATGTCCTGGATCATGCAAGAGGGTACACTTTAACATCGCAGAGTCGAATGGTGCTTCTATCGATGAATCGAGCCAGGTCAACTTCATTCTGGAAACTCTTCCAGATAGTTTCTTACAGTTTAGAGGTAATGATGTTATGAACAAGCTTACTTTTAATCTTACCCTCCATCTGAATGAACTCAAGACCTTTCAATCTTTGATGAAAATTCAGGGATCGAAAGGTGAGGCAAATGTTGCCAGTAGGAGTTATCATAGAGGTTCGACCTCCGGATCAAAAACAGTGGCTTCATCTTCTTCTAACCTGAAAGGGAAGAAGAAGAACATGAAGAAGGTTGGTAGAGGGAAACGAGCTGACAAAGTTGCCGCTCAGAAGGGCAAGAAGGTCAAAGAAGTTGTAGATAAAAGAAAATGTTTCCACTGCAATGAAGACGGACATTGGAAACGGAACTGTCCGAAGTACATTGCAGAAAAGAAGAAGGAAGGTAAATATGATTTACTTTGCTTAGAAGCTTGTTTAGTAGATAATGATAAAACTGCTTGGATACTTGATTCAGGCACCATTAATCATGTTTGCTCTTATTTTCAGGGAATTGATTCCTGATAGCAGCTACAGAAATAAGAGATAACGCTTTGGGTTGGTAATCGAGATGTTGTCTCAGCTGTAGTAATTGGCACCATGGAGCTTATGTTTGGCAAGAAATATATGTTGTTAGACAATGTATTATTGATACCAGGGTTTACTAGAAACTTTATTTCAATTTCTTGCCCAATAGAACAATGTATTTATGTTTCGTTTTCTTTGAATAAAGGGTTTATTTTAAAGAAACGTGTGGAAATATGTTCAACTTCAATAGAAAATGGGTTGTATGTTTTAAGGCCTAATTCAGTCAAAATGGTTTTGAACACTGAATTATTTAAAACTGCAAACACACAAACTAAGAAACGTAAAATTTCTCCTAAAGAAAATGCTTATCTTTGGCATCTTAGATTGGGTCACATTAACCTCAATAGGATTGAGAGATTGGTAAAGAATGGACTTCTAAATGAGTTAGAAGAAAATACTTTACCTGTATGTGAATCCTGCCTAGAAGGAAAAATGACTAAAAGACCTTTTAGTTGAAAGAGTTATAGAGCCAAAAAACCTCTTGAGCTTATACATTTAGACCTTTGTGGTTCGATGAATGTTAAAGCCAGAGGAGGTTATGAATATTTCATCTCTTTCATAGATTATTATTCAAGATTTGGGCATATTTACCTAATGCATCATAAGTCTGAAGCACTTGAAAAGTTCAAGGAATTCATGATTGAAGTTGAAAATCAATTAAGTAAAACAATTAAAACACTTTGATCAGATCGAGGTGGAGAGTACATGGATTTAAAATTTCAGAACTATATGATAGAACATGGAATTACATCTCAACTCTCAGCACCCGGTACACCCCAAATGGTGTATCAGAAAGGAGAAATGGAACCTTGTTAGACATGGTTCGATCAATGATGAGTTATTCTCATCTCCCCGATTTCTTTTGGGGTTACGCAGTAGAGACTGCTGGATACATTTTGAAAAATGTGCCATCAAAGAGTGTTTCCGAAACACCTTTTGAACTCTGGAAAGGACGTAAAGGTAGTTTATGTCATTTTACAATTTGGGGTTGTCCAGCACATGTGCTTGTAACAAATCCAAAGAGTTGAATTCACGTTCAAAATTGTGTTTATTCGTAGGCTACCTAAAAGAGACAAGAGGTGGATTATTCTATGATCATAAGGAAGATAAGGTACTTGTGTCGACAAATGCCACATTCTTAGAGGAGGACCACATCAAGGACCACAAACCAAGGAGTAAAGTTGTGTTAAGTGAGTTAGACGGAACAATAGCAAAGGTTGCTAATAAAGCTAGGAAGTTAACAAAAGTTGTTGATACTAGTGATGGAGATCGGATCTCCTTGAGCAGCGGAAACGAATTAGGATCGTAATATGCAAGATTGTTTTGCTTTGAAACAAAAACCAGTACATTGACATATATACAGAACAAGCATAAAATTAACTCTAATCTAATTAGGCATGGATGTTTTACATGCAAACATGCTACAAGTTTAACAATTAAACTAAAGGGAAGAAGAAGAATTACCTTTATAGTTTCTAAGTCTCCAGTACAGCAACTCCTTGCTCCAGTGTTCAGCAACACATCAACACCCAAGAAACTTCTCTGTTTTTCTCTGTGTAACAACACCACCACTTGGATCACCTCCTATATCTCTGAATGCTTAGATCCTCCTTGGTGGGAAGGATTCCAACTTTTGGAAGATGAAGGGAATTTGAGAGTGAGAGAGTGATTTTTTTTTCAGCAATTCTCCAAATGCTTGGAATGATCAATCGATCGATAAATGAGCAACCCCCTTCTCCCTATTAAACTGTCGATAGGGAGAAGGGGAGGGGTAGTGGGGAACGTGTCTGGATGACACGTTCCCTTATTTTATTAATAATAATAATATAATTAAATCAAATTTAATTATTAATCTAAATCATATTTAAATATACAAATTAAATATCATATATTTAATTTGGATTAAATCTCATTTAATCATATTACCCCTTTAACCTATAGTTTTAATGTACATCCAGTGCACATTAAATTTTAACCTATAGTTATCAAAATGTGAATCACATTCACATATAATATTTGAACTCTTTCAAATATTCAATTCTCTCATATAATTTAATATGAATCATATTCACATTAAATTTATAATATATAGTTCCAAAACTATATATTATATCGTATCTAAATACGTTAAATATATTCCCTAATGAATTTGAACATTTCAAATTCAAATGATCTAAGAACCCTTTACGAGCTAGAAGGTGGACCTAATGGACCTACTGGATCGGAAGCTCAACGATACGAGATTGCTCGGTTAATCTCATTAACCTCCCAATCAACATTCGTTAACTGCGGGAACACTCCACTAAAGTTCCACAGCTGCACTCTTCTCACTGCAGATATATTTCTGTGTCCATAGATATTGACCAATAACAGCAAGTCAATCCTTCACGAATGTTCGTAACACCAGCTGGGTCAAATTATCGTTTTACCCCTGGGTTACATCTTGTGCCTTAAGTATCAGTGCTCCTCTAATGAACAATTTGTTTGAAAAGAGTCCCTCTCGGGCCAATGAAAGGGTCGTACCCTTTGTTCAAGTCCCGGAGACACCACTTAAGGGAACATTCCTCTACTTACCCTAGTAGGCGAGAAGAAGTGAATTCCATCTTGCTAAGTTAAGTTCCCGATCGCACACCTGGTCTTGTCCCCAAGAAGGTAGGCATATTGAGTCGGCGAACTGGTCACTCTCACCCATACTAGTCAAAGGACAATCCTCATAAGCAGGAGTTTGTAACCGCTCGAGATTGAGATCAATTTGCCTAAGTCATCCTAGTGAAATAGAAACCTAACTAGTCAGTCTGAGTTCTGACTAGAGATTACTATTTCGTGGTCCGGTCTTATGTAATCTCATTACATAGGATATCCCCACTCACATGTCATCTACACGAACACGTTAGGATCATAGTATTTGTATCAAATACAAAGTGGGCCACATCCATAGTTTAACCAGAGTAAGGTACCCAAACCTTATCCCTAACTATAGACCCTTTAGGTTGTATCTCGAACCGAGATCCTTTTTATGTACATTACATTGATTAAAGATTCATTTAATGACCTTGGATGTTTAGTTTATTGGATTTAGGGTTTAAATGAAGGCAAACTCGTAGATAACGAACAATAACACTTTATTGAAATAATAACACTTTATTACAATAATTAGAACATAATTACAAACTACGAGTTTTAGGGCACAAATCCCAACAACTATCTTGTCTAGTCATGAGAGTCCATCTCAAGAGTTGAGTATGCCTCGACGTAGTGGGAGGGTTATAACACAACCTAACCGTTACATGGTTTATCTGAAACCCAAGTTGTTATACCAGATGACGACTGTGAGGATCCATTAACTTATAATCAAGCAATGGTTGACAAAGACAAAGACAAATTGGTCATAGTGATGGACCAAAAAATGGAGTCTATGCACTTCAATTCTGTTTGGGATCTTGTAGATAAACCTGATGGGGTAAAACCTATAGGTTGTAAGTAGATCTACAAGAGAAAGCGTGGTGTAGATGGAAAGGTGCAAACCTTTAAAGCTAGACTAGTAGCAAAGGGTTATACCCAAGTTGAAGGGGTTGACTATGAGGAAACTTTTCGCCTGTTGCTATGGTAAAGTCTATTCATATCCTACTTGTCATTGTCGCATATTATGACTATAAGGTATGGCAAATGGATGTCAAGACAACATTCTTGAATGACAATTTTGACGAGAACATCTACATGGACCAACCCAAAGGGTTCATTGAACCAGGACAAGAGCAAAAGTTTTGCAGGCTTACAAGGTATATGGACTAAAACAAGCCTCTAGGTCCTGGAATATAAGATTTGATGAGGCAATCAAATCTTTTGGTTTTGATCATAATGATAATGAACCTTGTGTCTACAAGAAAATCATCAATAGTTTTGTCGCATTCCTAGTTCTATATGTGGATGATATCCTACTCATTGGGAATGATGTAGGTTATCTTACTGACATTAAAAATTGGCTAGCAACGCAATTCCATATGAAAGATTTGGGTGAAACGCAGTTTGTTCTTGGGATCCAGATTGTCCGGAACCGCAAGAATAAAACACTAGCCTTGTCTCAGACATCTTACATCGACAAAGTGTTGTTGAGGTTTAAGATGCAAGACTCCAAAAAGGGTTTATTTTCTTTTAAATATGGAGTTCATTTGTCTAAGGAACAGTGTCCTAAGACACCTCAAGGAGTTGAGGATATGAGACGGATTCCTTATGCATCAGCTGTTGGGAGCCTGATGTACGCCATGTTGTGTACTAGGCCAGACATATGTTTTGCAGTTGGAATGGTCAGTAGGTATCAATCCAATCCAGGACCTGAACACTGGACAACAGTTAAAACGATTCATAAGTATCTTCGGAGAACAAGGAACTACATGCTTGTGTATGGAGCTAAGGATTTGATCCTTACAGGATACACAGATTCTGACTTTCAAACTGATAAAGATTCTCGAAAATCTACATCAGAGTAAGTATTTACTCTTAACGGAGGAGTTGTAGTATGGCAAAGCGTCAAGCAGGGATGTATCGTTGATTCCACCATGGAGGCCAAATATGTAGCAGCTTGTGAAGCAGCTAAAGAGGTCGTCTGGTTAAGAAAATTCATGTTAGATTTGGAAGTTGTTCCAAATATGAGTTTGCCTATCACGTTCTATTGTTATAACAGTGGTGTCGTGGCAAATTCAAGTGAACCCCGAAGTCACAAGAGGGGTAAGCATATTGAGCAAAAATATCATCTCATCCGGGAGATCTTACATTGAGGAGACGTGATCGTCACGAATATAGCCTCAGAGCACAACATTGTTGATCCTTTTACAAAGGCTCTCACGGCTAAAGTATTTGAGAGTCACCTAGAATGTCTAGGTTTACAAGTCTTCCCCAACTAGGGCAAGTGGGAATATATTATACAAAGGGTTTCAATGCCCTAGTTTATTGTATTTACATTATTGTAATGTTTAGTACTCCACAAGCTTTAGGTCAAGTGGGAGATTGTTGGGATTTGTTCCCTAAACTTATGTAATTTTGATCAAATAAATAAAGCGTTATTGATTTTGGTAAAATTATATTCTCGCTTTATAAATCCAATAAACTAAGCTCCAAGGTTATAATATATCTTGAACGTCAGTGTAGTAGACACTATTTGGATTGTGTTCAAGATTATAACCTAAATGGTTTATGGTATAAGAATAAGGTTGGAAACCTTATTCTGGTAACACCATGGATGCGGCCCACTTTGTAATTAGTACAAATGAGGTAATCCAACTCATTCATCTGGATGGCATGCGAGTGGGAGCATTCTGTATGAAGAGTTCATACAAGACCGGACTGCAAATTATTAGTCGACCCCGGTATAACATCGTTAATGAGGATAAGACTAATAATTTATAGATGGTCATTAGTGACTCGACACGAATCTCGAGCAAGTTAAGAACTCCCCTTATAGGAGTTTGTCCTTAGACTAGTATGGGTGAGAGTGGCCTGTAGCCGACTCAATAGGCCTACCTTCTCAGGGACAGAACCTCGTAGGTAGTTAGGGACTTAACTATGCAAGATGGAATTCACTCATTCCTACACTAAGGAATTAGATCGGTTGTTCCATTAAGAACTTAGTCCAGGTCTTGAACAACGGGGCCCCGCCCTCTAAAGCGGCTTAAGAGGGTATGAGTTTATGGTAGGACCATAGACTTGTTGTTCATTAGAGGATCGGTGGTGCTTAAGGAGGAAAAAGAGGTAATCACGAGGGTAAAATGGTAATTTGACCCAACCGTGATTCTGAACAACCTGTGAAGGGTCGACTCATGGGTAATGATTATATCAATGGACACAATATAATCTACAGTGAGGAGAGTGCAGCTACAAGTCTATAGTGGAGTGACTTGTAGTTAATGAATATTGATTAACTGGATCAAAGAGTTTGATCAGTTAATCTCACATCATTGGAGCTCATGAACTGTAGGTCCATTAGGTCATTCCGTTGGCTCAACATGGTAATATTGAGGGTATAAAGTTAGGAATGAGATTGAAGTGTTCAATTTCATATATGGGGTGTTATATCAATTATATGTGATATAATTGATATAATATATGGTTTTAATGTGAATTAGATTAACATATTAACTATATACTAATGAGAGAATGAATGAGCGATAGGATGGTAATTTCCATTTTATTTCCTTATAAATAGTTGCATGAAATGCAACTTTGGGTTAAGGCTTTTGACATAAAACCCTAGAGTTCCATTTTTGTGTTGGAAAGAGTTTCAAACAAAAACCTCTCTCAAACCTCCACATCTCATCCTAAAGGAACCCACCTTCCTCCCTCACCTAGAGAACAACGGAGAAGATCTAGTGGTGAATCTTCATACGTTCGGGTTCGTGTTGCTGAGATCATGATCGTGGGAGAAGGAGCTCGTGAAGAAAGCAATCTTCAAAGGTATATTGCTTGTTGTCCTATGTTATATTACATGCTTAATCTTAGTTATTTTGTTCTTGAATGAAATCTGTGTAGAAAAATCGTGAACACGCGATTAACAATCGCTTTCGCTGCGAGATTCGATCCCTTCATCTTCATTTTTTTTTATCATTTTCTTGCTTGAGTTGGTTTTTTCTAGCCTTATTTTCAGTTCATGGGTTACAAGTTCTTTTGGTGATTTATCCCAACATGGTCTTTTTTGGCTAAAAGTTATTTTTAGCTTTGTGGCAGTTTTCTTCTTCTTGGGTTGTTGAAGGTTGAAGCTATAGGACCAGTAGGTTTCATGTTTTTGCCTAGTTATCATTGGTTGCTTGAAAGTAATTATTTTGCTAGCTCTTTTTCTTTAGTTTCTTCATGTTGTTAAGTGATTCTTTAGTTTATTTGTTCTTTATTGTGAGTTAGTTTTGTTTTTTGTTTTTTTAGGTTTAAGTTGTATTTCTTACTAGAGGCTATTGTTTTGCCTTTTATTTTTTTAGTTTGGATGTTTTATTCTTTGTCCCTTTGAGAGATTGTTTTTGTAACTTCTCAATCATCAATAAGAAGTTTTTGTATTCCACTTTTTTCTTTCTCCCTATTAGATGTTGGAGACGTATGTGCAGTCTCTTATCATTTTTTAATACTAAAAGATTTCTTATAAGAAATGATGTCGTCTTTTGATTTATCCCTTCCATGTACACTTTTTATAGAATAGGAATAATTATGTTGTGTTTTAAGTCATAATTTAGATTGCAACTCTAATTCTCATACGGATGAATAGATTTTTCTCCTCTATCTGATCATTTTTTTAGAAAGATAAAGCCTAAGCCATTATTGCCTCCTAAACTATCTAGTTAAAGGTAAAGAACTGAGCCAATGCTCAAGTCCTGATGAAATGCAATCAGATGAATGCCCTCTCAGCAATAGGTATGCTTTTTATGTTAATCTATTGATAAATATCCTTTATCAATCCTATTTTCTCTATACATATTAATAACTGTTTTGAATATCTTTTTCAGTTCATGCAAGGCTGTAAGCAAGAGAAAAGGTACTTCTAAGATATCTTTTTTCAGTTCATGCAAGACTGTAAGCAAGAGAAAAGGTAATTCGCCTCACCATTTTTTAAACTGATTTTGAAACTGATTTTTTGTTTAATGCTAGTGTTTCGTGATTCTTTTATATGTATATTGAAACTGCAGGAAATTAAATCGGGGTACTTACACAATCATCAAAATTGGGTTTTCCATTTGGAGAATGCTGATAGAAGAGGGCATGGATTCTCCTTATCGTTTTCCAACTTGATGCCTTGTTGTTGTGGTGTTTTTCGTGAGAGGTACGATATTGAAACTGTGTTTCTGTTTGATGCTAGTGTTCATGATTCTTTTGAATGCATATTTTGGATCATGATTGTGAGATTTCTGTATTGTGATCGAATTTTTAAAAGTCTGTTGATGTTTAATTGTGAGTTTCTTCTCGTTTCTTCTAAGTTTGTAACTCTTAGGTTGTTAAGTTTGTAACTCTTATTTTTTTTAAAATTAGTTTTCAATCTAAAAAATACTTAAGCACCTTGAATACACTTTTGTTGCAACGGGGGTTAGTTGTGTGCTCATTTTAGGCACTTTTTAAGTTTCAAAACAACACTTAAACTCTTTTTACCTATTTTTTCACACTTTGTAGCTTCCACAACGAGAAGTAGAAACTTTTAGGTTGTTTTCAATCACCTAGAAGACACGTTTGCAGCATTTGAAGATTCGAGGGGCTTAGTTTGTTTTTTAGTCATCTTTTAGAGCTTTAGTTGGTTTTGGCTTTGTTTAGAATTTTCCTATGTAGTCTTATTTGAATATGGGTTGCTATAGTTTTGGTTGTTTTAGATGTTCTAGCCTATCTTCGTATCTCGTAAATCTAAATCTTACTTACAAGTCAAAGTTGTTTTGGTTTTGTTGTAGAGCACGGATTTAGACAGCGACGACCACCCAAGGATTCACAAGTTTTAGCAATACTCTGATTTGTGGCCCACTATTCAAATGGCTTCGATTTGAGTTATACATAGCCAAACAGTTTGTGTTCTACAAAATCGAACTTTTTTTTATCACCTTTCAGTAAAGGCAAAAGTCTTCCATTTCAATAAGAATCAAGTGGTAAAGTTCCTTATAGGCCCCTTTTAACCTGATTAAATTAGTTTAAATCAACCTCTAAGACTTTGTTTGTAGTTTCAAACCTATTTTAACATCTTCGAACCCCGACCAATAAGGTTCCAAGGCTTGGTGGCATTCAAATAACAATGCTTTCTAAGATACTTCAAACTCAAGTAGAATGTTTTAGATTAGTCCCTAATCCTTTAAAGTTGGTGTTTGTAAATTAGAACTAAGTTTGGAGTGTTCGATTAAGGTCCAAAGCGTATTTTTGGTAAGAAAGTCCTTCTTGACCACTATCGCAGTTTTGATTTAAGATTATGAATTGATTTCTAACCTTTAGGTGTTGTATTTCTAAGCAAGAGAAAAGGTACTTCTAAGATATCTTTTTTCAGTTCATGCAAGGTTGTAAGCAAGAGAAAAGGTAATTCGCCTCACCATTTCTGAAACTGATTTTGAAACCGATTTTTTGTTTAATGCTAGTGTTCGTGATTCTTTTGTATGTATATTGAAACTTCAGGGAGTGAAATCGGGGTTCTTAAACAATCATCAAAATTGGGTTTTCCATTTGGAGAATGTTGATAGAAGAGGGCATGGATTCTCCTTATCGTTTTCCAACTTGATGCCTTGTTGTTGTGGAGTTGTTCGTGAGAGGTACAATATTGAAACTGCGTTTTTGGTTGATGCTAGTGTTTGGAATTCTTTTGAATGCATATTTTGAATCTTGATTGTGAGCTTGCTACATTGCGATCGAATTTTTAAAAGTCGGTTGATGTTTAATTGTGAGTTCCTTATCGCTTCTTCTAAGTTTGTAACTCTTAGGTTGCTAACGTTGAACAATTGCTCTAGTAAGTTATTTCTCTAATTTCAATCCTATCCTTAGGAATATGAGACTTAGGATTGCTTGTTTTGTTGAACTTTCTTGGCATGTTTTAAGTCATAAGTCGTGTTTTGAGCATTTATGAAATTATTCTTGTTCTGCTGAGAAATATCTGATTGTTGAACCCCAGCCCTTGTGTATTTGAAGTTAGTGGGTGGCTGGGAAGAATGGTTTGTTTTTAAAGTGTTTCTGATGTTAAAACAGGTCATTGAAATTTTGGAAAAGTCCTAGTAGCGTCGTTATGCTGCCAAAATTTTAGAATGAACGACGTGTCTTAAGCAACGCTCAAGTGGTTTACCCTCAAAATTTAGGGTCGTTACACTTTGCATGTTTTAAATCTCTCTCAAATCAATTTCAGTAATGTAGCATTGGTTCTAACAAGTACGAACCTTCAGTTTGCAGTTTGAGTGTGATTATGGCATCCTCCAACACACTTTCAGCAAAGCGTTTTGACTCTTTTAACAAGGTTAGTCCCTTTAAGCTCATTCAAACTAAATTAAATTATCCTACATTGGTTCTATTGCTCGTTTTAATCCTCCTTGGTCGATGTTTATGACATTAGGCTAGATCTCATTCCCTCCTTTTGAGCATGCTTCTTAGGATTAGCGTGAGGGTTGCATGACTGAGTAAATTCACTCGTTGCATGTTTTAGAATTCTGAATTATTAGAGGTAGGTTGCTTACTTAGTATGTTTATGCTCACCCTTATTACTTAATGTTGTGTTTTGCAGGTAATACTCAACTACTTGGCAGGTGACAAAGGTGTTGCAGAATTATGGTGACGTTTTCAAAGTTTTGGTCCTAATGTTGCCAATAAGTTTCATGTTTAAACCCTTTACAATGTGTTAGGCTAGTGAATGTAAAGTTCTCTTGTTTTGTAAACCTCCTTAAATGTTAGTTGAGTTTATGGCTTAGGATCGTTACAATAGTTCTTGTAATTTTTGAATTGTTGACATGAGGTTTGATAAGTCCTTGTAATTTTAGAATTGTTCGTGAGCTTAATAGTTTGATATTGTTAAAGTGTGGAAAATTGGTTGATGAAATTATGCATTTTTCAATTTAACAAATTATTGGAACACAGTGCAGAAAATTCAAGATAATAGGAAATATTTAATAGATTGAAAAAAATACAAACCAACATTAAATGTATAATGTGTCAAGATCTAATTCCTATTGACATTTTTGGAACGTCAAGATAAAATTATATTTGACTCATTTAAATCGTCAAGTAATTAATATTTGACATTCTTGAAACATCAAGATTAACATATATTTGATACAGAGAAAACGTCAAATATTAACACAAATTTGACACTTTTTCAAAGTCAAGATAAAATTACATTTGACGAATAAAATTGTCAAGCTTTTCATGTTAAAAATGACACATTATAAGCGTCAAAAAAGACTATACATAACAGTTTATAAGTGTCAAGTATTGTATATTATTTTTTGTGGTGGATTCCTTGACGGTTTGAAAAACGTCAAGTAAAGCAAAATTCGACATTTTATAAGTGTCAAGAAATATAGTTTTTGTAGTAATGAAATAGTTAATTTTTTTAAAAAAAATGAACACGAAATTTAGATATTGCATGTTGTGGACATGGTATTAAAATTTTTATCAATATGTCAGACATTTTCATTGATATGTTCACATGTCTATGGATTCGACATAAACATAAAAGGGAAGCAAGATTTCTATTATACCGTACAAAATTGATGAAATATTAAAAAAAAAACAACAAGAAAATGTAACTTAATATGAATATAATATTATAGCAGGTATTTTAACTCATTTAAAAAGTATAAAATGTTTATTTATTAATTTATTAATTTATTTTTTGGTTTTTAAAATTTTTGTAGAAATATCTATTGACATCGAGATTTTATCAATATTTTCATCGACATTTCCATAAAATTAAACTTCGACATGACATCTACATTTTAAGCCTTGGTTGCGGAAACTTCTTAATTTCAAGGTTCCGACAAAAAAAAAAAGTGAGGAAAAATTAAATTTCTCCCAAACATGTCGAAATGTATGTCGCTTCAAATTTTACACTATGTTACTCTGATTTTTTTGTCCTTCATTCTACAACTATAATATTCTTTAAACATATGTTTGGATCAATTTTTCTTAATTATTAGCAATTATATATACTAGTGTGTTACCACGTACAATGCACGTGTATTTTTTTTTTTTAACTATAATATAATTATTAAAAACTTGAAAATTTGTTATTGTAGAAGACTATTTGTAATTAATTAAGATTATTTTTTATATCAATTTATTTTATAATAACACGTGTATGTTTAACATATACAATTTATAGTAATTAGTAAAATATCTTTAGGTCTATATGCAGATGATTGATGTATTATAGAATTGTATAAGTTAGTCTTATTTTATTTATGAATGGAAATAAGCATAAGAAAATATATAAAAAAAATCATAATATACATTTCATTTGGCTAATACATATTTTTTTAATCGTTAATAAATTAAAAAGTGTTAATACATTAATAATATTATTTACAGAGTATTTTTTATTTCACTTGATTTAATAATAATAAAAAACTTATTGTATTATTGATAAATTAAGTTTTATAAAAAATAGTAATAAATTGAATATATCATACAATTTCTTTTGCATATCACAAAATATATGTGTTAACGGCCACAAAGTGTGTGGTTCGAATCCCGAACCCCATTGTACTTTATATATAACAATTAATAGTTTTATAAGTATAATATAAAAAATAGTAACATATTGGTTTCATTGTTGCTATTAATATTTTTAATGGAATATCAAGGTAAAACTTAAATTGGTTGATTTTAATTAAATTTTCAGGCAGAAAATCAAATTAACTAAAATTTAAAAATCATGTGGAAAAAAAAATCTTAATAGCAAAGTAAATTAATTAAAAAAACAATAGTAAAGAATGAGGAATATGTGATCAACTTTTATACATCACAATATTTATTTAAAATATAATTCTACTCATATTGCTTTTGTAACTCTCATGAATAAAAATTTATTAATATAAATGTATTGGGAGAAACAAAACTAACTAAATATATATATAGTTCACTAAATGTGAGAAGTATTGAGAGATTGAATGTTTAACTTTTGAGAAGTATATGTTTATTTAGTACAAAGAAAATTTATTATTTATTTCAAAAGAACGAGTTTGTGAATATTAATTTTATTGTGCGTGATGATATTACATTCCACAAATCAGTCCATAGTTATTTCTCCAAATAAATGTTCCTTTATAGAACTAGTTATGTCCTATAAACAAAAGGTCGTTGTAGTATAGTGGTGAGTATTCCCGCCTGTCACGCGGGTGACCCGGGTTCGATCCCCGGCAACGGCGCTCTTTTTATTTTTTTTTCCTTTTTACGATTTGCTATATAAATTGTGTTGATTTTTCAAATACCGGGGCCGGTTATGACTTATGAATTGGTCTACAGGCGAAGCTCTCAACTGGGTTTTTATATTCTTTTCGAAAATATTTATTTTAAGTAGAAACTGATTAGTAAGGCTCGCTATTTCTTTACATTAATTTTCATTTTTTAAGAAAATATTTAGTAACAAAATTTTAAAAATAAAAATAAGCTTTAACCTATTTGATACAATTGCACATATAGCAAAATGAGCGTAAAAAATAGTACATATAGCAAAATGTAAAAAAATATTGCAAATATAGCAAAATTGATTGCTCAACCCATTTAAATTACAAAAAAACTCACAACCCATATCAATGATAGAAGTCTATCACTGATAGATTTCTTGGTTGGATTGTTTATCTATTTTGATTGAAATATATCAATGATAGAAGTCTATTAGTATCATAATCACTACCATCGATAGACTTCTTGTTTTGGATTTTTTATCTGTTTGGATTGAAGTTTATTGGTGATAGAAATTTATCACTATCACTAATAAACTTTTTCATTGGGGAAATCTAACAATAATAGAAGTATATCACTATCACTGATAGACTTATTATTTGAGATTTTTATCTATTCTGATTGAAGTCCATCAATGATAGAAGTCTATCACTATCGCCGATAGATTTCTATTTGTGTTATTTTATCTCTTTTAATTGGAGTCTATCGGTAATAAAAGTTTATCACTATCACCAATAGCGTTCTATATGTGTTGTTTTATCTGGTTTGATAGGAATCGATCAGTGATAGAAATCTATCACTATCAACGATAGACTTTTATTTCTGTTGTTTTTATCTCTTCTTATTAGAGTCTATCAGTGATAAGAATATATCACTATCACTAATAGACTTATAAGTTATATATGTGTTGTTTATTTGTTTTGATTGGAGTCTATCGGTGATAGAAGTGTTGTTTATTTGTTTTGATTGGAGTCTATCAGTGATAGAAGTCTATCACTATCACCGATAGACTTTTATTTATATTATTTATTTCTTCTGATTGAAGTCTATCATCATCGCTGCTAGACTTCATGTTTGGTATTGTTTATCTGTGTTGATTAAAGTCTATCTGTGATGATAGACTGCTTAATTAGTATTGTCTATCTATGTTGATTGAAGTCTATCTCTCTCACTAATAGACTTCTTGTTTGGTAACTGATAGACTTCTTGTTTGGTGTTGTTTATCACTGTTCAATGTTGATTGAAGTCTATCAGTGATAGAAACCTATGATATAAACCTATCACTATCACTAATAGATTTCTTGTTTGATATTACTTATTTGTGTTGATTGAAATCTATCAATGATAAAATGATCTCACTATCACTATCACTGATAGGTTTCTTGTCTGTTGTTGTGTATTTGTGTTTATTGAAGTCTATCAGTGATAGAAGTCTATTATTTTCACTGATATACTTTTTGTTTGATATCGTTTATCTGTGATGATTGAAGCTTATCAGTGACAGAAGATTATCACTACCACTGATCAACTTCTTGTTTGGTGTTGCTTATCAGTGTTGATCAGTCTATGTGACGACCACAACCACAGGTACCAATTATTTATTGTATTTGACGTTTTACCATTAATTACTGTTTCTCCTTGAGATGAGATTCATTTGTAAAAATTAAAAGAAGGGGAAGAGTCAATGGCATTTTAGTTATTAGGGTTTAAATGAGGATTGTTGTGATATTTGGAATTTGACCTAAAACCACAATCTTTTAGTCTCCTTGTTATTTAATCCAAAAGAGAAACCCTAGCCTACATTGGTAATCATCTCCTTCTCCTTATATCTAGCCCTAGACCTAACCCTAATCTCTTCCTCCACAATTTTAACCTAGCCGACCACCTCGAGCTCACCGTTGCCCTCGCCGCCAGTCGTCCAGCCAGCCACTCGAGGAAGTTCCCAGCCGCCTCGTCTGAAGCTCACGAACGAAGAAGCGCCGGTCGTTTGAAGAGCCACTACCAGTATCTTTGAAGTCATCCTTTTGAAGTCGTTCGTGGAAGCCGCTCGTTTTCGCACGGCCGAGATCGACGAAGATCCGGCCCGCCACGCCGCCGAATCCTTCGCGCGCCGCAAGCGCGCCGCTCACAAGCTTCACCTCGCCGTTGGTTCCTCGCACGCCGAGACCGCTCGAGTTTGGCGTCGCTCACAAGCTCGGCCGCGGTACGCCGCTTCGAGACTTCGTCCGATCGAGCGAAGAGAGAATCTCGCGCGGAGTTGCACGAACACGAAACCACGTGCGAGCTCATCCTCCCGGCGCAGCTCCGCCGGATTCGCAACGCCGCCAAAGACGACTCCACGTACCGCTTGGATTACAAACCGGTGAGCGATCCATTTTAGTTTCGAGTTCGTTGGAGATTTATTTGCGACCAACCAAATATTTAAGCGTTTGTTTGAGAGCCTAAACCTCGCTTTTGAACGCTATTTGCGGGGACCGAGTTGGAGCAAGATTGAGGTCAAGCGTCAAGAAGAACTAAGGAGTATTAGGTTTTCGCGTTAAAATCGAGGTAAGCGGGGCATGGAACCTTAATAACGTAATTTAATACCTCATAATCATGGAATTGGTGAATGCCCGGAGAATGAAAGTGGAAGTTGTGGTGTGAATCGGGTTCCACTAAAAGAAGAAGTAGTCCAGGAGCTTGGGTTAAGTCTTGGAGTAGGATTCGAATTAAGGTAAGGGACCTTGCCGAACTTTTATTGGGGTTGAAGAAATTGATTTTCACGATTTCATGCGAAATTAGTTTATATTTTCATATGACAATATCTGAG
Organism: Trichosanthes cucumerina; assembly: GCA_036507285.1. Classification (NCBI taxonomy): domain Eukaryota; kingdom Viridiplantae; phylum Streptophyta; class Magnoliopsida; order Cucurbitales; family Cucurbitaceae; genus Trichosanthes; species Trichosanthes cucumerina. The sequence continues at coordinate 21,554,506 of CM071839.1, read as the reverse complement.
ATATTTTCGTGAGAATACTTAATATTTTATATGCAAATATTTCAATCTTTGCATGTGGAAATAAACTAGTATTTTATGTGAGAATATTCTTGTATTCTATGTAAGAGTATTCAGTATTTCATGTGAGGATATGATGATGAATTTGCATGAGAATATTTCATGATTTCCTACAAAAGTATGATTTTCAAAGTATCTATGAGAAAAGTATGATTTGCATATTGACGATGATGTTTGTGACATGTACACTATTGTTATGTGAATGATGGGACCTCATGCATGTTATGTATGTCATGAAATGATTTGATGAAAAGTGTGGACATTGGTCTCCGAGTGCATTATGTGCATGGTCAAGCGTGCAATAGAGACCCTATGGGTCAAATTACAGGGTCCGTGAGGACTCAAATTATTGTGGGTGCATGAGGGACTCAAACCATACAGAGTCCTGTGAGGACTCAAATTATTACGAGAGTGCGTGAGGACTCAAAATGAAATGACTCAGGATGACCATCGGCCACACAAAAAAAAAGGAAGTCATGGATTAAAGACACGACAATATGAGAAAGTTTTAGGTCCCGTGATATGTACATTTGAACAAGTTTAAAAGTCATGATTGTATGTGTATGCATATCCCAAACCTCGGTAGCAAGGTCACTTACTGGGTATTGTTTTACAATACTCACCCTTTCTTTTAAAAATGTTTTTCAGGTAAGGCTAAGGACGTGCAGGGCGAGTGACGGAGGCGCGTTGCCAGGACCATGGGAATAGACATGTTTTCCGCACATTCTTTTATAAGCGATGTTGTTCCTTTATATTTTGAAGTTTAAATTTACTTTCTGATTTTAAATAGGCCATGTTAAACTGCTCCTTTTATCTGGTTTTGAATGTTTTCTTGGGATCCCTAAAGACAAATTATTTTTATTGGAGATTTAAAGATCGTTTTATCTCTGCTGGCCTATAAATGCATGCATGTGTAGTAATGTCCCTAAGAGTTTAGTCATAGAAAAGTAGGGGCGTTACAGTCTATCACTAATACTGATAGACCTCTTGTTTGTTCTTTGTTTATTGGTATTTATTGAAGTCTATCCTTATCACTAATAGACTTCTTGCTTGGTGTACTTTATCAGTATTGATTGAAGTCTATTAGTGATAAAAGTCTATCATTATCACTAATAGACTTCTTGTTTGTTGTTGTTTATTTGTGGTTATTGAAATCTATCACTATCATTGATAGACTTCTTGTGTAACACCCCACGTTTTCAGATTCGACTAATTTCATCTTTTGGAGTGTTTTTAGAATTAAATGACTAAATTGATATAGATTAATTTTTGGACTATCAGATGAAACTTATTTCAAAGTCTCAAATTCAATAATTTAGAAACTTGACAAGTGTTAAATTGAAGATTTAAAGATTAAACCCAAAAAATTTTCATTAAAGATTAATCATTTATATAGAACTTTGTTCAAATGTAAAAGTGTTTTTTAATTACACATTCTATCAAATTATATTTTTCAGTTAATATTTCATCCTTTTATTTCATTTCTTTCTCTATCGCCATTTGATGATTTTTTATTAATATATCAGCGACAAAATTGTTATAGGTTTTAATCTCTCGCGACCTATAACATCTAGTACAGTAATTTGTTTTTGTTAATTGCAATTTTCAAGAAGATTTAAGTAATGTTATGATCATAAAATTTCTAAACTGCATAAAAAGTTAGAATGAAAAAATATGTGTATGAAGGAAATGCAGAATGACATATGTTGAAAGATGAGGAGGAGAAGAAGGCAAGGAAAATTAAAAGAAAATAAAATATGTAAAAAAAATCACATCGTTTGTGTGATCATTTTTTTCACTCTCATATGCAACTATAAGGGTAAAGAGGGAACAACAAAACTTTATTTAAAAGATTTGATATATTTGCAAATCTTTTTAAAAGTCGTTATATTTGCAAATAATTTACTCTAATTTGCTACCCAATACAATTACCCTATTTGATTACTATTTTTTATTTTTAAAAATTAAGCTCATAAACACTAATTTCACCTATAGATTTCTTTGTTTTGTTATCTACTTTTTAGGAATGTTTTTAAAATCCAAGCCAAAAATTATGAAAATTTTAAAAAATTAAAAAATTGTTTTTGCTTTTGAAATTTGACTAAAATTCAAATGTTTCCTTGAAAAGAGTAAAAAACCATTGAAAAAATTGTGAAAAGACAAATACCATTTATAAAAGCAAAAATCAAATAGTTACAACCCGTTTAATAGCCATTTAGTTTTTGGTTTTTGAAAATTAAGCATATAAATACTACTTTTACCCATTGCTTTCCATGTGTTCTTTTCTACTTTTTAGTTGTGCTTATAAAAACCAAGCCAAAATTTTAAAAACTAATGCCCGTTTGATAATAATTTGGTTTTTGAAAATTATGCCTAAAAATACTACTTCTACCATTGAATTTCTATATTTTCTTATCTACTTTGTACCTATGTTTTCAAAAACCAAACTAAATTTTGAAAACTAAGAAATGTAGGCCCGTTTGATAACCAATTGGTTTTTTGTTTTTGGTTTTTGAAAATTAAGCCTATAGTTTTTCATGTTTTGTTATCTAGTTTTTAGATATGTTTTTAAAAACCAAACCAAGTTTTGTAAACTAAAAAAGCAGTTTTTCTTTTTAAAATTTAGGTGAGAATCCAAGTGTTTTGTTAAGAAAGATGAGAAGCATTGTTGGAGAGATAAAAATCATGGTAGCAAAATGGTAAGAAAACAAGTATAATTTTCAAAAACAAAAAACCAAAACCTAAGGCCCCGTTTGATAACCATTTTATTTTTGGTTTTTAATTTTTAAAATTCAAATCTAAGAATACTATTTCTACCAATAAGTTTATATGTTTTCTTATCTACTTTGTACCTATGTTTTCAAAAACCAAGCTAACTTTTGAAAACTAAAAACAAGTAGATTTCAAAAACTTGACTTTGTTTTTAGAATTTGGCTAAGAGTTCAAATGGTTACTTAAAGGAGATGATCTCTATTGTAGATAAATTAAGTGAAAATAAGCTTGACTTTCAAAAACTAAAAACCAAAAACAAAATGGTTATCAAGCGGGCCTAAATAGTTATTAAACGGGGTTGTAGTTTTCAAAAACCTGTTTTTGTTTTTGAAATTTGGCTAGAAACTTAAATGTTACTTCAAGAAAGATGAAAATTATTGTAGAGAAAATGAAAATAGATTATGAAAAAACAAGAATAAATTTTAAAAACCAAAATCCAAATGATTATCAAACGAGACTAAAAAAAGTAGTTTAAAAAAACTTATTTTTATTTTTGAAATTTAGCTATAAATTCTCATTTAGGGAAGATGAAAACTACGGTAGAAAAATAGTGAAAAAACAAGTACAATTTTCAAAACCACAAAATTAAAAACCAAATGGTTATCAAAGTGATCTACAAAATAGGATTTAAATCAACACCATTCATTATTTTATCATTTTAAGCTCTAATGCATGTGCAATTTAATAAGTATTTAATACACTATTAACTCTAGTTACAAAAATTAGACCAGCATATTCTGTTTTAGTTTTAAATAATATGTTATAGGTTAAAGTTTCAAACTTTTAATATTTTGATGGAGAGTATAATGTTTTAATAAAATGAATGAAAGTAAATGATGAATTTGTCAATGTAAGTATAGTTCAATTATTAAAGCATATATCTTCAACTTGGTACCAGCTGAACTCAAATTAAAAAAATGGAATTTTATTCAATGTCAAAATATAACAATTATGTAGTTTCAAACATTAGCATTTTTTCTACTAAGATATTTACCAAGATAATTTTCATAATTAATTGGTAGTTTTCTTAAATATTTTAGGTGGAAAGTTTTTTTTTTTTTTGCCAAAATCAACAAGCATGGTTTTAAACAAATATTAGAATCATAAATGCAGAAAATTAGAAAAAAGATTTGTTGAAAGTTTCAATTTAGTCACTGGATTTAGTTTCAATTTAGTTCATCTCCAGTAAATATCATCCATCATCCTTGAACTATCCTTTATCCACCTGAAAATCTCACCTATTTTCTTTTATTTTGCACGCAATTCAAACTCTAACATAGTCCACTCACAAATTAGTCAATAGAAAGCATCAACTTATTTTCATGCAAAAAGAAATTTGTCAATATGGCAACGTGTTGCATAGAATGTAATACTACAAGTGTGCAAATCAAATTTTAATATAGTGATTTTCGAGCATTGAGTATTGTCTCTCCATAAAGATTGGTTTTAATTCTTTTAAGTGTCGCTATTCTCATTTGACTTCATTTAAAGAAAGAAATCAAATGAAGATAAACTAAATTAAAGAGTACCCTAGAAAACAAAAGATAAATGGAGACACAATAGGAGAAAAATATCTTAGTATTGTAAACATGTGTAGGATAAATGTCCATCCACATGTCATTATATCACCCATGCCATGTGGCAAATTATACTTAGACATAGTGTTCTTCATGTGTCCATTTCTCACCAATGCTTAGTGTCCAATTGTTCCACATCCTTCTTGCCATTTAGCCGATAAATAGTGGCTTATGATGGTTTATGAAAGACACATAATTGGTGAAAGTTAGACCAATTCTCCTTCAACTCTCCCACTTTCTCTTTTATTTGTTTTATTTAATTTTTGTCATAATTTTCCACTATCACATATAATATTATATATATATTCTATTTACAAACACTTGTTTTATTATTATTATTATTATTATTATATTAGCATTATTATAATATTGGTAAAATTATACCTGGTTTTCATTCTATTTTCACAACACGTTATCAGCACGAATCTCTGCCAATTTTTCCACTGAAGGTAGGTTCTCCGGGTAAGTCATTTCTTTTAAATAATAAAATGTTATTTTGCATGTTTAATTGATTTCCTAATATAAATGCAATTTCTTTCTATATAGTATTACTATGGCAAATCTTGCAAAATTAGAATTTGGCCCTGGATATTAATGGAAATAACTACTTGTCATGGGTCCTTGATGCTGAGATCCATTTAGACTCCATGAATCTTGGAGACAATTAAAGAAAGAAATGATGCATCAAATCAAGAAAAAGCGAAAGTCATGATCTTCCTTCGTCATCATCTTCACGAGGCTTTAGATCCTACATTCTATGGCAAGGCTTGAAAGAAAGGTATGATCATCAAAAAACAGTTATTCTTCCAAAAGCTCGTTATGATTGGATGCACCTGAGGTTGTAGGACTTCAAATCAGTAAATGAATATAATTCCGCACTAGAATTAGTTCAAAATTAAAATTATGCGGAGAAAGGATTACTGATGTTGATATGTTAGAGAAGACATTCTCCACTTTTCATGTCTCGAATATGCTCCTGCAGCAGCAATATCGAGAGAAAGACTTTAAAAATATTCAAAGACTAATTTCATGTCTTCTCGTAATGAACAAAATAACAAGCTATTAATGAAAAATCATGAATCTCGACCAACTGGAGCAACACCATTCCCTGAAGTGAATGCTGTGAATTTCAATAATCGTGGTCGAGGTCGTGGTCGTGGTCGAGGTCGTGGTCGTGGTCGAGGTCGGGACCGCGGTAGAGGAAGAAATACCTATTTTCGTGGTGGGCATTATAATTTTAAGAAACCCACACGAACTGATGATCATAAATGAAAAGCTCCACAAGATAGAAGTTCAAAAGGTGATGAACATAAATGTTTTTCAGTGCGGAATGATCTGGCACCGGTCACGCACTGCCGTGACGTCAAAACACCTTGTTGATCTCTATCAAGCTTCCCTGAAGGAAAAGGGAAAAAGTCAGAATGTAGAGGTGAATCTTGCCATTCAAGAAGATGATGTGTTTGATCCCTCCAATATGGTGCATCTTGATGTGGCTGATTATTTTGAATCTCCTGGAGAGAAAATTGATGCAATCAAACAAGTAGAGGATGTTTTGTATGAAGATATATAATTAAATCTTTGTTTGTAATTATAATATGTTTTTCTTATTTTTGTATATATATTTAGAACTTTTTGTAATCGTTTTTCCTTTTCTTATCAATGAAGAAATATGGACAATTTCAATATGTTGAGTAACCCGAAAATGAGCAATGAGGATTTATGTCTAGCAGACTGCGCAACTACGCACACGATACTCATAAGCGAGAAAATATTTTTCTAAATTGACAATTTGGAAGCAAAAATCAATACTATATCGGAGTTCTGCAGACTGATTGAAGGTTTTGGAAAAACAAGTTTTATCTTGCCTAAAGGAACAAAATTTTCAATTAATAATACTTTGTTCTCTAGCAAATCAAAAAGAAATCTATTGAGTTTCAAAGATATACGTAATAATGGTTATCATGTTGAAACTGATCGTAAAAATAATATAGAGTATCTCCATATCACATCTATTGTTTCACATGAAAAACGTATATTGAAACATCATGACTTTTTTTCTTACGGATTATATTATACTCATATACGAGTAATCGAAAGTTATGCAACAATGAACCGAAGTTCATCAATCCGTAAATATTCGAGTGTTTGGCATGATCGATCGGGTCATCGGGATCGATAATGATGAGGAAAATTATTGAGAATTCACATGGACATCCTTTAAAGAACCAGAAGATTCTTCAATCCAATGAGTTGTCATGTGATGCTTGCTCTCAAGGGAAATTAATTATTAGACCATCACCAGCTAAAGTGGACATTGAATCACCTGCATTTTTAGAGCGAATTCAAGGTGATATTTGTGGACCTATTAACCCACCAAGTGGTCCATTTAGATATTTTATGGTATTAATTGACGCATCCAGCAGATGGTCACATGTATGCTTATTATCAAGTAGAAATCTTGCATTGCAAGATTTCTTGCTCAAATAATTAAGTAAAGAGCACAATTTCCTGATTATACAATTAAGACAATTCGACTTGATAATGCTGGTGAATTTACATCCCAAACTTTGAATAATTATTGTATGTCAATTGGGATAAATGTTGAACATCCTGTAGCTCATGTTCATACACAAAATGGTCTAGCAGAATCATTTATAAAACATTTGCAATTAATTTCAAGACCATTGCTTATGAGAGCTAAACTCCCTACATCGGTCTGGGGTCATGCCGTTTTACACGCTGCATCATTATTACGTATTAGGCCAGTAGCCTATAATAAATATTCTCTCATGCAATTAGCTTATGGCCAGTAGCCAAATGTATCCCATTTGAGAATTTTTGGATGTGCAGTATATGTTTCAATTGCTCCACCACAACGTACTAAGATGGGTCCTCAAAGGAGGTTAGGAATATATGTTGGATATGATTCTCCATCAATTATTAAATATCTTGAACCCCTGACGGGTGATGTATTTACTGCACGATTTGTTGATTGTCATTTTAATGAGACAATTTTTCCAACATTAGGGGGAGGAATTAAGAAGTTGGAAAAAGAAATTGCATGGAATGCATCATTATTATCTCATTTAGATCCTCGTAGAGATCAATGTGAACTTGAAGTTCAAAAGATAATTCATTTGCAAAATATAGCAAATCAATTACCAGATGCATTCACAGATGCTAAAAGAGTGACTAAATCATATATACCAACAGCAAATGCTCCATCAAAAATTGATATCCCAAAGGAACAAATTGTCAATAATGAGTCTAGAGCACGCCAGAAGCGTGGTAGACCTATGGGTTCCAAAGATAAAAATCCTCGAAAAAGAAAAGTAGTTGAGAATCAAAATGATTCGATAGAAGGTATGGATGTTCCAGAAGAAATCCAAGATACAACTACTCAAAAGAGTATTGATGAAAATCAAACGCTTGAGGATAATAATGAAATTTCTATAAACTATGTTACAACAGGAAAGAGATGGAACCGAAATGATATCATTGTCGACAACATTTTTTCTTATAATGTTGCTCACGATATTATTCATGAAAGTGACGATTTTGATCCAAAATCTATCGAAGAATGTCAACGTAGAAAGGATTGGCTGAAGTGGAAAGAAGCAATCCAAGCAGAGTTGAACTCACTTTCAAAACGTGAGGTTTTTGGACCAGTAGTCCTAACACCAGAAGGTGTTAAACCTGTAGGATACAAATGGGTATTTGTAAGGAAAAGAAATGAAAAGAATGAAGTCACAAGATATAAAGCGAGACTTGTTGCACAAGGATTCTCGCAAAGGCCTGGTATAGATTATGAGGAGACATATTCTCCTGTGGTGGATGCAATAACGTTAAGATATTTGATTGGCATGACTGTATATGAAAAACTTGATATGTATCTAATGGATGTAGTCGCGGCGTTTTTATATGGATCTCTGGATAATGACATTTATATGAAAATCCCGGAAGGATTTAAAATACCAGAAACATATGAATCAAGTTCTCGGATCATTATATGGATTAAAACAATCAGGACGAATGTGGTATAATCGCCTGAGTGAATATCTGTTGAAAGAAGGATATCAAAATAATCCAATATGTCCGTGTGTTTTTATAAAGAAATCTTAGTCAGGATTTGTTATTATAACTGTATATGTTGATGACTTAAATATAATTGGAACTCCTGAAGAGTTATCCAAGGCAATAGGATATCTTAAGAAAGAATTCGAGATGAAAGATCTAGGAAAAACAAAATTTTGCCTTGGTTTGCAAATTGAACATTTAGCAGATGAGATATTTGTTCATCAATCAACTTATACAGAGAAAATCTTAAAAAGATTTTATATGGATAAATCACATCCATTGAACATTCCAATGGAAGTTCGTTCACTGGATGTAAAGAAAGATATATTTCGACCTCGAGATGATAATGAAGAACTACTTGGTCCTGAAGTACCATATCTTAGTGCAATTGGTGCACTTATGTATCTAGCTAATATCACAAGACCAGATATTGCATTTTCAGTAAATTTATTAGCTAGATACAGTTCATGTTCTACAAAAAGACATTGGAACGGAGTTAAGCATGTACTCCGATATCTTCGAGGGACGATTGATATGGGTTTATTTTATTCTAACAAATCCAGTTTTGATCTAGTTGGTTATGCAGATTCTGGTTATCTATCTGATCCACACAAAACTAGATCTCAGACAGGTTATCTATTTACATGTGGAGGAACTGCTATATCATGGCGATTAGTGAAACAGACCATCACGACCACTTCTTCGAATCATGCTGAAATCCTCGTAATTCACGAGGCAAGTCGAGAATGTGCATGGCTAAGATCGATGACACAACACATTCGTGAGACATATGGATGGTCTTCTAGTAAACATCCTCCAACAATATTATACGAAGACAACACATCATGTATAGCTCAAATCAAAGGAGATAGAACGAAGCATATCTCTCCGAAGCTTTTCTACACTCATGACCTTGAAGAAAATGACGAGATCTCAGTACAACAGATTTGTTTGAAGGATAACTTGGCGGACATATTTACAAAAGCATTACCAACTACAACATTTGAGAAATTGGTTCACAGTATTGGGATGCGAAGACTTAGAAATCTCAAGTGGTCGTCATGAGGGGGAGTAAATGTATTATATAAAATATGTACTCTTTTTCCTTCACTAGGGTTTTTATCCCATAGGGTTTTTCCCTAGTAAGGTTTTAACGAGGCATATATTTATATAAATGGGCATTTAAGGGGGAGTATTGTAAACATGTGTAGGATAAATGCCCATCCACATGCCATTATATCACTCATGCCATGTGGCAAATTATACTTAGACATAGTGTCCTCCATGTGTCCATTTCTTACTAATGCTTAGTGTTCAATTGTTCCGCATCCTTCTTGCCATTTAGCCTATAAATAGTGGCTTATGGTGGTTTATGAAAGACACACAATTGATGAAAGTTAGACCAATTCTCCTTCAACTCTCCCACTTTCTCTTTTATTTGTTTTATTTAATTTTTGTCATAATTTTCCACTATCACATATAATATTATATATATATTCTATTTACAAACACTTGTTTTATTATTATTATTATTATTATTATTATTATTATTATATTAGCATTATTATTATTAGCATTATATTAGCATTAATATAATATTGGTAAAATTATACCCGGTTTTCATTCTATTTTCACAACACTTAGGAATTAGTTTCACCAATTAGACTTACAAGGAAAACTCCTAAAATTTGTCATGCAAAAATCCATAAGCCAAGAAGTGAGAGTATTAACTGACTCTTTCAAGCACAATTAACTCTCATGCAACGTTATAAACCTAATATCTCTATTTAGATTTTAATAGCATGCATGACATAAAGAAATTTCTTTTAAGTGCTTCTAAGAGAATTCTTACTTTCATTCAAGAATTTACAAATAGTCGTGCAATTATGGTTCTAGCCTAAACCATACTTTTCCAAGCACAAATTCGTGATCAAAAGACTATAAGCACTAAATGCATAACAACATGAATGAAACCAAAAATATTCAATCAAGGTATTTAATTAATTAAAATCTCAAGTCTAATGACCACATTCAAACTCTAACACAACACTAAAAACAAAGACTACAATGAAAAGGAGAAAGAAAGATAAACTAATGTGATGTGTCGATCTATGATAACACTGTAATAATGCTATTTTAATTACTCATTTCATGCTAGTTTTGTTGTCCTCCTGAGTTTATTTGTCTACTTTATAGGAAATTAATAATATGGAGCATCTCAAGACGCTTTGGAAGGATCAAAGGTAAGAGGAGAATCGAGCAAATTTCAGCATAAAACACATAAAGAAAATAATTGACCAAGCCAAGGAGGCTACTTGAAGAGCGTCTAAACGCATCCAAGTGCCAAGCCTGAAGACCTGTAATAAGGGTGTCTAGACGCAACTTCAAGCATTTAGACGCTAGCGCTTTGAGGAAATTGAAGGCTCGCTCGACACCACAGGGAGGCTTGCCTAGACACTGCAAAGATTTTTTGCCTGATTTTCTATTATTTGAAAGGGAGCGTCTAGACGCTTCCCAACCTTATTTAAACATCTCTTTCTCCTAGGGTTGAATTCATTCCAGACTTTTGTTCTAATTTCGGTAATATATATTGTTTTTAAAGATTTTGTGAGTTTAGTGTAAGGAATTGATTTTCCATAGCAGAAGACGTCGTGAAACGTCGTTGATTCGTTGTTTAGTTCATATCTTAAAATTGAACTAATCTAATTAATTATAGTCTAAACATGTTTAATAATAAGAAAACATAAAGTATAAGTTTTACTTACTTGTTGAAGAACCCTTCTTCACTGTTTCCTTCTCTGGTCACGAACTCCTTCGTACCAACGACCTCTACAACACGATCTCTCGAACCGAACAATTGGACACCTCCAAAAGCGTTTCTCAGTTGTTCTCGATAGGTTGAGGGAGAGTATGTGGGACTCCCTTTGGTTTTGGGTGAGGAGAAATGTAGAGAGAGGAGAGAGCTCTTGGATCAAAATCCAAAAAATGAATAAATTGCTCACTAAAGGCTTCTTGCAAAGCCTTTAAATAATAGTGAGAGGTGGAGTTAAAATCTCCACCAATTCACCATTTTACCACAACCTTATAATATGCAAATCAAATTTGCATGTTACATACAGTAAGGTATCTCATACCTTATTATACAAATCTCATTTGTATTATTGTCGAATTTTAAATTGAATCACATTCAATTTAATTTCTCTCAATTCAATTTCTCCAATTAGCACTAATTAATCAATTAGGCAATACTATAGTTTATTATGAATCTCATTCACATCAAACTATATATTATGTCAACTATATCACATATAAATGACATAATCACCCAATTAATGAATTTGAACACTTCAAATCCACATCAAACTGTAAACCCTCAATTTATCCAGTTTGAGCCAACTAAGGGACCTAATGGACCTACAGATGACGAGCTCCAATGATCCGGGATTAACCTGTCAAACTCTTTGACCCAGTTATTCAACATTCATTAGCTACGGTAACACTCCACTAAAGCCTGTAGTTGCACTCCCATGACTGTAGGACAAGTTGACACCCATCGATATAACCAATGCCCGTGAGTCGACCCTTCACAGGTTGTTCGTAGTCACAGTTGGGTCAAATTATCGTTTTACCCCTGTGTCTACCTCTTGTTCCTTAAGTCTCATTGTTCCTCTAATGAACAATTACGTTGCATGGTCCAACCATAAACAACATCATTCTCGGGCCAATGAGATGGTGGCCGCCCATTGTCCAAGCCCTGTAGACAACACTTAAGGGAACAAGCCCTCTAGTTTTTCTAATTCGGGAACGAGTGAATTTCATCTCGCGTAGTCAAGTTTCCAGCTCCTCACGTGGTCTTGTCCCTAAGAAGGTAGGCATATTGGGCGAGAAATTGTGGCCACCCTCACCCGTACTAGTCAAAGGACAAACCCCGTAGACAGGAGTCCGTAACACGCTTAGGATTAAGGACGAGTCACTAATGGTCATCTACGAAGTTATTAGTCCTATACTATTAACGGTGTTACATCAACAAATCTAATAATTCACGGTCCGGTCTTGTACAATCTCATTGCACAGGAAGCCCCCACTCGCATGTCAACCACATGAACGAGCTGGATCACCTTGTTTATATCTAATACAAAGCAGGCCGCATCCACAGTGTAACCAGGATTAGGTTTCCAACCCTATCCGTATACTATAGACCGTTCGGGTCATTTACTCGAACGTGATCCTCCCCGTGTGTCCACTACACACGTTCAAGTTTTAGATCTCTCATAAGGATATGACCCTGGAGCTTAGTTTATTGGATTAAGTTTATAAATATGCGAGATATAAAGTATTGAAAAAAAATAACTCTTATTTATTTCAACATAGAATATTACAAACTTCATGAGATTAGGGCATACACCCCAACAAACTCTCACTTGAACTAAGTTAGTGGAGTACAAAATACATTTCTCAAATGTACAGTAATACAATAAAGTAATACAGTAAACTAGGGCATTGAACACCCCTTTACAATACTCCCACTTGTCGTAGTTAGGAAGCACTCGAAGACCTAGACTCTCTAGGTGACCCTCAAACACCTTAGCCGTGAGGGCCTTTGTAAATGGATTAGCAACGTTGTGCTCCGAAGCTATCTGCGTGATTGTCACGTCTCCACGGTGCACAATCTCTCGTATCTGGTGATACTTGCGCTCAATATGCTTGCCCCTCTTATGACTCTGAGGTTCTCTCGAGTTGGCTACTGCACCACTGTAGTCACAAAACAGGGTCACTGGCAAGTTCATATTTGGAACAACTTCCAAATCCAGCATGAACTTCCTAAGCCAAAACAGCTTCTTTTGCAGCTTCACAAGCCGCAACATACTCGACTTCCATCGTGGAATCAACGATGCATCACTGCTTAATGTTTCGCTACACTACAGCTCCTCCGTTCAGAATGAACGCTGAACCCGAAGTGGATTTCCTAGAATCCTTATCAGTCTAAAAGTCAGAGTCTGTGTATCCCGTAAGGATCAAATCTGTTGGGATGAATGTCCTAATCTTGTATAAGTTTGTAACATTCCAAGTTGATATAAATAAGAGTTATTTTTTCATCACTTTGTGTCTCGCATAATTTTATAAACTTAATCCAATAAATAAAGCTCCAGGTCATTGAATTATGAGAGAACTAGAACTTGAACGGCGTGTAGTGGACACACAGGGAGGATCACGTTCGAGTTAATGACCCGAACGGTCTACAGTATACGGATAGGGTTGGAGACCTAATCCTGGATACGTTGTGGATGTGATCCGCTTTGTATTAGATACAAATGAGAAGATTCAGCTCTTTCATGTGGTTGACATGTGAGTGGGGGCATCTTGTGCAATGAGATTTTACAAGACCAGACCAATAATTATTGTAACACTGTTAACAGTATATGACTAATAACTTCGTAGATGACCAATAGTGACTCGATCTTAATCCTGAGCGTGTTACGGACGCCTATCTTCTCAGGGACAGGAACACGTGGGGAGATGGGAACTTGACTATGCGAGATGGAATTCACTCGTTCCCGAATTAGGAAAACTAGAGGGGTTGTTCCCTTAAGTGTTGTCTCCAGGGCTTGGACAACGGATGCTCACCCTCTCACTGGCCCAAGAGGGATGTTGTTTATGGTCGGACCATACAACGTTGTTGTTCATTAGAGGAGCAGTGAGACTTAAGGAGCAAGAGTAGACACATGGGTAAAACGGTAATTTGACCTAACTGTGACTACGAACAACCTGTGAAGGGTCGACTCATGGGCATTGGTTATATCAATGGACACAACTTGTCTTACAGTGATGGGAGTGCAGCTACAGGCTTTAGTGGAGTGTTATCGTAACTAATGAATGTTGAATAACCGGGTCAATGAGTTTGACAGGTTAATCTCGAATCATTGGAGCTCGTCATCTGTAAGTCCATTAGGTCCCTCGGTTGGCTCAAACTGGATAAATTGAGGGTTTACAGTTTGGTGTGAATTTGAAGTGTTCAAATTCATTATTTGGGTATTTATGTCATTTATATGTGATATAATTGACATAATATATAGTTTGATCTGAATGAGATTCATAATAAACTATAGGTTAACCTAATTTTTTAATTAGTGCCAATTTGGAGAAATTGAATTGAGAGAAATTAAATTGAGTGTGATTCAATTTAAAATTCAACAATTATACAAAATGAGATTTGTATAATAAGGTATGAGATACCTTATTGTATGTAATATGCAAATATGATTTGCATATTATAAGGTTGTGGTAAAATGGTGTTTGGTGAAGATTTCAACTCCACCACTCACCATTATATATAGGCTTTGTGAGAAGCCTTTTGCAAGGCAATTGCTCATTTTTTGGAATTCCATCTAAAGAGCTTTCTTTTTCTCTCAATTCTCTCTCAAATTCTCTCCACCCAAAATCCAAAGAGAGTCTCACAACTCTCCCTCAACTGATCGAGAACAATCGAGAAGACTTTTTGGAGGTGTCACTGTTCTTGGTACGAGAGATCATGATCGTAGAGATCAAAGTTGTTAAGAGGTTCGTGACTGGAGAAGAAAACCTTGAAGAAGTGTTTTTCAACAAGTAAGTACCTATTACTTTCTGTTTTCTTCTTAAATCAACATGTTTAGCCTAGGATTAAAGTTGTTTAATTCGATTTTAAGAAAGAAATTGCATAACGAACACCACGACGTTTCATGTCGTTTCCGCTGCGGGATTTCCATTCCCTTCAATTGGTATCAGAGCCAATTGGGCTATTTCGTTGTGCATTCTGTATTTCTTAAAATTAGGTGGGTTTGCTTTAATTCATGGGATGAATTTTAGTTTGAATGTTGGATGTTTCGATTTTTGGCACTTAATTTTAGATTTACATTTTCGTTGATGAGATCAATGTAAGGGTTCGTTGTTTTGGGCAAATTGTATGTAAATCGAGTCTGTAAGTCTGTGTCGATCGTGGCAAGAGTTGTTGTGAAGAATTTGGAGCGAAAACAGGCGAAAAACGACGAAGAACAACAAAGGAGTTTGTTGTCCTGTCGATGACGTTGAGACGTTGTTCTTGGGTGTCTCAACGTCGTCAAAGTGCGAGAACAGAGCTTCTTGCGAGAAGCGGCGTTGCGGACGGTGGGTGTAGTGTTTCAACGCTGTAGGCGTTGGGCACGCGATGCATGACGTTGGACATTGCAGCGTTGCAACGCTAGCCACGACGTTGCAATGTTGCAACATTAGTGGGGAGTTGCAACGAGAAAAACGCGCGGGAGTTGCAAAATGGCATAGTGGGGGTCGGCGGTTCGAGCTGGGAGTTACGCAAGCAATTATAAATTTTTTTTACATTTATGTAATTTGAATTTGAATTAATTTATATTAATTAATATTAATATAATTGTTATATTAATGTTAATTAATTATATTACTGTCCCTAGGGTGCCAAAATCGGTCCAATATTGCTATTTAATTAATTTTATGCATGTGATATATGAAATTTATAAAATGTGCATAATGTATGTCATATATATTAAAATCCCACCTTAGATTAAACATTTCATGCATCATATTTACATTATAAGAGTTATAATATATAGTATGCATGATAGGATTATATTATAAGTGTTATATTTCTTAGATTAAAAGCATTGACATGCATTTATATATGTGATGTTTGTATATTATATAGTTTATTATTCATGTGATGAATGATCAAACATTATAATATAGCAATGCATGTAACCTAAGTTAATTATTAGTTTTAAATGGTTTAGAACTTGAATAATTAGATTTAGGTTTTCTAGTTCTAATAAGATTAAAATTAGGAAATCAAATATGACTTATGAATGGAGACTAATAAGTAACTTTGTCTAAGGAAGATTATGTCTAAGGCTGGGGTATTTAAGCTGACGCTTTGCGGAACACCCCTACCTAGAAACCGACCTGGGAGTGAATTTGGTTCAGAGATTTATAGGTTATATTTTTGTGAGTGGCGTTTAATTAAAAGTTGATTAAATTACTCACATAGACCTAAGTTAATGATTTTATTATAGACTTAGGATAATCCAATATAAGTGTTATATTGATAGACTTAGGTAAATTATAGCCAGTTTATCTAGGTCAATCCCGTATAATTTAAAGTGTTGAGTGGGAGGAAATAAAGTGTATGAGATGCATTTAATTTTTCATCCACAAATCTATGTTAAGTTCACACCGTGAGATCCATACTCGGCCTCGTGGCGCAAATGGGAGCATCCCCCATCGGATGGCATTTGTATGGGTCAATATCAACGTGAATGGAGAGAGTACTAATAGTGAGTGGGAGCGAGACCTGTGAAAAAGGGAGCCACGGTCTCTTCTATCGATTCACACCGTGAGACGCCTATGATCCGCTTGCTAGTTTGGTATGCACCAGACAATCCCTTCAAAGGGTCTTAATCATGGGAGTTGGAACACCGTGAATTCCCGAAAGGGATACAATTTACTTGTTGGTTTTCCTTCGTAGTCCTCTCTTCGACAGCTATTGTTTGGACGGATACTTGGAAATTTAAAGATAGAGGGTGATATTCACGGGATTCATTAAGAGTTAATGGATTCAGACCGAAAAATGGTAACTGGATACCTAATGGAATAAGAGTTATTCTAGTATTAGGGTCTGGTCGAGAAAGTCTCATCCCAAATGAGGAGTGTTTCTGTCTACCCTTCGGTAGCGGTCATTCTAAACCATTGAGGTATCATTGCAATTTTTTATGACCTAGGGATCATAGGATAAAAATTGATTGAAATTTTTAAAGTTTTTGCGAGACTAATACAAAGTTTTTCTTATTTTCAGCAAACAAAATGTCGAGTTCAATTATCACCCTATTAGCTTCTGATAAACTCGTAGGCGATAATTTTCAAACGTGGAAAAATAATATCAATACAATACTGGTAACTGACGACCTAAAGTTCGTGCTCACTGAGGAGTATCCTCAGGTGTCGGGCTCGAACACATCGCGAAGTGTTCGTGATGGGTACGATCGATGGATCAGGGCCAATGAAAAGGCCAATGTCTACATTATTGCCAGATTGTGTGAAGTCTTGGCAAAGAAGCATGAGGTAATGGTCACTGCGAAGAAAATCATGGAATCGTTGCAGGAAATGTTTGGACAACAGTCTTTTTCAGGTCCGACACGATGCCCTCAAACACATCTTCAATGCAAGGATTAAGGAGGGGACGTTTGTCCGTGAACATGTTCTGGATATGATGACCCACTTTAACCTGCCAGAGATGGACGGGACTTCGATCGACGAGTCGAGTCAGGTCAGCTTTATCATGGAGACTCTTCCGAAGAGTTTCCTGCAGTTACGTAGCAATGTTGTTATGAACAAAATTTGCTACACTCTGACCACTCTACTCAACGAACTACAGAACTTCCAGTCCTTGATGAGGATCAGGGGACCGAAAACTGAGACAAATGTTACCTTCAGGTTCTATCATAGGGGTTCGACCTTTGGGACAAAATCTGTAGGTTTTTCAGGCTCGAAAGGGAAGAAGAAGAAGTTGAAGAAGGGTAAAGCTGACCGTGCTGCCGTCCAGAAGGGCAAAAAGGTCAAGCAAGTTGCGAAGAAAGGAAAGTGTTCCCACTGCAACGGGGATGGTCACTAGAAGAGAAACTGTTCCAAATTCTTTGCCGACAGGAAGAAGGAAGGTAAATGTGATTTACTTGTTACAGAAACCTGTTTAGTGGAGAGTAATGACTCTGTCTGGATACTAGATTCGGGCGCCACTAACCATGTTTGTTCTTCTTTTTAGGAAATTAGTTCCTGGCAGCGGCTGCAAGAGGGTGAGATAACACTACGAGTTGGATCTGGGGAGGTTGTCTCTGCTGCAGCAATCGATACGGTGAAGCTATTTTTTGGCGTGAAATACTTATTATTAGATAATTTGTACATAGTACTAAGGTTTACTAGAAACCTAGTTTCTATTTCCTGCCTGTTAGAACATTGTATTTCTGTTTCTTTTTCCGGTAATAAAGCGTTTATTTCTTGAAATGGAAACTTGTTATGTTCTGCTTCACTTGAGAATAATCTTTACGTTTTAAAGCCTAATTCAGTCAAAAGTGTTTTGAATACTGAATTGTTTAAAATGGTTGAAACACGAACTAAAAGAATAAAAGTTTCTCCTAAAGAAAATGCACATCTTTGGCATCTAAAGTTAGGCCACATAAATCTCAATAGGATTGAGAGACTAGTGAAGAGTGGACTTCTAAGCGAGTTGGAAGAAAATTCTTTACCGGTTTGTGAGTCATGCCTTGAAGGCAAAATGACCAAACGCCCTTTTAGTGGAAAAGGATATAGAGCCAAAGAGCCTCTTGAGCTTGTACATTCTGACCTCTGTGGTCCGATGAGTGTTAAAGCACGAAGAGGTTATGAATACTTTGTATCTTTCATAGATGATTATTCAAGGTATGAGTATATTTACCTAATGCATAGAAAGTCTAACACTCTTGAAAAGTTCAAGGAGTACAAGACTGAGGTTGAGAACCTGTTAGGTAAAACGATTAAAACACTTCGATTGGATCGAGGTGGAGAGTATATGGACACTGAATTCCAGGATTATATGATAGAACACGGAATTACGTCCCAACTCTCAACACCTAGTATGCCACAACATAATGGTGTATCAAAGAGGAGAAATAGAACCCTGTTGGACATGGTTCAGTCGATGATGAGCTATGTTCATCTCCCTAATTCTTTTTGGGATTACGCAGAGGAGATTGTGGTTTACATTTTTAACAATGTTCCATCGAAGAGTGTTTCAGAAACACCTTTCGAACTTTGGAATGGACATAAAGGCAGTTTACGCCATTTCAGGATTTGGGGATGCCCGACCCATGTGTTGGTGTCAAATCCGAAGAAGTTGGAACTCCGTTTAAAGTTGTGTCTCTTTGTAGGTTACCCAAAAGAGACTAGAGGTGGTCTGTTTTATGATCCTAAGGAAAATAGGGTGCTTGTGTCGACAAACGCCACTTTCCTTGAGGAAGACCACGTCAGAGATCACTTACCAAGGAGTAAGATTGTGTTAAATGAAATGGGCAGTACATCAGCAAGAGTTGCTGATGGTGCTAGTACATCAACAAATGTTGTTGATCCTAGCTCGTCTAGTCAAGTCCATTCTCAAGAGTTGAGAATGCCTCGACGTAGTGGGAGGGTTGTGAGACAGCCTAAACGTTGCATGGGTTTAGTTGAAACCCAAGTCGTCACCCCTGATGATGATTGTGAGGATCCATTGACCTATGATCAGGCAATGGCAGACGTTGACAAAGTCGAATGGATTAAAGCTATGGACCACGAAATGGAGTCGATGTACTTCAATTCTGTCTGGGAGCTTGTGGACCAACCGAATGGGGTTAAACCTATTGGTTGCAAGTGGATCTACAAGCATAAACGTGGCATAGATGGGAAGGTGCAGACCTTCAAAGCCAGACTAGTGGCAAAGGGGTTTACCAGGTTAAAGGGGTTGACTATGAGGAAACCTTTTCTCTTGTTACCATGGTAAAGTCTATAAGGATCCTTCTGGCCATTTCCGCATATTATGACTATGAGGTATGGCAGATGAATGTCAAAACAGCCTTTCTGAATGGCAATCTTGATGAGACCATCTACATGGACCAGCCCAAGGGGTTCATTGCCCAAGGCCAAGAGCAAAAAGTTTGTCGGCTTCAAAGGTCTATTTATGGACTGAAACAAGCGACGAGGTCTTGGAATATAAGGTTTGATGAGGCGATCAAATCTTAAGGCTTTGATCAGAATGTTGATCAACCTTGTGTCTACAAGAAAATCGTCAACAGTACTGTCGCATTTCTGATATTGTATGTGGATGATATCCTACTCATTGGGAATGAAGTGGGATTTCTTATTGACATTAAGAAATGGTTGGCTTTGCAATTCCCAATGAAAGATTTGGGAGAGGCCCAGTATGTTCTAGGTATCCAGATAGTCTTAAACTGGAAGAACAGAACACTAGCCATGTCTCAGGCTTCTTATATTGAAAGGATGATGTCTAGATATAAGATGCAGAACTCCAAAAAGGGCTTGCTGCCTTTCAGGCATGAGGTTCGCCTCTCTAAGGTTCAATGTCCTAAGACACCTCAAGAAGTTGAGGATATGAGACGAACCCCCTATGCTTCAGTTGTAGGGAGCCTTATGTATGCCATGTTGTGTACTAGGCTCGACATCTGTTATGTTGTTTGGATTGTCAGTAGGTATCAATCCAATCCAGGATTAGATCACTGGACAATCGTTAAGGCAATCCTCAAGTATCTTAGGAGAATAAGGAACTACAACCTTGTGTATGGAAGTGGGGATTTGATCCTTACAGGATACATAAACTCTGACTTTCAAACCGATAAGGATTCCAGGAAATCCACTTTGGGATCAACCTTCATTTTGAATGGAGGAGATGTAGTGTGGTGAAGCATCAAGTAGGGATGCATTGTTGATTCCACGATGGAAGCCGAGTATGTTGCAGCTTGTGAAGCTGCAAAGGAAGCTGTTTGGCTGAGGAAGTTCATGTTAGATTTGGAAGTTGTTCCAAATATGAACTTGTCAGTGACCCTGTTTTGTGACAACAGTGGTGAAGTAGCCAACTCGAGAAAACCTCAGAGTCATAAAAGGGGGCAAGCATATTGAGTGGAAGTATCACCTGATACGGGAGATTGTGCACCGCGGAGACGTGACAGTCATGCAGATAGCGTCGGAGCACAACGTTGCTGATCCATTTACAAAGGCCCTCACGGCTAAGGTGTTTAGAGGGTCACCTATGTTGGGATGTATGTCCTATTCTCGTACTTGTTTGTTATATTCCTGATTGAAATAACTAAGAGTTATTTTTTCATCATTTTGTGTCTCGCATATTTACAAACTTTGTCCAATAAACTAAGCTCCAGGGTCATTGAATTATGAGAGTACTAGAACTTGAACGGTGTGTAGTGGACACGCAGGGAGGATCACGTTCGAGTTAATGACCCGAACGGTCTACAGTATATGGATAGGGTTGGAGACTTAATCCTGGATACGATGTGGATGCGACCCGCTTTGTATTAGATACAAATGAGGTGATCCAACTCGTTCATGTGGTTGACATGCGAGTGGGGGTATCATGTGCAATGAGATTGTACAAGACCGGACCGTGAATTATTAGACCTACTGATGTAACACCGTTGACCGTATGGGACTAATAACTTCGTAGATGACCAATGGTGACTTGACCTTAATCCTGAGCGTGTTACAGACTCCTGTCTGCGGGGGTCTATCCTTAGACTAGTACGAGTGAGGGTGGTCACAGTTACTCGCCCAATATGCCTATGTTCTCAGGGATAGGACAACGTGGGGAGCTGGGAACTTGACTACGCGAGATGGAATTCACTCGTTTCCGACTTTAGGGAAACTAGAGGGGTTGTTCCCTTAAGTGATGTCTCCAGGGCTTGGACAACAAGCGCCCACCCTCTCACTGGCCCGAGAGGGGTGTTGTTTATGGTTGGACCATACAACGTTATTGTTCATTAGAGGAGCAGTGGGGACTTAAGGAGCAAGAAGTAGACACAGGGGTAAAATAGTAATTTGACCCAACAGTGTCTACGTACAACCTGAGAAGGGTCGACTCATGGGCATTGGTTATATCAATGAACACAACTTGTCCTACAGTGATGGGAGTGCAGCTACGGGTTTTAGTGGAGTGTTACTGTAGCTAATGAATGTTGATTAACCGGGTCAAAGAGTTTGACAGGTTAGTCTCAGATCATTGGAGCTCGTCATCTGTAGGTCCATTAGGTCCCTCGGTTAGCTCAAACTGGATACATAGAGGGTTCACAGTTTCGTGTGGATTTGAAGTGTTCAAATTCATTAAAAGGGTATTTATGTCATTTATATGTGTTGGGATTTGTGCCTTAAAACTTGTAGTTTGTATTTATGTTCTAATTAATGTAATAAAGTGTTATTATTTCAATAAAGAGTTATTGTTCATTACCTACGAGTTTGCCTTTATTTAAACCCTAAATCCAATAAACTAAACATCCAAAGCTGTTATATGAATCTTTAACTGAATGTAGTGTACATATAAAGGATCTCGGTTCGAGATACAGCCTAAAGGGTCTATAGTTAGGGGATAAGGTTTGGGTACCTTACCCTTGTAAAACTATGGATGTGGCCCACTTTGTATTTGATGCAAACACTGTGATCCTAACGTGTTCGTGTAGATGACATGTGAGTGGGGATATCCTATGTAATGAGATTACATAAGACTGGACCACGAAATAGCAACCTCTAGCTGTAACTCCGTTGACTAGTTAAGTTTCTATTTCACTAGGATAACCTAGGCAACTTGATCTCAATCCTGAGTAGGTTACAAACTCCTGTTCGCGAGGAATTGTCCTTTGACTAGTATGGGTGAGAGTGGCGGATTCGCCGACTCAATATGTCTACCTTCTTGGGAACAAGACCAGAGTGAGCTAGTGGGAACTTAACTTAGCAAGATGGAATTCACTCTTTCCCGCCTCTACTAGGGTAAGTAGAGGAATGTTCCCTTAAGTGGTGTCTCGGGACTTGAACAAAGGGCCCGACCCTCTCATTGGCCCGAGAGGGACTCTGTTTGTTAGTAGGACCACAAACAAATTGTTCATTCAGAGCACTAGTACTTAAGGCACAAGATGTAACCTGTGGGTAAAAGCGTAATTTGACCGGTGGTGGTGTTACGAACATTCGAGAGAGGATTGACTTGCTGTTATTGGTCAATATCCGTGGACACAGAAATATATCTGCAGTGAGAAGAGTGCAGCTGCGGCGACTTTAGTGGTGTGTTCCCGCAGTTAACGAATGTTGATTGGGAGGTTAATGAGATTAGCAAGAGCAATCTTGTATCGTTGGAGCTTCGATCCAGTAGGTCCATTAGGTCCACCTTCTAGCTCGTAAAGGGTTCTTAGATCATTTGAATTTGAAATGTTCATATTCATTAGGGAATATATTTAATGTATATGGATACGATATAATATATAGTTTTGGAACTATATATTATAAATTTAATGTGAATATGATTCATATTAAATTATGTGAGAGAATTAAGTATTTGAAAGAGTTCAAATATTAAATTCAAATGCAAATGTGATTCACATTTGAAAACTATAGGTTAAAATTTAATGTGCATTAGATGTGCATTAAAACTATAGGTTAGAGGGAAGGATATGATTAAATATGATTTAATCTTAATTAAATATAAGATATTTAATTTAATTAATTAAATATGATTTAATTAATGTTTAATTTAATTTAATGGAAACGTGTCAGAAGGACACGTTCTCCACCTCCCTCCCATCGATAGGGAGTGGGGAGGTGATCCCTCGTTTTATTCCTTTCCAATGGAGGAGAGGAGGTTGATCGATCTGGAAGTTGGTGAAGAGTTCTCTCTGCAAGAATTCTCTATCTCTCACTCTCTAATTCCCAAAAAACTCTTCCAAAGGTTGGAATCCTTCCCACCAAGGAAGATCTAAGCACTCAGAGATATAGAAGGTGTTCTCTGTTTATGGTGTCCTGCTGGAAAACAGAGAAGTTGATTTGATGTACAACCTTTGAAGCAACAAGTTGCTGAGGAAAGTCTACAAAGGTAATTTCCTTTCCATTCTTAGTTTACATGTTAAACTTTAATCATGTTTGCATGTATATCTCCATGTTTTAATTAGATTGAAAGCATACTTGTTCTGTTTGTTTTTGTCAATGTATTGGTTTTTGTTTCAACTAAAATAATCAAGAAAATTACGATCCCAAACCACGTTTCCGCTGCTCAAGGAGATCAGATCTCCATCAATATGAGATATAATTGACATATTATATAGTTTAATGTGAATGAGATTCATAATAAACTATAGGTTAGCCTAATTGCTTAATTAGGGCTAATTTAGAGAAATTGAATTGACAGAAATTAAATTGAATGTGATTCAATTTAAAATCCACAATTATACAAATGTGATTTGTATTATAAGGTATGAGATATCTTATTATATGTGGTTATGCAAATATGATTTGCATAACCTATAATTGTGGTAAAATGGTAAATAGGTGGAGATTTCAACTTCACCTATCACCATTATTTAAAGCCTTTGCAAGAAGGCTTTTTGCAAGTGTTGTTTCATTTTTTGGATTTCTCACCAAAAACAACTCTCAAATTCTCTCTTCTCTCTCAAGCTTTCTCTCCTTCCCCTTTTACCAAAGGAGTCCCACCACTCTCCTTCTACCTAAGGAGAATAACCGAGAAGTCCTTTCGGAGGTATCCGATTGTTCGAGGTTCGGTGAGATCGTGATCGTTGAGATCGAGAACGCGAAGTGTTTGTGACCGAAGAAGGAAATCATGAAGAACGGTTCTTCAACAAGTAAGTATTTTCTTCTTACTGATTTTCCTTCTTAATTGCATGTTTAGCCTAATTTCTATAGGATAGATTTAATTTTAAGAATTAATTTCACAACGAAACCACGACGATTCAAAGTCATTTTTCCGCTGCGGGAGTTTTATTCCCTTCAACCTAGAGAGTCTAGGTCTTCGAATGCTTCCTAACTAGGGCAAGTGGGAATATTGTAAAGGGTATTCAATGCCCTAGTTTATTGTATTATTACTGCATCTTAGCCGTGATGGGAGTACAACTACAGGCTTTAGTGGAGTGTTACTGTAGCTAATGAATGTTGAATAACCAGGTCAAAGAGTTTGACAGATTAATCTCGAATCATTGAACCTCATCATCTGTAGGTCCATTAGGTCCCTCGGTTGGCTCAAACTGGATAAATTGAGGGTTTACAGTTTGGTGTGAATTTGAAGTGTTCAAATTCATTATTTAGGCATTTATGTCATTTATATGTGATATAATTGACATAATATATAGTTTGATGTGAATGAGATTCATAATAAACTAAAGTTTATCCTAATTGGTTAATTAGTACCAATTTAGAGAAATTAAATTGAGTGTGATTCAATTTAAAATTCCACAATTATACAAATGAGATTTATATAATAAGGTATGAGATACCTTATTGTATGTAATATGCAAATATGATTTGCATATTATAAGGTTGTGGTAAAATGGTGATTTGGTAGAGATTTCAACTACACCACTCACCATTATATATAGGCTTTGTGAGAAGCCTTTTGCAAGGCAATTGCTCATTTTTTGGAATTCCATCCAAAGAGCTTTTCCCTTCTCTCAATTCTCTCTCAAATTCTCTCCACCTAAATTCTAAAGGGAGTCCCACAAGTCTCCCTCAACCGATCGAGAACATCCGAGAAGACCTTTCGGAGGTGTCACTGTTCTTGGTACAAGAGATCATGATCGTAGAGATCGAAGTTGTGAAGAGGTTCGTGATCGGAGAAGAAAACCTTGAAGAAGTGTTCTTCAACAAGTAAGTACTTATTTACTTTTTGTTTTCTTCTTAAATCATCATGTTTAGCCTAGGATTAAAGTTGTTTAATTCGATTTTAGGAAAGGAATTGCATTAACGAACACCACGATGTTTCATGTCGTTTCTGCTGCGGGATTTCCATTCCCTTCAAAATCTCCACTTCCATACACAACGTTGTAGTTCCTCGTTCTCCTTAGATACTTGAGGATTGTCTTAACGGTTGTCCAGTGATCTAATCCTGGATTGGATTGATACCTACTGCCAACTGCATAACAGATGTCACGTCTAGTACACAACATGACGTACATCAGGCTCCCTACAGCTGAAGCATAGGGGATTCGTCTCTTATCCTCAACTTCTTGATGCGTCTTAGGACATTGATCCTTAGATAGGTGAACCCCATACCTGAAATGCAGCAAGCCCTTCTTGGAGTTTGCATCTTATACCGAGACAACATCTTGTCAATGTAAGATGCTTGAGACATGGCTAGCGTTCTGTTATTCCGGTTCCGGACTATCTGGATACCTAGAACATACTGAGCTTCTCCCAAATCTTTCATTTGGAATTGTGAAGCCAACCATTCCTTAATGTCAGTAAGAAATCCTACGTCATTCACAATGAGTAGGATATCATCCACATACAATATCATAAATGCGACAGTATTGTTGATGATTTTGTTGTAAATACAAGGCTCATCAACATTTTGATCAAAGCCAGAAGATTTGATCGCCTCATCAAACCTTATATTCCAAGACCTCGAGACTTGTTTCAGTTCATAAATAGATCGCCTCATCAAACCTTATATTCCAAGACCTCGAGGCTTGTTTCAGTTCATAAATAGACCTTTTAAGCCGGCAAACCTTTTGCTCTTTGCCTTGGGTAATGAACCCCTTGGTCTGGTCCATGTAGATGGTCTTGTCAAGATTGTCATTCAGAAAGGTCGTCTTGACATCCATCTGCCATACCTCATAGTCATAATATGCGGCAATGGCCAGAAGAATCCTGGTAGACCTTACCATGGCAACAGGAGAAAAGATTTCCTCATAGTCAACCCCTTTAACCTGGGTAAACCCATTTCCCACTAGTCTGGCTTTGAAAGTCTGCACCTTCCCATCTACGCCATGATTACGCTTGTAGATCCACTTGCAACCAATAGGTTTGACCCCATCTAGTTGGTCCAAAGCGCCAGACGAAATTGAAGTACATCGACTCCATTTCCTGGTCCATCGCTTTAATCCATTCATCTTTGTCAACGTCTGTCATTGTCTGATCATAGGTCAATGGATCCTCGCAGTCATCATCAGGGGTAACGACTTGGGTTTCAGCCAAACCCATGTAATTTGTTGAGGTTTGTACCCTAAAACTCGTAGTTTGTAATTATGTTCTAATTAATGTAATATTGTGTTATTATTATCAATAAAGAGTTCTTGTTAGTTATCTACGAGTTTTCTTTTATCAAAACCCTAAATCCAATAAACTGAAAATCCAAGGCTGTTAAATGAATCTTTAACTGAATGTAGTGTACATAAAGAGGATCTCGGTTCGAGATACAGCCTAAAAGGTCTATAGTTAGGGGATAAGGTTTGGGTACCTTACCTTGGTAAAACTATGGATGTGGCCCACTTTGTATTTGATACAAACACTTTAATCCTAATGTGTTCATGTAGATGACATGTGAGTGGGAATACAATGTAATGAGATTACATAAGACCGGACCACGACATAGCAACCTCTAGCTGTAACTCCGTTAACTAGTTAGGTTTCTATTTCACTAGGATGACCTAGGCAACTTGATCTTAATCTCGAAAGCGGAGTTACGAACTCCTGCGTCGCGCGGGCATTGTCCTTTGACTAGTATGGGTGAGAGTGGCCAGATTCGCCGACTCAATAAGCCTACCTTCTTGGGGACAAGACCGAGTGAGCGGCTGGAAACTTAACTTAGCAAGATGGAATTCACTCATTCCCGCCTACTAGGGTGAGTAGAGGAATGTTCCCTTAAGTGGTGTCTCTGGGACTTGAACAAAGGGTCCGACCCTCTCATTGGCCCGAGAGGGACTCTGTTTGTTGGTAGGACCACAAACAAATTGTTCATTAGAGGAGCATTGGTACTTAAGGCACAAGATGTAAACAAGGGGTAAAACGGTAATTTTATCCAACTGGTGTTATGAACATTCGTGAAGGATTGACTTGTCGTTATTGGTCAATATCCGTGGACACAGAAATATATCTGCAGTGAGAAGAGTGCAGCTCCGGGACTTTAGTGGAGTGTTCCCGCAGTTAACAAATGTTGATTTGGAGGTTAATAAGATTAACCGAACAATCTCGTATCGTTGGAGCTTCTAATCTGTAGGTCCATTAGGTCCACCTTCTAGCTCATAAAGAGTTCTTAGATCATTTGAATTTGAAATGTTCAAATTCATAAAGGAATAAAACTTAATGTATATTGATATGATATAATATATAGTTTTGGAACTATATATTATAAATTTAATGTGAATATGATTCATATTAAATTACATGAGAGAATTAAATATTTGAAAGAATTCAAATATTAAATTGAAATGTGAATGTGATTCATATTTGAAAACTATATGTTAAAATTTAATGTGCATTAGATGTACATTAAACTATAGATTAAAGGGGTAAAATGATTAAATAAGATTTAATCATTTAATATAATATAGTATTTAATTAAATTTGATTTAATTAAATAAATTGATTAATTTTTAATTAATTAATTGGGGAACGTGTCATGATGACACGTTCCCACTACTCCCCAACTCTCCCTCGATAGGGAGTGGGGAGTTACCCAGTGAAGTCCTTCTCATGGTGAGAAGGACAGTCTCAATTGAGACAATTCAGTCGATTGATTTTAACAGAGGAAAGGATTCTCTCTCTCTCTCTAACAATTCCCAATTCTTCCAATTGTTGGTTCCTTCCCACCAAAGGAAAAGGTCTAAGTAGAACTCAGAGGATAGAGGGTTATCCAAGTGGTAGTGCCCTGTTGGAGAAAAACAGAGTTCTGGGTTGCTATGTTGTTGAAAAAGCTTGGAGCAAGGAGTTGTTGCGAATCTACAAAGGTAACACTTCTTCTTCTTTTAGTTTAATTGTTAAACTTAGTATGTTTGTATGCAATTATCCATGTCTAATTAGATTAGAATTTGCATGATTGTTCTGTTTTTCAATGTATGGGTTTTTGCATTTCAAGCAAAACAAAACTTGCAAATAACGATTCCAAACACGTTTCTACTGCTCAAAGAGATCCGATCTCCATCAATTGGTATCAGAGCAATGCTTGTTTTGTTTTATTTGTAGCAAAATTGCATTGATTTGGTGGGAATTTGCATTTGGTTTGCTGTAAAACTAGTTTAGGAATATTTTTTGGCCTTAGTTTACTTTGATTTGATCAATTTAAGTGTAAAGGCTCATGTATTTTGGGCGATTAAGTACTTTATCGAGTCTATATTCGAGTTATGAATCGTTCACGACCAGTTTCATGCAATTCGGTTGAGAATCGAAGGAGAATTTGTTGATTGATGTTGTTGTGTTCGAAGAAGAAAACCACTACCGAAGCTTCAGCGTTGCAACGCAGCCAGCAGCATTGCAACGCCGTTCTTCAGCGTTGTAATGCTGAGGAACGGTATCGCAATGCCTTCATCCCTATCGACGCGAGGGCTCCAAGGGTTAGCGGCGTTGCAACGCTGCCCCTCAGCGTTGCAACGCCACCCCGATAGAAGGCGCGTGCGCGGACGAAGCGGGCGTTGCAACGCTTGCATCAGCATTGCAACGTCGTGATGCATTTTCAGTAGTTGCAGACCGGTTCGGTTTTTGGTTTATTTTCGATCCGGTTCGAGTGATTCAACCCCAGTTCAAGGTGTTTTGGACCAGTTTTATGTAATAAAATTAATGTAATTTTATTATTTTGCACTTTAGGGGCAAAATTCTTTCGGTTTTACAGCTATATGTTTTTATGAATGTCATTTAGATTATTCCCACCTTAGGATAAGCATGTTCATGCATTTTATTTGTATAATTGTTATATGAATATGGTTAAATGCATGATTAATTTATTTTTCATGAGTAATTAATTATAATTGTTATGATTAGATTATATGGAAAATAAAATGCATGGAGCATGAAATTACTTAGTTTAAAATAAATGTTATTTTATTTTAAGTAATTTAATTATTCAATTAGTTGAATTTTTTTTTATAATTCCATCAATGGTTTTATGATATAGTTTCTTTATCATAGGTTAATTATTAAATTTATAAAAGTTATCAATTAAAGGGGTTTTAGAAACCATAACCTATAATAAAGAAATGCATGCAAACATAGGAACTTGGGTTAAATTTTGAATTAGTTTTAAATTATTTAAAATTAATTCAGACCTAAGTTTTAATTTCTAATAGGATTAGAAATTAGTCTTACGTAGTTTTTTAAATAGTTTAAAATATAGTAGGACATTAGGACTATTGTTATAAAGGAACTCTACTGGTGAAGTTCTATCTAAGGTTGGGGGTACTTAAGTTGACGGTTAACAGAACACCTCCTACCTGGGAACTGATCCAAAACTTGAGTGGAATTAACCTTAGTTCTATTTTATCTCTAAGTAATTAAAATGTTTATTCACCTAGACATAAGGTTAAAAGACCTAGTTATAATAGTTATAATAGTCATAGACTTAGATAGATTCTTTTAGCCAGAATCCGACTAAGTTAAACCTATACCCTAATCTTAGGAGCTTCAGTGGGAGAAAACGAAATGGTCGCATCGAGTTTACTCTCACGTCCTCAAGAGTTCACACCGTGAGTTCCATGCTCGGCTACGTGGCGTCAATAGGGTGTCCCCCTACGATATGTGTTTGCATGATTCAATACCAAGGTGAATGAGGGAAGTATCCATAGTAAATGGGAGCAGGGCGCATGTCAACGTATCCTATGGTCTCCTCCATTAGGTCGCACCGTGAGATTTCTATAGCCGCCTGCTAGGTTGTCCTGTAACAGCCAAACACTACGGAGGGCCTGACTATAGGGATCGAAACACCGCGAACTCCAGAAATGGATAGGGTCTCTTAGGTAATTTGCCAACAATTGTCTTTCTTAATAGTAGCATGTTGGCTCAGACCTATTGGAGCAAGGAGTTGCTGCGAATCTACAAAGGTAACACTTCTTCTTCTTTTAGTTTAATTGTTAAACTTAGTATGTTTGTATGCAATTAGCCATGTCTAATTAGATTAGAATTTGCATGTTTGTTCTGTTTTTCAATGTATGGGTTTTTGCATTTCAAGCAAAACAAAACTTACAAATTACGATTCCAAACACGTTTTTGCTGCTCAAGGAGATCTGATCTCCATCATGTAACGTTCAGGTTGTCTCACAGCCCTCACACTACGTCGAGGCATTCTCAACTCTTGAGAACGAACTTGACCAGACGAGCTAGGATCAACAACACTTGTTGACGTACTGCCCCATCAACAACTCTTGTTGATGAACTGTCCATTTCATTTAACACTATTTTACTCCTTGATAGGTGTTCCCTGATGTGGTCCTCCTCAAGGAATGTGGCGTTTCTCGACACAAGCACCCTAATTTCCTTAGGATCGTAAAGCAAACCACCCCTAGTCACTTTTGGGTAAACTACAAAGAGACACAACTTTGAACGGAGTTCCAACTTCTTTGGGTTTGACACCAACACATGGGTCGGAAATCCCTAAATTTTGAAATGGTGTAAACTGTCTTTGCGACCATTCCAAAGTTCGAAAGGTGTTTCTGAAACAATCTTCGACAGAACGTTGTTCAAAATGAAAACTGCAGTCTCCACTGCGTAACCCTAAAAAGAATCAGGGAGACGAGCATAACTCATCATCGACGGAACCATGTCCAACAAGGTTCTGTTTCTTCTCTCTGATACACCATGCTGTTGTAGCATACCAGGAGCTGAGAGTTGGGAAGTAATTCCATATTCTTTCATATAGTCCTGAAATTCAGTATCCATATACTCTCCACCTCAATCTGATCTAAGTGTTTTAATCGTTTTACCTAACATGTTCTCAACCTCATTTTTATACTCCTTGAACTTTTCAAGAGTTTCAGACTTTTTATGCATTAGGTAAACATACCCATACCTCGAATAGTCATCTATGAAAGATACAAAGTATTCATAATCTCCTCGTGCTTTAACACTCATCGGACCACAGAGGTCAGAATGTATAAGTTCAAGAGGATCTTTGGCTCTATATCCTTTTCCACTAAAAGGATGTTTGGTCATTTTGCCTTCAAGGCATGTCTCACAAACCGGTAAAGAGTTTTCTTCCAACTCGCTTAGAAGTCCACTCTCCGCTAGTCTCTCAATCCTATTGAGATTTATGTGGCCTAACCTTAGATGCCAAAGATGAGCATTTTCTATTGGAGAAACTTTTAATCTTTTAGTTCGTGTTTCAGCCGTTTTAAAGAATTCAGTATTCAAAACACTTTTGACTTAATTAGGCGTTAAAACGTAAAGATTACTTTCAAGTGAAGTAGAACACAACAAGTTTCCATTTTGGAAAAATTACCACAAAAAGAAACAAAAATACAATGTTCTAATAGGCAGGAAATGGAAACTAGGTTTCTAGTAAACCCTGGAACTATGTACAAATTATCTAATAATAAGTACTTCCTGCCAAAATAAAGCTTCACTGTGTCGACCGCTGCAGCAGAGACAACCTCCCCGGATCCAACCCGTAGCGTTATCTCACCCTCTTGCAGCTGCTGCCATGAACTTATTCCCTGAAAAGAAGAACAGACATGGTTAGTTGCCCCTGAATTCAGTATCCAGACAGAGTCACTACTCTCCACTAAACAAGTTTCTGTAACAAGTAAATCACATTTACCTTCTTTCTTCCTGTCGGCAAAGAACTTGGGACAGTTTCTCTTCCAGTGACCATCCCCGTTGCAGTGGAAACACTTTCCTTTCTCCGCAGCTTACCTGACCTTTTTGCCCTTCTGGGTGGCAGCGTGGTCAACTTTACCCTTCCTCAATTTCTTCTTCTTCCCTTTCGAGCCTGAAGAACCTACAAACTTAGTCCCAGAGGTCGAACCCCTGTGAAATGACCTGAAGGCAACATTTGCCTCAACTTCCGGTTCCCTGACTTGCATCAGAGATTGGATGTTCTGCAGTTCATTGAGTAAGGTGGTCAGTGTGTAGCTAATCTTGTTCATAACAACGTTGCTATGAAACTGAAGGAAACTCTTCGGAAGAGTTTCCATGATAAAGCTGACCTGGCTCGACTCATCGATCGAAGCCTCGTTCATCTCTGTTAGGTTAAAGCGGGTCATCATATCCAGAACATGTTCACGGACAGACGTTCCCTCCTTCATCCTTGCATTGAAGACGTGTTTGATGGCATCATATCGGACCTAAAAGGACTGTTGCCCAAACATGTCCTGCAGCGATTCCCTGATCTCCTTCGCGGTGACCATTACCTTATGCTTCTTTGCTAAAACTTCAGACAAGCTGGCAATTATGTAGACCTTGTCCTTTTCATTAGTCCTGATCCACCGATCGTACACATCACGAACACTTCGTGATGCGGTCGAGCTCGACACCTTAAGACACTCCTAAGTGAGCACGAATTTAAGGTCGTCAGTTACCAAAATCGTGTTGATATTGTTTTTCAACGTTTGAAAATTGTCGCCAACTAATTTGTCAGAAGCTAACAGGGCTATGATTGAACTAGACATTTTGTTTGCTGAAATAGGAAAAACTTTGAATTAGTCTCGCAAAAACTTTAAAAAATCCAATCAGTTTTAGCAAATTTTATTCTATGATCCCTAGGTCATTAAAAATTGCAATGATACCCCAAAGGTTTAGAATGACTGCCACCGAAGGGTTGACAAAAATCACTCCTCCTCTGGGATGAGACTTTCTCGACCAGACCCTAATACCAGAATAACTCTTAGTCCATTAGGCATCCAGTTACCAATTTTTCAATATGAATCCATTAACTCTTAATGAATCTTTTGAGTGTCACCCTCTATCTTTAAATTTCCAAGTATCCGTCCAAACAATAGCTGTCGAAGGGAGGACTACGAAGGAAAACCAACAAGGAAATTGTATCCCTTTCGGAAATTCACGGTGTTCCAACTCCCATGATCAAGGCCCTCCGAAGGGATTGTCTGGTCCAGACCAAACTAGTAGGCAGATCATAGGCGTCTCACGGTGTGAATCGATAGAAGAGACTGTGGCTCCCGTTTTTACAGGTCCCGCTCCTACTCACTATAAGTACTCTCCCCATTCACGTTGATATTGACCCATACAAATGCCATCCGATGGGGGACACTCCCATTTGCGTCACGAGGCCGAGTATGGATCTCACGGTGTGAACTTAACGGAGATTTGTGGATGGAAAATTAAATGTATTTCATACACTTTATTTCCTCCCACTTAGCACTTTAGAATTAATCGGGATTGACCTAGATAAACCGGCTATAATAAAGCCACAAAACTAACAATAACTAATGTGTAAGGATAACACATTTGCATGCTATCCCAATGACAAAAATAATATATGAGATTTATGGACGAAATTAAAAAAAATGTTTAAATTTTAGGAACCAAAGTTTCAATTCTAAATTGTTGGAGTTGAATTGAAACTTTTAAAGGACAAAATTGAATTCAAACATAAATTATAGGAATCAAATTGAAACTTTTAAATCGAGATTTAAATTGAAACTAGGCTAAGAATAACAACAAAAAAAAATTTAAAAAAAAATAATAATATTGAGGCCAAATGATGACACAAAGCACTTCACGCAGCAAAGCTTGCACGAATTGAATAGATGATGGGTGCCTCTTTAGTTTCATTCTCGTTCTTTAAGAATTTTATGGTGCGTTCAGAATAGTTTTTTTTTTTTTTTTTTGAGAAATATAACCAGAAACTCTATTAATGTAAATAGAAATCATTTACAACATCACACTCCTCCCCTACCCACATACGAGAATTTCGGATGTGTTGCGCTCGTTGTGCTAATCTATGAGCTGCAGTACTTGTATCCCTAGGGCTATAGATGAAACAAATCTCACGCCATCGTTGCCCCATCTCTATTACCTCCTTTGCGTAATCTATAGCTTCTGTTAAATCAACTCGAGTCTGATTGATAAGACCGACAACAATAAGAGAGTCTGATTCAACCTCCAAAGGCACCATGTGATCGTTGGCATTTGACGAACCAAGAAGAATAACAACTAGTTCAAAAATTAGTATAGACCATGCATTATCGAAATATTTGTAACCTGCACCTAAGATACTCCCATGCCAATCTCACAAGATCCAACCCAAACCACCTTGGGCCTCATTATCATTCCAGGCCGCATCCCCATTTAGTTTCCACCGCCAAGGAGGGGGATTTTGCCACTGTAATCGTTCCTGATAAGGGCTTTTAGGTTGGCTCATAGGTTGTCTATTCTGTGGCACCTCATTGAGTTGTAATTTTGTAAAATAGCTTTTTTAAAAAATGTTTTTAAACAACAAAATCCATTTTTCTATAATCACTTTTTAAAATATGTTTAGTGTGGTTGAGTGATTTTGATTTATAAAAAAAAATTAATAAACAAAAATCACATTAAAAAAATTGGATTAATTTAAAAACTAATTTTGATGAAATACTTGAGAGATTGATATTAAAAAATCACCGTGGTTAACCGAAAATATTAAGAAAATGTAGTAAGAAAAAAACATATATTTGTAATTAATAGAAACATTTTTGAATATAGTGCAACAAACAACTTTTGTTTTTTAAAGAACTTTTTAAAAAGTATAAGATATAAAAATCTTATGAAAATATCTTTCAATTTTTTAAAAAAATTAGAAGGTATTCAAAAACATTCTTAGTTAGAGAGTTGAAAAGCTTGATATCGAAATTGAAACGTAAGCTTTTTGTTAGTTGAAAAATCAATTAATTTTTGAAGTCTTATAATCAAGAGAGACTTCAATCTTCTGCAATTTTCTTTTAATCCAAATTCCTGTTATAGGTAAAATTGGACCAAGAAGATAAATTTGAATTAAAAAGGAATCTTGCAAGATAAGATTAACCATTTTAAGTCTCATTCCTAAATAGAAGGGAAAATTTATTTAAATTCTTATCTAAAAATATGAAAGTCAAAGATCTTATAAATAGGTCAGTTTTTCTCAAAAACAAGGAGTTCAACTTAACCCTCATTCTCTATTATATATTTTGTTACACTCTAACATTCTCTCTAATTTAAGCATCGGAGCATGTGTAGTAGGTGCCACACTAGTATGCAAGTTTCTCTTATTTTGCAGGTCACCTTCTTCTCCCTTGAATAAAAATATTATGATTGTTGTCACGTAAAGGTAAGGTGAGATTTCTCCTAGACAACTTTTGTCAACAATAGTTGGCCCTGACTGTGGGGAGACAAAAAATACTTGCTTATGAAACTTGTATATGAAAATCAAGGTGGATGAACAATCAAGTCAATAGAAACAATCAAAACATCAGTGAAGAAGATTAAGATAGTGACTGTCGTACATGGAGGATGGGTAGACTAGTCCTCCTCGGCCACGACCCGATGGTCGAGAATTTGAAGTTTTAGAAAAGAGAGTGGATGACATGAACCGAAATCTCACTCGAATTCTAGACATTCTAGAGAAACACAATCCAATTACGAATACTCAAGGAGATAGACTAATGAGAGACCCTACCAATGAAAAAGGCTCTAATGGTGAATGAGAAAGTGAGTGAAATCCTAAAACCAAAGGATAAGTTGGTCCTTGGCGAGAATTAATAAAGAGAATCACAACATGATGAACAAGATAAGTGGATTGAAATTTGTAATTCAGGTTGTTGCAGGAGATGCCAACCAAGGCCGACCATGAGTTCAACCACTAATAAAATTCATATTTTACATATTTCGAGCCCTTTTTACTTAAACTATTTGCACGATTACATGCTTTTATGTTTAAGAAGTATAACAAACTAATGAGAAAATAGAAAAAATTAGCTAATTAAGGGAGTGTTTTGATCTATGAAATAAAAAAGAAGAGGGAAAAAGTTTATTTTTAATGAGTTTTGGTGCTTTTATGCAAAAAAAAAAAAAAAAAGTGAAGGCAATCAAAATTGTGATTACAATTGCAACTGCAATTTTGCCTAGGACATAATCCTAAAATTAGTCAGAATTGTGATTACTATTGCAATTGCAATTTCACATGGGACAGAAATCCGAAAAATCAAAAAGAAATTTAGAAATCTAATGTTCTATAAATATTTGAAGATTATTCTCACGATTTGGGCTCATAAAGATCTAGTTCTTTCCTCAACCATTTATGAAGCAAACCTTAGCATTTGGAGACTATAAGTAAGAAGATTCAAACCACGAAAAAGGAGTACAAAAGCATCTACAACCACCAAAATACGCATTTACTTTCTGCATTTTTAGTTTCCTCTTTTCTTGACTTTAAGGAGGAAGAATGCTATCAAAACTTCAATCCAGCGCCGTCAAAAGTCTAGGGTTGTGAAGATCTTTATCTCCTTGAAAGAGATTGAGGTTAGATCGATCGAATAGATAGAAGTCGGCCCCTTAGAAGCACGATTTTTTCTTTGTATTTGTACAACTTCCCGCTTCTGTTTAAGTCATTAATTTTTAGCACTTATTTCGATTTTAGTTCTTTAATTTCTAGCACTTGAACAATTGTTATTTACATTTAGTTTACTATTCATTGTCTTCTACTTCATTCCTGGTTAGTTTCAATAAAATTTAGAATTATTTCTTCAAAATTTTTCTTTATTGAGTTCTTCTCTCTTTAATCTCAGTTTCAGTTTTCCTTTCTTTCAAAGTAATGCCTTTTCTTTTATTTATTTTTTTTTATTTATTTTCTCCATTATGATCTAATTCCATCCTTGAGATTTGAATATGTGGATGCCCTAAGGATTTGAAGCATGACCTAAGATGTAAAAGTAATTTTACTTAATCCCATAGTATTGTTTGCTTTTATTGATTATAATTCTTATTGTGAATCTAGATTGATCACCTATATGAATTATAGAAATCGAGTTTAATAGTGAAAGTGTTAAACAAGATTACATTTTCATACAAAGCAATAGAGGAAAGGAGCTTAGACATAAGTGCTTGTTTTCGATCTTAGATATAAGGCAAAACCTCTAAAAGCGATGGTTGTATGCTCATCTAACTAAGTTCGCATTAGCCATAGACATATAATTTAATCCATTGGGCTTCTAATGGTTTTTTCATTAAAATCGAATAGATGTTGCACCCGATTTACAATTCTTCATGATTGAGTAAAGATTGTAATTGCATCGCAATTATTTCCTAAGGGACAAAAATATATTTAGATCTCATCTTTTCATCATTGGTTTTAATACACTCAGAACCTTTCCAATTTATCCATATTGGTTATATAGGTTGTTTTCTGTGAATATCTTTGTCTTAATCTTGAATTTTAGTGAATTTCGTTCTCTGTGAGATCGTCACTTTGGAATATTTCCAATTATTACTTGTTTGATCGTGTGCAGTTGCACTAGACTGGAGACTTTCTATTCAAAGTTTTCTATAGCACTGTAATAGTGTTATTTTAATCACCATTTTCATACTAATTTGGTTGTCCTCATGTGTTTATTTGTTTATTTTACGAGGAATTAATAATTTGGAGCATCTTAGGAGCCTTGGGAAAAATCGAGGTTTAAAAGAGGAGAAATCGAGCTAATTTCAACATCAAAACAAAGGAAAAATAATTGTCCAATCCAAAGAAACTGCCTATAGAGCGTTTAGACGCTACCGAGTATTAAGCTTGAAGACTCGTAGGGATAGCGTCTAGACGTAAACACTTTAAAGGAATCAAAGGCTCGCTCAATGTTGTGAGATGCTTACCAATGATGGAATTTCTAAAAGCCGTTAGAGCGGCGGAAATGAATTGAATCGTTTCTCGCAATTTAAGTTTGGACCAAAAAATCAGTACATTGGCAAATAAACAGATAAGCATTACAAACAGAAAAAATCCTACACATTCCATATGTTTTAATTCTAAATTAGAAGGGAATTTAGTGTTACCTTTTTGGTCTTTGGAAATTTTGCAGCAACACCAATCCTTCTGCAAGTCATGAACTTCCAATTCCAAACGATTTGGAACTTGATACGCATAACACAACCAAAGCGATAAACTTCCTATGTCTCTGGATGTTGTGAAGTTTTGATTGGGAGATCGAATCTCAATTTTTGGGAATAAATTTTGAACAGATAGAATTCAGAGAAAAAATCAATCAAAATCATTCCACCACTGGAAAACTGTCATCTCTTTAATTTTATCGAGAGAGGTAAGTGGGATAATGGGGAGAGAGAATGGGAATAATCCGTATCGTGGAAAACCACGATCATTTTAATATTAATAATAAAAAAACTAAATTAATTTAATCAACTATTAATTAAATTAAATCCAATTCATTTAAATTATATTTAAATAAACGTCTCTCACATAACCTATAGTTTTATTTTAATTAATTTAATTAAATTTAATTAAATTTAATTTAATTTAGTTAACTAATTAATTAATTCAATTATCAATTAATTACTAAATTAAATATCATATGTTTAATTTAGTCCATATAATGGAATCATAACCTGTAATTTTAATGTACATCTCATGTACATTAAATTTAATCTATAGTTTTAATATAAATCTAATTCACATTAAAATAATATTTGAACTCCTTCAAATATTTAATTCTCTCATTAATTTTGAATCACATCTAAAATTAAATTTATATTATAAAGTTTTAATTAACATGAAAAATTTATATTATAATGTATCTCCATACATTATGTTAATTCTCCAATCGAATTTGAACATTTCAAATTCCAATCAAGATCAAGTAACCTCAGCACCCTTTACGAGCTAGAAAGGGAACCGAAT
Organism: Trichosanthes cucumerina; assembly: GCA_036507285.1. Lineage (NCBI taxonomy): Eukaryota > Viridiplantae > Streptophyta > Magnoliopsida > Cucurbitales > Cucurbitaceae > Trichosanthes > Trichosanthes cucumerina. The sequence continues at coordinate 21,514,675 of CM071839.1, read as the reverse complement.
AGACCTACAGATCTAAAGCTTCAACGATACAAGATTAATTGGCTAATCTCATTGACCACATTAATCAACATTCGTTAACTGCGGGTACACTCCACTAAAGATCCACAGTTGCACTCTTCTCACTTCAGATATTTTTCTGTGTCCATAGATAGAAATCAATAACAATAAGTTAATCTTTCATGAGTGTTCGTAATGCCAGCTGGGTCAAATTACTATTTTACCCCTAGGTTACATCTATGACCTTAAGTACTAGTGCTCTTCTAATGAACAACATCTTTATGATCCAACCATTAAACAGAACCCGCTCTCGGGCTAGTGAGAGAGTTGTAGAGCCCTCTGTTCAAGTTCCAAAGATACCACTTAAGGGAACACTCATCTACTTACTCTAAGTCGGGAATGAGTGAATGTCATTTTGTGTGATTATGTTCCCTACTCCCCACTCGATCTCGTCCCCAAAATGGTAGGCTTATTGAGACGACGATCTAACCACTCTTACCCATACAAATCAAAGGACAATCCTTCGCGAAAAGGAGTTCATCATACACTCAGGATTAAGATTAAGTTGCCTAGGTCATCTTATTGAAATAGAAACCTAAATAATCAACGGAGTTGCATCTACTGGTTACTATTTCGCAGTTTGGTCTTATGTAAACTCATTACATAGGATACTCCCACTCGCATGTCAGCTACACGAATGTAATGAATAATTGTGTTTGTATCAAATACAAAGTGGGTTGTATCTCTAGTGTCACTAGGATAAGGTACCCAATTTCATCTCTATACTATAGACCCTTTACGTTGTTTCTTGAACATCATTTCTATATGTCTCTACATATAGTTTAAGGCACATAATACAACCTAAGATGTTAGTTTATTGGATTTAGGGTTATTTTTCTTAAAGCAAAACTAATATAAAATTCAACAATACTTTATTAATTCAAATGTAAAAATTTTATTGATAATAAGGAACAATTTACATTTACAATCTACGAGTTTTAGGGTATAAAAACCCAACAGTCAAGACACTGCGAGCGTCGAGACGCTGCGAAGATTTTCTGCTTGATATTTTCCATATTTGTAAGGGAGCATCCAGATGCTCTTTTTTGCATCTAGATGAGCGAACCCTATTTAAGCATCTCTTTCTTTTTTAGGGTTAATTCATTCAAAATTTTAGTCCCTTTTTTTAGAGAAACATTATTTTTAGAGTTTTTGTGAGTTTTGTTGAGACTTTTTGAGTTTTTTTGAGATGCATCGATTGGAACCATGGAGGCCTTGAGGATTTTCATGATGATGCACGACTAAACCACTATTTCCCATTCATGAGTTGGTATACCCACTTGTAATGTAGTGAGGCTAGTGCTTTAATTTTTTACTTTACTAGCCAATATTCTTGAATTTCCATTTTTTTTTTTAGCATGTGATTTTGATTAAATTGACGCCTCAATTATTTTCACATGTTTTATTGCTAGTCTTGAAGCATGATCTGTAATTGTCATGTTGATTGACTGTGTAACATTAGAATTTTAACTGTGTGTGATTTATGGGGTTTCATAATTTTATAGCTAGCATTTTTAACTCTAACCAATTTAAGAAGCATCTTAATTGGTTTAAGAATTCTTAATCTAATTAGGTTGTCTTGGTCTTTTCAAAGTGCATAATGCCTTTATCCTAATTTTTTCGGGACCGTTTCATATCAAATTATTAGGATAATTAAAATTAACTTAGACATTTTGTAAAGTTAATGAATTTAGGGAATTTGTTACTTTTTAAGATTTCCTATCAAGTTGACCAATACTTAGTTTAGTTAAATTGATTTGAATGCTTGTGATCTATATTGCAATTGGGTTAAATCGTGTCAGTGGATTCAATTTGGTAATATTTCTCATTCCTTATTTTTAGTTTAATTTTGAGAAGATAATTTTTTTGGCTCCTTTGGAAAACCGACCTGGTCCATATTTCTACAAGTTAGAGTAGGAAGCTATTTAATTTTGGTAGATCTCGACAACCTCACTAGTTTTCTTCTAAAAAGCAACACGTTTTCGGTCGATCAAGTTTTTGATGTCGTTGTCGAGGAACGACATTTTCACATAATTCACATTTTATCAATGATTGCAACATAGATTGCAATTGAAATTTTTCTAGATTCAACTAAAATTTTTCTATTGCAGGAGGACTAGAGATGTCCACGGGGTGGGGTGGGGTCGGGGAATGACTTTCCGTCCCCATCTCCGCCCCCATTTCATTCTCCGTCTCCGCGAAATTCCCCATTTAATTTCGCGGGGAACAGGGTGGAGATTCCCCGCGAGAAATTCGCGGGGATCGGGTTCCCCGCGGGAAATAATTCTCCGTTTGTTGGATTTTATGTCCTAAAACTCGTAGTTTGTAATTGATAAATATTTTTTTCATGTTTCTTCTTCGATAAAATTGTTATTGAATTAGTATACATAATCTTGAATCCAATAAACTAAGGTCCCGAGGCTATTTAATGTAGACTTGAACTTTATGTGATGACATAAAACATGGATCAAGTTCGAGTATATAGCCTAAAATGGTCTATAGTATATGGATAAGGTTGGGCGCCTTATTCTGGGGACATTATGGATGCGGCCTATTTTGTAGTTAGTACAAATGATGTGATCATGAATCGTTCATATAGAGATATGTAAGTAGGGGCATCCTATGCAATAAGTTTGTATAAGATTGGACCACAACTTAGTCACTTTTGCTTTTTAACATCGTTTACTGTATAAAACTGACTAATTCAATTTTGATGACCTAGGTAACTCAATCTCAATCCTGAGCTAACTATGAACTCCTGTTTATTCGGGATTATCCTTAGATCTGCATGGGTGAGAGCAGCTCAACAGCGCTGGCTCAATAAGCCTCCCATTTCAGGGGTAAGACCGGGTAGATAGCTGGGGACATAGGGTGCAAGACGAAATTCACTCCTACCCGACTCTAGGGATAGTAGATAGGTTGTTCCCTTAAGTGCTGACTTTGGAACTAGAACAAGGGGCCCCACCCTCTCACTAGGTCGAGAGAGGACTAGATTTGTTGGTTGGACCACAAATCAATTGTTCTATAGAGGTTCAGTGGGACTTAAGGAACAAGAAGTGTTATCGGGGGTAAAACGGTTTTGACCCAGTCGAGACCACGAACAACCTGTGAAGGATTGACTAACTGGTTACGGTTATATCAGGTGGACAGAAATGTATCTACAGTGAGGGGAGTGCAACTACGGGACTTTAGTGGAATGACCCGTTAGTTAGCAAATGTTGATTAATTAGGTTAAAGAGTTTGACCGATTAATCTCGGATTGTTGGAGCCCATGATCTGTAGGTCCATTAGGTCCCCCTGCTAGCTCATATGGATTAAACTTAGAACAGTATGATGGATTAATTCGAATTGTTCGAATTAGGAAATGAGTTTTAAACCGACAAGTATATGTGATATAATATTGATTTTTTATGACACAATATATTCAAATGTGATTTGAATTTCAAAAATATGAATGCGGATTCATGTTCGGGAGGTCAAAATTAGTCAAGAGGGTCAAAACCGTAAAAAGTCAAATGGTTGACTTTTTCGACTCGAGAAAAGTCAAAGTTTGACTTTGACCAAATGGAAAAGAACATTTTACCCTTGACTAGAGTTAGTGGAATTATCCAAGTTTTTCTTGGACAATCCCACTAAATTAAGTGGACTATGTGTAAACATTATAGAATGACACATAGCCCACTTTAGTTAGTGTTTTGTGAGGTGTTGCATTTTGGTGAGGTTTGACATGCATTTGATGCATGTAATTCCTTTATAAATAGGTTTGTTTTCAAAACAAATGATTCATTTTTGCTGAATTTTAGTCTTTTCAAAAAGAAGAAGTCTCACCAAAAGGTACTTCTTTTCCTTTCCTCACACAAAGCTCAACCTCTCATTCTTCCTTTTTCAATCCTTCATTCATCGGGTCCCCCAACTCGGTTTTGAGTCTAGAGGATAGCGGAGAAGCTCTAGTGGTGGTCCGGTTTGTGTTCGATTTGTGCTTTGGCAAGGAGGAGAGAAGAAATTGAGTTACAAAGGTTGTATCTTCTTCTTTTTTTTAGTTTACTATTTTTTGTATGTTTGCATGTTAATTTCTATTAAGTTAGATGCAATTAGAGTGTCATTAGATCCTTATTCCGTTGCGTATGTCTCGTGTTCCATCATCGTTTACCATTTATATTTTTCTAAATTTTATTACATAATTTCTTTTTTAAAAAAAAATATTTAAATGGTTAATTACTAATTAGGAATTTCTATTTAAGAGACATTTTTTTTCAATTTTCTTAAAAAAGTAAAATGATATTTAATAAAAATCTAGAATTATGGTTTATTATATATATATATAAAATAAATTAGGGTGGGGACGGGGTCAGGGACGGGGAATGTATTCTCTGTCCCCGTCCCTGTTTAGCCAATGAGAAAAAAACTCCTCCCCACTCCCTCCCTCATTCCCTACCTAAACGGGGACGGGGCGGGTCCCCGCGGGGAAAATGGACAACCCTAAGGAGAACCCAAACTTGATTTGAATTTTTGAAGGTTAGTTTTGGTGTATACGAAGAGGGTTTTGTCTTCCTAAGTATCCTGAAATAGAAAGAACTTTCCACCAACTATGCACATTGCAGTCGAGGAGGAAAAAGACGAAAGACACGAGTTGAGTACCTAGGAAGATCTTTCAAGAATAGTTTTGCAGGTAAATCTGATTGGTCAACCCGTCGATGATCCTCGTGTTAATCCTCGTGAAAAGAGGAGTCAAATACATATTGCATGGCAAAATGCTAGATAAAATGTTGCTCAAATACTACAAGCAATTCTCCTACAAAATCCTATCTATATTGCAAAAGAATGGGATAGAGCAATCAAAGATTATGCAACCACAAATTTCTAGAACCTTAATATATGAATTATAGAACCAACTATTGAGGCTAATCACTTTAAGTTAAAGCCATGGTGTTTCAAATGCTACAAACAATGGGTGAATTTACAAGACTTCCTAATGAAGATGCATATAAGTATCTAAAGATGTTCCTTAGAATTTGTAATTCATTCAAACAAAATAGAGTCACAAATGAAACATTGTGATTAAAACTGTTTCCCATTCTTTTTGCAAGGAAATGCAGAAACTTGGTTGGATTTTGTTCCTAAATTCTATTACATCATAGGATGACTTATCACAAAAATTTCTCTTGAAGTATTTTCACTAAAAGAGAATGAACAAACCCATGGGAAAATCATTACTTTAAAACAGAGACTTAATGAAGGAGTAAACTCTGCATGAGAGCGCTTCAAAAAGTTAATACGAAGATGTCCACATCATGGCTTACCAACTTTTCTCCTCATAAAACACTTTTACAATAGGTTGATGTAGGCCTAAAAAACTTTAGTCGAGGCATTAACTAATGGATCCTCGTGAAAAAAGACAATAAACGAGTCAAATAAAATTTTAGATGTTATGGTCTCCAATAAGAGTCAGTGTGGATGAGATGAATCACAATCCACAAAAAGCGTTGTAGGAATATATGTGTTTGGGATTTATGCCATAAAGCCTCGTAATTAATGTTTTATTTAATAATTAATAGTTTTTTTAAGGGCAAAATACATTTTTGGTTTCTCAATTTTGCATTTAGTTCCATTTTGGTCTCTAAGTTTTCAAACTCGACAAATTTACCCTCGAGGTTTACCTTTAGTAGCAGTCTTGGTCCCTCCATCAACCTTTCCGTTAATTTCTACGAAAAGCTCATGTGACACATATTTTTTTATTAAAAAAATATATTTTTTCTAATTTTTTAATTATTAAACTTAAAAAACATATATTTTTCTCTTTTTTTTCCTCTTTTCTTTCTCTTTCATCTCATTCACAAATCCATCTTCTTCCTTCCTTCAACTTTTTTCTTTCATTTTCCTTCATGTCATTTTCATTGTCGACCACCACCCGCCTACTATTATTTGCTGCACCGTCGCCACCACTTCTTTCTCTTTTTTTCTTTGTTATTTTCTTTCATGTTCTCTTTTTCTTCTACCTCACCTTCCCTCTTCGTCTTCTTCTTCTTTTCTCCCCCTTCTTATTTCTCTATGCAACTTCCAACTGTCATTTACGAAGAGAAGGATTGAGATGAAACAAAAAATGAAGGGCCTTCATTTGCAAATCTGAAACGAAAACAAAGGACCTTTGTTTTCAGATCTCAAACGAAAATGAGGCCCTTCGTTTTCAAATCTGAAATAAAGCCCCTCGTTTTTCAGATCTGAAATGAAGCCCTCATTTTTTAGATCTGAAGTTTCGCCCTCATTTTTTCAAATCTAAAACCTCTACAAAAATAAATGCCCAAAAATCGAAGGTGGGTCGAATCTTTCACTTTCAAGCCTAGAAAATACACCATAAAGAAGTTATGGGTTGAAGAAGAAGGAGAAGGAGGACGGAGGCAGCGGGTTGTGTTGAAGAAGAATGAGGAGGATGAGAAATGATGAATAAGGTTGAAGAAGGAAGATGATGAATTCGTGAGAGAAAGGGGAAGAGAAAGAAAAGAGGGAAAGAAAAAAGTAAAGTATTTTTTAAAGTTTAATAATTAAAAAAATTAGAAAAAATATTTTTTAATAAAAAAAAGGGTGCCACGTGAGCTTTTCGTTAGAATTTAACGGAAAGGCTGACGGAGGGACCAAGAGTGCTACTAAATGTAAAGCTTGGGGGTAAATTTGTTGAGTTTAAAAACTCAAGAACCAAAAGAGAACCAAATGCAAAACTGAGAGACCAAAAATGTATTTTGCCCTTATTTTAATTATTTTATTTATAATATAATATTATCCGTTATATGAAAAATCCAAGTGTATTAGTTTAATTTTGAACAGTATGTGGTTGACATTCAAGAGGATCATGTTCTAGAAATAACCTAAAGATAGTATATGGATAAGGTTGGATACTTTATCCGATAATACTATTGATACAATCTACTTTGTAATAGTTATAAATAATTTGATCCAAATCGTTCATGTGGAGAACCTGAGTGGGGGTATCTTATATAATGAGTTTGTATACGACCCACTTTGTGATAGTTACTATTTCATCAAGATTTTATATGCGACTCGATCTTAATCCTGAGTGAGTTATGAACTTCTATCTGTGAGTGATTGTCCTTTATTTTCATGGTTGAGAGTGACTTTTGTAGTTGATTCAATAAGACTACCGCTTTGGGGATTTGACCAAATAGGGAGCTGAAAACATAATCTCACAATATGGAATTCACTTCTTCCTATACCTAGTAAGTAGATGAGTAGTTCCTAAGTGTTGATTTCTAAACTTGATAAATGGGGTCCACCCTCTCATTGTCTCGAGAAAGACTTAGTTTATGATGGGATCATAAATAACTTTTTTATTAGAGAATCAGTGGTACTTAAGGTACAAGATTCAATTATTAGATAAAATAGACTTTTAATCAAGTTGGATTATGATGGGATCCTAAATAACTTTTTTATTAGAGAATCAGTGGTACTTAAGGTACAAGATGCAATTATATGGGTAAAATAGACTTTTAATCCAACTTGATAAATGTCGTCTTGCGTTTCCTTATCTCTAGAAATGTCGTCTTGCATTTCCTTATCTCTAGTCTCTCTCACTGTCACTTTCTTTCCGCTTTCTATCCCAATTACCCAGGTAAGACAAGTTGTATAGAAAGAAAGAATAAGGAAAATAGACAAGCTTTTGATAAGGCTTTTTTTTTAAAAAAAAAAAATACAATTGAGGTTGGAAGATTCGAATCACATACCTCGTGGTTGTCAACACACTCATCATGTAAGTTAATTAACCTACACTCTCTTTGACATTAAAAGATATGTTTTTCTTTGCATTTTAATGAAACGTCAAATAGCCACCCACTTCCACCGATCACAAATAATTTATAACACTAATTAATATTATACATCAAAAGAAATAACATAATTAAATGAGAATTTGTAATGGGTAGCAAGATTGGGTTTAATATTTGCAGATATAGCAAGATTTAAAAAGATTTGCAAATATGGCAAATATTTTGAAAATGGTTTTATAATTCCAATTTTACCCTTGTTACTCATAATTCACATGTATTTCCTCATTTGATCAGATTTTCCTCTTTCTTCAATCAAATATTTTCTCTCTGGTATTCAACTTCTCCTTTCGTTCTTCTCTAATTTTCGCAAGCAATCAAGTTTTCATTTCATCAATTCCATTCAAACGTATTTTCTTCTCAAGTAGTTAAGTAATCGCAAATACCTTTTTCACAAGTTTTAAATCCTATGGTTTTCAATCATGTAAATTTCGATTGTAGGCCTACCTTCTTCGCAAGCAAATCGTGTGTACCTTCTTTACAAGCATTATTTCGATTAAGTTTTCTTCTTTTACAATTATACGATGAAACTTAGGTTTTCTCTCCTCTGGTTTTCTTCTTCTTTTGCAAGAAATCGCCAGAAATCCTTATTTAGATTTGTTGGATATGATCTTTCATTTTAGAGCTTTGGTTTCTTTGGTTCTTCAATTTTTTTTGTATACATTTTGGTTATGTTTTTGGGTTTCCTGAGAATTACGACATTCGATTTTTTGGTTTTGTGATAAAAGTTTATGCTCTGTTTTTCTGTGAAGTTTACGCTCTTATTATGCTTTGAATTACAAAATGAAAGAGATTTTATGTTTGGTGATCGATATCTATCAGTGATAGGAGTCGCAAGCCTATGGAGTATCTTCCAGTTCGATCTTCTGTTGGAGCTATTTTCTTTGGTATTTGAGTTTTTCAATCAACCGGAGCTTTTTTCATGGGTATTTCTTCTGTTCATTTTGTTATATCACTGTTTTTCTGCAATGTTTTGGAGTCGCAAGTCTGATTTTTGTGATTGTTTTGTTTTCTAAATATGCTAGTGGTCATCAGCGATATACACATGACATCAGTGTCATTAATGATATCTATCATTGTTTTCTAGATATCAATGATATCATTGATCAATATATATGATAATGATATCAGTGATCAGTAGATATCAATGATATCAGTGATATCATTGATCAATAGATATGATATCACTGATATTAGTGATCAATAGATATGATATCAGTGATATCTATCACTGTTTTCTAGATATCAATGATATCAGTGATATCATTGATCAATAGATATGATATAAGTGATATTAGTGATCAATAGATATCAATACTATCAGTGATATCATTGATCAATGATATACGAGTGCCTATTATGGTGATAGGTTTCTATATTACTTAATGTTGTTAATGTTGTTATTAATTTTCGTAGAAACTATGATGAAACTTCCAATAGTTATTTTTTATAGTAGACAATGGAATGAGAAACATTTATAAGAGAATTACAAGACCATTGGAATTTTGGTTGATGAGATTATGTGTTTTGATGATTTTATTAATCTGATTGCGAAAGAAGTTTGAATGGATAATTCTATTTCTTCTATAGAATTGTCGATGTTATTAGATTATGGGATGAATGGTGCTCAGGATGTTGTTAAAAATCAAGAAGATAAAGATGTTGCTTGGTTTTTAACTTTTGTGAAATATCAAAATACAAGATATCATTTAGTTGCTCATATTACTGATGCTTGTTTTGATGACTCCTCTTGTGCAATTAGTGATGGGAGTGACAACTTATGGAAGTGTAATCCGCCCAGTTGGGAATCATTCTAAATGGAGTTCGATAGATGTTGACATGAATGCATTACCTCCAATTGTTAAACGTCAAGCATGAAGCCCCCGAAAGTAAAGGATTTCGTCGATTGGTGAAGCAAGAAGTCACACAAAATGTAGTCATTGTCATCGTGTTGGTCACAATCATAGGACGTGTAAATTTCCACCATTTTTACCATGATGTAATTTTTTACAATTGGTTTTAGATATATTTTTTCAAGATAGAACTCAATATTGTTGTTATCATACTATTCATACTATCAATACAAGGTTTGTGATTGTTTCAAAAGTTTAATATCAATACTATGAACACAAGAACTTTGGCATTTGATGAGAAAATTTGAAAACCACACAACAAACAGTAATAGCTAACAGATAGACAACTATCAGTGATAGTGATAGACAACTACCACTGATAGAAGTCTATCACTTCTATCAATGATAGACAGTGATAGAAGTTGAATAGGAACAAGAAGTCTAATAGATAATAGAAAAATTATGAGTAATAGGTAATAGATAGACAATTGTGGTAGAAGTTCAGACAACTATCACTGATAGAAGTCTATCACTTCTATCAGTGATAGATATTACAATAGTATTTTATCAAAATTATAAGAAAAAAAATTAGTTATTAAATAAACAGATAAAAATTAGTTATTAAATAAACAGACTTCTATCAGTGATATCACTGCTATCAGTGACTGGCGTGGGGTGTTTTAGTAATTTCAATTCATCTTTTCAAATTTTTGCTATTTTTGCAAATAGATTGAGTCATTTGTTATATGGGCAATTATATTGAGCCTCTTTGCTACTCGCCCAATTGCCCCTAATTAAATTAAGAATATTTTTGTTCTATCGATAATTAATTTGCCCTTAAAATAAATAATTTATGGAGAAAATACCATATCTATTTTTAGTTCCAAGAAATCATTACATGATCATTGTGAAATTATTTAAGATTTCTTTTGTAAAATTTAATAATATTTTTTTCATACAATAGAGATAAGAGATCGAATCACATAATTCGTGATTGTTAATACATTCCATATGCAAAGTATTTAATATCCTTGAGAACATAGTTTTATTTTATTATTTTTTTCCTAGCAATATATGTGCCCTAGCAAGTCTTTAATTAATTTGTGACTAAATATCGTAGAAGTGATTATCAATTTATCAGTCACTTTAACGACATGTCGTCTTGCGTTTCCTTGACTATTTTAAAAATCGGGTTTCTTATTTGAATTATTTGTTTAGCTTTGGTTCTGGGATGTTTTTAAAAACCCCAAACCAACTTCATTTTTTTTTTACATAGGTTTAATTGCGTGCCCTAGATCATTCTCCGACAATCGCAAGTGTTCCTCTTCAGGAAGAAGAACAGTCCTCTCGAGAAGCCAAATCTTAGCCGTTCTCTGAATTCCTCTTGTTGCTGAAGTGCCTTTCGAAGACAAATCGTAGCAGTTCTTCTTTTATTCCGTTCAAATACGCCCTCCAGGTTAGGTTTTCAAATACGCACGACAACCTAATTTCTATTTCGTTCTTATATTCGTTTTGTTGCTTGTTGGGCTTTCAATTTCTAGGATTATTTTTGCTTCTTAGAGAGAATCCATTTCTCACATTGTGGCCAAAATGAAAGCTCAATCCCCAGTTTTTGCTTCTCATTCTGTTCTTTGTTGCTTGTTTTTCGATTACATGAATTTCTTGAGTTAGGTTTTGAGTGGATTGATTGGGTTCTCCGGTGTTTTCAAAGTGCAAGGTGCACTTCAGGGCAAGCCCTATGATCGCCCGAGGGTGAGAGGCGACAAAAAGGCGTCGCCCGAGTGAAGTAAGGCGCAATAAATAAATATATATATAAATCATATATTGAGCATAAATTTTATAGTAAATATATTCATATAAAATGTCAAAACGTTAAAAGTTAAATACTAATTGATAAAAACAACAAAATGTTAATAATATCAAATAATAGTCAAGTCCGACATAATCAAGTCATGGAGAATGAATCAATGAACCAAAAATAATAAAGTCTAAAGATAAAAAACAACTAAAAGACTAAAACATCACTCATATATCAAAATCATAATTTTCCTCCCCATCTAAATCTAAATCCTCATCTACTGCTCCTTGATCATTATCCTCTTAAAGGTTCAATTCCTCTACGTCGTCATCGTCTTCATCACTATCCCACAGCATAGTAAGTGGTGGTGTTCGAACTTTAGAAGTTGAAGCTGCAATTGACTTCCCGTTAGACCTCGTGTACTTTAGGGGTTCTCTAACACCACTAGCACGTGCTACATCTCTCCATGTGAGGTCATCTTCATCAAAAACCAAATCATTATCAGCTTCAAGTTCATTATCTTCTTCTTCTAGCGTTCCAATCAACCATTCATTACTCTTGTCAATATGATCAAGCGATATTGGATCAAGTTGATCCTTCAAATTGAAGCATTCTTTAAGTGCTTGATTATATTTGATATAAACCAAATCATTTAAACGCTTCTGCTCTAACCTGTTTCTCTTCTTCGAATGAATCTACAAAATTATTAACGAATATAAAGTTAAAAAGTAAACTTTAAAATATTAATTATTAATATAGAAAACAAATTACTACTTACGTGTTCAAAAACACTCTAATTGCGTTCACAACCAGAAACACTACATGTTAGATTTAGAACTCCCATGGCTAACTTTTGTAGAATTGGAGTACTACCACCATACAGAGCCCACCATGATGTGGGTCACAATCACATATTTTAAAATGGTTTAGAATTAGAACTCGTGGAATAACTTTAATAGTTAACATTTAAAGAATGACATTACCTGACGTCTTAATTTTCCTCGAGTTGATTGCTAAATCAATGTCAAACATGCCTTTAGCTTTCATAATACAACTCCAATTCTACCATGCATCGATTTTGGTCACTCTTCGATGGTATTAGTCGTTGCACGACTTGAAGTAGTCCACTCATAACTTCTACATCTTGAATAATTCTTTATTTGTGATCATAAAAAAGAGATGGATTTAAATAATACCCAGTTGCATGTAAAGGTCGATGAAGTTGACAATTCCACATTTTGTCAATGATATCCCAGATGGGTTTATACTTCGCTTCATTATCATTAAACTCGTTCTTGATAGCCTCGTTGGCTCTATCCATAGACTCATATATGTACCCCATAGCTGGTTTGTCACCATCAACTAGTCTAAGAAAACGAACTAGTGGTCCCGATGCCTTTAATGTATAGACCAGTGAGTTCCAAAAAGATGGCATCAAGATAGTGTCAGCTGCTCTCTTACCCATTGGATCCTATGCCCATTTCAAACTTGTCCATTTCTCTGAGATAAACATCTTTCTCAAACTCGATTTATTCTTATGAATACTTGATAATGTCAAGAATGATGTTGCAAAACAAGTAACGACAGGTCTTACTAATTCGTGTTGATTGGTGAATTACCTCATCATGTTTAGCACATACAGGTGGTTATAGATAAAACCACTAAGTGCCACGACCTTTTTAATACACCTTTTGATTCGATCCATCTTTCCAATATCTTCTAACATCAAATCTAAACAGTGGGCAACACATGGTGTCCAATAAAGGTGTGGGTGTTTCGCTTCTAAGTATTTACCGGCTAGGACATAATTTGAAACATTATCAGTGGATGACATTTTCTTCTCCAATCTTCTCTACCATTCCATCCAAGGTTTAAATACCTTTTCGCCAGCTTTGATGCATGGCGATGCATCAATGGATTCCAAAAACAATGTTTCAGTTGCAGATTATGATGTAACCACTGTTTTAGATTATGATGTACCCCACTAGAGTTTTAGTTCAAGTGGGAGTTTGTTGGGATTTGTGCCCTAAAACTCGTAGTTTGTAATTATGTTCTAATTAATGTAATAAAGTGTTATTATTACAATAAAGTGTTATTGTTCCTTATCTACGAGTTTGCCTTTATTTAAACCCTAAATCCAATAAACTAAAACTCCAAGGCTGTTAAATGAATCTTTAACTGAATGTAATGTACATAAAAAGGATCTCGGTTCGAGATACAGCCTAAAGGGTCTATAGTTAAGGGATAAGGTTTGGGTACCTTACCCTGGTAAAACTATGGATGTGGCCCAGTTTGCATTTGATGCAAACACAGTGATCCTAACGTGTTCGTGTAGATGACATGTGAGTGGGGATATCCTATGTAATGAGATTACATAAGATCGGACCACGAAATAGTAACCTCTAGCTGTAACTCCGTTGACTAGTTAGGTTTCTATTTCACTAGGATGACCTAGGCAACTTGATCTCAATCCTGAGCAGGTTACGAACTCCTGTTCGCGAGAGATTGTCCTTTGACTAGTATAGGTGAGAGTGGCCAGATTCACCGACTCAATATGCCTACCTTCTTGGGGACAAGACCGAGTGAGCGGCTGGGAACTTAACTTAGCAAGATGGAATTCACTCATCCCCGCCTACTATGGTAAGTAGAGGAATGTTCCCTTAAGTGGTGTCTCCGGGACATGAACAAAGGGCCTGACCCTCTCATTGGCCCGAGAGAGACTCTGTTTGTTGGTAGGACCACAAACAAATTGTTCATTAGAGGAGCACTGGTACTTAAGGCACAAGATGTAACCTAGGGGTAAAACGGTAATTTGACCCAACTGGTGTTACGAACATTCGTGAAGGATTGACTTGCTGTTATTGGTCAATATCCATGGACACAGAAATATATCGCAAAGTGAGAAGAGTGCGGTGTGTGGGACTTTAGTGGAGTGTTCCATGATTAACAAATGTTGATTGGGAGGTTAATGAGATTAACCGAGCAATCTTGTATCGTTGGAGCTTCTGATCTGTAGGTCCATTAGGTCCACCTTCTAGCTCGTAAAGGGTTCTTAGATCATTTGAATTTGAAATGTTCAAATTCATTAGGGAATATATTTAATGTATATAGATACAATATAATATATGGTTTTGGAACTATATATTATAAATTTAATGTGGATATTATTCATATTAAATTTTGTGAGAGAATTAAATATTTGAAAGAGTTCAAATGTTAAATGTGAATGTGATTCATACTTGAAAACTATAGGTTAAAACATAATGTGCATGAGATGTACATTAAACTATAGTATAAAGGGTAAAATGATTAAATATGATTTAATCATTAAATTAATATTATAGTTGAATTAAATGTGATTTGATTTAATATAATTAATTAATTTTTGATTAATTAATATGATATTAATTGGGAACGTGTCAGGAGGACACGTTCCCACTACTCCCCAACTCCCCCTCGATAGGGGGTAGGGAGTTACCCAGTAAAGTCCTTCTCCTGGTGAGAAGGACAGAGGCATGGAGGGATTCAATCGATTGATTTCCATTGAAAGAACCGACTGAAGAATTCTCTCTCTCTCAATTCTAGAATTCCCAAAATTATCCAATTGTTGGAATCCTTCCCACAAAGGATTTTGTTCTAAGAACTCAGAGATATAAGAGGTTTTCCATATTGGTTGTGTTCTATTGGTTAAAAAAAAAAAACTTTTTGAAGTTCTTGAGTTGCTGAACATTGGAGTAAGGAGTTGTTGTTCTGCTAAACTACAAAGGTAATTCCTTCTTCCCTTTAGTTTAATTGTTAAACTTATTTAGTTTGTATGCAATTAATCCATGTCTAATAGGATTAGAATTTCATGCTTATTCTGTTTTTTTTTTTTTTGGGTCAATGTACTGGTTTTTGTTTTAAGCAAAATAATCAAGCAATAACGATCCCAAACACGTTTTCGCTGCTCAAGGAGATCCGATCTCCATCGTGTTGTTCAAGACCTAGAATAAACCCTTAAGGGAACAACCCATCTAGATTCCCTAGCGCGTGAACGAGTGAATTCCTTCTTGCGTAGTTAAGTTCCCAGCTACCCACGTGGTTCTTCCCCTGAGAAGGTAGGATTATTGAGTCGACAACTCTAGCCACTCTCACCCGTACTAGTCTAAGGACAGACCCCTGCAGGCAGGAGTTCGTAACTCGCTCAGGATTAAGGTCGAGTCACTAATGGTCATCTACGAATTTATTAGTCATAAACTGTTAACGGTGTTACATCAGTTTGTCTAATAATTCATGGCCCAGTCTTATACAATCTCATTGCACAAGATGCCCTCAATCGCATGTCAATTACATGAACGAGCTGGATCGACTCGTTTGTATCAAATACAAAGTGGGTCGCATCCATAGTGTAACTAGGATGAGGTTCCCAACCTTATCCATATACTATAGACCATTCGGGCCATTTACTCGAACGTGATCAAACTTGTGTGTCCACTACACACCGTTCGAGATCTTATAAATATGTGTGACCCTGGAGCTTAGTTTATTATATTAAGTTTGAAATGCGAAATACAAGGTTTGATGGAAAATAACTTTTATTTATATTCATTAAAGTGTTACAAACATCACGAGTTTAGAGCATTCACCCCAACAAAATGCTCAATCATTCTAGAAATCCTAGAAATGCTTGTTCTGATGTATCATGTAAATTCGTTGAAATGCAAAAATCAAATAATTCTTTGTGGTGGAACAAAATATCTCTCATTTTCCCCTCGAAAAATTTTTTTTGGGGGGTTTCTAAAGGAATATTGTTATGTTGCCTCGAACGGTGCGCTAATTCTCTGAATCCGGTACCAACGGGTATCATTCCTCCTAGAACAACGTTCTCTTTCAGACCTCTCAACCAATCGATACGACCTCGGAGGGCGGCTTTTGCTAAAACTCGAGCAGTTTCTTGAAAACTTGCTTCCGATATGAAACTTTGAGTATTTAGAGATGCTTTCGTTATTCCCAATAATACGGCTCGGTAACAGATCGCTTCTTCCAAAGCACGCCCTGTTCGTTCCGCTCGCAACAATCCAATGAGTTCTCCAGGTGAAAAAACATTAGACATTCCATCTTCTGAAACCAACACTTTTGATGTTATTTGACGTACAATAATTTCGATATGTCTATTATGGATCTCCACCCCCTGGGATCGATAAACCTTTTGGATCTTATTAACCAAAGTAAATTAGTCCATGAAACTTTAATTGTGACTTAATTAGACTATAATTAATAATTTTTATCTAAAAACTAAAATAATATTTAGATACAAATGTCGATGCGAGTAGAAATTTTGAAAACAATATGAAAATTGATTAAAATTATTTGAATTATTCCATAAAATTTTAAAAATTATGGGAATTGATGGATATGATTTAAATTATTAAAGTTTAATTATATTATAATTTCACTATTTTTAATTGACTATACAAAATAATATCAAATATTGATAATTAGTTACAAATTTAAAAGAACTATGAAATATTTGAATATGACAAAATAAGTATAAAATATTTAACATAAAATGTACATATAAGAGAATTGGAGGGAATTTGAGAGATTTAGAAACTATTGAGAATTTGAGATTGAGTTGCTAAAAAAGTGAAAATAAAATCAATATTTGTAGGTGGTAAAAACAAATAAAAAAAATATAATAAAACTATTTTTGTGATTTAGAAGATATGAAAATTTTTAAAAATTTGATGTAAAAATGGTAAAGTAATTAAATGACAGGGTAAAAGAAGAATAAAAGAAAAACTGAATTGTTTATTTGTAACTTAAAAAAATTATAATTCATTGATTAAAAATATTTCTAATGAATTCTCATTTATAAGAAGAGAAAAAAATTCAATTTTTACGCTTAAAGTTTGTCGACCTGTATCCATTTCTACCATAAACTTTTAATTTCATCAAATTATATTCAAACATAGATAAATATTGCAATCTTACCCTTAAACTTAAAAAAGTTGTACAATTTTTATGTTCCAAAAAATTTTCTTTTGAAAATTCATAAAAAATAGTATTTTTATATGCTTTCAATGAATTATATAGGACAAAAGTATGTTATAAAATTGATATAGTTTCAAAGAAAAACAATGTTAGAGATACATTTTGTTAAAATTTGTGAGTCTCGGTAAAATTATTCATTAGGTTACGGGTAAAAATTAAAAGTTTAGAGTGAAAAATGATATATGGTGACATGCGTGTTTACAGGTAAAATTAATTTTATTTTTACTTTATGAAAATAAACTAAATGAACCCAATTGTGTATTTATTGAAACTTTAATAAATTAGTATTCTATTTAATATATTTAATTAATTAAACTTTAATAAATCAGTATTCTATTTAATATATTTAATTAATTGAAATAATTTAGTAGAAAAATTATAACTTTTATAATTATTCATTTAATTAAAATTATATATTTATTATGATCAATTAATTTACATCTATTTGTTGAAGAGTTCATTAATTAATGCATCATAATTATATAAAATTAATCTCATAAAAAAATAAAAATATTATTTATTATTATAAAAATTAGCATTTTTAGGTGTACAACCAAACACAACAATTAATGATTCCCAACAATCTTATTCTCACAGACATCCATTAATCTAGACATATAAGAAACCTTGAACCAAACGACCCAAATGTGAAAGAAAAAATGTTGGATTCCCGAGCACCAAAGCGTCAAGTGGTCGGTAGCATCAATCAATCAATCAACTGATGCAAGAGTTAGTTTTAAAAAAATGAAATTAACAAAATTTAGAACTTGCATGTTGTGGACATGGTTTTAAAATTTTCGTCGATATGTCAGACATTTCCATCGACATGTTCACATGTTCATGGGTTCGACATTGACATAAAAGGGAATCAACATTTCTATTATACCCATAAAATTGATGAAATATTAAAAAAAATAGCAAGAAAATGTAACTTGATGTGAATATAATATTGTAACAGGTATTTTAACTCATTTAAAAAATATAAAATATTTATTTATTAATTTAATTTTTTTGTTTTTAAAATTTTTCTAGAAATATCTATTGACATCGAGATTTTATCGATATTTCCATCGATATTTACATAAAATTAAGACTTCAACATGACATCGACATTTTAAGCTTTGGTTGTGGAAACTTCTAAATTTCAAGGTTTCGACAAAAAAAAAGTGAGGAAAATGAAATCCCCCGAACAAATTTTACACTATGTTACTATGACTTTTTTGCCCTTCATTATACAACTATAATATTCTTTAAACATATGTTTGGAATATATCATTTTTTTTCTTCATTATTTTGCTATATAAATAACGTATTATATATATATATTTAGTACAAAGAAAATTTATTATTTATTTCGAAATAACGAGTTTGTGAATATTAATTTTATTGTACGTGATGATATTATATTCCACAAATCACTCCATAATCATTGTATTCCTATTTCTCCACAAATAATATATCTAAGATATATTGGTAGTTATGTTATGAGGACAACAGGTCGTTGTAGTATAGTGGTGAGTATTCCCGCCTGTCACGCGGGTGACCCGGGTTCGATCCCCGGCAACGGCGTTTTTTATTAATATCATCCTTTTTTCCTTTTTACGATTTGCTATATGAAATTTTGTTGATTTTTCGAATACTGCGACCGGTTATGACTTACGAATTGGTCTACAGGCGAAGCTCTCAACTGGGTTTTTATATTCTTTTCAAAAATATTTATTTCAAGTAGAAAGTGATTAGTAGGGCTCACTATTTCTTTTCCATTAATTTTTATTTTTCTTAAGAAAATATTTCATAACAAAATTTTAAAAACAAAAATAAGTTTTAACTCATTTCATAACAACTATTTCATTTTTTAGTTTTAAAAATTAAGCTCATAAACACTAATTCCATCCATAGATCTCTTGGTTTTGTTATCTACTTTTTAGTAATGTTTTCAAAATCCAAGTCATATTATGAAAATTTTAAAAAAAAATATAGTTGAAAGAAATTATTTTTATTTTTTAAATTTGATTAAGAATTCAAATGTTTTCTTAAAAATAGAGAAAAAACCATTAAAAATTGTGAAAGCACACAAGTACAATTTTTAAAAACAAAAATCAAATAGTTACGGCCTCGTTTAATAACCATTTAGTTTTTTATTTTTTGTTTTTGAAAATTAAGGCCTATAAATACTACTTTTACCCATGACTTTCCTTGTGATCTTATCTACATTTTAGATGTATTTTAAAAAATCAAGCCAAAATTCGAAAACTAAAGCTATGTTTGATAACTATTTGGTTTTTGAAAATTAAGCCTAAAAAAGTGGCAGATTTTGAGAAACTACAAAAAGTAGTTTCTCAAATTCTGTTCCTGATTCTTTTCTGAAGTTTCATGCATATATCCCTACTCCTACTCTCTACACCCATCTCTCATCCGTCTTCTTTTTCCCTCTTCCACTTTTTTTTTCTTTTAATACTTTTTTCTTTTTAGTTTTTTCTCTCTTGCTTCTCTGTCTTCCATCTTTTTTTTTTTTAATAGTTCCTTTTTTATTTTCTCTTTTATTTTATGTTTTTCTCTTTTCTCTTTTTGTTATTATTTTTTATTTAAATCTCGATTATTGTTTTTCTTTTGTTATGATTAAATATAAAAAAATATATATGTATTCTCTTTTTTTTTTGATTTTACTTTGTGTGTATGACTAATGCATTTTTAAAGAAAAAAAAGTTTATTATTAAATTAAATAAATGTGTATGCTCAATTGACTAACCTTACAATTCATAAATTAGTTTAATTGAACTAACTTCTATAAGCCAAAATAGTTTAAAGTGAATTGATTTGAGAGATAAATGACATTACAAATAAAATTTGAACAAGATAAAATTATTATTATTACTTTTGTGTTGGTTTGGAATAAAATACTATAAACTCTTTATGATTATTTTATATTTATTTTAACGCAAGTTATATATTTTATTATTTTCTATGTACTAAATTTATTTTTACTAAAGAAACAAGAAACAAGAAATAGTTATCAAACATGTTTATGTTTTTAATTTTTAAGAAACGAGAATAGGAAACAAGAAACAGGCAACAGGCAACAGGAAACGAGAAACGAGAACCTTATCAAACGGGCCCTATGCAACTGAAAATTAAGGAAACAATCAATGATTTAAAAACAAGGAAATTCAAGTTGCTTTTGCCCATTCGGAAAAAATGCTGCTGAAAATGCAGTAGCAATTGTGCCAGCAATCGTAAATCTTAAGTAGACCGGATTCTACTCTTATTTGGTTTTGGTCCCAAAACTTTAGAACACTAAGCAATTAAACCCATATGTCTATGGCTACTTGAGCTTAGATAGTTCCGTGCACAACCCTCCCGGTCTTGGAGTCTCGCGTTATGTCTAGGGTCGAAGATTTGAATCTTATGTCTAAGTCCTTTCCTCCATTGATTTTATGAGATCCACTTTCCCTTGACCCTTCAGTATCAAGTTCGAGCTTGATGGACAAATCCTAGTTATATGCTAAGCCCAAATTACAATCAATAAAAACAAACTTAGAGTTAGTTGCCGACACAATTACTTTGTTACTCTAAGCTTGCCGTCTCTTTTCTAGGGCATTCACAATTTGAACCCCTAAAGAAGATTTCGCTCATGATTGAAAAGAAGGAAAACAAAAACTTTATTGATGAAATTGCATGGTATTCGAAAAACTACAAAATCAACCCAATATTGTAAATAGTTGGGCTCTTTACTTATAATTCTAAAACCTTACTTCTAAGAGCTTAAATCTTAGTAAGTATAATGAACAAAAAAAACAAAGGAAAAATATAGAATGTGAATTAAAGGATGTAGCTCACAACCTTTTATTCAAAATGGGAAGAAAATTAGAAGTGCATAAACTTTACTTTGAGGCTACCAAGAAAATACAAATGGTATCATAAAGTAAAACAAAACAACAAAAGTACAGTAGCTTTCAAACTTAAAGGTAATCAACAACTAAAAAGGAAACCCAAAACTCTCTTTTGTTTGTGGATTCCAAAACCCACATGAGAGTTACAGATCTTCACCTCCTATATTTTCATAAAAGAGGGACGAACTACGGAGAGTACAAGCTAAAAGAAGAAGAAAAAACGTGTTGGAATCTAAAGAAAATCTCGAAGAACAGTTGTTGTCCGAATATGAATGTGAAAGATGAAGTTGCAACAGAAATAATGAAAAACCAGAGTAGCCGAAGGTTGTTGAAAACCCATAAAACATCCTCTTTTTATAGGTGGTGCAAGCTAGGTTTTCTTCTAAATCCGTCCTAAATCCATGGGCAATTATTTGGGCATGATTCTAGGTTGTATACTTTCTAAAAATGAGTAAGAATCTCCAAAAATCTCGAAATCCCGAAGTTTGTGGCTTTTTCCAAAAATCTCGAAATGCAATTGCATTTTATCCTGCATTCTGTTTGGCATTCTGACTTGTTATTCTTCTGCTCTGCAAGTAAAAATGCAGTTTCATTTTCTCTTGCATTTTTCTTGTTTGGTCCAAATTTGCACAAAAATAATGAAATTAGTTCAAATCCATTCTTTTCTCAACTATTCTTCACTTCCCACCATTCTTAGCAAGCTTTCAAGAATTTTACTCATTAATACTATTTTTTCGTTTGCTCGATAATCAATGAACATTCAAAAATTACAAAATAACCTAGTTTAAAGATTAAATAATTCTCATAAATGAGAATTATCAGATATTAATTTTCAATGGAGCATTGCAGCTAGTATATATGACTTAGTAACTTTCTTTCCATCTGCAAATACATCATGTAATTGATTTGCTATATTTTGCAAATGAACTATTTTTTGAACTTCAAGTTCACATTGATCTGTACGAGTATATAAATGAGATAATAACGATGCAACCCATGTAATTTCTTTTTTCAATTTCTTAATTCTTTCCCTTGAAAAGTTTGTCTCATTAAAATGACAATTAGCAAATCGTGCAGTAAATACATCACTCGTCAGGGATTTAAGATATTTAATAATTGATAGGAAATCAAATACAACATATATTCATAATCTCCTTTGAGGACTCATCTTAGTACGTTGTGATGGAGCAATTGGAACATATACTGCACATCGAAAAATTCTCAAATGAGAAATATTTGACTTATGGCCATAAGCTAAGTATAATGGCGAGTACTTATGATAAGCTACTGGTCTATTGCATGTTAGTGATGTAGCATGCAAAATAGCATGACCCCATCTAGATGTAGGAATCTTAGCTCTCATAAGAAATAGTCTAGAAATTAATGACAAATGTTTTAGAAATGATTCAACCAAGCCATTTTGTATATGAACATGAGCTACAAGATGTTCAACACTTATCCCAATTGACTAACAATAATTATGAAATGCTTGGGATGCCAATTCACCAGTATTATCAAGACGAATGGTTTTACTTATATAATCAGTAAATTGTGCTCTTAACTTAACTATTTTAAGCAAGTAATCTTGCAAATGCAAGATTTTGACTTAATAATAAGCATATGTGTGACCATCTACTGGATGCATCTATGAATACCATAAATATCTAAATGGTTCATTTAATGGATTTATAGGTCCACATATATTACCATGAATTCGTTAAAAAAAAACAAGTGATCCAGTTCCCACTTTAGCTAGTGATGGTCTAATGATTAATTTGCACCGAGAGCAAGCATCACATGATAATTGTTAGATTGAAGAATCTTCTAGCTCATCAATGGATCTCCATGTGAATTCTTAATAATTTTTCTCATCATTATAGACCTTAGATGACCCAATCGGTCATACCAAATAGTAAATATATCTAGATTCATAAATTTTAAGTTCATTGTTGCATATATTTCAATTAGTCGTATATGAGTATAATATAATCCAGAAGATAAAGTAGATAACTTTTTGAGTATATGTTTTTTATGTGAGACAATAGATATGATATGAAGATACTCCATATTAGTTTTACTATCAGTTTCAATATGATAACCATTGCAACGTATATCTTTAAAACTTAGCAGATTTCTCTTTAATTGACTAGAGAATAATGCATTATCAATTGTAAATTTTGTTCCTCTATGCAAATTAATATTTGCTTTTCCAAAACCTTCAACTAAGTTAAAAAAATCTAGATATTGTATTGATTTTTGCTTCCACCATTGTCAATTTAGAAAAATATTTTTTACTTGTAAATATTGTGTGCGTAGTTGCGCAGTCTACTCGACATAGATCTTCATTGCTCATTTTTTAGTCATCCAACATATAGAAACTGTTCATATCTCTTCATTAAACAAAAATAATCACAATAAGAGAAACATAACTTGGAATATAAAGGTTCAAAGCTAAAAAAAACATAAAAGATAGATTCTAAAAAAAAACATTAGTCTTGGATATTCTCAAAATCAAGAGAAGCACTTGCTATTCCATCAATTGTGTCGATCTTCTCTTTGGAGAATACAAAGAAGTCTATCACATCCAAATTTGTCATATTGGATGGGTCAACTATATCATTATCTCGATGGGCAAGATTTGCTTTCACATTTTTTTTTCTTTTTCCTTCAAAGAAGCTTGATAGAGATCAACTATGTGTTTGTGCGTACGAAAGATATGTGACCAATGTGTTGGGATTGAATCCCGCACCGAAGCGATGTGAATCGCGATGCATCGTTGAGTTACACAAATTCTACTTAAAAATCACGTACATCACATGCATTAATAAGGTTAAGCATAAGGAGAAGGCAAAATACAACAACAAATACCTCTTGAAGAACAATACTTCTTCTTGTAATCCTTCTCCCAGAATCTTCCTCGTTCTCAACGATCTCTCGATCCTCGATCTAAGCCACGAACTGAACAACAAATTGGACACCTCCATTTGGTTTCTCGGTTGTTCTTCATTGGATGAAGGGGTTTGTGGGATCCTTTTGGGTAAAGAGTGTAGAGAGAATTTGAGAGAAGAAAAAGTATTTTTGGAATGTCCAAATCCAAAAATGACCATTGATCTCCCAAAGTTCTTCACCAAGCACTTATTTATAGTGGTGTAGGGTGGAGAGAATTTCTCCATCCATTTAACCCACTAAGTGCATAACTTTATATTATACAAATCATATTTGTATAATATATGGTACCATGCTTCTTATTATGCAAATAACATTTGCATAATGTGGAATTTAAATTGAATCACATTCAATTTTTCACATTTCTCAAATTAATTACTCCATAAATGTCTTAATTCCATAATTAGGCGATAGTATAGTTTAATATGAATCTCATTCACATCAAACTATATCTTATATCAATCATATCACATATAATTGACATAATAACCCTTTATATGAATTTGAACACTTCAAATTCACTCCAAACATTATACCCTCATTAATTCCATAATTGAGCCAAATGAGGGACCTAATGAACCTACAAATCATGAGTTTTAACGATCCGAGATTAACTGATCAAACTCTTTGATCCCGTTAATCAACATTCATTAACTACGTGTCACTCCACTATAGACTCGTAGTTGCACTTTCCTCACTGTAGGATAAGTTGTGTCCATTGATATGACCAATACCCATGAGCCAACCCTTCACAGATTGTTCGTAGTGACAACTGGGTCAAATTACCGTTTTACCCCTATGCCTACCTCTTGCACTTTAAGTACCATTGATCCTCTAATGAACAACTTGTTTATGGTCCTGCCATAAACAACGTCCCTCTCGGGCCAACGAGAGGGTAGGGCCCTGTTGTTCAAGACCTGGAATCAACCCTTAAGGAAATAACCCATCTAGATTCCCTAGCGCGTGAACGAGTGAATTCCTTCTTGCGTAGTTAAGTTCCCAGCTATGCACGTGGTTCTTCCCCTGAGAAGATAGGCTTATTGAGTCGGCAATTGTAGCCACTCTCACCCGTACTAGTCTAAGGACAGACCCCCACAGGCAGGAGTTCGTAACTCGCTCAGGATTAAGGTCGAGTCACTAATGGTCATCTACGAATTTATTAGTCATAAACTGTTAACGATGTTACATCAGTTTGTCTAATAATTCACGGTCCGGTATTGTACACAATCTCATTGCACAGGATGCTCCAAGTCGCATGGCAATTACATGAACGAGCTGGATCGCCTCGTTTGTATCAAATACAAAGTGGTTCGCATCCATAGTGTAACTAGGATGAGGTTCCCAACCTTATCCATATACTATAGACCATTCGGGCCATTTACTCGAACGCGTGATCAAACTTGTGTGTCCACTACACACCGTTCAAGATCTTATAAATATGTGTGACCCTGGAGCTTAGTTTATTGGATTAAGTTTGAAATGCGAAATACAAGGTTTGATGGGAAATAAATTTTATTTATATTCATCAAAGTGTTACAAACTTCATGAGTTTAGAGCATTCACCCCAACAAAATGCCCAGTCATTCAACATTGCAAGCATTTATGTCCATCACCTCTTGAACTCTTATCTCTTGGAGCCTTTCCTTTATAATCATCATTTCTATGTGGTTCTCTTGAAATTTGGATGATCATAACGATTACCACAAAAAGAATAATTATTTACTCCTTTACCACGGCCACCACTTCGACTATGACCACAACCTCGACCATGTTTGTTAAAATTCATAACATTCACTTAAGGAAATGACATTGCTCCAGTTGGTTGAGATTCATGATTTTCCATTAATAACTCGTTATTTTGTTCAACCAAAAGAAGACATGAAATGCTTTAGAATATTTTTTAAGACCTTTTCATCGCCGATATTATTCTTTGTAGGAGCATATTCAAATTCACTAAGTAGTGGATATGAGTTTGGATGTGTTTTCAAAATCTGTTTCCAAATTTTAGGATCCAAATAGTAAAAATTATGAAAACATAATTTTATATTTTCAATTTATCCAGATTTTGAATTTGAAATTTTAAAATGAAAAATTATATTAAAAAAGTTAAAATCTTTAATAAATATAGTATTTCATGTTATGAACTTAATTTATTTTTATTAAATTAAAATATGTATTCGATAAAAAATTTATGTTTTTTCAACTAAAATTCAAGTTTTTTTATGTCTAGTTGGAATTAAGCTTTTTCTGTCGAAAAATGATATTTCTAACTAGAATTCAAGTCATTTTAGGCGATATTTGGATTATTTTTTTTGTTTTGACAAAAAAAAAGAATATTTAATTTTTAGATAAGTATTCTCGATTTTAATTATCTCGTAATGGATAAAATCGTCTTAATGAAATGTTTTAATAGTTAAATAGGTGGTAAAAAATTTATAGACGGTTAATTTAGTGGTATTTGCCACAATTAACGAATAAGGGCAAAAAGATAAAATACATTTAAAATATAAAATAAAATAAATCAAAGTGCTATAAAAACTAGTTTTTTGATGAGGAGGTTATTTATGTAAGACCAAAAAATTTTTAAGTTATTTCCAACAATTACCCATCGAAAAAAATGAAAGGAATGGAGGACATCAACGTCTATATATGCACTCCCTATAGTCTTCTAGTCTTTTCGGGCAACTTTTCGCCCTTGAAATACGAACTAGGGTTGGTAAAATATGTCAATATTTCATGAAAATAACAATATGTGGACAATATTGTTGATATGGAGGTAAATCGACATTCTTTTTTTTAGTGTGTCGGTTGCTCGAAAGTTGACTCTAATGTTTAAAATGTTGATGTTGATGAAAATGTCGAGGTTCAGATTTTACAAAATGTCAATGAAAATGGCATTTTTTAGAAAATTTATAAAACACTATAGAAAATTAATGCAAATTGTATAAATTAGTCCATGAAACTTTAATTATGACTTAATTAGACTACAATTAATAATTTTTATCTAAAAACTAAAATAATATTTAGATATAAATGTCGATGCGAGTAGAAATTTTGAAAACAATATGGAAATTGATTAAAATTATTTAAATTATTCCATAAAACTTTAAAAATTATGGGGATTGATGGATATGGTTTAAATTATTAAAGTTTAATTATATTATAATTTCACTATTTTTAATTGACTATACAAAATAATATCAAATATTGATCAAATTTAAAAGGACTATGAAATATTTGTATATGACAAAATAATTATAAAATATTTAATATAAAATATACATATAAGAGAAGTGGAGGGAATTTGAGAGAATTAGAAATCATTGAGAATTTGAGATTGAGTTGCAAAAAAAGTGAAAATAAAATCAATATTTGTTGGTGGTAAAAACAAATAAAATTATATAATAAAAATATTTTTGTGATTTAGAAGATATGAAAATTTTTAAAAATTTGATGTAAAAGTGGTAAAGTAATTAAATGAAAAGGTAAAAAGAAGAATAAAAGAAAAAATGAATTGTTTATTTGTAACTTAAAAAATTATAATTCATTGATTGATTAAAAATATCCCCAATGAATTCTCATTTATAAAAGGGAATTTGTAATGGGTAGCAAAATAAGGTTTCTTATTTACAAATATAGCAAGTTTTAAAAAAGAATTGCAAATATGACAAATATTTTAAAAACAATTTTAATTTCCCATTTTATCCTTCAATATGCACATTTTTTCCTTCTTCCATCACAATTCTTATTCTTCTTCACGCTTTTCTTCCATCTTCCTTCACGATTCTTATTCTTCTTCGAGTTATTCCCTCTTTCTTCACGATTTTTAATTGTTTCTTATTCGGTCTAAATTAATTCTTCGCTTGGGAAACATTCAGAATTTCTATTTGTTTAGCATAAGATTTTTTCAATTTATTCAATAGCATAAATCTTCCAAAAATTCCAAAAATTGTCATAAGCATTTGAGTTTCAGAGTTGTAGACTTATATGATCAAATTTAGCATGTTTTTATTTAGATTTCGGTATGTAGTTTTCGTTATTCTTAGATAAATTTTTTAAGTTTCTCAAATCTTCATTTCGATTTTTTTGGCTTTGTTTATACATGTAGTGACGACTTCCAATTTTTTTTTTTTATGTTGAGATTATGGAGAATTATTTACATTTTGATGCTTTGATTTTCCTTAGATCTATATTTTTTTTGTTATGTTTTTGGTTTTCCTCAAATCTACACTTTTTCTGTTTTGTTTAATTTTTTGGGGTTCCTCTAATTATTGAGCTTTATATTCATATTATGATAGACTTCAATCAACACGGATAATGCATTCCGCTATCAAGAGGTTTGGTAGCCTAAGAACAGTAAATTTATCTATCAGTGATAGACTTCTATCAACGCAGACAATGCATTCTGCTATCGAGAGATTTGGTAGCCTAAGAACAATAAATTTTTCTATCAGTGATAAACTTCTATCACTTGATATACTTTAATCGACATTCCAAAGAAAAGGTCTATCAGTTCACTATCACTGGTAGCTTTCAATGAACATTCCAAAGAAGAAGTATATCAGTGATCGTGATAGACTTCAATAAATATTCTAAAGAACAAGTCTATCAGTGATAGAAGTCTATCACTATCACTGATAAACTTCTTTTTTGAAATATTTTATCACTGATAGACTTCAATATATATTCTAAAGAACAAGTCTATCAGTGATAGTGATAGACTTCAATCAATATTCCAAAAAAGAAGTTTATCAGTGATAGTGATAGACTTCTATCACTGATAGATTTCTATCAACATTCTAAAGAAGAAGTCTATAAATGATAGTGATAGACTTCTATTATTAATAGAATTTTATGCATCAAAGTTAGCAGTAACTATCAACTTAAAACATTACGTACACATTAATTAGATACTGATTTCAATAAGTCGTTTATCAGATCACTACATATAGAATTCTAGAATTTTGTTTGTATTAAAGTCTATCGGTGATAGTCACTTATAGACTTTAATATATATATATATGTATGTATTTTATTCGTGATAGTTACTGATAGACTTTTATTATTAATAGAATTTTATGTATCGAAGTTAGCAGTAACTATCACTGATAGACTTCGATATATTCTATCAGCAATAAAAGTCTATAAGTGATCATCACTAATTTCAATATAGATGGAGTCTATCAACCACATATTAAAATCTATTAGCGAGCTATTGATGGACTCCATATGTATTGAAGTCTATCAGTAATAGCCACTGATAGACTTTAATATAGATAGAATTTGATCTGTTGTAGTCAATGATATACTTCTATTATTTATACAATTTTATGTGTCGAAGTTATCAGTGACTATCACTAATAGACTTCAATATATTCTATCAACAATAAATGTATATTAGTGATAATAACGGATAGACTTTAATATAGATGGGTCTATCAACCATTGATAAATTTCAATCCATATTAAAATTTATTAGTGATATTCACTAATAGACTTTGTCTGTATTGAAGTCTATAAGTGATAGTCATTGATGGGCTCTAATATAGATAGTATTTGATTCGTGATAGTCACTGATAGACTTCTATTTTTAATAGAATTTTAAGTATCGAAGTTATCAGTGACTATCACTGATAGACTTTGATATATTATATTAACAATAAAAGTCTATTAGTGATAACCACTGATAGACTTCAATATAAATGGAGTTGATCAACCAAACTTCAATTAGTAAGAGCCATGGATAAACTTCATTTATATTGAAGTCTATCAGTAGTAATCACTGATGGACTTTGATAAAGATAGAATTCGATTCGTGATAGTCGCTGATAGACTTTTATAATTAATAGAATTTTATGTATCAAAGTTATCAGTGGCTATCACTGATAGACATTAATATATTCTATCAACAATAAAAGACTATCAGTGATAACCATTGATAGACTTCAATATAGATGAAGTCTATCAACCACTGAATAGACTTCAATCTAGATTAAAATCTATTAGTGATAGCCACTGATAAAGAATTTAAGAAAAAATTGAACAAATCATCTGACATGAAATTGAAAAGAAAAACTATAAAGAATCTAATTGAAGCAATTCCAAGAAAAGAAAAAGAAGATAAACGAGGCAAATAGAAAGTAATCTCGACAATGATGAAGGGCTTGAGAAGCGAGACATTACGATAACTGAACTCGAACTCGAAATGAATTAAGATTTCTTTCAAATGCAAATGAATTAGAAGGATATTACAATCAGAAGAAAAGGAAGAACTTGAAAGACTTTAGGGCTGATTAAAATTTAAATCAAAAGAAAAAAAGAAACCAGAAGAAATCACCATGATATCGAAAAGAACCAAAGATTTAGAGTTGGTTCGCAAGGAAGAAATCAGAAGAATTCGTGAAATAAAATTAATTATTTGGACTGAAAGCTTATATTCTTTACACAATGGGAGTTTTTAGTCTTTCTACATTGGGTTTTGCCATATTTGCAAATAGTTTTACAATTTGCTATTTTTGCTATTATTTAGGTTGATTTGGTTATCTGTGCAATCATCCCTTTATAAAAAGAGAAGAAAAATCAATTTTTACACTTAAGTTTGTCGACCTGTATCCATTTCTACCATAAACTTCTAATTTCATCAAATTGTACTCAAACATAGATAAATATTGCAATCTTACCCTTAAACTTAAAAAAGTTGTACAATTTTTATGCTCCAATAAATTTTCTTTAGAAAATTCATAAAAAATAGTATTTTTATATGCTTTCAATGAATTATATAGGACAAAAGTATGGTATAAAATTGATATAGTTTCAAAGAAAAACAATGTTAGAGATACATTTTGTTTAAATTTGTGTGTTTTCGGTAGAATTATTCATTAGGTTACGGGTAAAAATTAAAAGTTTAGAGTGAAAAATGATATATCCACATGTGTGTTTACAGGTAAAATTAATTTTTTTTTACTTTATGAAAATAAACTAATTGAACCTAATTGTGTATTTATTGAAACTTTAATAAATTAGTATTCTATTTAATATATTTAATTAATTAAATTTTAATAAATTAGTATTCTATTTAATATATTTAATTAATTGAAATAATTTAGTAGAAAAATTATAACTTTTATAATTATTCATTTAATTAAAATTATACATTTATTATGATCAATTAATTTACATCTATTTGTTGAAGAGTTCATTAATTAATGCATCATAATTATATAAAATTAATCTCATAAAAAAATAAAAATATTATTTATTATTATAAAAATTAGCATTTTTAGGTGTATAACCAAACACAACAATTAATGATTCCCAATAATCTAGAACAAGCATCCATTATTCCAGACATATAAGAAACCTTGAACCAAACGACCCCAAATGAGAAAGAAAAAATGTTGGATTCCCGAGCACCAAAGCGTCAAGTGGTCGGTGGTATCAATCAACTGACGCAAGAGTTAGTTTAAAAAATGAAATTAACAAAATTTAGAACTTGCATGTTGTGGACATGGTATTAAAATTTTCGTTGATATGTTAGACATTTCCATCGACATGTTCACATGTCCATGGGTTCGACATTGACATAGAAGGGAATCAGCATTTCCATTATACCCATAAAATTGATGAAATATTAAAAAAATAGCAAGAAAATGTAACTTGATGTGAATATAATATTGTAACAGGTATTTTAACTCATTTAAAAAATATAAAATGTTTATTTATTAATTTAATTTTTTTGATTTTAAAATTTTTCTAGAAATATCTATTGACATCGAGATTTTATCGATATTTCCATCGATATTTACATTTTAAGCTTTGGTTGTGGAAACTTCTAAATTTCAAGGTTTGGACAAAAAAAAGTGAGGAAAATGAAATCCCCCGGAACAAATTTTACACTATGTTACTATGACTTTTTTGCCCTTCATTATACAACTATAATATTCTTTAAACATATGTTTGGAATATATCATTTTTTTCTTCATTATTTTGCTATATTAATAACCTATTATATATATATAAAATTTATTATTTATTTCGAAATAACGAGTTTGTGAATATTAATTTTATTGTACGTGATGATATTATATTCCACAAATCACTCCATAATCATTGTATTCCTATTTCTCTACAAATAATATATCTAAGATATATTAGTAGTTATGTTATGAGGACAACAGGTCGTTGTAGTATAGTGGTGAGTATTCCCGCCTGTCACGCGGGTGACCCGGGTTCGATCCCCGGCAACGGCGTTTTTTATTAATATCATCCTTTTTTCCTTTTTACGATTTGCTATATGAAATTTTGTTGACCGGTTATGACTTACGAATTGGTCTACAGGCGAAGCTCTCAACTGGGTTTTTATATTCTTTTCAAAAATATTTATTTCAAGTAGAAAGTGATTAGTAGGGCTCACTATTTCTTTTCCATTAATTTTTATTTTTCTTAAGAAAATATTTCATAACAAAATTTTAAAAACAAAAATAAGTTTTAACTCATTTCATAACAACTATTTCATTTTTTAGTTTTAAAAATTAAGCTCATAAACACTAATTCCATCCATAGATCTCTTGGTTTTGTTATCTACTTTTTAGTAATGTTTTCAAAATCCAAGTCATATTATGAAAATTTTAAAAAAAAATATAGTTGAAAGAAATTATTTTTATTTTTTAAATTTGATTAAAATTCAAATGTTTTTTAAAAAAGAGAAAAAACCATTAAAAATTGTGAAAGCACACAAGTACAATTTTTAAAAACAAAAATCAAATAATTACTATTATCGTTTAATAACCATTTAGCTTTTTTTATTTTTGTTTTTGAAAATTAAGGCCTATAAATACTACTTTTACCCATGACTTTCCTTGTGATCTTATCTACATTTTAGATGTATTTTAAAAAATCAAGCCAAAATTCGAAAACTAAAGCTATGTTTGATAACTATTTGGTTTTTGAAAATTAAGCCTAAAAAAGTGGCAGATTTTGAGAAACTACAAAAAGTAGTTTCTCAAATTCTGTTCCTGATTCTTTTCTGAAGTTTCATGCATATATCCCTACTCTACTCTCTACACCCATCTCTCATCCGTCTTCTTTTTCCCTCTTCCACTTTATTTTTTTTTCTTTTAATACTTTTTTCTTTTTAGTTTTTTCTCTCTTGCTTCTCTCTCTTCCATCTTATTTTTTTTAATTAGTTCCTTTTTTATTTTCTCTTTTATTTTATGTTTTTATCTTTTCTCCTTTTGTTATTATTTTTTATTTAAATCTCGATTATTGTTTTTCTTTTGTTATATTAAATATAAAAAAATATATATGTATTCTCTCTTTTTTTTTTTTCTGATTTTACTTTGTGTGTATGACTAATGCATTTTTAAAGAAAAAAAAGTTTATTATTAAATTAAATAAATGTGTATGCTCAATTGACTAACCTTACAATTCATAAATTAGTCTAATTGAACTAACTTCTATAAGCCAAAATAGTTTAAAGTGAATTGATTTGAGAGATAAATGACATTACAAATAAAATTTGAACAAGATATAATTATTATTATTACTTTTGTGTTGGTTTGGAATAAAATACTATAAACTCTTTATGATTATTTTATATTTATTTTAACGCAAGTTATATATTTTATTATTTTCTATGTACTAAATTTATTTTTACTAAAGAAACAAGAAATAGTTATCAAACAAAATTTTAAAAACAAGAAATAAATAATACTATAAATTTATTTTTGCGTCCGGTTATGACTTACGAATTGGTCTACAGGCGAAGCTCTCAACTGGTAGAAAGTGATAAGTAAGGCTCACTATTTCTTTTGCATTAATTTTTATGTTTTTTAAGAAAATATTTCATAACAAAATTTTAAAAACAAAAATAAGTTTTAACTCATTTCATAACTATTTCATTTTTTAGTTTTAAAAATTAAGCTCATAAACATTAATTCCATCCATAGATCTCTTGGTTTTGTTATCTACTTTTTAGTAATGTTTTCAAAATCCAAGTCATATTATGAAAATCAAAAAAGAAATAGTTGAAAGAAATTATTTTTTTTTTAAAATTTGATTAAGAATTCAAATGTTTTCTTAAAAATAGAGAAAAAACCATTGAAAAATTGTGAAAGCACACAAGTACAATTTTTAAAAACAAAAATCAAATAGTTACGACCCCGTTTAATAACCATTTAGTTTTTTATTTTTTGTTTTTGAAAATTAAGGCCTATAAATACTACTTTTTCCCATGACTTTCCTTGTGATCTTATCTACTTTTTAGATGTATTTTAAAAAATCAAGCCAAAATTTGAAAACTAATGCTATGTTTGATAACTATTTGGTTTTTGAAAATTAAGCCTAAAAATACCACTTCTACCAATGGATTTCTAATATTTTCTTATCTACTTTGTACTTATGTTTTAAAAAACCAAGCTAAGTTTTGAAAACCAAAAAAAATAGTTTTTGTTTTTGAAATTTGCTAGAAACTTAAGTGGTACCTCAAGAAAGATGGAAATTATTGTAGGGAAAATGAAGATAAATTGTGAAAATACAAGCCTAAATTTTAAAAACAAAAAACCAAATGGTTATAAAAAAGGGCCTACAAAAAGGATTTTCAAAAAACTTATTTTTATTTTTGAAATTTAGCTAAGAATTCAAGTATTTTCTTAAGAAATATATGAATCATTGTAGGGAAGACGAAAACTACCGTAGAAAAATGAAAAAACAAGTACAGTTTTTAAAAACACAAAAATAAAAAACCAAATAGTTATCAAACATGGTCTATAAAATAAGGTTTAAATTAACACCATTCATTATTTATCATTTTAAGCTCTAATGTACGTGCAATTTAATAAGTATTTAATACACTATTAACTCTAGTTAAAAAAAATTAGACAAGCATATTCTATTTTAGTTTAAATAATATGTTTTATTTTAATCCGAATTTAAATAATATGTTATAGGTTAGAGATTTAAAATTTTGATATTTTGATTTAGAGTATAATGTTTTAACTAAAGAATATATGATTTATTCATTTTACTTAGTAAAATGATGAATTTGTCAATCTATGTATAATTCAATTATTAAGGCATATATATCTCCCACCAAAATGTCGGAAATACAGCTCAACTCAAACAAACAAAAAAAAAGAATTTATTCAACATCATGATATAACACTAATGTATTTTTAGACATTAGCGCATTTTTTCTACTAAGATATTTACAAAGATAATTTTCATAATTAATTGGTAGTTTTCTTAAATATTTTAGGTCGAAAGTTTCTTTGCCAAAATCAACAACATCTAGTGGTTTTAAACAAGTATTAGAATCATAAACGAAGAAAATTAGAAATAAAAATTTGTTGAAAGTTACAATTTAGTCACAAGAATTTGGATGGAATTAGTTTCAATTTAGTTCATCCCCGATAAATCTCATCAATCATCCTTGAACTATCATTTTATCCACATGAAAATCTCACATATTTTCTTTGATTTTGCACGCAATTCAAACTCTAACATAGTCAACTTACTAACTTACAAACTAACCAATAGAAAACATCATAATATTTCCATATAAAAAGAAAATTGTCAATATGCAACGTGTTGCGTAAAATGCAATACCACATGTGTACAAGTCAAGTTTTAATATAGTGATTTCTGAGCATCGAGTATCATCTCCACAAGAATTGATTTTAATTAATTTAAGTACCACAATTATTCTCATTTGACTTTATTTAGAGAAAGAAATCAAATGAAAACATACTAAACTAAAGAGTTAACCTAGAAAGCAAAAGATAAATGGAGACACAATAGGAGAAAAATATCCTAGGAATTACTTTCTCCAATTAGACTTATAGTGAAAGCTTCTAAGATTTGTCATGCAAATATTCCATAAGCGAAGAAATGAGAGTATTAACTGACTCTTTCAAGAACAATTAACTCTCATGCAACGTTATTGATAGCACACAAAATGTGCTATCCTTAGGCTTAATTATTGCTAGTTTTATGATGATTTCAGGGCTTTTACGTGTTAAATCATTTAATTTCAGGATAAGAGCGCAAACAGGACAATTGGAGATATTTTGGATCACTCGGGATCAAAACGAGGCTAATTGGAGCTCAAAATAACATCAATTGGAAGTGAAAAGACCAACCCAAGCTAATGGACCCGAGGTAATGGCGTTGCAACGCCATGTAGAGCGTTGCAATGCCGAACGTGCAACCATGGAGCATAGAAGACCACTGCCGATAGCGTTGCAACTCTGCCTTGCAGCGTCGCAACGCTATCTTGATAAGAAGGCATGCACGAGGAGCCGCACAGAGGGTGTTGCAACGCTGAGGGCAGCGTCGCAACGCCATTTCGATAAGGAGCGCGCACGTTAGGATAGCGACGTTGCAACGCTACCCTCAGCGTTGCAACGCCGTCGACTATTTCCTTATTTACCAGCTGCTTAGGGTACAGCGTTGCAACGCTGTCCCTAGCGTTGCAATGCTGCACCGAATTCACCTATAAATACAACATTATTTCTTCTTGCAAAGGGAGCCAAATTTGGTAGATTTTCCACCCTAATTTCGAAATACACTTTGTAAGAAGAGAGAAAAGAGCGTTTTTGGGAGCCAAGGCATTCGTGGAGGTTCGAGATCGAAGACGGGAGCTCGGAGACGAAGAACCGACATCGACAAATAAGTTTAATTTCTTTTTCTTTCAATTTGTAATAGCGTTCTAAGACGTTTTCTACTTGTTTAGTTTGATTTTCATGTGATTTAGAGTAGCTAAACATTGTAGTTAGGATTTGATTTACTTGTT
Organism: Trichosanthes cucumerina; assembly: GCA_036507285.1. Taxonomy (NCBI): domain Eukaryota; kingdom Viridiplantae; phylum Streptophyta; class Magnoliopsida; order Cucurbitales; family Cucurbitaceae; genus Trichosanthes; species Trichosanthes cucumerina. The sequence continues at coordinate 21,477,476 of CM071839.1, read as the reverse complement.
ATGACTTTCTTGCTATGTAATGAAGCATGTTTTGTCCTTATTTTTGGCAATTCGTTCTTTACTTCTTAATTTGTTGATTTAAGTGGACTCGAGAGATAAAGCTTAAATTAGATCAAAATTGTCAAGACCTTGAGAAATCTGGCATGAGAATGACCTAGAAATATTAGGGAAACGCATAAAGAAGTTGCTTAATGCCATGCATGTTGTAGGTTCATATGGAGACTATGGATTTTATTGCATGTGTGAGGCTCACTAAGAATCGAGAGGTTTTCTGAGTATTTTACTTCTTGTTTATAATTTCATCTCTTTGGTTCATTGCATGTGTTAATTGAGTCATTAACTTGTATAATCACTTCCCTCAATTCTATCGATTCGTGTCTCCACATGTTCGTTTGTTTGCTTGTTTTTACTTTCAACCAAATATCCATGTTATGTTTCTTTAGCTAAAATTAAGAATAAGTATCTTGGTAATTAATTAATCTAGAAAACCCATTCCTGAGGACGATACTCTGTACTCAAATCACTATATTAAAACTTTACCCGTACACTTGCAATATTGCATATCTATAATTATACGCAACAGTTATAAACCCTAATGTCTCTGTTGAGAATTTAATAACATGCATGACATAAAACAACTTCTTTTAAGCGTTTTTAAGAGAATTCTTCACTTTCATTCAAGAATTTACAAATAGTCATAAATTAAGTTCTAGCCTAAACCATAATTTTTCAAGCACAAATTCAGACAATAAAACAAATAATCTATGATCAAAATATTATAAGCATTAAATGCATAACAACATGAATTAAACCAAAAACATTCAATTAAGGTATTTAATTAATTAAAATCTCAAGTCTAACGACTACATCAAAACCCTAAGATGTAAAGAGTTTAGCTACTCATTGTACACTATTGTCACATTCAAACTCTAACACAACAATAAAAACAAAGACTACAATGTAAAAGAGAAAGAAAGATAAACTAATGTGATGTGTCAATCCATGACTGTAATAATGGTATTTTAATTACTAATTTCATGCTAGTTTTATTTCCCTCACGAGTTTATTTGTCTACTTTATAGGGAATTAATAATATGAAGCATCTTAAGAGGCTTTGGAATGATCAAGGTTTAAAAGAGGAGAATCGAGCCAATTTCAGCATCAAAATAGAAGGAAAATAATTGACCAAGCCAAGGAGGCTACTTGTAGAGCGTTTAGATGTTGTTTCAAGTGTCTAGATGCTGCCAAGTGCCAAGCCTAAACACCTGTACGAAGAGCATCTAGACGCTACTTCAAGCGTTTAGACGCTGACGCTTTGAGGAAATCGAAGGCTCGCTCGATGCCGCAGGGAGGCTTGCCTAGACGTTGCAGAAAATTTTTCGCCTGATTTTTCCTTATTTGAAAGGGAGTGTCTAGACGTTTTTCAACTTTATTTAAACATCTCTTTCTCCTAGGGTTGAATTCATTCCAGACTATTGTTCTAATTTTCATAATAGACATTGTTTTTAAAGATTTTGTGAGTTTAGTTTAGATTTTTTGAGTTGTGATAGCACACAAAATATGCTATCCGTAGGCTTATTTATTGCTAGATTTATGTTAATTTCAGAGCTTTGATATGTTTTAATCATTAAATTTCAGGTTAAGAGCTTAAACAGAACATTTAGAGACATTTTGGATCACTCGGGATCAAATCGGAGCTTTTTGAAGCTTAAAATAACATCAAATAGAAGTAGAAGGATCATTCCAAGCTAGTAGACCCGAGGTGATGGTGTTGCAACGCCGTGCTTGCTATTTTTATGCGTAGAAGGCCCATTCCGATAGCGTTGCAACGCTGCCTTGCAGCGTCGCAACACTATCTCGATAAGAAAATCATCTTAAAGGATCGTGGCGAGGGCGTTGCAACGCCATATCTATAAGGACGCGCGCGCTTAAGGTAGCGGCGTTGCAATGCCGATACTTTCCATATATGCCTACTGCCTAGGGCACGGTGTTGCAACGTTGTGCCGATTTCACTATAAATACACCACTTTGTCCAACTTTCAAAGGGAGCCGAATTTGATAGTTTTTGCACCCTAATCTTGAAATACACTATCTAAGAGGAGAAAGAAAATCATTCCTTGGGAACCAAAGCATTCGTGGAGGTTCGAGATCGTGACGGGATCTCGGGGACGAGGGATCGACATCGTCATATAAGTTTATTTTCTCTTTCTTTTAGATTGTAACACCGTTCTAAAGACGTTTCTGTAACTTTAGCTTGGTTTTATTATGATTAGGATTTGATTTGCATGTTTAAGACTTGTTTGCTTATGTATTGAACTATGTTTTGTTATTTATTTTTGGCAATTCACTTTTCAATGCTTTGATCTGGTTGGTTTAAGTGGACTCGAGAGAAAGAAACTTAGATTAGAGCAAAGTTGTCAAAACTCTTAGAAGTCTGGCATGAGAATGACCTAGAAGTCTATGGGAAACACATAAAGAAGTTGCTTAATGTCGTGCATACTTTTAAAATTCATAAGAAAACTTTAGAATTTATCGTGTGTGCGAGGCTCATTAAGAATCGAGAGATTTTATTGAGTATTTTCACTTCTTATTTATAAATTCATTATGTGTTAGTTTATTGCATGTGTTAAATAAGGTTTTAACTTGTGAAGTCAATTTCCTCCAATTCTATCATATTCGTGTCTCCAACGTTTCTTTATCTTTTTATCTTTATTATCATTATCCATTCATGTTTTGTTGCTTTAGCTAAAATTGAGAATAAGTATCTTAATAATTAATTAATCTAGAAACCCATTCCCGAGGACGATACTTGGAACTCTAAAATCACTATACTAAAATTTGACTCGTACACTTGCGGTATTGCAATATGATTTTACGCAAAATGTTTTTAAAGCATGTTGTTGGGAATGACGATTATTTAGATTAATTGATATTAGGAGAAAATTCAAGATTTTAGACTAAAGTTTGTTTTTCCTTTTGTGTTCTCCTTCCCTTATTTGTTTTCTTCGTGTGTTTGTTGTTTGTTTCCTTATTTGTCTTAATTTAGTTTTGTGTGTTTTTGAGTCTTTGTCTCATGTTTTGGTTGTGTTGATTTTTGTGTAAAAGTCTATATTTGAATTCTTGTGAGCTAAAATATGACTTTTCATGATTTTAATTCCTCGCCAATGTACCATCCCTCCCAAGACTTTAGGTATGTGAATCATAATTTTTCTGGATACCAAATGTCTGATATTAACCATTCTGAATCTATAATTTATGAAATTTTTTTTATGGTGATCATATAGGCGTTTGGAACAAAAAAAAATTTCTACCCCGACTAATCTTTAGAAAATTCTTCTCTTGTGGATTTATTAATGGAATATACTTTAGAGTTGAGAATTAAAAATTTGTTTCATGTTGAATTAGAAAGTTTGGATAAGCTAGAAGCTAAAGTTGTAGAACTTGGGGTAATAATACATGGAAGGACTCATTATCCTCAATCAACTGGTAGTAGAACCCCTTAAGGCCCTACATGAACAAATTCTTATTGTTGTCACTGAGAAAGAGCAACCTAGGAGGACTTATGCATATGATAGTGAGAATGAGTTGGAGAAAACTGAAACACACCAGAAACAGGTTTGTGAGGTAGACAATGGTAATGCAATCACTTCTATAGAACGAATTCAGGTGATAGATTCTGAAGCTGAAAAGTCTCCCCTCCCTTTATCTCCAAAAATTTTCTTTAATCTGATAACCATTTCTCCTATACTCACGAGTCTTAAAATTTTGATTTTTGTTCTTTTATTTCATTAAACAAAAATACCAAAAACAATTTTCATTCAGGTACCAAAGAAAAACAAGATAACCTTTTAGACTAGAAGGCTATATCGATTCAAGCAAGAAGGGCCCGAAAAATTATGAGCAATTTTACGTGCCTTGATGCCAATCATGGGTACAGTCTAGCTAAAGACGTGAAAGAAAATGCTTCTTGGGAGACAACCCAAGCTTTAAGTTTTAGTTTTTTTTCATTATTTTTTTTATTTTAGTAATTTGTTTTCTTATTAGTTTGTTTATTTTGCTTTATTAGGTTGTTGTTGATGCCACCCCTCGTTGAAACCCATGCTCCCGTTCAGTGAAACTTCAACTCACGTGTCTTGGCTATCATAGGAACTCAGAGAATAATGAAGATCTCCATGACTCAGGACATTATTGTTCACTCGTCTTATACTTGTTTTGAGCTTATTTTTGCAAACATTGAAGACAATGTTTAGTTTAAGTCTGGGGGTGAGATGTTCTTTATCTGTTGTGACTGTCCTGAGTATGTGTTGAATTGCTGATTGATCTTATGCATAAGTTGTTGGGATGTATGCCCTAAAACTTGTGTAATTTTGATCAAAGAAATAAAGAGTTATTTGTTTTGATAAAATTACAGTCTTGCTTTATAAATCCAATAAACTAAGCTCCAAGGTTATAATATATATCTTGAACATCAGTGTAGTGGACACTATTTGGATTGTGTTAAAAAATATAACCTAAATGGTCTATGGTATAAGAATAAGGTTGGAAACCTCATTCTGGTAACACCATCGATGCGACCCACTTTATAATTAGTACAAATGAGGTAATCCAACTCATTCATGTAGTTGACATGCGAGTGGGGGCATCCTGTATGAAGAGTTCATACAAGACCGGACCGCAAATTATTAGTCTAACCAATGTAACACCATTAACAGGATAAGACTAGTAATTTATAGATGGAAATTAGTTACTCGACCTTAATCCTGAGCGAGTTAAGAACTCCTGCTTATAGGGGTTTGTCCTTAGACTAGTATGGGTGAGAGTGGCGTGTAGCCGACTCAATAAGCCTACCTTCTCAGGGACAGAACCTCGTAAGTAGCTGGGAACTTAACTGTGCAAGATGAAATTCACTCATTCCTACACTAAGGAATTAGATAGGTTGTTCCCTTAAGAACTGACTCCAGGTCTTGAACAACGGGGCCCCGTCCTCTATGAGGGTATGAGCTATGGTAGGACCTTAGACTTGTTGTTCATTAGAGGATCAGTGGTGCTTAAGGAACAAAGAGGTAATCACAGGGGTAAAACGATAATTTGACCCAGCTGTGATCACGAACAACCTGTGAAGGGTCGATTCATGGGTAATGACTATATCAGTGGACATAATATAATCTACAGTGAGGAGTGTGCAGCTACAAGTCTATAGTGGAGTGACTTGTAGTTAATTAGTATTGATTAATTGGATCAAAGAGTTTGATCAGTTAATTCACATCATTGGAGCTCATGAACTGTAGGTCCATTAGGTCCCTCCGTTGGCTCAACATGGTAATATTGAGGGTATAAAGTTAGGTATGAAATTGAAGTGTTCAATTTCATACATGAGGTGTTATATCAATTATATATGATATAATTGATATAATATATAGTTTTAATGTGAATTAGATTCACATATAAACCATATACTAATGAGAGAATAAAGGAAGGGTAGGATGGTCATTTCCATCCTATTTTCCTATATATATGGTTGCATGAGATGCAACTAAAGGAAGGAATTTTAGAGCCTTTGTTGTGTTGTTTGAAAAGTTCCAAAACACAAACCCCTCTCTCTCACAACATCTCATCTCACCTAAAGGGAACCCACATTCCTCCCTCACCTAGAGAACAACGGAGAAGATCCAGTGGTTGTGTCTTCATCCGTTCGTGTTCCAGTTGCTTAGATTGTGATCGTGGGAGAAAGGAGCACTTGAAAAAAAGTTCTTCAAAGGTATATTTCTTGTTGTCCATATTCTGTTTTTATGCTTAATATAGTTGTTTTAGTTCTTGAATGTAATCGTTGTAACGAAATTGAGAACACACAATTCACAATCGCTTGCGCTGCAGGATTCGATTCCCTTCATAAGTATGATTATGATAGCCTAGGATGAGATTTAAATTAAAATCTTTGTGATTCTGCGGAAACTTGAGAGCATGATATGAATTTGAGTTAATTTAAAAATTTTATTGAGTTTTTCCTGCACTAGTATGCACATATAGCATGTGTTCCTGTAGTTTTGAAATGCTTATAAAAAAGTTATTAGGTTTAGAAGTTTGATGTCACCTTGATAGGTCGAAGACTTGATTTGAGAGTTAAACTGCAGGATAGGGTGATGATAATATGAAGTGCATGATCTGTATAATATGTGTTTATTGTGAAAAAACTTGTTTTTGTTGTTTGTTTGTTACAGAAAAAAATCATGAGGACAAAAAGAGCTACCTTCACTGTGATCAGTTAGGGCACTCATTGAGCGAGTGCTCTGGGTAAGGGTCCTTGCAATGGATGTGTGAAAGCTAGTGTCCTTTCATAACAAAAAAGAGAGAAGAAAATAGAAAAAAAAAGTGATAAAAAGTGATTATGTGCTAAGTAGAATTATTTATTTCTTAAATGTGGGGAGGCTCAAGGATTAGTAATTATGACCAATGTAGGGGTAAAGTTGAATGGAGAGCCTAATAAACTTGATACGAGCTTAGTAAAAATGAAAGGAACATAGGCTAATCACACACACACGTAGGAACACTTAGGAAGAGTTTTAAATTTCTCATTGAAGTATTATGTTTGAGTGTTTCCTGTGATTGCCAAAATTTCCTTTTAAATCTTTGATACTTGCATCAAATGTATGTATAAGAACAATCTCATATTCCATTCTGTTTTTGTTCGGGACTAGCAAAAGTTTAAGTTTGGGGGTATTTGATAGCACACAAAATGTGTTATCCGTAGGATTATTTATTGCTAGTTTTATGTTAATTTAAGAGTTTTGATGTGTTTTAATCATTAAATTTAAGGTTAAGAGCTTAAACAGAACATTTGGAGACATTTTGGATTAATCGGGATCAAATCAGGGCATTTTGAAGTTTAAAATAACATCAAATAGAAGTAGAAGGACCATACCAAGCTAGTAGACCCGAGATGATAGCGTTGCAACGCCATGCAGAGCGTTGCAACGCCGTGCTTGTTGTTTTTGTGCATAGAAGACCCATGCCGATAGCGTTGCAATGCTGCCTTGCAGCGTCTCAACGCTATCTCGATAAAAAATCATCTTGAAGGACCGTGGCGAGGGTTGCGTTGCAACGCTAGATCGATAAGGGCACGCGCGCTTAAGGTAGCGGCGTTGCAACGCTGCCGATACTTTCCATATATACCTACCGCCTAGGGCACGACGTTGCAACGTTGTCCCTAGCGTTGCAACGTTGTGCCGATTGCACTATAAATACACCACTTTAGTCCAACTTTCAAATTAGGGAGCCGAATTTGATAGTTTTTGCACCCTAATTTCGAACTACACTCTCTAAGAGGAGAAAGAAGAGCATTCCTTGGGAACCAAAGCATTCGTGGAGTTTCGAGATCATGACGGGAGCTCGGGGACGAGGGATCGACATCAACACATAAGTTTATTTTCTCTTTCTTTTAGATTGTAACACCGTTTTAAAGACTTTTCTATAACTTTAGCTTGGTTTTATTGTGATTTAGAGTGACTAAACGTTGTAGCTAGGATTTGATTTGCATGTTTAAGATTTGTTTGCTTATGTATTGAACTATGTTTTGTTATTTATTTTTGGCAATTCACTTTTCAATTCTTTGATCTTGTTGGTTTAAGTGGACTCGAGAGAAAGAAACTTAGATTAGAGCAAAGTACTCAAAACTCTTAGAAGTCTGGCATGAGAATGACCTAGAAGTCTAAGGGAAACACATAAAAAAGTTGCTTAATGTTGTGCATACTTTTAAAATTCATAAGGAAACTTTAGAATTTATCGTGTGTGCGAGGCTCATTAAGAATCGAGAGATTTTCTTGAGTATCTTCACTTATTGTTTATAAATTCATTATGTTAGTTCATTGCATATGTTAAATAAGGTTTTAATTTGTGAAGTCAATTTCCTCCAATTCTATCATATTCGTGTCTCCAACGTTTCTTTATCTTTTTATCTTTATTATCATTATCTATTCATGTTTTGTTGCTTTAGCTAAAATTGAGAATAAGTATCTTAATAATTAATTAATCTAGAAACCCATTCCCGAGGACGATACTTGGAACTCTAAAATCACTATACTAAAACTTGACTCGCACAGTTGCGGTATTGCAATATAATTTTCGCAACAAGTTGTATCAACATAGAACATGGAGGCTTTCAGTGTTTCTCGTGATGATGCTCAACTAAACCTCTTTTTTCAATTCATAAGTCGGTAAACCCAACTGTAATGTAGTGAGACTAGTGTTTTAATTCTTTACTTTACTAGCTAATATTCTTGATATTTCTGCTTTTATTTTATGAGTATGTATCGTTGATTGAATTGACGCCTCAATTGTTTATGCATGTTCTATTGCTATTGTAGATCATGATCTGTAATTGTCATGTTGATTGACCATGTAGCAATAGAATTTTAACTGTGTGTGATTTGTGAATTTCTGTAATTTTATAGCTGACATGTTTGACTCTAGGAATTTAAGAAGCATGTTAATTGGGTTAAGGGTTCTTAATCTAATTAGAGTGTCTTGGTCTTTCCAAAATTCTTAATGCCTTTATCCCAATTATTTGGGGATGATTTCGTACCAGGTTATTTGGATGATTGAAATTAGCTTAGGCATTTGTAAAGTAAAAAAGTTTAGGAAAATTGTTGCCTTTTAGGGTTTTCTATTAAGTTGACCAAGTATTTACTTAGTTTGGTTAAAATCAATTTAAATGTCTTTGATCTATATTACAATTGGGATAAAATTATACTTGTGGATTGGATTTAGTAAGACTTGGTATTTCTTACTCTTTGTTTTCAATTAATTTTTTTTTTTTTTTTGCAAATAATTTTCAAAACCCCTCTATTGTTGTTTTTTATTGGAACTTAATTTTGGAAAAAAAAATTACTAGCTCCTGTGGGGAATCAACCTAGTGCACTATTTCTATAAGTTAGAATAGGAAGCCAGTTTACTTTTGGTAGGCCTCGACAAGCCTCACCAATCCACGTTCACATTAAAATCACCACAACCAGTTGGCTCTCGAGCTTGAAAGTTCCTCTTCTATGCTCCAAAAGTTCCATCTAACTCCCAAAAATATGTAGAAATCAAATTTAGATTTTGGCTCTCTAAATTGGCTCCCCAAAATCAGTTGCACGTGATGAATTTATAGAAATTTGTCAAATATGGAAGGGTAGCGTCTCGACGCTACGGATGAAATAGTCCAAGTCATCTCGTGTGTGTTTTAGAGGTGAAAGTTGATTTTTTTGTAGTATTGAGACACTATATGTAGTGTCTTAATGCTATCTCTACAACATTTTGCCTTACTATGTTGCAACATTTTGACGCTACCTCTATAGCAACAATTTTTCTTGTATTTTTGCAAATTTTCAGCACTACCTCTTCGACTTTTTTGGCTTAATTCTCATCTTCTCTTCACTTGCTTCCATCAAAATGCAATCTTTTTGCTCCTTTTTCAACATAAAATTTCTAAAAGCTCGGTTTTGCTTAAAATACTCGAAATCTATAAAATAACCAAATAAGATCTTGAAAATGCATAATAAAGCCACAAAACTCACAATAACTAACGCGTAAGGATAACCCATTTTGTGTGCTATCACAATGAAAAAAAATAATATATGAGATTTATGGACCAAACTAAAAAAATATTTAAATTCTAGGAATCAAATTTTCTTCCAAATCGTTGGAGTTGAACTCAAATTTTGAAAGGACCAAATTGAAACATTAAATCAAGGTTTAAATTGAAACTATGCTAAGAATAAAAAAAAATTATATCAAGGCCAAATGATGACACAAAGCACTCCACGCAGAAAAGCTTGCACGAATTGAATACATGATAGGTGCCTTAGTGCGTTTAGAATAGGTTTTTTTAGTAGAATGGGGATTGGAGATTCGAACTATAACCCTCGTGGCCGTTAATACATTTACGATGCCAGTTGAGCTATGTTTTCGACCTTTTAAAAAAATGTTTTTGAACAACAAAATTCATTTTCTAAGCACTTTTAAAAAATTAATAATTTAAAACAGTTTAGTATAGTTTATGGAGTGATTTTAGATTATAAAAAATATTTAATTAAAAAATAGGACTTATTACTTCAAAAGCTAATTTTGAAGAAATACTTAAGAGATTGAATGACCATGATTAACCGAAAATATTTTAAAAAATGTAGTAGGAAGAAAAACACATATTTGTAATTAATGGAAACACTTATGAATATAATGCAACAAACAAATTTTGTTTTTTAAAGAACTTTTTGAAAAGTATAAGATATAAAAATTTTATGAAGATATCTTTCAAAATATTTTTTTAAATAAGAAGGTATTCAAAACACATTCTTAGTTCGAGAGTTGGAAAGCGTGATATCGAGATTGAAACATGAGCTTTTTGTTAGTTGAAAAATCAATTAATTTTTGAAGTCGTATGATCTATGGTCAAGGTAAGAGAGACTTCAATCTTCTGCAATCTTCTTTTAATCCTTCAAATTCCTATTATGGTTAAAATTGGACAAAGAAAATAAATTTGAATTAAAAAGGAATCTTGCGAGATAAAATTAACCTTTTTAAATCTCATTCCTAGATGGAAGGAAAACTCTATTTAAATCCTTATTTAAAAAAAATATATGAAAATCAAATATACTATAAATAAGTCATTATGACTCAAAAACAAGGAGCTCAACTTAACCCTAATTTTCTATTATATACTTTGTTACACTCTAAAATCCTCTGAGCATCAGAACATGTGTGGTAGGCGCCACACTGGTATGCATGTTTCTCTTATTTTGCAGGTCACATTTTCTCCCTTAAATAAAAATATTATGGTTGTTGTCACCTAAAGGTAAGGTGAGATTTATCGTGGACAAATTTTGGCAACAATAGTTGGTCCTGTCTGTGGGGAGACAAAAATGCTTGCTTGTGAAATTAAACATGCATATGAAGATCAAAGAGGGAAAACAATCAAGTCAATAGAAACCATCGAAACATCAATGGAGAAGATTCAGATGGTGACTGTCGTACATGGAGGATGGGCAGACTAGTCCTCTTCAACCACACCTCGATGGTCGCAAATTTGAAGTTTTAGAAAAGCGAGTGAATGTCATAGACGACCGAAATCTTGTTCGAATTCTAGACATTCTAGAGAAACAGAATCTAATAACGAAGACTCAAGGAGATAGACTAGTGAGAGACCCTGCCAATGAAAAAAGCTCTAATGGTGAATGAGAAAATGGGTGAAATAAATTCTCCTATCCTAAAGCCAAATGATAAGTTGATCCTTGGAAGGAACCAGTAAAGAGAATCACACCATGATGAGCACACTAGGACAAGCAAGATAAGTGGCTTCAAATATGTAATTTAGGTTGTTGGAGGAGATGCCAACCAAGGCCAACCACGAGGTCAACCATTGATAAAGCTCAAATTTTACATATTTCTAACTCTTTTTACTTAAACTATTTGCATAATTACATGCGTTTATGTTTAAGAAGTATAGAAAATTAATGAGAAAATAGCATAAATTAGCTAATGGAGTGTTTTGATCTAAGAAATAAGAAAGAAGAGGAAAAGAGTTGATTTTTAATGAGTTTTGGTGTTTTTATGCAAAAAAGTGAAGGCTGTCAGAATTGTGATTACAATTGCAACGGTAATTCTGCCTAGGACAGAATCCTAAAAACTGCCAGAAATGTGATTACAATTGAAATTTCAATTTGCATGTAACAAATCCAATAAATCAGAAGAAATATTTAAAAATTTAATTTGTTGTAAATATTTGAAGATTCTTATCATGATTTGGACTCATAAAGATCTAATTCTTTTCTCAACCATTTATGGAGCAAACCTTAGCATTTGGAGGCTATAGGCAAGAATATTCAATCCACGAAAAAGGAGTACGGAAGCATCTACAACCGCTCAAATACCTATTCACTTTCTGCACTTCTAGTTTTTTCTTTTCTCAACTTTAAAGAGGAAGAATGCTATCAGAATTTCTATCCAGCCGCATCAAAAGTCTAGAGTTGTGAAAATCTTTCTCTCCTTGAAAGAGATGGAGGTTAGACGGATTGAAGAGGTAGTAGTTAGCCCTTAGAAGCTCAATTTTTCCTCTGTGTTTGCACAACTTTCAGTTTCTGTTTTAGTTCTTTAATTTCCAGCACTTGAAAAATTATTATTTACATTCAGTTTACTATTGATTGTCTTATACTTCATTCCTTTAATTGATAACAATATTAGTTTCAATAAAATTTAGAACTATTTCTTCAAAAAATTTCTTTATTCTATCCTTTCTTCAGAGTTAGAATGTCTTTTCTTTTATCTATTTTTTTATATATATTTTTCCATCGTGATCTAATTTCATCCTTGGATTCAAATATGTAGATGTCGTAAGGATTTGAAGCATACCTAAGATGTAAAAGTAACTTTGCTTAATTCCATAGCATTGTTTGCTTTTATTGATTATAATTCTTATTGTGAATCTAGATTGATCACCCGTGTGAATATATAGAGATCGAGTTTAATAGTGAAAGAGTTGAACAAGATTATGTATTCATAAAAAGCAATAGAGGTAAGGAGCTTAGACATAAGTGTTTGTTTTCAACCCTAGATATAAGACAAAACCTCTAAAACCGAGGGTTGTATGCTCATCTAACTATGTTCGTATTAGGCATAGACATATGATTTAATCACTTGGGCTTCTAAGGGGTTTTCATTCAAAACGAATAGATGTTGAACCCGATTTACATTTCTTGATGATTGAGTAAAGATTGCAATTGCATTTAGGTCGCGATTCTTTCCTAAGGGACAAAAACATGTTTAGATCCCATCTTTTTATCATTTGATTTTAATACATTCACAACATTCCCAATTTATCTATATTGGTTATATAGGTTGCTTTGTGTGAATATCTTTACCTTAATCTTGAATTTTAGTGAATTTCGTTCTCTATGGAATTGTCACTTTGGAATATTTCCAATTATTATTTGTTTGGCAGTTAGCACTTGCACTAGACTGGAGACTTTTTCTATTCAAAAGTTTTTTTATAGCACTGCAATAGTGTTATTTTAATTATCAATTTCATGCTAGTTTGGTTGCCTCATGTGTTTATTTTTCTATTTTACAGGGGATTAATAATTTGGAGCATCTCGGGAGGCTTGGGAAAAATCGAGGTTTAAATGAGGAGAAATTGAGCTAATTTCAACATCAGAATATAGGAAAAATAATTGCCCAATCCAAAAAAATTGCCTATAGAGCATCTAGACGCTGTCGAGTATTAAGCTTGAAGATCCCTAGGGATAACGTCTAGAAGTTATTCCAAGCGTCTAGACGTCGACGCTTTGAAGGAACCAAAAGCTCGCTTGACGCTGTGGGGAGGCTTACCAAGACATTGCGAGCATCGAGATGCTACATCAAGCGTTGAGACGCTGCGAAGATTTTTCACCTGATAATTTTCATATTTTTTAGGGAGCGTCTAGACGCTCTTCTTAGCATCTCGATGCTTCCCAACCTTATTTAATAATATCTTTCTCTTTAGGGTTGATTCATTCAAAACTTTAGTCCCTTTTTCGAGACAAACATTGTTTTTAGAGTTTTTGTGAGTTTTGTTGAGACTTTTTGAGTTTTTTTGAGTTGTATCGATTGGAACCGTGGAGGCTTTGGGGATTTTCGTGACGATGCACAACTATTTGTAATTGTTGGGGTGTATGCCCTAAGCTCGCATCGTTTATAACAGTTCTATAATTAATGAATAAAAGTTATTTGTTATTCAAACTTTATATCTCGCATTTTATAAACTTAATCCAATAAACTAAGCTACAGGGTCATACTTATGAGTACTTAAACGGTGTGTAGTGGACACACAGGTAGGATCACGTTCGAGTTATTGACCCGAACAGTTTACAGTATATGGATAGGATTTGGAACCACATCCTTGCAACACTATGGATGCAACCCACTTTGTATTGCATACAAACGAGGTGATCCAGCTCGTTCATGTAGTTGACATGCGAGTGGGGGCACCTTGTGCAATGAGATTGTACAAGACCGGACTGTGAATTATTATACCAACTGATGTAACACCATTAACAGTTTAGGACTAATAAATTTGCAGATCACCATTAGTGACTCGATCTTAATCTTGATCGTGTTACGGACACCTGCCTGCAGGGGTCTGTCCTTTGACTAGTACGGGTAAGAGTTGTTGGGATGTATGTCCTCATCTCGTGTAGTTTGTAATATTCCAAGTTGTAAATAAATAAGAGTTATTTATTTGAACTCTATGTTATAAATAAGAGTTATTTATTTTGAACTTTGTGTCTCGCATTTTTCATAAACTTAATCCAATAAACTAAGCTTCAGGGTCATTGCATTATGAGAGAAGTAAAAACTTGAACGGTGTGTAGTGGACACACAGGGAGGATCACGTTCGAGTTAATGACCCGAACGGTCTACAGTATATGGATAGGGTTGAAGACCTAATCCTGGATACACTGTGGATGCGGCCCGCTTTGTATTAGATACAAACGAGGTGATCTGACTCGTTCATGTGGTTGACATGCGAGTGGGGCATCCTGTGCAATGAGATTGTACAAGACTCGTAGTGAATTATCGGACTTACTAATGTAACACCGATTAACGTATAGAGCTAATAATTTCGTAGATGACCATTAGTGACTCGACCTTAATCCTGAGCGTGTCACGGACTCGCATCTGTGGTCCATCCTTTGACTAGTACGGGTGAGGGTGGCCACTTTGTTGCTCACCCAATATGCCTATCTTCTCGAGAGCAGGACCACGTGGGAGGCTGGGAACTTGATTACGCAAGAAGGAATTCACTCGTTCCCGACTTAGGGAAACTAGAGGGGTTGTTCCCTTAGAAGTGTCTCCGGGGCTTGAACAACGGGGCCCCACTCTCTTATTGGCCTGAGAGGGTTGTTGTTTATGGTTGGACCATGCAACGTAGTTGTTCATTAGAGGAGCAGTGGGACTTAAGGAGCAAGAGGTAAACACAGGGATAAAATGATAATTTGACCCAACAAAGTGTCTCTGAACAACTTTGTGAAGGGTCGACTCATGGGTATTGGTTATATCGATGGACACGGCTTGTCCTACTGATGATGAGAGTGCGACTACGGGTTTTAGTGGAGTGTTACCGTAGCTAATAAATGTTGAATAACAGGGTCAAAGAGTTTTACAGGTTAGTCTCGGATCATTGGAGCTCGTCACATGTAGGTCCATTAGGTCCCTCGGTTGGCTCAAATTGGACAAATTGAGGGTTTACAGTTTGGTGTGAATTTGAAGTGTTCAAATTTATTGTTTGGGTATTTATGTCATTTATATGAGATATAGATGACATAATATATAGTTTGAGATGAATGAGATTCATAATTCACTATAGTATGACCTAATTGATTAATTAGTGCTATATGGAGAAATTTAATTGAATGTGATTCAATTTATAATTTCACATTTATGCAAATGAGATTTGTATAATAAGGTATGAGATACCTTATATTATATAATATGCAAATATGATTTGTATATTATATAATTGTGGTAAAATGGTGATTTGGTGGAGATGTTAACTCCACATCTCACAATTATTTAAAAGCTTTGCAAGAAGCCTTTGGGAATACTTCTTGCCATTTTTTTGATTTCCATCCAAAGAGAGCAAGAGTTTTTCTCTCTAGAACTCTCTCAATTCTCCAAAATTCTCTCCTCACCCAAAACCAAAGGGAGTCCCACTCAGTCTCCCTCAACCTCTCGAGAACAACCGAGAAGACCCTTTGGAGGTGTCTCCCTGTTCGGATCGAGGTTCGTGTTCGATGAGTTTGTTGATTCGGGAGAGATCGTGATCAGAGAATGAGAAAACGTTGAAGTAGAGTTCTTCAAGAGGTTAGTACCTATTACTTACTGTTTTCTTCTTCTTCTTTGCATGTTTAGCCTAAGATCTATGAGATAGATTCAATTTTAAGATAGGAATTACACAACGGATCACCGACGTTTCACAACGTCTTTCGCTGTGGGAATTCAAAATCCCTTCAATTGGTATCATAGCCAATCGTTGTTGTTCGTTGTGTATTCTGTGGATTCTTAAAATTAGGTGGGTCGTTTCAAATTCATGAGATGAAATTGTGGTCTGCGTTTTTGGAGGTTTACGATTTTTGGCACTAGAATAGATTTACATTCAAAGTTGATGAGATCAATGTAAAAGCCTAGTGTTTTGGGCATTTTTTTTATGTAAATCGAGTCTGTAAGTCCGTGTCTTCGTGGCATGAGATGTCGTGAAGAAATCGAAGCGGAAACGGGTGAAATTTTGACGAAGAACGTGCAAGAAGTTGTTATTCTGTCGATAGCGTTGAGACGCTGTTCATTGGCATCTCAACGCTATCCATGCTGTTGGAGGCGCGCTGCAGGCACAACGTAGCGACGCCAGGTGCGACATTGCAACGCTTTCGGCGTTGCTGAGCGCTCAGCGACGAATGCAATGCAGCGAACGCATGTAATTTGCCGCGTAGTGGGCGATTCGGTAGCGTCGCGCGTGACGTGCATGATTGGTGGTTATGGGACATAGTGCGGCGGTTCGAAACCCAGCAGCTGCAAGTTTTTGTTTTATTTTTATTTTAATTGTAAATTTTTTTAAAATGTATTTTATTAATTATTTTAATTAATATTAATATAAATGTTATATTAATGTTAATTAATTTAATTTTATGTCCCTAGAGTGCCAAAAATCGGTCCAATAATGCTATTTAATTATTTTATGCATGAGATGTATGATTTAATTATTTATATGAGCATAGAGTATGCTATATAGATTTAAAATCCCACCTTAAGTTAAACATTTCATGCATCATATTTATATTATAAGAGTTATAATATATAGTTTGCATGATAGGATTATATTATAAGAGTTATAGTATAATGTTTGCATGATTTAATTTATTTAATATAAGTGTTATATTTTTAAATTAAAAGCATGCTCATGCATTTAATTCATGTGATGAATGTATGTTATAGTATAGTATTATTCATGTGATGAATGATCAAGCACTATAACATAGAAATGCATGAAACCTAAGTTAATTATTAGTTTTAAATGGTTTAGAACTTGAATAATTAGACTTAGGTTTTCTAGTTCTAATAAGATTAGAATTAGGAAATCTAATATGACCTTTGAATGGAGATTGATAAGTAACTCTTTCTAAGGAAGGTTCTGTCTAAGGCTGGGGTATTTAAGCTGACGCTTTGCGGAACACCCCTACTTGAGAACCGACCTGGGAGTGAATTCGGTCCGGAGATTCTTAGGTTATATTCTCGTGAGTGCCGTTAATTAAGAGTTAATTAATTTACTCGCATAGACCTGAGTTAATAATGTGATTATAGACTTAGGCTAATCCAATATAAGAGTTATATTGGTAGATTTAGGTAAATTTTAGCGGTTTATCTAGGTCAATCCCGATTAATTTAAAGTGCTGAGTGGGAGGAAATAAAGTGTATGAGATACATTTATTTTTCCATCCACAAATCTCCGTTAAATTCGCACCGTGAGACCCATGCTCGGCCTCGTGGCGCAAGTGGGAGCGTCTCCCTACGGGTGGCATTTGTATGGGTCAATATCAACGTGAATGGAGAGAGTACTTATAGTGAGTGGGAGCAGGACCTGTGAAAATGGGACCCACAGTCTCTTCTTTCGATTCACACCGTGAGACGCCTATGATCCGCCTGCTAGTTTGGCCTGGACCAGACAATCCCTACGGAGGGCCTTGATTATGGGAGTTGGAACACCGTGAATTCCCGAAAGGGATACGATTTCCTTGTTGGTTTTCCTTCTTAGTCCTCCCTACGACAGCTATTGTTTGGACGGATACTTGAAAATTTAAAGATTGAGGGTGACACTCACAGGATTCATTAAGAGTTAATGGATTCAGACCGAAAAATGGTAACTAGATGCCTAATGGAATAAGAGTTATTCTGGTATTAGGGTCTGATCGAGAAAGTCTCATCCTAGAGGAGGAGTGGATTTGTCTACCCTACGGTGGCGGTCATTCTAAACCTTTAGGGTATCATTACAAATTTTGAATGACCTAGGGATTATAGGATAAAAATTTGCTAAAACCTGATTGGATTTTCAAAAGTTTTTGTGAGACTAATACAAAGTTTTTCATTTTTCAATAACATAATGTCAAACGCTTTTAATGCTCCTTTAACTTCCGTTAAGTTAGTCGGAAGTAATATTTCGTGGAAAAATAATATAGACACGATTTTGGTAAATGACGACCAAGAGTTCGCGCTCATTGAGGAGGGTCCTCAGGTGCCCGGTTCAACAGTCCTATTCAACGATCTACAAACCTTCCAGTCCTTGGTGCAAACTAGGGGATAGGAAGCTGAGGCAAGTGTTGCCTTAAGATCTTTTAACAGGGGTATGACCTCTAGGACAAAGTTTGTAGACTCTTCAGGCCCAAAAGAGAAGAAGGAGAAGTTGAAGGAAGTTAAGGTTGACCGCACTGCCGTCCTAAAAGGCAAAGAAATCAAGGATGTTGCCAGAAAGTGTTTCAACTGCAATGGGGACGGACACCTAAAAAGGAGTTGTCCCAAGTTCCTTGATGAAAAGAAGAAGACGGGTAAATGTGATTTACTTGTCATAGAAACTTGTTTAGTGGAGAGTAATGACTCTGCTTGGATATTGGATTCAGGCGTCACTAATCATGTTTGCTCTTCTTTTCAAGGATTAAGTTCCTGGAAGCGGCTGCCAGAGGGTGAGATAACACTTAGGGTTGGATCCGGAGAAGTTGTCTCACCGGTGTGATGATAGGCACTGCAGTGAAGCTATTTTTTGGCGGGAAGTACTTATTATTGGATAATATGTACATAGTTCATGGGTTTACGAGAAACCTAGTTTCTATATCCTGCCTATTAGAACAAAATATTTCTGTTTCTTTCAAGAGTAATAAAGCGTTTATTTCTCGAAATGGAAATTTGATTTGTTCGCACTTTGAGAGCAATTTATATGTTTTGAACCCTAATTCGGTCAAAAGTGTTTTGAATACCGAATTGTTAAAAAACAATTTGAAAAACTTGAACTAAGAGAGTAATAGTTTCTCCAAAAGAAAGTGCCCATCTTTGACATCTACGGTTAGGCCACATTAATCTCAATAAGATTGAGAGACTAGTGAAGAGTGGACTTCTAAGCGAGTTGGAAGAAAACTCTTTACCGGTATGTGAGTCATGCCTTGAAGGCAAAATGACAAAACGTACTTTTAGTGGAAAAGGATATAAAACCAAGGAGCCCCTTGAGCTTATACATTCTAACCTCTATGGTCCGATGAATGTTAAAGCACGAGGTGGTTACGAATACTTCGTATCTTTCATAGATGACTATTCGAGGTATGGGTACATTTACCTAATGCATAGGAAGTCTGAAACTCTTGAAAAGTTCAAGGAGTTCAAGACTGAGGTTGAGAACCTATTAGGTAAAACTATAAAAACACTTCGATCGGATCGAGGTGGAGAGTATATGGACACTGAATTCAAGGACTATATGATAGAACATGGAATTATGTCCCAACTCTCAGCACCCGATATGCCACAGCAGAATGGTGTATCGGAGAGGAGAAACAGAACCCTGTTGGACATGGTTCGGTCGATGATGAGTTATGCTCGTCTCCTTGATTCTTTTTGGGGTTACGCTGTGGAGACTGCGGTTTACAGTTTGAACACAATTCCGTCAAAAGTGTTTGTGAAACACCTTTCGAACTCTGACATGGTCATAAAACGAGTTTACGTCATTTCGGAATTTGGGGATGCCCGACCCATGGGTTGGTGTCAAACTCGAAGACGTTGGAACCCCGTACAAAGTTGTGCCTCTTTGTAGGTTACCAAAAAGAGACTAGAGGTGGTTTATTTTACGATCCTAAGGATAATAAGGTGCTTGTGTCGACAAACGCCACATTCCTTGAGGAAGACCACATCAGGGATCACTTACCAAGGAGTAAGATTGTGTTAAATGAAATGGACAGTACATCAGCAAGAGTTGCTGATGGTGCTAGTACGCCAACAAGTGTTGTTGATCCTAGCTCGTCTAGTCAAGTCCGTTCCCAAGAGTTGGGAATGCCTCGACGTAGTGGGAGGGCTGTGAGACATGCTGAACGTTACACGGGTTTAGCTGAAATCCAAGTCGTCACTCCTGATGATGATTGTGAGAATTCATTGACCTATGATCAGGCAATGGCTGACGTTCACAAAGACGAATGGATTAAAGCTATGGATCAGAAAATGGAGTCGATGTACTTCAATTCCGTCTGGGAGCTTGTGGACCAATCGGATGGGGTAAAACCTATTGATTGCAAGTGGATCTACAAGCGTAAACGTGACATAGATGGGAAGGTGCAGACCTTTAAAACTCGACTAGTGGCAAAGGGTTTTACCCAGGTGGAAGGGGTTGACTATAAGGAAACCTTTTCACCTGTTGCCATGGTAAAGTCGATTAGAATCCTTCTGGCCAATGCCGCATATTATGACTATGAGGTATGGCAGATGGATGTCAAGACTGCCTTTCTG
Organism: Trichosanthes cucumerina; assembly: GCA_036507285.1. NCBI lineage: Eukaryota > Viridiplantae > Streptophyta > Magnoliopsida > Cucurbitales > Cucurbitaceae > Trichosanthes > Trichosanthes cucumerina. The sequence continues at coordinate 21,456,941 of CM071839.1, read as the reverse complement.
AATGGAAACCTTGACGAGACCATCTACATGGACCAGCCCAAGGGCTTCATTACCCAAGGCAAAGAGCAAAGAGTTTGCCGGCTTAAAAGGTCTATTTATGGACTGAAACAAGCCTCGGGTCTTGGAATATAAGGTTTGATGAGGCGATGAAATCTTATGGCTTTGATCAAAATGTTGATGAGCCTTGTGTCTACAAGAAAATCGTCGATAATACTGTCGCATTTCTAATATTGTATGTGGATGATATCCTTCTCATTGGGAATGAAGTAGGATTTCTTACTGACATTAACGAATGGTTGGCTTCGCAATTCCAAATGAAAGATTTGGGAGAGGCACAATATGTTCTAGGTATCCAGATTGTCCGGAATCGGAAGAACAGAACGTTAGCCATGTCTCAAGTGTCTTATATTGACAAGATGTTGTCTAGATATAAGATCACGAGAACTCAAGAAGGGCTTCTTGCTTTTTCGGGCATGGGGTTCACTGTCAAGGATCAATGTCCTAAGACGCCTCAAGATGTTGAGGATATGAGACGAATCCCCTATGCTTCAGCTGTAGGGAGCCTGATGTATGCCATGTTGTGTACTAGGCCCGACATCTGTTATGCAGTTGGGATTGTGAGTAGGTATCAATCCAATCCAGGATTAGATCACTAGACAGCCGTAAAGGAAATCCTCAAGTATCTTAGGAGAACGAGGAACTACAGCCTTGTGTATGAGAGTCAGGATTTGATCCTTACGGGATACACAAATTCTAACTTTCAGACCGATAAGGATTCTAGGAAATCCACTTCGGGGTAAGCCTTCATTTTGAATGGAGGAGCTGTAGTGTGGCGAAGCATCAAGCAGGGATGCATCGCTGATTCTACGATGGAAGCCGAGTATGTTGCGGCTTGTGAAGCTGCAAAGGAACCTGTTTGGCTCAGGAAGTTCATGACGGATTTGGAAGTTGTTCCAAATATGAACTTGTCGATCACGTTGTTCTGTGACAATAGTGGTGCAGTAGCCAACTCGAGAGAACCTCGGAGTCATAAAAGGGGCAAGCATATAGAGCGTAAGTATCACTTGATACCAGAGATTGTGCACCGTGGAGACGTGACAGTCACGCAGATTGCTTCGGAGCACAACGTTGCTGATCCATTTACAAAGGCCCTCACGGCTAAGGTGTTTGAGGGTCACCTAGAGAGTATAGGTCTTCGAGTGCTTCCTGACTAGGGCAAGTGGGAGTATTGTAAAGGGGTATTCAATGCCCTAGTTTATTGTATTATTTTATTGTATTACTTTACTGTACATTTGAGAAATGTATCATGTACTCCACTAGCTTAGTCCAAGTGGGAGTTTGTTGGGATGTATGTCCTCATCTCGTGTAGTTTGTAATATTTCAAGTTGTAAATAAATAAGAGTTATTTATTTGAACTCTATGTTATAAATAAGAGTTATTTATTTTGTACTTTGTGTCTCGCATTTTTCATAAACTTAATCCAATAAACTAAGCTCCAGGGTCATTGCATTATGAGAGAAGTAAGAACTTGAACGGTGTGTAGTGGACACATAGGGAGGATAACGTTCGAGTTAATGACCCGAACGGTCTATAGTATATGGATTGGGTTGGAGACCTAATCCTGGATACACTGTGGGTGCGACCGATTTGTATTAGATACAAGCGAGGTGATCGACTCGTTCATGTGGTTGACATGCGAGTGGGGGCATCTGTGCAATGAGATTGTACAATCTTTGGATCGTGAATTATTAGACTTTACCGATGTAACACCGTTTGATGATATAGAGCTAATAATTTCGTAGATGACCATTATTGACTCGACCTTAATCTGGCGTGTCACGGACTCACGCTGCTGAGGGTCCGTCCTTTGACTAGCACGGGTAAGGGTGGCCACCGTTGCTCACCCAATATGCCTATCTTCTCGAGGGACAGGACCACGTGGGAGGCGGGAACTTGACTACGCAAGAAGGAATTCACTCGTCCCGACTTAGGGAAACTAGAGGGTTGTTCCCTTAAGTCTTTGTCTCACGGGCTTGAACAACGAGGCCCCACTCTCTCATTGGCCTGAGAGAGTTGTTGTTTATGGTTGGACCATGCAACGTAGTTGTTCATTAGAGGAGCAGTGGGACTTAAGGAGCAAGAGATAGACACAGGGGTAAAATAAAGAATTTGTCCCAACGGTGTCTCACGAACAACTGTGAAGGGTCGACTCATGGGTATTGGTTATATCGATGGACACAACTTGTCCTACTGGTGATGAGAGTGCAACTACGGGCTTTAGTGGAGTGTTTCCGTAGCTAATGAATGTTGAATAACCAGGTCAAAGAGTTTGTCAGGTTAGTCTTGGATCATTGGAGCTCGTCACGTGTAGGTCCATTAGGTCCCTTGGTTGGCTCAAATTGGACAAATTGAGGGTTTACAGTTTGGTGTGAATTTGTAGTATTCAAATTCATTGTTTTGGTATTTATGTTATTTATATGAGATATAGATGACATAATATATAGTTTGATGCGAATGAGATTCATAATTCACTATAATATGGCCTAATTGATTAATTAGTGCTATTTGGAGAAATTTAATTGAGAGAAATTAAATTGAGAGAAATTAAATTGAATGTGATTCAATTTATAATTCCACATTTATACAAATGAGATTTGTATAATAAGGTATGAGATACCTTATATTATATAATATGCAAATATGATTTGCATATTATATAGTTGTGGTAAAATGGTGATTTGGTGGAGATGTTAACTCCACATCTCACCATTATTTAAAAGCTTTTCAAGAAGCCTTTGGGAACACTTCTTGCCATTTTTTTGATTTCCATCCAAAGAGAGCAAGGGTTTTTCTTTCTACAACTCTCTCAATTCTCCAAAATTCTCTCCTCACCCAAAACCAAAGGGAGTCCCACTCACTCTCCCTCAACCTCCCGAGAACAACCGAGAAGATCCTTTGGAGGTGTCTCCCTGTTATAATCGAGGTTCGTGTTCGAGGAGTTCGTTGATTCGAGAGAGATCGTGACCGGAGAATGAGAAAACGTTGAAGAAGAGTTCTTCAAGAGGTTAGTACCTATTACTTACTGTTTTCTTCTTCTTCTTTACATGTTTAGCCTTGGATCTATGAGATAGATTCAATTTTAAGATAGGAATTACACAACAGATCAACGACGTTTCACAACGTATTCCGCTGCGGGAATTCAAAATCCCTTCAAAAGTGTCCTGTGTTGCTCCCTCAATATGTCTACCTTTTCAAGGGCATAACCACGTGGGGAGCTGGGAACATAACTACGCAAGATGGAATTCACTCATTCCCGAGCTAGGAAAACTAGAGGGGTTGTTCCCTTAAGTGCTGACTCTAGGGCTTGAACAACGGGGCCCCACCCTCTCATTGACCCGAAAGGGACGTTGTTTATGGTAGGACTATACAACAAAGTTGTTCATTAGAGGAGTAGTGGGACTTAAGGTGCAAGTAGACAGAGGGGTAAAATGGTAATTTGACCCAGATATGACTATGAACAACCTGTGAAGGATCGACTCATGGGTACTGGTTATATCGATGGACACAAGTTGCCCTACAGTGAGGAGAGTGCAGCTACGTGGCTATAGTAGAGTGTCCCCATAGTTAATGAATGTTGATTAACCGTATCAAAGAGTTTGATCAGTTAAACTCAGATCATTGGAGCTCATGATCTGTAGGACCATTAGGTCCCTCGATCGGCTCAATTTAGGATTAAATGAGGGTATACAGTTTGGAGTGAATTTGAAGTGTTAAAATTCATGTAAAGGGTATTTATGTCATTTATATGAGATATGATTGACATAATATAGAGTTCAATGTGAATAAGATTCATAATAAACTATAGTATAGCCTAATTAGTAAATTAGGGTGTATGTTGGAGAAATTTATTTGTGAGAAATAAAATTGAATGTGATTCAATTTTAAATTCCACAATTATAAAAATGAGATTTGTATAATAAGGTATGTGATACCTTATTCTATATAGTATACAAATATCATTTGTATATTATATAGTTGTAGTAAAGTGGTAAATAGGTGGAGATCTTACCTCCACCACATTCCACTATTGAAAGGTGCTTGTAGAAGCACTTGTTAGACTATCCTCTCATTTTTGGAATTCCATCAAAAGGTGAAATCTCAATTCTCTCAAATTCTCTCATCTTCTCTAAATCCAAAGTCCAAAGAGAGTCCCACAACTCTCCCTCATCCGCCGGAGAACAACCGAGAAGATCAAGTGGAGGTGTCCCTAGATTAGTGTTGGATTTGTGGTTGAGATCGTGATTGGGAGAAGATCAAGTAGAGATCGTAGAGATCGTGATATGGGTAAGAGTGGCCGGTAGCCGACTCAATAAGCCTACCTTCTCAGGGATAGAACCTCATAGGTAGCTGGGGACTTAACTATGCAAGATGGAATTCACTCATTCCTACACTAAGGAATTAGATAGGTTGTTCCCTTAAGAACTGACTCTAGGTCTTGAATAACGGGGCCCCGCCCTCTAAGAGGGTATGAGTCTATGGTAGGACCTTAGACTTGTTGTTCATTAGAGGATTAGTGGTACTTAAGAAACAAAGAGGAAATCACAGGGGTAAAACCGTAATTTGACCCAGCCGTGATTACGAACAATCTGTGAAGGGTCGATTCATGGGTAATGATTATATCAATGGACACAAAATATAATCTACAGTGAGGGGAATGCAGCTACAAGTCTATAGTGGAGTGACTTGTAGTTAATGAATATTGATTAACTGGATCAAAGAGTTTGGTCAGTTAATCTCCCACTGGAGGTCCATTAGGTCCCTCTGTTGGCTCAAAATGGTTATATATTGAGGGTATAAAGTTAGGAATGAAATTGAATTGTTCAATTTCATACATGAGGAGTTATATCAATTATATATGATATAATTGATATAATATAGGTTTTAATGTGAGTTAGATTCACATATAAACCATATAATAGTGGGAGAATAAAGAAGGGATAGGATGATAATTTCCATCCTATTTCCCTATATATATAGTTGCATGAGATGCAACTTAAAAAGACCAGATCTCTTGGAGAAACCCTAGTGCATTCTCTCATAGTGTTGGAAAGAGTTCCAACTACATCTTGATAAGATCATCTCACCTCACCTAAAAGGAATCCACCTTCCTCCCTCACCTAGAGAACAATGGAGAAGATCCGGTGGTAGTGTCCGTGATCGCTCGGGTTCGTGTTGCTGAGATCGTGATTGTGGGAGAATGAGCACTTGAAGGAAAGTTCTTCAAAGGTAATATTTTGTTGTCCAACTTGTAGAAATGCATGCTTAATCTAGTTAGATTAGTTTTTTATTGTAATCCATGTAACTAAATTAAGAACGCGCAATTCACAATCGCTTCTGCTGCAGGATTCGATCCCTTCAATTGGTATCAGACACCAATTTTGTTCTTAATTTACATTCTGGATTCATCAAGAACGAGGTGGGATTTACTATTTTTCATGTGATGAATGAACGGTTTGCAATTTAGACATTTTAAATTTTGGCACTTAGATTTACATAATTTCGTTGAATTGTTCAATGTAAGGGCCTATTGTTTTGGGCATTTTATTATGTAAATCAAGTCTGTAAGTCCGTGTCGATCGAGACAAGGTGGTTGCCAAGAAGAACGGAGCAAAACGAACCAAAACAATGGAGATTGTTGTTGTTCTGTGAATGGCGTTGCAACGCCACTGTAGCAGGCGCGCGACTGGGAAGACGGCAACGTTGCAACGCTGAGGCGTTGTGCAACTCTTGATATGAGGCGCGCTCCAACGGGCAGAAACGTACAAGGCGCAGCGTTGCAACGCCGAAGGCGTTTCAGAACTTCTTCAAACGGGCATAAAACGTATTTTAATTATATATATTAAATATAAAAATATTTTATATTTAATTATATTTAATTTTAATTAATATAATTAGATTATATTAATTAAAATTAATTTTAGGGTGCCAAAATTAGTCTAATTTTGCTATTTAAATTATGCAATTGTTGTGTAATTATTGTCATGCATAATGTATGCTTTTAATTTAGATATCTCACCTTAGGTTAAGCATTTTCATGCATCATTTTGAAGGGAACCGAGTCTCGCAGCAGAAGCGATTGTGAATCGTGCGTTCTTAATTTCGTTACAACGATTGCATTCAAGAACTAAAATAGATAGATTAACCATAGGATAAGCATGTTCATGCATTTTATTTGTATAATTGTTATATAAATATGGTATAAATGAATGATCTAATTTATTTTTCATAAGTATTTATTTATAATTGTTATAATTAGATAATATGAAAAATAAATTGCATGGAGCATGAAATTACTTAGTTTAAAATAAATGTTATTTTATTTAAGTAATTTAGTTATTCAATTAGTTGAATAATTTCTTTTATAATTCCAATTTGAAATTATTTGTTGGTTTTATAATATAGTTCCTTGTCATATGTTAATTATTAAAATTTATAAAAGTTATAAATTAAGGGGTTTTAGAAACCATAACCTATAACAAAGAATTGCATGCAAACATAGGGACTTGGGTTAAATTAAATTAGTTTTAAATTGTTTAAAATTAATTTAGACCTAAATTTTATTTTCTATTAGGATTAGAAGATTGTCTTACATAGTATTTTAAATAGTTTAAAATATAGTAGGACAATAGAACTTTGGGTTATAAGGGAACTCTACCGGTGATGTTCTGTCTAAGGTTGGGGGTACTTAAGCTGATGGTTGACACAACACCTCCTACCTGGGAACTGACTCGGAGCTTGAGTTGAATTAACCATAGTCCTATTTTATATCTAGGTAATTAAAAGGTTTATTCACCTAGACATAAGGTTAAAAAACCTAGTTATAATAGTTATAATAGACATAGACTTAAGATTCTTTTAGCCAGAATCCGACTAAGTTAAACCTACACCCTAACCTTAGGAGGTTCAGTGGGAGAAAACGAGATGCTCGCATCGAGTTTACTCTCACGTCCTCAAGAGTTCACACCGTGAGTTCCATGCTCAGCTACGTTGTGTCGATAGGGCGTCCCCCTACGATAAGTGTTTGCATGGTTCAATACCAAGGTGAATGAGGGAAGTATCCATAGTATATGGGAGCAGGACGCGTGTCGACATATCCTACGGTTTCCTCCATTAGGTCGCACCGTGAGATTTCTATAGTCCGCCTGCTAGGTTGTCCTAGAACAACCAATCCCTACGGAGGGTCTGACTATAGGGATCAGAACACCGCGAACTCCAGAAATGGATAGGGTTTCTTAGGTAATTTGCCAACAGTTGTCTTTTTTAATAGTAGTCTGTTGGCTCGAACCTATTGGATCTGAAAATGGTAGGGTCACATTTACGGGATAAGTTAAGCTAGTTAACAAGTACTTTACCAAACAAACGGTAGCTAAGGATCATTGGGACATGAGATGTTCTAGTAGTGAGAATTGACTGAGATAATCTCAATTCAGGAGAGGAGTGACCGACCAGCCGACGTTGGCTTTTGTTCTAAACCCTTGAAGTATCGTTGCAAAATTAAAGGTTTAATTTAAACACTAGGGTTCTTTAATAATTTTGCTAAAATTGATTGGTTTATAATGGGTTAAAGGCATAACTAATTAGAACTACTTTTGGAATTTAAGCATGTCGTTCTCATATAGCCTTACTCAAAAGCGAACGTTTAACTGGTGAAAACTATACTATGTGGAAGTCCAACCTGAATACGATTCTTTTTGTTGACGACCTTCGGTTTGTACATACTGAGGAATGTCCTCAGGTCCTGGCTCGAAATGCTCCTCAATCTGTTAAAGATGCGTATGACCGTTGGATCAAGGCCAATGATAAGGCCAAGGTCTACATTTTGGCTCGTTGTTGCGTAAAATTAATATTATGTTGCAATACCGCAATGTACAGGTCAAGTTTTAGTATAGTGATTTATGAGTCCAAGTATCGTCCTCGGGAATGGGTTTCTAGATTAATTAATTACTAAGGTACTAATTCTCAATTTTAGCTAAAGAAACATAACATGGATAGTTGGTTGAAGTAAATACAAACAAACAAACAAACATGTGGAGACACGAATTGATAGATTTATGGGAAGTGATTTTACAAGTTAAAGACCTAACTAACACATGCATTGAACCAATGAGATGAAATTATAAACAAGAAGTAAAATACTCAAGAAAATCTCTCGATTCTTAGTGAGCCTCACACATGCAATAAACTTCATAATCTCCATATGAACCTACGACATGCATGACATTAAGCAACTTCTTTATATGTTTCCCTAAGATTTCTAAGTCATTCTCATGCCAGAATTCTAAGGGTTTTGACAATTTTGCTCTAATTCAAGCTTTATCTCTCGAATCCACTTAAATCAACAAATTAAGAAGTCAATAACGAATTGCCAAAAATAAGAGCAAAACATGCTTCAATACATTGTAATAAAGTCATAACAAGCAAATCAAATCCTAACTACAATGTTTAGCTACTCTAAATCACATGAAAATCAAACTAAACAAGTAGAAAACGTCTTAGAACGCTATTACAAATTGAAAGAAAAGGAAATTAAACTTCGGTGTCGATGCCGGTCCTTCGTCTCCGAGCTCTCTTCTTCGATCTCGAACCTCCACGAATGCTTTGGCTCCCAAAATCACTCTTTTCTCTCTTCTTACAAAGTGTATTTCGAAATTAGGGCAAAACTCTACCAAATTCGGCTCCCCTTGTAATGAAAATAACATGTTGTATTTATAGGCATTATCGGCACAGCGTTGCAACGCTGTGCCCTAGACGGCTGGCACTTAAGGAAATAATCGATGGCGTTGCAACGCTGAAAGCAGAGTTGCAACGCCGCTACACTAACGCGCGCGCTCCTTGTCGAAATGGCGTTGCGACGCTGCGAGGCAGCGTTGCAACGCCCGCTGTGCGGTTCCTCGTGCATGCCTTCTTATCGAGATAGCGTTGCGACGCTGCTAGGCAGCGTTGCAATGCTATCGCTTGGGGTCATCAACGCGTCTTGGCTGCACATTCGACGTTGCAAGGCTATAAACAGCGTTGCAACGCCATCGCCTCGGGTCATCATGCTTGGATTGGTTCTTTCTCTTCCAATTGGTATTCTTTTTAGCTCCAAATAGCCTCGCTTTGATCCCGAGTGATCCAAATTGTCTCCAAGAGCTCCGTTTTAGCTCGTTACCTGAAATTGAATGAATTAAACACGTAAAAGCCATGAAATCATCATAAAACTAGCAATAATTAAGCCTAAGGATAAAATATTTTGTGTGCTATCACTTGTGTTTCTGAAGTTCTGGCCAAAATGCACAAGGGCATGGTCTCAGCTCGTGAGATCATGAGTTCGTTGCAGAATATGTTTCGACAACCGCCTAGAAAGCTTCGACACGAATCCCTTAAGTACGTTTATAACTCCCGTATGAAGGAAGGGTCGTCGGTGAGAGAACACGTTCTCGATCTGATGGTCCACTTAAACGTGGTTGAAATGAACGGCGCGGTCATAGACGAGCAAAGTCAGGTGTCGTTCATCCTGGAATCTCTTACGAAGAGTTTCCTGCAATTACACAGCAATGGGTGTTGAACAATATAGAGTATAATCTGACTACTCTCCTCAATGAACTACAAGCTTTCCAGTCTCTTATGTATAAGGGGCAGGCTGATGGAGGGCAAATCTGTTTGCCCATTCCAGAAGGTTCAAGAAGGGTTCATCCTCTAGGACTAAGTCCTGTGATCCATCTTCTGGGCTTAAGAAGACCCAAAAGAAGAAGATAGGAGGGAAAGGGAAGGCACTTGCTGCTGATAAGTGTAAGGGAAAAGCCAAAGTTGCAGACAAAGGAAAGTGTTTCCACTGCAACATGGACGGGCATTGGAACCGAAACTGCCCAAAGTACCTTGCTAAGCTCAAAGAGAAGAAAGGTAAATCCGATTTACTTGTTCTTGAAACTTGTTTAGTGGAAAATAATGATTTTACCTGGATACTTGATTCAGGAGCCACTAATCACGTTTGCTCTTCTTTACCGGAAACTAGTTCCTTCAAGGAGCTCGAAGAGGGTGAGATGACGCTCAGAGTCGGAACGGGAGACGTCGTCTCAGCTCGTGTAGTGGGAGATGCCAAGCTGTTTTTAGAGATAGATTTATCTTTTTAGAAAATCTGTACATAGTTTCTAAAATTAAGAGAAACTTAATTTCTATCTCTTACTTAATTGAACTTGGCTATTGTATTACGTTCTCGTTTAGTGAAGCGTTCATTTTAAAGAAAGGTGTTAATATTTGTTCTGCTAAGTTAGAAAACGGTTTGTATGTACTTAAACCGAATCAAACTAAAGCAATTTTAAATCATGAGATGTTTAAAACTGCTAATACTCAAAGTAAAAGGCAAAGAATTTCTCCAAACAACAATACCTATCTTTGGCACCTTAGACTTGGTCATATAAATCTCAATCGGATTGAGAGATTATCTAAGAATGGACTTCTAAACAAGTTAGAAGATGATTCTTTACCTCCTTGCAAATCTTGCTTGGAAGGTAAAATGACTAATCGACCTTTTACTGGAAATGGTTATCGAGCCATAGAGCCCTTAGAGCTTATACATTCGGATCTTTGTGGTCTGGTTAATGTTAAAGCTCGAGGAGGGTACGAATATTTCATCTCTTTCATAGATGATTATTCGAGGTATGGTTATTTATACCTAATGCATCATAAGTTTGAGGCTCTTGAAAGTTCAAAGAGTATAAGGCTGAAGTAGAGAATACATTAGCGAAAACCATTAAAACACTTCGATCCGATCGAGGTGGAGAGTATATGGATTTGAGATTCCAGGACTATTTGATAGAACATGGAATTAAATCTCAACTCTCAGCACCTAATACACCACAAAAAAATGGTGTGTTAGAAATGAGAAATAGAACCTTGTTAGACATGGTTCGATCTATGATGAGTTATGCTCAATTGCCTGCCTCGTTTTGGGGATACGCAGTAGAGACTGCGGTTCAAATCTTGAACATTGTTCCATCAAAGAGTGTTTCCGAAACACCTTTTGAATTATGGAAGGGGCGTAAACCTAGTTTACAACACTTCAGGATTTGGAGTTGTCTGACACACGTGCTGGTGACAAACCCAAAGAAATTGGAACCTCGTTCAAGATTGTGCCAATTTGTTGGTTATCTCAAAGAAACGAGAGGTTGTCTTTTCTACAACCCACAAGAAAACAAGGTGATTGTATCGACAAACGCCACTTTCTTGGAGGAAGATCACATGAGGAACCATAAACCACATAGTAAATGATGGAGATCTAATCCCCTTCAGCAGCGGAAACGAGTTTGGAATCGTAATTGCTTGATTGTTTTGGTTAGAAACAAAAACCAGTACATTGATAAAAACAGAACAAACATGCTTATCTAATCTAATTAGGGATGAAGATATACATGCAAACATGCTGAAAATAACAATTAAACTAAAAGGGAACAGAAGTTACCTTTGAAGATTCTTAACAGCAACTCCTTGCTCAAGGAATGCAGCAACACAGGAACACTTCGCTGTTATTTTCTTCCAACAGGACACCAACCATACAGAAAACCTCATATGGCTCTGAGTTCCACTTAGATCTCTCCTTTGTAGGAAGGAGCCAACTTTTGGAGTGTAGGAAATTTGAGAGAGAAATTTTCTTTTACCGAAACAATTCCAAAATTGCAGATTTTCCTCGATCAATCTCATCTCTCTCCATTGGAGAAGAAGAAGAGAAAATTCCAGAGGTAACTCCCCACTCCCTATCGATAAGGGAATGGGGAGTGATTGGAACGTGTAATCGTGACACGTTCCCAATTAATTAATTAATTAATTAAATTAATTAAATCATATTTAATTAAATAACATATTATAGATAATGATTTAATCTCATTTAATCATTTTACCCCTTAACCTATAGTTTTAATGCACATTAAATTTTAACCTATAGTTTCAAATATGAATCACATTCACATTTGAATTTAATATTCGAACTCTTTCAAATATTTAATTCTCTCATATAATTTAATATGAATCATATTCACATTAAATTTATAATCTATAGTTCCAAAACTATATATTATATCGTATCTATATACATTAAATTTATTCCCTAATGAATTTGAAATTTCAAATTCAAACGATCTAAGAACCCTTTACGAGCTAGAAGGTGAACCTAATGGACCTACAGATCAGAAGCTCCAACGATACGAGATTGCTCGGTTAATCTCATTAACCTCCCAATCAACATTCGTTAAGCTGCAGAACACTCCACTAAACTCCCATGGTGCACTCTTCTCACTGCAGATATATTTCTGTGTCCACGGATATTGACCAATAACAACAAGTCAATCCTTCACGAATGTTCGTAACACCAGCTGGGTCAAATTACCGTTTTACCCCTGGGTTACATCTTGTACCTTAAGTACCAGTGCTCCTCTAATGAACAATTTGTTTGTGGTCCTACCAACAAACAGAGTCCCTCTCGGGCCAATGAGAGGGTCGAGCCCTTTGTTCAAGTCTCGAAGAGACCACTTAAGGGAACATTCCTATACTTACCCTAGTAGGCGGGAAAGAGTGAATTCCATCTTGCTAAGTTAAGTTCCCAGCCGCTCACTCGGGCTTGTCCCCAATAAGGTAGGCATATTGAGTCGGCGAATCTGGCCACTCTTACCCATACTAGTCAAAGGGCAATCCCTCGCGAACAGGAGTTCGTAACCTGCTCAGGATTGAGATCAAGTTCCCTAGGTCATCCTAGTGAAATAGAAACCTAACTAGTCAACGAAGTTACAGCTAGAGGTTACTATTTCGTGGTCCGATCTTATGTAATCTCATTACATAAGATATCCCCACTCACATGTTATCTACACAAACACGTTAGGATCACAGTGTTTGTATCATATACAAAGTGGGTCATATCCATAGTTTTACTAGGGTAAGGTACCCAAACCTTATCCCCTAACTATAGACCCTTTAGGTTGTATCTCGAACCGAGATCCTTTATATGTACACTACATTTAGTTAAAGATACATTTAACAGCCTTGGATGTTTAGTTTATTGGATTTAGGGTTTAAACAAAGGCAAACTCGTAAATAATGAACAATAACTCTTTATTGAAATAATAACACTTTATTACATTAATTAGAACAGGATTACAAACTACGAGTTTTAGGACACAAACCCCAACAGTAAACTAGTACTAAATGAAGCTACAGATGAACCAACAAGAGTTGTTGAAAAATTTAGACCTTTATCAAGAGTTGATGAAGAAGCCAACACATCAAGTTAGTCTCGTCCTTCTCAATCGTTTAGAATGCCTTAAAGCAGTGGGAGAGTTGTTTCCCAACCTGACTGCTACTTGGGTTTAGCTGAAACTCAAGTTGTATACCTGATGACGGTGTAGAGGATCCATTGTCCTATAAAACGACAATGAATTGTTGGGATTTATGCCCTAAACAAGTGTAGTTTTGTAATTATCATTGTACAATAAATAAAGTTGTTATTTATTATATTCATGCATATAAATCCAAATCCAATAAATTAAGTTCCAAGGTTATAATGATAGATCTTGAACATTTATGTAGTAGACATAAGTTGGATTAAGTTGTTCAAGTATAAACTAAAAGGTCTATGGTATTTGCATAGGGTTGGGAACCTGATACTGGTAACACCATGGATGCGGTCTGCTTTGTATTTGGTACAAACAAGGTATTCCAACTCATTCATGTGGTAGACATGCGAGTGGGGGCATCCTGTATAAGTAGATTATACAAGACCGGACCACGCGTTATTAACCTACAAGAGTAACAACGTTATCAAGATAGGTATAATACTTCATAGATGATCATTAGTGACTTGACCTGAATCCTGAGCAAGCTACGAACTTCTGCTTATGAGGTTTGTCCTTAGACTAGCATGAGTGAGAGTGGACTGTAGCCGACTCAATAAGCCTACCTTCTCAAGGACATAACTTTGTAAGTAGCTGAGAACTTAACTATGCAAGAAGGAATTCACTCATTCCTGAATTAGGGAATCAGATAGGTTGTTCTCTTAAGAACTGAATCCAGGTCTTGAACAATGGGGCCCCGCCTTCTTACTAGCTCTAGAAGGATCAAGTTTTATGGTAGGACCATAGACTAATTGTTCATTAGAGGATCAGTAGAGCTTAAGGAACAAGATGTATTCACAGGGGTAAAGGTAATTTGACCCAGCTGTGATTACGAACAACCTGTGAAGGGTCGACTCACAAGTATTGATTATATCAGTGGATACAACATAGTCTATAGTGAGGAGACTGCAACTGTGAGTCTATAGTTGAATGACTTATAGTTAATGAATGTTGATTAATTAAATAAAAGAGTTTGATCGATTAATCTTGTATCATTGGAGCTCATGATCTGTAGATCCATTAGGTCCCTCTGTTGGTTCAACATGGAAATAAGAAAGGGTTTATAGTTTGGAGTGAGATTGAAATGTTCAATTTCATGTTCAAAGGGACATGTCAATTATATATGATATAATTGATATAACATATGGTTTCAACCATGAGAAATATATCATAAGAGAACTATAAGGATAGGATGATTATTTTCATCCTATTTCTCTATAAATATGTGCATGAGATGCACATTTGTTAACCTAATTCAAAAGGCAACCCTAGTGCTCTTTTGACAAGTGTTTTTGTTGGAAAAGCTCCAAAGCACTTGTTTTCCTAAAAATCCATCCCAACTCCAAAAGAGGTTCCACCACCTTCTCTCTCCTAGAGGTACAACGGAGAAGATCTAGCGGACGGATTGAAAACTACTTCGTAGTTTGTGGAGTACGTGAGATCGTTGAGATCGTGAGAACGTGAGGATCAAAAGGAGCACGTGGTGTTTTGTCTACAAAGGTAATATACTTGTTGTCCATACGATCTAATATGCATGCTTAATCATTTTATGTATGTTTTGATTTTATCTATGTAATACATTACAAGAACACGCGATTCAAATCGCTTCCGCTACGGGATTCAATCCGATCAATTAGTATCAGAGCACAATTGTGTTCTTGTTTTTGTTCTAGATCTATAAAAAACATAGGTGGGATTACATTTTGTTCACGAGATGAATGAAGGTTTGTAAAATTAGATGTTCACATTTTTGGCACTTAGATTTGCAATTTTTCATTGAATTGTTCAATGTAAGGGCCTGGTGTTTTGGGCAATTTTAATTGTAAATCGAGTCTGTAAGTTCGTGTCGATCGAGGCAAAAAGGTTGCTGAGAAGAACGGAGGAAAACCGAATAAAAAATGAGACATTACCATTATGTTTTGTGAATGGCGTTGCAACGTTGTTTATTGGCGTTGGTAGCGCCACTACGGCGGCGTGCTTGCGGCGAGAAGACGCGACAAAGTTTGCATGGCGATGGTGAGAGTGCGTTTCAGCGGTTATAAGCGGACAAATAGCGGCGTTACCCAGTAACGCGCAAGCGTTTCACGAAAAACAGCAACGGGCAGAAAAATGCTTTTTTAACATTATTTAATATATAAAACGTTTTTATATTAATTAATATTAATTTTATTTATTTTAATTAATATAATTAGATTATATTAATTAAAATTATTTTTAGGATGCCAAAAATGGTCTAATTTTTGCTATTTAATTTTATGCAATTGTTGCATAATTATATTCATGCATCATGTATGCTATTTAGAAAATCTCACCTTACGTTAAGCATTTCCATACATCATTTATAATACAAAATTTTATATTATATAGTTTGCATGTATAATTAATATAAGGAGTTATATTAATTTTTGGACAGCATTGACATGCATTATAATTCATGAGATGAATATCCTATGTATGTTTATTATTCATGTGATGGATGATTAAGCAAATATAACATAGTATGCATGTCACCTAAGGTTAATTATAAGTTTTAAAATGTTTAGAACTTGGAATTAATAGACCTGGGAACTAACCTGGGAGTGAATTTTAATCAGAGGGTTTATAAATTATAGTAGCGTTAGCAAGTTCATTAAGGGGTTAATAAACTAGAAATCCTAGGTTTAATATAAAGAATTATATTAGCAAACTTAGGATAAAATCAATATAAGAGTTATATTGATTATTAATATAAGAGTTATATTGATAAGTTTAGGTAAAAACCATTAGCCGGGTTTAGCCTAGTTAAATTTCCTATAGAGATAAAGTATCCAGTGGGAGGAAAAGTGTATATGATACATAGATTTCCACCTACATATCTCTGAGAAATTCACACCGTGAGATCCATACTTGGCCTCGTGGGCAAACGGGAGCGTCCCCCTTCGGATGGTGTTTGTATGGATCAATAGCAAGGTGAATGGAGAGAGTACTTATAGTGAGTGGGAGCAGGTTTAGTGAAAACAAAACCTATTGTCTCTTTTATCGGTTCACATCGTGAGATTACTATCATCAGCCTGCTAGTTTGGCCTGGACCAGACAATCCCTTCGGAGGGCTTTGATCATAGAGATCGGAACACAGTGAACACCTGAACAAGGACAAAAATTACCTTAGTTTATTTTCCAACCTAGTCCTCCCTTCGGCGGATTTGGTTGGATCGGGACTCTGGAATCCAAAGATAAAGGGTTACACTAACAGGATACATTAGTTGTAATTGTTTCCATACCAAATAATGGTAACTAAAGCTTATAGGAATAAGAATTATTCTGGCATTAGGTTTTGGTCAAGAATGTCTTGATCCAGAGGATGAGTGGTTTTTTTTACCCTTCGGTGTCATACATTCTAAACCTGTGGAGTATCATTGCGAATTATTAATGACTTAGGAATCATTAAATAATTAGCTAAAAAATGATTGGATTAATTAAAGGTTTAGCGAGAAACTAATACAAGTATTTTATTTTTCAGCAATATGAATAACTCAATCCTTTCCTTATTGGCTACTAAGAAATTAACCGGAGAAAATATGGTGACCTGGAAAAATAATCTTAATATCATCTTGGTTGCGGACGATCTAAAGTTTGTGCTTACTGAGGAGTGTTCTCATGTGTCAATCTCGAATGCATCACAAAATGTTTGTGATGCATACGATAGATGGATCAAGGCCAATGACAAGGCTAAGGTCTATATCTTGGCAAGTATGTCAAACATACTAGCCAAGAAGCACGAGGGCATGATGACCGCCAAGGAAATCTTGGATTCATTGCAGGGCATGTTCGGACAACAGACTGTTCAAGTCAGGTACAATGCCCTCAAGTACATATTCAACGCTAGAATGGCGGAGGGATCATCTGTTCGGGATCATGTTCTCGATATTATGGTTCACTTCAACACGATGGAGTCGAATGGTGCTTCTATCGATGAATCGAGCCAGGTCAGCTTTATATTAGAAACTTTACCAGAGAGTTTTCTACACTTTCGAAGTAATGTTGTTATGAACAAGCTTACTTCTAACCTTACCACTCTTCTGAATGAACTCCAAACCTTCCAATCTCTGATGAAAATCAAGGGATCGAAAGGTGAGGCAAATGTTGCCAATAAGAGTAATCACGGAGGTTCAACCTCTGGAACAAAATCAGTGGCTTCATCTTCCTCAAGCCTGAAAGGCAAGAAGAAGAAAATGAAGAAGGTTGGTAAGGGAAAGCAGTGACAAAACCGCGCTTGGAGGAGGGCAAGAAGGTCAAAAAAGTTGCAGACAAAGGAAAATGTTTCCACTGCAATGAAGACGGGCATTGGAAACTGCATTGAAAACGGAACTGTGTGAAGTACATTGCAGAAAAGAAGAAAGAAGGTAAATATGATTTACTTTTCTTAGAAGCTTGTTTAGTGGATGATGATAATTCTGTCTGGATATTGATTCAGGAGCCACTAATCATGTCTGTTCTTCTTTTCAGGGAATTAGTTCCTGGCAGCAGCTACAAGCAGGAGAGATAACACTCCGTGTTGGAAATGGAGAAGTTGTCTCAGCTGTAGCAGTGGGCACCATGAAGCTATTGTTTGGCAAGAAACATATGTTGTTGACCAATGTACTAGTGATACCAGAGTTTACTAGAAACCTAATTTCAATTTCTTGTCTAATAGAACAATGTATTTCAATATCTTTTTCTTCTAATAAAGTGTTTATTCTTAAGAATGGTATTGAAATATGTGTAGCCTCATTAGAAAATGGGTTGTATGTTTTAAGGCCTAATTCAGTCAAAATGGTTTTGAATACTGAATTATTTAAAACTGCAAATACAAAAACTAAGAAACGTAAGATTTCTCCTAAAGAAAATGCTTAACGTTGGCACCTTCGGTTAGGTCACATTAACCTCAATAGGATTGAGAGATTGGTAAGAATTGGACTTCGAAATGAGTTAGAAGAAAATGCCTTGCAAGTATGTGAGTCCTGCTTAGAAGGAAAAATGACTAAAATACCTTTTAGTGGAAAAGATTATAAGTCTGAAGCACTTGAAAAGTTTAAGGAATTTAAGACTGAAGTTGAGAATCAACTAGGTAAAACAATTAAAACACTTCGATCAGATCGAGGTGTAGAGTATATGAATTTAAAATTCCAAGACTATATGATAGAACATGGAATTACATCCCAACTCTCAGCATCCAGTACACCTCAACAAAATGGTGTATCAGAAAGGAGAAATAGAACCTTGTTGGAATGGTTCGATCAATGATGAGTTATACTCATCTCCCTAACTCGTTCTAGGGATACGCAGTAGAGACTGTTGTATACATTTTGAATAATGTTCCATCGAAAAGTATTTTGGAAACACCATTTGAACTCTGGAAAGGACGTAAAGGTAGCTTACATCATTTTAGAATTTGGGGATGTCCAACACATGTGCTCGTGAAAAATCAAAAGAAATTGGAATCACGTTCAAAATTATGCTTTTTTGTATGTTACCCAAAAGAAACGAGAGGTGGGTTATTCTATGATCCTAAGGAAGATAAGGTACTTGTGTCGACAAATGTCACTTTCTTAGAGGAGGCCACATAAGGGATCACCAACCAAGAAGTAAACTTGTGTTAAGTGAGTTAAACGGAACAATAGCAAAAGTTGCTGATGGTAAATCAACAAGGGTTGTTGATACAAATTTGTTAAGTCCACCTCAAGAGTTGAGAGTGGCTCGACGTAGTGGGACGATTTTAACACAACCTGACCATTAAATGGGTTTAATTGAAACCAAAATTGTCATATCAAATGATGATTGCAAGGATCCATTAACTTATAATCAAGCAATGGTTGACAAAGACAAAGATAAATGGGTCATAGCCATGAACCAAGAAATGAAGTCTATGCACTTCAATTCTGTTTGGGATCTTGTAGATATACCTGATGGGGTAAAACCTATAGTTTGCAAGTGGATCTGCAAGAGAAAACGTGGTGCAGATGGAAAAGTGCAAACTTTTAAGGCTAGACTAGTAGCAAAGGGTTATACCTAGGTAGAAGTGGTGGACTATGAGGAAACCTTTTCACATGTTGCTATGGTAAAGTCTATCCGTGTTCTACTTGCCATTGTCGCATATTATGACTATGAGGTATGGCAAATGGATGTTAAGACAACATTCTTAAATGAGAATTTTGACGAAAACATCCACATAGTGCAACCCAAAGGGTTCATTCAACTAGGACTAAAGCAAAAGGTTTGCAAGCTTAAAAGGTCCATCTCTAGACTGAAACAAGCTTCTAGGTCCTGGAATATAAGATTTGATGAGGCAGTCAAATCTTATGGCTTTGATCAAAATAATGATGAACCTTGTGTCTACAAAAAAATCATTAATAGTTTTGTCGTTTTCCTAGTCTTATATGTAGATGATATCCTACTCATTGGGAATGATATAGGTTATCTTACTGACATTAAGAAATTGCTAGCTACGCAATTCCAAATGAAAGATTTGAGAGAGGCACAGTTTGTTCTTGAAGGGAATCGAAGTCCCGCAGCGGAAGCGATTGCGAATCGCGCGCTCTTGATTTAGTCACAACGATAAATTCAAGAACAAATAAAACTAGATTAAGCATACAAATATAATGGACAACAAGATAATTACCTTTGAAGAACCTTTCTTGAGTGCTCCACTCTCCCACAATCACGATCTCCAAGAAGGGAACTCCAACGTATGAAGACACGAACCACCGGATCTTCTCCGTTGTTCTCTAGGTGAGGGAGGAAAGTGGGTTCCCTTTAGGAGAGGTGAGGTATTTTGAGAGAGATGTGTGCTTTGGAACTCTTCCAACAACACAACAAGAGAGCTTGTAAAATTGCTTAACCTAGTTCCATCTCATGCAACCATATATATAGAGAAATAGGACAGAAATGACCATCCTACCCCTCCTTTAATCTCTCTTTAGTATATAGTTTATATATGAATCTAATTCACATTAAAACTATATATTATATCAATTATATCATATATAATTTATATAACACCTCATGTATAAAATTGAACACTTCAATTTCACTCCTTTCTTTATCCCCTCAATATTACCATGTTGAGCCAACGGAGGGATCTAATGGACCTACAGATCATGAGCTCCAATGATGTGAGATTAACTGATCGAACTCTTTGATCCAGTTAATCAATATTCATTAACTACAAGTCACTCCACTATAGACTTGTAGTTGCACTCTCCTCACTGTAGATATTATTGTGTCCACTGATATAGTCATTACCCATGAGTCGACCCTTCACAAGTTGTTCGTAATCACAACTGGGTCAAATTACCGTTTTACCCCTGTGATTACCTCTTTGCTCCTTAAGCACCACTGATCCTCTAATGAATAACAAGTCTAAGGTCCTACCTTAGACTCATACCCTCATAGAGGGCGGGGCCCCGTTGTTCAAGACCTGGAGTTAGTTCTTAAGAGAACAACCTATCTAATTCCTTAGTGTAGGAATGAGTGAATTCCATCTTACACAGTTAAGTTCCCAGCTACCTACGAGGTTCTGTCCCTGAGAAGGTAGGCTTATTGAGTCGGCTACATGCCACTCTCACCCATACTAGTCTAAGGACAAACCCCTATAAGAAGGGGTTCTTAACTTGCTCAGGATTCAGGTCGAGCCACTAATGACCATCTATAAATTACTAGTCTTATCCACATTACTAGGTGTTATATCTTGGTTAGACTAATAATTTGCGATCCAGTCTTGTATGAACTCTTCATACAGGATGTCCCCACTTGCATGTCAACTACATGAATGAGTTGGATTACCTCATTTGTACTAATTAAAAAGTGGGTCGCATCCATGGTATTACCAGAATGAGGTTTCCAACCTTATTCTTATACCATAGACCATTTAGGTTATATTCTTGAACTCAACCCAAATAGTGTCCACTACACTGATGTTCAAGATAAATGTTATAACCTTGGAATCTTGCATCTTAAACCTTGACAAAAGTTTGTCTATGTAAGATGCTTGAGACAAGGCTAGTGTTTTATTCTTGATGTTCCGGACAATCTGGATCCCAAGAACAAACTGCGCATCACCCAAATCTTTCATTTGGAACTGCGTAGCTAGCCATTCCTTGAATGCAACAGAACTATTGATGATTTTCTTGTAGACACAAGGTTCATCATCATTCTGGTCAAAACCATAAGATCTGATTGTCTCATCAAATCTTATATTCCAGGACCTAGAGGCTTGTTTCAGTCCATAAATTGACCTTTTAAGCCTGCAAACCTTTTGCTCTTTTCCTGGTTCAATGAACCCTATGGGTTGGTCCATGTAGATGTTTTCTTCAAGATTGTCATTTAAAAAAGGTTGTCTTGATATCCATTTGACATACCTCATAGTCATAATATGCGGCAATGACAAGAAGGATACGGATAGACTTTACCATAACAACAGGTGAAAAGGTTTCCTCATAGTCAACCCCTTCAACCTGGGTATAACCCTTTGCTACTAGTCTAGCTTTAAAGGTTTGCACCTTCCCATCTACACCACGTTTTCTCTTGTAGATCTACTTACAACCTATAGATTTTACCCCATCAGGCTTATCTACAAGATCCCAAACAGAATTGAAGTACATCGACTCCATTTCTTGGTCCATGCCTATGACCCATTTGTCTTTGTCTGTGTCAACCATTGCTTGATTATAAGTCAATGGATCCTCGCAGTTGTCATCTATTATAACAACTTGGGTTTCAATTTAAACCCATGTAACAGTCGGTGTTGTACATAACCTCCCACTACGTCGAGGCATACTCAACTCTTGAGATGGACTTTCTTGACTAGACAAACTAGTATCAACAACTCTTGTTGATATACTAGTGTTCTTATTAGCAACCTTTGCTATTGTTCCGTCTAACTCACTCAACACTACTTTGCTTTTTGGTTTGTGGTCCCTTATGTGGTCCTCCTCCAAGAAAGTGGCATTTGTCGACACAAAAACCTTATCTTCCTTAGGGTCATAGAATAAATCACCTCTTGTTTCTTTTGGGTATCTTACGAATAGGCATAACTTTGAACGTGAATCCAACTTCTTTGGATTTGTCACAAGCACATGTTTGGACAACCCCATATTGCAAGTGACATAAACTACCTTTACGTCCTTTCCGAGTTCAAAAGTCGTTTTGAAACACTTTTGGAAGGAACATTATTCAAAATGTATACTGCAGTCTCCACTGCATAACCCCAAAAGGAACTAGGGAGATGAGCATAACTCATCATTGATCGAACCATGTCCAACAAGGTTCTATTTCTCCTTTCCGATACACCGTTTTGATGTGGTGTGCCGGGAGCTGAGAGTTGGGATGTAATTCCATGTTCTATCATATAGTTTTGGAATTTTAAATCCATGTACTCTCCACCTCGATCCGATCGAAGTGTTTTAATAGTTTTACCTAATTGATTTTCAACCTCAGTCTTGAATTCCTTGAACTTTTCAAGTGCTTCAGACTTGTGGTGCATTAGGTAAATATGCCCAAATATAGAATAATCATCTATAAAAGAGATGAAATATTCATATCCTCCTCACGGCTTTAACATTCATGGACCACAAAGGTCGAATGTATAAGCTCTAGAGGGTCTTTGGCTCTATAACCTTTTCCACTAAAAGGTCTTTTAGTCATTTTGCCTTCTAGGCAGGATTCACATACTGGCAAAGAATTTTCTTCTAACTCGTTTAGAAGTCCTTTCTTTACCAATCTCTCAATCCTATTGAGATTAATGTGACCCAATCTTAGATGTCAAAGATGAGCATTTTCTTTAGGAGAAATTTTACGTTTCTTAGTTTGTGTGTTTGCAGTTTTAAATAATTCAGTGTTCAAAACCATTTTGATTGAATTAGGCCTTAAAATAAACAATCTATTTTCTAATGAAGCTGAACATATTTCTAAACTTTTCTTCAAAATAAACACTTTATTCATAGAAAATGAGACAGAAATACATTGTTCTATAAGGCAAGAAATGGAAATAGGGTTTCTAGTAAACCCTGGTATCACTAATATATAGTCCAACAATACATATTTCTTGCCAAAATATAGCTTCATTGTGTGCCTCTTTACTCTGGTGAGACGACTTCTCCATTTCCAACCCGGAGCGTTATCTCTCCTCCTTGTCAGAGTTGTTGTTGCGGGAATCAATTCCCTAAAAAGAAGAGCAAACATGATTAGTGGCGCCTGAATCAAGTATCCAAGTTGTTTTATCTATATCCACTAAACAAGCTTCTAGGCAAAGTAAATCATATTTACCTTCCTTCTTCTTTTCTGCAATGTACTTCGTACAGTTCTGTTTCCAATGCCCGTCATCGTTGCAGTGGAAACACTTTCCTTTGTCAGCAACATCTTTGACTTTCTTGCCCTTACAGGCGCGACTTTGTCGATCTGTTTTCCTTTACCAACCTTCTTCATGTTCTTCTTCTTTCCTCTCAGGTTAGAAGAAGATGAAGCCACTATTTTTGTCCCAGAGATCGAACCTCTTTGATAACTCCTATTGACAACATTTGCCTCACCTTTCGATCCCTGAATTTTCATTAAAGACTGAAAGGTCTGGAGTTCATTCAGAAGGGAGGTAAGATTAAAAGTAAGCTTGTTCATATGACATTACTTCTAAAGCTGCAGGAAACTATCCGGAAGGGTTTCCAGAATGAAGCTGACTTGGCTCGACTCATCGATGGAAGCACCATTCGACTCTGCGATGTTAAAGTGCACCATCATATCCAGGACATGATCCCGAATAGATGTACCCTCTGGCATCCTCGAGTTGAATATGTACTTTAGGGCATTATGTCAGCTTGTGTGGTCGTTGTCCAAACATACCCCGCAGTAATCCATGATTTCCTTAGCGGTAATCATGCCCTCATGCTTCTTGGCTAATATGCCAGACATACTTGCCAGCATGTAGACCTTGGCCTTATCATTGGCCTTGATCCATCGATCATATGCATCACGAACATTTCGTGACGCATTCGAGCCTGGCACCTGAGGACACTCCTCCATTAGCACAAACTTCAAATCGTCCACTACCAATATAGTGTTGAGTTTGTTTTTCCATGTCATCATATTCTCTCCGCTTAACTTTTCCACACCCAATAAGGAAATTATAGAGCTAGACATTTTTGCTGAAAAATTTATAAACAAACTTGT
Organism: Trichosanthes cucumerina; assembly: GCA_036507285.1. Taxonomy (NCBI): domain Eukaryota; kingdom Viridiplantae; phylum Streptophyta; class Magnoliopsida; order Cucurbitales; family Cucurbitaceae; genus Trichosanthes; species Trichosanthes cucumerina. The sequence goes on along the minus strand of CM071839.1, from coordinate 21,432,348 downwards.
ATGAGTTTCTTGCTATAACTCTAATCTAATCATGTTTTAGGTAATTATCAAATGATTCCTAGGCCATTTATAATTTGCAATGATACTCCAAAGGTTTAGAATGTATGACACCGAAGGGTAATATAAAACACTCCTCCTTTGGATCAAAACACTCTTGACCAAATCCTAATACCAGAATAACTCTTATTCCTATAGGTTTTAGTTACAATTTTTCGGTCTGGATACATGCACAACTTATGTAACTCGTGAATGTAACCTTCTGTCTTTAGATCCCAGAGTCTCGATCCAATAAAATCCGCCGAAGGGAGGACTAGATTGGAAAATAGTCTAAGGAAATCTTTATCCCTTTCGGGTGTCTACTGTGTTCGATCCCCTATGATCAAGCCCTCCGAAGGGATTGTCTAGTCCAGACCAAACTAGCAGGCTGACCATAGTGGTCTAACGGTGTAAACCGACAAAAGAGACCGTAGGTTTTGTTTTCACTGTACCTGCTCCCACACACTATAAGTACCCTCTCCATTCACCTTGATATTGACTTATACAAACACCAACGAAGGGGGACGCTCCCGTTTGCGCTACGTGCCAAGTATGAGTCTCACGGTGTGAACTTCCCGGAGATAGCGTAGGTGAAAAAATATGTATCTCATACACTTTTTCCTCCCACTGAATACTTTAAAATTTATAGGAATCTTACTTAGGCTAAAATCCGGCTAATGGTTTTACCTAACTCTATCAATATAACTCTTATATCGATAATCAATATAACTCTTATATTGATTTTATCCTAAGTTTGTTAATATAACTCCTTATATTAAACCTAGGATTTCTAGTTTATTAACCTCTTAATAAACCCGCTGACGCTACTGTAATTTATAAAGCTCTCTGATTAAATTTCACTCGCAGGTCAGTTCCCAGGTAGGGGTGTTCCGTTTAAAGTCGACTTAAATACCCGACCTCAGACAGAACTTTCCTTAGATGAGTTCCTCTTTTAATCATAGCTTATAAATTACTTGGTTTCTAATTCTAATCTAATTAGAACTAGATAACCTAAGGTCTATTATTTCCAAGTTCTAAACACTTTAAAACTAATAATTAACCTTAGGTGACATGCATACTATATTATAGTGCTTGATCATTCATCACATGAATAATAAGACATTCATAGCATATTCATCTCATGAAATATAATGCATGTCAATGTTGTCCATAAATTAATATAACAACTTTATATTATTTAATCATGCAAACTATATAATATAACTCCTTATATTATAAATTATGCATGAATATACTTAACCTAAGGTGAGATTTCTAAAATACAAGCATACACTATGCATGACAATAATTACACAATAATTGCATAATAAAATAGCAAAAATAGACTAATTTTGGCACCCTAATTTTAATTTTAATTAATATAATCTAATTATATTAATTAAAATTAATTAATTAAATATAAATTAAATATAAAATATTTTTATATTTAATATATAATTAAAAAAAATGTTTCTGCCCGTTGTTGCTCTGCTGCGTGAAACGGCTCGCGCGCGTTACATCACGATGATAGCGAGCGCTGCAACGCCGCTCCTGTAAATCTTTTGCCCAAATTTGCAACGCTAGAGGCTACATTGCAACGCTGCCTCCTATGCGCGCCTTCTCCCGCAAGCGCAGCGTTGCAACGCCAATGAACAACGTTGCAATGCTGCACACAGACAGCAACTTGGAATCTCCATTCCTTGCTCATTTTCGTTCCGATTTTCTTAGCAATCGCTTTGCCTCGATCGACACGGACTTACAGACTCGATTTACAATTAAAATTGCCCAAAACATCGGACCCTTACATTGAACGATTCAATGAAAATTGTAAATCTAAGTGCCAAAATTGAAAACATCTAATTTTGCAAAAGCGTTCATACATCTCATGCAAAAACAGTAAATCCCACCTTGTTCTTGAAAAATCAAGAACATAAATAAAGAACGCAATTGGGCTCTGATACCAATTGAAGGGAATCGAAGTCCCGCAGCGGAAGCGATTGCGAATCACGCGCTCTTGATTTAGTTACAACGATAAATTCAAGAACAAATAAAACTAGGTTAAGCATACAAATATAATGGACAACAAGATAATTACATTTGAAGAACCTTTCTTCGAGTGTTCCACTCTCCCAAGATCACGATCTCAGCAATGGGAACTCCAACGTATGAAGACACGACCACCGGATCTTCTCCGTTGTTCTCTAGGTGAGGGAGGAAAGTGGGTTTCCTTGAGGAGAGGTGAGGTATTTTGAGAGAGATGTGTGCTTTGGAACTCTTCCAACAACACAACAAGAGAGCTTGTAAAATTGCTTAACCTAGTTGCATCTCATGCAACCATATATATAGAGAAATAGGATGGAAATGACCATCCTACCCCTCCTTTAATCTCTCTTTAGTATATAGTTTATTTATGAATCTAATTCACATTAAAACTATATATTATATCAATTATATCATATATAATTGATATAACACCTCAAATATAAAATTAAACACTTCAATTTCACTCCTAACTTTATACCCTCAATATTACCATGTTGACCCAACGGAGGTATCTAATGGACCTACAGTTCATGAGCTCCAATGATGTGAGATTAACTGATCAAACTCTTTGATCCAGTAAATCAATATTCATTAATTACAAGCCACTCCACTATAGACTTGTAGTTGCACTCTCCTCATTGTAGATATTATTGTGTCCACTGATATAGTCATTACCCATGAGTCGACCCTTCACAGGTTGTTCGTAATCACAGCTGGGTTAAATTATCGTTTTACCCCTGTGATTACCTCTTTGCTCCTTAAGCACCACTGATCCTCTAATAAACAACAAGTCTAAGGTCCTACTTTAGACTCATACCCTCATAGAGGGCGGGGCCCCGTTGTTCAAGACCGGGAGTCAGTTCTTAAGAGAACAACCTATCTAATTCCTTAGTGTAGGAATGAGTGAATTCCATCTTGCACAGTTAAGTTCCCAGCTACCTACAAGGTTCTGTCACTGAGAAGGTAGGCTTATTGAGTCGGCTACAAGCCACTCTCACCCATACTAGTCTAAGGACAAACCCCTATAAGCAAGAGTTCTTAACTTGCTTAGGATTCAGGTCGAGTCACTAATGACAATCTATAAATTACTAGTCTTATCCTGTTAACGTGGTTACACTGGTTAGACTAATAATTTGCGATCCAGTCTTGTATGAACTCTTCATACAGGATGCCCCCACTCGCATGTCAACTACATGAATGAGTTGGATTACCTCATTTGTACTAATTACAAAGTGGGTCGCATCCATGGTGTTACCAGAATGAGGTTTCCAACCTTATTCTTATACCATAGACCATTTAGGTTATATTCTTGAACTCAACCCAAATAGTGTCCACTACACTGATGTTCAAGATAAATGTTATAACCTTGGAGCTTAGTTTATTGGATTTATTAAAGCAAGACTGTAATTCTATCAAAACAAATAACACTTTATTTAATTGATCAAAATTACACAAGTTTAGGGCATAAATCCCAACAGTTCTTGGAATCCAGATTGTCCGTAATCGCAAGAACAAAACTCTAGCATTGTCTCAAACATCTTATATCGACAAAGTGTTGTCAAGATTTAAGATGCAAGATTCCAAGAAAGGTTTATTACCTTTCAGGCATGGAGTTCATCTGTCTAAGGAACAATGTCCTAAGACACCTCAAGAAGTTGCGGATATGAGACGAATTCCTTATCCATCAGCTATTGGTAGCTTGATGTACGCAATGTTGTGTTCTAGGCCAGACATATGCTTTGCAGTAGGAATCGTCATTAGATATCAATCTAATCCAGGTTTAGAACACTAGACAGCGGTTAAGACAATCCTCAAGTATCTTCGGAGAACGAGGAACTACATGTTTGTGTATAGAGCTAAGGATTTGATCCTTACAGGATACACAGATTCTGACTTCCAAACTGACAAAGATTCGAGAAAATCTATGTCGGGTAAGTTTTCACTCTTAACAGAGGGGTTGTAGTTTGGCTAAGCATCAAGCAAGGATGAATCACAGATTCAACTATGGAAGTCGAATATGTAGCAGCTTGTGAAGCAGCTAAAGAAGCCATATGGCTGAGGAAATTCATGACTGATTTGGAAATTGTGTTGGGATATATGCCTTAAAACTTGTGTAATTTTGATCAAAGAAATAAAGTGTTATTTGTTTTGATAAAATTACAGTCTTGCTTTATAAATCCAATAAACTAAGCTCCAAGGTTATAACATATATCTTGATAATATATATATCTTGAACATCAGTGTAGTGGACACTATTTGGATTGTATTCAAGAATATAACCTAAATGGTTTATGGTATAAGAATAAGGTTGGAAACCTCATTCTGATAACACCATGGATGCGGCTCACTTTGTAATTAGTACAAATGAGGTAATCCAACTCATTCATGCAGTTAACATGCGAGTGAGGGCATCCTGTATGAAGAGTTCATGATCATACAAGACCGGACCGTAAATTATTAGTCTAACCAGTGTAACACCGTTAATAGGATAAGACTAGTAATTTATAGATGATCATTAGTGACTCGACCTGAATCCTGAGCAAGTTAAGAACTCATGCTTATAGGGGTTTGTCCTTATACTAGTATGGGTGAGAGTGACCTGTAGCCGACTCAATAAGCCTACCATCTCAGGGACAGAACCTCGTAGGTAGCTGAGAACTTAGCTGTGCAAGATGGAATTCACTCATTCCCACACTAAGGAATCAGATAGATCGTTCCCTTAAGAACTGACTCCAGGTCTTGAACAACGGGGCCCAACCCTCTATGAGGGTATGAGTCTATGGTAGGATCTTAGACTTGCTGTTCATTAGAGGATCAGTGGTTCTTAAGAAACAAAGAGGTAATCACAGGAGTAAAACGGTAATTTGACCCAGCTGTGATCACAAACAACCTGTGAAGGGTCGACTCATGGGTAATGACTATATCAGTGGACACAATATTATCTACGATGAGGAGAGTGCAGCTACAAGTCTATAGTGGAGTGACTTGTAGTTAATGAATATTCATTAACTGGATCAAAGAGTTTGATCAGTTAATTTCACATCATTGGAGCTTGTTGCTGCAAAATTTATGATATTGTAATACCGCAGTGTACGGGTCAAGTTTTGGTATAGTGATTTATGAGTCCAAGTATCGTCCTCGACAATGGGTTTCTAGATTAATTACGTATTAAGATACTAATTCTCAAATTTAGCTAAAACAACAAAACATGGATAGGTGTTTGACGAATAAGACAACCAAACAAACAAACATGTGGAGACACGAATTGATAGAATTAAAGGAAGTGATTTGACAAGTTAATAACCTAACTACACATGCATTGACCTCATGAGATGAATTTATAAACAAGAAGTAAATTACTCAAGAAAACCTCTCGGTTCTTAGTGAGCCTCACACATGCAATAGAATTCATAGTCTCCATACGAACCTACAACATGCATGGCATTAAGTGACTTCTTTAAGTGTTTCCCTAAGAATTCTAGGTCACTCTCGTGCCAGACTATTAAGGGTTTTGACAATTTTGCTCTAATTCAAGCTTTATCTCTCGAGTCCACTTGAATCAACGAATTAAGGAGTGTAGAGCGAATGGCCAAAAAATAAGAACAAAACATGCTTCAATATATTGTAATAAAGTCATAACAAATAAATCAAATCCTACTACAATGTTTAGCTACTCTAAATCACATGAAAAACAAACTAAACAAGTAGAAAACGTCTTAGAACGCTATTACAAATTGAAAGAAAGAGAAATAAACTTAGGTGTCGATGCCGGTCTTTCGTCTCCGAGCTCCCGTCTTCGATCTCGAACCTCCACGAATGCTTTGACTCCCAAAATCACTATTTTCTCTCTTCTTACAAGGTGTGTTTCGAAATTAGGGCAAAACTCTACCAAATTGTGCTGCCCTTGCAATGAAATCATAAGGATATATTTATAGAAGGAATCGGTGCAGCGTTGCAACGCTAGGGACAGCGTTGCAACGGTGCACCCTAGGCGGCTGGCAATTAAGGAAATAATCGATGGTGTTGAAACGCTGAGGGCAGCGTTGCAATGTCGCTACCCTAACGCGCTCCGCAGCCGAAATGGCGTTGCGGCAACGCAAAGCGGCGTTACGCGCCCTATGTGCGGCTTCTCACGCGTGGTTATCGAGATAGCGTTGCAACGCTATCGCTTGGAGTCTTCAAAGCCTTTAAACAACAAGCATGGCGTTGTAACGCCATCACCTCGGGTCATCATGCTTGGATTGGTTCTTTTTCATCCAATTGATGTTATCTTTAGCTCCAAATAGCCTCGTTTTGATCCCGAGTGATCCAAATTGTCTCCAATAGCTCCGTTTAAGCTCTTAACCTGAAATTGAATAAATTAACCACGTAAAAGCCCTGAAATCATCATAAAACTAGCAATAATTAAGCCTAAGGATAACACATTTTGTGTGCTATCAAACACCCCCAAACTTAGACTTTTGCTAGTCCCGAGCAAAAACAGAGTTAAACATTAGATTGTTCTTAAACATACATTTGATTCAAGCCTCAAAGATTTAAGAGAATATTTTGCAATCACAGGAAACACTTAAACATAACACTTCAACAAGTAATTTAAAACTTTTCCTAAGTGTTCCTACGTGTGTGTGTGATTAGCCTATGTTCCCTTCATTTTTACTAAGCCCGGATCAACTTTATTAGGTTCTCCATTCAACTTCCCCCTACACTGGTCTTAATTACTAATCTTTGAGCCTCTCCACATTCAAGAAACAAACAACTTTACTCAGCACTTAATCACTCTTTTGATGCCACGTTTTCTATTTTCTTCTTTTTGTTTTTTGTGTAAGGACACTAGCTTTCACACATCCACTGCAGGGACCCTTACCCAGAGTACTCGCTCAATGAGTGGCCTAACTGATCACAGTGAAGGTAGCTCTTTTTGTCCTCACGATTTTTTTTTTTTTTACAAACAAACAACAAAAATAAACTTTTTCACATAATGCACATATTATACAGATTTTCACATAATGCACATATTATACAGATCATGCACTTTATATTATCATTCACCCTATCCTGCAGTTTAACTCTCAAATTAGTTTTCAGACCTATTGAGGTGACATCAAACTTCTAACCCTAATAACTTTGTTCTAAGCACTTCAAAACTACAGGAACACAGACTATGTGTATAATAGTGCAGGAAAACTCAAGCAAATTTTTAAATTAACTCAAATTCATATCATGCTCTCAAGTTTCAGCAGAATCACAGAAATTTTCAAATAAATCTCATCCTAGGCTATCATGATCATACTCATGTAAAGGAACAATCACCAATTCAGCACATACTCAGGACAGTTATAATAATTAGACAACATCCCACCCCCAAACTTAAACTAAACATTGTCCCCAATATTTGTAGAAATAAGCATGAGGTAAGTATAAGGGTAGAAGTGAACGATACTGTCCTGGGTGATGGAGATCTTTCTGAGTTCTTTGGATAGCCAAAGCATGTATGTTGGAGTTCCTCTGAATGGGAGCCTGGATTTCAACGAAGAAGGGCATCTCCACAACCTATGAAGTAAAACAACAACTAACTAAGAATTGAAAAGCAACAACTAAAACAAGCTAAAGACAGGAAAACAAAAGTAAGTAAAGCTTGGGTTGCCTCCCAAGAAGCGCTTTGTTTAACGTCTTTTAGCTAGACTGTACTCCCTCAAGGTGTTTCCTTCCTTGCTTGCAGTGCCTGGAGTAATGTGTTCATTTGGCCAATCTGGGTCTCTATATTCTTTATTACAGCTCCATGACTGGTCACTATACAAGATAAACTGGTGACTGCATTCTCCAGCTGGTTAGACCGACTTTTGGATTCAACTATGAAGGAGTGCAATGTGTCTTCCAAAGATGGTTTCCTCTCTGATGTAGAAACATGCCCTGTAGGAGGATGCAACACATTTTTATTGTTAGCATAAGAAAAGTTTTCATGATACCTCAAACTTGGATTGTAATGTGTTGGGAGGTTATTCTGATTCTGGTTCCCTCCATAGTTGTTGCTCCTGTTGTTCAGGTAGTTCAATTGCTCCATAGTGGATTCTCCATTGGGTTGGGAGCATTGAGAGGACATCCCTGTTTGTGGTGATCCTGCAAAATTATTCAGGGCATGAGTGAGAGATGTCATATGAGATCTAAGAGAAGTTACCTCATCCAGTTGATACAATCAAGCTACTGGCTTAGATCTGTCATTGTCTGTAGGCCACTGGTAGCTGGCAGTTGACACTTCCTCAAGGAGGGCACGTGCTTCTGGCACAGTATTCGCCATGAAAGCCCATCCAGCAGTGGCATCCAGAATGGTCCTGATCTTGCCTTCCAGTCCGTTATAAAACAGATGTACACTGAGAGCCATGCAGGTAGCCATGTTGTGGGCACCTCCTGAGCATGTCCTTGTACCTTTCCCAGGCCTCAAATAACTGCTCTCCCTCTTGGTGCTTGAATGTTCCTATCTCAGTCCTTAACCTTGCAGCTTTGACAGGTGGAAAGAATTTGGTAATGAAGGCTTGGGCCAACTCCTCCCAGGAAGTGATATCGCTGAGGAAGGGATCCTAGCCATTCTTTGGCTCTACCCCGCAAAGAAAAAGGGAAGAGACGTGCGAATACTATCAAGCAGAGATACCATTCATTTTAAATGTACCATGATTTCCAAAAATTTTGAAGATGAGAGTTAGGATCTTTTGTGGCTAGGCCTCCAAAGCACCTTCCCTAACCATTTGTATCAACCCATTTTTAGTTCAAAGTTATTAGCATTGATAGGGGCATGGACTATTCCACGGCTGCTCGAGAATTAAACACAAAGTTGGAAATACTCCCGATAGGTTTAGGGTTATTGATGAGCTCGATCAGCCATTTCTTGAGGTTCTGCTCTTCCTTCGCTTAGGAGTCTCCTACAGGTCCTCTCGATCTCAGGATCAAAAGGGTGAAAGTCTGCAGCTCTCCCTTTGGGCATACACCTGGAGGAACAAAAAGAAAGAAATTAGATAAAAAAAAGAAAAACACCAACAACTAGAAAATAAAACAAAAAAAGTAAAGACATAAAACATAAAACTTGGGTTGCCTCCAAAGAAGCGCTTTCTTTAACGTCTTTAGCTAGACGGTGACTTATCAGGGCACATAAAATTGCTCATATTTCTTCGGGCTCTTCTTGCTCGAATCGATGTAGCCTTCTAAGTCTAAGAGGCCATCCTGTTTTTCTTCAGCCCCGGTCAGAAAATTATTTTTGGGATTTTTATTTATCAAAAGAAAAGAACTGAAATCAAAACAAGACTCGTGAGTGTAAGACAAATGGTTATAAAAAATAAAGGAAATTTCTGGGGATAAAATAAAAGAAGACTTCTCAGCCTCTAACTCTATCACCTGGATCTCTCCTGTGGAACTAAGTGTATCACCAGTGTCCTCCTCACTAACCTGATCATGGTGTGCCTCAGTCTACCCCAAACTATCCTCATTATCTTCTGAACAAATCCTCCTAGGTGGCATCTCCTGAGTGGTGAGGATAAGAAATTGTTCCTGTAAGGCCTTAAGGGAAACTACTAACTAGTCAAGGTATTGAGCTCTATCCTGTACTATTTCCCAAAGTCCTACCACCTCAGCTTCTAACCTATCCAACCTCTCTAATTCACTATGAACTAAATTTTTAAATTTCAATTCTAAGGTATATTCTGCAAATTGGTCCATAAGAGAAGATTTTTCTAGGGGTTGGTTAAGGTACGAAAAATTCTGGTTCCAAGTGCCTAAATAACTACCCTCATGTGAATTTTCATATATGTCAGGTACAGAATGGTAAAACATGGTATTCAGAAAAATCATGATGCACAAAACAAGGGTCCTGAGAGGGACAATAGAATGATAGAAACTCAAAATTATGCAAAGTCATACTTGAAAAATCAGTAATTTCACAACAAGACTTCACACAATATCAACACAACCAAAACAGGAAACAAAGACTCAAAAACACACAACTAAAATAACACAAATTAGGGAACAAACAATCACACAAAACAATTAAGGAAAGACAAACAAACAAGCTTTAGTCTAAAATTTTAAATTTTCTCCTAATATTAATTAATCTAAATAATCGCCATTCCCTGGCAACGGCGCCAAAAACTTGTTGCGAGATATTTTATTATATTGCAATACCGCAGTGTACGGGTCAAGTTTTAGTATAGTTATTTATGAGTCCAAGTATCGTCCTGGGTTTCTAGATTAATTATGTATTAAGATACTAATTCTCAAATTTAGCTAAAGCAACAAAACATGGATAGGTGTTTGACGAATAAGACAACCAAACAAACAAACATGTGGAGACAAGAATTGATAGAATTAAAGGAAGTGATTTTACAAGTTAATAACCTAACTACACATGCGTTGACCTCATGACATGAATTTATAAACAAGAAGTAAATTACTCAAGAAAACCTCTCGGTTCTTAGTGAGCCTCACACATGCAATAGAATTCATAGTCTCCATACGAACCTACAACATGCATGGCATTAAGTGACTTCTTTAAGTGTTTCCCTAAGAATTCTAGGTCACTCTCGTGCTAGACTATTAAGAGTTTTGACAATTTTGCTCTAATTCAAGCTTTATCTCTCGAGTCCACTTGAATCAACAAATTAAGGAGTGCAGAGCGAATGGAAAAAAATAAGAACAAAACATGCTTCAATATATTGTAATAAAGTCATAACAAAGAAATCAAATCCTACTACAATGCTTAGCTACTCTAAATCACATGAAAAGAAACTAAACAAGTAGAAAACGTCTTAGAACGCTATTACAAATTGAAAGAAAGAGAAATAAACTTAGGTGTCGATGTCGGTCCTTCGTCTCCGAGCTCCCTTCTTCGATCTCGAACCTCCACGAATGCTTTGGCTCCCAAAATCACTCTTTTCTCTCTTCTTACAAGGTGTGTTTCGAAATTAGGGCAAAACTCTACCAAATTGTGCTCCCCTTGCAATGAAATCATAAGAATATATTTATAGAAGGAATCGGTGCAGCGTTGCAACGCTAGGGACAGCGTTGCAACGCTGCACCCTAGGCGGCTGGCAATTAAGGAAATAATCGATGGCGTTGCAACGCCACTACCCTAACGCGCTCGCTCCTTGTCGAAATGGTGTTGCGACGCTGCAAGGGAGCGTTGCAACGCCCTATGTGCGGCTTCTCACTCAGGGCTTCTTATCGAGATAGTGTTGCAACGCCTTAAGGCAGCGTTGCAACGCTATCGCCTGGAGTCTTCAACTTGTTGCTGCAAAATTTATGATATTGCAATACCGCAGTGTACGAATCAAGTTTTAGTATAGTGATTTATGAGTCCAAGTATCGTCCTCGGGAATGGGTTTCTAGATTAATTAAGTATCAAGATACTAATTCTCAAATTTAGCTAAAGCAACAAAACATGGATAGGTGTTTGACGAATAAGACAACCAAACAAACAAACATGTGGAGACACGAATTGATAGAATTAAAGGAAGTGATTTTACAAGTTAATAACCTAACTACACATGCGTTGACGTCATGACATGAATTTATAAACAAGAAGTAAATTACTCAAGAAAACCTCTCGGTTCTTAGTGAGCCTCACACATACAATAGAATTCATAGTCTCCATACGAACCTACAACATGCATGGCATTAAGTAACTTCTTTAAGTGTTTCCCTAAGAATTCTAGGTCATTCTCATGCTAGAATTCTAAGGGTTTTAACAATTTTGTTCTAATTCAAGCTTTATCTCTCGAGTTCACTTAAATCAAAAAATTAAGAAGTCAAGAACGAATTGTCAAGAATAAGGACAAAACATGCTTCAATACATTGTAATAAAGTCATAACAAGCAAATCAAATCCTAACTGCAATGTTTAGCTAATCTAAATCACATGAAAAACAAACTAAACAAGTAGAAAACGTCTTAGAACGCTATTACAAATTGAAAGAAAGAGAAATAAACTTAGGTGTCGATGCCGGTCCTTCGTCTTCGATCTCGAACCTCCACGAATGCGTTGGCTCCCAAAATCACTCTTTTCTCTCTTCTTACAAGGTGTGTTTCGAAATTAGGGCAAAACTCTACCAAATTGTGCTCCCCTTGCAATGAAATCATAAGGATATATTTATAGAAGGAATCGGTGCAGCGTTGCAACGCTGCACCCTAGGCGGCTAACAATTAAGGAAATAATCGATGGCGTTGCAACGCTGAGAGCAGCGTTGCAATGCCGCTACCCTAACGCGCGTGCTCCTTGTCGAAATGGCGTTGCGACGCTGTAAGGCAGCGTTGCAACGCCCTATGTGCGGCTTCTCACGCGTGGCTTCTTATCGAGATAGCGTTGCAACGCTATCGCCTGGAGTCTTCAAAGCCTTTAAACAGCAAGCATGGCGTTACAACGCCATCACATCGGGTCATCATGCTTCGATTGGTTCTTTTTCTTCCAATTGATGTTATCTTTAGCTCCAAATAGCCCCGTTTTGATCTCGAGTGATCCAAATTGTCTCCAATAGTTCCGTTTAAGCTCTTAACCTGAAATTGAATAAATTAACCACGTAAAAGCCATGAAATCATCATAAAACTAGCAATAATTAAGCCTAAGGATAGCACATTTTGTGTGCTATCAAACACCCCTAAACTTAGACTTTTGCTAGTCCCGAGCAAAAACAGAGTTAAACATTAGATTGTTCTTAAACATACATTTGATTCAGGCCTCAAAGATTTAAGAGAATATTTTGCAATCACAGGAAACACTTAAACATTACACTTCAACAAGTAATTTAAAACTTTTCCTAAGTGTTCCTACGTGTGTGTGTGATTAGCCTATGTTCCCTTCATTTTTACTAAGTCCGGATCAACTTTATTAGGTTCTCCATTCAACTTCCCCCTACACTGGTCTTAATTACTAATCTTTGAGCCTCTCCACATTCAAGAAATAAACAACCTTACTCAGCACTTAATCACTCTTTTAATGCCACGTTTTCTATTTTCTTCTTTTTTTTGTGTGCAAGGACACTAGCTTTCACACATCCACTGCAGGGACCCTTATCCAGAGCACTCGCTCAATGAGTGGCCTAACTGATCACAGTGAAGGTAGCTCTTTTTGTCCTCTTGATTTTTTTTTAATTACAAACGAACAACAAAAATAAACTTTTTCACATAATGCACATATTATACAGATCATGCACTTTATATTGTCATTCACCCTATCCTGCAGTTTAACTCTCAAATCAGTTTTTAGACGTATCGAGGTGACATCAAACTTCTAAGCCTAATAACTTTGTTCTAAGCACTTCAAAACTACAGGAACACAGACTATGTGTATAATAGTGCAGGAAAACTCAAGCAAATTTTTAAATTAACTCAAATTCATATCATGCTCTCAAGTTTCAGCAGAATCACAGAAATTTTCAAATAAATCTCATCCTAGGCTATCATGATTATACTCACGTAAAGGAACAATCACCAATTCAGCACATACTCAGGACAGTTATAATAATTAAACAACATCCCACCCCCAAACTTAAACTAAACATTGTCCCCAATGTTTGTAGAAATAAGCATGAGGTAAGTATAAGGGTAGAAGTGAGCGACATCATCTCCCGGGTGATGGAGATCTTTCTGAGTTCCTTGGATAGCCAAAGCATGTGTGTTGGAGTTCCTCTGAATGGGAGCATGGATTTCAACGAAGAAGGGCATCTCCACAACCTACGAAGTAAAACAACAACTAACTAAGAATTGAAAAGCAACAACTAAAACAAGCTAAAGACAGAAAAACAAAAGTAAGTAAAGCTTTGGTTGCCTCCCAAGAAGCGCTTTGTTTAACGTCTTTTAGCTAGATTGTACTCCCTCAAGGTGTTTCCTTCCTTGCTTGTAGTGCCTGGAGTGATGTGTTCATTTGGCCAATCTGGGTCTCTATATTCTTTATTGCAGCTCCATGACTGGTCACTATACCAGATAAACTAGTGACTGCATTTTCCAGCTGGTTAGACCGACTTCTGGATTCAGCTATGAAGGAGTGCAATGTGTCTTCCAAAGATTGTTTCCTCTCTGATGTAGAAGCATGCCCTGTAGGAGGATGCAACACATTTTTATTGTTAGCATAAGAAAAGTTTTCATGATACCTCAAACTTGGATTGTAATGTGTTGGAAGGTTATTCTGATTCTGGTTCCCTCCATAGTTGTTGCTCCTGTTGTTCAGGTAGTTCAATTGCTCCATAGTGGATTCTCCATTGGGTTGGGAGCATTGAGAGGACATCCCTGTTTGTGGTGATCCTGCAAAATTATTCAAGGCATGAGTGAGAGATGCCATATGAGATCTAAGAGAAGTTACCTCATCCAGTTGATACAATCCACTCATCGGCTTAGATCATCATTGTCTGTGAGGCCACCGGTAGCCGATAGCGGTTGACATTTCCTCAAGGAGGGCACGTGCTTACCGCGCGATTTTACGCCATGAAAGCCCTCTCAAAGCGATGGCATCGAGAATAGTCTGGTTTTGCCTTCCGGTCCGTTATAAACAATTGCACTGGAGCCATCTGGGTAGCCATGTTGTGGGCACCTTCCGAGCATGTCCCCTGCACCTTTCCGGGCCTCAAATAACTGCTCTCCCTCTTGCTGCTTGAATGTTCCTATCTCAGTCCTTAACCTTGCAGCTTTGACAGGTGGAAAGAATTTGGTCATGAAGGCTTGGGACAACTCCTCCTATGAAGTGAAAATGCCTGAGGGAAGGGATCCTAGCCATTCTTTGGCTCTACCCTGCAAAGAAAAAGGGAAGAGACGTAAGCGAATACTATCAGCAGAGATACCATTCATTTTAAATGTACCACTGATTTCCAAATAATTTTGAAGATGAGAGTTAGGATCTTCTGTGGCTAGGCCTCTGAAAACACCTTCCCTAACCATTTGTATCAGCCGTGTTTTCAGTTCAAAGTTATTAGCATTGATAGGGGCATGGACTATTCCAGCCTACTCAGAATTAAACACAGGTTGGAAATAGTCCCTGATAGGTTTAGGGTTATTGATGAGCTCCTGATCAACCATTTCTTGAGGTTCTGCTCTTCCTTCCCTTAGGAGTCTCCTACAGGTCCTCTCGATCTCAGGATCAAAAGGGTGCAAGTCTGCAGCTCTCCCTTTGGGCATACACCTGGAGGAACAAAAAGAAAGAAATTAGATAAAAAAAAGAAAAACACCAACAAGTAGAAAATAAAACAAAAAAAATAAAGACATAAAACATAAAACTTGAGTTGCCTCCCAAGAAGCGCTTTCTTTAACGTCTTTAGCTAGACGGTGACTTATCAGGGCACATAAAATTGCTCATATTTCTTCGGGCCCTTCTTGCTCGAATCGATGTAGCCTTCTAAGTCTAAAAGGCCATCCTGTTTTTCTTCAACCCCGTTCAGAAAATTATTTTTGGGATTTTTATTTATCAAAAGAAAAAAACTGAAATCAAAACAAGACTCGTGAGTGTAAGACAAATGGTTATAAAAAATAAAGGAAATTTCGGGGAATAAAATAAAAGAAGACTTCTCAGCCTCTAACTCTATCACCTGGATCTCTCCTATGGAACTAAGTGTATCACCAGTGTCCTCCTCACTAACCTGATCATGGTGAGCCTCAGTCTCCCCCAAACTATCCTCATTATCTTCTGAACAAATCCTCCTAGGTGGCATCTCCTGAGTGGTGAGGATAAGAAATTGTTCCTGTAAGGCCTTAAGGGAAACTACTAGCTGGTTAAGATATTGATCTCTATCCTGTACTATTTCCCAAAGTCCTACCACCTCAGTTTCTAACCTATCCAACCTCTCTAATTCACTATGAACCAAATAACTACCCTCATGTGAATTTTCATATATGTCAGGTACAGAATGGTAAAAATTAGACACATGGTATTCAGAAAAATCATGATGCACAAAACTAGGGTCCTAAGAGGGACAATAGAATGGTGGAAACTCAAAATTATGCAAAGTCATACTTGAAAAATCAATAATTTCACAACAAGATTTCACACAATATCAACACAACCAAAACAGGAAACAAATACTTAAAAACACACAAAACTAAAATAACTCAAATAAGGAAACAAACAATCACACAAAACAATTAAGGAAAGACAAACAAACAAGCTTTAGTCTAAAATTTTAAATTTTCTCCTAATATTAATTAATCTAAATAATCGCCATTCCCTGGCAACGGCGCCAAAAACGTGTTGCTGCAAAATTTATGATATTGCAATACTGCAGTGTACGGGTCAAGTTTTAGTATAGTGATTTATGAGTCCAAGTATCGTCCTCGGGAATGGGTTTCTAGATTAATTAAGTATTAAGATACTAATTCTCAAATTGAGCTAAAGCAACAAAACATGGATAGGTGTTTGACGAATAAGACAACCAAACAAACAAACATGTGGAAACACGAATTGATAGAATTAATGGAAGTGATTTTACAAGTTAATAACCTAACTACACATGCATTGACCTCATGAGATGAATTTATAAACAAGAAGTAAATTACTCAAGAAAACCTCTCGGTTCTTAGTGAGCCTCACACATGCAATAAAATTCATAGCCTCCATACGAACCTACAACATGCATGGCATTAAGTAACTTCTTTAAGTGTTTCCCTAAGAATTCTAGGTCATTCTCATGCCAGAATTCTAAGGGTTTTAACAATTTTGTTCTAATTCAAGCTTTATCTCTCGAGTTCACTTAAATCAACAAATTAAGAAGTCAAGAACGAATTGTCAAGAATAAGGACAAAACATGTTTCAATACATTGTAATAAAGTCATAACAAGCAAATCAAATCCTAACTACAATGTTTAGCTACTCTAAATCACATGAAAAATAAACTAAACAAGTAGAAAACGTCTTAGAACGCTATTACAAATTGAAAGAAAGAGAAATAAACTTAGGTGTCGATGTCGGTCCTTCGTCTCCGAGCTCTCGTCTTCGATCTTGAACCTCCACGAATGCTTTGGCTCCCCAAATCACTCTTTTCTCTCTTCTTACAAGGTGTGTTTCGAAATTAGGGCAAAACTTTACCAAATTGTGCTCCCCTTGCAATGAAATCATAAGGATATATTTATAGAAGGAATCGGTGCAGCGTTGCAACGCTAGGGACAGCGTTGCAACGCTGCACCCTAGGCGGCTGGCAATTAAGGAAATAATCGATGGCGTTGCGACGCTGAGGGCAGCGTTGCAACGCCGCTACCCTAACGCGCGCGCTCCTTGTCGAAATGGTGTTGCGACGCTGCAAGGCAGCGTTGCAACGCCCTATGTGCGGCTTCTCATGCGTGGCTTCTTATCGAGATAGCGTTGCAACGCCCTAAGGCAGAGTTGCAACGCTATCGCCTGGAGTTGCATAAGATGTAACTAGGTTATAAGAAGCAACCTAAGCTTTTGCAAACCTAAGTGTGCCATTTAGTTGTGTTGTTGGAAAGGTTCCAAAACACAATCTCTCTCTCACACAAATATCTCATCTCACCTAAAGAGAACCCACCTTCCACCCTCACCTAGAGAACAAGGGAGAAGATCCGGTGGTAGTGTCCGTGATCGCTTGGGTTCGTGTTGCTGAGATTGTAGCAGTAGGAGAAGGAACACTCGAAGAAAGGTTCTTCAAAGGTAATATTTCTTGTTGTCCATATTCTGTTTTTATGATTAATCTATTATATTTAGTTCTTGAATGTAATTGTTGTAACGAAATTAAGAACGCGCGATTCACAATCGCTTCCGCTGCGGCACTCGATTCCCTTCAATTGGTATCAGAGCCCAATTACGTTCTTGATTTACGTTCTGGATTTTTCAAGAACGAGGTGGGATTTACTGTTTTGCATGAGATGTATGAACGGTTTGCAAATTAGATGTTTTCGATTTTGGCACTTAAATTTACAATTTTTCCATTAAATCGTTAAGTGTAAAGGGTCCGGTGTTTTGGGCAATTTTAATTGTAAATTGAGTCTGTAAGTCCGTGTCGGTCGAGCCAAAGTGGTTGCTGAGAAGATCGGAGCGAAAACGAGCAGGGAATAGGAGATTCCTGAAGGGAATGAAAATCTCCACGCAGCGGAAGATGATTGAATCGTCATGGGAAACAGGCTGACAAAGTTGTCGCCCAGAAGGGCAAGTAAGTCAAAGACGTTGCTGACAAAGGAAAGTGTTTCCACTGCAACGAAGACGGGCATTGGAAACGGAACTGTCCGAAGTACATTGCAGAAAAGAAGAAGGAAGGTAAATATGATTTACTTTGCCTAGAAGCTTGTTTAGTGGATAATGATAAAACAGCTTGGATACTTGATTCAGGCGACACTAATCATATTTGCTCTTCTTTTCAGGGAATTGATTCCTGGCAGCAGCTATAGCAAGGAGAGATAACGCTCCGGGTTAAAAATGGAGAAGTCGTCTAAGCTGTAGCAGTAGGCACAATGAAGCTTTATTTTGGCAAGAAATATGTATTGTTGGACAATATATTAGTGATACCAGGGTTTACTAGAAACCTTATTTTCATTTCTTGCCTTATTGAACAATGTATTTCTGTTTCCTTTTCTATGAATAAAGTGTTTATTTTGAAGAAAGGTTTAGAAATATGTTAAGCTTTATTAGAAAATGGATTGTATGTTTTAAGGCCTAATTCAGTCAAAATGGTTTTGAACACTGAATTATTTAAAACTGCAAACGCACAAACTAAGAAACATAAAATTTCTCCTAAAGAAAATGCTCATCTTTGGCATCTAAGATTGGGTCACATTAATCTCAATAGGATTGAGACATTGGTAAAGAAGCAAGTATGTGAATCATGCCTAGAAGGCAAAATGACTAAAAGACCTTTTAGTGGAAAAGGTTATAGAGCCAAAGATCCTCTAGAGCTTATACATTCAGACCTTTGTGGTGGGAGATGAATGTCAAAGCCAAGGAGGATATGAATATTTCATCTCTTTTATAGATGATTATTCCAGATATGGGCATATTTACCTAATGCACCACAAGTCTGAAACACTTGAAAAGTTCAAGGAATTCAAGACTAATGTTGAAATTCAATTAGGTAAAAGAGTTAAAACACTTCGATCGGATCGAGGTGGAGAGTACATGGATTTAAAATTCTAGAACTATATGATAGAACATGGAATTACATCTCAACTCTCAGCTCCCGGCACACCACAGCAAAACGGTGTATCGGAAAGGAGAAATAGAACCTTGTTGGACATGGTTCGATCAATGATGAGTTATGCTCATCTCCCTAGTTCCTTTTGGGGTTATGCAGTGGAGACTGCAGTATACATTTTGAATAGTGTGTCCTCCAAAAGTGTTTCTGAAACACCTTTTGAACTCTGGAAAGGACGTAAAGGTAGTTTATGTCACTTCAGAATATGGGGTTGTCCAGCACATGTGCTTGTGACAAATCCAAAGAAGTTGGATTCACGTTCAATGTTGTGCCTATTCGTAGGATACCCAAAAGAAATAAGAGGTGGTTTATTCTATAATCCTAAGGAAGATAAGGTCTTTGTGTCGACAAATGCCACTTTCTTGGAGGAGGACCACATAAGGGACCACAAACCAAAAAGTAAGGTAGTGTTGAGTGAGTTAGATGGAACAATAGCAAAGGTTGCTAATAAGAACTATAGTACGTCAACAAGAGTTGTTGATACTAGTTTGTCTAGTCAAGAGGGTCCATCTCAAGAATTGAGTATGCCTCGACGTAGTGGGAGGGTTGTGATACAGCCTGACCGTTACATGGGTTTAGCTGAAACCCAAGTTGTTATACCAGATGACAACTGCGAGGATCCATTGAATTATAATCAAGCAATGATTGACATTGACAAAGACAAATGGGCCATAGCCATGGACCAAGAAATGGAGTCTATGCATTTCAATTCTGTTTGGGATCTTGTAGATAAGCCTGATGGGGTAAAACCTATAGGTTGTAAGTGGATCTACAAGAGAAACGCGGTGTAGATGGGAAGGTGCAAACCTTTAAAGCTAGACTAGTAGCAAATGGTTATACCCAGGTTGAAGGGGGTCGACTATGAGAGACCTTTTCACCTGTTGCTATGGTAAAGTCTATTCGTATCCTTCTTGCCATTTCCGCATATTATGACTATGAGGTATGGCAAATGGATGTCAAGACAGCCTTTTTGAATTGCAATCTTGAGGAAACCATCTACATGGACCAACCCAAAGGGTTCATTAAACCAGGACAAGAGCAAAAGGTTTGCAGGCTTAAAAGGTCGATTTATGGACTGAAACAAGCCTCTAGGTCCTGGAATATAAGATTTGATGAGGCTATCAGATCTTATGGTTTTGACCAGAATTATGATGAACCTTGTGTCTACAAGAAAATCATCAATAGTTCTGTTGCTTTCCTAATTCTCTATGTGGATGATATCTTGCTCATTGGGAATTATGTAGGTTATCTTACTAACATCAAGGAATGGCTAGCTACGCAGTTCCAAATGAAAGATTTGGGTGATGCACAGTTTGTTCTTGGGATCCAGATTGTCCGGAACCGCAAGAATAAAACACTAGCCTTTTCTCAAGCATCATACGTAGACAAAGTGTTGTCAAGGTTTAAGATGCAAGATTCCAAAAAGGGCTTGTTGCCTTTTAGACATGGAATCCATTTGTCTAAGGAATAGTGTCCTAAGACACCTCAAGGAGTTGAGGATATGAGACGGATTCCTTACGCATCAGCTGTTGGGAGCCTGATGTACGCCATGTTGTGTACTAGGCTTGACATCTGTTTTGCAGTTGGGATGGTCAGTAGGTATCAATCCAATCCAGGACTTGAACACTGGACAGCGGTTAAAACAATCCTTATGTATCTTCGGAGAACAAGACATTACATGCTTGTGTATGGGGCTAAGGATTTGATCCTCACAGGATACACGGATTCTGACTTTCAGACTGATAAAGATTCTCGGAAATCAACATCGTGGTCGATGGCCACCCTTAACGGAGGAGAGCGTAGTATGGCGAAAGCGTCAAGCAAGGATGCATCGCTGATTCCACCATGGAGGCCAAATATGTAGCAGCTAAGGAGGTCGTTTGGTTAAGGAAATTTATGCTAAATTTGGAAGTTGTTCCAAATATGACTTTGCCCATCACTGCATTTGACATTGCGATAATAAGGTGGTGCAGTGGCAAATTCGAGGGAACCCCGAAGTCACAAGAAGGGAAAGCATATAGAACGGAAGTATCATCTCATCCGGGAGATCGTGCATAGAGGAGACGTGATTGTCACAAAGATAGCCTCAGAGTACAACATTGCTGATCCTTTTACAAAGGCTCTCACGGCTAAAGTTTTTGAGAGTCACCTAAAAGGTCTAGGTTTACAAGTCTTCCCCAACTAGGGCAAGTGGGAGTATTTTGTACAAAGGCGTTAAATGCCCTAGTTTATTGTATTTACATTACTGTAATGTTTAGTACTCCACAAGCTTTAGGTCAAGTGGGAGATTGTTGGGATTTATGCCCTTAAGTTGTGTAATTTTGATCAATTAAATAAAGTGTTATTTGTTTTGATAAGATTACAGTCTTGCTTTTATAAATCCAATAAACTAAACTCCAAGGTTATAACGTTTATCTTGAAATCAGTGTAGTGGACACTATTTGGGTTGACTTCAAGATTATAACCTATATAGTCTATGGTATAAGAATAAGGTTGGAAACCTCATTCTGGTAACACCATGGATGCGGCCCACTTTGTAATTAGTACAAATGAGGTAATCCAACTTATTCATGTAGTTGAAATGCGAGTGGGGGCATCCTGTATGAAGAGTTCATACAAGACTGGATCGCAAATTATTAGTCTAACCAGTGTAACACCGTTAAAATGATAAGACTAGTAATTTATAGATGGTCATTAGTGACTCGACTGAATCTGAGCAAGTTAAGAACTCCCGCTTATGGGGTTTGTCTTTAGACTAGTATGGGTGAGAGTGGTGCATAGCCGACTCAATAAGCCTACCTTCTCGGGGTGACAGTAACCTCGTAGGTAGCTGGGAGCATAAGCTGTGCAAGATGGAATTCACTCATCCTCTCTCGAGGAATTAGATAGGTTGTTCCCTAAGAACCGACTCTGTGTCTTGAACAACGGGCCCCGCCATCTATGAGGGTATGAGTCTAAGGTATGACCTTAGACTTGTTGTTCATTAGAGGATCAGTGGTGCTTAAGGAACAAAGAGGTAATCACAGGATAAAGCGGTAATTTGACCCGGTTTGTGATTACAAACAACTGTGAAGGGTCGACTCATGGGTAATGACTATATCGGTGGACACAATAATATCTACTGAGTGAGGAGAGTGCGGCTACAAGTGCTGTAGTGGAGTGACTTTGTAGTTAATGAATATTGATCAGCTGGATCAAAGAGTTTGATCAGTTAATCTCACATCATTGGAGCTCATGATCTCTAGGTCCATTAGATCCCTCTGTTGGCTCAATATGGTAATATTGAGGGTATAAAATTAGAAGTGAAATTGAAGTGTTCAATTTCATACAAGAGGTGTCATATCTATTATATATGATATAATTGATATCATATATAGTTTTAATGTGAATTAGATTCATATATAATTTATATACTAAAGAGAGAATAAATGAGGGGTAGGATGGTCATTTCCACCCCATTCGCTATATATATGGTTGCATGAGATGTAACAAGGAAAAAAAAAGTCATTCTAAGACATTCTAAGCAATTCCTAGCCTTTTGTTGTTGTTGGAAAAGTTCCAAGACAACAAATGTCTCTCTCACAAAACACTTCACTATTCCTAAAGGGAACCCACCTTCCTCACCTAGAGAACAAGGGAGAAGATCCGATGGTAGTGTCGGTGTTCGTACGAGTTCGTGTTGCTGAGATCGTGACCGTGGGAGAGAGGATCACTCGAAGAAAGGTTCTTCAAAGGTAACATTCTTGTTGTCCATTCTATTTTATGCTTAATCTTGTTATTTGTGTTCTTGAATAAATCGTTGTAACTAAATCAAGAGCGCGCGATTCGCAATCGCTTCCGCTGCGGGGACTTTGATTCCCTTAAGATCCCTAGGTCATTCAAAATTTTGCAATGATACCCTAAAGGTTTAGAATGACCGTCACCGAAGGGTGAACAGAACACTCCTCCTCTAGGACGAGACTTTCTCGATCAGACTCTAAACCCAGAATAACTCTTATTACATTAGGCGTCCAACTACCATTGTTCGGTCGAATTCATTAACACTTAACGAATTCTGTGAGTGTCACCCTCAATCTTTAAGTTTCCAAGCATCTGTCCAAACAATAGCCACCGAAGGGTGAACCAAGAAGGAAAACTAACCAGGAAATTGTATCCCTTTCGGGAATTCACGGTGTTCCGACTCCCATGAGCGGCCAGGGATTGTCTGGTCCAGGCCAAACTAGCAGGCGGATCATAGGCGTCTCACGGTGTGAATCGAAAGAAGAGACCGTGGGTCTCGTTTTCACAAGTCCCGCTCCCACTCACTTTACAAATGCCACCGGAAGGGGGATGCTCCCATTTGCGCCACGAGGCCGAGTATAGATCTCACGCTGCGGACTTAAAGGAGATTTGTGGTTGGAAAAACAAATGTATCTCATACACTTTATTTCCTCCCACTCAGCACTTTAATTTTAATCGGAATTGACCTAGATAAACTGACTAAAATTTACCTAAGTTTACCAATATAACTCTTATATGGTAATAACCTAAGTCTATAATCACATTATAACTTAGGTCTATGTGAGTAAATTAAAACACTTTTAATTAGCGACACTCACGATAAGTATAATCTAAGAATCTCCGGACCGAATTCACTCCCAGGTCGGTTTCCAGGTAAGGGTGTTCCGCAAGCCTCAACTTAAATACCCCAGCCTTAGACAAAACTTTCCTTAGACAGAGTTACTAATCACTCTCCATTCATAGACTAAACTTTGATTTCCTAATTTCTAATCTCATTAGAAAAAAGAAAACCTAAGTCTAATTATTCAAGTTCTAAACTCTTTAAAACTAATAATTAACTTAGGTTGCATGCATTTCTATGTTATAGTGCTTGATCATTCATCACATGAATAACTATATACTATAACATAACATAATTCATCACATCACATGGATATAAATGCATGAGCATACTTTAATCTAAAAAATATAACACTTATATTAATTAAATTAAACATGCATATAATTATATTATAACTCTTATAATATAACCTATCATGCAAACTATATATTATAACTCTTATAATATAAATGATGCATGAAAATGTTTAACCTAAGGTGGGATTTTAAATCTATATGACATACAATATGCACATAGAATTTAATTAAATCATACATCTCATGCATAAAATAATTAAATAGCAAAAATAGACCGGTTTTGGCACCTAGGGGCAATTATTTAATTAAATAACATTATTATAACACTTATATTAATATTATTTAATAAAATAATTAATTAAATAAATAAAAATTACATTTTACAAAAATAATTAAAAATACAATTTAATTTTCGAAAATAAACTGCCCCACTATCTCCACAACTGCCCACGTTTGGAAACTCCCCGCGAACTGCTCCTCAACGCGTGCAGCGTTGCAACGCTGTCGCTTCCAGCGTCGACCCAACGTTCTCAACGCCAGCGGCGTTGCAACGTTGTCCTGCAGCACACCTTTCTCCCGCTGGCACAACGTTGAGATGCCAAGGAACAACGTCTCAACGTCGTCGCCTGTACAGCAAACTCCTTTGCTGTTTGTGCTTCGAAATTTGCCCGTTTCCGCTTCGATTTCTTCACAGCAACTCTTGCTACTAAAGACTCGAACTTTACAGACTCAATTTACAACAAAATTCCCAAAAACAACGGGCCCTTACATTGATCTCATCAACATAAAATCGTAAATCTAAAATGTCAAAATCGAAAACATCCAAATTCGCAAACCAGCATTCATCTCATGAATTAAAGGTAAATTACTCACCTATTTTAACAAAAACAGTGCATAATGAAGAACCATCGACCTACCTCTGATACCAATTGAAGGGAATGAAAATCCCCGCGCAGCGGAAGACGATCGAATCGTCATGGTATCATTACGCTACTTGAATTTTGTCAAAGTGATCTAACTATTAGATCTAGGCTAAACATGCAAAAGAGGAAGAATTTACAGCGAGAAGAATGTACTTACTTGTTGTAGACAAATCTTCTAAAATCCTTCCTTGATCACGAACGTTTCGTGCTTCTCGAACTCAACAAAACCCTCTCTCGAACGAAACCCGAACACAAGCACTTGGAGTCTCGGTTGTTCTTCCTTTGGAAAGGAGGAGAGTTGTGGGACGACTCTAGAGTTTTGGAGAGGGAGGAGAGTTGAGAGAGTAGAGAGAATTTTGATCTCTTCTCTTTGATCAAAATAAAAAAATGAGAGACTTTCTTGAATTCCTTCTTGCAAGAAGGGATTAAATAGTGGAAATGATGGAGTTAAAATCTCCACATTATTACCACTTTACCACAACCATAGGTTATCCAAATCTCATTTGCATAACCACATAATATAAGATACCTCATATCTCATATTGCAAATCTCATTTGCAATAATTGTGGATTAATTAAATTGAATCACATCCAATTTAATTTCTCTCAATTAATTTCTCCAATTAGCCCTAATTCAACAATTATGCTAACCTATAGTTTATTATGAATCTCATTCACATTAAACTATATATTATATCATTCATAGGTCATATAAATGACATAAATGCCCTTAAAGTGAAATTGAACACTTCAATTTCATACCAAAACATTAACCCTTCTTTTAACCTGATTGAGCGGTGAGGACCTAATGGACCTACTCTGATGGCGGGCTCCAATGATCCGAGATTAACATGTCAAACTCTTTAACACGGTTAATCAACATTCATTAGCTACGGTAGCACTCCACTATAGCCCGTAGTTGCACTCCCGTCAGTGCAGAATATTACGTGTCCACTGATATAACCAATGCCCATGAGTCGACCCTTCACAGGTTGTTCGTAGAGACACGATCGGGTCAAATTACCGCTTTACCCCTGTGTCTACCTCTTGTTCCTTAAGTCCCCACTGCTCCTCTAATGAACAATATATTGTGATGGTCCAACCATACACAACACCCTTCTCGGGCCAGTGAGAAGGTGGGCGCCCGTTATCCAAGTCCTGGAGACAACACTTAAGGGAACAACCCCTCTAGTTTCCTTAAAGGCGGGAACGAGTGAATTCCATCTCGCGTAGTTAAGTTCCGGCTCCCTACTTGGTCTCGTCCACGAGAAGATAGGCATATTGGGCGAGTAAGCGTGACCACCCTCACCCGCACTAGTCAAAGGACGGACCCGCAGATGAGGAGTCCGTAACACGCTCAGGATTCAGGTCGAGTCACTAATGGTCATCTACGAAGTTATTAGTCCTTACTGTCAACGATGTTACATCAGTAGGTCTAATAATTCACGGTCCGATCTTGTACAATCTCATTGCACAGGATGCCCCCCACTCGCATGTCAACCACATAAACGAAGTCGGATCGCCTCGTTTGTATCTAATACAAAAGCGGTCGCATCCACGGTGTATCGAGGATTAGGTCTCCAACCCTATCCATATATCAGACCGTTCGGGTCATTAACTCGAACGTGATCCTCCCCCTGTGTGTCCACTACACACCGTTCAAGTTCTAGTTCTCTCATAAATTCAATGACCCTGGAGCTTAGTTTATTGAAAAAGTTTATAAATATTGCGAGACACAAAGTAATGAAATAAATAACTCTTATTAATTTCAAACAGTAAATTACAAACACGAGATTAGGACAAAAATCCCAATAATTCCACATGTTGTATGTGTGCAGCGTTGCAACGCTTTTCATTGGCGTTGCAACGCTGCGCTTGCGGAAGGAGCGTGCTGGAGACGACAGCGTTGCGCAACACTGCTGCTGAGGCGCGTTTCAACCGGCAGAAAAGGACAAACTGCAGCATTGCAACGCCACAGGCGTTTCATGCGAAGGAGCAACGGGCAAAATTTTGTATTTATTATATATAATAAATATAAAAATGTTTTATACTTATTTGTATTTAATTTATTTAATTTTAATTAATATAATTAGATTATATTAATTAAAATTAATTTTAGGGTGCCAAAATTGGTCTAATTTTGCTATTTAAATTATGCAATTGTTGTGTAATTATTGCCATGCATAATGTATGCTTTTATTTTAGAAATCTCACCTTAGGTTAAGCATTTTCATGCATCATTTATAATATAAAGACCTTAGGTTATCTAGTTGTAATTAGATTAGAATTAGGAACCAAGTAATTTATAAGCTATGATTAAAAGAGGAACTCTGTCTAAGGAAGGTTCTGTCTAGGTTGGGGTATTTAAGCTGACGGAAATGGAACACCCCTACCTGAAACTGACCTGGGAGTGAAATTTAATCAGAGAGTTTATAAATTACAGTAGCGCCAGCGGGTTTATTAAGGGGTTAATAAACTAGAAATCCTAGGTTTAATATAAGTAGTTATATTAACAAACTTAGGATAAAATCAATATAAGAGTTATATTGATTATCGATATAAGAGTTATATTGATAGAGTTAGGTAAAATCATTAGTCGGGTTTTAGCCTAAGTAAGATTCCTATAACTTTAAAGTATCCAGTGGGAGGAAAAGTGTATATGATACATATTTTTTCACCAACGTTATCTCCAGAAAATTCACACCGTGAGACTCATACTTGGCCTCGTGGCGCAAATGGGAGCGTCCCCCTTCGGATGGTGTTTGTATGAGTCAATATCAAGGTGAATTAAGAGGGTACTTATAGTGAGTGGGAGCAGGTTTAGTGAAAAACAAAACCTATGGTCTCTTTTGTCGGTTTACACCGTTAGACCACTATGGTCAGCCTGCTAGTTTGGCCTGGACCAGACAATCCCTTCCGAGGGCTTGATCATAGGGGATCGAACACAGTAGACACCCGAAAGGGATAAGGATTTCCTTAGTTTGTTTTTCAATCTAGTCCTCCCTTCGGCGAATTTTATTGGATGAAGACTTTGGGATCTAAAGACAGAGGGTTACACTCACGGGCTACATAAGTTGTGTATGTATCCTAACTGAAAAATGGTAACTAAAGCCTATAAGAATAAGAGTTATTCTGGCATTAGGTTTTGGTCAAGAGTGTCTTGGTCCATTGCAAATTATAAATGGTCTGGGAATCATTTGATAATTAGCTAAAACATGATTGGATTAGAGTTATAGCAAGAAACTCATATAAGTACGTTTGTAAATTTTTTCAGCAAAAATGTCTAGTTCTATTATTTCCTTATTGGATGCGGAAAAGTTAACCAGATAGAATTTGATGACTTGGAAAAACAATCTCAACATTGTATTGGTAGCGGATGATCTGAAGTTTGTGCTCACTGAGGAGTGTCCTCAGGTGCCAGGCTCGAATGCGTCACGAAATGTTCGTGATGCATATGATTGATGGATCAAGGCCAATAATAAGGCCAAGGTCTACATGCTAGCAAGTATGTCGACATATTAGCCATGAAGCATGAGGGCATGATAACCGCTAAGGAAATCATGGATTCTGTGTAGGGTATGTTTGGACAACAGTCCACACAGTCCCGACAGAATGCCCTAAAGTACATATTTAACTCAAGGATGCGGAGGGTAAATCTTGGGATCATGTCCTGGATATGATGGTGCACTTCAACATCGCAGAGTCGAATGGTGCTTCCATCGATGAATCGAGCCAGGTCAGCTTCATTCTGAAACCCTTCCAGATAGTTTCCTATAATTTAGAAGTAATGTTGTTATGAACAAGCTTACTTTTAATCTTACCTCCCTTACGAATGAACTCGGACCTTTCAATCTTTGATGAAAATTCGGGGATCAAAAGGTGAGGCAAATGTTGCGGTAGGAGTTATCACAGAGGTTCGACCTCTGGGACAAAAACAGTGACTTTATCTTCTTCTAACCTGAAAGGGAAGAAGAAAAACATGAAGAAGGTTGGTAAAGGGAAACAAGCTGACAAAGCTGCCGCCCAGAAGGGAAAGAAAGTCAAAGAAGCAGGGAATTGATTCCTGACAGCAGCTACAGAAAGGAGAGATAACACTCCGACTTGGAAAGAAATATATGTTGTTGGACAATATATTAGTGATACCAGGGTTTACTAGAAACCTTATTTTAATTTCTTGCCTTATAGAACAATGTATTTTTGTTTCCTTCTCTATGAATAAAGTGTTTATTTTGAGTAAAGGTATAGAAATATGTGCAGCTTCATTAGAAAATGGGTTGTCTGTCTTAAGGCCTAATTCAGTCAAAATGGTTTTGAACACTGAATTATTTAAAACTGCAAACGTACAAACTAAGAAACGTAAAATTTATCCTAAAGAAAATGCTCATCTTTGGCATCTAAGATTGGGTCACATTAATCTCAATAGGATTGAGAGATTGGTAAATAATGGACTTCTAAATGAATTAGAAGAAAATACTTTACCGGTTTGTGAATATGATGACAATGATGACTTGGAAAAAGAAACTCAACACTATATTGGTAGTGGATGATCTAAAGTTTATGCAAACTGAGGAGTGTTCTCAGGTGTCAGGCTCGAATGCGTCACGAAATGTTCGTGATGCATATGATCGATGGATCAAGGCCAATGATAAGGCCAAGGTCTACATGCTGGCAAGTATGTCTGACATATTAGCCAAGAAGCATATGGGCATGATAACCGCCAAGGAAATCATGGATTCTGTGCAAGGTATGTTTGGACAACAGTCCACACAGGCCCGACATAATGCCCTAAAGTACGTATTCAACTCGAGGATGCCAGAGGGTACATCTGTTCGGGATCATGTCCTGGATATGATGGTGTTGGGATTTATGCCCTAAACTTGTGAAATTTTGATCAATTAAATAAAGTGTTATTTGTTTTGATAAGATTACAGTCTTTCTTTAATAAATCCAATAAACTAAGCTCCAAGGTTATAACATTTATCTTGAATATCAGTGTAGTGGACACTATTTGGGTTGAGTTCAAGAATATAACCTAAATGGTCTATGGTATAAGAATAAGGTTGGAAACCTCATTCTGGTAACACCATGGATGCGACCCACTTTGTAATTAGTACAAATGAGGTAATCCAACTCATTCATGTAGTTGACATGCGAGTGGGGGCATCTGTATAAAGAGTTCATACAAATTTGGATCGCAAATTATTAGTCTAACTAGTATAACACCGTTAACAGGATAAGACTAGTAATTTATAGATGGTCATTAGTGACTCGACCTGAATCCTGAGCAAGTTAAGAACTCCTGCTGATAGGGATTTGTCCTTAGACTAGTATGGGTGAAAGTGGTCTGTAGTCGGCTCAATAAGCCTACCTTCTCGAGGTCGAACCTCGTAGGTAGCTGGGAACTTAAGCTGTGCAAGATGGAATTCACTCATTCCTACACTAAGGAATTAGATAGGTTGTTCTCAAGAACCGACTCGTGTCTTGAACAATGGGGCCCCGCCCTCTATGAGGGTATGTGTCTAAGGTAGGACCTTCGACTTGTTGTTCATTAGAGGATCAGTGGTGCTTAAAGAGAAAAGAGGTAATCACAGGGGTAAAACAGTAATTTGACCCAGTTGTGATCACGAACAACCTGTGAAGGGTCGACTCATGGGTAATGACTATATCAGTGGACACAATATTATCTACAGTGAGGAGAGTGCGGCTACAAGTCTATAGTGGAGTGACTTGTAGTTAATGAATATTGATTAACTGGATCAAAAGAGTTTGATCAGTTAATCTCACATCATTGGAGCTCATGAACTGTAGGTCCATTAGATCCCTCCGTTGGCTCAACATGGTAATATTGAGGGTATAAAGTTAGGAGTGAAATTGAAGTGTTCAATTTCATACATGAGGTGTTATATCAATTATATATGATATAATTGATATAATATATAGTTTTAATGTGAATTAGATTCATATATAAACTATATACTAAAGAGAGATTAAAGGAGGGGTAGGCTGGTCATTTCCATCCTATTTCTCTATATATATGGTTGCATGAGATGCAACTAGGTTAAGAAATTACAAGCTCTCTTGTTGTGTTGTTTGAAGAGTTCCAAAGCACACATCTCTCTCAAAATACCTCATCTCTCCTAAAGGGAACCCACCTTCCTCCCTCACCTAGAGAACAACGGAGAAGATCTGGTGGTCGTGTCTTCGTACGTTGGAGTTCCTATTGTTGAGATCGTGATCGTGGGAGAGTGGAGCACTCGATGAAAGGTTCTTCAAAGGTAATTTTCTTGTTGTCCATTCTGTTTTACATGCTTAATCTAGTTATTTTTGTTCTTGAATTTATCGTTGTAACTAAATCAAAAGCGCGCGATTCGCAATCGCTTCAGCTGCGGGACTTCGATTCCCTTCAGATGGTGCACTTTAACATCGTGGAGTCGAATGGTGCTTCCATCGATGAGTCGAGCAGTCGACTTCATTGCGGAAACTCTTCCGAGATAGTTTCTGCGATTTAGAAGTAATCTTTGTTATGAACAAGCTTACTTTTAATCTTACCTCCCTCTCGAATGAACTCCGGACCTTTCAATCTTTGATGAAAATTCGAGGATCGAAAGGTGAGGCAAATGTTGCGGTAGGAGTTATCACGAGAGGTTCGACCTCAAGGACAAAAGCGGTGGCTTCATCTTCTTCTAAACGAGAGAGGAAAGAAGAAGAACATGAAGAAAGGTTGGTAAAGGGAAACAGTGACAAAGTTGCCGCCCGTGGAAGGCAAGAAAGTCAAAGACGTTCTTTGACAAAGGAAAGTGTTTCCACCGCAACGAAGACGAGCATTGGAAAGCGGGCTATCTCAAGTACATTGCGAGAAAAAGAAGAAAGAAGGTAAATATGATTTACTTTGCCTAGAAGCTTGTTTAGTGGATAATGATAAAACAGCTTGGATACTTGATTCAGGCGCCACTAATCATGTTTGCTCTTCTTTTCGTGGAATTGATTCTGGCGTGACTACAATGAGGAGAGATAACGCTCGGGTTGGAAATGGAGAAGTCATCAATTTGTAGACGTAGGCACAATGAAGCTTTATTTTGGCAAGAAATATGTATTGTTGGACAATATATTAGTGATACCAGGGTTTACTAGAAACCTTATTTCCATTTCTTACCTTATAGAACAATGTATTATTGTTTCCTTTTCTATGAATAAAGTGTTTAATTTGAAGAAAGGTTTAGAAATATGTTCAGCTTCATTAGAAAATGGATTGTATGTTTTAAGGCCTAATTCGGTCAAAATGGTTCTGAACACTGAATTATTTAAAACTGCAAACGCACAAACTAAGAAACGTAAAATTTCTCCTAAAGAAAATGCTCATCTTTGGCATCTAAGATTGGGTCACATTAATCTCAATAGAATTGAGAGATTGGTAAAGAACGGACTTCTAAACGAGTTAGAAGAAAATTCTTTGCCAATATGTGAATCAATTCTCCAAGGCAAAATGACTAAAAGACCTTTTAGTGGAAAAGGTTATAGAACCAAAGAAACTCTTGAGCTTATACATTCAGACCTTTGTGGTCCGATGAATGTTAAAGCCAGGGGATGATATGAATATTTCATCTCTTTTATAGATGATTATTGTTGCGTAAAATTATAGATATTGCAATACCGCAGTGTACGGGTCAAGTTTTAGTATAGTTATTTATGAGTCCAAGTATCGTCCTCGAGAATGGGTTTCTAGATTAATTAATTATTAAGATACTAATTCTCAATTTTAGCTAAAGAAACATAACATGGATAAGTGGTGAAACAAGAATTAAAGACAAACAAACATGTGGAGACACGAATGGATAGATTTTAGGGAAGTGATTATACCAGTTAATGACTCAATTAACACATGCAATGAACCAATGAGATGAATTTATAAACAAGAAGTAAAATACTCAAGAAAATCTCTCGATTCTTAGTGAGCCTCACACATGCAATAAACTCCATAGTCTCCATATGAACCTACAACATGCATGGCATTAAGTAACTTCTTTATGTGTTTCCCTAAGATTTCTAGGTCATTCTCATGCAAGATTTCTCAAGGTTTTGACAATTTTGATCTAATTTAAGCTTTATCTCTCGAGTCCACTTAAACCAACGAATTAAGAAGTAAGGAACGAATTGGCAAAAATAAGGACAAAACATGCTTCATTACATAGCAAGAAAGTCATAACAAGTAAATCAAATCCTAACTACAATGTTAGCTACTCTAAATCACATGAAAAATCAAACTAAACAAGTAGAAAACGTCTTAGAACGCTTTAAAAATTGAAAGAAAAGGAAATTAAACTTATGTATCGATGTCGATCCTTCGTCTCCGAGCTCCCGTCTTCGATCTTGAACCTCCACGAGTGCTTTGGATCCAAAAACGTTCTTTTCTCTCTTCTTACAAAGTGTATTTCGAAATTAGGGTGAAAATCTACCAAATTCGGCTCCCTTTGCAAGAAGAAATAATGTTGTATTTATAGGTGAATTTGGTGCAGCGTTGCAACACTGTACCCTAAACGGCTGGTAAATAAGGAAATAGTCGACGACGTTGCAATGATGAGGGCAGCGTTGCAACGCCGCTACCCTAACGCGCTTCTTTATCGAAATGGCGTTGCGGACGCTGCGGCACCGCCGTAACGCCGCGTCATCGCGCTCCTCGTGCATGCCTTCTTATCGAGATAGCGTTGCAATGCCTAAGGCGGCGTTACAGCGCTATCGCTCGTAGTCTTCAATACGACTTCACAAAGACGCTCGGCGTTGTAACGCTATGGACGGCGTTACCGCGCCATCACTTCGGGTCCATTAGCTTAGTTTGGTCCTTTCACTTCCAATTGATGTTATTTTAAGCTCTAATTAGCCTCATTTTGATCCCGAGTGATCCAAAATATCTCCAATTGTTCTGTTTACGCTCTTATCCTGAAATTAAATGATTTAAACACGTAAAAGCCCTGAAATCATCATAAAACTAGCAATAATTAAGCCTAAGGATAGCACATTTTGTGTGCTATCAATTATTCTAGATTTGGGCATATTTACCTAATGCACCACAAGTCTGAAGCACTTGAAAAGTTCAAGGAATTCAAGACTGAGGTTGAAAATCAATTAGGTAAAACTATTAAAATACTTTGATCGGATCGAGGTGGAGAGTACATGGATTTAAAATTCCAGAACTATATGATAGAACATGGAATTACATCCCAACTCTCAGCTCCCGGCACACCACAACAAAATGGTGTATCGAAAAGGAGAAATAAAACCTTGTTGGACATGGTTCGATCAATGATGAGTTATGCTCATCTCCTTAGTTCCTTTTGGGGTTACGCAGTGGAGACTGCAGTATACATTTTGAATAATGTGCCCTCCAAAAGTGTTTCTGAAACACCTTTTGAACTCTAGAAATGACGTAAAGGTAGTTTATGTCACTTCAGAATATGGGGTTGTCCAGCACATGTGCTTGTGACAAATCCAAAGAAGTTGGATTCACGTTCAAAAGTATGCCTATTCGTAGGATACCCAAAAGAAACAAGAGGTGGTTTATTCTATGATCCTAAGGAAGATAAGGTTTTTGTGTCGACAAATGCCATTTTCTTAGAGGAAGACCACATAAGGGACCACAAACCAAAAAGTAAAGTTGTGTTGAGTGAGTTAGACGAAACAATGGCAAAGGTTGCTAATAAGAACACTAGTACGTCAACAAGAGTTGTTGATACTGGTTTGTCTAGTCAAGAGAGTCCATCTCAAGAGTTGAGTATGCCTCGACGTAGTGGGAGGGTTGTACTACAGCCTGACCGTTACATGGGTTTAGCCGAAACCCAAGTTGTTATACTAGATGACAACTGCGAGGATCCATTGACTTATAATCAAGCAATGGTTGACAAAGACAAAGACAAATGGGTCATAGCCATGGACCAAGAAATGGAGTCTATGTACTTCAATTCAGTTTGGGATCTTGTAGATAAGCCTGATGGGGTAAAACCTATAGGTTGTAAGTGGATCTACAAGAGGAAGTGTGGTGTAGATGGGAAGGTGCAAACCTTTAAAGCTAGACTAGTAGCAAAGGGTTATACCCAAGTTGAAGGGGTTGACTATGAGGAGACCTTTTCACCTGTTGCTATGGTAAAGTCTATCTGAATCCTTCTAGTCATTGCCGCATATTATGACTATGAGGTATGGAAAATGGATGTCAAGACAGCCTTTTTTAATGGCAATCTTGAGGAAAACATCTACATGGACCAACCCAAAGGGTTCATTGTACCAGGACAAGAGAAAAAGGTTTGCAGGCTTAAAAGGTCAATTTATGGACTAAAACAAGATTTTAGGTCCTGGAATATGAGATTTGATGATCTTATGTTTTGACCAGAATGATGATTAACCTTGTGTCTACAAGAAAATCATCAATAGTTCTGTCGCATGCCTAATTCTCTATGTGGATGATATCCTACGCATTGGGAATGATATAGGTTATCTTACTGACATCAAGGAATGGCTAGCTACGCAGTTCCAAATGAAAGATTTGGGTGATGTGCAGTTTGTTCTTGGGATCCAGATTGTCCGGAACCGCAAGAATAAAACACTAGCCTTGTCTCAAATAACTTACATAGACAAAGTGTTGTCAAGGTTGAAGATGCAAGATTCCAAAAGGGGCTTGTTGCCTTTTAGACATGGAATCCATTTGTCTAAGGAACAGTGTCCTAAGACACCTCAAGGAGTTGAGGATATGAGACGGATTCCTTATGCATCACCGTTAGGAACTGCTTACACGCCATGTCTTGTGTACTAGGCCCGACATATCTTTTTGCGATTGGATGGTCGATGAGGTATCAATCCAATCCAGGACTTGAACACTGGACAGCGGTTAAAACAATCCTTAAGTATCTTCGGAGAACAAGGAATTGCATGCTTGTGAATGGGGCTAAGGATTTGGTCCTTACAGGATACATGGATTCTAACTTTCAGACTGATAAAGATTCTCGGAAATCTACATCAGGGTCAGTATTCACTCTTAACGGATGAGTTGTAGTATGGCGAAGCGTCAAGCAAGGATGCATCGCTGATTCCACCATCGAGGTCGAATATGTAGCAGCTTGTGAAGCAGCTAAGGACGTCGTTTGGTTAAGGAAATTCATGCTAAATTTGGAAGTTGTTCCAAATATGACTTTGCCCATCACGTTTTATTCCGACAGTGGTGCAGTGGCAAATTCGAGGGAACCCCGAAGTCACATGAGGGGAAAGCACATAGAGCGGAAGTATCATCTCATCCGAGAGATCGTGCATAGAGGAGACGTGATTGTCACGAAGATAGCCTCAGAGCACAACATTGCTGATCCTTTTACAAAGGCTCTCACGGCTAAAGTTTTTTAGAGTCACCTAGAAGGTCTAGGTTTACAAGTCTTCCCCAACTAGGGCAAGTGGGAGTATTTTGTACAAAGGGGTTTAAATGCCCTAGTTTATTGTATTTACATTACTGTAATGTTTTTGTACTCCACAAGCTTTAGGTTAAGTGGGAGATTGTTGGGATTTATGCCCTAAACTTGTGTAATTTTGATCAATTAAATAAAGAGTTATTTGTTTTGATAGAATTACAGTCTTGCTTTATAAATCCAATAAACTAAGCTCCAAGGTTATAACATTTATCTTGAACATCAGTGTAGTGGACACTATTTGGGTTGAGTTCAAGAATATGACCTAAATGGTCTATGGTATAAGAATAAGGTTGGAAACCTCATTCTGGTAACACCATGGATGCGGCCCACTTTGTAATTAATACAAATAAGGTGATCCAACTCATTCATGTAGTTGACATGCGAATGGGGGCATCCTGTATGAAGAGTTCATACAAGACCGGATCGCAAATTATTAGCCCAACCAGTGTAACACTGTTAACAGGATAAAACTAGTAATTTATAGATGGTCATTAGTGACTCGACCTGAATCCTGAGCAAGTTAAGAACTCCTGCTTATAGGGGTTTGTCCTTAGACTAGTATGGGTGAGAGTGGCCTGTAGTCGGCTCAATAAGCCTACCTTCTCAGGGACAGAACCTCGTAGTTAGCTGGGAACTTAACTGTGCAAGATGGAATTCACTCATTCCTACATTAAGGAATTAGATAGGTTGTTCCTTAAGAAGCCCGACTCGTGTCTTGAACAACGGGGCCACGCCTCTATGATGAGGTATGAGAGTCTGAGGTAGGACCTTAGACTTGTTGTTCATTAGAGGATCAGTGGTGCTTAAGGAACAAAGAGGTAATCAATGGGGTAAAACGGTAATTTGACCCAGCTGTAATTAAGAACAACCTGTGAAGGGTCGACTCATGGGTAATGACTATATCAGTGGTCACAATATTATCTACAGTGAGGAGAGTGCAGCTGCAAGTCTATAGTGGAGTGACTTGTAGTTAATGAATATTGATTAATTGGATCAAAGAGTTTGATCAGTTAATCTCACATTATTGGAGCTCATGAACTGTAGGTCTATTAGGTCCCTCCGTTGGCTCAACATGGTAATATTGAGGGTATAAAGTCAGGAATGAAATTGAAGTGTTCAATTTCATACATGAGGTGTTATATCAATTATATATGATATAATTAATATAATATATAGTTTTAATGTGAATTAGATTCACATATAAACCATATACTAAAGAGAGAATAAAGGAGGGGTAGGATGGTGAATTCCATCCTATTTCCCTATATATATGGTTGCATGAGATGCAACTAGGTTAAGTGATTCCAAGCTTTTTTTGTATTGTTGGAAAGGTTCCAAGACATAAACATCTCTCTCATAAAATACCTCACATATCCTAAAGGGAACCCACCTTCCTACCTCACCTAGAGAACAACGGAGAAGTTTCGGTGGTAGTGTCGGTGTTCGTTCGAGTTCGTGTTGCTGAGATCTTGATTGTGAGTGAGGAGGAGCACTTGAAGAAAAGTTCTTCAAAGGTAATTTTTTTTTGTTGTCCATTATATTTACATGCTTAATCTAGTTGTATTTGTTCTTGAATAAAATCGTTGTAACTGAATCAAGAGCGCGCGATTCACAGTCGCTTCCGCTGCGGGACTCGTATTCTCTTCAATACCCAGGTTGAAGGGGTTGACTATGAGGAAACCTTTTCACCTGTTGCTATGGTAAAGTCAATCCGTATCCTACTTGCCATTGTCGCATATTATGACTATGAGGTATGGCAAATGGATGTCAAGACAGCCTTTTTGAATGGCAATCTGTAAGAAAACATCTACATGGAACAACCCAAAGGGTTCATTAAACCAGGACAAGAGCAAAAAGTTTGCAGGCTTAAAAGGTCAATTTATGGACTAAAACAAGCCTCTAGGTCCTGCAATATAAGATTTTTTGAGGTAATCAAATCTTATGGTTTTGACCAGAATGATGATGAACCTTGTGTCGACAAGAAAATCATCAATAGTTCTGTCGCATTCCTAATTCTCTATGTGGATGATATCCTACTCATTGGGAATGATGTAGGTCATCTTACTGACATTAAGGATTGGCTAGCTACGCAATTCCAAATGAAAGATTTGGGTGATGCACAGTTTGTTCTTAGGATCCAGATTATCCGGAACCGCAAGAATAAAACACTAGCCTTGTCTCAAATAACTTACATAGACAAAGTGTTGTCAAGGTTTAAGATGCAAGACTCCAAAAAGGGTGTGTTGCCTTTTAGACATGGAGTCCATTTGTCTAAGGAACAGTGTCCTAACACACCTCAAAGAGTTGAGGATATGAGACGGATTCCTTATGAATAAGCTGTTGGGAGCCTGATGTATGCCATGTTGTGTACTAGGCACGACATCTGCTTTTTGCGATTGGAATGGTGGTGAGGTATCAATCCAATCCAGGACTTTAATACTAGACAACGGTTAAAACAATCCTTAAGTATCTTCGGAGAACAAGCAACTACATGCTTGTGTATTGGGTTAAGGATTTGATCCTTATAGGATACACGGATTCTAACTTTCAAACTGATAAAGATTCTCGAAAATCTACATCAGGGTCAGTATTTACTCTTAAGGAGGAGTTGTAGTATGGCGAAGCGTCAAGCAAGGATGCATCGCAGATTCCACCATGGAGGCCGAATATGTAGCAGCTTGTGAAACAGCTAAAGAGGTCGTTTGGTTAAGAAAATTCATGCTAAATTTGGATGTTGTTCTAAATATGAGTTTACCCATCACGCTGTATTGCGATAACAGTGGCGAAGTGGCAAATTCGAAGGAACCCCGAAGCCACAAGAGGGAAAAAAACATTGAGCGGAAGTATCATCTCATCAGGGAGATCGTACATAGAGTAGACGTGATTGTCACGAAGATTGCCTCAGAGCACAACGTTGCGGATCCTTTTACAAAGGCTCTCACTGCTAAAGTGAGAGTCACCTAGAAGGTCTAGGTTTACAAGTCTTCCCCAACTAGGGAAAGTGGGAGTATTTTGTACAAAGGGTTTAAATGTCCTAGTTTATTATATTTACATCACTGTAATAGTACTCCACAAGCTTTAGGTCAAGTGGGAGATTGTTGGGATGTATGCCCTAAAACTTGTGTAATTTTGATCAAACAAATAAAGAGTTATTTGTTTTGATAAAATTACAGTCTTATTTTATAAATCCAATAAACTAAGCTCCAAGGTTATAACATATAACTTGATAATATATATATCTTGAACATCAATGTAGTGGACACTATTTGGATTGTGTTCAAGAATATAACCTAAATGGTCTATGGTATAAGAATAAGGTTGGAAATCTCATTCTGATAACACCATCTATGCGACCCACTTTGTAATTAGTACAAATGAGGTAATCCAACTCATTCATGTAGTTGACATGCTAGTGGGGGCATCCTGTATGAAGAGTTCATACAAGATCAGACAGTAAATTATTAGTTTAACTAGTGTAACACCGTTAACAGGATAAGACTAGTAATTTATAGATGATCATTAGTGACTCGATCTCAATCCTGAGCAAGTTAAGAACTCTTGCTTATAGGGGTTTGTCCTTAGACTAGTATGGGTGAGAGTGGCCTGTAGCCGACTCAATAAGCCTACCATCTCAGGGACAGAACCTCGGAATTCACTCATTCTTACACTAAGGAATCAGATAGGTTGTTCACTTAAGAACTGACTCCAGGTCTTGAACAACGGGGCCCCGCCCTCTATGAGGGGTATGAATCTATGGTAGGACCTTAGACTTGTTGTTCATTAGAGGATTTGTGGTTCTTAAGGAACAAAGAGGTAATCACATGGGTAAAATGGTAATTTGACCCAGTTGTGATCACGAACAACCTGTGAAGGGTCGACTATTGGGTAATGACTATATCAGTGGACACAATATTATCTACAGTGAGGAGAGCGCAGCTACAGTATATAGTGGAGTGACTTGTAGTTAATGAATATTGATTAACTTGATCAAAGAGTTTGATCAGTTAATCTCACGTCATTGGAGCTCATGAACTGTAGGTTCATTAGGTCCCTCCGTTGGCTCAACATGGTAATATTGAGGGTATAAAGTTAGGAATGAAATTGAAGTGTTCAATTTCATATGAGATACCATATCAATATATAGTTTTAATGTGAATTAGATTCATATATTAACTATATACTAAAAAGAGAATGAAAGAGGGATAGGATGGTAATTTTCATCTCTATCTCCTTATATATATAGTTGCATAAGATGCAACTAGGTTATAAGAAGCAACCTAAGCTTTTGCAAACCTAAGTGTGCCATTTTGTTGTGTTGTTGGAAAGGTTCAAAACACAATCTCTCTCTCACAAAAATATCTCATCTCACCTAAAGGAAACTCACCTTCCTCCCTCACCTAGAGAACAACGGAGAGGATCAGGTGATAGTGTCCGTGATCGTTTAGGTTCGTGTTGCTGAGATTGTAGCAGTGGAAGAAGGAGCACTCGAAGAAAGGTTCTTCAAAGGTAATATTTCTTGTTGTCCATATTCTGTTTTTATGCTTAATCTATTATATTTAGTTCTTGAATGTAATCGTTGTAACGAAATTAAGAACGCGCGATTCACAATCGCTTTCGCTGCGGGACTCGATTCCCTTCAAATTGTTCCAAACAAGAATTTTCTAATCAGGGGGATAGTGCATCAAGGAGATGTGATCGTCACAAAGATAGCTTCGGAGCACAATACTGTTGACTCATTTACAAAGGCTCTCTCGGCTAAAGTATTTGAGAGTCACCTAGAAGGTCTAGGACTACGTATCTTACCCTAACTACGACAAGTGGGAGTATGTTGTACAAAGGGTATTTAGTGCCCTAGTTTATTGTATTTACATTACTGTAATGTTCATTATGTACTCCACTAGCTTTAGGACAAGTGGGAGATTGTTGGGATTTATGCCCTAAACAAGTGTAGTTTTGTAATTATCATTGCACAATAAATAAAGTTGTTATTATATTCTCGCATATAAATTCAAATCCAATAAACTAAGTTCCAAGGTTATAATGATAGATCTTGAACATTCATGTAGTAGACATAAGTTGGATTACATTGTTCAAGTATAACCTAAAAGGTTTATGGTATATGCATAGGGTTGGGAACCTTATACTGGTAACACCATTGATGCAACCCGTTTTGTATTTGGTACAAACGAGGTAATCCAACTCGTTCATGTGGTAGACATGCGAGTGAGGGATCCTGTATAATGAGATTATACAAGACCGAACCGCGAGTTATTAACCTACAAGAGTAACACCGTTATCAAGATATGTATATTAATTCAATATGATCATTAGTGACTTGACCTGAATCCTGAGCAAGCTACGAACTCCTGCTTATGAGGTTTGTCCTTAGACTAGTATGGGTGAGAGTGACCTGTAGCCGACTCAATAAGCCTACCTTCTCAGAGACATAACTTTGTAAGTAGCTGGGAACTTAACTATGCAAGAAGGAATTCACTCATTCCTGAATTAGGGAATCAGATAGGTTGTTCTCTTAAAAATTGAATCCAGGTCTTGAACAATTGGCCCCGCCTTCTTACTAGCTCAAGAAGGATCAAGTTTTATGGTAGGACCATAGACTAATTTGTTCATTAGAGGATCAGTAGAGCTTAAGGAACAAGATGTATTCATAGGGATAAAATGGTAATTTGACCCAGCTGTGATTACGAACAACCTGTGAAGGGTCGACTCACAAGTATTGATTATATCAGTGGATACAACATAGTCTACAGTGAGGAGAGTGAAATTGTGAGTCTATAGTGGAATGACTTATAGTTAATGAATGTTGATTAATTGAATCAAAGAGTTTGATTGATTAATCTTGTATTATTGGAGCTCAGATCTGTAGATCCATTAGGTCTCTCCGTTTGCTCAACATGAAAATAAGAAAGGGTTTATAATTTGGAGTGAGATTGAAATGTTCAATTTCATGTTTAAGGGGATATGCCAATTATATATGATATAATTGATATAACATATGGTTCCATCCATGAGAAATATATCATAAGAGCACTATAAGGGTAGGATGGTCATTCCCATCCCATTTCTCTATAAATATGTGCATGAGATGCACATTTGTTAACCTAATTCAAAAGGTAACCCTAGTGCTCTTTTGACAAGTGTTTTTGTTGGAAAAATTTCAAAGCACTTGTCTTCCTAAAAATCCCTCCCAACTCCAAAAGAGGTTCCACCACCTTCCCTCTCCTAGAGATACAACGGAGAAGATCTAGCGGACAGATTGAAAACTACTTCGTAGTTTGTGGAGTACATGAGATCGTTTAGATCGTGAGAACGTGAGGATCAAAAAGAGCACGTGTTGTTTTGTCTACAAAGGTAATATACTTGTTGCCCATACGATCTAATATGCATGCTTAATCATTTTATGTATGTTTTGATTTGATCTATGTAATACATTACAAGAACACTCGATTCAAATAGCTTCCGCTACGGGATTCAATCCCATCATGAATGACATAGATAAGGACCAATGGATCAAAGTCATGGACCTTGAAATCGAGTCAATGTACTTCAATTCAATATGGGAACTTGTAGACCAACCTGAAGGGGTAAAACCCATAGGGTGTAAATTGATCTATAAGAGAAAGAGAGATGCAACCGGTAAGGTACAGATCTTAAAGCTAGACTTGTAACAAAGGGTTTTACCCAAAGGGAAGGAGTTG
Organism: Trichosanthes cucumerina; assembly: GCA_036507285.1. Lineage (NCBI taxonomy): Eukaryota > Viridiplantae > Streptophyta > Magnoliopsida > Cucurbitales > Cucurbitaceae > Trichosanthes > Trichosanthes cucumerina. Next base: position 21,389,117 of record CM071839.1, on the reverse strand, counting down.
ACAATGAGGAAACTTTTTCCCCTGTTGTTATGCTTAAGTCTATCAGGATACTCTTGTCCATAACCGCATTTTATGATTATGAGATTTGGAAAATGGACGTCAAGACTGCTTTTTTGAATGGTAATCTTGACGAGAGCATCTATATGTCTCAGCCTGAAGGGTTCATAACCCAAGGTCAGAAGCAAAAAATTTGCAAGCTCAATCGATCCATTTATGGGTTGAAACAAGCATTCAGATCTTGGAACATAAGATTTGATACTGCGATCAAGTCTTATGGCTTTGTCCAAAACGTTGATGAGCCTGGTGTTTACAAGAGGATCATCAACGACAAAGTAGCTTTCTTAGTACTTTATGTACATGATATCCTACTCAGTGGGAATGATGTAGGATACTTAACTGACATAAACAAGTGGTTGTCGACCCAATTCCAAATGAAAGATTTGGGAGAGGCACAGTATGTTCTTGGGATTCAAATTTTTAAGAATCGCAAGAACAGAATGCTAGCTCTGTCTCAAGCGTCTTATATCGACAAAATGTTGGTCCGATATTCGATGTAGAATTCCAAGAGGGGCTTATTACCCTTCAGGCATGGAGTTCATCTGTCTAAGGAACAGTGTCCTAAGACACCTCAAGAAGTTGAGGATATGAGACGTATTCCCTATGCCTCTGCAATAGGTAGCTTAATGTATGTTATGTTGTGCACGAGGCCAGACATTTGTTATGCAGTGGGAATAGTTAGTAGGTACCAACCCAATCCAGGGTTAGACCACTGGATCGCAGTTAAAAATATCCTCAAGTATCTTAAGAGAACGAGGAACTATTCGCTTGTGTGTGGGACTAAGGATTTGATCCTTACTGGATACACTGATTTTGATTTTCAGACCGATAAGGATTCTAGGAAATTCACATCGGGATTAGTTTTCACCCTTAACGGATGAGCTATAGTATGGCGAAGAATCAAGCAGGGATGCATCGTTGACTCCACGATGGATGTTGAGTATGTCACTGCTTGTGAAGCAGCTAAAGAGGTTGTTTGGCTAAGGAAATTCCTTACTGATTTGGAAGTTGTTCCAAATATGGAATTTTCCATCACCTTATAATGTGACAACAGTGGCGCGGTAGCCAATTCGAAGGAACCTCGCAGCCATAAGCGAGGCAAGCACATCGAGAGGAAGTATCACCTGATACAAGAAATAGTGACCCGAGGAGATGTAGCAGTCGCGAAGATCGCTTCGGAGCACAACATTGTTGATCCATTTACAAAGACTCTCACGGCTAAAGTGTTCGAGGGTCATCTGGAAAGTCTAGGTCTACGAGATATGTACATAGGCTAATTTAGGGCAAGTGAGAGATATGTAATGGGTATTTGGATGCCCTAGTTTATTGTATTTGTATCTATGTAACAACTGTTTTAGATTATGATGTACCTTACTAGAGTTTTAGTTCAAGTGGGAGTTTGTTGGGGTTGTGCCCTAAGACTCGTAGTTTGTATTTTTTGTTCTAATTATTGTAATAAAGTCTTATTATTTAAATAAAGAGTTATTATTCGTTATTTACGATATTGCCCCTGTTTTAACCCTAAATCCAATAAACTAATCATCCAAGGCTGTAAAATGTATCTTGAACTGAATTTAGTGTACATATAAATGATCTCAGTTCGAGTTACAGCCTAAAGAATCTATAGTAAAGGGATAAGGTTTGGATACCTTACCCTTGTAAAACTATGGATGTGGCCCACTTTATATATGATACAAACATTGTGATCCTAACGTGTTCGTGTAGATGACATGTGAGTAGGGATATCCTATGTAATAAGATTATATAAGACCGGAACGCGAAATAGTAACCAGTAGATGTAACTCTGTTGACTAGCTAGGTTTCTATTTCACTAGGATGACCTAGGCAACTTTATCTAAATCCTAAGCAGGTTACGAACTCCTGTTTGCGAAAGATTGTCCTTTGACTAGTATGGGTGAGAGTGGCCAGATTCGCCGACTCAATATGCCTACCTTCTTGGAGGCAAGACCGAGTGAGCAGCTGGGGACTTAGCCTAGCAAGATGGAATTCACTCCTTCCCGACTACTAGGGTAAGTAGATGAATGTTCCCTTAAGTGGTGTCTCCGGTGAACAAAGGGTTTGATCCTCTCATTGGCCTGAGAGGGGACTTCTGTTTGTTTGTAGGATCACAAACAAATTGTTCATTAGAGGAGCACTGGTAGAAGATGTAACCCAGGGGTAAAACGATAATTTGACCCAGCTGGTGTTACGAACATACGTGAAGGATTGACTTGTTGGTATTGGTCAATATCCGTGGACACAGAAATATATCCGCAGTAAGAAGAGTGCAGTTGCGGGACTTTAGTAGAGTGTTCCTACAATTAACGAATGGTGATTAGGAGGTTAATGAGATTAACCGAGTAATCTCGTATTGTTGGAGCTTCTGATCTGTAGGTCCATTAGGTCGACCTTTTAGCTCGTAAAGGGTTCTTAGATCGTTTGAATTTGAAATGTTCAAATTCATTAGGGAATAAATTTAATGTATATAGATACGATATAATATTAAGTTTTGGAACTATATATTATAAATTTAATGTGAATATGATTCATATTAAATTATATGAGAGAATTATAATATTTGAAAGAGTTCAAATGTTAAATGTGAATGTGATTCATATTTGAAAACTATAGGTTATAATTTAATGTGCATAAGATGTACATTAAAACTATGGGTTAGAGGGATAAATATGATTAAATATGATTTAATCTTAATTAAATATAAGATATTTAATTTGATTAATTAAATATAATTTTATTAATTTTATTTAAGTTTAATATTAAATAAATGGAAACGTGTCAGGAGGACACGTTCCCCACTTCCCTCTAACTCCCTATCGATAGGGAGTGGGGAAAGTGACCACTCGTTTAATTCTTCTCCAATGGAGAAGAATTGGTTAATCGATCAACTAAGCAATTAGAGAATTGTTGTAAAATTTCTCTCTCAACTTTTTCCATTTCTATTCCAAAGGTTAGAATCCTTCCCACAAATGATTGGATTTAAGTTTCTCAGAGGATAAAAGGTTTATCCTGTTGGTAGTGTCCTGCTTGAAGAAGAACAGAGGAGTTTTAGTTGTTGTTGTGTTGTTGTACAATTTGGAAAAGCAAGGTGTTGCTGGGAAATCTGAATCTACAAAGGTAATCTCGATTTTCCTTTAGTTTAGTTATTGTACAGAGCATGTTTGCATAATTTGTTTCATGCCTAACTAGATTAGAATTGTATGCTTATCTCTGTATTTTCCCCAATGTACAGGTATTAGTGTTTAACCAAAATAAACAAGCAATTACGATTTCAAATCACGTTTCCGCTGCTCAAGGAGATCGGATCTCCATCAACAGGGAGGCTTGCCTAGACACTACAAAGATTTTTTTGCCTTATTTTCTCTTATTTGAAAGGGAGCGTCTAGACGCTTCCCAACCTTATTTAAACATCTCTTTCTCCTAGGGTTGAATTCATTCCAGACTTTTGTTCTAATTTCCGTAATATATATTGTTCTTAAAGATTTTGTGAGTTTAGTGTAGGGAATTGATTTCCCGTAGCGGAAGACGTCGTGAAACGTCGTTGATTCGTTGTGTAATTCATATCTTAAAATTGAACTAATCTAATTAATTCTAGGCTAAACATGATGTTTAATAAGAAGAAAACAGAAAGTATAAGATGTAATTGTTGAAGAACCCTTCTTCACTGTTTCCTTCTCTGGTCACGAACTCCTTCGTACCAATGACCTCTACAATACGATCTCTCGAACCGAACAATTAGACACCTCCAAAAGCGTTTCTCGGTTGTTCTCGATAGGTTGAGAGAGAGTATGTGGAACTCCCTTTGGTTTTGGGTGAGGAGAAATGTAGAGAGAATTCTTTGAGAGAGGAGAGGGCTCTTGGATCAAAATCCAAAAAATGAATGAATTGCTCACTAAAGGCTTCTTGCAAAGCCTTTAAATAATAGTGAGAGGTGGAGTTAAAATCTCCACCAATTCACCATTTTACCACAACCTTATAATAAGCAAATCATATTTGCATATTACATACAATAAAGTATCTTATACCTTATTATACAAATCTCATTTGTATAATTGTGGAATTTTAAATTGAATCACATTCAATTTAATTTCTCTCAATTCAATTTCTCCAATTAGCACTAATTAATCAATTAAGTTATACTATAGTTTATTATGAATCCCATTCACATCAAACTATATATTATGTCAACTATATCACATATAAATGACATAATCACCCAATTAATGAATTTGAACATTTCAAATCCACACTAAACTATAAACCCTCAATTTATCCAGTTTGAGCCAACCGAGGGACCTAATGGACCTAAAGATGACGAGCTCCAATGATCTGAGATTAACCTATCAGACTCTTTGACCCAGTTATTCAACATTCATTAGCTACGGTAACACTCCACTAAAGCCCGTAGCTGCACTCTCATCACTGTAGGACAAATTGTGTCCATCGATATAACCAATGCCCGTGAGTCGATCCTTCACAGGTTGTTTGCAGTCACAGTTGGATCAAATTACCGTTTTACCTCTATGACTACCTCTTGTTCCTTAAGTCCCACTACTCCTCTAATGAACAACTACGTTGTATGGTCCAACCATAAACAACATCCCTCTCGGGCCAGTGAGAGAGTGGGCGCCCGTTGTCCAAGCCTTAGAGACAACACTTAAGGGAACAACCCCTCTAGTTTCTCTAATTCGAGAACGAGTGAATTCCATCTCGCGTAGTCAAGTTCCTAGCTCCCAGCATGGTCCGGTCCCTTAGAGCGTAGGCATATTGGGCGAGCAACTGTGGCCACTCTCACCCGTACTAGTCAAAGGACAAACCCCGTAGACAGGAGTCCATAACACGCTCAAAATTAAGGACAAGTCACAAATGGTCATCTACGAAGTTATTAGTCCTATACTGTTAACAGTGTTACATCAACAAGTCTAATATTTCACAGTCCAGTCTTGTACAATCTCATTGCACAAGATGCCCCCACTCGCATGTCAACCACACGAACGAGCTGGATCACCTCATTTGTATCTAATACAAAGCGGGTCGTATCCACAATGTAACCAGGATTAGGTTTCCAACCCTATCCGTATATTGTAGACCGTTCGGGTCATTTACTCGAACGTGATCCTCCCCCTGTGTCCGCTACACACCGCTCAAGTTCTAGTTCTCTCATAAGGATATGACCTTTGAGCTTAGTTTATTGGATTAAGTTTATAAATATGCGAGACATAAAGTATTGAAAAAAAAGAACTCTTATTTATTTCAAAATAGAATATTACAAACTTCACGAGATTATGGCATACACCCCGACAAACTCTCATTTGAACTAAGCTAGTGGAGTACAAAATACATTTCTCAAATGTACAGTAATACAATAAAGTAATACAATAAACTAGGGCATTGAATACCCCTTTACAATACTCCCACTTGCCCTAGACAAGAAGCACTCGAAGACCTAGACTCTCTAGGTGACACTCAAACACCTTAGTCGTGAGGGCCTTTGTAAATGAAACAACAACGTTGTGCTCCAAAGCTATCTCCGTGACTGTCACGTCTCCGCGGTGCACAATCTCCCATATCAGGTGATACTTGTACTCAATATGCTTGCCCCTCTTATGACTCCGAGGTTCTCTCGAGTTGGCTACTGTACCACTGTAGTCACAAAACAGGGTCACTAACAAGTTCATATTTGGAACAACTTCCAAATCTAGCATGAACTTCCTAAGCCAAACAACTTCTTTTGCAGTTTCACAAGTCGCAACATACTCGACTTCCATCGTGAAATCAGCGATGCATCCTTGTTTGATGCTTCGCCACACTACAGCTCCTACGTTCATAATGAACGCTGACCCCGAAGTGGATTTCCTAGAATCCTTATCAGTCTGAAAGTCAGAGTCTGTGTATCCCGTAAGGATCAAATCCCCACTTCCATACACAGGGTTGTAGTTCCTCGTTCTCCTTAGATACTTGAGGATTGCCTTAACAGTTGTCCAGTGATCTAATCCATGATTGGATTGATACCTACTGACAACCCCAACTGCATAACAGATGTCGGGTCTAGTACACAACATGACGTACATCAGGCTCCCTATAACTGAAGCATAGGGGATTGGTCTCTTATCCTCAACTTCTTGAGGCGTCTTAGGACATTGATCCTAAGACAGGTGAACCTCATGCCTGAAAGGGAGCAAGCCCTTCTTTGAGTTCTGCATCTTATACCGAGACAACATCTTGTCAATGTAAGATGCTTGAGACATGGCTAGCGTTCTGTTCTTCCGGTTTTGGACTATCTGGATACCTAGAACATACTGAGCTTCTCCCAAACCTTTCATTTTGAATTGTGAAGCCAACCATTACTTAATGTTAGTTAGAAATCCTACGTCATTCCCAATGAGCAGGATATCATCCACATACAATATCAGAAATGCGACAGTGTTGTTGTTGATTTTCTTGTAAACACAAGGCTCATCAACATTTTGATCAAAGCCATAAGATTTTATCGCCTCATCAAACCTTATATTCCAAGACCTCGAGGCTTGTTTCAGTTCATAAATAGACCTTTTAAGCCAGCAAACTTTTTGCTCTTTGCCTTGGGTAATGAACCCCTTAGGTTGGTCCATGTAGATGGTCTCGTCAAGATTGTCATTTAGAAAGGTCGTCTTGACATCCATCTTCCATACCTCATAGTCATAATATGCGGTAATGGCCAGAAGGATCCTGATAGGCCTTAGCATGGCAACAGGAGAAAAGGTTTCCTCATAGTCAACCCCTTCAACCTAGGTAAACGCCTTTCCCACTAGTCTGGCTTTGAAGATCTGCACTTTCCCATCTACGCCACGTTTACGCTTGTAGATCCACTTGCAACCAATAGGTTTTACCCCATCTGGTTAGTCCACAAGCTCCCAGACAGAATTGAAGTACATCGACTCCATTTCCTGGTCCATAACTTTAATCCATTTGTCTTTGTCAACGTCTGTCATTGCCTGATCATAGGTCAATGGATCCTCATCATCAGGGGTGACGACCTGGGTTTCAGCCAAACTCATGTAACGTTCAGGTTGTCTCACAACTCTCCCACTATGTCGAGGCATTCTCAACTCTTGAGAACGAACTTGACCAGATGAGCTAGGATCAACAACACTTGTTAACGTACTTAGAATTAGTCTTGCAAAAACATTGAAAAATCCAATCATGTTTTAGAAAATTTTATTCTATGATTCCTAGGTCATTAAAAATTGCAATGATACCCAAAAGGTTTAGAATGACCGCCACCGAAGGGTAGACAAAATCACTCCTCGTCTGGGATGAGACTTTCTCGACCAGACCCTAATACCAGAATAACTCTTATTCCATTAGGCATCTAGTTACCATTTTTCAGTCTGAATCCATTAACTCTTAATGAATCCTGTGAGTGTCACCCTCTATCTTTAAATTTCCAAATATTCATCCAAACAATAACCGTCGAAGGGAGGACTACGAAGGAAAACCAACAAGGAAATTGTATCCCTTTTGGGAATTCACAGTGTTCCAACTCCCATGATCAAGGCTCTTCGAAAGGACTGTCTGGTCCAGGCCAAACTAGCAGACGGATCATAGGCGTCTCACGGTGTGAATTGATAGAAGAGACCGTGGGTTCCATTTTCACAGGTCCCCCTCCCACTCACTATAAGTACTTTCTCCATTCACGTTGATATTGACCCATACAAATGTCATCTGAAGGGGACACTCTCATTTGCGCCACGAGGCCGAGTAAGGATCTCACGGTGTGAACTTAACGGAGATTTGTGGATGGAAAATTAAATGTATCTCATACATTTTATTTCCTCCCACTCAACACTTTAGAATTAATCAGGATTGACCTAGATAAACCGACTATAATTTAACACTTATATTGGATTAGCCTAAGTCTATAATCACATTATTAACTTAGGTCTATGTGAGTAATTTAATTAACACTTAATTAACGACACTCACGAAAATATAACCTATGAATCTCCGGACCAAATTCACTCCCAGGTCGGTTCACAGGTAGGGGTGTTCCGCAAAACATCAGCTAAAATACTCCAGCCTTAGACAGATCCTTCCTTAGACAGAGTTACTAATTAGTCACCATTCATAAGTCATATTGGATTTCCTAATTCTAATCTTATTAGAACTAAAAAACCTAAGTCTAATTATTCAAGTTCTAAACATTTTAAAACTAATAATTAACTTAGGTTACATGCATTTCTATATTATAATGTTCGATCATTCAAAACTTTAGTCCCTTTTTTTAGAGAAATATTATTTTTAGAGTTTTGTTGAGACTTTTTGAGTTTTTTTTAGTTGCATCGATTGGAACTATGAAGGCTTTGAGGATTTTTGTGACGATGCGCGGCTAAACCGCTCTTTCCAATTCATGGGTCGGTATACCCACTTGTAATGTAGTGAGGCTAGTGCTTTAATTTTTTACTTTACTAGCCAATATTCTTGAATTTCCAGTTTTTTTTGTGTTTTTTAGCATGTAATTTTGATTAAATTGACGCCTCAATTGTTTTCACATGTTTTATTACTAGTCTTGAAGCATGATCTGTAATTGTCATGTTGATTGACTGTGTAACATTAGAGTTTTAACTGTGTGTGATTTATGGGGTTTCATAATTTCACAACTAGCATTTTTAACTCTAACGAATTTAAGAAGCATCTTAATTGGTTTAAGAATTCTTAATCTAATTAGGTTGTCTTGGTCTTTTCAAAGTGCATAATGCCTTTATCCTAATTTTTTCGAGACCGTTTCATATCAAATTATTAGGATAATTCAAATTAACTTAGACATTTTGTAAAGTTAATGAATTTAGGGAATTTGTTACATTTTAAGATTTCCTATCAAGTTGACCAAGTATTTGCTTAGTTTGGTTAAATTGATTTGAATGCTTGTGATCTATATTGAAATTAGGTTAAATCATGCTAGTGGATTCAATTTGGTAATATTTCTCATTCCTTATTTTTAGTTTAATTTTGAGAAGATAAATTTTTTGGCTCCTTTGGAAAACCGATCTGGTCCATATTTCTACAAGTTAGAGTAGGAAGCTATTTTAATTTTGGTAGATCTCGACAACCTCACTAGTTTTATTCTAAAAAGTAACACGTTTTCGGTCGACCAAGTTTTTGATGTCGTTGTCAAGGAACGAAATTTTCACATAATTCACATTTTATCAATGATTGCAACATAGATTGCAACTGAAATTTTTCTATTGCAGGAGGACGAGAGATGTCCACGGGGCGAGGCGGAGTCGGGGAATAACTTCCCGTCCCCATCCCCGCCACCCATTTCATTAGTCGTCTCCGCAAAATTTTCCATTTAATTTCGCGGGGAACGGGGCGGGGATTCTCCGCGAGAAATTCGCGGGGATCGGGTTCCCCGCGGGGAATAATTCCCCGTTTACCATTTATATTTTTCTAAATTTTATTACATAAGTTTTTTTTAAACAAAATATTTAAATGGTTAATTACTAATTAGAAATTTCTATTTAATAGACATTTTTAAAAATTTTCTTAAAAAAGTAAAATGATATTTAATAAAAATTTAGAATTATGGTTTATTACATATATATATATATATATAAATATATATATTTAAATAATAATAATAAATCAGGGTGAGGACCGGGAATGTATTCCCTATCCCCGTCCCCATTTAGCCAACGAGAAAAAAATCCTCCCCACTCCCTCCCCCATTCCCTACCTAAACGGGGGATGGGGCAGGTCTCTGCGGGAAAAATGGACATCCCTAAGGAGGACCCAAACCTGATTTGAATTTTTGAAGGTTAGTTTTGGTGTATACGAAGAGGGTTTTGTCTTCCTGAATAAGATCCTGAAATTGAAAGAACTTTCCACCAACTATGTAGATTGCAGTCGATGAGGAAAAAAGAGGAAAGACACGAGTTGAGTACCTAGGAAGATCTTTCAAGAATAGTTTTGCAGGTAAATCTAATTGATCAACCCGTCGACGATCCTTGTCTTAATCCTCGTGAAAGGAGGAGTCAAATACATATTGCATGGCAAAATGCTGGACAAAATGTTGCTCAAATACTACAAGCAATTCTCCTACAAAATCCTATCTATATTGCAAAAGAATGGGATAGAGCAATTAGAGATTATGCAACCACCAATTTCTAGAACCTTAATATATGAATTATAGAACCAACTATTGAGGCTAATCACTTTAAGTTAAAGCCCATGGTGTTTCAAATGCTACAAACAATGGGTGAATTTACAGGACTTCCTAATGAAGATCCATATAAGTATCTAAAGATGTTCCTTAGAATTTGTAATTCATTCAAACAAAATAGAGTCACAAATGAAACATTGTGATTAAAACTGTTTCCATTCTTTTTGCAAGGAAATGCAGAAGCTTGGTTGGATTTTGTTCCTAAATTCTATTACATCCTAGGATGACTTATCACAAAAATTTCTCTGGAAGTATTTTTCACTAAAAGAGAATGAACAAACCCATGGGGAAATCATTACTTTAAAACAGACTTAATGAAGGAGTAAACTCTGCATAAGAGCGCTTCAAAGAGTTAGTACGAAGATGTCCACATCACGACTTACCAAGTTTTCTCCTCATATAGCACTTTTACAATAGGTTGATGTAGGCCTCAAAAACTTTAGTCGATGCATTAACTAATGGATCCTCATTAAAAAAGACAATAAACGAGTCAAATAAAATTTAAGATGCTATGGTCTCCAATAAAAGTCAGTGGGGATGAGATGAATCACAATCCACAAAAAGCGTTTTAGGAATATATGTGTTTGGGATTTACGCCATAAAACCTCGTAATTAATATTTTATTTAATAATTAATAGTTTTTTAAGGGCAAAATACATTTTTGGTTCCTCAATTTTACATTTGGTTCCATTTTGGTCTCTAAGTTTTCAAACTCAACAAATTTACCCTCGAGGTTTACCTTTAGTAGCAGTCTTGGTCCCTCCATCACCCTTTCCGTTAATTTCTACGGAAAGCTCATGTGGCACATATTGTTTTATTAAAAAATATTTTTTTCTAATTTTTTAATTATTAAACTTAAAAAATATATATTTTTCTCTTTTTTTTTCTCTTTTCTTTCCTATTTTCTTTCTCTTTCATCTTCTTCACAAATCCATCTTCTTCATTCCTTCAACTTTTTTCTTTCATTTTCCTTCATGTCATCTTCATTGTCGACCACCACCCGCCTACTGTTATTTGCTGCCACCGTCACCACCACTTCTTTCTTTTTTTTTCTTTGTTATTTTCTTTCATGTTCTCTACTTCTTCTACCTCACCTTCCCTCTTCGCCTTCTTCTTCTTTTCTCCCCCTTCTTATTTCTCTCTGCAACTTCCAACTGTCATTTACAAAGAGAAGGATTGAGATAAAACAAAAAATGAAGGGCCTTCATTCGCAAATTTGAAACGAAAATGAAGGATCTTTGTTTTCATATCTCAAACGAAAATGAGGCCCTTTATTTTCAAATCTGAAATAAAGCCCCTCGTTTTTCAGATCTGAAATGAAGCCCTCATTTTTCAGATTTAAAACCTCTACAAAAATAAATGCCCAAAAATCGAAGGTGGGTCGTATCTTTCGCTTTCAAGCCTAGAAAATACACCATAAAGAAGTTATGGGTTGAAGAAGAAGGAGAAGGAGGACGGAGGCAGCGGGTTGTGTTGAAGAAGAATGAGGAGGATGAGAAATGATGAAGAAGGTTGAAGAAGGAAAACGATGAATTCGTGAGAGAAAGATGAAGATAAAGAAAAGAGGAAAAGAAAAAAGAAAAGTATCTTTTAAAGTGTAATAATTAAAAAAATTAGAAAAAATATTTTTTTTTAATAAAAAGTGGGTGTCACGTGAGCTTTTCGTTAGAATTTAACGGAAAGGCTGACGGAGGGACCAAGAGTGCTACTAAATGTAAAGCTTGGGGGTAAATTTGTTGAGTTTGAAAACTCAGAAACCAAAAGAGAACCAAATGTAAAACTGAGGGACAAAAAATGTATTTTGCCCTTATTTTAATTATTTTATTTATAATATAATATTATCCGTTATATGAAAAATCCAAGTGTATTAGTTTAATTCTGAACAGTATGTGGTTAGCGTACAAGAGGATCATGTTCTAGAAATAACCTAAAGAATCATAGTATATGGATAAGGTTGGATACTTTATTCGATAATACTATTGATACAATCTACTTTGTAATAGTTACAAATAATTTGATCCAAATCGTTTATGTGGAGAACCTGAGTGGGGGTATCTTATATAATGAGTTTGTATACGACCCACTTTGTAATAGTTACTATTTCATCAAGATTTCATATGCGACTCGATCTTAATCTTGAGTGAGTTATGAACTTTTATCTGTGAGTGATTGTCCTTTAATTTGCATGGTTGAGAGTTACTTTTGTAGCTGATTCAATAAGACTACCACTTTGGAGATTTGACCAAATAGGGAGCTGAGAACATAATCTCACAAGATGGAATTCACTTCTTCTCATACCAAGTAAGTAGATGAGTAGTTCATTTAAGTGTTGATTTCTAAACTTGATAAATGGGGTCCACCCTCTCATTGGCTCGAGGAAGACTTAGTTTATGATAGAATCATAAATAACTTTTTTATTAGAGAATCAGTGGTACTTAAGGTACAATATGTAATTATAAAGGTAAAATAGACTTTTAATCCAACTTGATAAATGTCATCTTGCGTTTCCTTATCTCTAGTGTCTCTCTCACTGTCACTTTCTTTCCGCTTTCTATCCAAATTACCCAGGTAAGACAAGTTATATAGAAATAAAGAATAAGGAAAATAGACAAGGTTTTGATAAGTCTTTTTTTAAAAAAAAAATTACAATTGAGGTTGGGGTTCGAATCACATACTTCGTGGTTGTCAACACATTCATCATGTCAATTAATTAACCTAGACTCTCTTTGACATTAAAAGATATGTTTTTCTTTGTATTTTAATAAAAGGTCAAATAGCCACCCACTTCCACCTATCACACAAATAATGTATAACCCTAATTAATATTATACATAAAAAGAAATAACATAATTAAATTAAGAATATTTTTGTTCTATCGATAATTAATTTGCCCTTAAAATAAATAATTTATTGAGAAAATACCATATCTATTTTTAGTTCCAAGAAATCATTACATGATGATGATAATTGTGAAATTATTTAAGATTTTTTTGTAAAATTTAATAATTTTTTTTTCATACAATAGAGATAGGAGATCGGATCACATAATTCGTGATTGTTAATACATTCGATATGCTAGTTGTGTTATGCTATTTCAGGCAAAGTATTTAATATCCTTGAAAACATAGTTTTATTTTATTATTTTTTTCCTAGCAATTTATGTGCCCTAGCAAGTCTTTAATTAATTTGTAAGACTAAATATCGTAGAAGCATGGTGTAAAATTTCGTTCGATGCCTCAAAATATTGCTCGAAATTTCGAAGTTTCCACACCCTCGACATAGTTAATGTGGTAGAAGATAAATCTTCCCAACATGTCGACGAAATTGTGAATAAAATCGAAATGTCGATGGAATTTTCGGCATTTCCCGAAATGTCGAGGACAAACCACTAAACTGGGTTGCTTTCTGAGCAAAAAGCCCACTACCTGAAGTCCAATACTCAAACAAACAACACACAGGTTGCATGCTTTGTTTTCAATTCTTGTTTAAATACGTTTTAACAAAATGTATGATGTTAGTTATTATATAAATTATTTATTGTTTATATTCTTTATGAACTAATAATATATTTATATATCTCATTGTAATTTGAATAAATGGATTATACTTTATTCTCTAAAACATAGTTAGGAACCGAATTGGAAATTGATTTAGTCATATTTATTAATTTCTTAATAATTGTGAAGTAAATAATCAAAGGTAATAATATTTTGATATTTATCTTATCATATATAAATGTTTCATTTTCTCTTTTAATTTTGTAATTAACTACTCATATTTAATATAATTTTGTATCATCAATTAGGAAAGATTAATTATATTAATTAAATGATTATAATTAAAGTCCCATTTAACCATTCAAACAATTTTTATCTATTTTCATAATTTTTTCAAAAGTATTGATGGCATCGACATTTCAACATAAATATTATATACTAGTATTTGGTTATAAGTCTTACTTGATGTCAGTTGAGCTATGCTCTTATTGGCATATATTTTTATAAATTGAATAAAAATATATTTTATGAACAATATATTTGGATGATAATGTTTGTAATTGTGTTAGTACATAAATTAATTTAACGTATTCTATAGAATACATAAATTTACATTGAATTTTGCAACATTAGAAAATTTTATATTAAAAACATGTTAATCGTTTCATTTTTTAAAAAAAAAAACAATGGATTTAGTATTATTTCTAGAAGGAATGAGTATCAAATAATAATAATTCATGTTCTCGATAGTCATATTATTTTTTTATTATATTAATAACTAAGTGATGTGTTACTGATTCTTAATCTAATATACTATTAATTCTTTATGTAGTGTGTGAAAACTCAAATTTTTTAGAAAAATAGTTTTATAAAATTCTCTTTATATGGTGAATAAAGAAAAAAACAACAAAACTTTAGAAATTACAAACCTTTTGAAATTTCATTTCTAATTATTAATTTCAAATAACTCATAACTTTTTTAAATTAATTTCTACAAACGAATAGATAAATTTTTTAATAAATTCGAGGTATTTGTATTCTAACTTTTCATATTGTACTAATTCAAATTCTAACTTTCACGCTATTAAATAAAAACTAATTAAATAACAAACCATTCATTATTACTCAAATTTTACTCTTTCCCTCTAAGTCAAATGTGTGAAGTTTGGTTAAAGAAAATGATAAAAAGTAATATAATTAGTATTAATTATTAGCTTGTGAAAAGTTATACTATTGAAATCTCCTTTATTTTTTTTAAGTGTTCATATAATATATATATATATAGTTATATATAGTTATTTTTATTTAATACTTAATCCAAAAAATTTAATGTTTATTTTAAAGAAATGTAATGGTATAGTTTCTTAATTTTGTGGTTTTAATAAGAAAACTAAGGAATATAATCTATACACTACAAACTAAATTTTATAAGTTCCTACTCTATATAAATTTTCTTAATAATAATAATTATTATAAAATAAGCGCTAAAACAAAAATACATACTGTTGGAATAAAAATTTTGACAAATCCGAAATTGTCACGCCATCCCCCAAGATTGATGGCAAAATCATATTTAATTAGGGATTATTTAGGATCCCTAAATTAAATTATGGAAAAATTCAGGTACACATTTGGGCTCCACTCAAATTAGTCAAGTCTAGCCCAAAGTCCAAGCCCAGTCCAGAGGCGGAGGACCAAATCAACCTGGCCCAGTCCAAAATACTGGCCCAAAGTCAAACAGGCTCAGCCCAGAGGACTGACCCAAAGTCAAACAGGCTCAACCCAAAAGATTGGCCCAACATCAACTTGGCGATCCAAAGAGCCCAAGCCCATCGGGGGCAGAGGAACTCTATAAATAGAGACCCTCCTCTTTCATTTTAAGGGGTCAGAACTGAAGAAGCTTAGAGAGAACTCAGAAACAAAGCTGTGAAGTCTCCAGAAGCTCTTGAAGATCAAACACTGCCTGAACGAAGAACACTTCACGGAGATCGTCAAGAACACGCCACGAATCCATTGAAGTTTCCAACATTGAGAACAATTTGTTTTGACCCTCAATCACAACATACAAGTAGGAGAGAGAATCAGAGGATCAAACGCTAGAGATTGTACTCACAATTACCTGAAATCAATACAAATACGAAATTCATTTACACGTGTCTTCTTTCCATTCGCTGGTTGAAGTCTCGTGTGAACAGATTGGCACGCCCAGTGGGACAACTCTACCTCTCATCTCTTTTTCCTCCCAATCAAAGCGGACCAATGCAATCAAAGAAAGTTACATCAATCATTCTTTGCTTTGCAAGCTGCAACATCTACATGGGGCCGGTAACTCGTAGACGTTCCAAAGGGGTCGAGACAAGCGATGATCGAACTCCTGATGCAGTGGCAAGCCACCTCACCAAATTATTGAATGAAGCTTCCAAAGCTAAGATTGTCATCAAAGACAACCCCTTGTTTGACCAATCAGCTCCTGCTCCAAATCCACTGAAGGAGACGCTAAATCAAGATATAATGTCAGTCATGATGGCTGATGTAGACCCTGATGAAAGTATGGCGGAAGGGAGAAAAAAATCAATCTCCTGATGAAGGTGATGGAAGACAAAGATCTTGAAATCGCCTACCTCAAAAGTCAAATTCAAAGTAGGGATACAGCTGAATCCAGCCACACCCCTGTAGCAAGAAATAGTGACAAAGGAAAAACTGTTTTCCATGAGGAACAACCATCACAACCTGCGTCGGTTGCTTCTTTATCCGTTCAACAGCTGCAGGACATGATTATGAACTCTATCAGAACTCAGTACGGTGGACCCAGTCAAAATCCTCTCATGAACTCCAAACCATACACCAAGAGGATTGATAAACGAGGATGCCCACGGTACCAACCTCCAAAATTTCAACGATTCGACGGAAAAGGGCAACCCAAAGCAACACATTGCACATTTCGTTGAAACTCGCGAAAAATGCAGGACGCTGCGTGGTGACCTTACGATGAAGCAATTCGTGCGTACCTTGAAAGGAAATGCTTTCGACTGGTACACCGACTTAGAGCCAGAAACAATCGATAGTTGGGAGCAGTTTGAAAAAGAATTCTTGAATCGCTTCTACAGCACGAGGCGAACGGTTAGTATGATGGAACTCACCAATACCAAACAATGCAAAGGGAGCTTGTTGTTGATTACATCAACATTTGGAGGCTCTCGAGCCTCGATTGCAAGGACAGGCTCACGAAATATCAGCCGTTGAGATGTGCACCCAAGGTATGCATTGGGGGCTACTTTACATTTTGCAGGGAATCAAACCTCGCTCTTTCGAGGAGTTGGCGACTCGCGCTCATGACATGGAGCTGAGCATCGCTGCTAGAGGGAATAAAGACCTCTTTACCTCCCGAAGCAAAAAGGAGAAGAAAGAATTTAAAGCGCGAGAGAAGACTACGAAGAGCGCCACCAAAGAATCAATGGTCACCAACACAATCCCTCTGAAGTTTTCCTCAAAAGGAAAGGAAGTTAAGCCAGTAGGGCAACAAGAAGCGGGCGAAAAACGTCGCCCAACTCTGAAAGAAAGACAAGAGAAAACATATCCATTTCCAGACTCCGATGTCCCAGATATGTTGGAGCAAATCTCTTGGAAAAACGTCTTATTGAGCTTCCGAATGTAAACGACTGGGAGAGCTCGGAAGGTAAATAATCCTAATTATTGTAAGTACCACCAAAGTTATTAGCCATCCAGGTGGAGAAATGCTTTGTCTGAAGGAGCTAATTTTAAGATTGGCTCGAGAAGAAAATTGAGTTAGACCTCGATGAGGGCGGCTCAAACAAACCATGCGGCAATAGTAGCGAACCCAAGTGTCCACTCGCGCATGATTCCTTTCTACGAGAATGCAGAATGTTTGATCCAGTTCGGGTCTCTCGAACCAATTGTGATTCAGTTCCAGAGGACTGTATCAAGGAAGGACGTTCAGGAGATAAGCTGCCAAAAACAAAGCATTCAAGAGAAGAATGAACAAATTGAAAATGGCGATGGCGAATGGACTATCGTGACTTTCGACGCAGAAGCGGCGACAAAACTATGCTCGAGAAGGAAGCACACATTTTTCAGGAGCGAAAGAGAAGAAGTAAACTCCCGAAAAGAAAAAGCAGGAAGATTATTAGAAAGGCGAAGATGATTGTGCAAGAGAATGAAGAGTTCATCCGATCTCGGCGGATCGTCACTTTGGCAGAATTCTTCCCAAGAAACTTCCAAGAAATCATCCAACGAGAAGCGGTCGAGTTTGTTGCATGCCATGTCGTCAACATTAATGAACCCCGCGAGTTCTAAGTCAAGAGGAGCAATTGAGGTGGAAACCTCATCTACCTTCGGTGTAGAAGACTTGTTGTCACTTCCCCAAGCGGCCAAAGGCGTTCTCATCGAAGCCTTGATCAACTCTAATGACGCAAGCGCCTCAACCTGTAACACGCTCATGTGTTACGTCTTTCGCTTGTCAATAGGTTTTACCGACGAAGATTTATTGCTAGGGTCAAAACCTCATAACAGGCCATTGTTCGTCTCAGGATATATCCGAGAACAGAAGATTGGTCGCATTCTCATCGATGATGGATCAGCCGTCAACATAATGCCCAAGTCAACTATGAAACAGTTAGGCATCTCGATGGAGGAGTTGATGAATAGCAAATTGGTAATCCAGGGCTTCAACCAAGGAGGCCAACGAGCAATTGGCATGGTTCGTTTAGAGCTCATCATTGGTGACCTAAAAGTGAAACATTATTTCATGTCATCGACTCCAAAACCACCTACAAGTTATTGCTAGGTGCGCCTGGATCCATGGAAGCGGGGTGATAACTTCCACGTTGCATCAATGCTTTAAATTCTACCAAGATGGCGTCAAGAAAGTGGAGGTGATACAAATCCATTTTGGAGGTGAATCCCATTTTCTTGATGCGAAGTTCTATTTGAAGGGTGACAACATAGGGAAGTTATCTGGTGGGAGTCCCCATGATTGAAGCCAACACAAGGAGCGAATCAGAACCTTGCTATTTGGAGAATAAGAAAGTAGCCAAAGAGGCAAATGTGACTAGCCCTGGGAAAAATCAGACTTCAACAAATCTAGCAGGGGGAAAAGTTTCAAAAGATAGGGGTGCCACAAGTCTTCCTATTTTGCGTTACATTCCCTTATCTCAACGCAAAAAGGATGAGTCACCTTTCGCGGAATGTTCAAAAAATCTAAAAGTTGGCGATGTAGAGATCCTGAAACAAAACTTCGTTATGCCTCTCACAAAGATAACAAAACAAGAAGCTAGGAAACCTGATGATGAGCAGGCAAAAACAGTGTTACCTGAGAGACGAACGGAAGACGGATTTGACCCAAAGGCATACAAGCTTCTCTGCAAAAGCGGTATGACTTTTCAAGCCACACCAAGTTCGAAAAGTTGAAGATTGTCGACGAAAGGCCCGAATTATCGTCGACGCAAAAGAAGCTGTTACAGGATGGTTACGCCCTACCTACATCAAGAAAGGGACTCGGATATAAGTCGCCTAAGCCAGTTCGCATAACCAGAAGGGGAAAAACAAAGGTGGTCGATGTGAATCACATAACGATGAATGAAATTGATGATACAAAAAATGAGAAATACACAAGTCAAAGGATTCCGGCTCTCTCGGCGCCTTAGATCATCAATCGCACGTGTTTTGGTCTCACATAGATTAGGTGAAACTACGACAAGTGAGGAAGAGCCAGCGTCTAATGCTAACCCCACCCGACGTTTAACGTTTCAGAGGTTGAATAGGTCTACTACAAGAGAAGGAAACGTCTTAGCGAATCAAACTCCTGATGTTATTCGACCTTCAGTATTCCAGAGGTTAAATATGCCTGCAAGCAAAGAGAATGGTATCGAATCAGGCCCAACCTTGGTAAGGTCATCAGCCTTTCAAAGGTTAAGCGAGCCCAAGAAGGAACCCAAGAAATTACTTTCAACTTCGTTTGTGATACGACCATCGACTTTTCAAAGGTTGAGTGTGACCACGCCAAGAAATGAAGGTCCGCCGCATCGGCTTTTTGATCGAATTAAACACGAAAGATCGGTGAAGATTGCAAAAGATGTGTCATATAGCAAGAAAGGAATTGATGAAGACATCGCGGCGTTGTTCCTTCTCGAATGAAAAGGAAGACTTTTGTCACAGTCAACGCAGAAGGTTCCTTGAGGGTAAAGCGACGTGATGTGGTCATTACTAACCCCACTAAAGAAGACTTAGAGCAAGATGAAAGTGAGGCGTCTTGCCACCACATCACGTTTGAAGAGGAAGCGGAGGCCGAAATGTCTGAAGTAAATGTGGACGAAGCCCCACCATCACTCGAAGACGGTAGCCAGTCAACAGTAGATGAGCTCAAAGAGGTAAATCTTGGGACGAAGGAAGAACCACGCCCCACCTTTATAAGTTCGTCACTTACTCATGAAGAGGAAGGTGATTATATGAATCTCCTCACTGAGTATAAAGATATTTTTGCCTGGTCATACAAGGAGATGCCAGGATTGGATCCGAAAGTGGCGGTACATCGCCTTGCAACCAAACAGGGGCATAGGCCAATCAAACAAACTCAAAGACGATTTCGGCCTGAACTCATTCCCCAGATCGAAGTAGAAGTTAATAAACTGATTGAGGCAGGCTTCATTCGCGAGGTGAAGTATCCAACGTGGATAGCAAACATTGTCCCTGTTAGAAAGAAGAATGGACAACTTCGTATTTGTGTCGACTTTCGTGATTTGAACGACGCGTGCCCGAAGGATGATTTCCCACTTCCTATTACGGAGATCATGGTGGATGCCACCATGGGCCATGAAGCTCTATCCTTCATGGATGGATCATCAGGATACAATCAAATCCGAATGGCTCTTGAAGATGAAGAGAAGACGGCCTTTAGAACTCCAAAAGGGATATATTGCTACAAGGTGATGCCCTTCGGATTAAAGAATGCAGGTGCCACTTATCAACGTGCAATGCAGAAAATATTTGACGACATGTTGCATAAGCATGTTGAGTGCTATGTAGATGACCTTGTGGTTAAGTCGAGAGAACGCCAAGATCACCTCAGAGACCTCAAAGTTGTCTTTGATCGCCTCAGGAAATACCAGTTGAAAATGAACCCTCACAAATGTGCATTCGGCGTGACTTCGGGGAAGTTCCTCGGCTTCATTGTGAGGTATCGAGGAATTGAGATAGATCAATCCAAGATTGATGCCATTCAGAAAATGCCAAACCCCAGAAACTTGCATGAGTTGAGAAGTCTTCAAGGTCGTTTGGCCTATATCAGGAGGTTTATTGCAAATTTAGCTGGCAGATGTCAACCATTTCAAAAACTTATGAAGAAAAATGCGAGTTCGAGTGGGATGAAGCATGTCGAATGCTTTTGATAACATCAAAGCAGATATCTGCTCAATCCCCGGTTTTAGGTGCTCCAAAGACTTGGGAAGCCGATAATAATACTTTATATCATTTGCAAGAGAGATCTGTTGGAGCGTTATTAGCACAAGAGAGAGAAAAGTACAAAGAACAAGCCCTGTACTACCTAAGTAGAACCCTGACGGGAGCTGAACTGAATTACTCCCCAATCGAGAAAATGTGTCTCGCTTTATTTTTCTCCATTGATAAGTTGAGACATTACATGCAAGCCTTCACCGTACATTTGGTGGCAAAAGCTGATCCCATAAAGTATATTTTGTCGGCACCTATCATTTAGGCGTTTGGCTAAGTGGGCAATTATACTACTGATGCGATATCGTGTACATACCTCAAAAAGCGGTAAAAGGACAAGCGTTGGGTGATTTCTTAGCCGATCATCCAACCCCCTCTGATTGGAAATTATGCGAAGATCTCCCAGACGAAGAAGTATTCTACGTTGAAATCGCAGAGCCTTGGATTATGTACTTTGATGGTGCATCACGAAGAAGTGGGGCAGGTGTCGGCATAATCTTCATCTCGCCCGAAAAATACATGTTGCCGTATAGTTTCACCTTGAGTAAATTGTGTTCAAACAATGTAGCGAGAATATCAAGCTCTTATCATCGGCCTTCAAATGGCTTTGGAGTTTGGGATTGTGCACATGGAAGTCTTTGGTGATTCAAAGTTGATAATAAATCAACTCTTACTCCAATCTGAGGGGAAACATGAAGATTTAAAGCCCTATTTCATCTACGCCATGCAAATCTGTTGGAGAAATTTGACAACATAGTATTGGAGCATGTCCCTAGAATGGAAAACATGAAGGCGGATGCTCTGGCAAACTTGGCCACTACTTTGTGATGGCGGACAATGTCACCATGAACATTAATCTTAGCCAAAAATGGATTGTTCCATCAACGGAAGATCAATGTGAAGAAGTCGACCTCATATCCGTCTCACGTAATTGAGGAAGAAGATTGGCGGCAACCCATTATAAATTACTTGCGGCATGGAAAACTCCTTACCGACCTTCGACATAAAGCTGAGATACGAAGGAAAGCTGCACGGTTCATCTACTATAAAGGTATTCTCTATCGACGGTCTTATGAAGGTCTTTTCCTGCGATGCCTAGGAAAAGAAGAATCTTTAAAGGCACTAGAGGAGGCGCATTGAGCATTTGCGGTGCCCATCGATCCGGACCAAAGCTTGATTCGGTTGAAAAGAATAGGTTACTCACGGCCTCACGATGATCTATGACTCTATGGAGTATGCAAAGAAATGTGAGGCTTGCGATTCCATGCCAACTTCATCCATCAACCGCTTGAGCCTTTACATCCAGCTGTTGCTTCTTGGCCATTTGAAGCATGGGGGCTTGACCTCGTCGGTCAATAACACCCAAATCTTCGACGAGCCACTCTTATATTCGCGCGCGGCGATTATTTTTTCAAGGTGGGCGAAGCGATTGCGTTAAGGAAGCCAAGAAAGAAAATGTGGTAGACTTTATTCGAACACACATAATTTATCGTTACGGCATCCCACATCGCATTGTGATGAGATAACGGAAGACAATTTGCCAATAGTCTAATGGACAAACTATGCGAGAAATTCAAATTCAAGCAATACAAGTCGTCCATATATAACGCTGCGGCAAATGGTTTAGTGAGAGGCTTTCAACAAGACTTTATGCAACCTCATTTGAAGAAGGTGGTTTCCAAGACAAAAAGAGATTGGCAAGAAAGGATTGGTGAAGCACTCTGGGCTTATAGAACTACACATCGCACTCCCACAGGAGTCACGCCTTATTCGCTTGTTTATGGGGTGGAAGCCGTGCTCCCCTTGGAAAGAGAAATTCCGTCGTTAAGAATGGCCATACAAGAGGGTTTGACGAGAAGATAATGCGAGGTTGCGCCTTCAAGAGTTAGAAGCACTTGATGAAAGAAGACTTGATGCTCAGCGGGCATTGGAATGTTACCAAGCTCGAATGACTAAAGCCTTCAACAAGAATATCAAACATCGATCATTCCAAGTCGGCGACCTTGTGCTTCTTTGTTCGAAGACCTATCATCACGACGCGACATACGGAAACAAATTCACATCCAAATGGGACGGACCCTATGTTGTTAAAGAAGTCTACACCAATGGGGCATACAAGATTGTCGACAAAAGTGGCTTGAGGATTGGCCCCATCAACGGAAAGTTTCTTAAGAAATTTTATGCTTAAAATGTTGTAAACACTCCTAATCGTAAGAGTATAAACTACATGATGCTCCTGGCCCGCACGAGCTTAAAAGGTGAACGGCCCAATTGTAATGAATATACATATATTATTCATGAGTTGAATTAAGTCATGAGTTTAAAAAAAAAATAGAGAATTTAAGTCATAAGTTGAATTCAACGATATATTATGCATAAGCAAATGGGGTTTCAAATTTACAAAAAAAAAATCTTAAGCCTAGCTAAATCATCCACTTGTAATCTTGCAATTCTTGACGACTACCCTCTAAATATTCGCGAAGCACTTTGAGACTCTCAGCGTCTTGTTCACTCGCAACAGGAGTGTTCTCAACTGCGCTCATCTCCTCCTGTATCTTGGAGATTTCTAATTGTCGTTGAGTCGATAAATTTTCTTCTTAGAAATTTGGAGCATGGTCTTTTCATGATGAGCTTCTAAAGACTTAAGTTGGGCTTTGAGTCTTTCAAGCTCAAGAAGTGTCTGCTCAGACTCTTGTTGGTACATAATTTTCTTTTTAAGAGAAAGGTTATCCCTAGTCATGATGTCATCAACCCTACTCCGAAGCTCAGCTAAGCTTTGATCTTTTTGAGTCGAAGTTAATTTTGAAGAATGCAGCTGATTCAACTCGTTATACTTTCCCACATGGCGAAAGTAATCGCCTATAAATTCCTGAAGAGTCGGCAAGTTGGTCGCATCAACGCCCGCGATGGTTTGAAATATTTTAACCATTTACGGTTCAAGAGAAGAAACTTTCTCAAAAGATGCGCGAGCAAGTTTATTCTTGCGAGCCTCCCACATGGTCTGCATGCGACTGGCGTTGGATGCTAGAAAAATGCAAAATCATCTAAATCTGCATTGAAGATGGAAGCCTCCGGGGTGGCAATTTGCACCTCTTCTTTGAGGTTGTGCACTTACAATAGTAGAGGTGATCAAAGTCGTCACTTGGTTGGTCGGTGCTTCGAATGACCCAATCTGCGCCGGAAGAAGATCGAGAATATCGCGACTTGTTGGTGACTGATCTCCCAAAGATTCCTATACAAGGTGGAAACAGTGTTAGTATATATATGAAGATGAATCCTTAAACAACTTAAAGAAAAATGTCAAAAGAAAGAGGTGCTCACCTGAAGACTGGGAGGCTCAAGCAGAGGAAGAACGTTTGAAGCACCTTCAAGTAAGTTATTATTGAGAGTCGATAGCCTCCCATTTTTTTGGCCTCTTCCAATGGCGATCATCATTGCTACTTTGGCTGGACATCATCACCTCGAGGCGCCCTCTTGATCGGTTGGTGTCTCTGTTGGAGCCTCGTGAACGCTTTTACCTTTATTACTAGCACCCAATTCTTCAATTGTAACGTCGCAGACAGTCTCACATACGCCATTATCTCCTGGATCCCTGAGAGATTTCTGTTTACTTGGAGGAGGGGGCATACTATTCACCAAAAGTTGTCGGCCTTCTACGAGATAGTTGCCATGCTTACGCGACCACCAACTCTTATAGGCTTGAGTTACTTGAGGCGAGGTTCAACTCAAATGGGGGTAAATGCACGTAAGATGAAGTCAATGTCTTAGTGCGAGAGACACGATGATGAATAACATTTTCTAAGCTCACATGCGGAAGGTCTCCATGTAAGTCGTTTGGCACGTCTTGGTAAAAGCCAAACTGACGGCCAAAGCGGTACGGGCTATAAGCTTCGATGGTCATCAATTGGCTGTGGCGAGAAGATAAATAACATGACCGAAGACTTATGAAAAAAGAGGAGGAACCAAATGACAAACCTTTGACATCTCGCAAGGTTTGGACTTCTTCCTAGAGACAACATTTACATCCCACATTATGGATGCACCCTCATGGATCGATCCACGAGCTTCATGTGGGTCAAAGCATTTGCACCACCCTCTCCCGAGTAGTCCACCATCCGGGCCCCTTCAACAACGCGGTGTGCTTATAATGCGTGCCAAAGTAATGAGCAAGCCATCCATACACGTAATGAATGGGAAAACAAATATCCGAACGCCCGTTCGGTGAGGGTGTTATAAATTTGACCAAGGCCATGGTAAATATTGGACAATCTTTGGGCAGCAAGGTTGAACAATCTTCCATCCGCCATAAGTGATGCGACCTTAAAAACACTGGGCGAAGCAAACCTATGCTTTTGTAAGGAAAACAAACACACATAGCCAACAAGAGAGAAAAGCGGCCGGGAAAGTTTGGTCCTCCCATTCTTTGTCCACGTCAAGGAGTGAAACACCTCCTGTTCTCAAAGAACCCACTCACGCATATGAGTGTTAGAGCCATCGGGATTATAAGTGGAGCGAGGCGACCCCTTCCTTGGTCTGCGTGGTGGTGGCTTGGAATACTTTGATTTACCCTTAAACCAAAAGGAAATCCATCGATGCACGTAAATTTGTTGCCTTTCCATTTGTTGAGACGCAAGATGGTGATAGGCATGGAAGAGGTAACTACAACTCTTGGTAGAGAATCGGTGCAGTTGCACATCCCCACCGATTCTCCACGAGAAGGATAACCTCATCATAAAACCTTCCCTTGATGGGCAAGCCTCCAAACTTCCACATATCCCATAAAGATAGGGATATCTCCATTTGCTGATATGGAGCGTGTTGGTGGCGAGGACACCAAGCTTCGCAAAAAGCTCGGATGACGTCTTGGTTACGATCGTAAGTGTATAAAGAGGCCATCACAAATTTCTAACATATTGGAACCTCGCAGGACTTTACGGTTTCGAGCGCGACAAGTTCAAGCCATTCCCGATAAAGGGAATATAGCCAAACTCTCCGTTTAATTTCAAGTAGTAGCTCCAACAACGAGCACGAGTTTCAATAATGCGGCGCCCCAAAGTCGATTAATGGATCGTCATTTGACTTCTTTTTGTGAAGAGAAGATCGTAAAATCCATACTCGGTCGGTAGAGTTCTCGCTAAGGTTTTGTCGACGGATAACGTGGACAAAAACATGTATCACCCGACTCAAGCATCGACTCCTTGACCGATTCCCCCTTTGGGAGGATGGTTCCGCTATTTGTAGGTCGACTCTCGCGTCATCTAAAATAACGAGTCGTCTCGTTCCTTCATCCAAAACTTCCGTGAAGAACACCATGACCCCTACAAAAAAAAAAAGGGAGGTTAAAAGGAAGTGGAGCTGCGGGGAGCGTGAGCAATCCACTCACCTCCAAGGCACGAACGAGGAGGCTGCGGGGGCGTGAGCAATTCACTCACCTCCAAGGCACGAACGAGCGGGCGGGGGCGTGAGCAATTCACTCACCTCCAAGGCACGAGCGGAGGCTGCGGGGCGTGAGCAATTCACTCACCTCCAAGGCACGAAGCGAGGCTGTGGGGAGCGTGAGCAATTCAACCTCCAAGGCACGAACGGAGGCTGCGGGGCGTGAGCAATTCACTCACCTCCAAGGCACGAAGCGAGCTGGCGGAGGCGTGAGCAATTCACTCACCTCCAAGGCACGAAGCGGAGGCTGCGGGGAGCATGAGCAATTCACTCACCTCCAAGGCACGAGCGGAGGCTGCGGGGCGTGAGCAATTCACTCACCTCCAAGACACGAAGCGAGGCTGCGGGGCGTGAGCAATTCACTCACCTCCAAGGCACGAACGGAGGCTGCGGGGGGGCGTGAGCAATTCACTCACCTCCAAGGCACGAACGGAGCTGCGGGGAGCGTGAGCAATTCACTCACCTCCAAGGCACGAACGGAGCTGCGGGGAGTGTGAGCAATCCACTCACCTCCAATGGCTCACCTCCAAGGCACGCACTGAGCGGGAAACATGAGCGATCCACTCAACTCTAAAGCACGAACAGGGTTGATATGAATGACAAAGTTGCAGGAAGTGTGAACTAATCAAAAAAAAAAAAGAGAAAGAGAGTTTAGATAGTTAAAAAATAATAATAATAATGATAAGTAAATAAAATAAATATATTTTATTAATTTTATTATCTTATATTTTTTTAAAATTTTTTTTTTTAATTTTTTTTTTTTAAAATTAATATTTATATATATATATATTAAAAGAGTTGTAAAAAAAATGGTCAAATAAAAAAAATCGTAAAAAAAAATTAGTGTAAAAAAGGAAATAAAAAAAATTAAAAAAAAATGGGGGCTTGCACGTTTTTTTTTTTTTTTTTAAAAAAAATGGTCAAATAAAAAAAAAAGAAGAAGAAGAGAGAATAAGTGCGTGGGCCCCTCCATTTTTTTTATTTTTTTTATTATTTATTTTATTTTTTTTCCCTTCTCTTCCCCTTCCTTACGGTCAAACCCCCATTTTCTCTCTCTAACTTTCACCTTTTTCTCTCTTCCCTTCCACTCTCTCCATCACTTCTCCCTATCACTTCTTTCTCTCTCCCCATCACTTTTTCCCATCACTTCTTTCTCTTTCTCCCCATCACTTCTTTCTCTCTCTCCCTCTTTATCTCTTTCACTTCCTCTCACTACCCCCTTCTTCTCTTCCCTTCTTCCTTCACTTTCACTCTCTCATACCTCCAATAAACACATTCACCTTAATCCGGCAACTCGAAGCAGTGACGAGAGCGGCGCGCTACCGATTCAGATCGACGTTCGACCGGACGGCACGATCGCACCTAGCGACTTCCAGGCATCGATGATTCGCTGAAACGATTGTTTACCTCTATTGAAACTCGTTGCTTACTTCAACTCTTGATTCTCCAAATACAAAGCTTCATCTAATGGTTGCTTGAGAAAACTCTAGCATACTATGGGTATATATAGGAAATTTCTTGAGAAAATTGAGGTACTTTACATTCTCTTGGAAGTGAGTTTCAAAGGAGAAATCTAAATTTGAATTAGAGGATTTCAACATGAAAGTTTGAAAATCTTCCCGTTGGAGTTGAGTTCTATTTTTATGCCAAAAAATAGGTACATTTTAAAACTTATTCACAACTAAATTTGAAATCCTCCAACTCCATTCAACTTCAAACTTGGGCACATATGATATTTTAAAATCAAGTCAAATTGAGATAAATCCAAATTTCATGAAATCATTTTTTTTTTTCTTTCAAGTAAGCATAATTTCATTTGTCACAAATAAAATTGAATTTTTGTGTATAAATCGAACTATCTCATCTTAAATTTCTGACCAAGTTTTAAACTAAGCCTCTTAAATTTTGGGTTTAAGTTAATTTTGACTCAAGCTAAATTTTGGCTATATTCCAAATTTAGCTCTTCTAAGTCAAAACTTTGTTTTGAATTAAAATCACAAACTAAATTTTGATGCAATTCTCCATTATGTCATGATTAATTTTGTCTCAAACCAAAGTTGGGGCAAATTTTACCAAATTCAAATAAAATGTTTATGACAAAATTTCAAAATTTAATCAAATTTATAAAAAAAAAATGGGATAGAATTTTCATTCTTACCCAAAATTGTTTTGAATTAAAGTAGGACATAAACTCTACTAAATTCAAATCAAAATTTCATGAAAAAAAAAAAAAAAAAATCAAAATCAAAATATTTACACAAATTCATATTTTGATAAATTAAAAAAAAAAAAAAAAGTGTCAAAGAAAATCAAGTTATGAACCAAATTTTATATTTGATTAAATTGACATATAAATGGAATTCAAACTAGGAGCAAAACTCTTTCAAATTTAGAGCAAGCCTCTTAAGTATTGATTCTAAAATAACTTTTGAAATTCACACACATATACTTGTGTATAAATCTCGAAAAGGGGCATTTGTTGGAATAAAAATTTTGACAAATCCGAAATTGTCACGCCATCCCCCAAGATTGATGGCAAAACCATATTTAATTAGGGATTATTTAGGATCCCTAAATTAAATTATGGAAAAAAAAATTCAGCACGCATTTGGGCTCCACTCAAATTAGTCAAGTCTAACCCAAAGTCCAAGCCCACCAGTCAGGCGGAGGACCAAATCAACTGGCCCACCCAAAAAAATCGGCCCAAAGTCAAACAGGCTCGGCGGAGGGTGACCCAAAGTCAAACAGAGCTCAACCAAAAGATTGGCTTCAACATCAACTCTGCTTGATCCAGTGAGCCCAAGCCCATCGGGGCCCGGAGGAACTCTATAAATAGAGACTCTCCTCTTTCATTTTAAAGGTCGAGCGAAGAAGCTTAGAGAGAACTCAGAAACAAAGCTGTGAAGTCTCCAGAAACTCTTGAAGATCAAACACTGCCTGAACGAAGAACACTTCACGGAGATCGTCAAGAACACGCCACGAATCCATTGAAGTTTCCAACATTGAGAACAATTCGTTTGACCCTCAATCACAACATACAAGTAGGGAGAGAGAATCGGAGGATCAAACGCTAGAGATTGTACTCACAATTACCTGAAATCAATACAAATACGAAATTCATTTACACGTGTCTTCTTTCCATTCGCTGGTTGAAGTCTCGTGTGAACACATACACATATATATATAGAAAAAAACAAAAATACATATATATTCACATGCGAAATTAAAACATTGCACTTTAATTTAATTGGTAGTATATCATCTATAACTCTCTTCTTTACATATCTTCAAGTCTTCTCTAAATTGCAAGCTATCAACATTGCTTCAGAAGACAAAAAATTATAACAAAGACAATATATAGCGAGACAACGAAAAAATAAAGAAAAGAATTTTTTTTTTTTTTTTAAAAAAGCAAACCTAAGGGGGGAGAGGAACTCAAATATTTGTAGAAAGTTGTTGAATAAAAATCTTTATATATATATAGTTATACAAGATTAAATAGTCACAAAATTCTTAAATTTCATCATTAAATATTATTAAACTTAAACTCATAATTTTGTAGAACTAATTTTTAATAATAAAGAGACAAAACTTTTTATATCATAACTCTCATCTCTCAAATACTCATATATTAATTAATTGATAATTAATAATAAAATAATTAAAAATAAATATGATCATAGTCTTTACATGGGTGTGATTGACAAAAAAAATATTTAATAACTATTTCATTCATTTAAATGCAATTTAATAAGAATTATAGAGGGGACGGATTTTATATTTTAATTAAATGATAATGACTAATAAAACAATTTTAAAGAAAGATAATAAATGAAAAAAAAAAAACTATTAATCCTTAGTAGCTTACCAAACTCTTCAATTTCATCCTTGAATGCAATTAAAAATAAATTCATAAATTTTTAGAATTAACTTATAAAAATAAAGGGACACAACTTATCATATTCTAACTCTTATCTTTAAGTTTTTTTTTTTTAAAAGAAAACTCTTATTTATTTTTTTATTAAAAGATAATTAATAGTAAAAAAAAAAGACAATATCATTTATATGGGTCATGGGTGAGTGTGTGGTGTTGGAAAAAAATCTTTAATAATTTCTTCTTAATTTAAACACAATTTAATATGTGCGGTGATAATTATTAAATAAAATATTATAGATTATAGATTTTATGATTTAAATTTAACCTATAATTTATTGAAATTATAAAACTTTTAGGATTTCAATATTTTGTATACTATTTTTGAGTTAATTAATTTTTTTTGTTTGAATTAAATTAAATTAAGTTTATTAAAAGAATGTAGTTTTGTAGATAAAAATAAATGTTTTATATTCTAACCTCCAAATGCTCCTTTGTGAGTTAAACATACTCTATAATTTAATAATTGTTGAGTATTAAAAAAATTAATAATTATGAGTGACTTAATATAAAACTTTTCATATTCTAACTTTTGAATGTTATTTTGTGAGTTAAATTAAATATATAATTTCTTAATTATCGAGTACTAAAAATTAATAATTATGAGTAGTATATACTTTGTAAATTTAAGTTTTACAATGGGGTAAAATTTTCATTTTCGTTCATTTCTCAAAATTCATATACATTCTAGAAATAAGTAATAAATTATTAAAGAGAGAAAAAATGGATAGTTAAATAAGAATTGTGTATTTGTAATTCATGCATGCAAAACTTAAGATACAATAGATTAAAGAACTGACGTCTTTATAATTCACCAAAATTAAATAAAAAAGGGTAAAGTAGTTTTAAAAAGTTTTTAAAAATAATAGATTATAGATAGAGACACAAACATAATTTTGAAATGTTAATAGTTATTTTATAAATAACTCTGGTCAAATAGATTTTGAAATTTCTAAAATTGTTGCTTTTAAATTTTAAATTATATTCACACAATTGTTTGATGTAAATAAAAAATATTGATATGTGTTAAATTTTTTACATTTGTATAAGAGGTAGTTTCTATACTCTGTGTTATTTAAACTTTTTAGTGATATTTTTTAGGAAGACATTTAATTTTTTTTGTTTTTAAGAAATAACTCAACTTTAATATTGTCATTAACAAACCTATCAAATAAGTTGAGTCGTTTAATAAGTTAGTTTATTCAATTTGGTTTAATATTATATCGAGTGACAAATTTAATTATTATTATTATTGAAAATTTTTAAAACTTATTATTAATAATTAAGTATTATAATTAATTGAAAGAACAATAATCATAAATGTTAGTTACTTTAGTGATAATTTACTAATTTAGATGCAAGTTGTGTCCTTTCCAATCTTTGTAAATGACAACTAACAATTCATTTTTTTAAGAACATTTTAATTTGAGATACGTCTCTCATTCGATCTTTTGCCTTCTCCTATTAGTATATAATCTATTAAGAGAAATTAAATTTATGTGCATAATTTGAAAGTACACATATTACTTTCTTTTTTTTAAAAAAAAAAGAAAGATATGTGAGGAGTAGTCTATTAAAAAATCTACCAACTTTATTTTTCTTTTGATTTTTTAGCATACATAAGAAAACATAAAAAAACTTAAGAAAATGACAATAACAACGTTAGAAAAAAGTCACTCGCGGTGAATAGTCTTCCATCCAGATTTGTTGTGCATGCTTTGTCTCTTTGAACATGTCTTGCTATTTCATGAATATAGACTATGAATGCTTGTAATTAAAACGATCCTTTTTCATCCATAAGTTCCAAAAGATCAAATATGCTTTATCTTCTTCTCGACCTATAAAATTTGGAGGGATTGTGTCCCTTCTCAAGTTATTGTATTTATATACTCATATGGAATTTGAATAGTTGTCATTTTAATTGTTTTAATTATAATGATAATGAAGGCAAAATTTGTAACTTCCATTATTTATTACTTAAAAAAAACTGTTAATATTTATTACTAAAACCGCAAGCTAATTATTTAATGTGGTACAATTATGTCAATTTTGATTTGGTTGATTTCTCATTCCAACTTAAAGCATCTTAGAATTAATCTATAAATTTTGCTAAAAAAAAAAGAACTAATTTATAAATTATTAAGAATAAAAAAAAGGATAATTAAATAAGAATTGTCTATTATTAATTCATGTATACAAAACTTAAGATAAATGGTATTAATAAATGGTATTAAATAAATGACACTTTTGTAATTCACTTCAATTTAAAAGCGTAAAGTAGTCTAAAAAAGTTTTTTCAAGATGCTTACTTTTTAATATATTATAGATATTTTAGATATGATTGTTAAAATCGATCAACTATAGTATATAATTAAGCCACAATTAAGTTTTCATAAACTAATTCAAATAATTTTTAATCAATTATCATTTTTTTTTTAAATTCCTACTTGCGCATCGATATTTCCATTAACATTTACTTCTAAAAATTGTCTTAGTTTTTAGATATAATGATTAAAAACGATAACTTATATTCTAATTAAGTCACCATTAAAGTTTCATTGATTAATTGAAACAATTTCCATCAATTTCTACGATTTCCATAAATATTCCCAAAATTTCCATCGATATTTCCATTTCCATAAAGTCTGGATCTCAGCATTTCCATCTATATCACATTTCAAATCTTGCATAGAAGTGATTATAAATTTATCAGTCACTTAACGACCTGTCGTCTTGCGTTTCCTTGACTATTTTAAAAATTGGGTTTCTTATTTGAATTATTTGTTTAGCTTTAGCTTTGGGATATTTGTACGGAAGACCCCTTTTTATTATCATTAATGTTGAATGACCTGACACTCAGAAATAATGAAAACTGACCTATTTTGACGTGACAACGTGCGCAAAATTACGGCGAAGGGTAGCTTCTCGTAGGAACGCTCACGCCTTCTCGAAGGAATGCTCACGCTTACTCGCAGGGACGCTCACGCTTACTCGCAGGAACGCTCACGCCTTCTCGCTCGAACGCTAACGCTCACGTGAACGGTGACTCGCTCATGCATACATACAGTAACGCTCACGTTGTTCGCTCACGGTTACCTTCAGAAACGGTAAGAATTACCCGTTGTACGATAAGACATTGTATGAAATGACATGCCAATTTATTAGCCGAACACTCTGACAAAGGAATGATGATAATAAAATTGTAAAATAATATAATACGTACAAAACTCCATTGTGTGTTAGATAATTACTACTATTGTTCCCCTTAAGCTTACTCTATACGTGTTCTATACTCTTCTCTTATTCTTCTTCGTCGAAGCCTTCTCGTAAAACCCTACATTGGTGCAGTCTCTCGTTCGTAATAGGTACGTTACAATGTTAATGGGTGCATACTTTATTCCCTTATACGTTTCAGTCGGAATGAAAACATCCATAGGATCACACCGTTGTTTTCGAAAAATTTAATTGTAAAAAACAGTAAATGAAAGTGTTTGAAGCATTGAGTGGTGACATTGTTAGTTACGTGCGGAGGTTATTATGGGGTTACTGAACGTGATAGCGAGAGCGTGAAGCGAGAAGTAGTAACAAATAGTAAACGTGCGTGAGCGAGGGGACGAGAGCAATAAAGGGGAGCGAGAGCGAGACGACGTGAGCGTTTATCGAGAGCGATAGTGACACCCAATTTCCAGTATATCTAGGTTCATTCTTGTCGTTTATTAATGTCGTTGACACTGAATTACCGTTTATTCCAACTTATTTTATTGCAGGATGGAGAAGAAATCTCTATTCATAAGATATGGTGGATGTTGGGATGAAATTCAAAATTGTTACATTGGAGGTTGTCTAACCGGTGTTGTTGTGTCCGACACCATTAGGTTTGTTGAGTTGAAAAATCTTATATATGATGTTACAGGAACTAGCCAGACGATGGTGGACATTATAATAAGGGTGAAGATGTCGTTGTTCGAGGAAGCACCTCCAATGTACATAAGGACCGACCGAGACCTTGAGTTTCTTCTACTTCAGGAAAATGTCTCCAGGATGCAACTATTTATATCGACGACAAGAAATGAAATGATGGTAATGTACTTCAGAATGAGGTCGTCCCCCATACTAGTCATGTGGTTCACCAATCATTAGATGTTGACACACTCAATATACCACGAGTAGAGGTGGATATGTCACCCAGCGAGATGGGAGTATCCTTAGTGAACGATGATGTGAACCCTTGGGAGTCAGAACATGATCACGATGTTTTTGGACAATATGAGATGGATAGTTGTGAAGCATGGTCGATTCCAAATCCCACTCCAAATCCAACACTAACTCCAACTCCAAATGGAAATCCAAATCATTCACCCAATCCAACTCCAACTCCAACTCCAACTCCAACTCCCACTCCCATTCCCACTCCTACTCCTACTCATACTCCAATTCCCACTCCCACTCCAAATCCAAATCCAACATCCAACATCCAATCCAACTCCATCTCTAAATCCAACTCCATCTATAAATCCAACTCCAACTTCAACTTCAACTCCAACTCCAAATCCAATTCCAACCTCAACCTTAACTCTGACTGGACAATCTTCATCTGTTAATAACTGTAATGAAGATGTTGGGGTTGGTCAATTATTTGTAAATAAGAAAGAGTTGAAGAAGCGACTGTCCATGCTGGCAATGAATAATAATTTTGAATTTAGGGTTAAAAAATCTACAAAGGATTTGTACACAGTTGGTTGTTTGGAGAAGACTTGCACATGGAGGTTACGTGTGGTACAGATGGAAGGAACAAACTTGTTTAGAATAAACAATTATGTCGGCCAACACTCATGCTCCATTGAATTGTTGAATCATGACCATAGGCAAGCAAGTGCGGAAGTCATAGGTCATTTAATAAGAAGCAAGTTTGAGGGAGTTGGTCGAATTTACAAGCCGAAGCACATCATTGAGGATGTTAGACAACAATATGGTGTGAACATTAGTTATGACAAAGCATAGCGTGCTAGGGAGATGGCACATGCACTAGCCAAAGGTACTCAGGAGAGTCGTATGCCATGCTCCATGCATATGGTGAAGCCCTTAAAATTGTCAACCAGGGCACTATTTTTGATATAAAGGTTGAAGATGAAAACAATTTTAAATATGCATTCATGGCCTTTGGGGCATGGCATACGAGGCTTTTCACGCATGCGGGATGTTGTCATTGTTGATGGCTCACACCTGAAGGGGAAATATAAAGGTTGTATGTTGGTTGCAGTGGGGAGGAATGAGAATAATCAAATTTATCCACTGGCCTATGCGATAGTGGACAGTGAGAATGATCGGTCATGGACATGGTTCATGACGAAATTGAAAAACTTTGTGAGTGATTCCGATACTTTGGTGGTTGTATCCGATCGCAATGCAAGCATAATATGATGTTAAGGCTGTATTCCCACATGCATTCCATGGAGTGTGTACTTATCACTTGGAGCTAAACGTCATGAATAATTTCAAGGATAAGGTCGCAGTCGAATTATTTAAGAGTGCAGCGCGGGCAGTCCGTCAGTCTGAATTTAGAAGGTATTGGGATCAACTTGTTCTATTGCGTGGAGGTGCAGTAGCCCGATATCTAGAGGCCATAGGTATGGAGCGTTGGACAGCATGTTTTCAGGTAAACAGCCGATATGACAACATGACGTCCAACAGCGCTGAGTGTGAAATTCACTCACGGTTGAGGCACGATTGCTCCCAATTGTTGCGGTATTTGATTTTGTGCGAGAACACCTACAAGGATGGTTTTACAAACGACGTAATTATTGGTGTACGCGCACAACCTTGCTTTCAGACTACGCAGAGAAACGACTTGCTGCTGAGTGTGAGAAAGGTAGACGTTACCGTGTTGACCCTATTGATTGTTACAATTATCACGTGAGGGATGGTCATTTAGAGGGTATCGTCAATCTTCAAACACGTCAGTGTACATGCAGGGAGTGGGATTTGTATGAGATACCTTGTGTCATGCTATCATGGCGGCTAGGGAGCGCAACATTGCTCCATCAACCCTTTGCAACCAGTACTATTTTGTGGAAGCGCTCCAAGCGGTATATCAAGAACCAATTTTTCCACTTGGTCATATATCTAAATGGTCGAAGCCACTTGGTTTTGTGGATGTTCGGATACAACCTCCGAAACGTGTTGTAAGGGTTGGTCGAAGACGGGTACAACAGATCCCATCTGGTGGAGAGCATAGGCGTGGTAGAAAATGTGGTCGATGTGGTAATGTCGGACACAATCGACAATCATGTAATCAACCAATGAATCGATGAACATGTATGAAATCTGAGTGTAATTGTACAATGTGTTATTACTACCACATCTTAATTTGCATACTGTGTTGCCTCGCAGGAACAAAATCCACTGGGTGTATCACGCTCGTTTTATCGCGTTCGTAGGAACAAAGTTGATGGATCGCTCACGTTGGATCGCTCTCGTTGGATCGCTCACGTTGGATCGCTCTCATTGGATTGCTCATGTTGGATCGCTCACGCTGTGGACCATTATATCTCCTAATTACCTGATGTACACAATATATGCATTGTACAGAACATGCGTTTATATGAACTGTATACAATTAATCAATGAATCAATGTTTTACTGGATGGTCGGATATACATAAAATAGATATCTGTAAAAGCAGATATACATCAATGAATCAATGAACTGTATACAATTAATCAATGAATCAATAAACTGTATATGTGCAAATGAGAATTATAATAAAAAAAATTCCTTCCCAGACCATAACTGACAAGCGTAGTGTGTCCTGAAGTCTGTCATTCGGTCTTGGATGAACTGGGATTTGTCCGCGCCAGTGACGAGGTATTCAATCCACTTCGCGCAAAATATGCCGCAATCAAGTTAATTCCGTTGCAGTTGTTCAGTCTTCGAACGTAATAATTTCCACCTATCCGTTTGTATCCCAGCCTTGTGACGTTGGACATCGCAGTAATAAAGCAAAGACGGCAGAGTATACGCCAATGACTCTAAGAACCTGTCCACTTCTTGAGGATTGAGATACGATGGATAGGAGTCAAACATCATGATGCAACCTCTATTAATGTCCAAACATAATAGAAACCAATGCTCCTTCATGTTTGTTGGACAGAAAACGAAATCCACCTCATGCTAGTCCGATTTGTATGCATCGTGCTTACCTCGTACATACTCCGCGTACGTGTCTTCTGTACTCCAAACCATGGCTGATTTTATTTTCGGCTTGCCTTTGATTCTCTGGAAGAGACTATCCTTTCCTCGTGCATTTAGGTGAGACTGTATATGGTACATAGTAGTAAGACATAGTAAGTGGAAAACTGTAAATAACTTATATAACTAACTCACCAATATCCCAGTTGGAAGCACCGTGAACTTGTTTATGCACATCTCTGGTCGTGTAGACAACTTGTTCTTCACGAACATGCACAACGTGTTCATAGTCTATGAACAACAACATTGAAAACATATTAAGGTGTACATTAATTTAAAAAAAAAATATTCGTAAGCAGATGTAAATAAGGGACGAATGAAGTAGCACTTACGTCACACTCGACCCATGAGTTAGGCGTAAGGAGATCGGTGAAGAACTTTTTCCCCATCGGGACTGACGTCATCCCCAACCCTGGCCTAACATCTCCCGCTGTGGAGGGATCCTGAATCTATGACATCATCGCCTCGAACACCTCCTTATCAACGCCATGTGCAGGATTGTATTTCACGGCCGGGTTATGAAGTATAGTTATCCTATCGGTAATAGGATATTTGGCCTTCTTACGCTCTGGGGAGTGCCCGCCCTCGACATGTTCTATGATAGTCTTACCGCTAAGAGAGTAACGAACTAATGGTACTCTCTTGCGACTACCTTTTCGCAAACCATCTTGTACATCGGGTTGTTGGACCGCAAGAGGGACGGTGACGTCAATATCTTCGATCTCCAACGTCGAGTTGTGAGATCCCCCAGCCAAGGGGGGCAGAGATGGCATTTTCTTCAAACTATCCAATGTCGTGGCTGCACCTGCAACGATATTAGATAGGATGTCCTCCCCGACTATTGTTAAATCAGATCTGATGGGATGAGAGGCATCTGTCAATGGCGAGAGTGTCAATGCCTTTGTGGAAGGGTCTGCTGGCTCGTCAGGGATGGAAGGATCGGATGGAATGGGAGATGGCTCGGATGGAGTGTGGATGGTGGACGACTCGGGTGGAACGGAAGGGTCGGATGGAGTGAGAGTGGTAGATAACTCGGGTGGCTCATTAGGAATGTGAGTGGGAGTGGGGGTGGGTGTGGTGGATAGCTCGGATGGCTCATGGGGAATGATAGTGGGTGTGTGGGTGGTGGATGGATCGGGAATCAGAGTGGGTGCGTGGGTGGTGGATGTGGTGGACGTCGTGGGTGGAATGGGAGTATGTGATGGCTCGGGTGGAACGGAAGGGACGGATGGAGTGAAAGTGATAGATGACTCGGGTGGCTCATTAGGAATGTGAGTGGGAGTGGGGGTGGGTGTGGTGGATAGCTCGGATGGCTCATGGGGAATGATAGTGGGTGTGTGAGTGGTGGATGGATCGGGAATGAAAGTGGGTGTGTGGGTGGTGAATGTGGTGGACGTCGTGGACGTCATGGGTGGAATGGGAGTGGGAGTGGGGGTGGGGGTGGGAGATGGCACATGTGAAGTGGGAGATGACTCGGGTGCAAGATGGCTTGTTGTGCAATCATCGTCCTGCAATGTATGGAATCTATGTAAGACACAATATTTCCAAATAAGGATGACAGAAAGTAAGATACTACAGTATGTAACGTACCTTGATCATCCTAGACATGAACTCGCGCAGCCATAGCAGATGTGTTTTAACCTTCCCCATTTCCGTTCTCATTTCTTTTCTCATGTCCAGTATGTCTGTTTTCAGACTGTTAACAGACTTTTCAACGCCTTCAACGCGCATTTCTATACCCCGAATAAACTAAGCTCCAGGGTCATTGCATTATGAGAGAACTAAGAACTTGAACGGTGTGTAGTGGACACACAAGGAGGATCACGTACGAGTTAATGACCCGAACGGTCTACAGTATATGGATA
Source organism: Trichosanthes cucumerina (assembly GCA_036507285.1). NCBI lineage: Eukaryota > Viridiplantae > Streptophyta > Magnoliopsida > Cucurbitales > Cucurbitaceae > Trichosanthes > Trichosanthes cucumerina. Next base: position 21,349,397 of record CM071839.1, on the reverse strand, counting down.
GGGTTGGAGACCTAATCCTGGATACATTGTGGATGCGACCCGCTTTGTATTAGATACAAACGAGGTGATCTGACTCGTTCATGTGGTTGACATGCGAGTGGGGGCATCATGTGCAATGAGATTGTACAAGATCGGACCGTGAATTATTAGACTTACTGATGTAACACTGTTAATAATATAGAGCTAATAAATTCGTAGATGACCATTAGTGACTCGACCTTAATCCTGAGCGTGTTACGGACTCCTGTCTGCGGGGGTCTGTCCTTTGACTAGTACAAATGAGGGTGACCATTGTTGCTCGCCCAATATGCCTATCTTCTCAGGGGCAGGACCACGTTATCTTCTCAGGGGCAGGACCACGTGGGGAGCTGGGAACTTGACTATGCAAGAAGGAATTCACTCGTTCCCGACTTAGGAAAACTAGAGGGGTTGTTCCCTTAAGAGTTGTCTCCAGGGCTTGAACAACGGGGCCTCACTCTCTCATTGTCCTGAGAGGGTTGTTGTTTATGGTTGGACCATGCAACGTAGTTGTTCATTAGAAGAGTAGTGAGACTTAAGGAGCAAGAGGTAGACACAGGGGTAAAACGGTAATTTGATCCAACTGTGACTACAAACAACCTGTGAAGGGTCGACTCATGGGTATTGGTTATATCGATGGACACAACTTGTCCTACAGTGATGATAGTGCAGCTACGGGCTTTAGTGGAGTGTTACCGTAGCTAATAAATGTTGAATAATCGGGTCAAAGAGTTTGACAGGTTAGTCTCGAATCATTGGAGCTCGTCACGTGTAGGTCCATTAGGTCCCTCGGTTAGCTCAAATTGGACAAATTGAGGGTTTACAGTTTGGTGTGAATTTGAAGTGTTCAAATTCATTATTTGGGTATTTATGTCATTTATATGAGATATAGATGACATAATATATAGTTTGATGTGAATGAGATTCATAATAAACTATAGTATAGCCTAATTGATTAATTAATGCTATTTGAAGAAATTGAATTGAGAGAAATTAAATTGAATGTGATTCAATTTATAATTTCACATTTATGCAAATGATATTTGTATAATAAGGTATGAGATACCTTATATTATATAATATGCAAATGTAATATGCAAATGTGATTTGTATATTATATGGTTGTGGTAAAATTGTGATTTGGTGGAGGTTTTAACTCCATCACACAATAGTATTTAAAGGTTTTGCAAGAAGCTTTTTGTATGCCATCTTGCCATTTTTTGGATTTCCATCCAAAGAGAGCAAGGGATTCTCTCTCAAATCCTCTCTCAATTCTCCAAAATTCTCTCCTCACCCAAAACCAAAGGGAGTCCCACTCACTCTCCCTCAACCTCCCGAGAACAACCGAGAAGACCCTTTCGAGGTGTCTCCCTGTTCGGATCGAGGTTCGTGTTCGAGGAGTTCGTTGGTACGAGAGAGATCGTGACCGGAGAAGGAGAAAATGTTGAAGAAGTATTCTTCAAGAGGTTAGTATCCATTATACTTACTGTTTTCTCTATTATTTTGCATGTTTAGCCTAGGATCTATGGGATAGATTTAATTTTAAGACACGTTTTACACAACGGATCAACGACGTTTCACAATGTCTTCCGCTGCGAGAATTCAAAATCCCTTCAATTGGTATCAGAGCCAATCGTTGCTCTTCGTTGTGTATTCTGTGGATTCTTAAAATTAGGTGGATAACATTAATTTTCATGAGATGAATGTTAATGGTTTGCAATTTTGGATGTTTTCGGTTTTTGGCACTAGTTTAGATTTACATTAAAGTTGATGAGATCAATGTAAGGGTCCGTTGTTTTGGGCATTTTTTAATGTAAATCGAGTCTGTAAGTCCGTGTCGTTCGTGGCAAGAGTTGTCGTGAAGAAAACGGAGCAAAAACGGGCGATTTCGGTGAAAAACAGCAAAAGTTGTGTTGCTGGAAGTTCATCAGTGTTGCGACGTCATCCATGCTGCTGGAGGTTGCTGCAGTGCAGCGTTGCAACGCTAGCGGTGGCGTTGCAACACCACAGCGTTGAGAACGTTGGGCGCGATGCTATACATTACAGCGTTGCAACGCAATAACAATGTTCCAACTCCGTGGCGTAGTGGTGCGTGCAGCGTGAAAATTTTGGGGACATTGTACGTGTGCAGTGGTTCGAGTCTGGGCTTGTGCAACTGCCGTTTCTAATTTATTTATTTATTTGTAGATTTAATTTTATAAATGTATTTTATTTAATTATTTTAATTAATATTAATATAAATGTTATATTAATGTTAATTAATTTAATTTTATGTCTCTAGGGTGCCAAAAATCGGTCCAATATTGCTATTTAATTATTTTATGCATAAGATGTATGATTTAATTATTTCTATGTGCATAGAGTATGTCATATAGATTTAAAATCCCACCTTAAGTTAAACATTTCATGCATCATATTTATATTATAAGAGTTATAATATATAGTATGCATGATAGGATTATATTATAAGAGTTATAATATAATGTTTGCATGATTTAATTTACTTAAATATAAGTGTTATATTTTTAAATTAAAAGCATGCTCATGCATTTAATTCATGTGATGAATGTATGTTATAAAGTATTATTCATGTGATGAATGATCAAGCATTCTAACATAGAAATGCATGTAATCTAAGTTAATTATTAGTTTTAAATGGTTTAGAACTTGAATAATTAAACTTAGGTTTTCTATTTCTAATGAGATTAGAAATTAGGAAATCAAATATGACCTTTGAATGAATACTGATAAGTAACTCTGTCTAAGGAAGGTTTTGTCTAAGGCTGGGGTATTTAACTTGACGCTTGCGGAACACCCCTACCTGGAAACCGACCTGGGAGTGAATTCGATCCGGAAATTCTTAGGTTATATTCTCGTGAGTGCCATTAATTAAGAGTTAATTAATTTACTCACTTAGACCTAAGTTAATAATGTGATTATAGACTTAGGCTAATCCAATATAAGAGTTATATTGGTAGACTTAGGTAAATTTTAGCCGGTTTATCTAGGTCAATCCCGATTATTTTAAAGTTCTGAGTGGGAGGAAATAAAGTGTATGAGATACATTTAATTTTTCATCCACAAATCTCCGTTAAGTTCGCACCGTGAGATCCATGCTCGACCTCGTGGCGCAAATGGGAGCGTCCCCCTACGGGTGGCATTTGTATGGGTCAATATCAACGTGAATGGAGAGAGTACTTATAATGAGTGAGAGCGGGACCTGTGAAAACGAGACTCATGGTCTCTTCTTTCGATTCACATCGTGAGACGCCTATGATCCGCCTGCTAGTTTGGCCTGGACCAGACAATCCCTACGGAGGGCCTTGATCATGGGAGTCGGAACACCGTGAATTCCCGAAAGGGATACGATTTCCTTGTTGGTTTTCCTGCTTAGTCCTTCCAACGGCAGCTATTGTTTGGACGGATACTTGGAAATTTAAAGATTGAGGGTGACACTCACAGGATTCATTAAGAGTTAATGGATTCTGATCGAAAAATGGTAACTGGATGCCTAATGGAATAAGAGTTATTCTGGTATTAGGGTCTGGTCGAGAGAGTCTCGTCCTATAGGAGGAGTGGGTTTGTCTACCCTACGGTGGCGGTCATTCTAAACCTTTAGGGTATCATTGCAAATTTTGAATGACCTAGGGATCATAGGATAAAAATTTGCTAAAACCCGATTGGATTTTCAAAAGTTTTTGCGAGACTAATACAATGTTTTTCATTTTATTTCAGCAACAAAATGTCAAACGCTTTTAACGTTCCTTTAGCTTCCGTTAAGTTAGTCGGCGATAGTATTTCGTGGAAAAACAATATAGATACAATTTTTGTAAATGACGACCAAGAGTTTGCACTCACTCAGGAGGGTCCTCATGTGCTCGGTTCAACAGTCCTATTCGACAATCTACAAACCTTCCAGCTCTTGGTGCAAACTAGGGGACAGGAAGCTGAGACAAGTGTTGCCTTAAGACCTTTTCACAGGGGTATGACCTATGGGACAAAGTTTGTAGGCTCTTCAGGCCCTAAAGGGAAGAAGGAGAAGTTGAAAAAGGATAGTGTTGACTGCGTTGCCGCCCTAAAAGGCAAAGAAATCAAAGATGTTGCCAGAAAGTGTTTCTACTGCAACGGGGACGGACACCTGAAAAGGAGTTGTCCCAAGTTCCTTGATGAAAAGAAGATGACAGGTAAATGTGATTTACTTATCACAGAAACTTGTTTAGTGGAGAGTAATGACTCTGTCTGGATACTGGATTCAGGCGCCACTAACCATGTTTGCTCTTCTTTTCAAGGATTAAGTTTCTTGCAGCGGATGCAAGAGGGTGAGATAACACTCAGAGTTGGATCCGGAGAAGTTGTCTCGGAGCAAAGACAATAGGCACTGATGAAGTCGTTTCTTTTGGGAAGTACTTATTATTGGATAATATGTACATCGTTCCTGGGTTTACGAGAAACCTAGTTTCTATATCCTGCCTATTAGAACAAAATATTTATGTTTCATTCAAGAGTAATAAAGCGTGTATTTCTCGAAATGGAAATTTGATTTGTTCTGCTTCGCTTGAGAGCAATTTATATGTTTTGAACCCTAATTCGATCAAAAGTATTTTGAACACCGAATTGTTTAAAACAGCTGAAACGCAAACTAAGAGATTAAAGGTTTCTCCAAAAGAAAGTGCCCATCTTTGGCATCTTCGGTTAGGCCACATTAATCTCAATAGGATTGAGAGACTAGTGAATAGTGGACTTCTAAGCGAGTTGGAAGAAAACTCTTTACCGGTATGTGAGTCATGCCTTGAAGGCAAAATGACCAAACGTCCTTTTAGTGGAAAAGGATATAGAGCCAAGGATCCCCTTGAGCTTATACATTCTGACCTTTGTGGTCCGATGAATGTTAAAGCACGAGGAGGTTACAAATACTTCGTATCTTTCATAGATGACTATTCGAGGTATTGGTACATTTACCTAATGCATAGGAAGTCTGAAACACTTGAAAAGTTCAAGGAGTTCAAGACTGAGGTTGAGAACCTGTTAGGTAAAATGATTAAAACACTTCGATCGGATCGAGGTGGAGAGTATATGGACACTAAATTCCAGGACTATATGATAGAACATGGAATTACGTCTCAACTCTCAGCACCTGGTATGCCACAGTAGAATGGTGTATCGGAGAGGAGAAACAGAACTTTGTTGGACATGGTTCGGTCGATGATGTGCTATGCTCGTCTCCCTGATTCTTTTCGGGGTTACGCAGTGGAGACTGCGGTTTACATTTTGAACACCGTTCCGTCGAAGAGGTTTTGTGAAACACCTTTCGAACTCTGGCATGGTCGTAAAACCCGTTTACGTCATTTCAAAATTTGGGATGCCCAACCCATGTGTTGGTGTCAAACCCGAAAAAGTTGGAACCCCGTTCAAAGTTGTGCCTCTTTGTAGGTTACCCAAAAGAGACTAGAGGTGGTTACTTTTACGATCCAAAGGATAATAGGGTGCTTGTGTCGACAAACGCCACTTTCCTTGAGGAAGACCACATCAGGGATCACTTACCAAGGAGTAAGATTGTGTTAAATGAAATGGACAGTTCATCAGCAAGAGTTGCTGATGGTGCTAGTACGTCAACAAGTGTTGTTGATCCTAGCTCGTCTAGTCAAGTCTGTTCCCAAGAGTTGGGAATGCCTCGACGTAGTGGGAGGGTTGTGAGACAGCCTGAACGTTACATGGGTTTAGCTGAAACCCAAGTCATCACCCCTGATGATGACTGTGAGGATCCATTGACCTATGAACAGGCAATGGCTGACATTGACAAAAACGAATGGATTAAAGCTATGGACCAGGAAATGGAGTCGATGTACTTCAATTCCGTCTGTGAGCTTGTGGACCAACCAGATGGGATAAAACCTATTGGTTGCTAGTGGATCTACAAGCGTAAACGTGACGTAGATGGGAAGGTGCAGACCTTCAAAGCTCGACTAGTGGCAAAGGGTTTTACCCAGGTGGAAGGGGTTGACTATGAGGAAACCTTTTCACCTGTTGCCATGGTAAAGTCGATTAGAATCTTTCTGGCCATTGCCGCATATTATGACTATGAGGTATGGTAGATGGATGTCAAGACCGCTTTTCTGAATGGCAACCTTGACGAGACCATCTACATGGACCAGCCCAAGGGGTTCATTGTCCAAGGCCAAGAGCAAAAGGTTTGCCGGCTTCAAATGTCTATTTATGGACTGAAACAAGCCTCGAGGTCTTGGAATATAAGGTTTGATGAGGCGATCAAATCTTATGGCTTTGATCAAAAATGTTGTGAGCCTTGTGTTTACAAGAAAATGGATTAACTTGATCTTGTCGTATTTCTTATATTGTATGTGGATGATATCCTTCTCATTGGGAATGAGGTAGGATTTCTTATTGACATTAAGGAATGGTTGGCTTCGCAATTCCAAATGAAAGATTTGGGAGAGACACAGTATGTTCTAGGTATCCAGATTGTCCGGAACTGGAAGAACAGAACGCTAGCCATGTCTCAAGCGTCTTATATTGACAAGATGTTGTCTAGATATAAGATGCAGAACTCCAAGAAGGGCTTGCTGCCTTTCAGGCATGGGGTTCACCTGTCTAAGGATCAATGTCCTAAGACGCCTCAAGAGGTTGAGGATATGAGACGAATCCCCTATGTTTCAGCTGTCGGGAGCCTGATGTATGCCATGTTGTGTACTAGGCCCGACATCTATTATGCAGTTGGGATTGTCAGTAGGTATCAATCCAATCCAGGATTAGATCACTGGACAGCCGTAAAGGCAATCCTCAAGTATCTTAGGAGAACGAGGAACTAGTGGGGATTTGATCCTTAGAGGATAAACAGATTCTGACTTTCAGACCGATAAGGATTCTAGGAAATCCACTTTGGGGTCAACCTTCATTCTGAATGGAGGAGTTGTAGTGTGGCGAAGCATCAAATAGGGATGCATCGTTGATTCCACGATGGAAGCCGAATATGTTGCGGCTTGTGAAGCTGCAAAGGAAGCTGTTTGGCTCAGGAAGTTCATGACGGATTTGGAAGTTGTTCCAAATATGAACTTGCCGATCACGTTGTTTTGTGACAACAGTGGTGCAGTAGCCAACTCGAGAGAACCTCAGAGTCATAAAAGGGGCAAGCATATAGAGCGTAAGTATCACTTGATACGGGAGATTGTGCACCGTGGAGACGTGACAGTCACGCAAATAGCTTCGGAGCACAACGTTGCTGATCCATTTACAAAGGCCCTCACGGCTAAGGTGTTTTAGGGTCACCTAGAGAGTCTAGGTCTTCGAGTGCTTCCTGACTAGGGTAAGTGGGAGTATTGTAAAGGGGTATTCAATGCCCTAGTTTATTGTATTACTTTATTGTATTACTTTACTGTACATTTGAGAAATGTATCATGTACTCCACTAGCTTAGTCCAAGTGGGAGTTTGTTGGGATGTATGTCCTCATCTCGTGTAGTTTGTAATATTCCAAGTTGTAAATGAATAAGAGTTATTTATTTCAACATTGTGTAATAAATAATAGTTATTTATTTAAACTTTGTGTCTCGCATTTTTAATAAACTTAATCCAATAAACTAAACTCCAGGGTCATTGCATTATGAGAGAACTAAGAACTTGAACGGTGTGTAGTGGACACACAGAGAGGATCACGTTCGAGTTAATGACCCGGTCTACAATATATAGATAGGGTTGGAGACCTAATCCTAGATACACCGTGGATGCGACCCGCTTTGTATTAGATACAAACGAGGTGATCTGACTCGTTCGTGTGGTTGACATGCGAGTGGGGGCATCCTATGCAATGAGATTGTACAAGACCGGACCGTGAATTATTAGACTTACTGATGTAACACCGTTAATAGTATAGAGCTAATAAATTCGTAGATAACCATTAGTGACTCGACCTTAATCTTGAGCGTGTTACGAACTCCTGTCTGCGGGGGTCTGTCCTTTGACGAGTATGGGTGAGGGTGGCCACTGTTGCTCGCCCAATATGCCTATCTTCTCAGGGGCAGGACCACGTGGGGAGCTGGGAACTTGACTACGCAAGAAGGAATTCACTCGTTCCCGACTTAGGGAAACTAGAGAGGTTGTTCCCTTTAGTGCTGTCTCCAGGGCTTGAACAACGGAGCCCCACTCTCTCATTGGCCTGGGAGGGTTGTTGTTTATGGTTGGACCATGCAACGTAGTTCATTAGAGAAGCAGTGGGACTTAAGGAGCAAGAGGTAGACACAGGGGTAAAACGGTAATTTGACCCAATTGTGACTACGAACAACCTGTGAAGGGTCGACTCATGGGTATTGGTTATATCGATGGACACAACTTGTCCTACAAATGATGAGAGAGTGCAAACACGGGCTTTAGTGGAGTGTTACCGTAGCTAATGAATGTTGAATAACCGGGTCAAAGAGTTTGACAGGTTAGTCTCGGATCATTGGAGCTCGTCACGTGTAGGTCCATTAGGTCCCTCGGTTGGCTCAAATTGGACAAATTGAGAGTTTACAGTTTGGTGTGAATTTGAAGTGTTCAAATTCATTATTTGGGTATTTATGTCATTTATATGAGATATAGATGACATAATATATAGTTTGATGTGAATGAGATTCATAATAAACTATAGTATAGCCTAATTGATTAATTAGTGCTATTTGGAGAAATTGAATTGAGAGAAATTAAATTGAATGTGATTCAATTTATAATTCCACATTTATGCAAATGAGATTTGTATAATAAGGTATGAGATACCTTATATTATATAATATGCAAATGTGATTTGTATATTATATGGTTGTGGTAAAATTGTGATTTGGTGGAGGTTTTAACTCCATCACACAATAGAATTTAAACGCTTTGCAAGAAGCCTTTGGTATGCCATCTTGCCATTTTTTGGATTTCCATCCAAAGAGAGCAAGGGATTCTCTCTCAAATCCTCTCTCAATTCTCCAAAATTCTCTCCTCACCCAAAACCAAAGGGAGTCCCACTCACTCTCCCTCAACCTCTCGAGAACAACCGAGAATACCCTTTGGAGGTGTCTCCCTGTTCGGATCGAGGTTCGTGTTCGAGGAGTTCGTTGGTACGGGAGAGATCGTGACCGGAGAAGGAGAAAACGTTGAAGAAGTGTTCTTCAAGAGGTTAGTATCCATTATACTTACTGTTTTCTCTATTATTTTGCATATTTAGCCTAGGATCTATGAGATAGATTCAATTTTAAGACACGTTTTACACAACGGATCAATGACGTTTCAAACGTCTTCCGCTGCGGGAATTCAAAATCCCTTCATCATGCATATATCCCTACTCCTACTCTCTACACCCATCTCTCCTCCGACTTCTTTTTCCCTCTTCCACTTTATTTTTTTTTCTTTTAAAAAAAATTTTCTTTTTAGTTTTTTCTCTCTTGCTTCTCTCTCTCCCATCCTAATTTTTTTTTCTTTTAATAGTTCCTTTTTTTATTTTCTCTTTTATTTTATGTTTTTCTCTTTTCTCTTTTTGTTATTATTTTTATTTAAATCTCGATTATTTTTTTCTTTTGTTACGATTAAATATAAAAAAATATATATGTATTCTTTTTTTTTTATTTTTATTTTACTTTGTGTGTATGACTAATGCATTTTTAAAGAAAAGAAAGTTTATTATTAAATTAAATAAATGTGGGTATGCTCAATTGACTAACCTTACAATTCATAAATTAGTCTAATTGAACTAACTTCTATAAGCCAAAATAGTATAAAGTGAATTGATTTGAGAGATAAATGACATTACAAATCAAATTTGAACAAGATAAAATTTATTATTATTATTACTTTTGTGTTGGTTTGGAATAAAATACTATAAACTCTTTATGATTATTTTATATTTATTTTAACGCAAGTTATATATTTTATTATTTTCTATGTACTAAATTTATTTTTACTAAGAAAACAAGAAACAAGAAATAGTTATCAAACATGTTTATGTTTTTAATTTTTAAGAAACGTTAATAGGAAACAAGAAACAGAAACAGGCAACAGGAAACGTGAAACGAGAACCTTATCAAACGGGCCCTATGCTACTGAAAATTAAGGGAACAATAAATGATTTAAAAACAAGGAAATTCAAGTTGCTTTTGCCCCTTCAGAGAAAATGCTGCTGAAAATGCAGTAGCAATTGTGCCAACAATCGTAAATCTTAAGTAGACTGGATTCTACTCTTATTCGGTTTTGGTCCCAAAACTTTAGAACACTAAGCAATTAAACCTATATGTCTATGGCTACTTGAGCTTAGATAGTTCCGTGCACAACCCTCCCGGTCTTGGAGTCTCGCGCTATGTCTAGGGTCGAAGATTTGGATCTTATGTCTAAGTCCTTTCCTCCATTGATTTTATGAGATCCACTTTCCCTTGACCCTTTCAGTATCAAGTTCGAGCTTGATGGACAAATCCTAGTTATATGCTAAGCCCAAATTACAACCAATAAAAACAAACTTAGAGTTAGTTGCCGACACAATTACTTTGCTACTCTAAGCTTTTCGTCTCTTTTCTAGGGCATTCACAATTTGAACCCCTAAAGAAGATTTAGCTCATGATTGAAAAGAAGGAAAACAAAAACTGTATTGATGAAAATTGCATGGTATTCGAAAAACTACAAAATCAACCCAATATTGTAAATAGTTGGGCTCTCTACTTATAATTCTAAAACCTTACTTCTAAGAGCTTAAATCTTAGTAAGTATAAGAAACAAAAAACAAAAGAATGTGAATTAAAGGATGTAGCTCACAACCTTTTATTCAAAATGGGAAGAAAATTAGAAGTGCATAACTTTACTTTGAGGTTAACAAGAAAATACAAATGGTATCATAAAGTAAAACAAAACAACAAAAGTACAGTAGGTTTCAAACTTAAAGGTAATCAACAACTAAAAAAGAAACCCAAAACTCCCTTTTGTTTGTGGATTCCAAAACCCACATGAGAGTTTCAGATCTTCACCTCCTATATTTTCATAAAAGAGGGACGAACTACGGAGAGTACAAGCTAAAAGAAGAAGAAAAAACGTGTTGGAATTGATAACTCGTCATAGGAGAGTTATTTTACTAGAATTTCAGTGGTTAATCAACTTGAATTGCATAGAATTCATTGAGTTTCATGTTATTTTATCCCTAAATTATGAATGTTAGTTGAAAATCTTGAATTTAAGCATTAGGTTCTAAAAGAATTAATTTTGATGATTTTGTGCTTTAATTTAAGGAATTTGGAGAAATTAGCTAACAAGTAATTAAAGACCGCAATTTGAGATTTTTCTTAACTTTTACATATTTAGTTTGATTTATGATTGATAATGATGTATGAGGATTTTTCTGTGTGCAGGAGATGTGTAAAAGGAAAAAATATTACAAAAACCCATAAGGACATTTTAGACATTTTACCCGAAGGAAAAAATGGTCTTTATACCCTAAATGGCGTTTTCGTAATTATCAAACTAGGGCAACATCTCCTTGTGAGAATAGGAAAAGAAGAAAATAAAAGGAAAAGAGAAGGGGAGCTGTCGTGGACAGAAAATCGAAAAAAAAAAGATTGCTGAAGCAATCGTGGGAGGCAGACCGAGAGGAGTCTTTTGTTGCTACAGCAAAGCCGAGAGAGAAGAGTTGTGGTGAGAATTGCTACAACAAATTCAAAAGAGAGGATTCGTGGAGGGCATCGGAAGAGCCATCTCAAATTTGTGTTGAAGCAGTCGGAGGAAGGCGCCGAACATTTGTTGTAGCAATTGCGAGGGGCGGCATCGGGAGAGCTGACCCATCATATTGCTAAAGCAATCGGGAAGCAAGGCCGTGGACGACTGGAGACTGCTGTTGTTGCTTGCGTTTGCTGAAGCAAAGCCGTGGACGATTGGAGGTGATGCTGCTGCTGCTCGCGTTTGCTAAAGCAAAGCCGTGGGGACACTAGGCGTTGCTGCTGCTCGCGTGTGCTGAAGCAAAGCCGTGGGGACACTGGGTGTTGCTGTTGCTGCTTGCAAGTTGCTGAAGCAAGGTAATCGGTAGGCCGACTGTTGCTGAAGCAATCACGTGCTAAGCTATGAATAACATAACCCGATAAGCCATTTGGTGAAGCAATTGGCAGATCGGTGTTGAGGTCAACTGAGGCAGTTTGCGGAAGCAAAGTACCCTGCCTTAGACCAAAGTTGAGGTGTTTTGTTAGGCAATTGTTGAAGCAAAAACAAACAAGCTACCTGTTGTGTAACTATTCCTTACTTTGAAGTGCTATTGCTTATCATTCTTGCAAATTTGGCACTGCTTTGTTGGGTTGTTACTGATTAGAAGTCAAATTGCTCACTGTTTAGACAAATTGTGTGGTTGTTTTGTGCTGCTCTCTATATATAAAAATCTCTTGATTAGTGAAAGCATGCTCAACTTAAAGATGTGTAATTTGACTCCAATCATGAGCTAAATTCTCCTAGGCAAGGGTTAGGTTGTTCTTCAATGTATAAATTGTAATGAATTAATGGTTGATGCCATAGTTGGATTTATGAGATTTTAATGTTTGTAACGTTGCATGAGGGTTAAAATTTGGCCACTTTAACTTCTCTTAAAATTCACGAACTTGGAAAAGCTAGTGAATTAGGAAATTAAAATTTCATTCTAGGATCTTGAGTTAATTAGGGATAATTAACCCACCTGGAACCTTAAAATCATGAGCGTAATTTAGGTCTCAATTGGGAAATTGTTGGTCTTAAAATTTAGTGATTTTGGAAAAATTCATTTGACCACATGTGTAGGTGAATTCAAGGCATCAACCACATATTTGTTATTCTAATTATACATGAAACTTCAACTTAACCCTAACCTATCTCTCAATCTAAAAGCCCCAATTTTCTCTCGTTTAGTTTATGTTTTTAACGTTTTCACTTACTTTGATTTATTGCGTTAGTCTTAATTATATTTAACTCATCCAAACAACAAGAAAAAAAAAATCAAATTCCTATTATTGCATTCACTTATTTTTAACACAAATTTGCATGCCCATGCATTGCACCAAAAAAAATAATAAGGAGAAAAATTTCTAGAACACTCATTGGTTTAGATTCTACTAGTCCTCGTGGGATTGATACTTTTCTTATCACTTGTTGCACTGACCATGTATACTTGCACGTCAAAGAAGAGTCAGAGTCTTATCCTAAGTTACATTAGTTTAGGGCACTGAAATTTCGCATCAGGAATCTAAAGAAAATCTCGAAGAACAGTTGTTGTCCGAATATGAATGTGAAAGATGAAGTTGCAACAGAAATAATGAAAAACCAGAGTAGCCGAAGGTTGTTGAAAACCCATAAAACATCATCTTTTTATAGGTGGTGCAAGCTAGGTTTCCTTCAAAATCCATCCTCAATCCATGGGCAATTATTTGGGCATAATTCTAGGTTGTATACTTTCTAAAAATGAGTAAGAATCTCCAAAAATCTCGAAATCCCGAAGTTTGTGGCTTTTTCCACAAATCTCAAAATGCAATTGCATTTTATCCTGCATTCTGTTTGGCATTCTGACTTGTTATTCTTCTGCTCTGCAAGTAAAAATGAAGTTGCATTTTCTCTTGCATTTTTCTTGTTTGATCCAAATTCGCACAAAAATAATGAAATTAGTTCAAATCCATTCTTTTCTCAACTATTCTTCACTTCCCACCATTCTTAGCAAACTTTCAAGAATTTTACTCATTAATGCTATTTTTCGTTTGCTCGATAATCAATGAACATTCAAAAATTACAAAAATAATCTAGTTTAAAGATTAACTAATCTTCATAGATGAGAATTATCAGATATTAATTTTCAATGGAGCATTTGCAGCTGGTATATATGACTTAGTAACTTTCTTTCCATCTATAAATACATCATGTAATTGATTTGCTATATTTTGCAAATGAACTATTTTTTGAACTTCAAGTTCACATTGATCTGTACGAGTATATAAATGAGATAATAACGATGCAACCCATGTAATTTCTTTTTTCAATTTCTTAATTCTTCCCCTTGAAAAGTTTGTCTCATTAAAATGACAATTAGTAAATAAATGCAAGATATACATCACTCTTGAGGATTTAAGATATTTAATAATTGATAGGAAATCGAATACAACATATATTCCTAATCTCCTTTGAGGACTCATCTTAGTACGTTCTGATGGAGCAATTGGAACATATACTGCACATCTAAAAATTCTCAAATGAGAGATATTTGACTTATGACCATAAGCTAAGTATAATGGCGAGTACTTATGATAAGCTACTGGTCTAATGCGTGTCAGTGATGTAGCATGCAAAATAGCATGACCCCATATAGATGTAGGAATCTTAGCTCTCATAAGCAATAGTCTAGAAATTAATGACAAACGTTTTAGAAATGATTCAACCAAGCCATTTTGTATATGAACATGAGCTACAAGATGTTCAACACTTATCCAATTGACTAACAATAATTATGAAATGCTTGGGATGCCAATTCACCAGTATTATCTAGACAAATGGTTTTACTTGTAGAATAAGTAAATTGTGCTCTTAACTTAACTATTTTGAGCAAGTAATCTTGCAAATGCAAGATTTTGACTTAATAATAAGCATACGTGTGACCATCTACTGGATGCATCTATGGATACCATAAATATCTAAATGGTTCATTTAATGGATTAATAGGTCCACATATATTACCATGAATTCGTTAAAAAAAAAAAAATAGGTGATCCAGTCCCCACTTTAGCTAGTGATGGTCTAATGATTAATTTGCACCGAGAGCAAGCATCACATGATAATTGTTAGATTGAAGAATCTTCTAGCTCATCAATGGATGTCCATGTGAATTCTTAATAATTTTTCTCATCATTATAGACCCTAGATGACCCAATCGGTCATATTAAATAGTAAATATATCTAGATTCATAAATTTTAAGTTCATTGTTGCATATATTTCAATAAGTCGTATATGAGTATAATATAATCCAGAAGATAAAGCAGACAACTTTTCGAGTATATGTTTTTTATGTGAGACAATAGATATATATGAAGATACTCCATATTAGTTTTACTATCAGTTTCAATATGATAACCATTGCAACGTATATCTTTAAAACTTAGCAGATTTCTCTTTGATTGACTAGAGAATAATGCATTATCAATTGTAAATTTGGTTCCTCTAAGCAAATTAATATTTGCTTTTCCAAAACCTTCAACTAAGTTCACAAAATCTAGATATTGTATTGATTTTTGCTTCCACCATTGTCAATTTAGAAAAATATTTTTTACTTGTAAGTATTGTGTGAGTAGTTGCGCAGTCTACTAGACATAGATCTTCATTACTCATTTTTTAGTCATCCAACATATAGAAACTGTTCATATCTCTTCATTAAACAAAAATAATCACAATAAGAGAAACATAACTTAGAATATAAAGGTTCAAAGCTTAAAAAAAACATAAAAGATAGATTCTAAAAAAAAAACATTAGTCTTAGATATTCTCAAAATCAAGAGAAGCACTTGCTATTCCATCAATTGTGCCGATCTTCTCTTTGGAGAATACAAAGAAGTCTATCACATCCAAATTTGTCATATTGGATGGGTCAACTATATCATTATCTTGATGGGCAAGATTTGCTTCTACATTTTTTTTCTTTTTCCTTCAAAGAAACTTGATAGAGATCAACTAAGTGTTTGGGCATACGATAGATATGTGACCAATGTGTTGGGATTGAATCCCGCAGCGAAGCAATCTTACCCTTAAACTTAAAAAAGTTGTACAATTTTTATGTTCCAAAAAATTTTCTTTTGAAAATTCATAAAAAATAGTATTTTTATATGCTTTCAATGAATTATATAGGACAAAAGTATGTTATAAAATTGATATAGTTTCAAAGAAAAACAATGTTAGAGATACATTTTGTTAAAATTTGTGAGTCTCGGTAGAATTATTCATTAGGTTACGGGTAAAAATTAAAAGTTTAGAGTGAAAAATGATATATGGTGACATGCGTCTTTACAGGTAAAATTAATTTTATTTTTACTTTATGAAAATAAACTAAATGAACCCAATTGTGTATTTATTGAAACTTTAATAAATTAGTATTCTATTTAATATATTTAATTAATTAAACTTTAATAAATCAGTATTCTATTTAATATATTTAATTAATTGAAATAATTTAGTAGAAAAATTATAACTTTTATAATTATTCATTTAATTAAAATTATATATTTATTATGATCAATTAATTTACATCTATTTGTTGAAGAGTTCATTAATTAATGCATCATAATTATATAAAATTAATCTCATAAAAAAATAAAAATATTATTTATAATTATAAAAATTAGCATTTTTAGGTGTACAACCAAACACAACAATTAATGATTCCCAACAATCTTATTCTCACAAGCATCCATTATTCTAGACACATAAGAAAATTTGAACCAAACGACCCCAAATGAGAAAGAAAAACTGTTGGATTCCCGAGCACCAAAGCGTCAAGTGGTCGGTGGTATCAATCAACTTACGCAAGAGTTAGTTTAAAAAATGAAATTAACAAAATTTAGAACTTGCATGTTGTGGACATGGTATTAAAATTTTCGTCGATATGTCAGACATTTCCATCGACATGTTCACATGTCCATGGGTTCGACATTGACATAAAAGAGAATCAACATTTCCATTATACCCATAAAATTGATGAAATATTAAAAAAATAGCAAGAAAATGTAACTTGATGTGAATATAATATTGTAACATGTATTTTAACTCATTTAAAAAATATAAAATGTTTATTTATTAATTAAATTTTTTTGATTTTAAAATTTTTCTACAAATATCTATTGACATCGAGATTTTATCGATATTTCCATCGATATTTACATTTTAAGCTTTGGTTGTGGAAACTTCTAAATTTCAAGGTTTGGACAAAAAAAAAGTGAGGAAAAATGAAATTCCCCCGAACAAATTTTACACTATGTTACTATGACTTTTTTGCCCTTCATTATACAACTATAATATTGTTTAAACATATGTTTGGAATATATCATTTTTTTCTTCATTATTTTGCTATATTAATAACCTATTATATATATATATTTAGTACAAAGAAAATTTATTATTTATTTCGAAATAACGAGTTTGTGAATATTAATTTTATTGTACGTGATGATATTATATTCCACAAATCACTCCAGAATCATTGTATTCCTATTTCTCTACAAATAACATATCTAAGATATATTAGTAGTTATGTTATGAGGACAAAAGGTCGTTGTAGTATAGTGGTGAGTATTCCCGCCTGTCACGCGGGTGACCCGGGTTCGATCCCCGGCAACGGCGTTTTTTATTAATATCATCCTTTTTTCCTTTTTACGATTTGCTATATGAAATTTTGTTGATTTTTCGAATACTGCGACCGGTTATGACTTACGAATTGGTCTACAGGCGAAGCTCTCAACTGGTAGAAAGTGATAAGTAAGGCTCACTATTTCTTTTGCATTAATTTTTATTTTTTTTAAGAAAATATTTCATCACAAAATTTTAAAAACAAAAATAAGTTTTAACTCATTTCATAACTATTTCATTTTTTAGTTTTAAAAATTAAGCTCATAAACACTAATTCCATCCATAGAAAATCAAATAGTTACGATCCCGTTTAATAACCATTGAAAAATTGAAAAATTGTGAAATTGTGAAAGCACACAAGTACAATTTTTAAAAATAAAAATCAAATAGTTACGATCCCGTTTAATAACCATTTAGTTTTTTATTTTTTGTTTTTGAAAATTAAGGCCTATAAATACTACTTTTACCCATGACTTTCCTTGTGATCTTATCTACTTTTTAGATGTATTTTAAAAAATCAAGCCAAAATTTGAAAACTAATGCTATGTTTGATAACTATTTGGTTTTTGAAAATTAAGCCTAAAAATACTACTTCTACCAATGGATTTCTAATATTTTCTTATCTACTTTGTACCTATGTTTTAAAATACCAAGCTAAGTTTTGAAAACTAAAAAAAATAGTTTTTGTTTTTGAAATTTGCTAGAAACTTAAGTGGTACCTCAAGAAAGATGAAAATTATTGTAGGGAAAATGAAGATAAATTGTGAAAAAATAAGCATAAATTTTAAAAACAAAAAATCAAATGGTTATAAAAAATGGCCTACAAAAAGTACTTTCTAAAAACTTATTTTTATTTTTGAAATTTAGCTAAGAATTCAAGTATTTTCTTAAGAAATATATGAATCATTGTAGGGAAAGATTTAAAACTCATCAGTAGAAAAATGAAAAACAAGTACTGCTTTTTAAAACACAAAAATAAAAACCAAATAATTATCAAACATGGTCTATAAAATAGGGTTTAAATTAACACCATTCATTATTTATCATTTTAAGCTCTAATGTAGGTGCAATTTAATAAGTATTTAATACACTATTAACTCTAGTTACAAAAATTAGACAAACATATTATGTTTTAGTTTAAATAATATGTTTTTATTTTAATCCGAATTTAAATAATATGTTATATGTTAGAGATTTAAAATTTTTATATTTTGATTTAGAGTATAATGTTTTAACTAAAGAATATATGATTTATTTATTTTATTAATAAGCAAATGATAAATTTGTCAATCTAAATATAGTTCAATTATTAAGGCATATATATTACCCACTAAAATGTCAGAGGTACAAGCTGAACTCAAACAAAAAAAAAAAAGAATTTTATTCAACATCATAATATAACACTAATGTATTTTTAAAAATTAGCGCATTTTTTCTACTAAGATATTTACAAAGATAATTGTCATAATTAATGGGTAGTTTTCTTAAATATTTTAGGTCGAAAGTTTCTTTGCCAAAATCAACAACATCTAGTGGTTTTAAACAAGTATTAGAATCATAAATGAAGAAAATTAGAAATAAAAATTTGTTGAAAGTTACAATTTAGTCACAAGAATTTGGATGGAATTAGTTTCAATTTAGTTCATCACCCATAAATCTCATCAATCATCCTTGAACTATCATTTATCCACATGAAAATCTCACATATTTTCTTTGATTTTGCACGCAATTCAAACTCTAACATAGTCAACGTAGTAACTTACAAACTAACCAATAGAAAACATCATCTTATTTCCATGTAAAAAGAAAATTGTCAATATGCAACGTGTTGCGTAAAATGCAATACCACATGTGTACAAGTCAAGTTTTAATATAGTGATTTCTGAGCATCGAGTATCATCTCCACAAGGATTGGTTTTAATTCATTTAAGTACCACAATTATTCTCATTTGACTTTATTTAGAGACAGAAATTAAATGAAAACAAACTAAACTAAAGAGTTAACCTAGAAAGCAAAAGATAAACGGAGACACAATAGGAGAAAAATATCCTAGGAATTACTTTCTCCAATTAGACTTATAGTGAAAGCTTCTAAGATTTGTCATGCAAATATTCCATAAGCCAAGAAGTGAGAGTATTAACCGACTCTTTCAAGCACAATTAACTCTCATGCAACGTTATAAACCTAATGTCTCTGTTGAGAATTTAATAACATGCATGACATAAAACAACTTCTTTTAAGCGCTTTTAAGAGAATTCTTCACTTTCATTCAAGAATTTACAAATAGTCATGAATTAAGTTCTAGCCTAAACCATAATTTTTCAAGCACAAATTCAGACAATAAAACAAATAATCTGTGATCAAAATATTATAAGCATTAAATGCATAACAATATGAATTAAACCAAAAACATTCAATTAAGGTATTTAATTAATTAAAATCTCAAGTCTAACGACTACATCAAAACCCTAAGATGTAAAGAGTTTAGCTACACATTGTACACTATTGTCACATTCAAACTCTAACACAACAATAAAAACAAAGACTACAATATAAAAGAGAAAGAAAGATAAACTAATGTGATGTGTCGATCCATGACTGTAATAATGTTATTTTAATTACTAATTTCATGCTAGTTTTGTCGCCCTCACGAGTTTATTTGTCTACTTTATAGGGAATTAATAATATGGAGCATCTTAAGAGGCTTTGGAATGATCAAGGTTTAAAAGAGGAGAATCGAGCCAATTTCAGCATCAAAACATAAGGAAAATAATTGACCAAGCCAAGGAGGCTACTTGTAGAGCGTTTAGATATTGGTTCAAGTGTCTAGATGCTGCCAAGTGCCAAGCCTGAAGACCTGTACGAAGAGCATCTAGACGCTACTTAAGCGTTTAGACGCTGACGCTTTGAGGAAATCGAAGGCTCGCTCGATACCGCAGGGAGGCTTGCCTAGACGCTGCAGAAAATTTTTCGCCTGATTTTTCCTTATTTGAAAGGGAGTGTCTAGACATTTTCCAACCTTATTTAAACATCTCTTTCTCCTAGGGTTGAATTCATTCCAGACTTTTGTTCTAATTTTCATAATAGACATTGTTTTTAGAGATTTTGTGAGTTTAGTTTAGATTTTTTGAGTTGTGATAGCACACAAAATGTGCTATCCGTAGGCTTATTTATTGCTAGATTTATGTTAATTTCAGAGCTTTGATGTGTTTTAATCATTAAATTTCAGGTTAAGAGCTTAAACAGAACATTTAGAGACATTTTGGATCACTCGGAATCAAATTGGGGCTTTTTGAAGCTTAAAATAACATCAAATAGAAGTAGAAGGACCATTCCAAGCTAGTAGACCCGAGGTGATGACATTGCAACGCCGTGCTTGCTATTTTTGTGCGTAGAAGTCCCATTCCGATAGCATTGCAACGCTGCCTTGCAGCGTCGCAACACTATCTCGATAAGAAAATCATCTTGAAGGATCGTGGCGAGGGTGTTGCAACGCCAGATCGATAAGGACGCGCGCGCTTAAGGTAGCGGCGTTGCAACGCTGCCGATACTTTCCATATATGCCTACTGCCTAGGGCACGACATTGCAACGCTGTGCCGATTGCACTATAAATACACCACTTTGTTCAACTTTCAAAGAGAGCCGAATTTGATACTTTTTGTACCCTAATTTCGAAATACACTATCTAAGAGGAGAAAGAAAAGCATTCCTTGGGAACCAAAGTATTCGTGGAGGTTCGAGATCGTGACGAGATCTCGGGGACGAGGGATCGACATCGACATATAAGTTTATTTTCTCTTTCTTTTAGATTGTAACACCGTTTTAAAGACGTTTCTATAACTTTAGCTTGGTTTTATTGTGATTTAGAGTGGCTAAACGTTGTGGGTAGGATTTGATTTGCATGTTTAAGACTTGTTTGCTTATGTATTGAACTATGTTTTGTTATTTATTTTTGGCAATTTGCTTTTCAATTCTTTGATCTTGTTGGTTTAAGTGGACTCGAGAGAAAGAAACTTAGATTAGAGCAAAGTTGTCAAAACTCTTAGAAGTCTGGCATGAGAATGACCTAGAAGTATAAGGGAAACACATAAAGAAGTTGCTTAATGTTGTGCATACTTTTAAAATTCATAAGGAAACTTTAGAATTTATCGTGTGTGCGAGGCTCATTAAGAATCGAGAGATTTTCTTGAGTATTTTCACTTCTTGTTTATAAATTGATAACATTAGTTTATTGCATGTGTTAAATAAGGTTTTAACTTGTGAAGTCAATTTCCTCCAATTCTATCATATTCGTGTCTCCAACGTTTCTTTATCTTTTTATCTTTATTATCATTATCTATTCATGTTTTGTTACTTTAGCTAAATTGAGAATAAGTATCTTAATAATTAATTAATCTAGAAACCCATTCCCGAGGACGATACTTAGAACTTTAAAATCACTATACTAAAACTTGACTCGTACACTTGCGGTATTGCAATATGATTTTACGCAAAAAGTTTTTGGCGTTGTTGTCGGGGAATGACGATTATTTAGATTAATTGATATTAGGAGAAAATTCAAGATTTTAGACTAAAGTTTGTTTTTCCTTTTGTGTTCTCCTTCCCTTATTTGTTTTCTTCGTGTGTTTGTTGTTTGTTTTCTTATTTATCTTAATTTAGTTTTGTGTGTTTTTGAGTCTTTGTCTCCTGTTTTGGTTGTGTTGATTTTTGTGTAAAAGTATATATTTGAATTGTTGTGAGCTAAAGTATGACTTTTCATGATTTTAATTCCTCGTCAATGTACCATCCCTCCCAAGACTTTAGGTATGTGAATCATAATTTTTCTGGATACCAAATGTGTGATATTAACCATTCTTAATCTATAATTTATGAAAATTCTTTTGATGGTGATCATATAGGCGTTTGGAACAAAAAAAAAATTCTACCCCGACCAATCTTTAGAAAATTCTTCTCTTGTGGATTTATTAATGGAATATACTTTAGAGTTGAGAATTAAAAATTTGTTTCATGTTGAATTAAAAAGTTTGGATAAGTTAGAAGCTAAAGTGGTAGAACTTGGGGCAATAATACATGGAAGGACTCATTATCCTCAATCAACTGGTAGTAGAACCCCTTAAGGCCCTACATGAATAAATTCTTATTCTTGTCACTGAGGAAGAACAACCTAGAAGGACTTATGCATATGATAGTGAGGATGAGTTGGAGGAGACTGAAACACACCAGAAACAGGTTTGTGAGGTAGACAATGGTAATGCAATCACTTCTATAGAAGGAATTCAGGTGATAGATTCTGAGGCTGAAAAGTCTCCCCTCCCTTTATCTCCAAAAATTTCCTTTAATCTGATAACCATTTCTCCTATACTCACGAGTCTTAAAATTTTGATTTTTGTTCTTTTATTTCATTAAACAAAAATGCCAAAAATAATTTTCATTCAAGTATCAAAGAAAAACAAGATAACCTTTTAGACTAGAAGGCTATATCGATTCAAGCAAGAAGGGCCCGAAAAAATATGAGCAATTTTACGTGCCTTGATGCCAATCATGGGTCTAGTCTAGCTAAAGACGTGAAAGAAAGCCCTTCTTGGGAGACAACCCAAGCTTTAAGTTTTAGTTTGTTGTCATTTTTTTTTATTTTAGTCATTTGCTTTATTAGGTTGCTGTTGATGCCACCCCTCGTTGAAACCCATGCTCCCGTTCAGTGGAACTTCAACTCACGTGTCTTGGCTATCCAAGGAGCTCAGAAAATAATGAAGATCTCCATGACTCAGGACATTATTGTTCACTCGTCTTGTACTTGTTTTGAGCTTATTTTTGCAAACATTGAGGACAATGTTTAGTTTAAGTTTGGGGGTGAGATGTTCTTTATCTGTTGTGACTGTCCTGAGTATGTGTTGAATTTCTGATTGATCTTATGCATAAGTTGTTGGAATGTATGCCCTAAAACTTGCGTAATTTTGATCAAAGAAATAAAGAGTTATTTGTTTTGATAAAATTAAAGTCTTGCTTTATAAATCCAATAAACTAAGCTCCAAGGTTATAATATATATCTTGAACATAAGTGTAGTGGACACTATTTGGATTGTGTTCAAGAATATAACGTAAATGGTCTATGGTATAAGAATAAGGTTGGAAACCTCATTCTGGTAACACCATCGATGCGACCCACTTTGTAATTAGTACAAATGAGGTAATCCAACTCATTCATGTAGTTGACATGCGAGTGGGGGCATCTTGTATGAAGAGTTCATACAAGACCGGACTGCAAATTATTAGTCTAACCAATGTAACACCGTCAACAGGATAAGACTAGTAATTTATAGATGAACATTAGTGACTCGACCTAAATCCTGAGCGAGTTAAGAACTCCTGCTTATAGGGGTTTATCCTTAGACTAGTATGGGTGAGAGTGGCATGTAGCCGACTCAATAAGCCTACCTTCTTAGGGACAAAACCTCGTAGATAGCTGAGAACTTAACTGTGCAAGATGGAATTCACTCATTCTTACACTAAGGAATTAGATAGGTTGTTCCCTTAAGAACTGACTCCAGGTCTTGAACAACGGGGCCCCGCCCTTTATGAGGGTATGAGTCTATGGTAGGATCTTAGACTTGTTGTTCATTAGAGGATCAGTGGTGCTTAAGGAACAAAGAGATAATCACAGGGGTAAAATGGTAATTTGACCCAGCTGTGATCACGAACATCCTGTGAATGGTCGACTCATGGGTAATGACTATATCAGTGGACACAATATAATTTATAGTGAGGAGAGTGCAGCTACAAGTCTATAGTGGACTGACTTGTAGTTAATGAATATTGATTAGCTGGATCAAAGAGTTTGATCAGTTAATTTCACATCATTGGAGCTCATGAACTGTAGGTCCATTAGGTCCCTCCGTTGGCTCAACATGGTAATATTGAGGGTATAAAATTAGGAATGAAATTGAAGTGTTCAATTTCATACATGAGGTGTTATATCAATTATATATGATATAATTGATATAATATATAGTTTTAATGTGAATTAGATTCACACATAAACCATATACTAATGAGAGAATATAGGAAGGGTAGGATGGTCATTTCCATCCTATTTTCCTATACATATGATTGCATGAGATGCAACTAAAGGAAGGAATTTTAGAGTCTTTGTTGTGTTGTTGGAAAAGTTCCAAAACACAAATCTCTCTCTCTCACAACATCTCATCTCACCTAAAGGGAACTCACATTCCTCCCTCACTTAGAGAACAACGGAGAAGATCCAGTGGTCGTTTCTTCATCTGTTCGTGTTCCAGTTGCTGAGATCGTGATCGTGGGAGAAAGGAGCACTTGAAGAAAAGTTCATCAAAGGTATATTTCTTGTTGTCCATATTCTATTTTTATGTTTAATCTTGTTGTTTTAGTTCTTGAATGTAATCGTTGTAACGAAATTGAGAACGCGTGATTCACAATCGCTTCCGTTGCGGGATTCGATTCTCTTCAATTGGTATCAGAGCCTAATTGCATTCTTAATTTACATTCGCGATTTTTCAAGAACGAGGTGGGATTTACTGTTTTGCATGAGATGTATGAACAGTTTTCAAATTAGATTTTTTCGATTTTGGCACTTAGATTTACAATTTTTTCATTGAATCGTTCAATGTAAGGGCGCGGTGTTTTGAGAAATTTTAATTGTAAATCGAGTCTGTAAGTCCGTGTTGATCGAGGCAAAGTGGTTGCTGATAAAATCGGAGCGAAAACAAGCAAGAATTGGAGAATTCATGTTGTTGTTTGTGTGCAGCGTTGCAACGCTGCGCTTGTGGAAGGAGCGCGCAGGAGACTACAGCGTTGCGGTAACGCGCTGGCCGAGCAGCGTTTCAACCAGCAGAAAGGACAAAAATGCGTTGCAGTAACGCTGTATCAATCTTGTAACGCCACACAGCGTTTCACGCGATGGAGCAACGGGAAGATTTCGGTTTTTATTATATATAATAAATATAAAAATGTTTTATATTTATTTATATTTAATTTATTTAATTTTAATTAATATAATTAGATTATATTAATTAAAATTGAATTTAGGATACCAAAATTGGTGTAATTTCGCTATTTAAATTATGTAATTGTTGTGTAATTATTGTCATGCATAATGTATGCTTTTATTTTAGAAATCTCACTTTAGGTTAAGCATTTTCATGCATCATTTATAATATAAAGAGTTATATTATATAGTTTGCGTGATTAATTAATATAAAGTTGTTATATTAATTTATGGACAACATTGACATGTATTATATATCATGAGATGATTATGCTATGAATGTCTTATTATTCATGTGATGAATGATCAAGCACTATAACATAGTATGCATGTCACCTAAGGTTAATTATTAGTTTTAAAATGTTTAAAACTTGGAAATAATAGACCTTAGGTTATCTAGTTCTAATTAGATTAGAATTAGGAACCAAGTAATTTATAAGCTATGATTAAAAGAGGAACTCTGTCTAAGGAAGGTTCTGTCTAGGTTGTGGTATTTAAGCTGACGGAAACGGAACACCACTACCTGGGAACTGACCTGGGAGTGAAATTTTATCAGAGAGTTTATAAATTACATTAGCGTCAGCGGGTTTATTAAGGGGTTAATAAACTAGAAATCATAGGTTTAATATAAAGAGTTATATTAACAAACTTAGGATAAAATCAATATAAGAGTTATATTGATTATCGATATAAGAGTTATATTGATAGAGTTAGGTAAAACTATTAGCCGGGTTTTAGCCTAAGTAAGATTCATATAACTTAAAGTATCCAGTGGGAGGAAAAGTGTATATGATACATATTTTTCACCTACGTTATTTCCGAAAAATTCACACCGTGAGACTCATACTTAGCCTCGTGGCGCAAATGGGAGCGTCCCCCTTCGGATGGTGTTTGTATGAGTCAATATCAAGGTGAATGGAGAGGGTACTTATAGTGAGTGGGAGCAGGTTTAGTGAAAAATAAAACCTACGGTCTCTTTTGTCGGCTTACACCGTTAGACCACCATGGTCAGCCTGCTAGTTTGGCCTGGACAAGGCAATCCCTTCGGAGGGCTTGATCATAGGGGATCGAACACAGTAGACACCCGAAAGGGATAAAGATTTCCTTAGTCTGTTTTTCAAACTAGTCCTCCCTTCGGCGGATTTTATTGGATGGAGAATTTGAGATCTAAAGACAGAGGGTTACACTCACGAGGTACATAAGTTGTGTATGTATCCTGACCAAAAAATGGTAACTAAAGCCTATAGGAATAAGAGTTATTCTGACATTAGGTTTTGGTCAAGAGTGTCTTGATCCAGAGGAGGAGTGTTTTTGATTACCCTTCGGTGTCATACATTCTAAACCTTTGGAGTATCATTGCAAATTATAAATGGCCTGGGAATTATTTGATAATTAGCTAAAACATGATTTGATTAGAGTTATAGCAAGAAACTCATACAAGTTCGTTTGTAAATTTTTTCAGCAAAAATGTCTAGCTCTATTATTTCCTTATTGAGTGCGGAAAAGTTAACTGGAGAGAATATGATGACTTGGAAAAATAAACTCAACACTATATTGGTAGTGGATGATCTGAAGTTTGTGCTCACTGAGGAGTGTCCTCATGTGCCATGCTCGAATGCGTTACGAAATGTTCGTGATGCATATGATCGATGGATCAAGGCCAATGATAAGGCCAAGGTCTACATGCTGGCAAGTATGTCTGACATATTAGCCAAGAAGCATGAGGGCATGATAACCGCCAAGGAAATCATGGATTCTGTGCAGGGTATGTTTGGACAACAGTCCACACAAGCCCGACAGAATGCCCTAAAGTACATATTTAACTCAAGGATGCCAGAGGGTACATCTGTTTGGGATCATGTCTTGGATATGATGGTGCACTTCAACATCGCAGAGTCGAATGGTGCTTCCATCGATGAATCGAGCCAGGTTAGCTTCATTCTGCAAACCCTTTTAGATAGTTTCCTACAGTTTAGAAGTAATGATGTTATGAACAAGCTTACTTTTAATCTTACCTCCCTTCTGAATGAACTCAAGACCTTTCAATCTTTGATGAAAATTCAGGGATCAAAAGGTGAGGCAAATGTTGTAAGTAGGAGTTATCGCAGAGGTTCGACCTCTGGGACAAAAACAGTGGTTTCATCTTCTTCTAACCTGAAAGGGAAGAAGAAGAACATGAAAAAGGTTGGTAAAGAGAAACAAGCTGACAAAGTTGCCGCCCAGAAGGGCAAGAAAGTCAAAGATGCAGGGAATTGATTCATGACAGCAGCTACAGAAATGAGAGATAACACTCCGACTTGGAAATGGAGAAGTCGTCTCAGCTGTAGCAGTAGGCACGATGAATCTTTATTTTGGCAAGAAATATATGTTGTTGGACAATATATTAGTGATATCAGGGTTTACTAGAAACCTTATTTTAATTTCTTGCCTTATAGAATAATGTATTTTTGTTTCCTTCTCTATGAATAAAGTGTTTATTTTGAAGAAAGGTATAGAAATATGTTCAGCTTCATTAGAAAATTGGTTGTATGTTTAAGGCCTAATTCAGTCAAAATGGTTTTGAACACTGAATTATTTAAAACTGCAAACGCATAAACTAAGAAACGCAAAATTTCTCCTAAAGAAAATGCTCATCTTTGGCATCTAAGATTGGGTCACATTAATCTCAATAGGATTGAGAGATTGGTAAAGAATGAACTTCTAAATAAATTAGAAGAAAATACTTTTCTTGTATGTGAATCCTGCCTAGAGGGCAAAATGACTAAAAAACCTTTTAGTGGAAAAGGTTATAGAGCCAAAGACCCTCTTGAGCTTATACATTCAGACATTTGTGGTCCGATGAATGTTAAAGCCAGGAGAGGATATGAATATTTCATCTCTTTTATAGATGATTATTCTAGATTTGGGCATATTTGCCTAATGCACCACTAGTCTGAAGCACTTGAAAAGTTCAAAGAATTCAAGACTGAGGTTGAAAATCAATTAGGTAAAACTATTAAAACACTTCGATCGGATCGAGGTGGAGAGTACATGGATTTAAAATTCCAGAACTATATGATAGAATATGGAATTACATCCCAACTCTCAGCTTCCTGTACACCACAACAAAACGGCGTATTGAAAAGGAGAAATAGAACCTTGTTAGACATGGTTCGATCAATGATGAGTTATGTTCATCTCCCTAGTTCCTTTTGGGGTTACGCAGTCGAGACTGTAGTATACATTTTGAACAATGTGCCCTCAAAAAGTGTTTCTGAAACACCTTTTGAACTCTGCAAATGACGTAAAGCTAGTTTATGTCATTTCAGAATTTGGGGTTGTCCAACACATGTGCTTGTGACAAATCCAAAGAAATTGGATTCACGTTCAAAGATATGCCTATTCGTAGGATACCCAAAAGAAACAAGAGGTGGTTTATTCTATGATCCTAAGGAAGATAAGGTTTTTGTGTCGACAAATGCCACTTTCTTAGAGGAGGACCACATAAAGGACCACAAGCCAAGAAGTAAAATTGTGTTGAGTGAGTTAGACGGAACAATAACAAAGGTTGCTAATAAAACTAGTACGCCAACAAGAGTTGTTGATACTAGTTTGTCTAGTCAAGAGAGTCCATCTCAAGAGTTGAGTATGCCTCGACGTAGTGGGAGGGTTATAACACAACCTGACCGTTACATGAGTTTATCTGAAACCCAAGTTGTTATACCAGATGACAACTGCGAGGATCTATTGACTTATAATCAAGCGATGGTTGACAAAGACAAAGACAAATGGGTAATAGTCATGGACCATGAAAAGGAGTCTATGTACTTCAATTCTGTTTGGGATCTTGTAGATAAGCTTGATGGAGATCTGATCTCCTTGAGCAGCGGAAACGTGATTGGGATCGTTAATATGCTTAATTGTTTTGATTGAAACAAAAACCAGTACATTGATAAATACAGAACAAGCATGAAATTCTAATTCTATTAGACATGGAAAATAGCATACATGCAAACATATTAAGTTTAACAATTAAACTATAAAGAGAGGTGAATAAATTACCTTTGTAGACTCGCAGCAACTCCTTGCTCCAAGGAAATTCCAGTAAATCAGCAACACAGCAACTCTCTGTTTTTCAAGCAGGAACACTACCACTTGGAAAACCCTCTATATCTCTGAGTTCCACTTAGATCCTCCTTGGTGGGAAGGATTCCAACTTTTTGGAGAGCTTTTTGGGAATGAGAGTGAGTTAGAGAGAGAGCAATACTCCTATTGCATCAAAATTGATCGATCGATCAATGCACACCCCTTCTCCCTGTTAAGCTATCGATAGGGAGAAGGAAGGGGATAGTGGGAACGTGTCTGGAAGACACGTTCCCTTACTTTATAATAATAATAAAAATAATAATAATAATAATAATAATTAAATAATAATTAAATCAAATTTAATTATTAATTCAAATAATACAAATTAAATATCATATATTTAATTTGGATTAAATCTCATTTAATCATATTATCCCTTTAACCTATAATTTTAATGTACAACCAGTGCACATTAAATTTTATCCCATAATTTGCAAATGTGAATCACATTCACATTTAATATAATATTTGAACTCTTTCAAATATTCAATTCTCTCATATAATTTAATATGAATCATATTCACATTAAATTTATAATATATGGTTCCAAGACTATATATTATATCGTATCAATATACATTAAGTTTATTCCCTAATGAATTTGAACATTTCAAATTCTAATGATCTAAGAACCCTTTACGAGCTAGAAGGTGGACCTAATGGACTTACTGGATCGAAGCTCCAACGATACAAGATTGCTCGGTTAATCTCATTAACCTCCCAATCAACATTCGTTAGCATGGAACACTCCACTAAAGTCCCACACATTTGCATTCTTCTCACCGCTGAGATATATTTACGTGTCCATGGATATTGACCAATAACAAAGCAAGTCAATCCTTCACGAATGTTCATAACACCGGTGGGTCAAATTACCGCTTTTACCACAGGTTACATCTTGTGCCTTAAGTACCGGTGCTTCTCTAATGAACAATTTGTTTGTGGTCCTACCAACAAACAGAGTCCCTCTCGGGCCAATGAGAGGGTCGGGCCCTTTGTTCAAGCCCCGGAGACACCACTTAAGGGAGCATTCCTCTACTTACCCTAGTAGGCGGGAAGGAGTGAATTCCATCTTGCTAAGGTAAGTTCCCAGCCGCTCACTCGGTCTTGTCCCCAAGAAGGTAGGCATATTGAGTCGGCGAATCTGACCACTCTCACCCATACTAGTCAAAGGACAATCCCTCTCGAACAGGAGTTCATAACTTGCTCAGGATTGAGATCAAGTTGCCTAGGTCATCCTAGTGAAATAGAAACCTAACTAGTCAATGGAGTTACAGCTAGAGATTACTATTTCGTGGTCCGGTCTTATGTAATCTCATTACATAGGATATCCCCACTCACATGTTATCTACACGAACACGTTAGGATCATAGTGTTTGTATCAAATACAAAGTGGGCCACATCCATAGATTAACCAGGGTAAGGTACCCAAACCTTATCCCCTAACTATAGACCCTTTAGGCTGTATCTCGAACCGAGATCCGTTTTATGTACATTACATTCAGTTAAAGATTCATTTAACAACCTTGGATGTTTAGTTTATTGGATTTAGGGTTTAAATAAAGGCAAACTCGTAGATAACGAACAATAACACATTATTGAAATAATAACACTTTATTACAATAATTAGAACATAATTACAAACTACGACTTTTAGGGAACAAATCCCAACAAACTCCCACTTGAACTAAAACTCTAGTGGGGTACATCATAATCTAAAACAGTGGTTACAAGAGATAGAAATACAATAAACTAGGGCATCCATATACCCCATTACATGTCTCTCACTTGCCCTAGATTAGCCTATGTACATATCTCATAGACCTGCATCATCCGAGATGACCCTCGAACACTTTAGCCGTGAGAGTCTTTGTAAACGGATCAACAATATTGTGCTCGGCGATCTTTCGTGGATCGCACATCTCCTCGTTGCACTATTTCTCGTATCGGTGATACTTCCTCTCGATGTGCTTACCTCGCTTATGGCTGCGAGGTTCCTTCGAATTGGCTACCGCACCACTGTTGTCACAGTATAAGGTGATGTGAGATTCCATATTTGGAACAACTTCCTAATCAGTAAGGAATTTCCTTAGCCAAACAGTCTCTTTAGCTGCTTCACAAGCGGCGACATACTCAACCTCCATTGTGGAGTCGATGCATCCTTGCTTGATGCTTCGCCATACTATAAGCTCCCCGTTAAGGGTGGCCCGATCCGATGTGGATTTTCGAGAATCCTTATCGGTCTAAAAATCTGAATCGGTGTATCCGAGAAGGATCAAATCCTTAGACCCATACACAAGCATATAGTCCCTCGTTCTCCTTAGATACTTGAGGATATTTTTAAGCTGCTTTGTCCCGTTGGTCTAACCCGGATTGGTGGTACCTCACCGACTATTCCCCTTTCGCTTAACAAATGTCAGGCCTGTGCGATAGCATAGCATACATTAAGCTACCCTCTGTAGAGGCATAGAGAATATGTCTCATATCCTCAACTTCTTGAGGTGTCTTGGGATACTGTTCCACAGAGCGGATGAACTCCGTGCACGAAGGGTAATAAGCCCCTCTTGGAATTCTCGTGATCGAATATCCGGACAACATTTTGTCGATATAAGACGCTTGAGAGCAGATGCTAGCGTTCTGTTTCTTGCAATTCCTAAATATCTCGAATCCCAAGAACATCTGCGCCTCTCCCAAATCTTTCATTTGGAATTGGGTCATGACCAATTCTTTATGTCGGTGAGGTATCCTACATCATTCCCAATGAGTAGGATATCATCCACATAAAGTACTAACAAAGCTACTTTGTCGTTGATGATCCTCTTGTAAACACAAGGCTCATCAACGTTGTTGTTCGTTGTGTATTCTGTGGATTCTTAAAATTAGGTGGGTCGTTTCAAATTCATGAGATGAAATTGTGGTTTGCGTTTTTGGATGTTTACGATTTTTGGCACTAGAATAGATTTACATTCAAATTTGATGAGATCAATGTAAAGGCCTAGTGTTTTGGGCATTTTTTTTATGTAATCGAGTATGTAAGTCTGTGTTGTTCGTGGCATGAGATGTCGTGAAGAAATCAGAGCGAAAACGGGCGAAATTTCGACGACTGTCGATGGCGTTGAGATGTTGTTCATTGGCAACTCAACGTTGTCCATGCTGTTGGAGGCGCGCTGCAGGCACAGCGTTGCGACGCCAGGCGCGGCGTTGCAACGCCTTCGGGCGTTGAAATACGCTCGGTGCAATCTTTGACGCGCAGCGAAGCGTTGTGTGTCGCCGCCACGCGTTGCAAAGTCGCTGTCGCGTAGTGGGCGATTCAGTGAGCGTTGCGCGTGACGTGCATGATTGGTGGTTATGGGACATAGTGCGGCGGTTCGAGACCCAACAGCTGGACGTTTTTGTTTTATTTTTATTTTAATTGTAAAATTTGTTTTTTAAATGTATTTTATTAATTATTTCAATGTTAATTAATTTAATTTTATGTCCCTAGGGTGCCAAAAATCGGTCCAATAATGCAATTTAATTATTTTATGCATGAGATGTATGATTTAATTATTTCTATGTGCATAGAGTATGCTATATAGATTTAAAATCCCACCTTAGGTTAAACATTTCGTGCATCATATTTATATTATAAAAGTTATAATATATAGTTTGCATGATAGGATTATATTATAAGAGTTATAATATAATGTTTGTATGATTTAATTTATTTAATATAAGTGTTATATTTTTAAATTAAAAGCATGCTCATGCATTTAATTCATGTGATGAATGTATGTTATAGTATAGTATTATTCATGTGATGAATGATCAAGCACTATAACATAGAAATGCATGAAACCTAAGTTAATTATTAGTTTTAAATGGTTTAGAACTTGAATAATTAGACTTAGGTTTTCTAGTTCTAATAAGATTAGAATTAGGAAATCTAATATGACCTTTGAATGGAGATTGATAAGTAACTCTTAAGGAAGGTTCTGTCTAAGGCTGGGGTATTTAAGACGCGACGCATGAACACCCCTACACAGGGGAACCGACCTGGGAGTGAATTCGGTCCGGAGATTCTTAGGTTATATTTTCGTGAGTGTCGTTAATTAAGAGTTAATTAATTTACTCACATAGACCTCAGTTAATAATGTGATTATAGACTTAGGCTAATCCAATATAAGAGTTATATTGGTAGACTTAGGTAAATTTTAGCCGGTTTATTTAGGTCAATCCCGATTAATTTAAAGTGTTGAGTGGGAGGAAATAAAGTGTATGAGATACATTTATTTTTCCATCCACAAATCTCCGTTAAATTCGCACCGTGAGACCCATGCTCGACCTCGTGGCGCAAATGGGAGCGTCCCCCTTCGGATGGTGTTTGTATGGATCAATAGCAAGGTGAATGGAGAGGGTACTTATAGTGAGTGGGAGCATGTTTAGTGAAAACAAAACCTATAGTCTCTTTTATCGGTTCACTGCTGGTGAGATTACTATGATCGACCGCTAGTTTGCTGGACTGGACAATCCCTTCGGAGGGCTTTGATCATAGAGATCGGAACACAGTGAACACATGAACAAGGATAAAGATTACCTTAGTTTATTTTCCAACCTAGTCCTCCCTTCGACGGATTTGGTTGGATCGGGACTCTGGAATCCAATGATAAAGGGTTACACTAACAGGATACATTAGTTGTAATTGTATTCATACCAAATAATGGTAACTAAAGCTTATAGGAATACAAATTATTCTGGCATTAGGTTTTGGTCAAGAATGTTTTGATCCCGAGGATGAGTATTTTTTATTACCCTTCGGTGTCATACATTCTAAACCTGTGGAGTATCATTGCGAATTATTAATGACTTAGGAATCATTAAATAATTAGCTAAAAAATGATTGGATTAATTAAAGGTTTAGCGAGAAACTAATACAAGTATTTTGTATTTCAACAATATGAATAATTCAATCCTTTCCTTATTGGCTACTGAGAAATTAACCGGAGAAAATATGATGACCTGGAAAAACAATCTTAATATCATCTTGGTTGCGGACGATCTAAAGTTTGTGTTTACTGAGGAGTGTCCTCATGTGCCAAGCTCGAATGCGTCACGAAATGTTTGTGATGCATACGATAGATGGATCAAGGCCAAGGTCTATATCTTGGCAAGTATGTCAAACATACTAGCCAAGAAGCACGAGGGCATGATGATCGCCAAGGAAATCATGGATTCGTTGCAGGCATGTTCGGACAACAGTCTGTTCAAGTCAGGTACAATGCCCTCAAGTACATCTTCAACGCTAGAATGGCGGAGGGATCATCTGTTCGAGATCATGTTCTCGATATGATAGTTCACTTCAACACGATGGAGTCGAATGGTGCTTCTATCGACGAATCGAGCCAGGTCAACTTTATATTAGAAACTCTACCAGAGAGTTTTCTCTGATTTCAAGTAATCTTTGTTATGAACAAGTTTACTTTTAACCTTACCTCTCTTCTGAATGAACTCCAAACCTTCCAATCTCTGATGAAAATCAAGGGATCGAAAGGTGAGGCAAATGTTGCAAGTAAGAGTAATCACAGAGGTTCAACCTCTGGAACAAAATCAGTGGCTTCATCTTCCTCAAGCCTGAAAGGCAAGAAGAAGAAAATGAAGAAGGTTGGTAAGGGGAAACAGGCCTACAAAGCTGCCGCCCAGAAGGGCAAGAAGGTCAAAGAAGTTGCAGACAAAAGAAAATGTTTCCACTGCAATGAAGACGGGCATTGGAAACTACATTAGAAACGGAACTGTGCGAAGTACATTGCAGAAAAGAAGAAAGAAGGTAAATATGATTTACTTTTCTTAGAAGCTTGTTTAGTGGATGATGATAATTTTGTCTGGATATTGGATTCAGGAGCCACTAATCATGTCTATTCTTCTTTCAGGAATTAGTTCCGATGACAGACTACTCAAGAAGGAGAGATAACACTCCGTGTTGGAAATGGAGAAGTTGTCTCAGCTGTAGCAGTGGGCATCATGAAGCTATTGTTTGGCAAGAAACATATGTTGTTGAACAATGTACTAGTGATACCAGAGTTTACTAGAAACCTAATTTCTATTTCTTGTCTAATAGAACAATGTATTTCAATATCTTTTTCTTCTAATAAAGTGTTTATTCTTAAGATTGGTATTGAAATATGTGTAGCCTCATTAGAAAATGGGTTGTATGTTTTAAGGCCTAATTCAGTCAAAATGGTTTTGATACTGAATTATTTAAAACTGCAAATACACAAACTAAGAAACGTAAGATTTCTCCTAAAGAAAATGCTCAACTTTGGCACCATCGGTTAGGTCACATTAACCTCAATAGGATTAAGAGATTGGTAAGAATTGGACTTCTAAATGAGTTAGAAGAAAATGCCTTGCCAGTATGTGAGTCCTGCTTAGAAGGGAAAATGACTAAAAGACCTTTTAGTGGAAAAGATTATAGAGCCAAAGAACCTCTTGAGCTTCAGACCTTTGTGGTTCGATGAATGTTAAAACCAGAGGAGGTTATGAATATTTCATCTCTTTTATAGATGGTTATTCCAGATTTGGGCATATTTACCTAATGCATCATAAGTCTGAAGCACATGAAAAGTTCAAGGAATTTAAGACTGAAGTTGAGAATCAATTAGGTAAAATAATTAAAACACTTCGATCAGATCGAGGTGGAGAGTATATGAATTTAAAATTTCAAGACTATATGATAGAACATGGAATTACATCCCCACTCTCAGCACCCGGTACGCCTCAACAAAACGGTGTATCGGAAAGGAGAAATAGAACCTTGTTGGACATGGTTCGATCAATGATGAGTTATACTCATCTCCCTAACTCGTTCTGGGGATATGCAGTAGAGACTGCTGTATACATTTTGAATAATGTTCCATCGAAAAGTGTTTTGAAAACACCATTTGAACTCTGGAAATGACGTAAAGGTAGTTTACATTATTTCATAATTTGGGGATGTCCAGCACATGTGCTCATGACAAATCCAAAGAAATTGGAATCACGTTCAAAATTATGCCTTTTTGTAGGGTACCCAAAAGAAACGAGAGATGGGTTATTCTATGATCCTAAAGAAGATAAGGTACTTGCGTCGACAAATGTCACTTTCTTAGAGGAGGACCACATAAGGGATCACCAACCAAGAAGTAAACTTGTGTTAAGTGAGTTAGACGGAACAACAGCAAAAGTTGCTGATGGTACATCAACAAGGGTTGTTGATACAAATTTGTCAAGTCCACCTCAAGAGTTGAGAGTGCCTCGACGTAGTGG
Organism: Trichosanthes cucumerina; assembly: GCA_036507285.1. Taxonomy (NCBI): domain Eukaryota; kingdom Viridiplantae; phylum Streptophyta; class Magnoliopsida; order Cucurbitales; family Cucurbitaceae; genus Trichosanthes; species Trichosanthes cucumerina. The sequence continues at coordinate 21,312,618 of CM071839.1, read as the reverse complement.
GACGGTTTTAACACAACCTGATCGTTACATGGGTTTAATTGAAATCAAAATTGTCATATTAAATGATGATTGCGAGGATCCATTAACTTATAATCAAGCAATGGTTGACAAAGACAAAGATAAATGGGTCATAGCCATGAACCAAGAAATGGAGTCTATGCACTTCAATTCTGTTTGGGATCTTGTAGATATACCTGATGGGGTAAAGCCTATAGTTTGTAAGTGGATCTACAAGAGAAAACGTGGTGTAGATGGAAAAGTACAAACTTTTAAGGCTAGACTAGTAGCAAAGGGTTATACCCAGGTAGAAGTGGTGGACTATGAGGAAACCTTTTCACCTGTTGCTATGGTAAAGTCTATCTGTATTTTACTTGCCATTGCCGCATATTATGACTACGAGGTATGGCAAATGGATGTCAAGACAACATTCTTAAATGGGAATCTTGACGAAAACATCTACATTGAGCAACCCAAAGGGTTCATTCAACTAGGACTAGAGCAAAAGGTTTGCAAGTTTAAAAGGTCCATCTCTGGACTGAAACAAGTTTCTAGGTCTTGGAATATAAGATTTGATGAGGCAGTCAAATCTTATGTCTTTGATCAAAATAATGATGAACCTTGTGTCTACAAGAAAATCATTAATAGTTTTGTTGTTTTCCTAGTCTTATATGTAGATGATATCCTACTCATTGGAAATGATGTAGGTTATCTTACTGACATTAAGAAATGGCTAGCTACGCAATTCCAAATGAAAGATTTGGGAGAGGCACAGTTTGTTCTTGGAATCTAGATTGTCCGGAATCGCAAGAACAAAACTCTAGCATTGTCTCAAACATCTTATATCGACAAAATGTTGTCAAGATTTAAGATGCAAGATTCCAAGAAAGGTTTACTACCTTTCAGGCATGGAGTTCATCTATTTAAGGAACAATGTCCTAAGACACCTCAAGAAGTTGAGGATATGAGACGAATTCCTTATGCATCAGCTATTGGTAGCTTGATGTACACGCAATGTTGTGTACTAGGCCAGACATATGATTTGCAGTAGGAATGGTCATTAGATATCAATCTAATCCAGGTTCAGAATACTAGACAGAGGTTAAGACAATCCTCAAGTATCTTCGGAGAACGAGGAACTACATGTTTATGTATGGAGCTAAGGATTTGATCCTTATAGGATACACAGATTCTGACTTCCAAACTGACAAAGATTCGAGAAAATCTATGTCGAGTCAGTTTTCACTCTTAACGGAGGGGTTGTAGTTTGGCGAAGCATCAAGCAAGGATGCATCACAGATTCAACTATGGAAGCCGAATATGTAGCCGCTTGTGAAGCAGCTAAAGAAGCCATATGGCTAAGAAAATTCATGATGGATTTGGAAATTGTGTTGGGATGTATGCCCTAAAACTTGTGTAATTTTGATCAAAGAAATAAAGAGTTATTTTTTTTGATAAAATTACAGTCTTGCTTTATAAATCCAATAAACTAAGCTCCAAGGTTATAACATATATCTTGATAATATATATATCTTGAACATCAGTGTAGTGGACCTATTTGGATTGTGTTCAAGAATATAACCTAAATGGTCTATGGTATAAGAATAAGGCTGGAAACCTCATTCTGATAACACCATGGATGCGGACCACTTTGTAATTAGTACAAATGAGGTAATTCAACTCATTCATGTAGTTGACATGCTAGTGGGGGCATCCTGTATGAAGAGTTCATACAAGATCGATCAAGAAATTATTAGTCTAACCCGGTGATGTAATCGTTATGAGGATAAGACTAGTAATTTATAGATGATCATTAGTGACTCGACACAATCCGAGCAAGTTAAGAACTCCCGCTTATAAGGGTTTGTCCTTAGACTAGTATGGGTGAGAGTGGCTGTGGCCGACTCAATAAGCCTACCTTCTCGGTGACGAGAACCTCGTAGGTAGCTGGGAACTTAACTGTGCAAGATGGAATACACTCATTCCTACACTAAGGAATCAAATAGGTTGTTCCCTTAAGAACTGACTCCAGGTCTTGAACAACGAGGCCCCGCCCTCTATGAGGGTATGAGTCTATGGTAGGACCTTAGACTTGTTGTTCATTAGAGGATCAGTGGTGCTTAAGGAACAAAGAGGAAATCACAGGGGTAAAATGGTAATTTGACCCAGCTGTGATCATGAACAACCTGTGAAGGGTCAACTCATGGGTAATGACTATATCAGTGGACACAATATTATCTACAGTGAGGAGAGTGCAAGCTAAAAGTCTATAGTGGAGTGACTTGTAGTTAATGAATATTGATTAACTTGATCAAAGAGTTTGACCAGTTAATCTCACATCATTGGAGCTCATGAATTGTAGGTCCATTAGGTCCCTCCATTGGCTCAACATTGTAATATTGAAGGTATAAAGTTAGGAATGAAATTGAAGTGTTCAATTTCATATATGAGATATCATATCAATATATAGTTTTAATGTGAATTAGATTCACATATTAACTATATACTAGAGAAAGAATGAAAGAGGGATAGGATGGTAATTTTCATCCCTATCTCCTTATATATATAGTTGCATAAGATGTAACTAGGTTATAAGAAGCAACCTAAGCCTTTGCAAACCTAAGTGTGCCATTTGGTTGTGTTGTTGGAAAGGTTCCAAAACACAATCTCTCTCTCACAAAAATATCTCATCTCACCTAAAGGGAACCCACCTTCCTCCCTCGCCTAGAGAACAACGGAGAAGATCCGGTGGTAGTGTCCGTGATCGCTTGGGTTCGTGTTGTTGAGATTGTAGCAGTGGGAGAAGGAGCACTCGAAGAAAGGTTCTTCAAAGGTAATATTTCTTCTTGTCCATATTCTGTTTTTATGCTTAATCTATTATATTTAGTTCTTGAATGTAATCGTTGTAACGAAATTAAGAACGCGCGATTCACAATCGCTTCCGCTGCGGGACTCGATTCCTTCAAATTGTTCCAAACATGAATTTACCAATCACACTTTATTGTGATGACAGTGGTGTTGTGGCAAATTCAAGAGAACCCCGAAGTCATAAGAGGGGTAAACACATTAAGCGAAAGTATCATCTAATCAGGGAGATAGTGTATCGAGGAGATGTGATCGTCACAAAGATAGCTTCGGAGCACAATACTGTTGACCCATTTACAAAGGCTCTCTCGGCTAAAGTATTTGAGAGTCACCTAGAAGGTTTAGGACTACGTATCTTACCCTAACTAGGGCAAGTGGGAGTATGTTGTACAAAGGGTATTCAGTGCCCTAGTTTATTGTATTTACATTACTGTAATGTTCATTATGTACTCCACTAGCTTTAGGACAAGTGGGAGATTGTTGGAATTTATGCCCTAAACAAGTGTAGTTTTGTAATTATCATTGCACAATAAATAAAGTTGTTATTTATTATATTCTTGCATATAAATCCAAATCCAATAAACTAAGTTCCAAGGTTAAAATGATAGATCTTAAACATTTATGTAGTAGACATAAGTTGGATTACGTTGTTCAAGTATAACCTAAAAGGTTTATGGTATATGCATAGGGTTGGAAACCTTATACTGGTAACACAATGGATGCGACCCGCTTTGTATTTGGTACAAACGAGGTAATCCAACTCGTTCATGTGGTAGACATGCGAGTGGGGGATCCTGTATAATGAGATTATACAAGACCGGACCGCGAGTTATTAACCTACAAGAGTAACACCGTTATCAAGATAGGTATATTAATTCATATATGATCATTAGTGACTTGACCTGAATCCTGAGCAAGCTACGAACTCCTACTTATGAGGTTTGTCCTTAGACTAGTATGGGTGAGAGTGACCTGTAGCCGACTCAATAAGGCTACCTTCTCAGAGACATAACTTTGTAAGTAGCTGGGAACTTAACTATGCAAGAAGGAATTCACTCATTCCTGAATTAGGGAATCAGATAGGTTGTTCTCTTAAGAGCTGAATCCAGGTCTTGAACAATGGGGCCCTGCCTTTTTACTAGCTGAAGAAGGATCAAGTTTTATGATAGGACCATAGACTATTTGTTCATTAGAGGATCAGTAGAGCTTAAGGAACAAGATGTATTCACAGGGATAAAACGGTAATTTAACCCAGCTGTGATTACGAACAACCTGTGAAGGGTCAACTCACAAGTATTGATTATATCAGTGGATACAACATAGTCTACAGTGAGGAGAGTGCAACTGTGAGTCTATAGTGGAATGACTTATAGTTAATGAATGTTGATTAATTGAATCAAAGAGTTTGATTGATTAATCTTGTATCATTGGAGCTCATGATCTGTAGATCCATTAGGTCCCTCCGTTGGCTCAACATGGAAATAAGAAAGGGTTTATAATTTGGAGTGAGATTGAAATGTTCAATTTCATGTTTAAAGGGATATGCCAATTATATATGATATAATTGATATAACATATGGTTCCATCCATGAGAAATATATCATAAGAGCACTATAAGGGTAGGATGGTCATTCTCATCCCATTTTTCTATAAATATGTGCATGAGATGCACATTTGTTAACCTAATTCAAAAGGCAACCCTAGTGCTCTTTTGACAATTGTTTTTGTTGCAAAAATTCCAAAGCACTTGTCTTCCTAAAAATCTCTCCCAACTCCAAAAGAGGTTCCACCACCTTCCATCTCCTAGAGATACAACGGAGAAGATCTAGCGGACGGATTGAAAACTACTTCATAGTTTGTGGAGTACATGAGATCGTTTAGATCATGAGAACGTGAGGATCAAAAAGAGCACGTATTGTTTTGTCTACAAAGGTAATATACTTGTTGCCCATACGATCTAATATGCATGCTTAATCATTTTATGTATGTTTTGATTTGATCTATGTAATACATTACAAGAACACGCGATTCAAATAGCTTCCGCTACGGGATTCAATCCCATCATGAATGACGTAGATAAGGACCAATGGAGTCAATGTACTTCAATTTAATATGGGAACTTGTATACCAACCTGAAGGGGTAAGACCCATAGGGTGTAAATTGATCTATAAGAGAAAGAGAGATGCAACCGGTAAGGTACAGACCTTTAAGCTAGACTTGTAGCAAAGGGTTTTACCCAAAGGGAAGGAGTTGACAATGAGCAAACTTTTTTCCCTGTTGTTATGCTTAAGTCTACCAGGATACTCTTGTCCATAACCGCATTTTATGATTATGAGATTTGGAAAATGGACGTCAAGACTGTTTTTTTGAATGGTAATCTTGATGAGAGCATCTATATGTCTCATCCAGAAGGGTTCATAACCCAAGGTCAGGAGCAAAAAGTTTGCAAGCTCAATCGATCCATTTATGGGTTGAAACAAGCATCCAAATCTTGGAACATAAGATTTGATACTGCGATCAAGTCTTATGGCTTTGTCCAAAACATTGATGAGCCTTGTGTTTACAAGAGGATCATCAACGACAAAGTAGCTTTCTTAATACATTATGTGGATGATATCCTACTCATTGGCAATGATGTTGGATACCTAACTGACATAAAGAAGTGGTTGGCGACCCAATTCCAAATGAAAGATTTGGGAGAGGCATAATATGTTCTTGGGATTCAAATTTTTAGGAATCGCAAGAACAGAACGCTAGCTCTGTCCCAAGCATCTTTTATCGACAAAATGTTGGTCTGATATTCGATGCAGAATTCCAAGAGGGGCTTATTACCCTTCAGGCATGGAGTTCATCTGTCTAAGAACAATGTCCTAAGACACCTCAAGAAGTTGAGGATATGAGACGTATTCCCTATGCCTCTGCAATAGGTAGCTTAATGTATGTTATGTTGTGCATGAGGCCAGACATTTGTTATGCAGTGGGAATAGTTAGTAGCTACCAACCCAATCCAGGGTTAGACCACTGGATCGCAGTTAAAAATATCCTTAAGTATCTTAGGAGAACGAGGGACTATTCGCTTGTGTGTGGGACTAAGGATTTGATCCTTACTGGATACATTGATTCTGATTTTTAGACCGATAAGGATTCTAGGAAATCCACATCGAGATCAGTTTTCACCCTTAACGGATGAGCTATAGTATGGCGAAGAATCAGCGAGGATGCATCGTGACTCCACGATGGATCTTCGAGTATGTCATTTGCTTGTGAAAGCGGCTAAAGAGGTTGTTTGGCTAAGGAAATTCCTTACTGATTTGGAAGTTGTTCCAAATATGGAATTTCCCATCACCTTATAATGTGACAACAGTGGTGCAGTAGCCAATTCGAAGGAACCTCGCAACCATAAGCGAGGCAAGCACATCGAGAGGAAGTATCACCTGATACGAGAAATAGTGACCCGAGGAGATGTGGTAGTCACGAAGATCGCTTCGGAGCACAACATTGTTGATCCGTTTACAAAGACTCTCACGGCTAAAGTGTTCGAGGGTCATCTGGAAAGTCTAGGTCTACGAGATATGTACATAGGCTAATTTAGGGCAAGTGGGAGATATGTAATGGGTATTTGGATGCCCTAGTTTATTGTATTTGTATCTCTGTAACCACTGTTTTAGATTATGATGTACCCCACTAGAGTTTTAGTTCAAGTGGGAGTTTGTTGGGGGTTGTGCCCTAAGACTCGTAGTTTGTATTTTTTGTTCTAATTATTGTAATATAGTGTTATTATTTCAATAAAGAGTTATTGTTCGTTATTTACGATATTGCCCCCTAAATCCAATGAACTAAACATCCAAGGCTGTAAAATGTATCTTGAACTGAATGTAGTGTACATATAAAGAATCTCGGTTCGAGTTACAGCCTAAAGGGTCAATAGTAAAGGGATAAGGTTTGGGTACCTTACCCTTGTAAAACTATGGATGTGGCCCACTTTGTATATGATACAAACATTGTGATCCTAACGTGTTCGTGTAGATGACATGTGAGTGGGGATATCCTATGTAATAAGATTATATAAGACCGAAACCATGAAATAGTAACTGAGAGATGTAACTCTGTTGACTAGCTAGGTTTCTATTTCACTAGGATGACCTAGGCAACTTGATCTAAATCCTAAGCAGGTTACGAACTCCTGTTTGCGAATGATTGTCCTTTGACTAGTATGGGTGAGAGTGGCCAGATTCGCCAACTCAATATGCCTACCTTCTTGGGGGCAAGACCGAGTGAGCAGCTGGGGACTTAGCCTAGCAAGATGGAATTCACTCCTTCCCGACTACTAGGGTAAGTAGATGAATGTTCCCTTAAGTGGTGTCTCCGGTGAACAAAGGGTCCGATTCTCTCATTGGCTCGAGAGGGACTTCTGTTTGTTGGTAGGACCACAAACAAATTGTTCATTAGAGGAGCACTGATATAAGATGTAACCCAGGGGTAAAAGGATAATTTGACCCAGTTGGTATTACGAACATTCGTGAAGGATTGACTTGCTGTTATTGGTCAATATCCGTGGACACAGAAATATATATGCAGTAAGAAGAGTGCAGTTGCGGGACTTTAGTGGAGTGTTCCTGCAATTAACGATTAATGGTGATTAGGAGGTTAATGAGATTAATCGAGTAATCTCGTATCGTTAGAGCTTCTGATCTGTAGGTCCATTAGGTCGACCTTTTAGCTCGTAAAGGGTTCTTAGATCGTTTGAATTTGAAATGTTCAAATTCATTAGGGAATAAATTTAATGTATATAGATACGATATAATATTAAGTTTTTGGAACTATATATTATAAATTTAATGTGAATATGATTCATATTAAATTATATGAGAGAATTATAATATTTGAAAGAGTTCAAATCTTAAATGTGAATGTGACTCATATTTGAAAACTATAGGTTATAATTTAATGTGCATAAGATGTACATTAAAACTATAGGTTAGAGGGATAAATATGATTTAATATGATTTAATCTTAATTAAATATAAGATATTTAATTTGATTAATTAAATATGATTTAATTAATATAATTAATTAGATTAATTTATTTTATTTAAGTTTAATATTAAATAAATGGGAACGTGTCAGGAGGACACGTTCCCCACTTCCCTCTAACTCCCTATCGATAGGGAGTGGGGGAAGTGATCACTCGTTTAATTCTTCTCCAATGGAGAAGAAATAGTTAATCGATTAACTAAGCAATTAGAGAATTGTTGTAAAATTTCTCTCTCAACTTTTCCCATTTCTATTCCAAAGGTTGGAATCCTTCCCACAAATGATTGGATTTAAGTTTCTCATAGAATAAAAGGTTTATCTTGTTGGTAGTATCCTGCTTGAAGAAGAACAGGGGAGTTTTAGTTGTTGTTGTGTTGTTGTACAATTTGGAAAAGCAAGGTGTTGCTGGGAAATCTGAATCTACAAAGGTAATCTCGATTTTCCTTTAGTTTAGTTATTGTACAGAACATGTTTGCATAATTTGTTTCATGCCTAACTAGATTAGAATTGTATGCTTATCTCTGTATTTTCCCCAATGTACAGGTATTTGTGTTTAACCAAAATAAACAAGCAATTACGATTTCAAATCACGTTTCCGCTGCTCAAGGAGATCGGATCTCCATCTACAGGGAGGCTTACCTAGACACTACAAAGATTTTTTTGCCTGATTTTCTCTTATTAGAAAGGGAACGTCTAGACGCTTCCCAACCTTATTTAAACATCTCTTTCTCCTAGGGTTGAATTCATTCTAGACTTTTGTTCTAATTTACGTAATATATATTGTTCTTAAAGATTTTGTGAGTTTAGTGTAGGGAATTGATTTCCCGCAGCGGAAGACGTCGTGAAACGTCGTTGATTCGTTGTGTAATTCATATCTTAAAATTGAACTAATCTAATTAATTCTAGGCTAAACATGATGTTTAATAAGAAGAAAACATAAAGTATAAGATGTACTTGTTGAAGAACCCTTCTTCACTGTTTCCTTCTCCGGTCACGAACTCCTTCGTACCAACGACCTCTACAACACAATCACTCGAACCGAATAATTGGACACCTCCAAAAGCGTTTCTCGGTTGTTCTCGATAGGTTGAGAGAGAGTATGTGGAACTCCCTTTGGTTTTGGGTGAGTAGAAATGTAGAGAGAATTCTTTGAGAGAGGAGAGAGCTCTTGGGTCAAAATCCAAAAAATGAATGAATTGCTCACTAAAGGCTTCTTGCAAATCCTTTAAATAGTAGTGAGAGGTGGAGTTAAAATCTCCACCAATTCACCATTTTACCACAACCTTATAATATGCAAATCATATTTTCATATTACATACAATAAAGTATCTCATACCTTATTATACAAATCTCATTTGTATAATTGTGGAATTTTAAATTTTATCACATTCAATTTAATTTCTCTCAATTCAATTTCTCCAATTAGCACTAATTAATCAATTGGGTTATACTATAGTTTATTATGAATCTCATTCACATCAAACTATATATTATGTCAACTATATCACATATAAATGACATAATCACCCAATTAATGAATTTGAACACTTCAAATCCACACTAAACTATCAACCCTCAATTTATCCAGTTTGAGCCAACTGAGGGACCTAATGGACCTAAAGATGACGAGCTCCAATGATCCGAGATTAACCTATCAGACTCTTTGACCCAGTTATTCAACAATCATTAGCTACGGTAACACTCCACTAAAATCCGTGGCTGCACTCTCATCACTGTAGGACAAATTGTGTCCATCGATATAACCAATGCCCGTGAGTCGACCCTTCATAGGTTGTTCGCAGTCACAGTTGGATCAAATTACCGTTTTACCTCTATGTCTACCTCTTGTCCTCAACTTCTTGAGGCGTCTTAGGACATTGATCCTAAGACAGGTGAACCTCATGCCTGAAGGGCAGTAAGCCCTTCTTGGAGTTCTGCATCTTATACCGAGACAACGTCTTGTCAATGTAAGATGCTTGAGACATGGCTAGCGTTCTGTTCTTCCGGTTCCGGACTATCTGGATACCTAGAATATACTGAGCTTCTCCCAAACCTTTCATTTTGAATTGCGAAGCCAACCATTCCTTAATGTCAGTTAGAAATCCTACGTCATTCCCAATGAGCAGGATATCATCCACATACAATATCAGAAATGCGACAGTGTTGTTGATGATTTTCTTGTAAACACAAGGCTCATCAACATTTTGATCAAAGCCATAAGATTTGATCGCCTCATCAAACCTTATATTCCAAGACCTCGAGACTTGTTTTTGTAAGGCCCCTACTTTTATAACATAAGTTCCTAGGGACATTACTACTCATGCATGCATTCGTGGCCTTAAATAACTTTAAGGAGTAAAAATTGATAATTAAAATCGATTTAATTTGGGATCTCATAAATACAAAACATTTACAACTAACTAACTTTGGCCTCAATTTAAAAATCATTAATACTACATAAGCGGAACTAAAGTCATTTAAAAATACTTTCTAAATCATGTATGCGGAAAATCTTGACTTGGTTCCCCATGATTTCATAGCGCATCCCCATCACACTACTTTGTTATGCCTCGCCTTTACCTGAAAACGTTTTTAAAACAGAGAAAACACAACAAAGGTAGAGGGATGAGTATTATAAAATACCCAGTAAGTGGGGGTCGGAAAATGCAAACACATGCAACATGACTTTCTTTTAAACATGACTTTTATACAAGATTGTGATTCGTGACTTTTGAAATCATAAAACTTTCTATTGTGGGACCTAAAACTCCTTTCGTAAAATCATGATTTTTCTCTTTGGCTATGTGTGGTCAATTGAGTCTACGAGTTTTTTCCCATGTGTCCCTCCTCATGAGACCCTATAGGTTTGAGTCCTCATGCACAGACCCTATAAGATTTGAGTTCCTCAGGACCCCTATAAGTTTTGAGTCCTCACGGACCCTATAAGTTTGAGTCCCTCACAGACTCTTATAAGTTTGACCCATAGGGTCTCTGATGCATGTTTTACCATGCATAAATTCTCAGGAGACCAATTGCCACAACCTACATGACATGTTCATATACATACAATATGCATGAGGTCCCATTCTTCAAACGCATATACATATACATTCAGGATGATGCAACAATCACATAAAACATAAAATCATGGCATGACTTTCATAACTTTAAACTTGAGTCAATCAATCATAAGTAATAAGTATGTTTATAATTTAAGATACATAATTAACACAATGGCATAACTGAAAATCTTAATATGCATAACTATACATAACTGTGTCGAAGCTCGTTTTAAAATACTTTGAAATCATTTCTGTTCAGGTCCTCCCCAAACCTTTAAATCATTCAAGCTCGTTTCTAAATCGTTTGAAAGTCATTTACTCAGGATCCTTTAAAACCCTTTGAAATATTACTTTTCTAAATTCAAGAGCATAAGTCTTGGAAATTCGCCCTTTTGAAATAAGTCCTCGAATTTCATCTTTTAAAATAAGTCTTTCAAGAAATCATATTTACTCCCTTTTTTTAAGATCATTTGTAGAAAATCCCTTACCTTAGCTTATCTTGTAACTCCTAAAGTTTCGCTCTTACTCAAGGCTCATCACAATCGCGCTCGATACGCCAATTCCCTAAGTCCATTTCGTCAATTCCTTAATTAACTCACATAACCATAACTTAGAGCCTACATAGAAAGTAGTTGGAACATCAAGTAATAATCAAGCGGATTTACCCAAACGGAGGCTTAAAACGGACTCAAGAGTCGAAACGGATGAGATTGGGTGTAATCCGACGAACGGCGGCGCGTGGCGGTCGGCGGCGGCGCGTGGGATACAGCAGCGGCGTGATGGCGGCACGTGGTGGCTTGCGGTGGCGCGTCTCGGAGCGTGGAGCACATCGTTCGGAAGCTCGTGTGTCGATCTATTCCGAACTAGTCGAATCTCGGGCAAAATCGGTTGTTAGCAAGGCAAACCAGTCGATCGAAGATTTGGGTAGATCTAGATCTGCCACCACAACCACTCGATTCAACGCTTCCATCTACGGCGGTTGTCGATGCAGCTCAGGACGATAGTCGGCTCAGTGAAGGCAGCAGCAGACGACCTCGACCTGCAGATAAATCCAGCGTGAAATCGACCTTTCATGGTGGCAGTTAAAGCTTCGGAACGAAGGTGACGTCAACGTCGGCGATACGAGGCTCGGCGCCCGGCGACTCTGATGGCTCGGATCCGGGGTGGTCGAAGGTCTCTGGTATGGTATCCATTGACGGCGACGGCGACGGCCTCCATGGCGCTTGGATCTGCACTACTTCATCTAGAACGGAAATCGCTATCTCCACTACCGCTGCACGTTTCGTCCGAATAGTTGTCGTTCAGAAAGGGAGTACACGATGGAGATGGTCACGGCGAGGAGTTCTCCGTTTTGCTGAAGTCTGAAGTTCTTTTCGGTTTGGGGGGCTTCCTGTGAGAATGAGGGAGGAAAGAGATGGGTTACACGATAATAGGGTCCACTAGAAGACAAAATGAGTGCTTTGAAAACCCTAAGTTCATTGTTAAATTCCAAAATTACCCCTCTTCTTCACTTTAAACTACAAACATGCCCTTAGAAATAATTAAACCATCCAACTTAACTTATATATAGTAACACCCATATATATCCTCTTAATTTGCACAAGAATACCCAACTAATCTATCTATTTTTTTTTAGGCGTTACAGTTTCAGTTCATAAATAGACCTTTTAAGCCAACAAACTTTTTGCTCAGGCCTTGGGTAATGAACCCCTTAGGCTGGTCCATGTAGATGGTCTCGTCAAGATTGTCATTTAGAAAGGTCGTCTTAACGTCCATCTGCCATACCTCATAGTCATAATATGCGGCAATGGCCAGAAGGATCCTCATAGGCCTTACCATGGCAACAGGAGAAAAGGTTTCCTCATAGTCAACCCCTTCAACCTAGGTAAATGCCTTTCCCACTAGTCTAGCTTTGAAGGTCTGCACTTTCCCATCTACGCCACGTTTACGCTTGTAGATCCACTTGCAACCAATAGGTTTGACCCCATCTGGTTAGTCCACAAGCTCCCAGACGGAATTGAAGTACATCGACTCCATTTCCTGGTCCATAGCTTTAATCCATTTGTCTTTGTCAACGTCTGTCATTGCCTGATCATAGGTCAATGGATCCTCATCATCAGGGGTGACGACCTGGGTTTCAGCCAAACTCATGTAACGTTTAGGTTGTCTCACAATCCTCCCACTACGTCGAGGCATTCTCAACTCTTGAGAACGAACTTGACCAGATGAGCTAGGATCAACAACACTTGTTGACGTACTTAGAATTAGTCTTGCAAAAACTTTGAAAAATCCAATCATGTTTTAGAAAATTTTATTCTATGATCCCTAGGTCATTAAAAATTGCAATGATACTCCAAAGGTTTAGAATGACCGCCACCGAAGGGTAGACAGAATGACTTCTCCTCTGGGATGAGACTTTCTCGACCAGAGCCTAATACCAGAATAACTCTTATTCCATTAGGCATCCAGTTACCATTTTTCAGTCTGAATCCACTAACTCTTAATGAATCCTGTGAGTGTCACCCTCTATCTTTAAATTTTCAAGTATCCATCCAAACAATAGCCGTCGAAAGGAGGACTACGAAGGAAAACCAACAAGAAAATTGTATCTCTTTCAGGAATTCACAGTGTTCCAACTCCCATGATCAAAGCCCTCCGAAGAGACTGTCTGGTCCAGGCCAAACTAGCAGACAGATCATAGACGTCTCACGGTGTGAATCGATAGAAGAGACTGTGGGTCCCGTTTTCACAGGTCCCGCTCCCACTCACTATAAGTACTCTCTCCATTCACGTTGATATTGACCCATACAAATGTCATCTGAAGGGAGACACTCCCATTTGCGCCACGAGGCCGAGTATGGATCTCACGGTATGAACTTAACGGAGATTTGTGGATGGAAAATTAAATGTATCTCATACATTTTATTTCCTCCCACTCAACACTTTAAGTTAATCGGGATTGACCTAGATAAATCGACTAATATTTACCTAAGTCTACCAATATAACTCTTATATTGGATTAGCCTAAGTCTATAATCACATTATTAACTTAGGTCTATGTGAGTAATTTAATTAACACTTAATTAACGACACTCACGAAAATATAACCTATGAATCTTCAGACCAAATTCACTCCCAGGTCGGTTCCTAGGTAGGGGTGTTCAGCAAAACGTCAGCTAAAATACTCTAGCCTTAGACAGAACCTTCCTTAGACAGAGTTACTAATTAGTCACCATTCATAAGTCATATTGGATTTCCTAATTCTAATCTTATTAGAACTAGAAAACCTAAGTCTAATTATTCAAGTTCTAAACATTTTAAAACTAATAATTAACTTAGGTTACATGCATTTCTATATTATAATGTTCGATCATTCAAAACTTTAGTCCCTTTTTTTAGTGAAAAACATTATTTTTAGAGTTTTGTTGAGACTTTTTGAGTTTTTTTGAGTTGCATCGATTGGAACTATGGAGGCTTTGAGTATTTTCGTGGCGATGCGCGGCTAAACCGCTCTTTCCAATTCATGGGTCGGTATACCCACTTGTAATGTAGTGAGGCTAGTGCTTTAATTTTTGACTTTACTAGCCAATATTCTTGAATTTCCAGTTTTTTTTTTGTTTTTTTTTAGCATGTGATTTTGATTAAATTGACGCCTCAATTGTTTTCACATGTTTTATTACTAGTCTTAAAGCATGATCTGTAATTGTTATGTTGATTGACTATGTAACATTAGAGTTTTAACTGTGTGTGATTTATGGGGTTTCATAATTTCACAACTAGAATTTTTAACTCTAACGAATTTAAGAAGCATCTTAATTGGTTTAAGAATTCTTAATCTAATTAGGTTGTCTTGGTCTTTTCAAAGTGCATAATTCCTTTATCCTAATTTTTTCGGGACCGTTTCATATCAAATTATTAGGATAATTAAAATTAACTTAGACATTTTGTAAAGTTAATGAATTTAGGGAATTTGTTACTTTTTAAGATTTCCTATCAAGTTGACCAAGTATTTGCTTAGTTTGGTTAAATTGATTTGAATGCTTGTGATCTATATTGCAATTGGGTTAAATCATGCCAGTGGATTCAATTTGGTAATATTTCTCATTCCTTATTTTTAGTTTAATTTTGAGAAGATAAATTTTTTGGCTCGTTTGGAAAATCGATCTGGTCCATATTTCTACAAGTTAGAGTAGGAAGTTATTTTAATCTTGGTAGATCTCGACAACCTCACTAGTTTTCTTCTAAAAAGCAACACATTTTTGGTCGACCAAGTTTTTGATGTCGTTGTCAAGGAACGACATTTTCACATAATTCACATTTTATCAATGATTGCAACATAGATTGCAATTGAAATTTTTCTATTGCAGGAGGACGAGAGATGTCCACGGGGCGAGGCGGGGTCGGGGAATAACTTCCCGTCCCCATCCCCTCCCCCCATTTCATTAGTCGTTCCGCGAAATTTTCCATTTAATTTCGCGAGGAAAGGGGCGGGGATTCTCCGCGAGAAATTCGCGGGGATCGGGTTCCCCGCGGGGAATAATTCCCCGTTTACCATTTATATTTTTCTAAATTTTATTACATTTTTTTCTTTTTTAAACAAAATATTTAAATGGTTAATTACTAATTAGAAATTTCTATTTAATAGATATTTTTTTAAAATTTTCTTAAAAAAGTAAAATGATATTTAATAAAACTTTAGAATTATGGTTTATTATATATATATATATAAATATATATATTTAAATAATAATAATAAATCAGGGTGAGGACGGGGAATGTATTCCCTGTCCCCATCCCCGTTTAGCCAACGAGAAAAAAATTCTCCCCACTCCCTCCCCCATTCCCTACCTAAACGGGGATGGGGTAGGTCTCCGCGGCGAAAATGGACATCCCTAAGGAGGACTCGAACCTTATTTGAATTTTTGAAGGTTAGTTTTGGTGTATACAAAGAGGGTTTTGTCTTCCTGAATAAGATCCTGAAATTGAAAGAACTTTCCACCAACTATGCAGATTGCAGTCTAGGAGGAAAAAAGAGGAAAGACGCGAGTTGAGTACCTAGGAAGATCTTTCAAGAATAGTTTTGCTGGTAAATCTAATTGATCAACCCGTCGACGATCCTCGTGTTAATCCTCGTGAAAGGAGGAGTCAAATACATATTGCATGGCAAAATGCTGGACAAAATGTTGCTCAAATACTACAAGCAATTCTCCTACAAAATCCTATCTATATTGCAAAAGAATGGGCTAGAGCAATCAGAGATTATGCAACCACCAATTTCTAGAACCTTAATATATGAATTATAGAACCAACTATTGAGGCTAATCATTTTAAGTTAAAGCCCATGGTGTTTCAAATGCTACAAACAATGGGTGAATTTACAGGACTTCCTAATGAAGATCCATATAAGTATCTAAAGATGTTCCTTAGAATTTGTAATTCATTCAAACAAAATAGAGTCACAAATGAAACATTGTGATTAAAACTGTTTCCATTCTTTTTGCAAGGAAATGCAAAAGCTTGGTTGGATTTTGTTCCTAAATTCTATTATATCCTAGGATGACTTATCACAAAAATTTCTCTTGAAGTATTTTTCACTAAAAGAGAATGAACAAACCCATGGGGAAATCATTACTTTAAAATAGAGACTTAATGAAGGAGTAAACTCTGCATGAGAGCGCTTCAAAAAGTTAGTACAAAGATGTCCACATCACGACTTACCAACTTTTCTCCTCATATAGCACTTTTACAATAGGTTGATGCAGGCCTCAAAAACTTTAGTCGATACATTAACTAATGGATCCTCATTAAAAAAGACAATAAATGAGTCAAATAAAATTTAAGATGCTATGGTCTCCAATAAGAGTCAGTGGGGATGAGATGAATCACAATCCACAAAAAGTGTTTTAGGAATATATGTGTTTGGGATTTACGCCATAAAACCTCGTAATTAATAATTTATTAAATAATTAATAGTTTTTTTAAGGGCAAAATACATTTTTGGTTCCTCAATTTTACATTTGGTTCCATTTTGGTCTCTAAGTTTTCAAACTCAACAAATTTACCCTCGAGGTTTACCTTTAGTAGCAGTCTTGGTCCCTCCATCACCCTTTCCATTAATTTCTACGGAAAGCTCATGTGGCACATATTATTTTATTAAAAAATATTTTTTTCTAATTTTTTAATTATTAAACTTAAAAAATATATATTTTTCTCTTTTTTTTCCACTTTTCTTTCTCTTTCATCTTCTTCACAAATCCATCTTCTTACTTCCTTCAACTTTTTTCTTTCATTTTCCTTCATGTCATCTTCATCGTTGACCACCACCCACCAACTGTTATTTGCTGCCACCGTCGCCACCACTTCTTTCTTTTTTTTTTCTTTGTTATTTTCTTTCATGTTCTCTACTTCTTCTACCTCACCTTCCCTCTTCGTCTTCTTCCTCTTTTCTCCCCCTTCTTATTTCTCTCTGCAACTTCCAACTGTCATTTACAAAGAGAAA
This sequence comes from Trichosanthes cucumerina, assembly GCA_036507285.1. Classification (NCBI taxonomy): domain Eukaryota; kingdom Viridiplantae; phylum Streptophyta; class Magnoliopsida; order Cucurbitales; family Cucurbitaceae; genus Trichosanthes; species Trichosanthes cucumerina. The sequence continues at coordinate 21,295,160 of CM071839.1, read as the reverse complement.
GATTGGGATAAAACAAAAAATGAAGGGCCTTCATTTTCAAATTTGAAACGAAAATGAAGGATCTTTGTTTTCAGATCTCAAACGAAAATGAGGCCCTTTGTTTTCAAATCTAAAATAAAGCCCCTCGTTTTTCAGATCTGAAATGAAGCCCTCATTTTTCAGATCTAAAACCTCTACAAAAATAAATGCCCAAAAATCGAAGGTGGGTCGAATCTTTCGCTTTCAAGCCTAGAAAATACACCATAAAGAAGTTATGGGTTGAAGAAGAAGGAGAAGGAGGACAGAGGCAGCGGGTTGTGTTGAAGAAAAATGAGGAGGATGAGAAATGATGAAGAAGGTTGAAGAAGGAAAACAATGAATTCGTGAGAGAAAGATGAAGAGAAAGAAAAGAGGAAAAGAAAAAAGAAAAGTATTTTTTAAAGTTTAATAATTAAAAAAATTAGAAAAAGTATTTTTTTAATAAAAATGGGTGCCACGTGAGCTTTTCGTTAGAATTTAACGGAAAGGCTGACGGAGGGACAAAGAGTGCTACTAAATGTAAAGCTTGGGGGTAAATTTGTTGAGTTTGAAAACTCAGAACCAAAAGAGAACCAAATGTAAAACTGAGGGACAAAAAATGTATTTTGCCCTTATTTTAATTATTTTATTTATAATATAATATTATCCGTTATATGAAAAATCCAAGTGTATTAGTTTAATTCCGAACAGTATGTGATTGACATACAAAAGGATCATGTTCTAGAAATAACCTAAAGAATCATAGTATATGGATAAGGTTAGATACTTTATCCGATAGTACTATTGATACAATCTACTTTGTAATAGTTACAAATAATTTGATCCAAATCGTTTATGTGGAGAACCTGAGTGGGGGTATCTTATATAATGAGTTTGTATACGACCCACTTTGTTATAAAATGGGTTGCTTTCTGAGCAAAAAGCTCACTATCTGAAGCCCAATACTCAAACAAACAACACACAGGTTGCATGCTTTGTTTTCAATTGTTGTTTAAATATGTTTTAACAAAATGTATGATGTTAGTTATTATATAAATTATTTATTGTTTATATTGTTTATGAATTATATAATATATTTATATACCTCATTGTAATTTGAATAAATGGATTATACTTTATTCTCTAAAACACAGTTAGGAACCGAATTGGAAATTGATTTAGTCATATTTATTAATTTCTTAATATTTGTGAAGTAAATAATCAATTATATCAATCATGATAACTTTATATTACCTTTGTTATAATATTTTGATATTTATCTTATCATATATAAATGTTTCATTTTCTCTTTTAATTTTGTAACTAACTACTCATATTTAATATAATTTTGTATCATCAATTAGGAAAGATTAATTATATTAATTTAATGATTATAATTAAAGTCTCATTTAACAATTCAAACAATTTTTATCTATTTTCATAATTTTTTCAAAAGTATTGATGGCGTCGACATTTCAACATAAATATTATATACTAGTATTTGGTCATAAGTCTTACTTGATGCCAGTTCAGCTATGCTGTTATTGTCATATATTTTTATAAATTGAATAAAAATATATTTTATGAACAATATATTTTGATGATAATGTTTGTAATTGTGTAAGGACATAAATTAATTTAACGTATTCGATAGAATAAATAAATTTACATTGAATTTTGCTATATTATTAGAAAATTTTATATTAAAAACATGTTAATCTTTTCATTTTTTTAAAAAAAAACCAATGGATTTAGTATTATTTCTAGAAGTAATGAGTATCAAATAATAATTCATGTTCTCGATAGTCATATTATTTTTTTATTATATTAATAACTAAGTGATGTGTTACTGATTTTTAATCTAATATACTATTAATTCTTTATGTAGTGTGTGAAAACTCAAATTTTTTAGAAAAATAGTTTTATAAAATGCTCTTTATATAGTGTAGGATAAAGAAAAAAGCAACAAAACTTTAGAAATTACAAACCTTTTGAAATTTCATTTGTAGTTATTAATTTCAAATAACTCATAACTTTTTTAAAATAATTTCTACAAACGAATAGATAAATTTTTTAATAAATTCGAGGTCTTTGTATTCTAACTTTTCATATTGTACTAATTCAAATTCTAACTTTCACGCTATTAAATAAAAATCAATTAAATAACAAACCATTCATTATTACTCAAATTTTACTCTTTCACTCTAAGTCAAGTGTGTGAAGTTTGCATGGTTAAAGAAAATGATAAAAAGTAATATAATTAGTATTAATTATTAGCTTGTGAAAAGTTATACTATTGAAATCTCCTTTATTTTTTTTATATACTATTGAAATCTCCTTTATTTTTTTAAGTGTCCATATATAATATATATATATAGTTATATATAGTTATTTTTATTTAATACTTAATCCAAAAAATTTAATGTTTATTTTAAAGAAATGTAATGGTATAGTTTCTTAATTTTGTGGTTTTAATAAGAAAACTAAGGAATATAATCTATACACTACAAACTAAATTTTATAAGTTCCTACTCTATATAAATTTTCTTAATAATAATAATTATTATAAAATAAGCGCTAAAACAAAAATACACACACATATATACATATAGAAAAAAAAACAAAAATACATATATAAGAGAATACATGCGAAATTAAAACATTGCACTTTAATTTAATTGATAGTATATCATCTATAACTCTCTTCTTTACATATCTTCAAGTCTTCTCTAAATTGCAAGCTATCAACATTGCTTCAGAAGACAAAACAATTATAACAAAAACAATATATAGCGAGACAACGAAGAAATAAAGAAAAACAAAACTTTTGTTTTTTAAAAAAAAAAGCAAACCTAAGGGGAAGAGCAACTCAAATATTTGTAGAAAGTTGTTGAATAAAAATCTTTATATAGTTATACAAGATTAAATAGTCACAAAATTCTTGAATTTCATCATTAAATATTATTAAACTTAAACTCATAATTTTGTAGAACTAATTTTTAATAATAAAGAGACAAAACTTTTTATATCATAACTCTCATCTCTCAAATACTCATATATTAATTAATTGATAATTAATAATAAAACAATTAAAAATAAATATGACCATAGTCTTTACATGGGTGATTGACAAAATAATCTTTAATAACTATTTAATTAATTTAAATGCAATTTAATAAGAATTATAGAGTGGATGGATTTTATATTTTAATTAAATGATAATGACTAATAAAACAATTTTAAAGAAAGATAATAAATGAAAAAAAAACTATTAACCCTTAGTAACTTACCAAACTCTTCAATTTCATCCTTGAATGCAATTAAAGATAAATTCATAAATTTTTAGAATTAATTTATAAAAATAAAGGGACACAACTTATCATATTCTAACTCTTATCTTTAAGTTTTTTTTTAAAAAAAAAAAACTCTTATTTATTTTTTATTAAAAGATAATTAATAGTAAAACAAAAAAAAAAAAGACAATATCGTTTATATGGGTCATGGGTGAGGGGCATTTTTTTTTAATATTACAAGTTTTTAAACTTATTTTAAAAATATTGTAGTTTTTAAACTTTTTTTAAAAATATTGCAAGGTCGTCTCTTGAAGAGACGACCTTGTCCTGTGAAAAGAGGTCGTCTCTTGAAGAGACGACCTTGGTATATATCTGGAGCAAGGTCGTCTCTTCAAGAGGCGACCTATGCTGCTGCGTGGCGAAAGTCGCGTCTCTTGAAGAGACGACCTTCATGTAATGATTTTTTCCTTCTTCTTCTTATTCTTCATTTAATCTATTTCTTATACTTGTTCTTCTAGCGTAGTACATTTGGTAATCACTTATTTGTTAATCTTATAGAAATGGCTTATATTTATAAGAAGATTAATTTTTAACAAATAAAAGCTAAAAATCAATTGATTATAAACGATAATTATAAAACGGACTGAAACTTTAATATTAACAAAGTACATGGATGAAAATAAACTTAATAATAATCTATTACGAAAATAAACTTAAAGTTCACAAATTGATTACAAAAATTCATATTCAGTGTGTGCCACAAGGTGGACGTCGTCTATTACGAGGGGGTTGTCGACGATATATAAATTCATAGGCGTTTCTTCAAAGCTTTGTACATTCACATTCATCCTTCTTACATTGATATATAAATGTACTAAATTTGGGATTGGCATCGCAATTGAGAACATTAAGTTCATTGCTTGATGGTTAGGGATTGATATTGGCATAAACTTTACTGATCCAGATAGCGTTAGTTCAGGGTGTCTATAAACTATGTTAATATGATTTGCCCTCACATCTACACCAAGTGACATGCCTATCATTTCCAGGAATTGTTCGAAGGCTATTCCACTATTCACATTCAGAGAAAAACCACCGGCTGCTGGTTGGTCATAATCTATATCATGTACCCCATCAACCATTGACTCATTCGTATGCAAAACAAATCCTTTGTTTTATCTCCCATTTTCTATTAAAAACAAATTATCCATATATAATTAGAATTAAATTTTTATAATCTATTACTTAATCTCTACAATTAACCTAATATGCATCTATTAAAAAACATTTAAAAACCTAATATGCATCTATTAAAAATAAGTAAAAATCTAAAATGCATCTAAACAAAATAAAATTAATTAATAGATCTAATGAAAGCATTTAAAAACCTAATATGCATCTATTAAACAATATTTAACAACCTAATATGAATCTATTAAAAATAAGTAAAAAATCTAAAATGCATCTAAAAAAAATAAAAATATTAATAAATCTAAAATAAAAATAATTTAGGATGAATCTACAACAAATCAAAATAATTATCAAATGTAAAATGAATCTACAATTAAAAAACATATAAAGTTACAATAAAAAAACTTAAAAACAACTTACATTATGAATAGAAGTTTCCCTTCCTCCAAAAACGACAAAAATGGTGTAGAAACCTTCAATATTCCTTCAAAAACGACAAAAACAGTGTTAGTTCTTTCAAATGCGATAAAAAAAACTAAAATGGAGAAGAAAAAAATGAATGAGTAAATGAATTGAATTTTTACCTAAAATGGAAAAGAAAAAAAATGAAGTAGTTAAGAGAGAAAATGAAAAAGAAAAATGAGAGAAAGTAAAAAATGGAGATGGAGAGAAGAAGAAAATGGAGAGGGTTGAATGGAGTGTAAGTGAGAATGGAGAGGAGAGAAGAAGAGAAAGTGAAAATGGAGAGGAGTGAAAGTGAAAATGGAGATGGAGAGAAGAAGAATGGAGAGGGTGGAATTTTAAGCGTTACGTGAAGGTGCGTCTCTTGAAGAGGCGACCTTCATTCTTGACATCTTAGTTGGAAGTTGTTGCGGAAGAAGGTCGTCTCTTCAAGAGACGACCTTCATTAAAATTTAAAAAAAAAATCGAAACGGCAAGGTCGTCTCTTCAAGAGACGACCTTCGCCTACGTCTTGCATATAGGTCGTCTCTTGAAGAGACGACCTTGCTCTAGATATACCAAGGTCGTCTCTTCAAGAGACGACCTCAGACCGCGTGGACAAGGTCGTCTCTTCAAGAGACGACCTTGCAATATTTTTAAGAAAAGTTTAAAAACTACAATATTTTTAAAATAAGTTTTAAAACTTATAATATTAAAAAAAAAATTCCCCATGGGTGAGTGTGTGGTGTTGGAAAAAAATCTTTAATAATTTCTTCTTAATTGGAAGACAATTTAATATGGACGGTGATAATTATTAAATAAAATATTATAGATTATAGATTTTATGATTTAAATTTAACCTATAATTTATTGAAATTATAAAACTTTTAGGATTTCAATATTTTGTAAACTATATTTGAGTTAATTATTTTTTTTTGTTTGAATTAAATTAAATTAAGTTTATTAAAAGTATGTAGTTTTGTAGATAAAAATAAACGTTTCATATTCTAACCTCCAAATGCTAGTTTGTGAGTTAAACTTACTCTATAATTTAATAATTGTTGAGTACTAAAAAATTAATAATTATGAGTGACATAATATAAAACTTTTCATATTCTAACTTTTGAATGTTATTTTGTGAGTTAAATTAAATATATAATTTCTTAATTATTGAGTACTAAAAATTAATAATTATGAGTAGCATATACTTTGTAAATTTAAGTTTTACAATGGGGTAAAATTTTGATTTTCGTTCATTTCTCTGTTAAATTCATATACATTCTAGAAATAAGTAATAAATTATTAAAGAGGGAAAAAATGGATAGTTAAATAAGAATTGTGTTTTGTAATTTATGCATGCAAAACTTAAGATACAATAGTGTTAAAGAACTGACGTCTTTATAATTCACCAAAATTAAATAAAAAAGGGTAAAGTAGTTTTAAAAAGTTTTTAAAAATAATATATTATAGATAGTCACACAAACATAATTTTGAAATGTTAATAGTTATTTTATAAATAACTACAAATAGATTTTGAATTTTCTAAAATTGTTGCTTTTAAATTTTAAATTATATTCACGCAATTGTTTTATGTAAATAAAAAATGTTGATATGTGTTAAATTTTTTACATTTTTATAAGAGGTAGTTTCTAAAGTTTTTAATGGTTATACTTTATGTTATTTAAACTTTTTAGTGACATTTTTTTAGGAAGACATTTAATTTTTTTTTGTTTCTAAGAAATAACGCAACTTTAATATTGTCATTAACAAACCTATCAAATAAGCTGAGTCGTTTAATAAGTTAGTTTATTCAATTTGGTTTAATATTATATCGAGTGACAAATTTAATTATTATTATTATTGAAAATTTTTAAAACTTATTATTAATAATTAAGTATTATAATTAATTGAAAGAACAATAATCATAAATGTTAATTACTTTAGTGATAATTTACTAATTTAGATGCAAGTTGTGTCCTTTCCAAAAAAAATAAATAAAAAGATCAAATCTTTGTAAATGACAACTAACTATTCATTCTTTTAAGAACATTTTAATTTGAGATACATCTCTCATTCGATCTTTTGGCTTCTCCTATTAGTATATAATCTATAAAGAGAAATTAAATTTATGTGAATAATTTGAAAGTACACATATTGCTTTTTTTTAAAAAAAAAAAAAAGAAAGATATGTGAGGAGTAGTCTATTAAAAAATCTACCAACTTTATTTTTCTTTTGATTTTTTAGCATACATAAGAAAACATAAAAAAACTTAAGAAAATGACAATAACAACGTTAGAAAAAAGTCACTCGCGGTGAATAGTCTTCCATCCAGATTTGTTGTGCATGCTTTGTCTCTTTGAACATGACTTGCTATTTCATGAATATAGACTAATTCGTTCGCAAAACGATCCTTTTTCATCCCTAACTTCCAAAAGATCAAATTTGCTTTATCTTCTTCTCGACCTATAAAATTTTGAGGGATTGTGTCCCTTCTCAAGTTATTGTATTTATATACTCATATGGAATTTGAATAGTTGTCATTTTAATTATTTTAATTATAATGATAATGAAGACAAAATTTGTAACTTCAATTATTTATTACTTAAAAAAAACTGCTAATATTTATTACTAAAACCGCAAGCTAATTATTTAATGTGGTATAATTATGTCAATTTTGATTTCGTTGATTTCTCATTCCAACTTAAAGCATCCTAGAATTAATTTATAAATTTTGCTAAAAAAAGAACTAATTTATAAATTATTAAGAATAAAAAAAAGGGATAATTAAATAAGAATTGTCTATTATTAATTCATGTATACAAAACTTAAGATAAATGGTATTAATAAATGATATTAAATAAATGACACTTTTGTAATTCACTTCAATTTAAAAGGGTAAAGTAGTCTAAAAAAGTTTTTTCAAGATGCTTGCTTTTTAATATATTATAGATATTTTAGATATGATTGTTAAAATTGATCAAGTATAATTAAGCCACAATTAAGTTTTCATAAACTAATTCAAATAATTTTTAATCAATTATCATTTTTTTTCAAAATTCCTACTTGCGCATCGATATTTCCATTGACATTTACTTCTGAAAATTGTCTTAGTTTTTAGATATAATGATTAAAAATGATAAATTATATTCTAATTAAGTCACCATTAAAGTTTCATGGATTAATTGAAACAATTTCCATCAATTTCTACGATTTCCATAAATATTCCCGAAATTTCCATCGATATTTTCATTTCCATAAAATCTGGATCTCAACATTTCCATGGATATCAACATTTCAAATCTTGGGTAGAAGTGATTATAAATTTATCAGTCACTTAACGACCTGTCGTCTTGCGTTTCCTTGACTATTTTAAAAATTGGGTTTCTTATTTGAATTATTTGTTTAGCTTTAGCTTTGGTTCTTGGATGTTTTTAAAAACCCCAAACCAACTTTATTTTTTGTTTACATTGATTTAATTGCGTGCCCTAGATCATTCTCTGACGATCGCAAGTGTTCCTCTTCAGGAAGAAGAACAATCCTCTCGAGAAGCCAAATCTTAGCCGTTCTCTGAATTCCTCTTGTTGCTGAAGTGCCTTTCGAAGACAAATCGTAGCAGTTCTTCTTCTATTCCGTTCAAATACGCCCTCCAGGTTAGGTTTTCAAGTACGCACGACAACCTAATTTCTATTTCGTTCTTATATTCCTTTTGTTGCTTGTGTTGGAAAAAAACCTCCCACCACTAGGAATAAGCAGAAATAACTGAGAAATTAAAAGAAACCAACAAAATAAGAGACACAAGAATTTACGTGGAAAAACTCCAAAGGAGGAGAAAAAACCACTTAAGCAGAAAGAAATTTCCACTATGTGAAAAATTGTTACAATCACATAGAATTCTCTCCCCGACCCCAATTACAAAAACACTCTCCCAAAGCTTATACCACTCACACCCTTCTTCCCACTCTCAGACCAGAGAATATAAAGAGGGAATTTAACCAGAGTTAGTACACCAAGCTTAAAGTATTTCTAATTGGGATGCTTTGAAACCAAAGGCATAGACTTCTTTTATAGTGTCAGAAGCCCATCACTTTCTTGCACCTTTCAGATGTGAGACAATTTCACTTCTCATATATTGTCAAAAACCCAACAATTTCCACCTTGGCAAGATATTTGAAGAATCTACATCTCTTGCTGCATCATTGTCTTTACCGACAATCATAATCCTCAACACAGAGAATTATAACCTACTCCACCATAAAAGTAGACCACTTGGAATGCCACCTTCCAAGAATTTTCTTTTTCGTCACATGCCGATATACCCAGCTGAAATTTATGGTGCAACTTCCACCTACTTGGCTCACCCGGAAGTTCTTCAGCCATCGACATAACTTCCACCACACACCTTGCATTACCGCCAAGTCAATGCCCGTGTGGAACCGCTAACATCACATCCTCTATCGTGACAAAGCGGACATACCATAAGGATGAATTCTGTCTTTCTTCAGAAGATGTCACCATCTCCCCTAATGAGAAAGACCATGTTAGCATCCGACCCAGAGCCTTTTGACGAACTTGCTCTGTTAGGACAATTCTTTTTCATGTGTCCAGACCGCCCGCCTTCCCAACAACCTTTCTTTTGCACGAAGTCTTTCTTCTTGTTCTTCTTCCAATTCCATATTGTCATGTTGGACTTCTTAGAACCTTTGCTGGAACCACCACTGGACTCCGTTGGACCACCATCACCGCTTAACTTTTTAAGAACACCATAACTCGGTCTTCCCTTCAAATCCTTGTGTAACCCAGATTGTATCAGCACATCTTTGACTTGCACTTGCCACAAGCCAAAATTCATCTTTCCGTCAAATTTCTCCACATCAATCTTTACTGGACTCATAAAACATGACATATATGCTTCCCTCCTAGTGAATCTGCAAATAGCGAACAACTATAGCCCGTTTGAAGAAATCTTTTCTGATATGGAAGCTCAGACAATGCTGCAACCATAGAGCATACTCAGAAACTCAAAAAACTATAAACCTAAAGCTCTGATACCACTTGTTGGGAAAAAAACCTCCCACCACTAGGAATAAGCAACAAAATAAGAGACACAACCTTATTTTGTTGGGTTTTCAATTTCTAGGATTATTTTTGTTGTGGCCAAAATGAAAGCTCAATCCCTAGTTTTTGCTTCTCATTCTGTTCTGTGTTGCTTGTTTTTCGATTACATGAATTTCTTGAGTTGGGTTTCGAGTGGATTGATTGTGTTCTATTGTTCCCCAGTGCTCGTCTCTTCAGTTTCTTCAGCAACTCGATTATAAGTCCATGTTCCTGCAATAGGAAATAATAGATCAACAAATCGACTATTACTTTCTACTTTGCCACTATTTTCAGATGGCTTGTAATCTTACTTACATTTATGAGTCTCCCTACCTTCTTTTACTTATTACTCTCCTTTGTCAAGTAAGGTATTGTGCTATGTATGTTGTAAAGGAGTGCTTGAATCAATTCAATTTTTGGGGGTTAAATTTTCAAGCCCACAAGTGAGAGTGGGTTATTTTTGTTGAACTAACAAAATATTATGTAAATTATTGTGCTTGTGTTGTAAAATATTTGGATATTTATAACTATGGCAGATAATGAATCCATGGGAAGAGAACGTTACAATTTTTATGCAGGTTGGTACATTGTCTTTACTTTCTGTTTATTTGTCTTCTCCCTGACAAATTTCCTCTTCTTAGCATTGGTTCTAGGCTATTGTAAGCTCTATGTTTTTTACTTTAAAAAAACTGAAATGATAAAGCTTTGATATCCACTTTGTTGTTTTCGGTTTAAAGAATTCTTCCAGGTTTTTGTCCACGCTTTAGAGTTTAACGGGTATCCCTTCCCCTCTCTCCCAACCCCCCAAAAAGGTTCACGCTTTGCCCCAAGTCCAATACATTTCGTTATCATAACTCTATTTTATTTACAAAAGGTCGTGTGCCAAGTGGTTCTCTTGTTGATTTGTTCCTTAAGGTTGAAAATCTTCCATGTTCAGCATGGTATTGAATGAATGGAGAACCATAGTATCAACGCATTTGACACTCCATCATACAAGCATCTTTCGAGGCCTTTCCAGTCACGACTTGGCGTTGTGACCAATTTCTCCACAACTGGACGAGTAATGAAAATTATAAAAATTTAAAACCTATTAAGAGTATTTTTAAATTGGGAAACTTGTGACATGCACCTCTCTTAAATTGATTTCTACAATATCGTTTCTTTTCATGTGCATCAACCTGGAAATGTAACATTTAAAAAAATGTGAGATATAACATTTTTATAGAAGATGTTTAGTGTTTGGTTCTTCATTTTTTTTTTTAAAAAAAGGAATGAAATTAACCTCAAAAGTAAGTTTCTTTTCATGGTCCAAGACAGTAACATCGTCGCATGATGAGTTGGTGTATTTGTAATGTTTCTTTTCATGGTCTAGGACAGTAACATCGTCGCATGATGAGTCGGTGTATTTGTAATGTTTCTTTTCATGGTCTAGGATAGTAACATCGTTGCATGATGAACCGGTGTATTTGTTATGTTTCTTTTCATGGTCCAGGACAGTAACATCAGTCGCATGATGAGCTGGTGTATTTGTAATGATGTTAAAAAATTCAATCAAGATTTTAATTGAGCGAATAAATACCTTGGTACTATGTAAAATAGTAGATGACAAACCGTAGATATCCAAGACTTGTAATAATAACAGTTTTACAGCATTTAGTAAGATATTCTAGGTTCAATTTTTAAAAATTTATAATACCAATTCCCAAGTACCAATCTTCAGAAGTTGTTGCTGAACCGCAACCTATTCTCTTGTGGTATTCATCTTACCTTTAGGAAGGCTTACTTGAAAATAAGTAATCATAAAATGATAAGTAATTACAACCAACTTGAAAAAAATAGTAATCAAAACTCAGGTTTATCTCATTTTCATTCATGTACGAATGATAATGTATTCTAATAAATAATTTAAATATTTGTTTTGTAGATTTAGTTTTACCTCGTCTTTTTTTATTTTCCTGTCCTTATCGCAACTGCATTCTCCCATTTATGAAGGATGACATTTTTTATTCGTGATGGAATGTCTTTATGGTTTTTTACAAAATATTTTGTTTCTATTGGAGCCAGTTGTAGTAGCGGTATATCCACTTTGTCTTTTAATTCCCAGTCGTGTATGCTGAGTTGCTTATCCTATTATTAGAAAACATTAAATTATATTAGTTTGATAATTAGAGTGTTAAATAAGCAAATAAAAAATGTTTACTTCATAAAATTTTTAATCTTTATTGTATCCTTTCGTCGAGACATGTTCCAGCTAAAATGTGAAAAATAATACTTTTAAATCAAATTATTAGAATAAAAATGGTCGATAATTCAAGAAAATAATGATTTTTTTTAGTAGTGCACGGTTACTACAATAAATTCCATTTTAGCAACGAGCAAAAAATGTTGATAATTCGCATTCCTATCATTTATGGACATTGCTAAAGTTTACTTTGCTAAAGGTATTTTCTACTAAGTATATTTGCTCACTGTTGAAAGAACATTTTTACTAAATGCTTCCTTGGCACATCGTTCCCTTGTAACGAAAAACATTAGTAAAAACTCTCTTTCAACAGTGAGCGATATACTTAGTAGAAAATACCTTTAGCAATGTAAACTTTAGCAATGCCCATAAATGATACGAATGATGCGAATTATCAACATTTTTTTGCTCGTTGCTAAAATTGAATTTATTGCAGTAACCGTACAATACTAAAAAATCCTATTTTCTTCGATTATCGACCACTTATTTATTCTAATTTTATTTAAAAGTATTATTTTTCACATTTTAGCTGGAACCATGTCTCGACTACATTAAAATTTTTATGAGGTAAGCACTTTTTATTTGCTTTTTAATGTTTTCTAATAAGTGGGTAAGCAACTAAGCATACATGACTGACAATTGGCTCCCACAGAAACAAATTATTTTGTAAAAAACCATAAAGACATTCCATCACGAATAAAAAAGGTCATCCTTCGTAAATGGGAGAATATAGCTGCTAATCAGGATGGAAAAATAAAAAAAGACAAGGTAAAATTAAATCTACAGAAAAATATTTAAATTATTTATTAGAATACATTATCATTTGTGCAAGAATGAAAAAGAGAGAAGCTTGGGTTTTGATTATTTTTTTTCAAGTAGGTTGCAATTACTTATCATTTTATGATTCATTATTTTCAGGTTGAGGACCACAAGAGAACCGGTTGTGGCTCAGCAAGAATAACTTTAAAAATCAGTACTTGGGAATTGGTATTATGAATTTTTAAAAATTGAACCTAGAATTTCTTATTGAATGTATAAAACTGTTATTATTACAGGTCTTGAATATCTACTGCTTGTCGTTTACTATTTTACATAGTACCAAGATATGAAGTCACTCAATTGAAATATTGATTGAGTTTTTTAACATCATTACAGATACACCAGCTCATCATGCGGTTGATGTTATTGTCTTGGATCATAAGAAGAAACTTACTTTTGAGGTTAATAAGATAATTTGGGTCCATTCCCCTTTTTTCAAAAAAAAAAATTGAAGAACCTTCCAAACACTAAACATCTTCTATAAAAATGTTATAGCTCACATTTTCTAAATGCTACGTTTTCCAAGTTGATGCGCAGGAAAAGAAATGATATAGAAATCATTTTAAGAGAGGTGCATGTCACAAGTAAGTTTCCTTATTTAAAAACTCTTAATAAGTTTTAAATTTTTATAATTTTCATTACTCGTCCAACTGTAGAGAAATTGGTCACTTCGAAAAGCCTCGAAAGGTGCTGCAAGATGGAGTGTCAAATGAGTTGGTACAATGGTTCTCCTTTCATTAAATACCATGCTGAACTTGGAAGAATTTCACCATCAAGGAACAACTCAACAAGAAAACCACTTGACACACGACTTTTTGTAAATGAAATAGAGTTATGATAACAAAATGTATTGGTATTGGGGCAAAGCGTGAACCTTTTTTAGGGTTGGGAGAGAGGGGAAGGGACACCCGTTAAACTCTAAACTGTTCAACGAGGCTTTATCATTTAAATCGAAAACAACAAAGTGGATATCAAAACTTTATCATTTTTCATTTTTTTTGAAGTAAAAACATACAACTTACACTAGCATGAAATGGTTCTTCAAACGAAAATAGTAATATTGGTTGGGTGGGGGTGTTAATGCTAAGAAGAGGAAACTTGTCAGGGAGAAGCCAAATAAACAGAAAGTAAATGCAATGTACCAACATGCATAAAAATTGTAGCATTCTCTTCCAATGGATTCATTTTCTGCTATAGTGAAGTAAGCTAGAATGGGGTAGTGTCCAACATATGATGCATTACTCACAACACATTCACTATACGCACAGTTCAGTTTACAAACTACTGTGCAAAGTAATATAAGATCAAAGCTCGAAAGGAATAAGAAAACTAACTGTCTATTTAAGTCGACATGCCCAATTCCCACATATTTAGCCTGTAGGTTCTCAGGCTGGAAATTTATGTTTAAATCTATCACTGGCCTGCATTGAAGATCGAAGCCATGATCAAACAATTCATACCTTATTTCAAATATCAATTCAGAGGTTTGATATCCCCATGCGACACTTACAACATTATTCATCGAACCACGTCTAACAGGGTTCTGTTCCTCCTCTCCAATTCTGCTGTGGCATACCAAGTGCTGAGAGTTGGGACGAAATTCCATGTTCTATCATATAGTCCTGGAATTCAAGGTCCATATACGCTTCACCTCGATCTGATCGAAGCGTTTTGATCGTTTTACCTAATTGGTTCTCAACCTCAGTCTTGTACTCTCAACCTCAGTCTTGTACTCCTTGAACTTTTCAAGAGTTTTAGACTTATGATGCATTAAGTAAACGTACCCATATCTCGAATAATCATCTATAAATGATGTTGATGCCGGAATTTGGTTAGACGGATCAACGGTAAATTTGTATCGTTGGGGACAACGATCTCCTGCAAGAAAGAAAACTAACACCGGTGTGGTGCTCTGCCACACGCACTCCGATGCTCAAGTTAGAGAAGATAATTTCGCACGGAAATAAATCTCAAGCTAGAACACAGGCTCCAAATGATTGCTTACCTTTGTTGGGCTTCCCAACGAGTTAATATAGACCTCATATTTGTAACGGTCTTTCAAGGTTTTATTATCTATTAACTCTCCATAATTGAGCGTGCTTAATGACTGCGGTTATGGGAAAGGAATCGTTTCACGGCGCCTTTGTTTCTCTTCCTATCCGTCATAACAACGTTCGCGACAATGACCTTTTTACGCCGGGCGACCTCTCGGGTCGCGGCCTCCAATCCGAATCGCCGGAGCCAGCCCTCTGGGGGTGCGATAAAGGTCGGCCCATCATCGGCATCAGTGACCCCCTGGGGGTTAGCCTCCGATCTTGAAGAATCGGTTTGAGCCCCTTTGGGATCGGTTCCTTTGCCGCCGACCCGAGGATCGACCCACCTTCGGCCCGGGCCGACCCCGCGGGGTCGGCCTCCCGGTGAGCCAACCCCATGGGGTCGGCCCACCCCTCGGCCGGGGCGCCCCGCCGGGGTTGGCCCACCGACCGGCAGGCGGCGCCTGGGGTTGGCCCACCTTTGACCGGGGCCGACCCCTTGAGGTCGGCCTCCCGATTGGAGCCGACCCCTTGGGGTCGGCTCCTTCTGGCTCGGAGCCGACCCCACCGGGGACCGACCCTCTTGGGTCGGTCTCCCAGTTTTTGAGTGGGTGGCGATTCACGGGACTCTCCGATTTCATTTGGTCGACCACTCATTCGCCTCTCTTCTCTGTTTGTCGAACAGATCCTATTTTTGGCCATAATGATTTGCCCCCACTTCTAGTCTAACTTGTTCTCCTCTTATAGTTTAGACTTGAAGTAAGTGGACATACCCCTTGGACGATCCTCCTTCCACCTCGATAGGCGGGTCTGTGAGGCTTTAAAAGCTTATCTCAGTTTCATTCTTCTCACACCTTCAATCCATTCCAAAACCTTAGTTTCAAGATCATACTCTCTCCCGACTTCTTTGGCGTTTCGGCAGGGCGCCTTTCCAGGTAACCCCACTTACGTTTCTGAGCGATGGCTAGTAGGGCACCCTTTACTGTGCACGCCAGTTCTTCTGATCCGGAGGATGTGGATTTCAATCCTAACCCACCCCTAGAGTCTGAAACCCTCGAATCTCTCGGGGTCTGACTGGTAGAGCCCCTAGTAGAGTTAGAACGATTACTGACTCCGCTTTAGGAGAGCTTCGTTCTTTTTACAGTATTCCTAACTATGTCACTATGAGGGTTCCCAGGAGAGGAGAGGAACCTGGTTCCCCTCCCTCAGGAGAGGTTGCTTTCTATCCCGACATGTTGGCTAGTGGAGTTAGGTTACCCCTTATTCCCATAGTTCAGAATTTCCTTACTCTCACGAGATTGGCACCTTTTCAGATATTACCGAACTCCTGGTGCTCGCTCATAGGACGTTGTGTCCTTTGGCATCAGACTGGGAACCCGACTCCCATGTCGGCCATTGACTTCCTTTCCCTTCATATCTTCAAACAAAAAGACAGATCAAAGCCCTTCTACTATACCTGTCCCCCGTCCTATGTTGAGGCTATCGTCAAGGAGCCCAAATCAGTCAAAGACTGGATGAAACCATGGTTTTTGTGGGCGGGCTTTGGCTGTGTCCGGACGAGGCAGGGTCTTCCCTCCGAGTTCCAACCAACTTCGGAACGTTAGGCGAGTCCGCTTTTGATGCGCGAACGAGACCGTTACCCTGCCATTTACGACTCTGCTTTATGGTTTTATTTTTCTCGTTCTTTAACGCTGTGCTAATTGGCTTTCTTTTTCCTCGGCAGCTGACGTCAGACTGGAGCCGACCCCTACTGCGCTTGCCTTTCGAGCTTCCGCGTGGAGGATTGTCGAGTCTCGACGTTGGGGTCCTGAATTAGTTACGAACGAACTCCTTTCAGCGTGCAACCTTATCCCTCCTCAAACTGACACACCCGAAGGTTAGGCTTTCCTTTTACAATGCTTTTTGCACGACATCTCCTTATTGCATTCTCTCACGATACTCTCTTTCTACCAGAGATGACGTCGAACTTGGTGGAACAAGAGCAGGAGCTCCTGACCGAACGGGAGCTTGCGGTAACTGGTGGCGTCCCTCGAGCCAGTCACGTTTCAAACATCGATAATCGTGCCACCAGGCGTCCTTGTAGGCGATCGTCTCCCGCACGTTCCTCTTTCCCGGAGACCTTACCTGATCCTGTCCCTCCTCCTACCAATCTGGGGAGTAGATCTGACCAACCTGATCCTCTCAGGGATATCGGCAGCAGGGGTGCTCTCCGCCTCACCTACACTGGACCTTATGATTCTCCTTTTGATACGACTGTCGAAGTGGAGCGAGCCTTCGCTCTATGGGGTGGCCTTTCTGACAGTGGCTCCTCCCGCGGTTCTTCCGAGCGCTTTGATGTCAATCACTGCCAAGAATCTACTCTGAACGCCGCAATACATTACACTCGCGAGGTGAGTGCCCTTTTTTCATCACCTCCCTTCTCTTCTTTACTTTCTGCTAATTTTGCCTTCTATGTGCAGGCTTTCATTCTCACAACCTTGGCTACTCGTCGTATGTCGAGCGAACTTGTTCACCTCCGTCAGAACCGCGTCTCACGGGTTGAGCTGGAGCAAGCCCAATTCCTTCATGCCCAAGCGGTATGATCTCTTCAATCTTTGCAAGCGAGATTCGACTCTCTACAGGTGAGCATCAGGACTATCATACGCGTACTGAAGGTGAGTTGTCCTCTCTTCGGTCTGAGCTATCCTTGCTCCGATCTCAACTGAAAGGGGTCGAAGATAAGCTCAAAGACATTGGCTACTTGACCGAAGCCTTCAAAGCGTTACGATGCATAATGACTTCTCGAATAGAGCTATGCTGCGGCGTAAATTGGTCGATCGGAAGGTTCGAGAGCGACATCCCGAGGACCGATTTGGCATGGGTGAAATCTTCCTTCTTGGAGTGCATTGAGGCTTGTAATCCCCTGGATTTGACATCGGCCAAACTTACGGTGCGGGGTCCGCTTACGCTCCGGAGAATGTGGTTCTAGGCGAGAACTTCCTCGATGACATCTCCATGGACTAAGCTGCTCGACCCCCTAGATGCATCCGAGTACTTGATCGAATTAGCGTTGTCTTTGATTGTCTTCTTTCTTCTTTTTTTGTATCTCTTTCATGTATCTTGTATCTCTTTTAATGGACTTCTTTTGTTTGTACTCTTATTGTGTCTTGATTGAACTCTATCTTTATTGCAACGTCCCCTACCCCCACTCACGATTTTGATTCAAAGCAAATTGCTTGAGTAGAGCGTTTTACATTAATGATAACAAACAAATCTGAATACAAAACAAAACAAGGAAAAGAATTACAGTACTACGGATAGTAAATTTTTAGATGCTCTGCATTCCACGGGTGTGGCATCCGTTTTCCGCTCATGTCAACAATCTCGTACGTTCCAGGACGAACTATCCTTGTAATTTTGTATGGGCCTTCCCAATTGGGACCCAAAGCGCCCGAGGTCGGATCTCTGGTGTTCTGCATAACACGGCGAAGTACGAGGTCACCGTCGCTGAAGCTACGTTGCTTCACACGGGAGTTGTAGTACCGAGCGACCCTACACTTGTACTCTTCTGTCCGCAACCGGGCTTTTTCCCTCCATTCTTCCAATAGATCTAGGTGGAGACTCAGGGAATCAGGATTCATACTGGGGTCAAACTGTTCTACCCGGGGAGACGGGAGTCCAATCTCCACTGGGATAACAGCCTCGGTACCGAACGAGAGGGAAAAAGGAGTCTCCCCAGTCGAATTTCGAGACGTCGTTCTGTAAGCCCATAATACGTTAGGTAATTCCTCCGCCCATG
This sequence comes from Trichosanthes cucumerina, assembly GCA_036507285.1. Classification (NCBI taxonomy): domain Eukaryota; kingdom Viridiplantae; phylum Streptophyta; class Magnoliopsida; order Cucurbitales; family Cucurbitaceae; genus Trichosanthes; species Trichosanthes cucumerina. The sequence continues at coordinate 21,276,271 of CM071839.1, read as the reverse complement.
AGCCCTTTAACCCTTCAAACTTAGTCTTGAGGTTTCTCTTGAGGATCTTATTCACTGCTTCCACTTGACCGTTGGCTTGTGGGTGGGCTGGAGAAGAGATGAAGTGCTTGATATTTAACTCCGAGCAAAACTTTCGGAATGCTTCATTGTCAAATTGACGTCCGTTATCTGTCACTAAGGCATAAGGTATGCCGAATCGGCATATGATGTCTCGCCACATGAAATTAGTCACCTTTTTCTCGGTAATAATTGCGAGTGCCTCTGCCTCTGCCCACTTCGTAAAGTAGTCTACTGCGACCACTGCGAACTTTGTTTGTCCCTTACCCTGCGGGAGAGGTCCAATGAGGTCTACCCCCCACTGAGCGAAGGGCCAGGGACTCATCACACTGGTGAGCGGTTGAGGAGGTTGTCTCTGTATTACCGCAAACCGTTGGCATTGGTCACACGACTTGACGAACGTTCGTGCATCGTGGGCCAGTAGTAGCCCTGCCGCATTGCCTTCTGCGCAAGAGACCGAGCGCCAGAGTGATTACCGCATATTCCTTCGTGTATCTCCCGTAAGACATATGCCGCTTCGTCAGGCTCGAGACATCTGAGGAGCGGCATAGAGTAGCTTCTCCGATATAACTTATGGTCTTGTAGGACATATCGCGCCGCCTTATACTTTAGCCGACGTGCTTCAAGTTTGTCGGAAGAGAGTCTCCCGTCCTTAAGGAACTCGACCAAAGGGGATATCCAGGTTCGCTGCTCGGTGGACGTACCATCCAACTCCATGACTTCACTCTCTTCGACACTTGGTTCATCCAAGATCTCAACCGGGACGGTTCTCCGTAGCTCAGTGTCGTATGTCGCGACCAATCTTGCGAGCGAGTCAGCGTTGGCATTCTCAGATCTTGGGATCCGTCTGATTTTGAACTTATCGAACATCCCCAGGTACTGTTTTGCCTTGGCTAGGTAGGCAACCATGCATTTGTTCTTTTGCACGATATGCTTCGCGCACGGTTCACGACAAGTTGAGAGTCACTTAGAATGATCAAGTTTTTTACCTCGAAAAGTTTCGCGATTCTCAGCCCTGCTAGCAATGCCTCATACTCTGTTTTGTTGTTCGACGCTCGAAACTTGAACCCTAAGGCATACTCGAACCTTTCCCCGTCCGGAGATATCATAAGCAATCCTGCTCCGCATCCACGACTGTTTGATGATCCATCGATGTACGATCGCCAAGGTAGATCGTCATACGTAGTTGGACTAAATTTATCTCCTGCGGAAGGGTCATCTCTGCTACAAAATCTGCTACAGCTTGCCCTTTCATGGCAGTTCAAGGTCGAAACGAGATGTCATACTCGCTGAGTTCCACCGCCCATTTCATCAGTCGTCCGGAAGCCTCTGGCTTTTGTAGAACCTGTCTCAATGGATAGTTGGTCAGTACTGCTATCTTATGAGCTTGAAAATAAAGGCGAAGTCTCCGTGCGAGAAATTACTAAGGCCAAGGCCAACTTCTACTGCGGATATCCGGACTCGCCCCATCATGGACTTGCTCGTGTAGTAGACCGAGGAGGCGTCGATCGTCTACCTCCTTTATCAAGAGACGGAACTTACAGCAGTGTCGGAGGTAGCTAGGTACAAGACGAGCTCCTCCCCTGGCGTTGGTTTGGACAAAGAACGAGTCGAACTAATGTATTTTTAGCGACTCAAATGCATTCGCATTCGTCCGTCCATTCAAAATTAGCTTTCTTGCGTAAGAGTTTAAAAATGGAAGACATTTATCGTCGCTCTACTTACGAAGCGATTTAGCGCTGCGATCTTTCCATTCAGACTCTGCAGCTGCTTCATAGTTTTTGGAGACTCCATCTCCAAGATTGCTCGGATTTTTGCGGGGTTCGCCTCGATTCCTCTTTGGTTGACCATGAACCCTAAGAACTTACCGAAGTTACTCGAAAGCGCATTTTGCCGGGATTGACTTCATCCGTATTTTTCGTAGCGTTGCGAAGGCATCCGCCGAGTTGATGCAGTGTAGTAGCAAAGCATGTCTACTCTTGACGAGCATGTCATCGACGTAGACCTCCATACTTCTGCCAATAATATGAGAAAACATCTTGTTAACTAGTCGTTGATATGTTGCCCCCGCGTTTTTTAACCCGAAGGGCATAGCGTTGTAGCAATACAATCCTCTCGCTAGTAATGAAGGATGTCTTCTCCCCGATCCGAGTGTACATCCGTATTTGATTATACCCGAGTACGCGTCCATGAAGTGAGCATTTCATGGCTCTCTTTATCGCATCTACCGGTGATCGATCCTTGGTAGCGGGAAGTCGTCGCTTTGACACGCTTTGTTCAGTCGGTGAAATCTACGCACATTCGCCACTTCCCGTTAGCCTTTTTCACCAGTACCACGTTGGAAAGCCACTGGGGATAATTAACTTCCCGGATGAACTCGGTCTCTAAGAGATCCTTGACTTGCTCAGCTACAATCTCATTTCGAGCGTGGTTGAAGGTCCGTCGTTTCTGTCGAACAGGCTTGTAGTCTCTGTCGACATTCAATCGGTGTGTGATCACCTTTGGATCTATGCCTGGCATATCACATGTCTTCCATGCGAATACATCGACATTCCTTAGGAGAAACTTGATAAGATTCGCTCTCTGGTTAGGTGACAGCTTGGTTCCAATGTTCACACATTGCTCGGGATAGCGATTATGCAGACTCGGTAGCCGGCGATTCGCCTCGATCGAATGTGGGCAGTTCCTCCGTGTCATCCTCTACGGCTTCTGGTTCAGCCGATGCCGGTGCCGAGATGTCAATGTCCATCTCGGCCTCTCCTGCACCGCCAAACTTTTCTCGGATGCCCTTCATGGTCGCACCTCTTCTACCTACCCCCGTTTGATTCTCTCATAGCATTGTGGTAGCATTCCGAGACATTTGTTCTTCTCCATATACCACCCCGACTCACGGGAGTTGGGAATTTCAAAGATCGGTGGTGGTAAGTCGAAGCTCACGCCTTCATAGCATGTATCGTGGGACGCCCTAAGATGGCATTATAGGTCGAGTCGTGATTTACCACCGGGAACTCTACCATAGTCGCGTTACACATGTCGATCCGCCGCCAAACGTCACCCGGCAGTTCAATGCTCCCCTCGGGATACACCTTACTTCCCCGAATCCCACTAAGGAGATATGCTAACCTTGAGCCGATCTCGTCCCTATCTTCATGGCGTCATAGGCACTTAAGGATATGACACCAATGAATCGCCCCGTCGACCAGGATACGACGGACCTTGATGTTGGCAATCAGTAGAGAGATCACCAACGCGTCGTTATGAGGTTAGTGCAATTTGACTGCTTCCCCTTCTGAAAAACTAACAATCTCGTTAGATAAAGAAGTGGAACAAACCTCCCGATCGGTGGCGGGGGCTGAAAGCGGCCGGGCCTTCGCCTTCCTCTTTCTATTTGAGTCGCCTCCGGCTGATCCCCCAAGAATAGTCCGAATTTCTCGGGGAGGGGGTGACCCTACTCCCTTATTGCTTGGCTCCTGCTGATCCGACCTGGTCTCACGTCGCCCACTTCCACCGACGTATTCTTTCAGCTGTCCGGTCTGGATCAATGCTTCTATGGCCTCCTTTAGGTCGTAGCAATCTGAAGTTGAATGTCCATGGTCGCGGTGGAATAGACAGTATTTGTCCTTATTCCTCCTATGGGACCCTGCCTTCAACTTAGCTGGCCATTTAAGGATATTTTTGTCGCGTACCTCCATCAGGATCTGCTCGATAGATACGCTTGTCGAGGTGTACCGCTCAAATCTGCTCGGTGGCAAACCCTTCCTCACGGCTCGCTGACGTTGGACCGCTCCTCGTGCTTTCGCTTTCGAGAGTCGCTTCGGTCTTCCTCCGATCGACCCTTATTTTTCTCGCGGTCCCTGCTTTGCTTGTCGTCTGGAGCACGTCTCGAGCGAAGCAATTCCCCTACACTCATGTATTTTTGAGCTCTACTTAGTAACTCAACATAACTCGTTGGAGCTTTCTTACCTAGTGACCACAAGAACCTTTCATCTCGCAATCCGGCTACGATAGTTGTTTGAAGGGTCGCCCCATCAGTATATCCTTCAACTGTAGGGCCTCATTTGTTGAAACGAGACACATACTCCTCAACGTTTCGCATCGCCTCGCTGATGGTCGGGAGGTGTGTCGCAGGGGACATTGATCCCTTCCTCCGAGGAATTGAGTCACAAAGGCTCGAGCCAACTCCGGAAGGAAGCGATCGACTTTCTCTTTAGTTATCCTCGAAACCACTTTCGAGCTGGTCCCGTCAATGTAAATGAGAATGCCCTGCACTTGATCGCATCCCGGACTCCATGAAGTTCCATCCATGACCGAAATGTGTCAAGGTGCTCCACTGAGTCTTTCGATCCATCGTAGGCCTTGATTGTCGGTAGTTTGAACTTGGGGACTTCCTCCCGCATTATTTCATCGAGAAAAGGAGGGTCTACGGTCAACAAAATTCTCCAAGTCCAATCCGCCGTGGTCTTGAGCCTTCTTCATATCTCCGAGCTCATTCTGGATCCTCCGTAGTTCTGACGCCCAAGGTTGACTTTCGACCTCCACTTCTTTTCTCTTCTGGTTGATCAATTCTCTAAGATCCGACCGTGCTAGTCTCCTTGATCGGTCGTCCCTCCGATCATCTTTGCCGCCGCTTGACTTCGGACGCATGGTGGTTCTTTGTATTCTCGGTTCCCGTGGATCACCTGAGTCCTGACTTGGGACTCTCCCACTCGAGATGCGGCCTTCTGCTGCTCCGCATGATGGGATCGCCCTTTGCTGCCTCTCAATCGTAGCTTGTCATCAGACTTACGCGGTGGGACCCGAGATTCACCATGCCCCTCTTCCGCCGGGCCCTTACCTTTGGCCTGGTCTCGGTCTGAAGGTAAGGACTTACGTGGTGTCGGAGCATTAACCTGTTCTTCGTTCCGGACGCCGTTGAGATTCTGCTCCGGTCCATCTTTTAGAGCCTCCACGATTGGGTTTGGACGATTCAGTATCTCCAGAATTCTGGCGATGTTTTCGTCCAAGCCCGAACCCATTGCTCTGGTCTTTGCGTCTCGATCGCCACCGCCGCCGAACGGTAGCGTTGGTTAACTTCCTCAGGTTGGGCATTCTACGTCCTTGCCGGAATCCGGCGAGGATGTCGGTCATTATCCGACTCTTCTCTATCGTTCATCGGGTTGACTTGATTCAGATGGTTACTCATGATGAACGGTGTTAGGGTTTCAAAACACGTGGCACTTGACAAGATGAAATTTGTCCCCATAGACGACGCCAACAATTGATGCCGGAATTTGGTTAGACGGATCAACGGTAAATTTGTATCGTTGGGGACAACGATCTCCTGCAAGAAAGAAAACTAACACCGATGTGGTGCTCTGTGTCACGACCATGCTTGTCCAGGGCCTGTTGCCCGTGGCCGCATGCCCGTTCCCACTCTTTTATCTTGCTTTCACTTTACTTTTATCGTTGTCGCATGTTAGGATAGTTTCCTTGCATTTTTGCTTCCGTATGACTCCTCGCCAAAATGACGTGCAAGGGGGTCATGGCTAGAATCCTTAGTTTGTACTATAGGGGGATACGACTATTCATCGATTCTCCCTACCCAGAGTTATATGCTAGTTAAGCGTGGCTTTCATTGAAATTGCTTATCAGCTGTATAACTAACTTTCTAAAATTCTTCCAAATGATTTCCAAAACGTTTTCACAAATTCTCTCTGACCCCGTTTTCTAAAAACTGTTTTCCCAAGAACGGGGGTGGAGGTTGCGAGATAGGCCTTGTAGGCCACCGACGATCCGAATTCGAGTTGGCTGACTTGCTCGTGGCGAGAGCAAGTGCCGCACGGTCGTGTCGAGAGACCTCTAAGAGGTGCGACCGAGTGTCGGTTTGGTATCCGAGCCATTTTGGCTACGTAATCAAAGCGAGTAATCATGTCTTCGAGAGAGAAAGCTGGCGAGCCCCGTATTGACTGGGCGAGCAAGATTGAGGGGCAAATGCCCTTCCTGATGGAAGTCCCTGGTAGGATGTTGGTTTTGGAATCTCGGCTGGATGAGATTGCAACCAAAGCAAATAAGATCGACGATGGAGCCGCCGCTAGATGGAATGCCCGTCCGAGAGTTGATGACGAGGGTTGAGATCCTCGAGGATAAAGCTATACGAGATTGCGATCTTGGGAGTGGGGAAAGCTCGTTGGGCCCTGTTGCCCGCATGGAGGGGCGTGTCGAAGGGTTAGACCACTCCCAACAATTGATGGCTCAGATGATGACTGACTTGACTAATGAAGTTAGAACTGCCATATAAGTTGTGAGAGCAGAAGTGGCAGAGTTGAAGGAAGGGGTGGCTGATCTGAACACCCGAGTTAATGTCACCATGAGAGCGGTGGAAAATCAAGCCACAGCTGGGGGTGCAACTCAAACAGACAAGCTCAAAGTACCTAGACCGAAACCCTTCTGTGGGGTTCGTGATGCAAAAGCCCTTGAGAACTTCATATTTGATATGGAGCAATATTTCAGGGCTACAAACACAACGATGGAAGAGAAGAGAGTTACCTTGGCGACAATGCACCGATGACGACGCCAAGTTGTGGTGGAGAACACGTTATATGGACGTCCAAGAATGGCGTTGTACCATTGATACGTGGGAGACAATGAAACAAGAATTGCGCTTGCAATTCTTCCCTGAGAATGTGGAGATTTTGGCAAGACGCAGATTGCGCGAGCTAAAACATGATAAGACTATTCGGGAGTATGTTAAGGAATTTGCTGCGGTAATGTTAGATATTCGAGACATGACGGAGAAGGACAAAGTATTTTCGTTTGTTGAAGGATTACAACCATGGGCAAGGCCCAAACACTATGAACAAAGGGTGCAGACCTTGTCAGAAGCGTATGCCGTGGCGTAAGCGGTTGTTTGATCCGTAGCGATGGGAGCGAAGAAGAGCCCCGAGGATGTGAGGCGAGTCGGACCTCCCCAAGTAGAGACAATGGGGGGCGTCACCCTAACTCCCCAAGAGTGGAGGAGGATAAGACAAGAAGTGGGGAAGGAAGTACATGGCGAACGTCGAACCAACAATATGGACTGAGTCGGAGGCCCCCTTCTTGTTATCTTTGCAACGGGCCTCACAGCTGGGTAGAGTGCCAAGATAAGATTGCCTTACAAAATTTTCAAGCCTCACTGACAAGTACTTCAGGTACCAAGGTTGGAACTTCTGAGGAAGATACCCCAATTGAAGGAGAGGGGGACAAACCCCGCATCGGGGCCTTGAGATTTTTGTCAGCGTTGCAGAAAGAAGAAGTTGGGACCAGGGAGTTCACACATGGTCTTATGTATGTGGACACGGTTATTAACCAGAAACCAACAAAGAGCACTATGATTGACTCAGGAGCAACCCATAACTTTATGACTGAAATTGAAGCCCGTAGATTGAATTTAAGTTGGACTAGAGATGTTGGAAAGGTGAAGGCCGTCAATTCGGCGGCCCTGCCGGTATTAGGAGTGGCGCAAAGAGTGACGATGCAGTTGGGCGCTTGGACCGGACAAACAGATTTTGTGGTTGTCAACATGGATGACTTCGACGTTGTGTTAGGGATGGAGTTCCTCCTTGAACACAAGGTCATACCGATACCATTGGCGGAGTGCCTAGTGGTCACAGGGACTAATACAACTGTTGTGCACACTAGACTCAAACAACCAAGTGGTGTGAAGCGGTTGTCGGCCCTCCAACTAAGGGAGAGCCCAAGGAAGGTTGGGGAAGCCAACCCCATAACCATGTCAAAGTTCGAAGGTACTCGAAGGCCTTTGGAGACACCGAGTTGTGCGAGGGATTGGGTCAAGCAGAAACGACCCCATTTGACGAGAAGAAATGTGGAGTCAGCTCCACCAGTGGTTGTGAAGAATGCGTTTGGGGTGTTAGCCGACATGACACCCGAAGAAGATTGTCAGAGTAAGGAAGTGAAAGAGTTTCTTGAAGAATGGAAAAGAAGTCAGGTTATAGAGGTCCGCTGGGACCGCCTCAGAAACTAAAGAGAGCTGCTTGTAGAACCGAGGGTTTGAGTGTAGTTGGTTGACAGGACGTCAACCGTTGTTTAAGTGGGGAGAATGTCACGGTCATGCTTGTCAGGGCCCATTGCCGTGGCCGCATGCCCGTCCCACTCTCTTTATCTTGCTTTCACTTTACTTTTATCGTTGTCGCATGTTAGGATAGTTTCCTTGCATTTTTGCTTCCGTATGACTCCTTGCCAAAATGACGTGCAAGGGGGTCATGGCTAGAATCCTTAGTTTGTACTATAGGGGGATACGACTATTCATCGATTCTCCCTACCCAGAGTTATATGCTAGTTAAGCGTGGCTTTCATTGAAATTGCTTATCAGCTGTATAACTAACTTTCTAAAATGCTTCCAAATGATTTCCAAAACGTTTTCACAAATTCTCTCTGACCCCGTTTTCTAAAAACTGTTTTCCCAAGAACGGGGGTGGAGGTTGCGAGATAGGCCTTGTAGGCCACCGGCGATCCGAATTCGAGTTGGCTGACTTGCTCGTGGCGAGAGCAAGTGCCGCACGGTCGTGTCGAGACCCTCTAAGAGGTGCTTCCGTGTCACTCTGCCACACGCACTCCGACGCTCAAGTTAGAGAAGATAATTTCGCACGGAAATAAATCTCAAGCTAGAACACAGGCTCCAAATGATTGCTTACCTTTGTTGGGCTTCCCAACGAGTTAATATAGACCACATATTTGTAACGGTCTTTCAAGGTTTTATTATCTATTAACTCTCCATAATTGAGCGTGCTTAATGACTGCGGTTATGGGAAAGGAACCGTTTCACGGCGCCTTTGTTTCTCTTCCTATCCGTCATAACAACGTTCGCGCAATGACTTTTTACGGCCGGGCCGACCTCGAGGGTCGGCCTCACGGTCTGAGCAGACGAGTCACCCCTGAAGTCCGATAAAGGTCGGCCCATCTTCGACCGGGGCTGACCCCCTTGGGGGGTTAGCCTCCCGGTCTTGAACTGGTCGGAGTCGACCCTTTGGGGTCGGTTCCTTAAGCCGGGCCGACCCCAAGGGATCGACCCACCGCCGGCCGGGGCCCCGCGGGGGTCGGCCACCACCTTGACCGGTGACCCTTTGGGTCGGCCTCGATTGGAGCCAACCCAGGGTCGGCTCGCTTCCGGATCGACCCACTGGACGGGGCCGACCCGCGAGGTCGGCCTCCGGTTGGAGCGCCGACCATGTGGGTCGGCTCTTACGCTGAGCCAGACCCCCTTGGATCGGTCTCCCGGTTTTTGACTGGCTGGCGGTTACGGGACTCTCCGATTTCAGCCGGTCGACCACTCATTCGCCTCTCTTCTACGCTGTCGAACCGAATCCTATTTTTGGCTATAACAAATGAGATGAAATATTCATAGTCTCCAAGGCTTTAACACTCATCGGACCACAACGGTCAGAGTGTATAAGCTCCAAAGGCCCTTTGGCTCTATAACCTTTTCCACTAAAAGGTTGTTTGGTCATTTTGCGTTCAAGGGGTATGACTCACATACCGGTAAAGAATTTTCTTCTAACTCGCTTAGAGGTCCATTCTGCACTAGTCTTTCAATCCTATTGAGATTAATGTGACCTAACCTTAGATGCCAAAGATGTGCGTTTTCTTTAGGATAAGCTCTTAACCTTTTAGTTCGCATTTCAACAGTTTTAAACAATTCAGTATTCAAAACACTTTTGACCGAATTGGGCCTTAAAACATACAAATTGTTCTCAAGTGAAGCAGAACAGATCTCAATACCTTTAAAAGAAATAAACGCTTTATTTGAAAGAGTCAAGATTAAGAAAGCGGAAACAATTTTGGATCTTGAACACTCTAAGTTGATCAATTTTGTAAAATAAATTGCATGCTCAAAGCTGGAAAAACAGAGGGATAGAAAACTCAACTTTGAAGATCAAATTCTCTTCACCCGGTGGATGGTTTTCAACACGAACACTTCATGGACAACCGATAGAGTCTTCCCTACTATCCTCAGGCCTTGAAACGGATTGTGGGATCCTAGGTTGAGAGAATTTGGAAGAAAAGATCTCAAAGGTCACTAACTCGAGAATTCTTTTTTTTTTTCAAAATTCTCTCAAAACACCTTTAAATAAAGCTCCATCAAGCTTCATTTGAGTGAAAACTCAAGTATGATGAGGATGGTTTGAGATGGAGGTGACCAATTTTGGTGAATTTGATGATGAGTAAGATTGGGCTAGTTGCCAAGTTGGGTTTCATGGAAAATCCATGAAAATCCATTAATTTTCACTTAGTTTTAATTCAAAAAATCAATATTAAATTGATTTTTAATTAAAATTAATTTAATTAATTAAATTATTAAATATTAATTTTTAATTTAATTTAATATCAAATATTAAATTAAATAAATTGCCCGATCCCGATCGATTTTCCAAACATGAATCTTTATTCATGCTATGAATCGATCTAATATTTAAATCATATTTAAATATATACACCTCCTTTTAATCATAGTTTAATTCATAATTAAGCTATGATTCATTAAATATATCACATGTTCCAAATTGCACCAAAATAGTCTCAAAACACTCTATTCTTGCTTCTCAAGTTAAGTTTCCTAAAATTAACCATAAAATGTCATGAAAACCCATGTTTTAATTATAAAAACTAGTTAAAATATAAGAAATAAGATAGCATATTTGCATGCTATCAAATACCCCCTCACTTAAGATTTTGTTAGTCCTGAGCAAAACATAATTAAACTATAAGATCTTTCTTATGCATATATCAGACTCAAGCCTCAGAGATTTAGAAGGAAATTTTAGCAATCATGAGAAACAATCAAACATGATACTTCAACAAGAAATTTAAAACAAGTGTTCCTACGTGTGTGTGTGATTAGCCTCCGTTCCTTTAATCTCTACTAAGCCCAAAACAACTTTATTAGCTTCTCCATTCAACTTCCCCCTACATTGGTCAAGTTTCTAATCCTTGAGTCTCCCCACATTCAAGAAATAAACAACTTTACTCAGCACTTAATCACTTTTTTATGCCACTTTTTCTATTTTCTTTTTTTTTGTGCAAGGACACTAGCTCTCACACATCCACTGCAGGGACCCTTACCCAGAGCACTCGCTCAATGAGTTGCCTAACTGATCACAGTGAAGGTAGCTCTTTTTGTCCTCACAATTTTTGTTTCTTGAACAAACTAAACAACAGAAACAAAACAAACTTTTTCACATAATGCACAAATTTTATAGATCATGCACTTCATATTGTCATTCATCCCATCCTACATTTTAACTCTCAAATTAGTCCTTAAACCTATCGAGGTGACATCAAACTTATGAACCTAATAACTTTGTTCTAAGCATTTCAAAACTACAGGAACACACAGGCTCTGTGCATAATATTGCAGGAAAAACTCAAGAAAATTTTTAAATTAACTCGAATTCGTATCATGCTCTCAAGTTTCTGTAGAATCACAAGAAATTTTCAATTAAATCTCATCCTATGTCATCTTAATCATACTTATGCATAAGATCAATCAACAATTCAACACATACTCAGGATAGTCACAACAGATAAACACATCACACCCCCAAACTTAAACTAAACATTGTCCCCAATGTTTACAAAATAAGCTCAAAGCAAGTAAGAAGGGTAAGAGTGAACAATACTGTACTGAGTAATGAAGATCTTTATATTTTTTTTTCTGAATTCTTTGGATGACCAAATCACGTGAGATGAAGTAGTGCAGAACGGGAGCATGAGTTTCACGAGGGAAAACATCAACAACAACCTAATCAAAACAAAACAACGAGAACTAAGAACTAAACAAACAACAAAACAACTAAAGAAAACATAACATAAATAATAAAACTAAAAGCTTGGGTTGCCTCCCAAGAAGCACTTTCTTCAATGTCTTTAGCTATACTGCACCCATGGTTGGCATCAAGACACATAAAATTGCTCGTATTTCTTCGGACCCTTATTCCTTGAGTCAATATAGCCTTCTAAGTCTAAAAGGCTATCTCGTTTTTCTTGGGCACCTGAAAGGTAAATATTTTTGTTATTTTTTGTTTATCGAAATAAAAAAACAAAATTCAAAACAAGACTCGTGAGTATAGGAAAAATGGTTATCAAGATTAAAAGAAACTTTTGGAGATAAATGGAAGGGAGACTTTTCAACATCGAACTCTATCACCTGAATTTCTTTTGTGGAAATGATTGCATTACCATTCTCGACCTCACAAACCCGTTTTTGGTGTGTTTCAGTCTCCTCCAACTCATCCTCACTATCATATGCAGAAGTTCTCCTAGGTTGCTCTTCCTCAGTGGCAAGGATAACAATTTGTTCCTGTAGGGCCTTAAGAGATTCTACCAGTTGATAAAGATGAGTCATTTCATGTAATATTGCTCCAAGTTCTACCATTTTAGCTTCTAACCTATCCAACCTTTCTAATTCAGCATGACACAAATTTTTAATCCTCAACTCTAACGTATATTTCATTAATAAATCCACAAGAGAAGAGTTTCCTATAGATTGATCGGGGTAGGAGAAATTTTCGTTCCAAGTGCCTATATGATCACCATCAAAAGAATTTTCATAAATCATAGATTCAGAATGGTAATAATTAGACAATTGGTATCCAGAGAAATCGTGATTCACATACCTAGGGTCCTGAGAAGTATAGTACTTGGCGAAGAATTAAAATCATGAAAAGTCATACTTTAAATCACAACAATTCAAATCTAGACTTTTACACAAAAAAATCAACACAACCAAAATCGGAGACAAAGACTCGAAAAACAAACAAAACTAAATTAAGAACAAATAAGGAAAAAAAACACAAAAACAAATAAGGAAGAAAAAAACAAAATAAAACAAAAAACAAAAAAGGAAAAACAAAAAAGGAAAAGAAAACACAAAAGGAAAAAAATAAGGAAAAACAACAAATAAGGAAAAAAACAAGGAAAAACAACAAATAAGGAAAGAAAACAAATAAGGAAAGAAACAAAAAAAGAAAAAAGAAATAAGGAAAAAAACCAGAAAAGAAAAAAAATAAATAAGAAAAAAAACTAGAAAAGGAAAAAAACAAATAAGAAAAAAAAACAAATAAGGGAAAAAAACAAAAAAGGAAAAAAACACAAAATGAGAGAAAACAAATAGGAAAAAAAATAAGGAAAAAAAACAAATAAGGAAAGAAAATAAATAAGGAAAAGAAAAAAACAAGTAAGGAAAAAAACCAAGAAAACAAAAAAAACAAAAAAGGAAAAAACACAAAAGGGAAAAAAAACATTAGTATAAAATCTCGAATTTTCTCCCAATATTAATTAATCTAAATAATCGTCATTCACCGACAACGACGCCAAAAACTTGGTGCATAAAATTATATTACAATACCGCAAGTCTACGGGTCAAGTTTTAATATAATGATTTGAGTATAAAGTATCGTCCTTAGGAATAGGTTTTCTATATTAATTAATTACCAAGATACTTATTCTTAATTTTAGCTATAACAACAAAACTTTGATTGATAGTGAAAACAAAGATATAAAATAAATGTACAATTGGAGATACAAATATGATAGAATTGAAGGAAGATGATTTCACAAGTTAATTCCTTATTTAACACCTGCAATGAACTAATATTATGAATTGATAAACAAGAAGTGAAAATACTCAAGAGAATCTCTCGATTTGTAGTGAGCCTCGCACACACGATAAATTCTAAAGTTTCCTTATGAATTTTAAAAGTATGCACGACATTAAGCAACTTTTTTATGTGTTTCCCAAAAAACTCTAGGTCATTCTCATGCCAGATTTATAAGGATTTTGACAACTTTGCTCTAATCTAAGTTTTTTTCTCTCTAGTTCACTTAAACCAACAAGATTTATGAATTTAAGAACGAATTGGCAAAAATAAATAACATAACAAAGTTCAATACATAATCAAAGAAATCTAAAACATGCTAATCAAATTCCAACTACAATGTTTAGCTACTCAAAATCACCATAAAAACAACCTAAAGTCATAGGAAAAGTTTTTAAACTCAATTACAAACTAAAAAAAAGAGAAATAAACTTATGTGTCGATGATGAGCTCTCTCGTTCACACGAACGCGTCACGATCTCGAGCCTCCACAAACGCTTTGGCTTCTAAGGAATGCTCTTCTTTCTCCCTTAGAGTGTGTATTTCAAAATTAGGGCTAAAAACTACCAAATTCGGCTCCCTTTGCATTGAAAACAACATGTTATATTTATAGGGATTTTCGGCATGGCGTTGAAATGCTAGGATTGGCGTTGCAACGCCGTGCTTGCTGCCAACCAACCCACTGCGACCATTTTTGTCATATCTTTTCGCTCGGGTATCTGAATGACCTCCGATTTGATGCGTTGGAATTGTGATTTGATGTAAAATCTCAGTATATTTCTTATACTCAAAATACATCTAGATTTTTCTTGGGTCTTCAATTAAGCATACACATGCTCCAAATTGCACCAAAATAGTCTCAAAATACTCTATTCTTGCTTTTCAAGCTAAGTTTCCTGAAATTAACCATAAAATGCCATGAAAACCCATGTTTTAATTATAAAAACTAACTAAAATATAAGAAATAAGATAACATATTTGCATGCTATCATCCCCAATGTTTGCAAAATAAGCTCAAAGAAGTAAGAAGGGTAAGACTGAAAAATACTGTCCTGAGTGATGGAGATTATATTTGTTTCGGAGTTCCTTGGATGACCAAATCACATGAGTTGAAGTTCCATAGAACGGGAGCATGGGTTTTGACGAGGGGTGACATCAACAACAACCTAACAAAACAAAACAAAGCAAACTCAAAACTAAGCAAGCAAACAAAACAAACTTAAGAAAACATAACAAAAATAAAACTAAAAGCTTGGGTCGCCTCACAAGAAGCGTTTTCTTTAACGTTTTTAGCTAGACTGTAACTCCTTCAAGGTGCTATTCTTCTTTCAGTTCGTCCTCCTTTAGATCCTTCATTGTGCCTTCTGCTACCCTGTCTAAGGAATCACTTAAAAGAATATCATTTTCTAAATCAAAGGGTAAAACATTACTCAATTCAACTTTCAAATAGGAATTTATTCCAGACTCGTCCTTTTTAGGGGTAAAGATTTGAAATTTAACATCCTCTTGCCCTACATGCAGCTTCAGGGTGCCCTTGTGCATGCTTATGTCAGCCTTACTGGTGGCCAGGAATGGTCTTCCCAAGATGATGGGAATCCTTGCATCCTCTTCCATGTCCAGGACAAGGAAGTCCACTGGGAATACAAACTTATCTAACTTGACCAAGATGTCCTCCACAATTCATCGTGGATAAGTGATAGACATGTCTGCTAGCTGTAAAGACATTGTGGTGGGTTTTACCTCCCCCAAACTTAAAACTTTTGAATACAGAGTAAGTCATTAAATTTTATACTAGCACCTAAATTAGACAAGGCATTAAAGTTAAAATTGTCTATAAAATAGGGAACAGTAAAACTCCCTTGATGTTTCAGTTTTTGTGGCAACTTTTGTTGCAAGATGGCACTACATTCCTTAGATAGATTGATGGTTTCGTACTCTTTCAACTTCTGCTTCTTGGACTGGATCTGTTTTATGAACTTTGCATAGTTTGGTACTTAGTCTGTTTCTCCTGTTTTATGTCACTAGAAGGTTGTGACTTCCCAGTCATTATCTCAGGAGCCTTTTCCTTTTCAGCTTCTTCCCTTATGATGTTCCTTCCACTTCTCAGTGTGATTGCATTACAGGTTTCCCTTGGATTCACCTCTGTGTCACTAGGGAATTTACGTTTATGCAGTGTTCGAATTGATACACTCATCTGGCTGATCTGAGTTTCAATGTTCTTTATGGCAGCTCTTTGACTGGTCACTATAGCAGTTAGACTGGTGACTGCATTCTCCAGCTGGTTAGACCTACTTTTGGATTCAACAATAAAAGAGTGCACTTTTCTTCAAGAGATGACTCCCTCTTTGATGAAGCTTTTGAGTCCAATCACTCCCTTCTTGAAGATCTCTTCTTGTGCACTTCTCCTTGGACAAGCCCTAATCGTGGAAATGAAACCCAAAACAAAACCTACCTCTCAAAATTGCAATGCAATGTTCAAATAGGTCCCAACTAAACCCTAACTTAACCTAAGTCAACCCTAACCAAAGCCCATAGGTTTCTAACTTGAGTTAAGTGAGATGGGTTTACAAACCACGTGACCTTTTTAGGAAAATCCCGTGCATGTGCTACAGTAACTTTCAACTGTCATTCACAACATTGCAATATAGTTGAAGCAAAGCCACTTCCAGATGGTTGAAGCAAAATTTTCTAGAATTAGATGATCAGCTTCTCCAAAGCTTATGTTTTCAGCTTTCTTCTTCCTAAACAAGCAAAATGTCTCCATTAAGACACAAATATCACACTCATTGCTAGTGCTAAGATCAATTTATAATCAAAACACAAGCAATCGTGCATAATTCAGGAAGATAAGAAGCTAAATATAACAATTCAATCACAATAATGCAAAGTTTAGTAGCAAGAATAAAGAGCTAAATAACTCTCTATTGGAGAGTTATCAGATGCCTACAACGTTGGTGGAAGGTCCTTTCAATCTCTAGGTCTAGCTCCAAGAGGAAAAACTCCCTTTGCATGCACCAAACTCAACCTGCGATTCAAGTTTAGATCCCAGAGAAAGTGAAATTGCGACTGCAAATGCAGTAACAATTTGTCCTGCAATCTTGCTCGCAAACCTTGTAACCGAAATACTTTGTTAAAATGTTGTTCCCCAGCAACGACGCCAAAAACTTGATCGACTTTACACGCAAGTGCACTTGATCGAAGTAATAAAATTGGAGTGCTCCAAAGTATCGAACTCACAGGGAATGAGTTTCGCAAAGTTAATCAGAAAAACAAGAATTGCTAATGAAGATGCAAGTACGGTAACCAACTTTTGTAAAAATTGATTTGAAGGCATCTATGAGCTCATTTGATAACCTTCATGTTTCCTATTTCTTGTTCTCGTTTCTCATTTTTAAGAAACGGACTTGTTTGATAAACATTCCTATTTCTTGTTTTTATTTTTTTAGAAACGTTTCTAAACGTTTCTCAAATTCTGTTCCTGATTCTTTTCTGAAGTTTCATGCATATATCCCTACTCCTACTCTCTACACCCATATCTCCTCTGTCTTCTTTTTCCCTCTTCCACTTTATTTTTTTTTTCTTTTAATACTTTTTTCTTTTTAGTTTTTTCTCTCTTGCTTCTCTCTCTTCCATCCTAATTTTTTTTCTTTTAATAGTTCCTTTTTTATTTTCTCTTTTATTTTATATTTTTCTCTTTTCTCTTTTTGTTATTATTTTTTATTTAATCTCGATTATTTTTTTTTTGTTACGATTAAATATAAAAAAATATATATGTATTCTTTTTTTTTTCTGATTTTACTTTGTGTGTATGACTAATGCATTTTTAAAGAAAACAAAGTTTATTATTAAATTAAATAAATGTGTGTATGCTCAATTGACTAACCTTACAATTCATAAATCAGTCTAATTGAACTAACTTCTATAAGCCAAAATAGCATAAAGTGAATTGATTTGAGAGATAAATGACATTACAAATCAAATTTGAACAAGATAAAATTTATTATTATTATTACTTTTGTGTTGGTTTGGAATAAAATACTATAAACTCTTTATAATTATTTTATATTTATTTTAACGCAAGTTATATATTTTATTATTTTCTATGTACTAAATTTATTCTTACTAAAGAACAAGAAACAAGAAATAGTTATCAAACATGTTTATGTTTTTAATTTTTAAGAAACGAGAATAGGAAACAAGAAACAGAAACATGCAACAGAAAACGAGAAACGAGAACCTTATCAAACGGACCCTATGCTACTGAAAATTAAGGGAACAATCAATGATTTAAAAACAAGGAAATTCAAGTTGCTTTTGCCCCTTCGGAGAAAATGCTGCTGAAAATGCAGTAGCAATTGTGCCAGCAATCGTAAATCTTAAGTAGATCGGATTCTACTCTTATTCGATTTTGGTCCCAAAACTTTAGAACACTAAGCAGTTAAACCTATATGTCTATGGCTACTTGAGCTTAGATAGTTCCGTGCACAACTCTTCCAGTCTTGGAGTCTCGCGCTATGTCTAGTGTCGAAGATTTGGATCTTATGTCTAAGTTCTTTCCTCCATTGATTTTATGAGATCCACTTTCCCTTGACCCTTTCAGTATCAAGTTCGAGCTTGATGGACAAATCCTAGTTATATGCTAAGCCCAAATTACAATCAATAAAAACAAACTTAGAGTTAGTTGCTGACACAATTACTTTGCTACTCTAAGCTTGTCGTCTCTTTTCTAGGGCATTCACAATTTGAACCCCTAAAGAAGATTTAGCTCATGATTGAAAAGAAGGAGAACAAAAACTTTATTGATGAAAATTGCATGGTATTCGAAAAACTACAAAATCAACCCAATATTGTAAATAGTTGGGCTCTCTACTTATAATTCTAAAACCTTACTTCTAAGAGCTTAAATCTTAGTAAGTATAAGGAACAAAAAACAAAGGAAAAATACAGAATGTGAATTAAAGGATGTAGCTCACAACCATTTATTCAAAATGGGAAGAAAATTATGTGCATAAACTTTACTTTGAGGCTAACAAGAAAATACAAATGGTATCATAAAGTAAAACAAAACAACAAAAGTACCGTAGTTTTCGAACTTAAAGGTAATCAACACCTAAAAAGGAAACCCAAAACTCCCTTTTGTTTGTGGATTCCAAAACCCACATGAGAGTTACAGATCTTCACCTCCTATATTTTCATAAAAGAGGGACGAACTACGGAGAGTACAAGCTAAAAGAAGAAGAAAAAACGTGTTGGAATCTAAAGAAATCTCGAAGAACAGTTGTTGTCCGAATATGAATGTGAAAGATGAAGTTGCAGCAGAAATAATGAAAAAACAAAGTAGCCGAAGTGGGTCGACTCCAAGTTAAATTTCTCTTCGGCTTCTAACGAACAACTAGTCCTCCCAAAACATGGCCTCTAAGTGGGTCGACTCCAAGGATCATAAAATATGTAATAATATCACCGGGAAATTTCACCACGACCTTCATAAATAATTTTAGTAAAGCAATATTTAGGGCCTCAATTACATAAATCATTTTATTTAGAACACAATAAATCTCATGGCATTAACATAGTTAAATCAACATGTGTAACTTCAGGGACAATAGTAGTCTAACATTCATGGCTTTGGGTGGTTGGTAGTCCAACCCAATCATGGCATTCACAATATCAATAGAAAATCGAAATTCAATCCAACATGGCTTTTTAAACCAAAATCTCCAATCATGTAGGGCGCCAACAAACTTTTCAACTGGATTTAAAATCTTGTATGGGTTCCCTTACCTTAGCCTCAACTAACAATCGAGTTGTTAATTTCTCCCACGTGTCACGACTCAAAGCGGCTATCGCTTAGATCCGTTGCAATTTCCACAACTTCAACGAATACCTAACACAACCATGGGTTAATTAATCTCAACTTAAACCAATCTTACGATTCAGGCCTTTCATAGTGATGGCAACTCACTCACCGCGAATCCGGCGAAGGCCAAAATAATTTCGGCCACTGACGTGAGGGGCGGCGACCAGCGACGGCGCGGCGGCGGCGTATGGCGTGAGCTCGCAGATCCGCGCGTGAAGCTCCAAGCGAGGCGGCGGCGGCTGCTGATCGGACGACTGGCTGAGGCGCGCGAGTTTCCGGCGGACGCGACGCTGTTGGACGGCGAACGGCAGGCGGCTGGCGTGCAACTTGCGGCCGACAAAAAGTTGAGGCGTTCTTTGGGCCGCGAACGGTGGACGTGGCGCGGATCGAAGCGCGCGAGGGCTTCCGGCGGTGGCGGCGAACTGGCGTATGGAATTCCAGCGTCGCGTCGGCTAGGGTTTGCGTGAGAGGGAGATGATGGTTGCCTCAATTTACGTGATTTAAAACGATAAGCCCCCTTCTAAAAACCCTAGAGGTGGACAAATTACTAAAATACCCCTGAATCTCCTCTTTAATCACAACCATGCCCTAAGAACAAGTCAACTTACTTTACCTTTATATTTATGTATATATATATATTTTTTTGAAACCAACCCTAAATAGGAAAAATATAACTTTAAAAAAAATTAAAATGCACGAACCTGGTTTACGGGCGTTACAATCTTCCCCCCTTGAAAACTTCGTCCTCGAAAGTTCCAAATCCTTGAACAACTCTGGGTGATTGGTTCGGATTTTCTCCTCTCGCTCCCAAGTAGATTCCTTTGCCTCCTGGTTCTGCCACAAGACCTTTACCAGGTTGATAGTTCGGTTACGGAGAACCTTTTGGTCCCTGTCGAGAATCTGCGCCTTTGGTCGTTCCTCGTAACTCAAGTCCTCGCTCAAGTGCAAGGGTTCAAAGTCAACCACATGCGTTGGGTCAGGTACGTACTTCCTCAACACGGAAACATGAAAGACATTATGGACTGAAGATAGAGATGGCGGCAATGCCAACCGGTAAGCCACTGGGCCAAACCGCTCTAGGATCTCAAAGGGTCCTATAAAGCGTGGACTCAGCTTTCCTTTACGGCCAAACCTCACAACTCCTTTCATTGGTGCAACCTTAAGGAACACGTGGTTCCCCACCTCGAACTCCAAGTCCTTCCTCCTTCAATCAGCGTAGCTCTTCTACCTACTCTGAGCAGTTCGCATTCTCGCTCGGATCCTCTGTATTGCCTCATTTGTAACTTGGACCAACTCAGGGCCCAATAAGCGGCGTTCACCAACCTCATCCCGAAACGGAGTTACGCACCTCCTCCCGTACAATGCCTCAAATGGTTCCATATACCAATAGTCGGCAGTAACTATTATTATAAGCGAATTCCATCAAATGCAAATGGGCATCCCAACTACCGGAAAGTCAAGGGCGCGGGCTCGTAGCATGTCCTCCACACACTGGTTGAGACGTTTGTCGTCGACCGTCTGCTTTGAGGATGGAACGAGGTCTTGAAGTTTAACCGAGTGCCTAGCGCTTTCGCAAACTCCTCCATAACTTAGAGGTGAAAGGAAGGTCCTATGCGAAACAATTTTAGCAGAACTCCATGCAACCTCGACTATCTCCTCCATGTACAACCGTGCCCATTTATACGTGGAGTAAGTGGGTTTCCTCGGCAAGAAGTGTGCCGACTTAGTTAGTCCGTCGACCACAACCCAAACCACGGTAAACCCTTTCAAGGTCCCGGGTAGGCCTACTATGAAGTCCATAGAAATTTCGGCCCCACTTCCTGCTGCGGGCGTCCAGCGGTTGCAAATGGACTCTGCTGGCCTCTGTCTTGGCGCCTTCACTGGCGGCAAACCAAACATCTATCGACATACTCGGCCACATCCCGCTTCATATTACGCAAAGCCAAAAAAAGTTGCTTCAAATCCCGATACATTTTAGTACTTCACGGATGCATAGAAAATGGTGAGTTGTGGGTTTCTTCTGCTAAAATCTCGTTTTCGAGTCCCCAACGTCGGGGACACATAATCGACCTCGAAAAACATGATCCCCCATCCGAGGACGGGGAAAACTCTTGCTCTCGCTCGAGAGCTCACCCGACGAAACTTTTCCAAAAGCCTGAACTCGTCGGTTGGTTGAGAAGTTATGATCTGTTGTCTCAAAGTGGGTTGAATCACCATCCGCCGTGCCAAATGTGCGGTTTGTCTCGCCCAACAAGACTGCAATTTCTGCATGTTCAAACTCTGACTGCAACTTTGCCTGGTTAGTGACTTGAGAGGAAGAATGGACTGGCTTCCTACTAAAGGCGTCTGCAACTACATTAGCTTTATCTGGGTGATACAGGATTTCCACGTCGTAGTCCTTCACCAGTTCTAACCACCTACGTTGCCTCATGTTCAGTTCTTTCTGAGTAAACAAGTACTTTAAGCTCTTGTGATCGGTAAAAATTTGGATCTTTTCGCCATACAGGTAATGCCTCCATATTTTAAGTGCGAACACTACGGCTGCCAACTCCAAATCGTGAGTTGGGTAGTTCCTCTCATGAGTTTTCAATTGACGAGACGCGTAAGCTATCACTTTCCCATGCTGCATCAGGACACAGCCCAGACCTTTCCCTGAGGCGTCACTATAGATCACATAATCCTTCGTACCATCTGGTACTGTAAGGACTGGTGTTGTAACTAGGCTCTGCTTGAGCTTCTGGAAGCTTTCCTCGCAGGTATCTTCCCAAACAAAAGCAGTGCCTTTCCTGGTTAACTGTGTCAAGGGCATTGCTATCGTGGAGAAATCTTGCACAAACCGTCTATAATAACCTGCAAGTCCAAGGAAGCTACGTACCTCAGAATCAGTGAGGCGATCGAGGCCACTGTGATAATCAGATCAACCTTGGCGGGATCCACAGAGATTCCTGCCTTGGATACCACGTGCCCCAAAAATGACACCTGATGGAGCCAAAATTCGCACTTCGAGAACTTTGCAAATAGTTTGTGCTCTCGCAAGGTCTCTAAAACCCTTCGGAGGTGTTCTCTGTGTTCCTTTTCGGACTTTGAGTAAACCAGGATATCATCTATGAATACTATAACAGACGTATCAAGAAATTCCTTGAACACTCGGTTCATCAAATCCATGAAGACCGCAGGCGCATTGGTCAATCCAAACGACATCACAGTGAACTCGTAATGTCCATAACGCGACCTAAAGGCAGACTTGGGAATGTCTTCTTCTCTGATTCTCAGCTGATGGTAGCCCGACCTCAGATCAATTTTTGAGAAAATAGAAGCTCCTCGCAATTGATCAAAGAGTTCGTCTATTCTGGGGAGGGACCGATTCTTGACTGTGACTTTATTCAGTTCCCTGTAGTCTATGAACAGACGCATAGACCCGTCCTTTTTCTTAACGAACAACACAGGCGCCCCCCATGGGGAAACGCTAAGGCGTATATAACCCTTGTCTAGCAAGTCCTGCAACTGCAACTTAAGTTCCTTAAATTCGGTCGGCGCCATCCTGTAAGGAGCCTTAGAAATAGGTGTTGTTCCTGGCTCGAGCTCAATTTTGAAATCCACCTCCCTCACCAGCGGTAATCCCGAAAGATCCTCAGGAAACACGTCTGGAAATTCGTTAACTACTGTGCACCAGAGACAGTACATCCCTGGTGTGCCCCAAGTCAACTACGCTCGCCAACACGCCCCATGCTCCCTGATGGATTAACTTTCTTGCCTTGAGCGCGGACACCACCCTAGGGTGTGGCCCCACTCTGCTCCCCTTGAACTGTAGCTCTTACGGCGGTGGTGGTGTAAACACCACTTCCTTATGATGACGATTTATACTAGCATGATTTCGTGCTAACCAATCCATGCCTAGTATAACATCGAATCGATCATATCTAGAACTATCAAATTTACTTCTAGCTCGCGCCCGAGACCGATAGCTTACATGCTTTAACTCTTTCAAGAGCATACAAACTCACCTGGCAGGGTGGCAGCAGAATAAAATGATGAGCAAGGGTTCTAACTCAAGCTTGGCTTGGCTCACAAAAGATGCAAAAATAAAAGAATGAGTAGACCTGAATCAAACAATACGAAAGCGAGATGCCCAAGTATCGGAGTGTACACTGTAACTCACTGAGTCGAGTTCTTTGGCATCTCGGCTTGTGCTCGTGATAGGCTTCCGGATTGAATCACTGGTTTCGATGGCCCGCTCCGCTAGAGCCACAGGGGTGTTGTCATTTGCCCTGTTTGGGCAATTTTTAGGAAAAGTGCCCTCCCGACCACACACTGAAAGCAGGCTCCCGTTCGGGCCAAACACTTGCCCAGTGAGACCTCCATGATTCTTGCAGGGGCTTATCCTCCATTGCCTCCTTGTCACCGGTTGATGCCTGCGCGCCGTGGCGGGGCGGAATCTACATTCCACGGGAGTTTTTTGGGGCGGTGTGAGCTCGAACTAGCTCGATTCCACTTCCTTTTCTGACCCGAGGAAGGTTGATTTGGGTCGCTGATCATCTGTTGGTCTCCTTGCTGTTGGTCGCCTATGAACTCGGCGACTCTAATCTGGCTAACTGCAAACATAATCGAGAAGGCTCCAAGGCTTGCACTGTGCCTTTAATATTAGCATTCAGGCCCATGACAAAACGTTCAATCTTCATGGCTTCTGTACTTATTAGTTCGGGAGCGAAACGCGACAACCGCGAAAACTCCCGTTCGTAGCTTTCCACAGACCGCTTGTTCGCGCGGCCGTAAAAATTCCTCTCTGTTTCTGTGGTAGGCGCCACAGGGTAAAATTTTCGCCAGAAGGCCTCTCTGAACTTGGCCCACGTCACCAGACCTCCTTCCGTGCCCACAGTTCTCTGGGCTGACTCCCACCACATGAAGGCGTCGTCTCTCAGCATGAAGGCGGCACAAGACACCCTGTACTCCTCAGGACAGTTCATGAGTCGAAAGATGTTCTCTATCGACGACAACCTGGTCGCGCCGCGTGGGATCTCGGAAGATCCATCAAAAGGTCGGGGGTCGTATTTCCTGAAATCCTTCAGGTACCGGGCCTCTACTGTCGCGTTTACTTGTCCATGGCCCATCTGAGCCAACTGAGACGTCACAATAGCTTGTATCATTGCTTGCATTGTCTCCAGCATCGTGGGCATCGCGGGAATGGCTTGGCCCATAGCCGGCGCGACTGGAGGAATGTTCCCCTGGTCATTCTGTGGGGCTTGAGGTGGGTCCTGTGCAGGTGGGGGAACTTCCTCCTGTTCCACAGGATATTCAGGGGCGGCCCTTCTCCAGCCCTTCGCCCCCTGCCTCGTCCTCTACCTCGTCCTCTTCCTCTAGGTGGCATTGTACTACATCATAGTGTTAAAGGCTCAGGTTTCATCATACACAGTTTGATAAGAGTACATAAGTATTCCCCAAGCATACGTGACAAGTTTGCATACAACATTCTAGCTTCCACAAGCGTACACATAAAAATAATGAAATAATTAGGAATTTGGAGCAAACCTGGCAATGACTGAGAGTGCTACTAGCCATGGGATTTCGTTATAAGTCTACAGAACCAATAAACTTGGGCTCGATACCAACCTGTAAAGACCCAAAAATTTTGACTAAACTTGGCCCTAGAGTCTTTACTAAACATGCATGAATTGAGGCCTCTAAATGTTTGAAGTTAAGAGTTGAAGAAGTGAATAAAAACAAATCAGTTATTTCATTTGGGATCCCATTAAAAAAAAATAAAAATAACATTATTTTAATACGAAAATCAACTCGGTCTGGCCTCCCTAGACTTAATTTGAAGAATAAGCAAAAAGAAACATTTTAACCAAAAGAGTAGTTGACAGAAAACATGTGACTCAAACTTTACGGAACTGGCTTCTCCTATCCCATGGCTTTTGTAGCGCTCCTCGTCAATCAACCAGTTTGCCCTTGCCTTTACCTGAAAACATTTTTTTTAAAGAAAGGGGTGAGTACTAATACATAATACTCAGTAAGAGTCCCCACATGCGGGAGTTCAAGAATCATGGGCCCTCAAAACATAAAAACATATAAAAACATTCATGGCTTTTCTCTTCGGCTTTTTGTGGAAATTTTTACTTCCTGTTCCATGACCTCCATTCTGGGTCGACCCATTATAATAATTATACATTCATTTAATAGTGGGAGTTAGTTGTCAAGCCTTCATAAACATTTTCATTTAAAGTTATTCGGCTTCTAACGAACAACTAGTCCTCCCAAAACATGGCCTCTAAGTGGGTCGACTCCAAGGATCATAAAATATGTAATAATATCACCAGAAAATTTCACCACAGCCTTCGCAAATAATTTAGTAAAGCAATATTAAGGGCCTCAATTACATAAATCATTTTATTTAGAACACAATAAATCTCATGGCATTAACATAGTTAAATCAACATGCGTAACTTCAGGGACAATAGTAGTCTAACATTCATGGCTTTGGGTGGTTGGTAGTCCAACCCAATCATGGCATTCACAATATCAATAGAAAATCAGAATTCAATCCAACATGGCTTTTTAAACCAAAATCTCCAACCATGTAGGACGTTTTCAGCAAACTTTTCAATCTGGATTTAAAATCTTGTATGGGTTCCCTTACCTTAGCCTCAACTAACAATCGAGTTGTTAATTTCTCCTACGTGTCCTGACTCAAACGGCTATCGCTTAGATCCGTTGCGAATTTCCACAACTTCAACGAATACCTAACACAACCATGGGTTAATTAATCTCAACTTAAACCAATCTTACGATTCAGGCCTTTCATAGTGATGGCAACTCACTCACCGCGAATCCGGCGAAGGCCAAAATAGTTTCAGCCACTGACGTGAGGGGCGGCGACCGGCGACGGTGTGGCGGCGTGAGCTCGCAGATCCGCGCGTGAAGCTCCAAGCGAGGCGGCGGCGGCTGGTGATCGGACGACTGGCTGAGGCGCGCGAGTTTCCGGCGGACGCGACGCTGTTGGGCGGCGGTGAGCAGCGCGGCGGCCACGACGAGCATTGAGGCGTTCTTTGGGCGGCGAAGCAGTGCCGACGGTGGCAGCGGATCGAAGCGCGCGAGGGCTTCCCGGTGGTGGCGCAACAGCAGCATGAATTTCAGCGTCGTCGGCTAGGGTTTGCGTGAGAGGGAGATGATGGCTGCCTCGATTTGCGTGATTTAAAAAGATAAGCCCCCTTCTAAAAACCCTAGAGGTGGACAAATTACTAAAATACCCCTGAATCACCTCTTTAATCACAACCATGCCCTAAGACCAAGTCAACTTACTTTACCTTTATATTTATGTATATATATATATATATTTTTTAAACCAACCCTAAATAGGAAAAATATAACTTTAAAAAAAATTAAAATGCACGAACCTGGTTTACGGGCGTTACATTAACTGATCAAACTCTTTGATCCCGTTAATCATTATTCATAAACTACGATTCACTCTACTATAGACTCGTAGTTGCACTTTCCTCACTCTAGGATAAGTTGTGTCCATTGATATGACCAATACCCATGAGCCAACCCTTCACAGATTGTTCGTAGTGACAAGTGAGTCAAATTACGTTTTACCCCTGTGCCTACCTCTTGCACTTTAAGTACCATTGATCCTCTAATGAACAACTTGTTTATGGTCCGGCCATAAACAACGTCCCTCTCGGGCAAACGAGAGGGTAGGGCCCTGTTGTTCAAGACCTGGAATCAACCCTTAAGGGAATAACCCATCTAGATTCCCTAGCGCGTGAACGAGTAAATTCCTTCTTACGTAGTTAAGTTTCCAGCTACGCACGTGGTTCTTCCCCTGAGAAGGTAGGCTTATTGAGTCGGCAACTCTAGCCACTCTCACCTGTACTAGTCTAAGGACAGACCCCCGCAGGCAAGAGTTCGTAACTCGCTCAGGATTAAGGTCGAGTCACTAATGGTCATCTACGAATTTATTAGTCATAAATTGTTAACGGTGTTACATCAGTTTGTCTAATAATTCACGGTCCGGTATTGTACACAATCTCATTGCACAGGATGCCCCAAGTCGCATGTCAATTACATGAACGAGCCGGATCGCCTCGTTTGTATCAAATACAAAGTGTGAGTCGCATCCATAGTGTAACTAAGATGAGGTTCCCAACCTTATCCATATACTATAGACCATTCGGGTCATTTACTCGAACGTGATCAAACTTGTGTGTCCACTACACACCGTTCAAGATCTTATAAATATGTGTGACCCTGGAGCTTAGTTTATTGGATTAAGTTTGAAATGCGAAATACAAGGTTTGATGCAAAATAACTTTTATTTATATTCATCAAAGTGTTACAAACTTCACGAGTTTAGAACATTCACCCCAACAAAATGCCCAGTCATTCTACATTGCAAGCATTTATGTCCATCACCTCTTGAACTCTTATCTCTTGGAGCCTTTCCTTTATAATCATCATTTCATGTGGTTCTCTTGAAATTTGGATGATCATAATGATTACCACAAAAAGAATAATTATTTATTCCTCTACCACGACCACCACTTCGACTATGACCACGACCTCGACCATGGTTGTTAAAATTCATAACATTCACTTAATGAAATGGCATTGCTCCAGTTGGTTGAGATTCATGATTTTCCATTAATAACTCGTTATTTTGTTCAACCAAAAGAAGACATGAAATGCTTCAGAATATTTTTTAAAACCTTTCTGTCGATATTGCTGCTGTAGGAGAATATTCAAATTCACTGAGTAGTGGATTTGAGTTTGGATATGTGTTTTCAAAATATGTTTCCAAATTTTAGGATCCAAATAGTAAAAATTATGAAAACATAATTTTATATTTTCAATTTATCCAGATTTTGAATTTGAAATTTTAAAATGAAAAATTATATTAAAAAAGTTAAAAACTTTAATAAATACAGTATTTCATGTTATGAACTTAATTTATTTTTATTAAATTAAAATATGTCTTCGATAAAAAATTTATGTTTTTTCAACTAAAATTCAAGTTTTTTTATGTCTAGTTGGAATTAAGCTTTTTCTGTCGAAAAATGATATTTCTAACTAGAATTCAAGTCATTTTAGGCGATATTTGGATTATTTTTTTTGTTTTGACAAAAAAAAGAATATTTAATTTTTAGATAAGTATTCTCGATTTTAATTATCTCGTATTGGATAAAATCGTCTTAATGAAATGTTTTAATAGTTAAATAGGTGGTAAAAAATTTATAGACGGTTAATTTAGTGGTATTTGCCACAATTAACGAATAAGGGCAAAAAGATAAAATACATTTAAAATATAAAATAAAATAAATCAAAGTGCTATAAAAACTAGTTTTTTGAAGAGGAGGTTATTTATGTAAGACCAAAAAAAATTTAAGTTATTTCCAACAATTACCCATCGAAAAAAATGAAAGGAATGGAGGACATCAACGTCTATATATGCACTCCCTATAGTCTTCTAGTCCTTTCGGGCAACTTTTCGCCCTTGAAATACGAACTAGGCTTGGTAAAATATGTCAATATTTCATGAAAATAACGATATGTGGACAATATTGTTGATATGGAGGTAAATCGACATTCTTTTTTTTAGTGTGTCGGTTGCTCGAAAGTTGACTCTAATGTTTAAAATGTTGATGTTGATGAAAATGTCGAGGTTCAGATTTTACAAAATGTCAATGAAAATGGCATTTTTTAGAAAATTTATAAAACACTATAGAAAATTAATGCAAATTGTATAAATTAGTCCATGAAACTTTAATTATGACTTAATTAGACTACAATTAATAATTTTTATCTAAAAACTAAAATAATATTTAGATATAAATGTCGATGCGAGTAGAAATTTTGAAAACAATATGGAAATTGATTAAAATTATTTGAATTATTCCATAAAACTTTAAAAATTACGGGGATTGATGGATATGGTTTAAATTATTAAAGTTTAATTATATTATAATTTCACTATTTTTAATTGACTATACAAAATAATATCAAATATTGATCAAATTTAAAAGAACTATGAAATATTTGTATATGACAAAATAATTATAAAATATTTAATATAAAATATACATATAAGAGAAGTGGAGGGAATTTGAGAGAATTAGAAATCATTGAGAATTTGAGATTGAGTTGCAAAAAAAGTGAAAATAAAATCAATATTTGTAGGTGGTAAAAACAAATAAAATTATATAATAAAAATATTTTTGTGATTTAGAAGATATGAAAATTTTTAAAAATTTGATGTAAAAGTGGTAAAGTAATTAAATGAAAAGGTAAAAGAAGAATAAAAGAAAAAATGAATTGTTTATTTGTAACTTAAAAAAATTATAATTCATTGATTGATTAAAAATATCCCCAATGAATTCTCATTTATAAAAGGGAATTTGTAATGGGTAGCAAAATAAGGTTTCTTATTTACAAATATAGCAAGTTTTAAAAAGAATTGCAAATATGACAAATATTTTAAAAAACAATTTTAATTTCCCATTTTATCCTTCAATATGCACGTTTTTTCCCTCTTCCATCACAATTCTTATTCTTCTTCACGCTTTTCTTCCATCTTCCTTCACGATTCTTATTCTTCTTCGAGTTATTCCCTCTTTCTTCACGATTTTTAATTGTTTCTTATTCGGTCTAAATTAATTCTTCGCTTGGGAAACATTCAGAATTTCTATTTGTTTAGCATAAGATTTTTTCAATTTATTCAATAGTATAAATCTTCCAAAAATTCCAAAAATTGTCATAAGTATTTGAGTTTGAGAGTTGTAGACTTATATGATCAAATTTAGCATGTTTTTATTTAGATTTCGGTATGTAGTTTTCGTTATTCTTAGATAAATATTTTAAGTTTCTCAAATCTTCATTTCGATTTTTTTGGCTTTGTTTATACATGTAGTGACGACTTCCCATTTTTTTTTTTTATGTTGAGATTATGGAGAATTATTTACATTTTGATGCTTTGATTTTCCTTAGATCTATATTTTTTTTGTTATGTTTCTGGTTTTCCTCAAATCTACACTTTTTCTGTTTTGTTTAATTTTTTGGGGTTCCTCTAATTATTGAGCTTTATATTCATATTATGATAGACTTCACAACGCGGATAATGCATTCCGCTATCAAGAGGTTTGGTAGCCTAAGAACAGTAAATTTATCTATCAGTGATAGACTTCTATCAACGCAGACAATGCATTCTGCTATCGAGAGATTTGGTAGGCCTAAGAACAATAAATTTTTCTATCAGTGATAAACTTCTATCACTTGATATACTTTAATCGACATTCCAAAGAAAAGGTCTATCAGTTCACTATCACTGGTAGCTTTCAATGAACATTCCAAAGAAGAAGTATATCAGTGATCGTGATAGACTTCAATAAATATTCTAAAGAACAAGTCTATCAGTGATAGAAGTCTATCACTATCACTGATAAACTTCTTTTTTGAAATATTTTATCACTGATAGACTTCAATATATATTCTAAAAAACAAGTGTATCAGTGATAGTGATAGACTTCAATCAATATTCCAAAAAAGAAGTTTATCAGTGATAGTGATAGACTTCTATCACTGATAGATTTCTATCAACATTCTAAAGAAGAAGTCTATAAATGATAGTGATAGACTTCTATTATTAATAGAATTTTATGCATCAAAGTTAGCAGTAACTATCAACTTAAAACATTACGTACACATTAATTAGATACTGATTTCAATAAGTCGTTTATCAGATCACTACATATAGAATTCTAGAATTTTGTTTGTATTAAAGTCTATCGGTGATAGTGTAACGCCCCAGGCCCAGGATCACCTGCGACCTGGCTGCGTCACCATATCATCCATGACTGCTTGTAAGAGTGAAGACACTATCCCCACAAACCAACACGGGTCCTTTCAGCATGCTTTGTCCTCACTCACATGCTCCCTAGGAAAATTCCCAGGAGGTCACCCAACATAAGATTGCTCCAAGCCAAGCACGCTTAACTGTGGAGTTCTTATGATTGAGCCACCGAAAAGGAAGGTGCACCTTGTTGGTATAGGTAGTAGCTATCAATTCTTTTAAGCTTTTCTCAATTATACTTTCACATCCTCATGTACCCCTTTTCCTCGGGCACCATACTTTCATATCCTCAGGATCCCTCTCATTCAGATGTGGACTTGGTTCATTCATGTACCCCTCTTCCTCGGGCGTCACAGATAGTCACTTATAGACTTTAATATATATATATATATATATATGTATATATATATGTATGTATTTTATTCGTGATAGTTACTGATAGACTTTTATTATTAATAGAATTTTATGTATCGAAGTTAGCAGTAACTATCACTGATAGACTTCGATATATTCTATCAGCAATAAAAGTCTATAAGTGATCATCACTAATAAACTTCAATATAGATGGAGTCTATCAACCACATATTAAAATCTATTAGCGAGCTATTGATGGACTCCATATGTATTGAAGTCTATCAGTAATAGCCACTGATAGACTTTAATATAGATAGAATTTGATCTGTTGTAGTCAATGATATACTTCTATTATTTATACAATTTTATGTGTCGAAGTTATCAGTGACTATCACTAATAGACTTCAATATATTCTATCAACAATAAATGTATATTAGTGATAACAACGGATAGACTTTAATATAGATGGGGTCTATCAATCATTGATAAATTTCAATCCATATTAAAATTTATTAGTGATATTCACTAATAGACTTTGTCTGTATTGAAGTCTATAAGTGATAGTCATTGATGGGCTCTAATATAGATAGTATTTGATTCGTGATAGTCACTGATAGACTTCTATTTTTAATAGAATTTTAAGTATCGAAGTTATCAGTGACTATCACTGATAGACTTTGATATATTCTATTAACAATAAAAGTCTATTAGTGATAACCACTGATAGACTTCAATATAAATGGAGTTGATCAACCAAACTTCAATTAGTAAGAGCCATGGATAAACTTCATTTATATTGAAGTCTATCAGTAGTAATCACTGATGGACTTTAATAAAGATAGAATTCGATTCGTGATAGTCGCTGATAGACTTTTATAATTAATAGAATTTTATGTATCAAAGTTATCAGTGGCTATCACTGATAGACATTAATATATTCTATCAACAATAAAAGACTATCAGTGATAACCATTGATAGACTTCAATATAGATGAAGTCTATCAACCACTGAATAGACTTCAATCTAGATTAAAATCTATTAGTGATAGCCACTGATAAAGAATTTAAGAAAAAATTGAACAAATCATCTGACATGAAATTGAAAAGAAAAACTATAAAGAATCTAATTGAAGCAATTCCAAGAAAAGAAAAAGAAGATAAACGAGGCAAATAGAAAGTAATCTCGACAATGATGAAGGGCTTGAGAAGCGAGACATTACGATAACTGAACTCGAACTCGAAATGAATTAAGATTTCTTTCAAATGCAAATGAATTAGAAGGATATTACAATCAGAAGAAAAGGAAGAACTTGAAAGACTTTAGGGCTGATTAAAATTTAAATCAAAAGAAAATAAAGAAACCAGAAGAAATCACCATGATATCGAAAAGAACCAAAGATTTAGAGTTGGTTCGCAAGGAAGAAATCAGAAGAATTCGTAAAATAAAATTAATTATTTGGACTGAAAGCTTATATTCTTTACACAATGGGAGTTCTTAGTCTTTCTACATTGGGTTTTGCCATATTTGCAAATAGTTTTACAATTTGCTATTTTTGCTATTATTTAGGTTGATTTGGTTATCTGTGCAATCATCCCTCCATAAAAAGAGAAGAAAAATCAATTTTTACACTTAAGTTTGTCGACCTGTATCCATTTCTACCATAAACTTCTAATTTCATCAAATTGTACTCAAACATAGATAAATATTGCAATCTTACCCTTAAACTTAAAAAAGTTGTACAATTTTTATGCTCCAATAAATTTTCTTTAGAAAATTCATAAAAAATAGTATTTTTATATGCTTTCAATGAATTATATAGGACAAAAGTATGGTATAAAATTGATATAGTTCAAAGAAAAACAATGTTAGAGATACATTTTGTTTAAATTTGTGTGTTTTCGGTAGAATTATTCATTAGGTTACGGGTAAAAATTAAAAGTTTAGAGTGAAAAATGATATATCCACATGTGTGTTTACAGGTAAAATTAATTTTTTTTTACTTTATGAAAATAAACTAATTGAACCTAATTGTGTATTTATTGAAACTTTAATAAATTAGTATTCTATTTAATATATTTAATTAATTAAATTTTAATAAATTAGTATTCTATTTAATATATTTAATTAATTGAAATAATTTAGTAGAAAAATTATAACTTTTATAATTATTCATTTAATTAAAATTATACATTTATTATGATCAATTAATTTACATCTATTTGTTGAAGAGTTCATTAATTAATGCATCATAATTATATAAAATTAATCTCATAAAAAAATAAAAATATTATTTATTATTATAAAAATTAGCATTTTTAGGTGTATAACCAAACACAACAATTAATGATTCCCAATAATCTAGAAAAAGCATCCATTATTCCAGACATATAAGAAACCTTGAACCAAACGACCCCAAATGAGAAAGAAAAAATGTTGGATTCCCGAGCACCAAAGCGTCAAGTGGTCGGTGGTATCATTCAACTGACGCAAGAGTTAGTTTAAAAAATGAAATTAACAAAATTTAGAACTTGCATGTTGTGGACATGGTATTAAAATTTTCGTCGATATGTCAGACATTTTTATCGACATGTTCACATGTCCATGGGTTCGACATTGACATAAAAGGGAATCAACATTTCCATTATACCCATAAAATTGATGAAATATTAAAAAAATAGCAAGAAAATATAACTTGATGTGAATATAATATTGTAACAAGTATTTTAAATCATTTAAAAAATATAAAATTTATTTATTAATTTAATTTTTTTGTTTTTAAAATTTTTCTACAAATATCTATTGATATCGAGATTTTATTGATATTTCCATCGATATTTACATAAAATTAAGACTTCGACATGACATCGACATTTTAAGCTTTGGTTGTGGAAACTTCTAAATTTCAAGGTTTCGACAAAAAAAAAAAAAGTGAGGAAAAATGAAATCCCCCGGAACAAATTTTACACTATGTTACTATGACTTTTTTGCCCTTCATTATACAACTATAATATTCTTTAAAGATATGTTTGGAATATATCATTTTTTTTCTTCATTATTTTGCTATATTAATAACCTATTATATATAATTTATTATTTATTTCGAAATAACGAGTTTGTGAATATTAATTTTATTGTACGTGATGATATTATATTCCACAAATCACTCCATAATCATTGTATTCCTATTTCTCTACAAATAATATATCTAAGATATATTAGTAGTTATGTTATGAGAACAACAGGTCGTTGTAGTATAGTGGTGAGTATTCCCGCCTGTCACGCGGGTGACCCGGGTTCGATCCCCGGCAACGGCGTTTTTTATTAATATCATCCTTTTTTCCTTTTTACGATTTGCTATATGAAATTTTGTTGACCGGTTATGACTTACGAATTGGTCTACAGGCGAAGCTCTCAACTGGGTTTTTATATTCTTTTCAAAAATATTTATTTCAAGTAGAAAGTGATTAGTAGGGCTCACTATTTCTTTTCTATTAATTTTTATTTTTCTTAAGAAAATATTTCATAACAAAATTTTAAAAACAAAAATAAGTTTTAACTCATTTCATAACAACTATTTCATTTTTTAGTTTTAAAAATTAAGCTCATAAACACTATTTCCATCCATAGATCTCTTGGTTTTGTTATCTACTTTTTAGTAATGTTTTCAAAATCCAAGTCATATTATGAAAATTTTAAAAAAAAATATAGTTGAAAGAAATTATTTTTATTTTTTAAATTTGATTAAGAATTCAAATGTTTTCTTAAAAATAGAGAAAAAACCATTAAAAATTGTGAAAGCACACAAGTACAATTTTTAAAAACAAAAATCAAATAGTTACGGCCTCGTTTAATAACCATTTAGTTTTTTATTTTTTGTTTTTGAAAATTAAGGCCTATAAATACTACTTTTACCCATGACTTTCCTTGTGATCTTATCTACTTTTTAGATGTATTTTAAAAAATCAAGCCAAAATTTGAAAACTAATGCTATATTTGATAACTATTTGGTTTTTGAAAATTAAGCATAAAAATACCACTTCTACCAATGGATTTCTAATATTTTCTTATCTACTTTGTACCTATGTTTTAAAAAACCAAGCTAAGTTTTGAAAACCAAAAAAAGTAGTTTTTGTTTTTTAAATTTGCTAGAAACTTAAGTGGTACCTCAAGAAAAATGGAAATTATTGTAGGGAAAATGAAGATAAATTGTGAAAAACCAAGCCTAAATTTTAAAAACAAAAAACCAAATGGTTATAAAAAATGACCTACAAAAAGTACTTTAAAAAAACTTATTTTGATTTTTGAAATTTAGCTAAGAATTCAAGTATTTTCTTAAGAAATATATGAATCATTGTAGGGAAGACGAAAACTACCGTAGAAAAATGAAAAAACAAGTACAGTTTTTAAAAACACAAAAATAAAAAACCAAATACTTATCAAACATGGTCTATAAAATAGGGTTTAAATTAACACCATCATTATTTATCATTTTAAGCTCTAATGTACGTGCAATTTAATAAGTATTTAATACACTATTAACTCTAGTTAAAAAAATTAGACAAGCATATTCTATTTTAGTTTAAATAATATGTTTTATTTTAATCCGAATTTAAATAATATGTTATATGTTAGAGATTTAAAATTTTGATATTTTGATTTAGAGTATAATGTTTTAACTAAAGAATATATGATTTATTTATTTTATTAATAAGCAAATGATAAATTTGTCAATCTAAATATAGTTCAATTATTAAGGCATATATATTACCCACTAAAATGTCAGAGGTACAAGCTGAACTCAAACAAAAAAAAAGAATTTTATTCAACATCATAATATAACACTGATGTATTTTTAAAAATTAGCGCATTTTTTCTACTAAGATATTTACAAAGATAATTTTCATAATTAATTGGTAGTTTCCTAATGTGCTATCCGTAGGCTTATTTATTGCTAGATTTATGTTAATTTCATAGCTTTGATGTGTTTTAATCATTAAATTTCAGGTTAAGAGCTTAAACAAAACATTTAGAGACATTTTGGATCACTCGGGATCAAATCGGGGCTTTTTGAAGCTTAAAATAACATCAAATAGAAGTAGAAGGACCATTCCAAGTAGTAGACCCGAGGTGATGGCATTGCAACGCCGTGCTTGCTATTTTTGTGCGTAGAAGACCCATTCCGATAGTGTTGCAACGCTGCCTTGCACCGTCGCAACACTATCTCGATAAGAAAATCATCTTGAAGGATCGTGGCGAGGGTGTTTGCGCCGGATCGATAAGGACCTTGCGCTTAAGGTAGCGGCGTTGCAACGCTGCCGATACTTTCCATGTATGCCTACTGCCTAGGGCACGACGTTGCAACGCTGTGCCGATTGCACTATAAATACACCACTTTGTTCAACATTCAAAGGGAGCTGAATTTGATAGTTTTTGTACCCTACTTTCGAAATACACTATCTAAGAGGAGAAAGAAAAGCATTCCTTGGGAACCAAAGCATTCGTGGAGGTTCGAGATCGTGACGGGATCTCGGGGACGAGGGATCGACATCGACATATAAGTTTATTTTCTCTTTCTTTTAGATTGTAACACCATTTTAAAGACGTTTCTATAACTTTCGCTTGGTTTTATTGTGATTTAGAGTGGCTAAACGTTGTAGGTAGGATTTGATTTGCATGTTTAAGACTTGTTTGCTTATGTATTGAACTATGTTTTGTTATTTATTTTTGGCAATTTGCTTTTCAATTCTTTGATCTTGTTGGTTTAAGTGGACTCGAGAGAAAGAAACTTAGATTAGAGCAAAGTTGTCAAAACTCTTAGAAGTCTGGCATGAGAATGACCTAGAAGTATAAGGGAAACACATAAAGAAGTTGCTTAATGTTGTGCATAACTTTTAAAATTCATAAGGAAACTTTAGAATTTATCGTGTGTGCGAGGCTCATTAAGAATCGAGAGATTTTCTTGAGTATTTTCACTTCTTGTTTATAAATTGATTACGTTAGTTTATTGCATGTGTTAAATAAGGTTTTAACTTGTGAAGTCAATTTCCTCCAATTCTATCATATTCGTGTCTCCAACGTTTCTTTATCTTTTTATCTTTATTATCATTATCTATTCATGTTTTGTTGCTTTAACTAAATTGAGAATAAGTATCTTAATAATTAATTAATCTAGAAACCCATTCCCGAGGACGATACTTAGAACTTTAAAATCATTGTACTAAAACTTGACTCATACACTTGCGGTATTGCAATATGATTTTACGCAAAATGTTTTTGGCGTTGTTGCCGGGGAACGACGATTATTTAGATTAATTGATATTAGGAGAAAATTCAAGATTTTAGACTAAAGTTTGTTTTTCCTTTTGTGTTCTCCTTCCCTTATTTGTTTTCTTCGTGTGTTTGTTGTTTGTTTCCTTATTTGTCTTAATTTAGTTTTGTGTGTTTTTGAGTCTTTGTCTCCTATTTTGGTTGTGTTGAATTTTGTGTAAAAGTATATATTTGAATTGTTGTGAGCTAAAGTATGACTTTTCATGATTTTAATTCCTCGCCAATGTACTATCCCTCCCAAGACTTTAGGTATGTGAATCATAATTTTTTTGGATACCAAATGTGTGATATTAACCATTCTGAATCTATAATTTATGAAAATTCTTTTGATGGTGATCATATAGGCGTTTGGAACAAAAAAAAATTTCTACCCCGACCAATCTTTAGAAAATTCTTCTCTTGTGGATTTATTAATGGAATATACTTAAGAGTTGAGAATTAAAAATTTGTTTCATGTTGAATTAGAAAGTTTGGATAAGTTAGAAGCTAAAGTGGTAGAACTTGGGGCAATAATACATGGAAGGACTCATTATCCTCAATCAACTGGTAGTAGAACCCCTTAAGGCCCTACATGAATAAATTCTTATTCTTGTCACTGAGGAAGAGCAACCTAGGAGGACTTATGCATATGATAGTGAGGATGAGTTGGAGGAGACTGAAACACACCAGAAACAGGTTTGTGAGGTAGACAATGGTAATGCAATCACTTCTATAGAAGGAATTCAGGTGATAGATTCTGAGGCTGAAAAGTCTCCCCTCCCTTTATCTCCAAAAATTTCCTTTAATCTGATAACCATTTCTCCTATACTCACGAATCTTAAAATTTTGATTTTTGTTCTTTTATTTCATTAAACAAAAATGCCAAAAATAATTTTCATTCAAGTACCAAAGAAAAACAAGATAACCTTTTAGACTAGAAGGCTATATCGATTCAAGCAAGAAGGGCCCGAAAAAATATGAGCAATTTTACGTGCCTTGATGTCAATCATGGGTCCAGTCTAGCTAAAGACGTGAAAGAAAGCGCTTCTTGGGAGACAACCCAAGCTTTAAGTTTTAGTTTTTTGTCATTATTTTTTTTTATTTTAGTCATTTGCTTTATTAGGTTGCTGTTGATGCCACCCCTCGTTGAAACCCATGCTCCCGTTCAGTGGAACTTCAACTCACGTGTCTTGGCTATCCAAGGAACTCAGAAAATAATGAAGATCTCTATGACTCAGGACATTATTGTTCACTCGTCTTGTACTTGTTTTGAACTTATTTTTGCAAACATTGAGGACAATGTTTAGTTTAAGTTTGGGGGTGAGATGTTCTTTATCTGTTGTGACTGTCCTGAGTATGTGTTGAATTGTTGATTGATCTTATGCATAAGTTGTTGGCATGTATGCCCTAAAACTTGTGTAATTTTGATCAAAGAAATAAAGAGTTATTTGTTTTGATAAAATTAAAGTCTTGCTTTATAAATCCAATAAACTAAGCACCAAGGTTATAATATATATCTTGAACATCAGTGTAGTGGACACTATTTGGATTGTGTTCAAGAATATAACCTAAATGGTCTATGGTATAAGAATGAGGTTGGAAACCTCATTCTGGTAACACCATCGATGCGACCCACTTTGTAATTAGTACAAATGAGGTAATCCAACTCATTCATGTAGTTGACATGCGAGTAGGGACATCCTGTATGAAGAGTTCATACAAGACCGGACCGCAAATTATTAGTCTAACCAATGTAACACCGTCAACAGGATAAGACTAGTAATTTATAGATGGACATTAGTGACTCGACCTAAATCCTGAGCGAGTTAAGAACTCCTGCTTATAGGGGTTTATCCTTAGACTAGTATGGGTGAGAGTGGCATGTAGCCGACTCAATAAGCCTACCTTCTCAGGGACAGAACCTCGTAGATAGCTGAGAACTTAACTGTGCAAGATGGAATTCACTCATTCTTACACTAAGGAATTAGATAGGTTGTTCCCCAAGAAGCCCGACTCAGTCTTGAACAACGGGGCCCTGCCCTCTATGAGGGTATGAGTCTATGGTAGGACCTTAGACTTGTTGTTCATTAGAGGATCAGTGGTGCTTAAGGAACAAAGAGATGATCACAGGGGTAAAACGGTAATTTGACCCAGCTGTGATCACGAACATCCTGTGAATGGTCGACTCATGGGTAATGACTATATCAGTGGACACAATATAATTTATAGTGAGGAGAGTGCAACTACAAGTTTATAGTGGACTGACTTGTAGTTAATGAATATTGATTAGCTGGATCAAAGAGTTTGATCAGTTAATTTCACATCATTGGAGCTCATGAACTGTAGGTCCATTAGGTCCCTCCGTTGGCTCAACATGGTAATATTGAGGGTATAAAATTAGGAATGAAATTGAAGTGTTCAATTTCATACATGAGGTGTTATATCAATTATATATGATATAATTGATATAATATATAGTTTTAATGTGAATTAGATTCACACATAAACCATATACTAATGAGAGAATAAAGGAAGGGTAGGATGGTCATTTCCATCCTATTTTCCTATATATATGATTGCATGAGATGCAACTAAAGGAAGGGATTTTAGAGCCTTTGTTGTGTTGTTGGAAAAGTTCCAAAACACAAACCTCTCTCTCTCACAACATCTCATCTCACCTAAAGGGAACCCACATTCCTCCCTCACCTAGAGAACAACGGAGAAGATCCAGTGGTCGTGTCTTCATCTGTTCGTGTTCCAGTTGCTGAGATCGTGATCGTGGGAGAAAGGAGCACTTGAAGAAAAGTTCTTCAAAGGTATATTTCTTGTTGTCCATATTCTATTTTTATTCTTAATCTAGTTGTTTTAGTTCTTGAATGTAATCGTTGTAACGAAATTGAGAACGCGCAATTCACAATCGCTTCCGCTGCGAGATTCGATTCCCTTCAATTGGTATCAGAGCCCAATTGCATTCTTGATTTACATTCTGGATTTTTCAAGAACGAGGTGGGATTTACTGTTTTGCATGAGATGTATGAACGGTTTTCAAATTAGATGTTTTCGATTTTGGCACTTAGATTTACAATTTTTTCATTGAATCGTTCAATGTAAGGGCGCGGTGTTTTGAGAAATTTTAATTGTAAATCGAGTCTGTAAGTCCGTGTTGATCGAGGCAAAGTGGTTGCTGAGAAAATCGGAGCGAAAACAAGCAAGAATTGGAGAATTCATGTTGTTGTTTGTGTGCAGCGTTGCAACGCTGTTCATTGGCGTTGCAACTCTGCGCTTGTGGAAGGGAGCGCAGAGAGGCAGCGAGTGTTGCAGCGGCTAACTGCCGGCGCGGCGTTTCAACCGTGAGAAAGGACAAAGCTGCGGCGTTGCTTGCGTGGTATCGCGTTGCAACGCGCACAAAGCGTTTCACGCGATGGAGCAACGGGCAGATTTCAGTTTTTATTATATATAATAAATATAAAAACGTTTTATTTTATTTATATTTAATTTATTTAATTTTAATTAATATAATTAGATTATATTAATTAAAATTGAATTTAGGGTACCAAAATTGGTCTAATTTTGCTATTTAAATTATGTAATTGTTGTGTAATTATTGTCATGCATAATGTATGCTTTTATTTTAGAAATCTCACTTTAGGTTAAGCATTTTCATGCATCATTTATAATATAAAGAGTTATATTATATAGTTTGCGTGATTAATTAATATAAAGTTGTTATATTAATTTATGGACAACATTGACATGCATTATATATCATGAGATGATTATGTTATGAATGTCTTATTATTCATGTGATGAATGATCAAGCACTATAACATAATATGCATGTCACCTAAGGTTAATTATTAGTTTTAAAATGTTTAAAACTTGGAAATAATAGACCTTAGGTTATCTAGTTCTAATTAGATTAGAATTAGGAACCAAGTAATTTATAAGCTATGATTAAAAGAGGAACTCTGTCTAAGGAAGGTTCTGTCTAAGTTGTGGTATTTAAGCTGACGGAAACGGAACACCACTACCTGGGAACTGGCATGGGAGTGAAATTTTATCAGAGAGTTTATAAATTACAGTAGCGTCAGCGGGTTTATTAAGGGGTTAATAAACTAGAAATCATAGGTTTAATATAAAGAGTTATATTAACAAACTTAGGATAAAATCAATATAAGAGTTATATTGATTATCGATATAAGAGTTATATTGATAGAGTTAGGTAAAACTATTAGTCGGGTTTTAGCCTAAGTAAGATTCCTATAACTTTAAAGTATCCAGTGGGAGGAAAAGTGTATATGATACATATTTTTCACCTGAGACTCATACTTAGCCTCGTGGCGCAAATGGGAGCGTCCCCCTTCGGATGGTGTTTGTATGAGTCAATATCAAGGTGAATGGAGAGGGTACTTATAGTGAGTGGGAGCAGGTTTAGTGAAAAACAAAATCTACGGTCTCTTTTGTCGGTTTACACCGTTAGACCACCATGGTCAGCCTCCTAGTTTGGCCTAGACCAGGCAATCCCTTCGGAGGGCTTGATCATAGGGGATCAAACATAGTAGACACCCGAAAGGGATAAAGATTTCCTTAGTCTGTTTTTCAAACTAGTCCTCCCTTCGGCGGATTTTATTGGATGGAGAATTTGGGATCTAAAGACAGAGGGTTACACTCACGAGGTACATAAGTTGTGTGTATATCGACTAAAAATGGTAACTAAAGCCTATAGGAATAAGAGTTATTCTGACATTAGGTTTTGGTCAAGAGTGTCTTGATCCAGAGGAGGAGTGTTTTTGATTACCCTTCGGTGTCATACATTCTAAACCTTTGGAGTATCATTGCAAATTATAAATGGCCTGGGAATCATTTGATAATTAGCTAAAACATGATTTGATTAGAGTTATAGCAAGAAACTCATACAAGTTCGTTTGTAAATTTTTTCAGCAAAAATGCCTAGCTCTACTATTTCCTTATTGGGTGCGGAAAAGTTAACTGGAGAGAATATGATGACTTGGAAAAATAAACTCAACACTATATTGGTAGTGGATGATCTGAAGTTTGTGCTCACTGAGGAGTGTCCTCATGTGCCAGGCTCGAATGCGTTACGAAATGTTCGTGATGCACATGATCGATGGATCAAGGCCAATGATAAGGCCAAGGTCTACATGCTGGCAAGTATGTCTGACATATTAGCCAAGAAGCATGAGGGCATGATAACCGCCAAGGAAATCATGGATTCTGTGCATGGTATGTTTGGACAACAGTCCACACAGGCCCGACAGAATGCCCTAAAGTACATATTTAACTCAAGGATGCCAGAGGGTACATCTGTTCGGGATCATGTCCTGGATATGATGGTGCACTTCAACATCGCAGAGTCGAATGGTGCTTCCATCGATGAATCGAGCCAGGTTAGCTTCATTCTGCAAACCCTTCTAGATAGTTTCCTACAGTTTAGAAGTAATGATGTTATG
Source organism: Trichosanthes cucumerina (assembly GCA_036507285.1). Lineage (NCBI taxonomy): Eukaryota > Viridiplantae > Streptophyta > Magnoliopsida > Cucurbitales > Cucurbitaceae > Trichosanthes > Trichosanthes cucumerina. The sequence continues at coordinate 21,232,751 of CM071839.1, read as the reverse complement.
AACAAGCTTACTTTTAATCTTACCTCCTTTCTGAATGAACTCAAGACCTTTCAATCTTTGATGAAAATTCAGGGATCAAAAGGTGAGGCAAATGTTGTCAGTAGGAGTTATCACAGAGGTTCGACCTCTGGGACAAAAACAGTGGCTTCATCTTTTTCTAACCTGAAAGGGAAGAAGAAGAACATGAAAAATGTTGGTAAAAGGAAACAAGCTGACAAAGTTACAGCCCAGAAGGACAAGAAAGTCAAAGAAGCAGGGAATTGATTCATGACAGCAGCTACAGAAATGAGAGATAACACTCCGACTTGGAAATGAAGAAGTCGACTCAGCTGTAGCAGTAGGCACGATGAAGCTTTATTTTGGCAAGAAATATATGTTGTTGGACAATATATTAGTGATATCAGGGTTTACTAGAAACCTTATTTTAATTTCTTGCCTTATAGAATAATGTATTTTTGTTTCCTTTTCTATGAATAAAGTGTTTATTTTGAAGAAAGGTATAGAAATATGTTCAGCTTCATTAGAAAATTGGTTGTATGTTTTAAGGCCTAATTCAGTCAAAATGGTTTTGAACACTGAATTATTTAAAACTGAAAACGCATAAACTAAGAAACGTAAAATTTCTCCTAAAGAAAATGCTCATTTTTGGCATCTAAGATTGGGTCACATTAATCTCAATAGGATTGAGAGATTGGTAAAGAATGGACTTCTAAATAAATTAGAAGAAAATACTTTTCTTGTATGTGAATCCTGCCTAGAGGGCAAAATGACTAAAAAACCTTTTAGTGGAAAAGGTTATAGAGCCAAAGACCCTCTTGAGCTTATACATTCAGACATTTGTGGTCCGATGAATGTTAAAGCCAGGGGAGGATATGAATATTTCATCTCTTTTATAGATGATCATTCTAGATTTGGGTATATTTACCTAATGCACCACTAGTCTGAAGCACTTGAAAAGTGTAAGGAATTCAAGACTGAGGTTGAAAATCAATTAGGTAAAACTATTAAAACACTTCGATCGGATCGAGGTGGAGAGTACATGGATTTAAAATTTCAGAACTATATGATAGAATATGGAATTACATCCCAACTCTCAGCTCCCTGTACACCACAACAAAACGGTGTATCGAAAAGGAGAAATAGAACCTTGTTAGACATGGTTCGATCAATGATGAGTTATGCTCATCTCCCTAGTTCCTTTTGGGGTTACGCAGTGGAGACTGTAGTATACATTTTGAACAATGTGCCCTCAAAAACTGTTTCTGAAACACCTTTTGAACTCTGGAAATGACGTAAAGCTAGTTTATGTCATTTCAGAATTTGGGGTTGTCTAACACATGTGCTTGTGACAAATCCAAAAAAGTTGGATTCACGTTCAAAGATATGCCTATTCGTAGGATACCCAAAAGAAACAAGAGGTGGTTTATTTTATGATCCTAAGGAAGATAAGGTTTTTGTGTCGACAAATGCCACTTTCTTAGAGGAGGACCACATAAGGGACCACAAGCCAAGAAGTAAAATTGTGTTGAGTGAGTTAGACGGAACAATAACAAAGGTTGCTAATAAAACTAGTACGTCAACAAGAGTTGTTGATACTAGTTTGTCTAGTCAAGAGAGTCCATCTCAAGAGTTGAGTATGCCTCGACGTAGTGGGAGGGTTATAACACAACCTGACCGTTAAATGAGTTTATCTGAAACCCAAGTTGTTATACCAGATGACAACTGCGAGGATCTATTGACTTATAATCAAGCGATGGTTGACAAAGACAAAGGGGTAATAGCCATGGACCAAGAAAAGGAGTCTATGTACTTCAATTATGTTTGGGATCTTGTAGATAAGCTTGATGGAGATCTGATCTCCTTGAGCAGCGGAAACGTGATTGGGATCGTTAATATGCTTAATTGTTTTGATTGAAACAAAAATCAGTACATTGATAAATACAGAACAAGCATGAAATTCTAATTCTATTAGACATGGAAAATAGCATACATACAAACATATTAAGTTTAACAATTAAACTATAAAGAGAGGTGAATAAATTACCTTTGTAGACTCGCAACAACTCCTTGCTCCAAAGAAATTCCAGTAAATCAGCAACACAGCAACTCTTTGTTTTTCAAGCAGGAACACTACCACTTGGAAAACCCTCTATATCTCTGAGTTCTACTTAGATCCTCCTTGGTGGAAAGGATTCCAACTTTTTGAAGAGCTTTTTGGAATGAGAGTGAGTTAGAGAGAGAGCAATACTCCTATTGCATCAAATCGATCAATGCACACCCCTTCTCCCTGTTAAGCTATCGATAGGGAGAAGGAAGGGATAGTGGGAACGTGTCTGGAAGACACGTTCCCTTACTTTATTATTATAATAATAATAATAATAATAATAATAATAATTAAATCAAATTTAATTATTAATTCAAATAATACAAATTAAATATCATATATTTAATTTGGATTAAATCTCATTTAATCATATTACCCCTTTAACCTATAATTTTAATGTACAACCAGTGCACATTAAATTTTATCCCATAATTTGCAAATGTGAATCACATTCACATTTAATATAATATTTGAACTCTTTCAAATATTCAATTCTCTCATATAATTTAATATGAATCATATTCACATTAAATTTATAATATATAGTTCCAAAACTATATATTATATTGTATCAATATACATTAAGTTTATTCCCTAATGAATTTGAACATTTCAAATTCTAATGATCTAAGAACCCTTTACGAGCTAGAAGGTGGACCTGATGGACCTACAGATCAGAAGCTCCAACGATACAAGATTGCTCGGTTAATCTCATTAACCTCCCAATCAACATTCGTTAACTGCGGGAACACTCCAATAAAGTCCTACAGCTGCACTCTTCTCATTGCAGATATATTTCTGTGTCCATGGATATTAACCAATAACAGCAAGTCAATCCTTCACGAATGTTTATAACACCAGCTGGGTCAAATTACCGTTTTACCCATGGGTTACATCTTGTGCCTTAAGTACCAGTGCTCCTTTAATGAACAATTTGTTTGTGGTCCTACCAACAAACAGAGTCCCTCTCGGGCCAATGAGAGGGTCGGGCCCTTTGTTCAAGTCCCAGAGACACCACTTAAGGGAACATTCCTCTACTTACCCTAGTAGGCGGGAAGGAGTGAATTCCATCTTGCTAAGGTAAGTTCCCAGCCGCTCACTCGGTCTTGTCCCCAAGAAGGTAGGCATATTGAGTCGGCGAATCTGGCCACTCTCACCCATACTAGTCAAAAGACAATCCCTCGCGCATGGAGTTCGTAAACTGCTCAGATTGAGATCAAGTTGCCTAGGTCATCCTAGTGAAATAGAAACCTAACTAGTCAGCTGAGTTACTGACTAGAGATTACTATTTCGTGGTCTGGTCTTATGTAATCTCATTACATAGGATATCCCTACTCACATGTTATCTACACGAACACGTTAGGATCACAGTGTTTGTATCAAATACAAAGTGGGCCACATCCATAGATTAACCGGGGTAAGGTACCCAAACCTTATCCCCTACCTATAGACCCTTTAGGTTGTATCTTGAACCGAGATCCATTTTATGTACATTACATTCAGTTAAAGATCCATTTAACAACCTTGGATGTTTAGTTTATGGGATTTAGGGTTTAAATAAAGGTAAACTCGTAGATAACGAACAATAACACATTATTGAAATAATAACACTTTATTACAATAATTAGAACATAATTACAAACTACGAGTTTTAGGGAACAAATCCCCAACAAACTCCCACTTGAACTAAAACTCTAGTGGGGTACATCATAATCTAAAACAGTGGTTACAAGAGATAGAAATACAATAAACGAGGGCATCCATATACCCCATTACATATCTCTCATTTGCCCTAGATTAGCCTATGTACATATCTCATAGACCCAGACTGTCCAGATGACCCTCGAACACTTTAGCCGTGAGAGTCTTTGTAAACGGATCAGCAATATTGTGCTCGGCGATTTTTCGTATTTATCACATCTCCTCGTTACACTATTTCTCATATCAGGTGATACTTCCTCTCGATGTACTTACCTCGCTTATGGCTGCGAGGTTCCTTCGAATTGGCTATCGCACCACTGTTGTCACAGTATAAGGTGATGGGAGATTCCATATTTGGAACAACTTCCAAATTAGTAAGGAATTTCCTTAGCCAAAGCGATCTCTCTTTAGTCACAAGCAAATGACATACTCAACCTCCATTGTGGAGTCAGCGATGCATCCTTGCTTGATGCTTCGCCATACTATAGCTCCCCCGCTAAGGGTGAAAACTGATCCCAATGTGGATTTTCGAGAATCCTTATCGGTCTAAAAATCCGAATCAATGTATCCAGTAAGGATCAAATCCTTAGACCCATACACAAGCATATAGTCCCTCGTTCTCCTTAGATACTTGAGGATATTTTTAACTGTTGTCCAGTGGTCTAACCTGGATTGGGTGGTACCTCACCGACTATTCCCATTTGCATAACAAATGTCCGGCCTCGTGCACAGCATAGCATACATTAAGCTACCTACTGTAGAGGCATAAGTAATATGTCTCATATCCTCAACTTCTTGAGGTGTCTTGGGACACTGTTCCCTAGACAGATGAACTCCGTGCCTGAAGGGTAATAAACCCCTCTTGGAATTCTGCATCGAATATCTGGACAACATTTTGTCGATATAAGACGCTTGAAAAAGTGCTAGCGTTCTGTTCTTGCGATTCCTAAATATCTGAATCCCAAGAACATACTGCGCCTCTCCCAAATCTTTCATTTGGAATTGGGTTGCCAGTCAATTCTTTATGTCAGTGAGGTATCCTACATCATTCCCAATGAGTAGGATATCATCCACATAAAGTACTAACAAAGCTACTTTGTCGTTGATGATCCTCTTGTAAACACAAGGCTCATCAACGTTGTTGTTCGTTGTGTATTCTGTGGATTCTTAAAATTAGGTGGGTCGTTTCAAATTCATGAGATGAAATTGTGGTTTGCGTTTTTGGATGTTTACGATTTTTGGCACTAGAATAGATTTACATTCAATGTTGATGAGATCAATGTAAAGGCCTAGTGTTTTGGGCATTTTTTTATGTAATCGAGTCTGTAAGTCCGTGTTGTTCGTGGCATGAGATGTCGTGAAGAAATCAGAGCGAAAACGGGCAAAATTTCGACGAAAAACGAGCAAGGAGTTGTTGTTTTGTCGATGGCGTTGAGACGTTGTTCATTGGCATCTCAACGCTGTCCATGCTGTTGGAGGCGCACTGCAGGCACAGCGTTGCGACGCCATCGGGCGTTGAGTACGCTCAGTGCAATGTTGAACGCAGCAACGTTGTGTCGCTGCCCACAGCGTTGCAACGCTGTCGCGTAGTGGACAGTTCCAGCGAGCGTTGCGCGTGACGTGCATGATTGGTGGTTATGGGACATAGTGCGGCGGTTCGAGACCCAACAGCTGGACGTTTTTGTTTTATTTTTATTTTAATTGTAAAATTTGTTTTTTAAATGTATTTTATTAATTATTTTAATGTTAATTAATTTAATTTTATGTCCCTACGGTGCCAAAAATCGGTCCAATAATGCTATTTAATTATTTTATGCATGTGATGTATGATTTAATTATTTCTATGTGCATAGAGTATGCTATATAGATTTAAAATCCCACCTTAGGTTAAACATTTCATGCATCATATTTATATTATAAGAGTTATAATATATAGTTTGCATGATAGGATTATATTATAAGAGTTATAATATAATGTTTGTATGATTTAATTTATTTAATATAAGTGTTATATTTTTAAATTAAAAGCATGCTCATGCATTTAATTCATGTGATGAATGTATGTTATAGTATAGTATTATTCATGTGATGAATGATCAAGCACTATAACATAGAAATACATGAAACCTAAGTTAATTATTAGTTTTAAATGGTTTAGAACTTGAATAATTAGACTTAGGTTTTCTAGTTCTAATAAGATTAGAATTAGGAAATCTAATATGACCTTTGAATGGAGATTGATAAGTAACTCTTTCTAAGGAAGGTTTTGTCTAACGCTGGGGTATTTAAGTTGACGCTTTGCGGAACACCCCTATCTGAGAACCGACCTGGGAGTGAATTCGGTCCGGAGATTCTTAGGTTATATTCTCGTGAGTGTCGTTAATTAAGAGTTAATTAATTTACTCACATAGACCTCAGTTAATAATGTGATTATAGACTTAGGCTAATCCAATATAAGAGTTATATTGGTAGACTTAGGTAAATTTTAGCCAGTTTATCTAGGTCAATCCCGATTAATTTAAAGTGCTGAGTGGGAGGAAATAAAGTGTATGAGATACATTTATTTTTCCATCCACAAATCTCCGTTAAATTCGCACCGTGAGACCCATGCTCGACCTCGTTGCGCAAATGGGAGCGTCCCCCTACGGGTGGCATTTGTATTGGTCAATATCAACGTGAATGGAGAGAGTACTTATAGTGAGTGGGAGCGGGACCTGTGAAAATGGGACCCACAGTCTCTTCTTTTGATTCACACCGTGAGACACCTATGATCCGCCTGCTAGTTTGGCCTGGACCAGACAATCCCTACGGAGGGCCTTGATCATGGGAGTTGGAACACCGTGAATTCCCAAAAGGGATACGATTTTCTTGTTGGTTTTCCTTCTTAGTCCTCCCTACGGCGGCTATTGTTTGGACGGATACTTGGAAATTTAAAGATTGAGGGTGACACTTACATGATTCATTAAGAGTTAATGGATTCAGACCGAAAAATGGTAACTGGATGCCTAATCGAATAAGAGTTATTCTGGTATTAGGGTCTGGTCGAGAAAGTCTCGTCTTAGAGGAGGAGTGGGTTTGTCTACCCTACGGTGGTGGTCATTCTAAACCTTTAGGGTATCATTGCAAATTTTGAATGACCTAGAGATCATAGGATAAAAATTTGCTAAAACCTAATTAGATTTTCAAAAGTTTTTGCGAGACTAATACAAAGTTTTTCATTTTTCAGCAACATAATGTCAAACGCTTTTAACGCTCCTTTAACTTCCGTTAAGTTAGTCGGCGATAATATTTCGTGGAAAAACAATATAGACACGATTTTGGTAAATGACGACCAAGAGTTCGCGCTCACTGAGGAGGGTCCTCAGGTGCCCGTTTCAACAGTCCTATTCAACCATCTACAAACTTTCCAGTCCTTGGTGCAAACTAGGGGACAGGAAGCTGAGGCAAGTGTTGCCTTAAGATCTTTTCACAAGGGTATGACCTCTGGGACAAAGTTTGTAGACTCTTCAGGCCCTAAAGGGAAGAAGGAGAAGTTGAAGGAAGTTAAGGTTGACCGCGCTGTCGTCCTAAAAGGCAAAGAAATCAAGGATGTTTCCAGAAAGTGTTTCAATTGCAACGGGGATGGACACCTGAAAAGGAGTTGTCCCAAGTTCCTTGATGAAAAGAAGAAGACGGGTAAATGTGATTTACTTGTCACAGAAACTTTTTTAGTGGAGAGTAATGACTCTGCTTGGATATTGGATTCAGACGCCACTAACCATGTTTGCTCTTCTTTTCAAGGATTAAGTTCCTGGAAGAGGCTACAAGAGGGTGAGATAACAGTCAGGGTTGGATCCGGAGAAGTTGTCTCAGCTGCAGCGATAGGCACGGTGAAACTGTTTTTTGGCGGGAAGTATTTATTATTTGATAATATGTACATAGTTCCTGGGTTTACGAGAAACCTAGTTTCTATATCCTGCCTATTAGAATAAAATATTTCCGTTTCTTTCAAAAGTAATAAAGCGTTTATTTCTCGAAATGGAAATTTGATTTGTTCTGCTTTGCTTAAGAGCAATTTATATGTTTTGAACCCTAATTCGGTCAAAAGTGTTTTGAATACCGAATTGTTTAAAACAGCAGAAACGCGAACTAAGAGAGTAAAAGTTTCTCCAAAAGAAAGTGTCCATCTTTGGCATCTACGGTTAGGCCACATTAATCTCAATAAGATTGAGAGACTAGTGAAGAGTGGACTTCTAAGCGAATTGGAAGAAAACTCTTTATCGGTATGTGAGTCATGCCTTGAAGGCAAAATGACCAAACGTTCTTTTAGTGGAAAAGGATATAGGGCCAAGGAGCCCCTTGAGCTTATACATTCTTACCTCTGTGGTCCGATGAATGTTAAAGCACGAGGTGGTTACGAATACTTCGTATCTTTAATAGATGACTATTCGAGATATGTGTACATTTACCTAATGCATAGGAAGTCTGAAACTCTTAAAAAGTTCAAGACTAAGGTTGAGAACCTGTTAGGTAAAACTATAAAAACACTTCGATCGGATCGAGGTGGAGAGTATATGGACACTTAATTCCAAGACTATATGATAGAACATGGAATTACGTCCCAACTCTCAGCACCCGGTATGCAACAACAGAATGGTGTATCGGACAGGAGAAACAGAACCCTGTTGGACATGGTTGGGTCGATGATGAGCTATGTTCGTCTCCCTGATTCTTTTTGGAGTTACGCAGTGGAGACTGCAATTTACATTTTGAACACAGCTCCGCCAAAAAGTGTTTGTGAAACACCTTTAGAACTCTGGCATGGTCGTAAAACCAGTTTATGTCATTTCAGAATTTGGGGATGCCCGACCCATGTGTTGGTGTCAAACCCGAAGAAGTTAGAACCCCGTTCAAAGTTGTGCCTCTTTGTAGGTTACCCAAAAAAGACTAGAGGTGGTTTCTTTTATGATCCTAAGGATAATAGGGTGCTTGTGTCGACAAACGCCACATTTCTTGAGGAAGACCACATCAGGGATCACTTACCAAGGAGTAAGATTGTGTTAAATTAAATGGACAGTACATCAGCAAGAGTTGCTGATGGTGCTAGTACGTCAACAAGTGTTGTTGATCCTAGCTCGTCTAGTCAAGTCCGCTCCCAAGAGTAGGGAATGCCTCGACGTAGTGGGAGGGTTGTGAGACAGCCTGAATGTTACATGGGTTTAGCTGAAACCCAAGTCGTCACTCCTGATGATGACTGTGAGGATCCATTGACCTATCAGACAATGGTTGACGTTGACAAAGACGAATGGATTAAAGCTATGGACCAGAAAATGGAGTCGATGTACTTCAATTTCGTCTGGGAGCTTGTGAACCAACCAGATGGGGTAAAACCTATTGGTTGCAAGTGGATCTACAAGCGTAAACGTGGCATTGATGGGAAGGTGCAGACCTTCAAAGCTCGACTAGTGGCAAAGGGTTTTACCCAGGTGGAAGGGGTTGACTATGAGGAAACCTTTTCACCTGTTCCCATGGTAAAGTCGATTAGAATCCTTCTGGCCATTACCGCATATTATGACTATGAGGTATGGCAGATGGATGTCAAGACCGCCTTTCTGAATGACAACCTTGACGAGACCATCTACATGGACCAGCCCAAGGGGTTCATTACCCAAGGCCAAGAGCAAAGAGTTTGCCGGCTTAAAAGGTCTATTTATGGACTGAAACAAGCCTCGAGGTCTTGGAATATAAGGTTTGATGAGGCTATCAAATCTTATGGCTTTGATCAAAATGTTGACGAGCCTTGTGTCTACAAGAAAATCGTCGATAATACTGTCGCATTTCTAATATTGTATGTGGATGATATCCTTCTCATTGGGAATGAGATAGAATTTCTTACTGACATTAAGGAAGGGTTGGCTTCGCAATTCCAAATGAAAGATTTGGGAGAGGCACAGTATGTTCTAGGTATCCGCATTGTCAGGAGCAGGAAAGAGCAGTAACGCTAGCCATGTCTCAAGCGTCTTATATTGACAAGATGTTGTCTAGATATAAGATGCAGAACTCCAAGAAGAGCTTGCTGCTTTTCAGGCATGGGGTTCACCTGTCTAAGGATCAATGTCTTAAGACGCCTCAAGAGGTTGAGGATATGAGACGAATCCCCTATGCTTCAGCTGTAGGGAGCCTGATGTATGTCATGCTGTGTATTAAGCCCGACATCTGTTATGCAGTTGGGATTGTCAGTAGGTATCAATCCAATCTAGGATTATATCAATGGACAGCCGTAAAGGCAATCCTCAAGTATCTTAGGAGAACGAGGAACTACAACCTTGTGTATGGGAGTTAGGATTTGATCCTTACGGATACACTGATTCTACCTTTCAGACCGATAAGGATTTTAGGAAATCCACTTCGGGGTCAGCCTTCATTTTGAATGGAGAAGCTTTAGTGTGGCGAAGCATCAAGCAAGGATGCATTGTTGATTCCACGATGGAAGCCGAGTATGTTGCGGCTTGTGAAGCTGCAAAGGAAGTTGTTTGGCTCAGGAAGTTCATGACGGATTTGAAAGTTGTTCCAAATATGAACTTGTCGATCACGTTGTTCTGTGACAAACAATAGTGGTGCAGTAGCCAACTCGAGAGAACCTCAGAGTCATAAAAGGGGCAAGCATATAGAGCGTAAGTATCACTTGATACGGGTGATTGTGCACTGTGGAGACGTGACAGTCATGCAGATAGCTTCGGAGTACAACGTTGCTGATCCATTTACAAAGGCCCTCACGGCTAAGGTGTTTGAGTGTCACCTAGAGAGTCTAGGTTTTCGAGTGCTTCCTAACTAGGGCAAGTGGGAGTATTGTAAAGGGGTATTCAATGCCCTAGTTTATTGTATTACTTTATTGTATTACTTTACTATACATTTGAGAAATGTATCATGTACTCCACTAGCTTAGTCCAAGTGGGAGTTTGTTGGGATGTATGTCCTCATCTCGTGTAGTTTGTAATATTCCAAGTTGTAAATAAATAAGAGTTATTTATTTGAACTTTGTATTATAAATAAGAGTTATTTATTTTGAACTTTGTGTCTCGCATTATTCATAAACTTAATCCAATAAACTAAGCTCCAGGGTCATTGCATTATGAGAGAAGTAAGAACTTGAACGGTGTGTAGTGGACACGCATGGAGGATCACGTTCGAGTTAATGACCCGAACGGTCTACAGTATATGGATAGGGTTGGAGACGTAATCCTGGATACACTGTGGATACGACCCGCTTTGTATTAGATACAAACGAGGTGATCTGACTCGCTCATGTGGTTGACATGCGAGTGGGGGCATCCTGTGCAATGAGATTGTACATGACTGGACCGTAAATTATTAGACTTACTGATGTAACACCGTTAACAGTATAGAGTTAATAATTTCGTAGATGACCATTAGTGACTCGACCTTAATCTTGAGCGTGTCACGGACTCCTATCTGCGGGGGTCTGTCCTTTGACTAGTACAGGTGAGGGTGACCATTGTTGCTCACCCAATATGCCTATCTTCTCAGGGACAGGACCACGCGGGGAGCTGGGAACTTGACTACGCAAGAAGGAATTCACTCGTTCCCGACTTAGGGAAACTAGAAGGGTTGTTCCCTTAAGTGTTGTCTCCACGGCTTGAACAACGGGGCCCCACTCTCTCATTGGCCTGAGAGAGTTGTTGTTTATGGTTGAACCATGCAACGTAGTTGTTCATTAGAGGAGCAGTGGGACTTAAGGAGCAAGAGGTAAACACAGGGGTAAAACGGTAATTTGACCCAACAGTGTCTACGACAACCTGTGAAGGGTCGACTCATGGGTATTGGTTATATCGATGGACACAACTTGTCCTACAGTGATGAGAGTGCAACTACGGGCTTTAGTGGAGTGTTACCGTAGCTGATGAATGTTGAATAACCGGGTCAAAGAGTTTGACAAGTTAGTCTCGGATCATTGGAGCTCGTCACGTGTAGGTCCATTAGGTCCCTCGGTTGGCTCAAATTGGACAAATTGAGGGTTTACAATTTGGTGTAAATTTGAAGTGTTCAAATTCATTGTTTGGGTATTTATGTTATTTATATGAGATATAGATGACATAATATATAGTTTGATGTGAATGAGATTCATAATTCACTATAGTATGGCCTAATTGATTAATTAGTGCTATATGGAGAAATTGAATTGAGAGAAATTAAATTGAATTTGATTCAATTTATAATTCCACATTTATACAAATGAGATTTGTATAATAAGGTATGAGATACCTTATATTATATAATATGCAAATATGATTTGTATATTATATAGTTGTGGTAAAATGGTGATTTGGTGGAGATGTTAACTCCACATCTCACCATTATTTAAAAGCTTTGCAAGAAGCCTTTGGGAACACTTCTTGCCATTTTTTGGATTTTCATCCAAAGAGAGCACGGGTTTTTCTCTCTAGAACTTTCTCAATTCTCCAAAGTTCTCTCCTCACCCAAAACCAAAGGGAGTCCCACTCACTCTCCCTCAACCTCCCGAGAACAACCGAGAAGACCCTTTGGAGGTGTCTCCCTGTTCGAATCGAGGTTTGTGTTCGAGGAGTTCGTTGATTCGAGAGAGATCGTGACCGGAGAATGAGAAAACGTTGAAGAAGATATCTTCAAGAGGTTAGTACCTATTACTTACTGTTTCCTTCTTCTTCTTTGCATGTTTAGCCTAGGATCTATGAGATAGATTCAATTTTAAGATAGGACTTACACAACGGATCAACGACGTTTCACAACGTCTTCCGCTGCGGGAATTCAAAATTCGTTCAAGAGTGTCCTGTGTTGCTCGCTCAATATGTCTACCTTTTCAAGGGCATAACCACGTGGGGAGCTGGGAACATAACTACGTAGGATGGAATTCACTCATTCCCGAGCTAGGAAAACTAGAGGGGTTGTTCCCTTAAGTGCTGACTCTAGGGCTTGAACAACGGGGCCCCACCCTCTCATTGACCCGAGAGGAACGTTGTTTATGGTAGGACTATACAACAAAATTGTTCATTAGAGGAGTAGTGGGACTTAAGGTGCAAGTAGACAGAGGGGTTAAATGGTAATTTGACCCAGATATGACTATGAACAACCTGTGAAGGATCGACTCATGGGTACTGGTTATATCGATGGACACAACTTGCCCTACAGTGAGGAGAGTGCAGCTACGTGGCTATAGTAGAGTGTCCCCATAGTTAATGAATGTTGATTAACCGTATCAAAGAGTTTGATCAGTTAATCTCAGATCATTGGAGCTTATGATCTGTAGGTCCATTAGGTCCCTCGATCGGATCAATTTAGGATTAAATGAGGGTATACAGTTTAGAGTGAATTTGAAGTGTTAAAATTCATGTAAAGGGTATTTATGTCATTTATATGAGATATGATTGACATAATATAGAGTTCAATGTGAATAAGATCATAATAAACTATAGTATAGCCCAATTATGAAATTAGGGCTTATGTTGGAGAAATTGATTTGAGAGAAATAAAATTGAATGCGATTCAATTTTAAATTCCACAATTATAAAAAAGAGATTTTTATAATAACGTATGTGATACCTTATTCTATATAGTATACAAATATCATTTGTATATTATATGGTTGTAGTAAAGTGGTAAATAGGTGGAGATCTTACCTCCACCACATTCCACTATTGAAAGGTGCTTGTAGAAGCACTTATTAGACCATCCTCTCATTTTTGGAATTCCATCAAAAGGTGAAATCTCAATTCTCTCAAATTCTCTCATCTTCTAAATCCAATGTCCAAAGAGAGTCTCACAACTCTCCCTCATCCGTCGGAGAACAACCAAGAAGATCAAGTGGAGGTGTCCCTAGATTAGTGTTGGATTCGTGGTTCGTAGGGGAGAACTAGAGAGATCGTAGAAATCATGATTGGGAGAAGATCAAGTAGAGATCGTGATATGGGTGAGAGTGGCCTGTAGCCGACTCAATAAGCCTACCTTCTCAGGGACAGAACCTCGTAAGTAGCTCAGGACTTAACTATGCAAGATGGAATTCACTCATTCCTACACTAAGGAATTAGATAGGTTGTTCCCTTAAGAACTGACTCCAAGTCTTGAACAACGGGGCCCCGCCCTCTAAGAGGGTATGAGTCTATGGTAGGACCTTAGACTTGTTGTTCATTAGAGGATCAATGGTGCTTAAGGAACAAAGAGGTAATCACAGGGGTAAAACGGTAATTTGACCCAACCGTGATTACGAACAATCTATGAAGGGTCGACTCATGGGTAATGATTATATCAATGGACACAAAATATAATCTACAGTGAGGGGAATGCAGCTACAAGTCTATAGTGGAGTGACTTATAGTTAATGAATATTAATTAACTGGATCAAAGAGTTTGGTCAGTTAATCTCACATCATTGGAGCTCATGAACTATAGGTCCATTAGGTCCCTCCGTTGGCTCAATATGGTTATCTATTGAGGGTTTAAAGTTAGGAATGAAATTGAATTATTCAATTTCATACATGAGGTGTTATATCAATTATATATGATATAATTGATATAATATATGGTTTTAATGTGAATTAGATTCACATATAAACCATATAATAGTGGGAGAATAAATGAGGGATAAGATGGTAATTTCCATCCTATTTCCCTATATATATAGTTGCATGAGAAGCAACTTAAAAAGACCGGATCTCTTGGAGAAACCCTAGTGCATTCTCTCATAGTGTTGGAAAGAGTTCCAACTACATCTTGATAAGATCATATCACCTCACCTAAAAGGAATCCACCTTCCTCCCTCACCTAGAGAACAACAGAGAAGATCCGGTGGTAGTGTCCGTGATCGCTCAGGTTCGTGTTGCTGAGATCGTGATTGTGGGAGAAGGAGCACTTGAAGGAAAGTTCTTCAAAGGTAATATTTTGTTGTCCGACTTGTAGAAATGCATGCTTAATCTAGTTAGATTTGTTTTTTTATTGTAATCCATGTAACTAAATTAAGAACGCGCGATTCACAATCGCTTCCGCTGTGGGATTCAATCGCTTCCGCTGTGGGATTCAATCCCTTCAATTGGTATCAGAGACCAATTGTGTACTTAATTTACATTCTAGATTCATCAAGAACGAGGTGGGATTTACTATTTTTCATGTGATGAATGAACGGTTTGCAATTTAGACATTTTCAATTTTGGCACTTAGATTTACATAATTTCGTTGAATTGTTCAATGTAAGGGCCTATTGTTTTGGGCATTTTATTATGTAAATCGAGTCTGTAAGTCTGTGTCGATCGAGGCAAGGTGGATGCCAAGAAGAACAGAGCAAAAACGAACCAAAACAATGTAGATTGTTGTTGTTCTGTGAATGGCGTTGCAACGTTGTTCATTGGCGTTGCAACGCCACTGCAGCAGGCGCGCGGCTGGGAAGACGACAATGTTGCAATGCTGAGGCGTTGTGCAACGCTTGATATGAGGCGCGCTCCAACGGGCAGAAACATACAAGGTGTAGCATTGCAACGCCGAAGGTGTTTCAGAACTTCTTCAAACGGGCGGAAAACGTATTTTAATTATATATATTAAACATAAAAACGTTTTATATTTAATTATATTTAATTTATTTAATTTTAATTAATATAATTAGATTATATTAATTAAAATTAATTTTACGGTGCCAAAATTGGTCTAATTTTGCTATTTAAATTATGCAATTGTTGTGTAATTATTGTCATGCATAATGTATGCTTTTAATTTAGATATCTCACCTTAGGTTAAGCATTTTCATGCATCATTTTGAAGGGAATCGAGTCTCGCAGCGGAAGCGATTGTGAATCGCGCGTTCTTAATTTCGTTACAACGATTACATTCAAGAACTAAAATAGATAGATTAAGCATAAAAATAAAATATGGACAACAAGAAATATACCTTTGAAGAACTTTTCTTCAAGTGCTCCTTTCTCCCACGATCACGATCTCAGCAACTGGAACACGAACGGACAAAGACACAACCACTGGATCTTCTCCGTTGTTCTTTAGGGGAGGGAGGAATGTGGGTTCCCTTTAGGTCTATGGTTTTCCTTTGAAGAACTATTTGGATTGTGTTAAAAAATATAACCTAAATGGTCTATGGTATAAGAATAAGGTTGGAAACCTCATTCTTGTAACACCATGGATGCGACCCACTTTGTAATTAGTACAAATGAGGTAATCCAACTCAATCATGTAGTTGACAGGCGAGTGGGGGCATCCTATATGAAGAGTTTATCCAAGACCGGACTGCAAATTATTGGTCTAACTAGTATAACGTCGTTAACAGGGTAAGACTGATAGTTTATAGATGGTCATTAGTGACTCGACCTGAATCTTGAGCAAGTTAAGAACTCCTTCTTATAGGGTTTGTCCTTAGACTAGTATGGGTGAGAGTGGCCTGTAGTCGACTCAATAAGCCTACCTTCTCAGGGACAGAACCTCGTAGATAGCTGGGAACTTAACTGTTCAAGATGGAATTCACTCATTCCTACATTAAGGAATTAGATAGGTTTTTCCCTTAAGAACTGACTCCAGGCCTTGAACAATGGGGCCCGCCCTCTATGAGGGTATGAGTCTATGGTAGGACCATAGGCTTGTTGTTCATTAGAGGATTAGTGGTGCTTAAGGAACAAAGAGGTAATCACAAGAGTAAAACGGTAATTTGACCCAGCCGTGATTACGAACAACCTGTGAAGGGTCGACTCATGGGTAATGATTATATCAGTGGATACAATATAATTTACAGTGAGGAGAGTGCAGCTACAAGTCTATAGTGGAGTGACTTGTAGTTAATGAATATTGATTAACTAGATCAAAAAGTTTGATCAGTTAATCTCACATCATTGGAGCTCATGAACTGTAGATCCATTAGGTCCCTTCGTTCTCTCAACATGGTTATATTGAGGGTATAAAGTTAGTAATGAAATTGAAGTGTTAAATTTCATATATGAGATGTCATATCAGTTATATGTGATAAAATTGATATAATATATAGTTTTAATGTGAATTAGATTCACATATTAACTATATACTAAAGAGAGAATGAAAGAGAGATAGGATGGTAATTTCCACCTTATTTCCCTATATATAGTTGCATGAGATGCAACTTTGACCTAAGCCTTGGAAAACCCTAGTGTGTCATTTTGTTGTGTTATTAGAAAGGTTCCAAAACACAATCTCTCTCACAAACATCTCATCTCACCTAAAGGGAACCCACCTTCCTCCCTCACCTAGAGAACAACGGAGAAGGATCCGGTGGTAGTGTCCGTGATCGCTTGGGTTCGTGTTGCTGAGATCGTGATCGTGGGAGAAGGAGCACTCGAAGAAAAGTTCTTCAAAGGTATTATTCTTGTTGTCCATCTTGTTTGTATATGCTTAATCTAGATAGATTAGTTCTTGAATGTAATCCATAAAACTAAATTAAGAACGCGCGATTCACAATCGCTTCCGCTACGGGATTCAATTCCCTTCAGAAACGCCGAGACACCAATCTGAAGATGCAGATCTCTTTTGGGCGGTTCGGTTCGGTTTTGGTCCAGTTCGAGCGGTTTGAGCCCGATTCAAGGAGTTTTGGACCGGTTTTGTAATAAGATTAGTGTAATTTTATTCTTTTTGCACTTTAGGGGCCAAATGTTTCTGATCTTACAACTATTTTTCTTTATGATTGTCATTTAGAATTTTTCCCACCATAGGATAAGCATGTTCATGCATTTTATTTGTATAATTGTTATATAAATATGGTAGAAATGCATGATCTAATTTATTTTTCATAAGTATTTATTTATAATTGTTATAATTAGATAATATGAAAAATAAATTGCATGGAGCATGAAATTACTTAGTTTAAAATAAATGTTATTTTATTTAAGTAATTTAGTCATTCAATTAGTTGAATAATTTCTTTTATAATTCCAATTTGAAATTATTTGTTGGTTTTATAATATAGTTCCTTGTCATTGGTTAATTATTAAAATTTATAAAAGTTATAAATTAAGGGGTTTTAGAAACCATAACCTATAACAAAGAATTGCATGCAAACATTGGAACTTGGGTTAAATTAAATTAGTTTTAAATTGTTTAAAATTAATTTAGACCTAAATTTTTTTTTCTATTAGGATTAGAAGTTTGTCTTACATAGTATTTTAAATAGTTTAAAATATAGTAGGACAATAGAACTTTGGTTATAAGGGACCTCTACCGGTGATGTTCTGTCTAAGGTTGGGGGTACTTAAGCTGATGGTTGACGGAACACCTCCTACCTGGGAACTGACTCGGAGCTTGAGTTGAATTAATCATAGTCCTATTTTATATCTAGGTAATTAAAAGGTTTATTCACCTATACATAAGGTTAAAAAACCTAGTTATAATAGTTATAATAGACATAGACTTAGATAGATTCTTTTAGCCAGAATCCGACTAAGTTAAACCTACACCCTAACCTTAGGAGCTTCAGTGGGAGAAAACGAGATGCTCGCATCGAGTTTACTCTCACGTCCTCAAGAGTTCACACCGTGAGTTCCATGCTCAGCTACGTGGCGTCGATAGGGCGTCCCCCTACGCTAAGTGTTTGCATGGTTCAATACCAAGGTGAATGAGGGAAGTATCCATAGTAAATGGGAGCAGGACGCGTGTCAACGTATCCTACGGTTTCCTCCATTAGGTCGCACCGTGAGATTTCTATAGTCCGCCTGCTAGGTTGTCCTAGAACAACCAATCCCTAAGGAGGGCCTGACTATAGGGATCAGAACACCGCGAACTCCAGAAATGGATAGGGTTTCTTAGGTAATTTGCCAACAGTTGTCTTTTTTAATAGTAGTCTGTTGGCTCGGACCTATTGGATCTGAAAATGGTAGGGTCACATTTACGGGATAAGTTAAGCTAGTTAACAAGTACTTTACCAAACAAATGGTAGCTAAGGACCATTGGGACATGAGATGTTCTGGTAGTGAGAATTGACTGAGATAGTCTCAATTCAGGGGAGGAGTGACTAACCACCCGACGGTGGCTTTTGTTCTAAACCCTTGAAGTATCGTTGCAAAATTAAAGGTTTAATTTAAACACTAGGGTTCCTTAATAATTTTGCTAAAATTGATTGGTTTATAATGGGTTAAAGGCATAACTAATTAGAACGACTTTTGGAATTTCAGCATGTCGTTCTCATATAGTCTTACTCAAAAGCGAACGTTTAACTGGTGAAAACTATACTATGTGGAAGTCCAACCTGAATACGATTCTTGTTGTTGACGACCTTCGGCTTGTACTTACTGAGGAATGTCCTCAGGTCCCGGCTCGAAACGCACCTCAATCTGTTAAGGATGCGTACGACCGCTGGATCAAGGCCAATGATAAGGCCAAGGTCTACATTTTGGCTAGTGTTTCTGAAGTTCTGGCCAAAAAGCACAAGGGCATGGTCTCACTCGTGAGATCATGAGTTCGTTTGCGAATATGTTTGGACAACCGTCCGACGGGCGGCCGCACGAATCCTCAAGCACACGTTTATAACTCCCGTATGAAGGAGGGGTCATCGGTGAGAGAACACGTTCTCGATCTGATGGTCCACTTCAACGTGGTTAAAATGAACGGAGCGGTCATAGACGAGCAAAGTCAGGTGTCGTTCATCCTGGAATCTCTTCCGAAAAGTTTCCTGCAATTACACAGCAATGCGGTGATGAACAAGATAGAGTATAACCTGACTACTCTTTCATAGATGATTATTCGAGGTATGGTTATTTATACCTAATGCATCATAAGTCTGAGGCTCTTGAAAAGTTCAAAGAGTATAAGGCTGAAGTAGAGAATACATTAGCGAAAACCATTAAAACACTTCGATCCGATCGAGGTGGAGAGTATATGGATTTGAGATTCCAGGACTATTTGATAGAACATGGAATTAAATCTCAACTCTCAGCACCTAATACACCATAGCAAAATGGTGTGTCTGAAATGAGAAATAGAACCTTGTTAGACATGGTTCAATCTATGATGAGCTATGCTCAATTGCCTGCCTCGTTTTGGGGATACGCAGTAGAGATGCGGTTCAAATCTTGAACATTGTTCCATCAAATAGTGTTTCTGAAACACCTTTTGAATTATGGAAGGGGCGTAAACATAGTTTACAACACTTCAGGATTTGGAGTTGTCCGACACACGTGCTGGTGACAAACCCAAAGAAATTGGAACCTCATTCAAGATTATGCCAATTTATTGGCTATCCCAAAGAAACGAGAGGTGGTCTTTTCTACAACCCACAAGAAAACAAGGTGATTGTATCGACAAACGCCACTTTCTTGGAGGAAGATCACATGAGGAACCATAAACCACGTAATAAATGATGGAGATCTAATCCCCTTGAGCAGCGGAAACGAGTTTGGAATCGTAATTGCTTGATTGTTTTGGTTAGAAACAAAAAACCAGTACATTGATAAAAATAGAACAAACATGCTTATCTAATCTAATTAGGCATGGAGATATACATGCAAACATGCTGAAAATAACAATTAAACTAAAAGGGAACAAAAGTTACCTTTGTAGATTCTTAATAGCAACTCCTTGCTCCAGGAATGCAGCAACACAGGAACACTTCTCTGTTATTTTCTTCCAACAAGACACCAACCATACAGAAAATCTCCTATGGCTCTGAGTTCCACTTAGATCTCTCTTTTGTAGGAAGGAGCAAACTTTTGGAGTGTAGGAAATTTGAGAGAGAAATTTTCTTTTACCGAAACAATTCCAAAATTGCAGATTTTCCTTGATCAATCTCATCTCTCTCCATTGGAGAAGAAGAAAAGAAAATTTCAGGGGTAACTCCCCACTCCCTATCGATAAGAGAATGAAGAGTGATGGAAACGTATAATCGTGACACGTTCCCAATTAATTAATTAATTAATTTAATTAGTCAAATTTATTTAATTAAATCATATTTAATTAAATAACATATTATAGATAATGATTTAATCTCATTTAATCATTTTACCCCTTAACCTATAGTTTTAATTCACATTAAATTTTAACCTATAGTTTTCAAATATGAATCACATTATCATTTGAATTTAATATTCGAACTCTTTCAAATATTTAATTCTCTCATATAATTTAATATGAATCATATTCACATTAAATTTATAATATATAGTTCCAAAACTATATATTATATCGTATCTATATACATTATATTTATTCCCTAATGAATTTGAACATTTCAAATTCAAACGATCTAAGAACCCTTTACGAGCTAAAAGGTGGACCTAATGGACCTACATATCAGAAGCTCCAACGATACGAGATTGCTCGGTTAATCTCATTAACCTCCCAATCAACATTCGTTAACTACTGGAACACTCAACTAAACTCCCGCAGAAGCACTCTTCTCACTGCAGATATATTTCTGTGTCCACGGATATTGACCAATAACAGCAAGTCAATCCTTCATGAATGTTCGTAACACCAGCTGGGTCAAATTACCGTTTTACCCATGGGTTACATTTTGTACCTTAAGTACCAGTGCTCCTCTAATGAACAATTTGTTTATGGTCCTACCAACAAACAGAGTCCCTCTCGGGCAAATGAGAGGGTCGGGCCCTTTGTTCAAGTCCCGAAGACAACACTTAAGGGAACATTCCTCTACTTACCCTAGTAGGCGGGAAGGAGTGAATTCCATCTTGCTAAGTTAAGTTTCCAGCCGCTCACTCGGTCTTGTCCCCAAGAAGGTAGGCATATTGAGTCGGTGAATCTGGCCACTCTCACCCATACTAGTCAAAGAGCAATCCCTCGCGAACAAAAGTTCGTAACCTGCTCAGGATTGAGATCAAGTTGTCTAGGTCATCCTAGTGAAATAGAAACCTAACTAGTCAACGGAGTTACAGCTAGAGGTTGCTATTTCGTGGTCCGGTCTTATGTAATCTCATTACATAGGATATCCCCACTCACATGTCATCTACACGAACACGTTAGGATCACAGTGTTTGTATCATATACAAAGTGGGTCATATCCATAGTTTTACCAGGGTAAGGTACCCAAACCTTATCCCCTAACTATAGACCCTTTAGGTTGTATCTCGAACCGAGATCCTTTATATGTACACTACATTCAGTTAAAGATACATTTAACAACCTTGGATAGTTTATTGGATTTAGGGTTTAAACAAAGGCAAACTCGTAAATAATGAACAATAACTCTTTATTGGAATAATAACACTTTATTACATTAATTAGAACATAATTACAAACTACGAGTTTTAGGGCACAAACCCCAACAGTAAACTAGTACTAAATGAAGCTACAGATGAACCAACAAGAGTTGTTGAAAAAACTGGACCTTCATCAAGAGTTGATGAAGAAGCCAACACATCAAGTTAGTCTCGCCCTTCTCAATCGTTTAGAATGCCTTAACGCAGTGGGAGAGTTGTTTCCCAACCTGACTGCTACTTGGGTTTAGCTGAAACTCAAGCTGTCATACCTGATGACGGTGTAGAGGATCCATTGTCCTAAAAACAGGCAATGAATTGTTGGGATTTATGCCCTAAACAAGTGTAGTTTTGTAATTATCATTGCACAATAAATAAAGTTGTTATTTATTATATTCTCGCATATAAATCCAAATCCAATAAACTAAGTTCCAAGGTTATAATGATAGATCTTGAACATTTATGTAGTAGACATAAGTTGGATTAAGTTGTTCAAGTATAACCTAAAAGGTCTATGGTATTTGCATAGGGTTGGGAACCTTATACTGGTAACACCATGGATGCGGTCTACTTTGTATTTGGTACAAACAAGGTAAACCAACTCGTTCATGTGGTAGACATGCGAGTGGGGGCATCCTGTATAATGAGCTTATACAAGACCGGACCGCGCGTTATTAACCTACAAGAGTAACAACGTTATCAAGATAGGTATAATAATTCATAGATGATCATTAGTGACTTGACCTGAATCCTGAGCAAGCTATGAACTTCTGCTTATGAGGTTTGTCCTTAGACTAGTATGGGTGAGAGTGGACTGTAGCCGACTCAATAAGCCTACCTTCTCTGGGACATAACTTTGTAAGTAGCTGGGAACTTAACCATGCAAGAAATATATCATAAGAGCACTATAAGGGTAGGATGATCATTTCCATCCTATTTCTCTATAAATATGTGCATGAGATGCACATTTGTTAACATAATTCAAAAGGCAACCCTAGTGCTCTTTTGACAAGTGTTTTTGTTGGAAAAAGCTCCAAAACACTTGTCTTCCTAAAAATCTCTCCCAACTCCAAAAGAGGTTCCACCACCTTCCCTCTCCTAGAGATACAACGGAGAAGATCTAGCGGACGGATTGAAAACTACTTCGTAGTTTGTGGAGTACGTGAGATCGTTGAGATCGTGAGAACGTGAAGATCAAAAGGAGCACGTGTTGTTTTGTCTACAAGGGTAATATACTTGTTGTCCATACGATCTAATATGCATGCTTAATCATTTTATGTATGTTTTGATTTGATCTATGTAATACATTACAAGAACACGCGATTCAAATCGCTTCCGCTACGGGATTCAATCCCATCAATTGGTATCAGAGCACAATTGTGTTCTTGTTTTTGTTCTAGATCTATAAAAAACATAGGTGGGATTACATTTTGTTCACGAGATGAATGAAGGTTTGTAAAATTAGATGTTCACATTTTTTGCACTTAGATTTGCAATTTTTCATTGAATTGTTCAATGTAAGGGCCCGGTGTTTTGGGCAATTGTAATTGTAAATCGAGTCTGTAAGTCCGTGTCGATCGAGGAAAAAAGGTTGCTGAGAAGAACGGAGGAAAACCGAGCAAAAAATGAGACATTACCATTCTGTTTTGTGAACGGCGTTGCAACGTTGTTCATTGGCATTGCAACGCCACTACGGCAGGCGCGCGACTGAGAAGACGACAACGTTGCAACGCTGATGGTGAGGTGCGTTTCAACGGTCAGAAACCGACAAAGGACAACGTTGCAACGCCGCAAGCGTTTCACAGAAAGCAGCAACGGGCAGAAAAATATTTTTTTAATATTATTTAATATATATAATATTTTTATATTAATTAATATTTAATTTTATTTATTTTAATTAATTTAATTAGATTATATTAATTAAAATTATTTTTAGGATGCTAAAAATGATCTAATTTTTGCTATTTAATTTTATGCAATTGTTGCATAATTATATTCATGCATAATGTATGCTATTTAGAAAATCTCACCTTACGTTAAGCACTTCCATACATCATTTATAATATAAAGTGTTATATTATATAGTTTGCATGTATACTTAATATAAGTAGTTATATTAATTTTTGGACAACATTGACATGCATTATAATTCATGAGATGAATATGCTATGTATATTTATTATTCATGTGATGGATGATTAAGCAAATATAACATAGTATGCATGTCACCCAAGGTTAATTATTAGTTTTAGAATGTTTAGAACTTAGAATTAATGGACCTGGGAACTGACCTTGGAGTGAATTTTAATCAGAGGGTTTATAAATTATAGTAGCGTTAGCAAGTTTATTAAGGGGTTAATAAACTAGAAATCCTAGGTTTAATATAAAGAGTTATATTAGCAAACTTAGGATAAAATCAATATAAAAGTTATATTGATTATTAATATAAGAGTTATATTGATAAGTTCAGGTAAAAATCATTAGTCGGGTTTAGCCTAGGTAAATTTCCTATAGAGTTAAAGTATCCAGTAGGAGGAAAAGTGTATATGATACATAGATTTCCACCTACATATCTCTGGGAAATTCACACCGTGAGATCCATACTTGGCCTCGTGGCGCAAACGGGAGCGTCCCCCTTCGGATGGTGTTTGTATGGATCAATAGCAAGGTGAATGGAAAGGGTACTTATAGTGAGTGGGAGCATGTTTAGTGAAAACAAAACCTATGGTCTCTTTTATCGGTTCACACCGTGAGATTACTATGATCAGCCTGCTAGTTTGCCTGGACTAGACAATCCCTTCGGAGGGCTTTGCTCATAGAGATCGGAACACAGTGAACACCTGAACAAGGATAAAGATTACCTTAGTTTAGTTTCCAACCTAGTCCTCCCTTCGGCGGATTTGGTTGGATCGGGACTCTGGAATCCAAAGATAAAGGGTTACACTAACAGGATACATTAGTTGTAATTGTATTCATACCAAATAATGGTAACTAAAGCTTATAGGAATACGAATTATTCTGGCATTAGGTTTTGGTCAAGAATGTTTTGATCCCGAGGATGAGTATTTTTTATTACCCTTTGGTGTCATACATTCTAAACCTGTGGAGTATCATTGCGAATTATTAATGACTTAGGAATCATTAAATAATTAGCTAAAAAATGATTGGATTAATTAAAGGTTTAGCGAGAAACTAATACAAGTATTTTGTATTTCGGCAATATGAATATTCAATCCTTTCCTTATTGGCTACTGAGAAATTAACCGGAGAAAATATGATGACCTGGAAAAACAATCTTAATATCATCTTGGTTGCGGACGATCTAAAGTTTGTGTTTACTGAGGAGTGTCCTCATGTGCCAAGCTCGAATGCGTCACGAAATGTTTGTGATGCATACGATAGATGGATCAAGGCCAATGACAAGGCCAAGGTCTATATCTTGGCAAGTATGTCAAACATACTAGCCAAGAAGCACGAGGGCATGATGACCGCCAAGGAAATCATGGATTCGTTGCAGGCATGTTCGGACAACAGTCTGTTCAAGTCAGGTACAATGCCTTCAAGTACATCTTCAACGCTAGAATGGCGGAGGGATCATCTGTTCGAGATCATGTTCTCAATATGATGGTTCACTTCAACACGATGGAGTCGAATGGTGCTTCTATCGACGAATCGAGCCAGGTCAGCTTTATATTAGAAACTCTACCAGAGAGTTTTCTACAGTTTCGAAGTAATGTTGTTATGAACAAGTTTACTTTTAACCATACCTCTCTTCTAAATGAACTCCGAACCTTCCAATCTCTGATGAAAATCAAGGGATCGAAAGGTGAGGCAAATGTTGCCAGTAAGAGTAATCACGGAGGTTCAACCTCTGGAACAAAATCAGTGGCTTCATCTTCCTCAAGCCTGAAAGGCAAGAAGAAGAAAATGAAGAAGGTTGGTAAGGGGAAACAGGCTGACAAAGCTGCCGCCCAGAAGGGCAAGAAGGTCAAAGAAGTTGCAGACAAAGGAAAATGTTTCCACTACAATGAAGACGGGCATTGGAAACTACATTGGAAACAGAACTGTGCGAAGTACATTGCAGAAAAGAAGAAAGAAGGTAAATATGATTTACTTTTCTTAGAAGCTTGTTTAGTAGATGATGATAATTTTGTCTGGATATTGGATTCAGGAGCCACTAATCATGTCTATTCTTCTTTTCAGGGAATTAGTTCCTGACAGCAGCTACAAGAAGGAGAGATAACACTCCGTGTTAGAAATGGAGAAGTTGTCTCAGCTGTAGCAGTGGGCATCATGAAGCTATTGTTTGCCAAGAAACATATGTTGTTGAACAATGTACTAGTGATACCAGAGTTTACTAGAAACCTAATTTCTATTTCTTGTCTAATAGAACAATGTATTTCAATATCTTTTTCTTCTAATAAAGTGTTTATTCTTAAGAATGGTATTGAAATATGTGTAGCCTCATTAGAAAATGGGTTGTATGTTTTAAGGCCTAATTCAGTCAAAATGGTTTTGATACTGAATTATTTAAAATTGCAAATACACAAACTAAGAAACGTAAGATTTCTCCTAAAGAAAATGCTCAACTTTGGCACCTTCGGTTAGGTCACATTAACCTCAATAGGATTGAGAGATTGGTAAGAATTGGACTTCTAAATGAGTTAGAAGAAAATGCCTTGCCAGTATGTGAGTCCTGCTTAGAAGGAAAAATGACTAAAAGACCTTTTAGTGGAAAAGATTATAGAGCCAAAGAACCTCTTGAGCTTATACATTCAGACCTTTGTGGTTCGATGAATGTTAAAATCAGAGGAGGTTATGAATATTTCATCTCTTTTATAGATGGTTATTCCAGATTTGGGCATATTTACCTAATGCATCATAAGTCTGAAGCACATGAAAAGTTCAAGGAATTTAAGACTGAAGTTGAGAATCAATTAGGTAAAACAATTAAAACATTTCGATCAGATCGAGGTGGAGAGTACATGAATTTAAAATTCTAAGACTATATGATAGAACATAGAATTACATCCCCACTCTCAGCACCCGGTACGCCTCAACAAAACGGTGTATCGGAAAGGAGAAATAGAACCTTGTTGGACATGGTTCGATCAATGATGAGTTATACTCATCTCCCTAACTCGTTCTGGGGATATGCAGTAGAGAGTGTTGTATACATTTTGAATAATGTTCCATCGAAAAGTGTTTTGAAAACACCATTTGAACTCTGGAATGACGTAAAGGTAGTTTACATATTTCAGAATTTGGGGATGTCCAGCACATGTGCTCATGACAAATCCAAAGAAATTGGAATCACGTTCAAAATTATGCCTTTTTGTAGGGTACCCAAAAGAAACGAGAGGTGGGTTATTCTATGATCCTAAAGAAGATAAGATACTTGTGTCGACAAATGTCACTTTCTTAGAGGAGGACCACATAAGGGATCACCAACCAAGAAGTAAACTTGTGTTAAGTGAGTTAGACGGAAGAACATCAAAAGTTGTTGATGGTACATCAACAAGGGTTGTTGATACAAATTTGTCAAGTCCACCTCAAGAGTTGAGAGTGCCTCGACGTAGTGGGATGGTTTTAATACAACCTGATCGTTACATGGGTTTAATTGAAATCAAAATTGTCATATTAAATGATGATTGCGAGGATCCATTAACTTATAATCAAGCAATGGTTGACAAAGACAAAGATAAATGAGTCATAGCCATGAACCAAGAAATGGAGTCTATGCACTTCAATTCTGTTTGGGATCTTGTAGATATACCTGATGGGGTAAAGCCTATAGTTTGTAATTGGATCTACAAGAGAAAACGTGGTGTAGATGGAAAAGTGCAAACTTTTAAGGCTAGACTAGTAGCAAAGGGTTATACCTAGGTAGAAGTGGTGGACTATGAGGAAACCTTTTCACCTGTTGCTATGGTAAAGTCTATCTGTATTCTACTTGCCATTGCCGCATATTATGACTATGAGGTATGGAAAATGGATGTCACGACAACATTCTTAAATGAGAATCTTGACGAAAACATCTACATTGAGCAACCCAAATGGTTCATTCAACTAGGACTAGAGCAAAAGGTTTGCAAGCTTAAAAGGTCCATCTCTTGACTGAAACAAGTTTCTAGGTCTTGGAATATAAGATTTGATGAGGCAGTCAAATCTTATGGCTTTGATCAAAATAATGATGAACCTTGTGTCTACAAGAAAATCATTAATAGTTTTGTCGTTTCCTAGTCTTATATGTAGATGATATCCTACTCATTGGAAATGATGTAGGTTATCTTACTGACATTAAGAAATGGCTAGCTACGCAATTCCAAATGAAAGATTTGGGAGAGGCACAGTTTGTTCTTGGAATCCAGATTGTCCGAAATCGCAAGAACAAAACTCTAGCATTGTCTCAAACATCTTATATCGACAAAGTGTTGTCAAGATTTAAGATGTAAGATTCCAAGAAAGGTTTACTACCTTTCAGGCATGGAGTTCATCTATCTAAGGAACAATGTCCTAAGACACCTCAAGAAGTTGAGGATATGAGACGAATTCCTTATGCATCAGCTATTGGTAGCTTGATGTACACGCAATGTTGTGTACTAGGCCAGACATATGCTTTGCAGTAGGAATGGTCATTAGATATCAATCTAATCCAGGTTCAGAATACTAGACAGCGGTTAAGACAATCCTCAAGTATCTTCGGAGAACGAGGAACTACATGTTTGTGTATGGAGCTAAGGATTTGTTCCTTATAGGATACACAGATTCCGACTTCCAAACTGACAAAGATTCGAGAAAATCTATGTCGGGTCAGTTTTCACTCTTAACGGAGGGGTTGTAGTTTGGTGAAGCATCAAGCAAGGATGCATCACAGATTCAACTATGGAAGCCGAATATGTAGCCGCTTGTGAAGCAGCTAAAGAAGCCATATGGCTAAGAAAATTCATGATGGATTTGGAAATTGTGTTGGGATGTATGCCCTAAAACTTGTGTAATTTTGATCAAAGAAATAAAGAGTTATTTGTTTTGATAAAATTACAGTCTTGCTTTATAAATCCAATAAACTAAGCTCCAAGGTTATAACATATATCTTGATAATATATATATCTTGAACATCAGTATAGTGGACCTATTTGGATTGTGTTCAAGAATATAACCTAAATGGTCTATGGTATAAGAATAAGGTTGGAAACCTCATTCTGATAACACCATGGATGCGGCCCACTTTGTAATTAGTACAAATGAGGTAATTCAACTCATTCATGTAGTTGACATGCGAGTGGGGGCATCCTGTATGAAGAGTTCATACAAGGCGGATCAGAAATTATTAGTCTAACCTTGGTGTAACACCGTTAACAGGATAAGACTAGTAATTTATAGATGATCATTAGTGACTCGACCTGAATCCTGAGCAAGTTAAGAACTCCTGCTTATAAGGGTTTGTCCATAGACTAGTATGGGTGAGAGTGGCCTGTAGCCGACTCAATAAGCCTACCTTCTCAGGGACAGATGGAACTTAACTGTGCAAGATGGAATACACTCATTCCTACACTAAGGAATCAAATAGGTTGTTCCCTTAAGAACTGACTCCAGGTCTTGAACAACGGGGTCCCGCCCTCTATGAGGGTATGAGTCTATGGTAGGACCTTAGACTTGTTGTTCATTAGAGGATCAGTGGTGCTTAAGGAACAAAGAGGTAATCACAGGGGTAAAACGGTAATTTGACCTAGCTGTGATCATGAACAACCTGTGAAGGGTCAACTCATGGGTAATGACTATATCAGTGGACACAATATTATCTATAGTGAGGAGAGTGCAAGCTAAAAGTCTATAGTGGAGTGACTTGTAGTTAATGAATATTGATTAACTGGATCAAAGAGTTTGACAAGTTAATCTCACATCATTGGAGCTCATGAACTGTAGGTCCATTAGGTCCCTCCATTGGCTCAAATGGTAATATTGAAGGTATAAAGTTAGGAATGAAATTGAAGTGTTCAATTTCATATATGAGATATCATATCAATATATAGTTTTAATGTGAATTAGATTCACATATTAACTATATACTAGAGAAAGAATGAAAGAGAGATAGGATGGTAATTTTCATCCCTATCTCCTTATATATATAGTTGCATAAGATGTAACTAGGTTATAAGAAGCAACCTAAGCTTGTGCAAACCTAAGTGTGCCATTTGGTTGTGTTGTTGGAAAGGTTCCAAAACACAATCTCTCTCTCACAAAAATATCTCATCTCAACTAAAGGGAACCCACCTTCCTCCCTCACCTAGAGAACAACGGAGAAGATCCGGTGGTAATGTCCGTGATCGCTTGGGTTCGTGTTGTTGAGATAGTAGCAGTGGGAGAAGGAGCACTCGAAGAAAGGCTCTTCAAAGGTAATATTTCTTCTTGTCCATATTCTGTTTCTATGCTTAATCTATTATATTTAGTTCTTGAATGTAATCGTTGTAACGAAATTAAGAACGCACGATTCACAATCGCTTCCGCTGCGGGACTCGATTCCTTCAAATTGTTCCAAACATGAATTTGCCAATCACACTTTATTGTGATGACAGTGGTGTTGTGGCAAATTCAAGAGAACCCCAAAGTCATAAGAGGGGTAAACACATTAAGCGAAAGTATCATCTAATCAGGGAGATAGTGCATCAAGGAGATGTGATCGTCACAAAGATAGCTTCGGAGCACAATACTGTTGACCCATTTACAAAGGCTCTCTCGGCTAAAGTATTTGAGAGTCACCTAGAAGGTTTAGGACTACGTATCTTACCCTAACTAGGGCAAGTGGGAGTATGTTGTACAAAGGGTATTCAGTGCCCTAGTTTATTGTATTTACATTACTGTAATGTTCATTATGTACTCCACTAGCTTTAGGACAAGTGGGAGATTGTTGGGATTTATGCCCTAAACAAGTGTAGTTTTGTAATTATCATTGCACAATAAATAAAGTTGTTATTTATTATATTCTCGCATATAAATCCAAATCCAATAAACTAAGTTCCAAGGTTATAATGATAGATCTTGAACATTTATGTAGTAGACATAAGTTGGATTACGTTGTTCAAGTATAACCTAAAAGGTTTATGGTATATGCATAGGGTGGGAACCTTATACTGGTAACACAATGGATGCGACCCGCTTTGTATTTGGTACAAACGAGGTAATCCAACTCGTTCATGTGGTAGACATGCGAGTGGGGGATCCTGTATAATGAGATTATACAAGACCAGACCGCAAGTTATTAACCTACAAGAGTAACACCGTTATCAAGATAGGTATATTAATTCATATATGATCATTAGTGACTTGACCTGAATCCTGAGCAAGCTACGAACTCTTGCTTATGAGGTTTGTCCTTAGACTAGTATGGGTGAGAGTGACCTGTAGCCGACTCAATAAGGCTACCTTCTCAGAGACATAACTTTGTAAGTAGCTGGGAACTTAACTATACAAGAAGGAATTCACTCATTCTGAATTAGGGAATCAGATAGGTTATTCTCTTAAAAACTGAATCTAGGTCTTGAACAATGGGGCCCCGCCTTCTTACTAGCTCAAGAAGGATCAAGTTTTATGGTAGGACCATAGACTAATTGTTCATTAGAGGATCAGTAGAGTTTAAGGAACAAGATGTATTCACAGGGATAAAACGGTAATTTAACCCAGCTGTGATTACGAACAACCTGTGAAGGGTCGACTCACAAGTATTGATTATATTAGTGGATACAACATAGTCTACGGTGAGGAGAGTGCAACTGTGAGTCTATAGTGGAATGACTTATAGTTAATGAATGTTGATTAATTGAATCAAAGAGTTTGATTGATTAATCTTGTATCATTGGAGCTCATGATCTGTAGATCCATTAGGTCCCTCCGTTGGCTTAACATGGAAATAAGAAAGGGTTTATAATTTGGAGTGAGATTGAAATGTTCAATTTCATGTTTAAAGGGATATGTCAATTATATATGATATAATTGATATAACATATGGTTCCATCCATGAGAAATATATCATAAGAGCACTATAAGGGTAGGATGGTCATTCCCATCCCATTTCTCTATAAATATGTGCATGAGATGCACATTTGTTAACCTAATTCAAAAGGCAACCCTAGTGCTCTTTTGACAAGTGTTTTTGTTGGAAAAATTCCAAAGCACTTGTCTTCCTAAAAATCTCTCCCAACTCCAAAAGAGGTTCCACCACCTTCCCTCTCCTAGAGATACAACGGAGAAGATCTAGCGGACGGATTGAAAACTACTTCATAGTTTGTGGAGTACATGAGATCGTTTAGATCATGAGAACGTGAGGATAAAAAAGAGCACGTGTTGTTTTGTCTACAAAGGTAATATACTTGTTGCCCATACGATCTAATATGCATGCTTAATCATTTTATGAATGTTTTGATTTGATCTATGTAATACATTACAAGAACACGCGATTCAAATAGCTTCCGCTACGGGATTCAATCCCATCATGAATGATGTAGATAAGGACCAATAGAGTCAATGTACTTCAATTCAGTATGGGAACTTGTAGACCAACCTGAAGGGGTAAGACCCATAGGGTGTAAATTGATCTATAAGAGAAAGAGAGATGCAACCGGTAAGGTACAAATCTTTAAGCTAGACTTGTAGCAAAGGGTTTTACCCAAAGGGAAAGAGTTGACACTGAGGAAACTTTTTCCCCTGTTGTTATGCTTAAGTCTATCGGGATACTCTTGTCCATAACCGCATTTTATGATTATGAGATTTGGAAAATGGACGTCAAGACTGTTTTTTTGAATGGTAATCTTGACGAGAGCATCTATATGTCTCATCCCGAAGGGTTCATAACCCAAGGTCAGGAGCAAAAAGTTTGCAACCTCAATCGATCCATTTATGGGTTGAAACAAGCATCCAGATCTTGGAACATAAGATTTGATACTGCGATCAAGTCTTATGGCTTTGTCCAAAACGTTGATGAGCCTTGTGTTTACAAGAGGATCATCCACGACAAAGTAGCTTTCTTAGTACTTTATGTGGATGATATCCTACTCATTGGGAATGATGTTGGATACCTAACTGACATAAAGAAGTGGTTGGCGACCCAATTCCAAATGAAAGATTTGGGAGAGACACAATATGTTCTTGGGATTCAAATTTTTAGGAATCGCAAGAACAGAACGCTAGCTCTGTCTCAAGCATCTTATATCGACAAAATGTTGGCCCGATATTCGATGTAGAATTCCAAGAGGGGCTTATTACCCTTCGGGCATGAAGTTCATCTGTCTAAGGAACAATGTCCTAAGACACCTCAAGAAGTTGAGGATATGAGACGTATTCCCTATGCCTCCGCAATAGGTAGCTTAATGTATGTTATGTTGTGCATGAGGCCAGACATTTGTTATGCAGTGGGAATAGTTAGTAGCTACCAACCCAATCCAGGGTTAGATCACTGGATCGCAGTTAAAAATATCCTCAAGTATCTTAGGAGAACGTGGGACTATTCGCTTGTGTGTGGGACTAAGGATTTGATCCTTACTGGATACATTGATTCTGATTTTTAGACCGATAAGGATTCTAGGAAATCAACATCGGGATCAGTTTTCACCCTTAACGGATGAGCTATAGTATGGCAAAGAATCAACCAGCGATGCATCGCTGACTCCACGATGGATGCTGAGTATGTCGCTGCTTGTGAAGCAGCTAAAGAGGTTGTTTGGCTAAGGAAATTCCTTACTGATTTGAAAGTTGTTCCAAATATGGAATTTCTCATCACCTTATAATGTGACAACAGTGGTGCAGTAGCCAATTCGAAGGAACCTCGCAGCCATAAGCGAGGCAAGCACATCGAGAGGAAGTATCACCTGATACGAGAAATAGTGACCCGAGGAGATGTGGCAGTCACGAAGATCACATCGGAGCACAACATCGTTGATCCATTTACAAAGACTCTCACGGCTAAAGTGTTCGAGGGTCATCTGGAAAGTCTAGGTCTACGAGATATGTAATGGATATTTGAATGCCCTAGTTTATTGTATTTGTATCTCTGTAACCACTATTTTAGATTATGTTGTACCCCACTAGAGTTTTAGTTCAAGTGGGAGTTTGTTGGGGGTTGTGCCCTAAGACTCGTAGTTTGTATTTTTTTTGTTCTAATTATTGTAATATAGTGTTATTATTTCAATAAAGAGTTATTGTTCGTTATTTACGATATTGCCCCCTAAATCCGATGAACTAAACATCCAAGGCTGTAAAATGTATCTTGAACTGAATGTAGTGTACATATAAAGGATCTCGGTTCGAGTTACAGCCTAAAGGGTCTATAGTAAAGGGATAAGGTTTGGGTACCTTACCCTTGTAAAACTATGGATGTGACCCACTTTGTATATGATACAAACATTGTGATCCTCACGTGTTCGTGTAGATGACATGTGAGTGGGGATATCCTATGTAATAAGATTATATAAGACCGGACCGCAAAATAGTAACCAGTAGATGTAACTCTGTTGACTAGCTAGGTTTCTATTTCACTAGGATGACCTAGGCAACTTGATCTAAATCCTAAGCAGGTTACGAACTCCTGTTTGCCAGAGATTGTCCTTTGACTAGTATGGGTGAGAGTGGCCAGATTCGCCGACTCAATATGTCTACCTTCTTGGGGACAAGACCGAGTGAGCAGCTGGAGACTTAGCCTACCAAGATGGAATTCACTCCTTCCCGACTACTAGGGTAAGTAGATGAATGTTCCCTTAAGTAGTGTCTCTGGTGAACAAAGGGTCTGATTCTCTCATTGGCTCGAGAGGGACTTCTGTTTGTTGGTAGGACCACAAACAAATTGTTCATTAGAGGAGCACTGGTACAAGATGTAACCTAGGGGTAAAACGATAATTTGACCCAGCTGGTATTACGAACATTCGTGAAGGATTGACTTGCTGTTATTGGTCAATATCCGTGGACACAGAAATATATCTGCAGTAAGAAGAGTGCAGTTGCGGGACTCTAGTGGAGTGTTCCTGCAATTAACGATTAATGGTGATTAGGAGGTTAATGAGATTAATCGAGTAATCTCATATCGTTAGAGCTTCTGATCTGTAGGTCCATTAGGTCGACCTTTTAGCTCGTAAAGGGTTCTTAGATCGTTTGAATTTGAAATGTTCAAATTCATTAGGGAATAAATTTAATGTATATAGATACGATATAATATTAAGTTTTGGAACTATATATTATAAATTTAATGTGAATATGATTCATATTAAATTATATGAGAGAATTATAATATTTGAAAGAGTTCAAATGTTAAATGTGAATGTGACTCATATTTGAAAACTATAGGTTATAATTTAATGTGCATAAGATGTACATTAAAACTATAGGTTAGAGGGATAAATATGATTTAATATGATTTAATCTTAATTAAATATAAGATATTTAATTTAATTAATTAAATATGATTTAATTAATATAATTAATTAGATTAATTAATTTTATTTAAGTTTAATATTAAATAAATGGGAACGTGTCAGGAGGACACGTTCCCCACTTCCCTCTAACTCCCTATCGATAGGGAGTGGGGGAAGTGATCACTCGTTTAATTCTTCTCCAATGGAGAAGAAATAGTTAATCGATTAACTAAGCAATTAGAGAATTGTTGTAAAATTTCTCTCTCAACTTTTCCCATTTCTATTCTAAAGGTTGAAATCCTTCCCACAAATGATTGGATTTAAGTTTCTCAGAGAATAAAAGGTTTATCTTGTTGGTAGTGTTCTGCTTGAAGAAGAATAGGGGAGTTTTAGTTGTTGTTGTGTTGTTGTACAATTTGGAAAAGCAAGGTGTTGCTGGGAAATCTGAATCTACAAAGGTAATCTCGATTTTCCTTTAGTTTAGTTATTGTACAGAGCATGTTTGCATAATTTGTTTCATGCCTAACTAGATTAGAATTGTATGCTTATCTCTGTATTTTCCCCAATGTACAGGTATTTGTGTTTAACCAAAATAAACAAGCAATTACGATTTCAAATCATGTTTCCGCTGCTCAAGGAGATCGGATCTCCATCTACAGGGAGGCTTGCCTAGACACTACAAAGATTTTTTGCCTGATTTTCTCTTATTTGAAAGGGAGCGTCTAGACGTTTCCCAACCTTATTTAAACATCTCTTTCTCCTAGGGTTGAATTCATTCCAGACTTTTGTTCTAATTTACGTAATATATATTGTTCTTAAAGATTTTGTGAGTTTAGTGTAGGAATTGATTTCCATAAATGGAAGACGTCGTGAAACGTCGTTGATTCGTTGTGTAATTCATATCTTAAAATTGAACTAATCTAATTAATTCTAGGCTAAACATGATGTTTAATAAGAAGAAAACATAAAGTATAAGATGTACTTCTTGAAGAACCCTTCTTCACTGTTTCCTTCTCCGGTCACGAACTCCTTCGTACCAACAACCTCTACAACACAATCTCTCGAACCGAATAATTGGACACCTCCAAAAGTGTTTCTCGGTTGTTCTCGATAGGTTGAGAGAGAGTATGTGGAACTCCCTTTGGTTTTGGGTGAGTAGAAATGTAGAGAGAATTCTTTGAGAGAGGAGAGAGCTCTTGGGTCAAAATCCAAAAAATGAATGAATTGCTCACTAAAGGCTTCTTGCAAAGCCTTTAAATAATAGTGAGAGGTGGAGTTAAAATCTCCACCAATTCACCATTTTACCACAACCTTATAATATGCAAATCATATTTTCATATTACATACAATAAAGTATCTCATACCTGATTATAAAAATCTCATTTGTATAATTGTGGAATTTTAAATTTTATCACATTCAATTTAATTTCTCTCAATTCAATTTCTCCAATTAGCACTAATTAATCAATTAGGTTATACTATAGTTTATTATGAATCTCATTCACATCAAACTATATATTATGTCAACTATATCACATATAAATGACATAATCACCCAATTAATGAATTTGAACATTTCAAATCCACACTAAACTATAAACCCTCAATTTATCCAGTTTGAGCCAACCGAGGGACCTAATGGACCTAAAGATGACGAGCTCCAATGATCCGAGATTAACCTATCAGACTCTTTGACCCAGTTATTCAATAATCATTAGCTACGGTAACACTCCACTAAAATCCGTAGTTGCACTCTCATCACTGTAGGACAAATTGTGTCCATCGATATAACCAATGCCCGTGAGTCGACCCTTCATAGGTTGTTCGCAGTCACAGTTGGATCAAATTATCGTTTTACCTCTATGTCTACCTCTTGTCCTCAACTTCTTGAGGCGTCTTAGGACATTGATCCTAAGACAGGTGAACCTCATGCCTGAAAGGCAGCAAGCCCTTCTTGGAGTTCTGCATCTTATACCGAGACAACGTCTTGTCAATGTAAGATGCTTGAGACATGGCTAGCGTTCTGTTCTTCCG
Organism: Trichosanthes cucumerina; assembly: GCA_036507285.1. Taxonomy (NCBI): domain Eukaryota; kingdom Viridiplantae; phylum Streptophyta; class Magnoliopsida; order Cucurbitales; family Cucurbitaceae; genus Trichosanthes; species Trichosanthes cucumerina. The sequence goes on along the minus strand of CM071839.1, from coordinate 21,195,321 downwards.
GTTTTGGACTATCTGGATACCTAGAATATACTGAGCTTCTCCCGAACCTTTCATTTTGAATTGCGAAGCCAACCATTCCTTAATGTTAGTTAGAAATCCGACGTCCTTCCCAATGAGCAGGATATCATCCACATACAATATCAGAAATGCGACAGTGTTGTTGATGATTTTCTTGTAAACACAAGGCTCATCAACATTTTGATCAAAGCCATAAGATTTGATCGCCTCATCAAACCTTATATTCCAAGACCTCGAGGCTTGTTTTTGTAAGGCCCCTACTTTTATAACATAAGTTCCTAGGGACATTACTACTCATGCATGCATTCGAGGCCTTAAATAACTTTAAGGAGTAAAAATTGATAATTAAAATCGATTTAGTTTGGGATCCCATAAATACAAAACATTTACAACTAACTAACTTTGGCCTCAATTTAAAAATCGTTAATACTACATAAACGGAACTAAAGTCATTTAAAAATACTTTCTAAATCATGTATGCGGAAAATCTTGACTTGGTTCCCCATGACTTCTGTAGCGCATCCCTGTCACTCACTTTGGTATGCCTCGCCTTTACACAAAACGTTTTAAAAGCAGAGAAAATACAACAAAGGTAGAGGGATGAGTATTATAAAATACCCAGTAAGTGGGGTGGAAAATGCAAACACATGCAACATGACTTTCTTTTAAACATGACTTTTATACAAGACCGTGATTCGTGACTTTTGAAATCATAAAACTTTCTGTTGTGGGACCTAAAACTCCTTTCATAAAATCATGACTTTTCTCTTTGGCTATGTGTGGTCAATTGAGTCTACCGAGTTTTTTCCATATTGAGTCCTCATGAGACTCCCTATAAGTTTGAGTCCCTCACAGACCCTATAGGTTTGAGTCCTCACAGACTCTATAAGATTTGAGTCCCTCATGCACCCTATAAGTTTTGAGTCCCTCATGAGGACCTATAAGTTTGAGTCCCTCACAGACTCCTATAAGTTTGACCCATAGGGTCTCTGATGCATGTTTTACCATGCATAAATTCTCAGGAGACCAATTGCCACAACCTACATGACATGTTCATATACATACAATATGCATGAGGTCCCATTCTTCAAACGCATATACATATACATTCAGGATGATGCAACAATCACATAAAACATAAAATCATGGCATGACTTTCATAACTTTAAACTTGAGTCAATCAATCATAAGTAATAAGTACGTTTATAATTTAAGATACATAATTAGCACAATGGCATAACTAAAAATCTTAATATGCATAACTATACATAACTGTGTCGAGGCTCGTTTTAAAATACTTTGAAATCATTTCTGTTCAGGTCCTTCCCAAACCTTTAAATCATTCAAGCTCGTTTCTAAATCGTTTGAAAGTCATTTACTCGGGATCCTTTAAAACCCTTTGAAATATTACTTTTCTAAATTCAGGAGCGTAAGTCTTGGAAATTCACCCTTTTGAAATAAGTCCTCGAATTTCATCTTTTAAAATAAGTCTTTCAAGAAATCATATTTACTCCCTTTTTTTAAGATCATTTGTAGAAAATCCCTTACCTTAGCTTATCTTGCAACTCCTAAAGTTTCGCTCTTACTCAAGGCTCATCACAATCGCGCTCGATACGCCAATTCCCTAAGTCCATTTCGTCAATTCCTTAATTAACTCACATAACCATAACTTAGAGCCTACATAGAAAGTAGTTGGAACATCAAGTAATAATCAAGCGGATTTACCCAAACGGAGGCTTAAAACGGACTCAAGAGTCGAAACGGATGAGATTGGGTGTAATTCGACGAACGGCGACGCGTGGCGGTCGGCGGCAGCGCGTGGGATACAGCAGCGGCATGATGGCGGCGCGTGGTGGCTTGCAGCGGCACCACAACCACTCGATTCAACGCTTCCATCTGCGGCGGTTGTCGATGCAGCTCAGGACGATAGTCGGCTCGGTGAAGGCAGCAGCAGACGACCTCGACCTGCAGACAAATCCAGCGTGAAATCGACCTTTCATGGTGGCAGTTAAAGCTTCGAAACGAAGGTGACGTCAATGCTGGCGATACGAGGCTCGACGTCCAGGCGACTACAGTGGCTCGGATCTGGCTTGTCGAAGGTCTCTGGCATGGTATCCATTGACGGCGACGGCGACGGCCTCCATGGCGCTTGGATCTGCACTACTTCATCTAGAACGGAAATCGCTATCTCCACTACTGCTACACGTTTCGTCCGAATAGTTGTCGATCAGAAAGGGAGTACACGATGGAGATGGTCACGGCGAGGAGTTCTCCGTTTTGCTGAAGTTTGAAGTTCTTTTCGGTTTGGGGGGCTTGCCGTGAGAAGGAGGGAGGAAAGAGATGGGTTACACGATAATAGGGTCCACTAGAAGACAAAATGAGTGCTTTGAAAACCCTAAGTTCATTGTTAAATTCCAAAATTACCCATCTTCTTCACTTTAAACTACAAACATGCCCTTAGAAATAATTAAACCATCCAACTTAACTTATATATAGTAACACCCATATATATCCTCTTAATTTGCACAAGAATACCCAACTAATCTATCTAATTTTTTTTTTTTAGGCGTTACAGTTTCAGTTCATAAATAGATCTTTTAAGCCAACAAACTTTTTGCTCTTGGCCTTGGGTAATGAACCCCTTAGGTTGGTCCATGTAGATGGTCTCGTCAAGATTGTCATTTAGAAAGGTCGTCTTAACGTCCATCTGCCATACCTCATAGTCATAATATGCGGCAATGGCCAGAAGGATCCTGATAGGCCTTACCATGACAATAGGAGAAAAGGTTTCCTCATAGTCAAACCCTTCAACCTAGGTAAACGCCTTTCCCACTAGTCTGGCTTTGAAGGTCTGCACTTTCCCATCTACGCCACGTTTACGCTTGTAGATCCACTTGCAACCAATAGGTTTGACCCCATCTGGTTAGTCCACAAGCTCCCAGACGGAATTGAAGTACATCGACTCCATTTCCTGGTCCATAGCTTTAATCCATTTGTCTTTGTCAACGTCTGTCATTGTCTGATCATAGGTCAATGGATCCTCATCATCAGGGGTGACGACCTGGGTTTCAGTCAAACTCATGTAACGTTCAGGTTGTCTCACAACCCTCCCACTACGTCGAGGCATTCTCAACTCTTGAGAACGAACTTGACCAGATGAGTTAGGATCAACAACACTTGTTGACGTACTTAGAATTAGTCTTGCAAAAACTTTGAAAAATCCAATCATGTTTTAGAAAATTTTATTCTATGATCCCTAGGTCATTAAAAATTGCAATGATACCCCAAAGGTTTAGAATGACTGCCACCGAGGGGTAGACAGAATCACTCATCCTCTGGGATGAGACGTTCTCGACCAGACCCTAATACCAGAATAACTCTTATTCCATTAGGCATCCAGTTACCATTTTTCAGTCTGAATCCATTAACTCTTAATGAATCCTGTGAGTGTCACCCTCTATCTTTAAATTTTCAAGTATCCATCCAAACAATAGCCGCCGAAAGGAGGACTACGAAGGAAAACCAACAAGAAAATTGTATCTCTTTCAGGAATTCAAAGTGTTCCAACTCCCATGATCAAAGCCCTCCGAAGGGACTGTCTGGTCCAGGCCAAACTAGCAGACGGATCATAGACGTCTCACGGTGTGAATCGATAGAAGAGACCGTGGGTCCCATTTTCACAGGTCCCGCTCCCACTCACTATAAGTACTCTCTCCATTCACGTTGATATTGACCCATACAAATGTCATCCGAAGGGAGACACTCCCATTTGCGCCACGAGGCCAAGTATGGATCTCACGGTATGAACTTAACGGAGATTTGTGGATGGAAAATTAAATGTATCTCATACGTTTTATTTCCTCCCACTCAACACTTTAGAATTAATCGGGATTGACCTAGATAAACCGACTATAATTTACTTAAGTCTACCAATATATCATTTATATTGGATTAGCCTAAGTCTATAATCACATTATTAACTTAGGTCTATGTGAGTAATTTAATTAACACTTAGTTAACGACACTCACGAAAATATAACCTATGAATCTCCGGACCAAATTCACTCCCAAGTCGGTTCTCAGGTAGGGATTTTCCGCAAAACGTCAGCTAAAATACTCTAGCATTAGACAGAACCTTCCTTAGACAGAGTTACTAATTAGTCACCATTCATAAGTCATATTGGATTTCCTAATTCTAATCTTATTAGAACTAGAAAACCTAAGTCTAATTATTCAAGTTCTAAACATTTTAAGACTAATAATTAACTTAGGTTACATGCATTTCTATATTATAATGTTCGATCATTCAAAACGTTAGTCCCTTTTTTTAGTGAAACATTATTTTTAGAGTTTTGTTTAGACTTTTTGAGTTTTTTTGAGTTGCATCGATTGGAACTATGGAGGCTTTGAGTATTTTCGTGACGATGTGCGGCTAAACCGCTCTTTCCAATTCATGGGTCGGTATACCCACTTGTAATGTAGTGAGGCTAATGCTTTAATTTTTTACTTTACTAGCCAATATTCTTGAATTTCCAGTTTTTTTTTTTTTTTTGTTTTTTTTAGCTTGTGATTTTGATTAAATTGACGCCTCAATTGTTTTCACATGTTTTATTACTAGTCTTGAAGCATGATCTGTAATTGTCATGTTGATTGACTATGTAACATTAGAGTTTTAACTGTGTGTGATTTATGGGGTTTCATAATTTCACAACTAGCATTTTTAACTCTAACGAATTTAAGAAGCATCTTAATTGGTTTAAGAATTCTTAATCTAATTAGGTTGTCTTGGTCTTTTCAAAGTGCATAATGCCTTTATCCTAATTTTTTCGGGACCGTTTCATATCAAATTATTAGGATAATTAAAATTAACTTAGACATTTTGTAAAGTTAATGAATTTAGGGAATTTGTTACTTTTTAAGATTTCCTATCAAGTTGACCAAGTATTTGCTTAGTTTGGTTAAATTGATTTGAATGCTTGTGATCTATATTGCAATTGGGTTAAATCATGCCAGTGGATTCAATTTGGTAATATTTCTCATTCCTTATTTTTAGTTTAATTTTGAGAAGATAAATTTTTTGGCTCGTTTGGAAAATCGATCTGGTCCATATTTCTACAAGTTAGAGTAGGAAGTTATTTTAATTTTGGTAGATCTCGACAACCTCACTAGTTTTCTTCTAAAAAGCAACACATTTTTGGTCGACCAAGTTTTTGATGTCGTTGTCAAGGAACGACATTTTCACATAATTCACATTTTATCAATGATTGCAACATAGATTGCAATTGAAATTTTTCTATTGCAGGAGGACGAGAGATGTCCACGGGGCGAGGCGGGGTCGGGGAATAACTTCCCGTCCCCATCCCCTCCCCCCATTTCATTAGTCGTCTCCGCGAAATTTTTCATTTAATTTCGCGAGGAAAGGGCGGGATTCTCATGAGAAATTGTGAGGATCGGGTTCCCATGGGAATAATTCCCCGTTTACCATTTATATTTTTCTAAATTTTATTACATTTTTTTCTTTTTTAAACAAAATATTTAAATGGTTAATTACTAATTAGAAATTTCTATTTAATAGATATTTTTTTAAAATTTTCTTAAAAAAGTAAAATGATATTTAATAAAAATTTAGAATTATGGTTTATTATATATATATATATAAAAATATATATTTAAATAATAGTAATAAATCAGGGTGAGGACGGGGAATGTATTCCCTGTCCCCGTCCCCGTTTAGCAAACGAGAAAAAAATTCTCCCCACTCCCTCCCCCATTCGCAAACGGGGATGGGGTAGGTCTACGCGGGGAAAATGGACATCCCTAAGGAGGACCCGAACCTTATTTGAATTTTTGAAGGTTAGTTTTGGTGTATACGAAGAGGGTTTTGTCTTCCTGAATAAGATCCTGAAATTGAAAGAACTTTCCACCAACTATGCAGATTGCAGTCGAGGAGGAAAAAAGAGGAAAGACGCGAGTTGAGTACCAAGGAAGATCTTTCAAGAATAGTTTTGCAGGTAAATCTAATTGATCAACCCGTCGACGATCCCCGTGTTAATCCTCGTGAAAGGAGGAGTCAAATACATATTGCATGGCAAAATGCTGGACAAAATGTTGCTCAAATACTACAAGCAATTCTCCTACAAAATCCTATCTATATTGCAAAAGAATGGGATAGAGCAATCAGAGATTATGCAACCACCAATTTCTAGAACCTTAATATATGAATTATAGAACCAACTATTGAGGCTGATCACTTTAAGTTAAAGCCCATGGTGTTTCAAATGCTACAAACAATGGGTGAATTTACAGGACTTCCTAATGAAGATCCATATAAGTATATAAAGATGTTCCTTAGAATTTGTAATTCATTCAAACAAAATAGAGTCACAAATGAAACATTGTGATTAAAACTGTTTCCATTCTTTTTGCAAGGAAATGCAAAAGTTTGGTTGGATTTTGTTCCTAAATTCTATTACATCCTAGGATGACTTATCACAAAAATTTCTCTTGAAGTATTTTTCACTAAAAGAGAATGAACAAACCCATGGGGAAATCATTACTTTAAAATAGAGACTTAATGAAGGAGTAAACTCTGCATGAGAGCGCTTCAAAAAGTTAGTACAAAGATGTCCACATCACGACTTACCAACTTTTCTCCTCATATAACACTTTTACAATAGGTTGATGCAGGCCTCAAAAACTTTAGTCGATGCATTAACTAATGGATCCTCGTTAAAAAAGACAATAAACGAGTCAAATAAAATTTAAGATGTTATGGTCTCCAATAAGAGTCAGTGGGGATGAGATGAATCACAATCCACAAAAAGTGTTTTAGGAATATATGTGTTTGGGATTTACGCCATAAAACCTCGTAATTAATATTTTATTAAATAATTAATAGTTTTTTTAAGGGCAAAATACATTTTTGGTTCCTCAATTTTACATTTGGTTCCATTTTGGTCTCTAAGTTTTCAAACTCAACAAATTTACCCTCGAGGTTTACCTTTAGTAGCAGTCTTGGTCCCTCCATCACCCTTTCCATTAATTTCTACGGAAAGCTCATGTGGCACATATTATTTTATTAAAAAATATTTTTTCTAATTTTTTAATTATTAAACTTAAAAAATATATATTTTTCTCTTTTTCTTCCTCTTTTCTTTCTCTTTCATCTTCTTCACAAATTCATCTTCTTCCTTCCTTCAACTTTTTTCTTTCATTTTCCTTCATGTCATCTTCATCGTCGACCACCACCCACCTACTGTTATTTGCTGCCACCGTCGCCACCACTTCTTTCTTTTTTTTTCTTTGTTATTTTCTTTCATGTTCTCTACTTCTTCTACCTCACCTTCCCTCTTCGTCTTCTTCTTCTTCTTTTCTCTCCCTTCTTATTTCTCTCTGCAACTTCCACTTTGTCATTTACAAAGAGAAAGATTGGGATAAAACAAAAAATGAAGGGCCTTCATTTGCAAATTTGAAACGAAAATGAAGGATCTTTGTTTTCAGATCTCAAACGAAAATGAGGCCCTTTGTTTTCAAATCTGAAATAAAGCCCCTCGTTTTTCAGATCTGAAATGAAGCCCTCATTTTTCAGATCTAAAACCTCTACAAAAATAAATGCCCAAAAATCGAAGGTGGGTCGAATCTTTCGCTTTCAAGCCTAGAAAATACACCATAAAGAAGTTATGGGTTGAAGAAGAAGGAGAAGGAGGACAGAGGCAGCGGGTTGTGTTGAAGAAAAATGAGGAGGATGAGAAATGATGAAGAAGGTTGAAGAAGGAAAACAATGAATTCGTGAGAGAAAGATGAAGAGAAAGAAAAGAGGAAAAGAAAAAAGAAAAGTATTTTTTAAAGTTTAATAATTAAAAAAATTAGAAAAAGTATTTTTAAATAAAAAAAAGGGGTGCCACGTGAGCTTTTAGTTAGAATTTACTTGAAAAAGTGTGATTTGAGAGGACAAAAGAGTGCTACTAAATGTAAAGCTTGGGGGTAAATTTGTTGAGTTTGAAAACTCATAAACCAAAAGAGAACCAAATGTAAAACTGAGGGACAAAAAATGTATTTTGCCCTTATTTTAATTATTTTATTTATAATATAATATTATCTGTTATATGAAAAATCCAAGTGTATTAGTTTAATTCCGAACAGTATGTGATTGACATACAAAAGGATCATGTTCTAGAAATAACCTAAAGAATCATAGTATATGGATAAGATTGGATACTTTATCCGATAGTACTATTGATACAATCTACTTTGTAATAGTTACAAATAATTTGATACAAATCGTTCATGTGGAGAACCTGGGTGGGGGTATCTTATATAATGAGTTTGTATACGACCCACTTTGTAATAGTTACTATTTCATCAAGATTTCATATGCGACTCGATCTTAATCCTAAGTGAGTTATGAACTTTTATCTGTGAGTGATTGTCCTTTAATTTGCATGGTTGAGAGTGACTTTTGTAGCTGATTTTATAAGACTACCACTTTGGAGATTTGACCAAATAGGGAGCTGAGAACATAATCTCACAAGATGGAATTCACTCCTTCTCATACCAAGCAAGTAGATGAGTAGTTCATTTAAGTGTTGATTTCTAAACTTGATAAATGGAGTCCACCCTCTCATTGGCTCGAGGAAGACTTAGTTTATGATAGAAACATAAATAACTTTTTTATTAGAGAATCAGTGGTACTTAAGGTACAATATGTAATTATAAGGGTAAAATAGACTTTTAATCCAACTTGATAAATGTCATCTTGCGTTTCCTTATCTCTAGTGTCTCCGCTTTCTATCCCAATTACCCAGATAAGACAAGTTATATAGAAATAAAGAATAAGGAAAATAGACAAGCTTTTGATAAGGTTTTTTTAAAAAAAAAATTACAATTGAGGTTGGAGGTTCGAATCACATACTTCGTGGTTGTCAACACATTCATCATGTCAATTAATTAACCTAGACTCTCTTTGACATTAAAAGATATGTTTTTCTTTGCATTTTAATGAAAGGTCAAATAGCCACCCACTTCACCTATCAGACAAATAATGTATAACCCTAATTAATATTACACATAAAAAGAAATAACATAATTAAATTAAGAATATTTTTGTTCTATCGATAATTAATTTGCCCTTAAAATAAATAATTTATTGAGAAAATAACATATCTATTTTTAGTTCCAAGAAATCATTACATAATGATTGTGAAATTATTTAAGATTTTTTTGTAAAATTTAATTAAAAAAAATTCATACAATAGAGATAGGAGATCGAATCACATAATTCGTGATTGTTAATACATTCCATATGCTAGTTGTGTTATGCTATTTCAGGCAAAGTATTTAATATCCTTGAAAACATAGTTTTATTATTTTTTTTTTCCTAGCAATTTATGTGCCCTAGCAAGTCTTTAATTAATTTGTAAGACTAAATATCTTAGAAGCATGGTGTCAAATTTCGTTCGATACCTCGAAATATTGCTCGAAATTTCGAAGTTTCCACACCCTCGACATAGTTAACGTGGTAGAAGACAAATCTTCCCAACATGTCGACGAAATTGTGGATAAAACCGAAATGTCGATGGAATTTTCGGCATTTCTCGAAATGTCGAGGACAAACCACTAAAATGGGTTGCTTTCTGAGCAAAAAGCTCACTATCTGAAGCCCAATACTCAAACAAACAACACACAGGTTGCATGCTTTGTTTTCAATTCTTGTTTAAATATGTTTTAACAAAATGTATGATGTTAGTTATTATATAAATTATTTATTGTTTATATTGTTTATGAATTATATAATATATTTATATATCTCATTGTAATTTGAATAAATGGATTATACTTTATTCTCTAAAACACAGTTAGGAACCGAATTGGAAATTGATTTAGTCATATTTATTAATTTCTTAATATTTGTGAAGTAAATAATCAATTATATCAATCATGATAACTTTATATTACCTTTGTTATAATATTTTGATATATATCTTATCATATATAAATGTTTCATTTTCTCTTTTAATTTTGTAACTAACTACTCATATTTAATATAATTTTGTATCATCAATTAGGAAAGATTAATTATATTAATTAAATGATTATAATTAAAGTCCCATTTAACAATTCAAACAATTTTTATCTATTTTCATAATTTTTTCAAAAGTATTGATGGCATCGACATTTCAACATAAATATTATATACTAGTATTTGGTCATAAGTCTTACTTGATGCCAGTTGAGCTATGCTGTTATTGACATATATTTTTATAAATTGAATAAAAATATATTTTATGAACAATATATTTTGATGATAATGTTTGTAATTGTGTAAGGACATAAATTAATTTAACGTATTCGATAGAATAAATAAATTTACATTGAATTTTGCTATATTATTAGAAAATTTTATATTAAAAACATGTTAATCGTTTCATTTTTTTAAAAAAAAACCAATGGATTTAGTATTATTTCTAGAAGGAATGAGTATCAAATAATAATTCATGTTCTCGATAGTCATATTACTTTTTTATTATACTAATAACTAAGTGATGTGTTACTGATTTTTAATCTAATATACTATTAATTCTTTATGTAGTGTGTGAAAACTCAAATTTTTTAGAAAAATAGTTTTATAAAATGCTCTTTATATAGTGTAGGATAAAGAAAAAAGCAACAAAACTTTAGAAATTACAAACCTTTTGAAATTTCATTTGTAGTTATTAATTTCAAATAACTCATAACTTTTTTAAAATAATTTCTAGAAACGAATAGATAAAATTTTTAATAAATTCGAGGTCTTTGTATTCTAATTTTTCATATTGTACTAATTCAAATTCTAACTTTCACGCTATTAAATAAAAATCAATTAAATAACAAACCATTCATTATTACTCAAATTTTACTCTTTCACTCTAAGTCAAGTGTGTGAAGTTTGGTTAAAAAAAATGATAAAAAGTAATATAATTAGTATTAATTATTAGCTTGTGAAAAGTTATACTATTGAAATCTCCTTTATTTTTTTAGGTGTTCATATATAATATATATATATATATAGTTATATATAGTTATTTTTATTTAATACTTAATCCAAAAAATTTAATGTTTATTTTAAAGAAATGTAATGGTATAGTTTCTTAATTTTGTGGTTTTAATAAGAAAACTAAGGAATATAATCGATACACTACAAACTAAATTTTATAAGTTCCTACTCTATATAAATTTTCTTAAAAACAAAAGTACATATATAAGAGAATACATGCGAAATTAAAACATTGCACTTTAATTTAATTGGTAGTATATCATCTATAACTCTCTTCTTTACATATCTTCAAGTCTTCTCTAAATTGCAAGCTTTCAACATTGCTTCAGAAGACAAAAAATTATAACAAAAACAATATATAGCGAGACAACGAAGAAATAAAGAAAAACAAAACTTTTGTTTTTTTTTTAAAAAAAGCAAACCTAAGGGGGAGAGGAACTCAAATATTTGTAGAAAGTTGTTGAATAAAAATCTTTATATAGTTATACAAGATTAAATAGTCACAAATTCTTGAATTTCATCATTAAATATTATTAAACTTAAACTCATAATTTTGTAGAACTAATTTTTAATAATAAAGAGACAAAACTTTTTATATCATAACTCTCATCTCTCAAATGCTCATATATTAATTAATTGATAATTAATAATAAAACAATTAAAAATAAATATAACCATAGTCTTTACATGGGTGATTGACAAAAAAAATCTTTAATAACTATTTCATTAATTTAAATGCAATTTAATAAGAATTATAGAGTGGATGGATTTTATATTTTAATTAAATGATAATGACTAATAAAACAATTTTAAAGAAAGATAATAAATGAAAAAAAAAAACTATTAATCCTTAGTAACTTACCAAACTCTTCAATTTCATCCTTGAATGCAATTAAAGATAAATTCATAAATTTTTAGAATTAATTTATAAAAATAAAGGGACACAACTTATCATATTCTAACTCTTATCTTTAAGTTTTTTTTTTAAAAAAAAACTCTTATTTATTTTTTATTAAAAGATAATTAATAGTAAAAAAAAAAAAAAAAAAAAAAAGACAATATCGTTTATATGGGTCATGGGTGAGTGTGCGGTGTTGGAAAAAAATATTTAATAATTTCTTCTTAATTTGAAGACAATTTAATATGGACGGTGATAATTATTAAATAAAATATTATAGATTATAGATTTTATGATTTAAATTTAACCTATAATTTATTGAAATTATAAAACTTTTAGGATTTCAATATTTTGTATACTATATTTGAGTTAATTATTTTTTTTGTTTGAATTAAATTAAATTAAGTTTATTAAAAGTATGTAGTTTTGTAGATAAAAATAAACGTTTCATATTCTAACCTCCAAATGCTAGTTTGTGAGATAAACTTACTCTATAATTTAATAATTGTTGAGTACTAAAAAATTAATAATTATGAGTGACATAATATAAAACTTTTCATATTCTAACTTTTGAATGTTATTTTGTGAGTTAAATTAAATATATAATTTCTTAATTATTGAGTACTAAAAATTAATAAGTATGAGTAGTATATACTTTGTAAATTTAAGTTTTACAATGGGGTAAAATTTTTATTTTTGTTCATTTCTCTATCAAAATTCATATACATTCTAGAAATAAGTAATAAATTATTAAAGAGAGGAAAAAATGGATAGTTAAATAAGAATTGTGTTTTGTAATTTATGCATGCAAAACTTAAGATACAATAGTGTTAAAGAACTGACGTCTTTATAATTCACCAAAATTAAATAAAAAAGGGTAAAGTAGTTTTAAAAAGTTTTTAAAAATAATATATTATAGATAGCGACACAAACATAATTTTGAAATGTTAATAGTTATTTTATAAATAACTACAAATAGATTTTGAATTTTCCAAAATTGTTGATTTTAAATTTTAAATTATATTCACGCAATTGTTTTATGTAAATAAAAAATGTCGATATGTGTTAAATTTTTTATATTTTTATAAGAGGTAGTTTCTAAAGTTTTTAATGGTTATACTTTGTGTTATTTAAACTTTTTAGTCACATTTTTTTAGGAAGACATTTAATTTTTTTTGTTTCTAAGAAATAACTCAACTTTAATATTGTCATTAACAAACCTATCAAATAAGCTGAGTCGTTTAATAAGTTAGTTTATTCAATTTGGTTTAATATTATATCGAGTGACAAATTTAATTATTATTATTATTGAAAATTTTTAAAACTTATTATTAATAATTAAGTATTATAATTAATTGAAAGAACAATAATCATAAATGTTAATTACTTTAGTGATAATTTACTAATTTAGATACAAGTTGTGTCCTTTCCAAAAAAAAATAAATAAAAAGATCAAATCTTTGTAAATGACAACTAACTATTCATTCTTTTAAGAACATTTTAATTTGAGATACATCTCTCATTTGATCTTTTGCCTTCTCCTATTAGTATATAATCTATAAAGAGAAATTAAATTTATGTGCATAATTTGAAAGTACACATATTGCTTTTTTTTTTTTTTAAAAAAAAAAAGAAAGATATGTGAGGAGTAGTCTATTAAAAAATCTACCAACTTTATTTTTCTTTTGATTTTTTAGCCTACATAAGAAAACATAAAAAAACTTAAGAAAATGACAATAAGAACGTTAGAAAAAAGTCACTCGCCGTGAATAGTCTTCCATCCAGATTTGTTGTGCATGCTTTGTCTCTTTGAACATGACTTGCTATTTCATGAATATAGACTATGAATGCTTGTAATTCGTTCGCAAAACGATCCTTTTTCATCCATAACTTCCAAAAGATCAAATCTGCTTTATCTTCTTCTCGACCTATAAAATTTTGAGGGATTGTATCCCTTCTCAAGTTATTGTATTTATATACTCATATGGAATTTGAATAGTTGTCATTTTAATTATTTTAATTATAATGATAATGAAGACAAAATTTGTAACTTCCATTATTTATTACTTAAAAAAAACTGCTAATATTTATTACTAAAACCGCAAGCTAATTATTTAATGTGGTACAATTATGTCAATTTTGATTTCGTTGATTTCTCATTCCAACTTAAAGCATCCTAGAATTAATTTATAAATTTTGCTAAAAAAAAGAACTAATTTATAAATTATTAAGAATAAAAAAAGGGATAATTAAATAAGAATTGTCTATTATTAATTCATGTATACAAAACATAAGAAGGGTAAGAGTGAACAATACTGTACTGAGTAATGAAGATCTTTATATTTTTTTTTCTGAATTCCTTGGATGACCAAATCACGTGAGATGAAGTAGTGCAGAACGGGAGCATGAGTTTCACGAGGGAAGACATCAACAACAACCTAATCAAAACAAAACAACGAGAACTAAGAACTAAACAAACAACAAAACAACTAAAGAAAACATAACATAAATAAATAAAACTAAAAGCTTGGGTTGCCTCCCAAGAAACACTTTCTTTAATGTCTTTAGCTATACTGCACCCATGGTTGACATCAAGACACATAAAATTGCTCGTATTTCTTCGGGCCCTTATTCCTTGAGTCAATATAGCCTTCTAAGTCTAAAAGGCTATCTCGTTTTTCTTGGACACCTGAAAGATAAATATTTTTGTTATTTTTTGTTTATCGAAATAAAAAAACAAAATTCAAAACAAGACTCGTGAGTATAGGAAAAATGGTTATCAAGATTAAAAGAAACTTTTGGAGATAAATGCAAGGGAAACTTTTCAACATCGAACTCTATCACCTGGATTTCTTTTGTGGAAATGATTGCATTACCATGCTCGACCTCACAAACCCGTTTTTGGTGTGTTTCAGTCTCCTCCAACTCATCCTCACTATCATATGCAGAAGTTCTCCTAGGTTGCTCTTCCTCAGTGGCAAGGATAACAATTTGTTCCTGTAGGGCCTTAAGAGATTCTACCAGTTGATAAAGATGAGTCATTTCATGTAATATTGCTCCAAGTTCTACCATTTTAGCTTCTAACCTATCCAACCTTTCTAATTCAGCATGACACAAATTTTTAATCCTCAACTCTAACGTATATTCCATTAATAAATCCACAAGAGAAGAGTTTCCTATAGATTGATCGGGGTAGGAGAAATTTTCGTTCCAAGTGCCTATATGATCACCATAAAAAGAATTTTCATAAATCATAGATTCAGAATGGTAATAATTAGACAATTGGTATCCAGAGAAATCATGATTCACATACCTAGGGTCCTGAGAAGTATAGTACATTGGCGAAGAATTAAAATCATGAAAAGTCATACTTTAAATCACAACAATTCAAATCTAGACTTTTACACAAAAAATCAACACAACCAAAATCGGAGACAAAGACTCGAAAAACAAACAAAACTAAATTAAGAACAAATAAGGAAAAAAAACACAAAAACAAATAAGGAAGAAAAAACAAAATAAAACAAAAAACAAAAAAGGAAAAGAAAACACAAAAGGAAAAAAATAAGGAAAAACAACAAATAAGAAAAAAAAAACAAGGAAAAACAACAAATAAGAAAAAAAAACAAGGAAAAACAACAAATAAGGAAAAAAACAAATAAGGAAAAAAAACAAATAAGGAAAAAAACAAAAAAAGAAAAAACAAATAAGGAAAAAAACCAGAAAAGGAAAAAAAATAAATAAGAAAAAAAACAAATAAGGAAAACAACACAAAAGAAAAAAAAACACAAAATGAGATAAAACAAATAAGAAAAAAAATAAGGAAAAAAAAATTAGGAAAGAAAATAAATAAGGAAAAGAAAAAAACAAATAAGGAAAAAAACCAAGAAAACAAAAAAAAACACAAAAGGAAAAAACACAAAAGGGAAAAAAAACATTAGTATAAAATCTCGAATTTTCTCCCAATATTAATTAATCTAAATAATCGTCATTCCCCGACAACGACGCCAAAAACTTGGTGCATAAAATTATATTACAATACCGCAAGTCTACGGGTCAAGTTTTAATATAATGATTTGAGTATAAAGTATCGTCCTTAGGAATAGGTTTTCTATATTAATTAATTACCAAGATACTAATTCTTAATTTTAGCTATAACAACAAAACTTTGATGGATAGTGAAAACAAAGATAGAAAATAAATGTATAATTGGAGACACAAATATGATAGAATTGAAGGAAGATGATTTCACAAGTTAATTCCTTATTTAACACCTGCAATGAACTAATATTATGAATTTATAAACAAGAAGTGAAAATACTCAAGAGAATCTCTCGATTTGTAGTGAGCCTCGCACACACGATAAATTCTAAAGTTTCCTTATGAATTTTAAAAGCATGCACGACATTAAGCAACTTTTTTATGTGTTTCCCAAAAAACTCTAGGTCATTCTCATGCCAGATTTATAAGGATTTTGACAACTTTGCTCTAATCTAAGTTTTTTTCTCTCGAGTTCACTTAAACCAACAAGATTTATGAATTTAAGAACGAATTGGCAAAAATAAATAACATAACAAAGTTCAATACATAATCAAAGAAATCTAAAACATGCTAATCAAATTCCAACTACAATGTTTAGCTACTCAAAATCACCATAAAAACAACCTAAAGTCATAGGAAAAGTTTTTAAACTCAATTACAAACTAAAAAAAAGAAAAATAAACTTATGTGTCGATGACGGTCTCTCGTTCACGAACTCGCGTCACGATCTCGAGCCTCCACAAATGCTTTGGCTTCTAAGGAATGCTCTTCTTTCTCCCTTAGAGTGTGTATTTCAAAATTAGGGCTAAAAACTACCAAATTCGGCTCCCTTTGCATTGAAAACAACATGTTATATTTATAGGGATTTTCGGCATGGCGTTGCAACGCTAGGGTTGGCGTTGCAACGCCGTGCTTGCTGCCAACCAACCACTGCGACCAATTTTGTCATATCTTTTCGCTCGGGTATCTGAATGACCTCCGATTTGATGCGTTGGAATTGTGATTTGATGTAAAATCTCAGTATATTTCTTATACTCAAAATACATCTAGATTTTTCTTGGGTCTTCAATTAAGCATACACATGCTCCAAATTGCACCAAAATAGTCTCAAAATACTCTATTCTTGCTTTTCAAGCTAAGTTTCCTGAATTAACCATAAAATGCCATGAAAACCCATGTTTTAATTATAAAAACTAGCTAAAATATAAGAAATAAGATAACATATTTGCATGTTATCATCCCCAATGTTTGCAAAATAAGCTCAAAGAAGTAAGAAGGGTAAGACTGAAAAATACTGTCCTGAGTGATGAAGATTATATTTGTTTCGGAGTTCCTTGGATGACCAAATCACGTGAGTTGAAGTTCCATAGAACGGGAGCATGGGTTTTGACGAGGGGTGACATCAACAACAACCTAACAAAACAAAACAAAGCAAACTCAAAACTAAGCAAGCAAACAAAACAAACTTAAGAAAACATAACAAAAATAAAACTAAAAGCTTGGGTCGCCTCACAAGAAGCATTTTCTTTAACGTTTTTAGCTAGACTGTAACTCCTTCAAGGTGCTATTCTTCTTTCAGTTCGTCCTCCTTTAGATCCTTCATTGTGCCTTCTGCTACCCTGTCTAAGGAATCACTTAAAAGAATATCATTTTCTAAATCAAAGGGTAAAACATTAGTCAATTCAACTTTCAAATAGGAATTTATTCCAGACTCGTCCTTTTTAGGGGTAAAGATTTGAAATTTAACATCCTTTTGCCCTACATTCAGCTTCAGGGTGCCCTCGTGCATGCTTATGTCAGCCTTACTGGTGGCCAGGAATGGTCTTCCCAAGATGATGGGAATCCTTGCATCCTCTTCCATGTCCAGGACAAGGAAGTCCACTGGGAATACAAACTTATCTAACTTGACCAAGATGTCCCCCACAATTCATCGTGGATAAGTGATAGACATGTCTGCTAGCTGTAAAGACATTGTGGTGGGTTTTACCTCCCCCAAACTTAAAACTTTTGAATACAGAGTAAGTCATTAAATTTTATACTAGCACCTAAATCAGACAAGACATTAAAGTTAAAATTGTCTATAAAATAGGGAACAAAGAAAAAACTCCCTTGATGTTTCAGTTTTTGTGGCAACTTTTGTTGCAAGATGCCACTACATTCCTCAGATAGATTGATGGTTTCGTACTCTTTCAACTGCTGCTTCTTGGACTGGATCTGTTTTATGAACTTTGCATAGTTGGGTACTTAGTCTGTTTCTTCTGTTTGATGTCACTAGAAGGTTGTGACTTCCCAGTCATTATCTCAGGAGCCTTTTCCTTTTCAGTTTCTTCCCTTATGATGTTCCTTCCACTTCTCAGTGTGATTGCATTACAGGTTTCCCTTGGATTCACCTCTGTATCACTAGGAATTTACGTTTATGCGATGTTCGAATTGATACACTCATCCTGGTCGATCGAGTTTCAATGTTCTTTATGATGACTCCTTGATTTGGTCACTATACCGATTAGATGTGATCGCATTCTCCAGCTGGTTAGACCTACTTTTGGATTCAACAATAAAATAGTGCATTGTTTCTTCAAGAGATGACTCCCTCTTTGATGAAGCTTTTGAGTCCAATCACTCCCTTCTTGAAGATCTCTTCTTGTGCACTTCTCCTTGGACAAGCCCTAATCGTGGAAATGAAACCCAAAACAAAACCTACCTCTCAAAATTGCAATGCAATGCTTAAATAGGTCCCAACTAAACCCTAACTTAACCTAAGTCAACCCTAACTAAAGCCCATAGGTTTCTAACTTGAGTTAAGTGAGTTGGGTTTACAAACCACGTGCCCTTTTTAGGAAAATCCGTGCAAAGTGCTCAAATAACTTTCATTGTCATTCACAACATTGCAATATAGTTGAAGCAAAGCCACTTCCAGATGGTTGAAACAAAATTTTCTAGAATTAGATGATCAGCTTCTCCAAAGCTTATCTTTTCAGCTTTCTTCTTCCTAAACAAGCAAAATGTCTCCATTAAGACACAAATATCACACTCATTGCTAGTGCTAAGATCAATTTATAATCAAAACACAAGCAATCGTGCATAATTCAGGAAGATAAGAAGCTAAATATAACAATTCAATCACAATAATGCAAAGTTTAGTAGCAAGAATAAAGAGCTAAATAACTCTATATTGGAGAGTTATCAGCTGCCTACAACGTTGGTGGAAGGTCCTTTCAATCTCTAGGTCTAGCTCCAAGAGGCAAAACTCCTTTTGCATGCACCAAACTCAACCTGCGATTCAAGTTTAGATCCCAGAGAAAGTGCAATTGCGACTGCAAATGCAGCAGCAATTTGTCCTGCAATCTTGCTCGCAAACCTTGTAACCGAAATACTTTGTTAAAATGTTGTTCCCCAGCAACGACGCCAAAAACTTGATCGACTTTACACGCAAGTGCACTTGATCGAAGTAATAAAATTGGAGTGCTCCAAAGTATCGAACTCACAGGGAATGAGTTTCGCAAAATTAATCAGAAAAACAAGAATTGCTAATGAAGATGCAAGTACGGTAACCAACTTTTGTAAAAATTGATTTGAAGGCGTCTATGAGCTCATTTGATAACCTTCATGTTTCCTGTTTCTTGTTCTCGTTTCTCATTTTTAAGAAACGGACTTGTTTGAGAAACATTCCTATTTCTTGTTTTTATTTTTTAGAAACGTTTCTAAACGTTTCTCAAATTTTGTTCCTGATTCTTTTCTGAAGTTTCATGCATATATCCCTACTCCTACTCTCTACACCCATCTCTCCTCCGTCTTCTTTTTCCCTCTTCCACTTTATTTTTTTTCTTTTAATACTTTTTTCTTTTTAGTTTTTTCTCTCTTGCTTCTCTCTCTTCCATCCTAATTTTTTTTCTTTTAATAGTTCCTTTTTTATTTTCTCTTTTATTTTATGTTTTTCTCTTTTCTCTTTATGTTATTATTTTTTATTTAAATCTCGATTATTTTTTTCTTTTGTTACGATTAAATATAAAAAAATATATGTATTCTTTTTTTCTTTTCTGATTTTACTTTGTGTGTATGACTAATGCATTTTTAAAGAAAAAAAAGTTTATTATTAAATTAAATAAATGTGCGTATGCTCAATTGACTAACCTTACAATTCATAAATTAGTCTAATTGAACTAACTTCTATAAGCCAAAATAATATAAAGTGAATTGATTTGAGAGATAAATGACATTACAAATCAAATTTGAACAAGATAAAATTTATTATTATTATTACTTTTGTGTTGGTTTGAAATAAAATACTATAAACTCTTTATGATTATTTTATATTTATTTTAACGCAAGTTATATATTTTATTATTTTCTATGTACTAAATTTATTCTTACTAAAGAAACAAGAAACAAGAAATAGTTATCAAACATGTTTATGTTTTTAATTTTTAAGAAACGAGAATAGGAAACAAGAAACAGAAACAAGCAACAGAAAACGAGAAACGAGAACCTTATCAAACGGGCCCTATGCTATTGAAAATTAAGGGAACAATCAATGATTTAAAAACAAGGAAATTCAAGTTGCTTTTGCCCCTTCGGAGAAAATGCTGCTGAAAATGCAGTAGCAATTGTGCCAGCAATCGTAAATCTTAAGTAGATCGGATTCTACTCTTATTCGATTTTGGTCCCAAAACTTTAGAACACTAAGCAATTAAACCTATATGTCTATGGCTACTTGAGCTTAGATAGTTCCGTGCACAACCCTCCCAGTCTTGGAGTCTCGCGCTATGTCTAGGGTCGAAGATTTGGATCTTATGTCTAAGTTCTTTCCTCCATTGATTTTATGAGATCCACTTTTCCTTGACCCTTTCAGTATCAAGTTCGAGCTTGATGGACAAATCCTAGTTATATGCTAAGCCCAAATTACAATCAATAAAAACAAACTTAGAGTTAGTTGCTGACACAATTACTTTGCTACTCTAAGCTTGTCGTCTCTTTTCTAGAGCATTCACAATTTGAACCCCTAAAGAAGATTTAGCTCATGATTGAAAAGAAGGAAAACAAAAACTTTATTGATGAAAATTGCATGGTATTCGAAAAACTACAAAATCAACCCAATATTGTAAATAGTTGGGCTCTCTACTTATAATTCTAAAACCTTACTTCTAAGAGCTTAAATCTTAGTAAGTATAAGGAACAAAAAACAAAGGAAAAATACAGAATGTGAATTAAAGGATGTAGCTCACAACCTTTTATTCAAAATGGGAAGAAAATTAGAAGTGCATAAACTTTACTTTGAGGCTAACAAGAAAATACAAATGGTATCATAAAGTAAAACAAAACAACAAAAGTACAGTAACTTTCGAACTTAAAGGTAATCAACAACTAAAAAGGAAACCCAAAACTCCCTTTTGTTTGTGGATTCCAAAACCCACATGAGAGTTACAGATCTTCACATCCTATATTTTCATAAAAGAGGGACGAACTACGGAGAGTACAAGCTAAAAGAAGAAGAAAAAACGTGTTGGAATTTAAAGAAAATCTTGAAGAACAGTTGTTGTCCGAATATGAATGTGAAAGATGAAGTTGCAGCAGAAATAATGAAAAACCAGAGTAGCCGAAGGTTGTTGAAAACCCATAAAACATCCTCTTTTTATAGGTGGTGCAAGCTAGGTTTCCTTCTAAATCCATCCTCAATCCATGGGCAATTATTTGGGCATGATTCTAGGTTGTATACTTTCTAAAAATGAGTAAGAATCTCCAAAAATCTCGAAATCCCGAAGTTTGTGGCTTTTTCCAAAAATCTCGAAATGCAATTGCATTTTATCTTGCATTCTGTTTGGCATTCTGACTTGTTATTCTTCTGCTCTGCAAGTAAAAATGCAGTTGCATTTTCTCTTGCATTTTTCTTGTTTGGTCCAAATTTGCACAAAAATAATGAAATTAGTTCAAATCCATTCTTTTCTCAACTATTCTTCACTTCCCACCATTCTTAGCAAGCTTTCAAGAATTTTACTCATTAATGCTATTTTTCGTTGGCTTGATAATCAATGAACATTCAAAAATTACAAAAATAACCTAGTTTAAAGATTAAATAATCCTCATAAATGAGAATTATCAGATATTAATTTTCAATGGAGCATTTGCAGCTGGTATATATGACTTAGTAACTTTCTTTCCATCTGCAAATACATCATGTAATTGATTTGCTATATTTTGCAAATGAACTATTTTTTGAACTTCAAGTTCACATTGATCTATACGAGTATATAAATGAGATAATAACGATGCAACCCATGCAATTTCTTTTTTCAATTTCTTAATTCTTCCCCATGAAAAGTTTGTCTCATTAAAATGACAATTAGCAAATCGTGCTATAAATACATCACTCGTCAGGGATTTAAGATATTTAATAATTGATAGGAAATCAAATACAACATATATTCCTAATCTCCTTTGAGGACTCATCTTAGTACGTTTTGATGGAGCAATTGGAGCATATACTGCACATCTAAAAATTCTCAAATGAGAAATATTTGGCTTATGGCCATAAGCTAAGTATAATGGTGAGTACTTATGATAAGCTACTGGTCTAATGCGTGTCAGTGATGTAGCATGCAAAATAGTATGGCCCCATATAGATGTAGGAATCTTAGCTCTCATAAGCAATAGTCTAGAAATTAATGACAAACGTTTTAGAAATGATTCAACCAAGCCATTTTGTATATGAACATGAGCTACAAGATGTTCAACACTTATCCCAATTGACTAACAATAATTATGAAATGCTTGGGATGCCAATTCACCAGGATTATCAAGACAAATGGTTTTACTTGTATAATCAGTAAATTGTGCTATTAACTTAACTATTTTGAGCAAGTAATCTTGCAAATGCAAGATTTTGACTTAATAATAAGCATACGTGTGACCATCTACTGGATGCATCTATGGATACCATAAATATCTAAATGGTTCATTTAATGGATTAATAGGTTCACATATATTACCATGAATTCGTTAAAAAAAAAAACAGGTGATCCAGTCCCCACTTTAGCTAGTGATGGTCTAATGATTAATTTGCACCGAGAGCAAGCATCACATGATAATTGTTAGATTGAAGAATTTTCTAGCTCATCAATGGATGTCCATGTGAATTCTTAATAATTTTTCTCATCATTATAGACCCTAGATGACCCAATCGGTCATACCAAATAGTAAATATATCTAGATTCATAAATTTTAAGTTCATTGTTGCATATATTTCAATTAGTCGTATATGAGTATAATATAATCTAGAAGATAAAGCAGACAACTTTTCGAGTATATGTTTTTTATGTGAGACAATAGATATAATATGAAGATACTCCCTATTAGTTTTACTATTAGTTTCAATATGATAACCATTGCAACGTATATCTTTAAAACTTAGCAGATTTCTCTTTTGATTTACTAGAGAATAATACATTATCAATTGTAAATTTTGTTCCTCTAGGCAAATTAATATTTGCTTTTCCAAAACCTTCAACTAAGTTCACAAAATCTAGATATTGTATTGATTTTTGCTTCCACCATTGTCAATATAGAAAAATATTTTTTACTTGTAAGTATTGTGTGCGTAGTTGCTATGTGATCTACTAGACATGATCTTCATTGCTCATTTTTTAGTCATCCAACATATAGAAACTGTTCATATCTCTTCATTAAACAAAAATAATCACAATAAGAGAAACATAACTTGGAATATAAAGGTTCAAAGCTAAAAAAACATAAAAGATAGATTCTAAAAAGAAAAAACATTAGTCTTAGACATTCTCAAAATCAAGAGAAACACTTGCTATTCCATCAATTGTGTCGATCTTCTCTTTGGAGAATACAAAGAAGTCTATCACATCCAAATTTTTCATATTTGATAGGTCAACTATATCATTATCTTGATGGGCAAGATTTGCTTCCACATTTTTTTTTCTTTTTCCTTCAAGGAAGCTTGATAGAGATCAACTAAGTGTTTGGGCGTATGATAGATATGTGACCAATGTGTTGGGATTGAATCCAGCAGCGAAGCGATGTGAATCGCGATGCATCGTTGAGTTACACAAATTCTACTTAAAAATCACATACATCACATGCATTAATAAGGTTAAGCATAAGGAGAAGGCAAAATACAACAACAAATACCTCTTGAAGAACAATACTTCTTCTTGTAATCCTTCTCCCGGAATCTTCCTCGTTCTCAATGATCTCTCGATCCTCGATCTAAGCCACGAACTGAACAACAAATTATACTTTCACTTAGTTTCTCGGTTGTTCTTCAACACTACAACAAATTAGTGTTACAATAGCTTTTAATTATAGCATTTATACAAAATGCTATAAAAATTTATTGGGCGGGCTTAAAATTTTATGTTCCCACTCACGCTCCTCCTCATTTTTTCACAATCTAAAATCTCTTTCATATTCTCTCTCCCTTCTATTATTCTCATTCACGCCTCTCGCCTCCCTCATTCTCTTCAAGCCCTAACCTAGATTTTCCTTGCAATCTAAGCTCCAGTGTCTTCGACCAAGTGGAGTTTAACAAGATCCCATCAGAGAAGGTTGCACAACTATTGATCTTAGTTGTGATGAACGTGAGCCCTTTGAAAGCGAGAGTGGTTGCAGACTTGGTTCAATCGAAGCAACGAGTGAAGGTTCGATAAGTGAAGGAGGTGAAGCATTCGAGCTTTCCAGAGATCTTAGAAGCCGGAAGAAGTGGAATACAGAACAGAGGCTCGAAAGGACGAAGATTTCTTCTTGAGAGTTCTTTTAGCCAGAAGGCCGCAAATGTTTTAAGGTGAATTGATG
Source organism: Trichosanthes cucumerina (assembly GCA_036507285.1). NCBI lineage: Eukaryota > Viridiplantae > Streptophyta > Magnoliopsida > Cucurbitales > Cucurbitaceae > Trichosanthes > Trichosanthes cucumerina. The sequence continues at coordinate 21,170,518 of CM071839.1, read as the reverse complement.
TACTGGTCATTTTCTGTTAATAATTTTAAAAATGGTCAAATTTATTCTCTTTTAATTTGTCTGAGGGATGTTCGATTAAGTGAAATCTCTGTCACTCACGTTTGTTTTTTATTTTTTCCTTTCTTATGGGTTTGAACTTTCATTCATCAAATTCCATCTCATACCAGTTAGCAGTACAGAGTGTTATTCCACAGTAATTTATCTCTTCTTTGTAGATAATCTTTGTTTCTTCAATATCACTTATTAGCTTGGTTTTATCTCATTGTCTACTTTTCAGTTGGCAGTGAAAAATGAATGGTAATTTTGCTTCAACATTTTCACATTGTGTACTAATAACAAAGATAATTTTTCTCCAGTATTATTTAATTTTGCAAACAAATAACTATATCTTTGTTGTAATTTTTCTTCCTTTTCGTGCATGATTGAAAAAAAATCAAGAATTATTATGTTACTATTTTGAAAGAAATCACTTCTTGAGGAAGTTTTTGTAAGATTGCTCCACAACGCTCTTAGACATTAAAGATTTTAGTCTCACAACTTTTAGGAGAATAGCTAAGTAATCTCTAATTCATTAACCTAAATCATATATAGGTTTTACTGTGATTATGTCATGTTCTCTGTTTTTTGACTGTTAGTTTTTTCTATTTTTGTTTTTTTTGGTTCAAAATTTTATTTTAAGGGGTTGCTCTTAAAACTATTAAAATTAGAATATTAGCAGTATTTTAGTTAGAATTATTTGTATTTGTATTTTGATGTGTCTTCTTTCAAAGTATAACAACTTATTCAAATGGAATGAGGTTGTGAGTACTATTTTTGCAACACTTTATTTTTAGTTTTGAGGAACTAAACATCATATTGAGCTATGGGCATGAGTTAATGAATCTTGTTAATGTCAATTAAAAAGACATCTAGTTAATGAAGAAATGTAAATTATGGGCACATATCACATTGTTCATATTGGACGAGTCCTAATTTTTTATTCTTTAGTCCTAGTTTGTTTGTATTAAAACTTTTCTGACTTGTTACATTATCTTATTGTTTATGAGAACATTATTTAGCTTGTTCTCATGGCAAAGCCACTTTATGCTCATTCTAAAGGTTTAATTCCTTCTTTTGCTAATGACAAAGAAGATTAACATATGTTTGAGGCACTTATGCAAGAGATTACCAAACTTTTTAAAAACTTATGAGAAGAGGTAGAAGAAAATTTCTAGTATTTGGAGTAGATTAAAATTAAAAAAAAATGTCCAGGTTTGATTTTCAATAAATTATGCTCAATACTTTTGATTATCTGACTTTGGAGCTGAGTTGTTGGTTTTTTAGCATGCATTTCTTGTTATTGTATTCTTTAACTTTGTTCATAGTTTTTATTGTTGAGACTTTTTTGGTGGTGTTGTGAATATAAAGTTCTTACAAACTTCTTCCGTCTGCAAAAGTGTTTTTTGACTCTGGTGTTTAACAACATGTTGTTCCTTTTTGTGATGGTTTGACTCATTTTCTTAACAATGTTATCTTGGTACAAAGCTTCAACATCTTTCTATGGACCTTTTTAAAAGACAGTCAATGTATATAGAAATGTGTGCAGCAACAAAAGGAGGTTAGTGCCCTGTGTTCACAATGGGTCTATGAGATATTTCTTACTTGTTTGGAAATATTGCATCTAACTAGTTTGCTTGGAAGTGGGCCTATTGAATTGATTTCATCCTTTCGTTCCCACTTTACAATTTTATTGTACTTTTCATTTATAAATTTAAATTTTGTTTCATATGGAAAGATAAAAAGAAAAGAACTTCACTACAGTCATGAAAATTCATTTTCTCTCTCAATGCCTTTTGCCAAGCATTAGTTTTAGAGGAGTTGCTACCTGCCAAACACGATGACTATCATATGATGCTCAGGTTTTCTATTTCCCTTATCCTTTATAACCTTACATTTTACCAATCCAACAACATCCGAATTATTCAAGTTTTAAGAATATAACCAGTGCTTATTTTTTTTGTTGAGGACCATACCATACACACAAAGGTTGGGATTAAGAATATAACCAGTGCTTATTTTTTTGTTTTGTTTTGTTTTTTGGCTTTGGTTTCATTGGTATGCACTCACATTTTGTTTGATGCTTTTTCAGTCTTGTATTGTTATACATTTGTATCATCAGATGTGGATTAGGAATCAAAATACTCACGAAACTCTAGTTGTAAGAGGTGAGTCATGTCTAGTGAGTCGTTTCTAACTTTCAATGGGTTGGGATTTTATTGTCTCTATTACAATGAATGGAAAATAAGTGCACTGCCTTATGACCTTGAATTATGTTTTGGAGTGGTTCACTTGGCCATTTGTACTGCAAATATGAATTTTGTTGTCTCTTCCATTGCAAATATGAAATTTGATTTTAACGGTGTTATATTCTATTGCATATCTCATCGTGGATTCATCTCCTTCTTCATCCTTTTATATATGCACACTGAAATAGTTATATTTTTATTTAAGAAACTTCCATTATGTGATCATGTATTTTATATTTGTGGGAGTAGCTAGGCCTTATGGTATTGTTGTTAATTTATTGTGTTTTATAACTTTAGTTTTTTAGATGTTATACTTATTATGTTTGTGTAACTTTTGTGAATTAGTGCATGTTTGAGAATGATTTTAGAAATATTGATTTTAATGTAATTGATTTGTCTATAATTGATTTATTAAAAGTGATTTTCTTATAATTATTTCATGTTTGGTTTTATACTTTTAATAGTGATTTTAGTTTTGAAAAAAATCACGCTTTTATGGAAATTTATGAATTTTGACAAAAGATTAAGGTTTTTACTCGTCATTAAAAGTATACTATTTTAAAAAATGAATAATAGTCATTTTAAATTACAATCACTTGACAAAAATCACTTGGAAATCACCTCCCAAGCGATTGAAAGGGAATCACTTTAAATGGTTTTGAATTCTTCCAAAATCACTTGCTTAATATTGCCAAACATTACACTTTGGGTAGGAAAGTGATTTTAGACATGTCAAAAGTGATTTTGGTCATTCCAAAATCACTCCCAAACATGTCCTTAGTAATGTTAGTTTTAGTTTGTTCTTGCTGGAATTATTTGGTTTGTTCAAGTGTTCTTAGTAGTTGAATTTATAGATGTTATGTTAATAAATTTGGAGAAGCCTTAGCTAAGTTTTTAAGTAAATCTATTGTTTTTTATAACGTTTGTTTTTTTTATGTTATACTTATTATGTTCGTGTAACTTTTGTGAGTTAGTAAAGTTAGTTTTAGTTTGTTGTAATCGAATTTATTGTTTGTTCAAGTGTTGTTAGTAGTTGAGTTTTTAGATGCTATTTTAATGAATTTTGAGAAGTATTAGCTAAGTTTTAAGAAAGCACGAGTTCTAGTTCCAAGGTTGATGTGGAGAAACTCCTACCATACTCATGGGTTTACTGATCTGAACTTTTACTGAAATAATGGAATGGCTTGGATTGGTGTTTATGTAAGCAAGCTCTTTCCCTGTCTCATTTGAATTTTTACTATTACAAAGATCTATTATTGTAAGAGACCCAAGTTTATCTTAGCACAATTTCTTACCTGCAGAAACCAACTGCAAAAGTTCTTCCTCTTCACCATAAATCAACTGAGAAGAAACAATGTTTAATAAAGAATTTCAGGTGAACTACTCTATATTATACTAGAATTTCAGCTAAATTCTAGCCTTCCTCTAGGCTGATGTTGGCAATTCCGATAAAACATGGTTATGAAACAACATAATTATGTTTTGCGTGGCGAACTTTGTATCTTAATTTGAATTTGGAAGCGAGGTAATTAGAATTAGGAATTTAGGAGAAGTACTAGCTAAGGTTGACATATGCAAATTGCAAGTCTAAGACCAATTTTCGGTACTTATAGGTTGATGGTTGTATCTTCCTTTAGGCTGATGGTTGCTTTCTCAATTTCGTTTTGATGTTGATATTGGGATGAGCTTGCTGCAAATTGCAAGTCTGAGACCAATTTTTGGTGCTTATAGCCATTACTGATATTTTCATAGTCACGTGTAGTCATGTTTCGACGAACCATTTTGAGTTGATATTTTTCCATTTCCTCAATTTGAATTATGAGTTATCCAAGTCTTCACCATTGTTACTAACATAATAGTCTTGTCATCTTCCAAGAATATCTATTGTGATGCAAGGGTCATAGATTGTCAATTCACAAATCATAGCTTGTTTTTAGCTTGATTATCAGCTTAGGGGTAATTCCCCAATGGACGTGTTGGTTACGCACCGCACTGTACCATGCTAGTGTGTTATTTGTGTTTAGGTTTACAACTTTCATTTGTGTTTAGGTTTCCAGTTGAGAGACTGATAGAATGTTTTAAGATCTTATTCTCTCTAAGCGTTCAGTTCCTTATATTCTTTTGTTTGCTAAGGGATTTGCTTGCCTTTCTTATCAAAGTTATCTATGGCTTATGGGCGTTAGTAAGCGTTTACGTGAGTTCCCCTAGAATATCTTGCCCTATTCGCTTGTTTGTGATCTGTTTTGGAACCCAACCTGTTGTGAATGTGGTTTGGTGGAGGCTGGGAGTGTCGGAATACTTATTGGAGTGCTTTTATGCTTTAAACAGGTGGAAAAATTTTTGGTTTGCCCTAGTAGCGTCGTTATGTTGCTGAAATTTTTAGCATTGACGGTGTTACTTAGTAACTTCCCTAGTGGTCTTAGTTCTAAAATTTAGAGTCGTTACATGTACTTTCTAAGTTTCTTTAAGAATGAAATGACATTTAACTCTTTCTAGCCACTTGAAAGCTCATAGTGTTCGAATTTGGCTCGGAGTGTTCGAATTTGGCTTATAGGTGGTTTTGGGTAAGAAACTCTCTTTTGAGCACTTCTTATGTTCATATTAAGGTTTTGACTAAATTTAGCCTCTAAGGATTATTCTCATGGTTTAGGAACTCTTGGAATATTTTCGGAGTGTTGTAGAACATCGTAAGTAATTTTTACTTGGTGGGTCTATTTGACCGTGTGAAGCATGTTGTGCATTTCCTTATTGATTTATTTTATGCATTTTAAATATATGTATATCTCCATGATCCATTTAGTGTATATTATGCATGTTATAGAAAATTCTTATTGCAAAATGCTTCTTTTCTTGTAAATGCTTGTTAGAAAAGAGTATAGCCTCGTCAAAATACCGTTGTTGTTGGTTATGTTCACTTTTGTTGTTATCTATTGTATTTTTAGTGTATTTCTTTTCTAATTTCTTTCTTGTTGACTTTTTGTAGGTTGATGAAAGAATATCATTGGAAGCTCTTGGCCACAAACAACTAGCTTAAGTTATATATTTTGATTTTGGATAGTGATAATTTTGTAATTTAATGAATAGTGATGGAAAGAGTTAATATTTTGTATCATTCCCAGTTGATGATATTCATTATATATCTATTTTTGTGCAACAATAAATTGAAAAGTTTTATGTTTTGTATCAACTCTAAGTGGGACAATGTAAGTCTCGAATGAATGTTTGCTTAGACAAAGACACATTTGGTTTGTATATCTATTCTTATAGATCATTTATTTATTATTTTACTTCTAATTTCAAATAAGGTATGAAACTTGAATTAATCAATATGAAATGAATTTGAAAAGGCATAAAAGATACAATAATATAAAAAAAAGTGACAATTCAAAAATGTATTATAGCTTTAAAACAAGCATTTATAGGTATAAATAAATGTTATATTTAATTAAATGCTATCATAGATTACTAAAATGCTTTTTATTGCATTTATAAAATGCTATCGTAGATTTTAATAAGAGGAAAATATGCTATTAAAAGAGTTTTGATATAACATTTTTTATAACTTTTATAAAATGCTATAAAAAATCTATTTTCTATAGCTTTTATAAAATGTTGTAAAAAATCTAATCTTTTACAGCTTTTATAAAATGTTGTAAAAAGCCCCAGACTTTTAATAGCTTGGGCTGTCATGACTCTGCAGAAAAGCTATAAAAGGCCTATTACAACATTTTTTTCGAAGCTTTTGTAGACAATTTCTCCTGTAGTGGGTTTGTGGGAACCTTTTGGATAAAGAGTGTAGAGAGAATTTGAGAGAGGAAAAAGTGTTTTTGGAATGTCCAAATCCAAAAATGACCATTGATCTCTCAAAGTTCTTCACCAAGCACTTATTTATAGTAGTGTAGGGTGGAGAGAATTTCTCCATCCATTTAACCCATTAAGTGCATAACTTTATATTATACAAATCATATTTGCATAATATAAGGTACCATGCTCCTTATTATGCAAATCACATTTGCATAATGTGGAATTAAAATTGAATCCTATTCAATTTTTCACATTTCTCAAATTGATTACTCCATAAATGTCTTAATTCCATAATTAGACAATAGTCTAGTTTAATATGAATCTCATGATCAAACTATATCTTATATCAATCATATCACATATAATTGACATAATAACCCTTTATATGAATTTGAACACTTCAAATTCACTCCAAACTTTATACCCTCATTAATTCCATAATTGAGCCAAATGAGGGACCTAATGAACCTACAAATCATGAGCTTCAACGATCCAAGATTAACTGATCAAACTCTTTGATCCCGTTAATCAACATTCATAAACTACGAGTCACTCTACTATAGACTCGTAGTTGCACTTTCCTCACTGTAGGATAAGTTGTGTCCATTGATATGACCAATACCCATGAGCCAACCCTTCACAGATTGTTCGTAGTGACAAGTGGGTCAAATTACTGTTTTACCCCTGTGCCTACCTCTTGCACTTGAAGTACCATTGATCCTCTAATGAACAACTTGTTTATGGTCCTGCCATAAACAACGTCCCTCTCGGGCAAACGAGAGGGTAGGGCCCTGTTGTTCAAGAGACCGAATTAACCCCAAGGGAATAACCCATCTAGATTCCTAAGCGGCGTGAACGAGTGAATTCCTTCTTGCGTAGTTAAGTTCCCAGCTACGCACGTGGTTCTTCCCCTGAGAAGGTAGGCTTATTGAGTCGGCAACTCTAGCCACTCTCACCTGTACTAGTCTAAGGACAGACCCCCGCAGGCAAGAGTTCGTAACTCGCTCAGGATTAAGGTCGAGTCACTAATGGTCATCTACGAATTTATTAGTCATAAATTGTTAACGGTGTTACATCAGTTTGTCTAATAATTCACGGTCCGGTATTGTACACAATCTCATTGCACAGGATGCCCCAAGTCGCATGTCAATTACATGAACGAGCTGGATCGCCTCGTTTGTATCAAATACAAAGTGAGTCGCATCCATAGTGTAACTAAGATGAGGTTCCCAACCTTATCCATATACTATAGACCATTCGGGGCATTTACTTGAACGTGATCAAACTTGTGTGTCCACTACACACCGTTCAAGATCTTATAAATATGTGTGACCCTGGAGCTTAGTTTATTGGATTAAGTTTGAAATGCGAAATACAAGGTTTGATGGAAAATAACTTTTATTTATATTCATCAAAGTGTTACAAACTTCACGAGTTTAGAGCATTCACCCCAACAAAATGCCCAGTCATTCTACATTGCAAGCATTTATGTCCATCACTCTTGAACTCTTATCTCTTGGAGCCTTTCCTTTATAATCATCATTTCATGTGGTTCTCTTGAAATTTGGATGATCATAATGATTACCACAAAAAGAATAATTATTTATTCCTCTACCACGACCACCACTTCGACTATGACCACGACATCGACCATGGTTGTTAAAATTCATAACATTCACTTAAGGAAATGACATTGCTCCAGTTGGTTGAGATTCATGATTTTCCATTAATAACTCGTTATTTTGTTCAACCAAAAGAAGACATGAAATGCTTCAGAATATTTTTTAAGACCTTTCTGTCGATATTGCTGCTGTAGGAGCATATTCAAATTCACTGAGTAGTGGATTTGAGTTTGGATATGTGTTTTCAAAATATGTTTCCAAATTTTAGGATCCAAATAGTAAAAATTATGAAAACATAATTTTATATTTTCAATTTATCCAGATTTTGAATTTGAAATTTTAAAATGAAAAATTATATTAAAAAAGTTAAAAACTTTAATAAATATAGTATTTCATGTTATGAACTTAATTTATTTTTATTAAATTAAAATATGTATTCGATAAAAAATTTATGTTTTTTCAACTAAAATTCAAGTTTTTTTATGTCTAGTTGGAATTAAGCTTTTTCAGTCGAAAAATGATATTTCTAACTAGAATTCAAGTCATTTTAGGCGATATTTGGATTGTTGTTTTTTGTTTTGACAAAAAAAAGAATATTTAATTTTTAGATAAGTATTCTCGATTTTAAGTATCTCATAATGGATAAAATCGTCTTAATGAAATGTTTTAATAGTTAAATAGGTGGTAAAAAATTTATAGACGGTTAATTTAGTGGTATTTGCCACAATTAACGAATAAGGGCAAAAAGATAAAATATATTTAAAATATAAAATAAAATAAATCAAAGTGCTATAAAAACTAGTTTTTTGAAGAGAAGGTTATTTATGTAAGACCAAAAAAATTTTAAGTTATTTCCAACAATTACCCATCGAAAAAAATGAAAGGAATGGAGGACATCAACGTCTATATATGCACTCCCTATAGTCTTCTAGTCTTTGCGGGAAACTTTTCGCCCTTGAAATACGAGATAGGGTTGGTAAAATATGTCAATATTTCATGAAAATAACGATATGTGGACAATATTGTTGATATGGAGGTAAATCAACTTTCTTTTTCTTTTTTTAGTGTGTCGGTTGCTCGAAAGTTGACTCTAATGTTTAAAATGTTGATGTTGATGAAAATGTCGAGGTTCAGATTTTACAAAATGTCAATGAAAATGGCATTTTTTAGAAAATTTATAAAACACTAGGGAAAATTAATGCAAATTGTATAAATTAGTCCATGAAACTTTAATTGTGACTTAATTAGACTACAATTAATAATTTTTATCTAAAAACTAAAATAATATTTAGATGCAAATGAGTAGAAATTTTGAAAACAATATGGAAATTGATTAAAATTATTTGAATTATTCCATAAAACTTTAAAAATTATGGGAATGGATGGATATGGTTTAAATTATTAAAGTTTAATTCTATTATAATTTCACTATTTTTAATTGACTATACAAAATAATATCAAATATTGATCAAATTTAAAAGAACTATGAAATATTTGTATATGACAAAATAATTATAAAATATACATATAAGAGAATTGGAGGGAATTTGAGAGAATTAGAAACCATTGAGAATTTGAGATTGAGTTGCAAAAAAAAGTGAAAATAAAATCAATATTTGTAGGTGGTAAAAACAAATAAAAATATATAATAAAAATATTTTTGTGATTTAGAAGATATGAAAATTTTTAAAAATTTGATGTAAAAGTGGTAAAGTAATTAAATGAAAAGGTAAAAGAAGAATAAAAGAAAAAATGAATTGTTTATTTGTAACTTAAAAAAATTATAATTCATTGATTGATTACAAATATCCCCAATGAATTCTCATTTATAAAAAGAGAAGAAAAATCAATTTTTACACTTAAGTTTGTCGACCTGGATCCATTTCTACCCTAAACTTTTAATTTCATCAAATTGTACTCAAACATAGATAAATATTGCAATCTTACCCTTAAACTTAAAAAAGTTGTACAATTTTTATGCTCCATTAAATTTTCTTTAGAAAATTCATAAAAAATAGTATTTTTATATGCTTTCAATGAATTATATAGGACAAAAGTATGGTATAAAATTGATATAGTATCAAAGAAAAACAATATTAGAGATACATTTTGTTAAAATTTGTGAGTTTTCGGTAGAATTATTCATTAGGTTACGGGTAAAAATTAAAAGTTTAGAGTGAAAAATGATATAGGGTGACATGCGTGTTTATAGGTAAAATTAATTTTTTTTTTACTTCATGAAAATAAACAAAATGAACCTAATTGTGTATTTATTGAAACTTTAATAAATTAGTATTCTATTTAATATATTTAATTAATTAAATTTTAATAAATGAGTATTCTATTTAATATATTTAATTAATTTAAATAATTTAGTAGAAAAATTATAACTTTTATAATTATTCATTTAATTAAAATTATACATTTATTATGATCAATTAATTTACATCTATTTGTTGAAAAGTTCATTAATTAATGCATCATATTTATATAAAATTAATCTCATAAAAAAATAAAAATATTATTTATTATTATAAAAATTAGCATTTTTAGGTGTACAACCAAACACAACAATTAATGATTCCCAACAATCTTATTCTCACAAGCATCCATTATTCTAGACATATAAGAAACCTTGAACCAAACGACCCCAAATGAGAAAGAAAAACTGTTGGATTCCCGAGCACCAAAGCGTCAAGTGGTCGGTGGTATCAATCAACTGACGCAAGAGTTAGTTTAAAAAATGAAATTAACAAAATTTAGAACTTGCATGTTGTGGACATGGTATTAAAATTTTCGTCGATATGTCAGACATTTCCATCGACATGTTCACATGTCCATGGGTTCGACATTGACATAAAAGAGAATCATCATTTCCATTATACCCATAAAATTGATGAAATATTAAAAAAATAGCAAGAAAATGTAACTTGATGTGAATATAATATTGGAACATGTATTTTAACTCATTTAAAAAATATAAAATGTTTATTTATTAATTTAATTTTTTTGTTTTTAAAATTTTTCTACAAATATCTATTGATATCGAGATTTTATTGATATTTCCATCGATATTTACATAAAATTAAGACTTCGACATGACATCGACATTTTAAGCTTTGGTTGTGGAAACTTCTAAATTTCAAGGTTTCGATAAAAAAAAAAAAGTGAGGAAAAATGAAATTCCCCCGAACAAATTTTACACTATGTTACTATGACTTTTTTGCCCTTCATTATACAACTATAATATTCTTTAAAGATATGTTTGGAATATATCATTTTTTTTCTTCATTATTTTGCTATATTAGTAACCTATTATATATATATAAAATTTATTATTTATTTCGAAATAACGAGTTTGTGAATATTAATTTTATTGTACGTGATGATATTATATTCCACAAATCACTCCATAATCATTGTATTCCTATTTCTCTACAAATAATATATCTGAGATATATTAGTAGTTATGTTATGAGAACAACAGGTCGTTGTAGTATAGTGGTGAGTATTCCCGCCTGTCACGCGGGTGATTCAGGTTCGATCCCCGGCAACGGCGTTTTTATTAATATCATCCTTTTTCCTTTTACGATTTGCTATATGAAATTTTGTTGATTTTTCGAATACTGCGACCGGTTATGACTTACGAATTGGTCTACAGGCGAAGCTCTCAATATAGTTGAAAGAAATTATTTTTATTTTTTAAATTTGATTAAGAATTCAATTGTTTTCTTAAAAATTGGGAAAAAACCATTGAAAAATTGTGAAAGCACACAAGTACAATTTTTAAAAACAAAAATCAAATAGTTACGGTCCCGTTTAATAACCATTTAGTCTTTTATTTTTTGTTTTTGAAAATTAAGGCCTATAAATACTACTTTTACCCATGACTTTCCTTGTGATCTTATCTACTTTTTAGATGTATTTTAAAAAATCAAGCCAAAATTTGAAAACTAATGCTATGTTTGATAACTATTTGGTTTTTGAAAATTAAGCCTAAAAATTAAGCCTAAAAAACCAAGCTAAGTTTTGAAAACTAAAAAAAATAGTTTTTGTTTTTGAAATTTGCTAGAAACATAAGTGGTACCTCAAGAAAGATGGAAATTATTGTAGGGAAAATGAAGATAAATTGTGAAAAAATAAGCATAAATTTTAAAAACAAAAAACCAAATGGTTATAAAAAAGGGCCTACAAAAAGTACTTTCGAAAAACTTATTTTTATTTTTGAAATTTAGCTAAGAATTCAAGTATTTTCTTAAGAAATATATGAATCATTGTAGGGAAGACGAAAACTACGGTAGAAAAATGAAAAAACAAGTACAGTTTTTAAAGACACAAAAAAAAAAAAAACCAAATAGTTATCAAACATGGTCTATAAAATACGGTTAAATTAACACCATTCATTATTTATCATTTTAAGCTCTAATGTACGTGCAATTTAATAAGTATTTAATATACTATTAACTCTAGTTACAAAAATTAGACAAACATATTCTGTTTTAGTTTAAATAATATGTTTTTAATTTTAATCCGAATTTAAATAATATGTTATATGTTAGAGATTTAAAATTTTTATATTTTGATTTAGAGTATAATGTTTTAACTAAAGAATATATGATTTATTTATTTTATTAATAAGCAAATGATAAATTTGTCAATCTAAATATAGTTCAATTATTAAGGCATATATATTACCCACTAAAATGTCAGAGGTACAAGTTGAACTCAGAAAAAAAAAAAAAATTTCAACATCATAATATAACACTAATGTATTTTTAAAAATTAGCGCATTTTTTTCTACTAAGATATTTACAAAGATAATTTTCATAATTAATTGGTAGTTTTCTTAAATATTTTAGGTCGAAAGTTTCTTTGCCAAAATCAACAACATCTAGTGGTTTTAAACAAGTATTAGAATCATAAATGAAGAAAATAGAAATAAAAATTTGTTGAAAGTTACAATTTAGTCACAAGAATTTGGATGAAATTAGTTTCAATTTAGTTCATCCCCGATAAATCTAGCTCATCAATCATCCTTAAACTATCATTTATCCACATGAAAATCTCACATATTTTCTTTGATTTTGCACGCAATTCAAACTCTAACATAGTCAACTTAGTAACTTACAAACTAGCCAATAGAAAACATCACCTTATTTCAATGTAAAAAAAAATTGTCAATATGCAACGCAATACCACGTGTGTAGAAGTCAAATTTTAATATAGTGATTTCTGAGCATCGAGTATCATCTCCACAAGGTGGTTTTAATTCATTTAAGTACCACAATTATTCTCATTTGACTTTATTTAGAGAAAGAAATCAAATGAAAACAAACTAAACTAAAGAGTTAACCTAGAAAGCAAAAGATAAATGCAAACACAATAGGAGAAAAATATCCTAGGAATTACTTTCACCAATTAGACTTATAGTGAAAGCTTATAAGATTTGTCATGCAAATATTCCATAAGCCAAGAAGTGAGAGTATTAACTGACTCTTTCAAGCACAATTAACTCTCATGCAACGTTATAAACCTAATGTCTCTGTTGGGAATTTAATAGCATGCATGACATAAAACAACTTCTTTTAAGCGCTTTTAAGAGAATACTTCACTTTCATTCAAGAATTTACAAATAGTCATGCAATTGAGTTCTAGCTTAAACCATAATTTTTCAAGCACAAATTCAAACAATAAAACAAATAATATGTGATCAAAAGATTATAAGCATTAAATGCATAACAACATGAATTAAACCAAAAACATTCAATTAAGGTATTTAATTAATTAAAATCTCAAGTCTAACGACTACATCAAAACCCTAAGATGTAAAGAGTTTAGCTACTCATTGTACACAATTGCCACATTCAAACTCTAACACAACACTAAAAACAAAGACTACAATGTAAAAGAGAAAGAAAAATAAACTAATGTGATGTGTCGATCCATGACTGTAATAATGCTATTTTAATTACTAATTTCATGCTAGTTTGTTGCCCTCACGAGTTTATTTGTCTACTTTATAGGGAGTTAATAATATGGAGCATCTTAAGAGGCTTTGGAATGATCAAGGTTTAAAAAGGAGAACCGAGCCAATTTCAGCATCAAAACAGAAGGAAAATAATTGACCAAGCCAAGAAGGCTACTTGTAAAGCATCTAGATGTTGTTTCAAGTGTCTAGATGTTGCCAAGTGCCAAGCCTAAAGACCTGTACGAAGAACATCGAGACGCTACTTCAAGCGTTTAGATGTTGGCGCTTTGAGGAAATCGAAGGTCCGCTCGATGCCGCAGGGAGGCTTGCCTAGACACTGCAGAAGATTTTTCGTCTGATTTTTCCTTATTTGAAAGGGAGTGTCTAGACGTTTTCCAACCTTATTTAAACATCTCTTTCTCCTAGCATTGAATTCATTCCAGACTTTTGTTCTAATTTTCATAATAGACATTGTTTTTAGAGATTTTGTGAGTTTAGTTTAGATTTTTTGAGTTGTGATAGCACACAAAATGTGTTATCTGTGGGCTTATTTATTGCTAGTTTTATGTTAATTTCAGAGCTTTGATGTGTTTTAATCATTAAATTTTAGATTAAGAGCTTAAACAGAACATTTAGAGATATTTTGGATCACTCGGGATCAAATCAGAACTTTTTGAAGCTTAAAATAACATCAAATAGAAGTAGAAGGACCATTCCAAGCTAGTAGATCCGAGGTGATGGCGTTGCAACGCCATGCAGAGCGTTGCAACGTCGTGCTTGCTGTTTTTGTGCATAGAAGACCCATGTCGATAGCGTTGCAACGCTACCTTGCAGCGTCGCAACACTATCTCGATAAAAAAAATCATCTTGAAGGATCGTGGCGAGGGTGTTGCAACACAGCTTATTAGCGTTGCAACGCCAGATCGATAAGGACGCGCGCTTAAGGTAGCAGCGTTGCAACGCTGCCGATACTTACCATATATGCCTACTGCTTAGGGCACAACATTGCAACGTTGTCCATAGCGTTGCAACGCTGTGCCGATTGCACTATAAATACACCACTTTATCCAACATTCAAAGGGAGCCGAATTTGATAGTTTTTGCACCCTAATTTCGAAATACACTCTCTAAGAGGAGAAAGAAAAGCATTCCTTCGGAACCAAAGCATTTGTGGAGGTTCGAGATCGTGACGGGATCTCGGGGACGAGGGACCGACATTGACACATAAGTTTATTTTCTCTTTCTTTTAGATTGTAACACCGTTTTAAAGACGTTTCTATAACTTTAGCTTGGTTTTATTGTGATTTAGAGTGGCTAAACGTTGTAGTTAGGATTTGATTTGCATGTTTAAGACTTGTTTGCTTATGTATTGAACTATGTTTTGTTATTTATTTTTGGCAATTCGTTTTTCAATTCTTTGATCTTGTTGGTTTAAGTGGACTCGAGAGAAAGAAACGTAGATTAGAGCAAAGTTGTCAAAACTCTTAGAAGTCTGACATGAGAATGACCTAGAAGTCTAAGGGAAACACATAAACAAGTTGCTTAATGTCGTGCATACTTTTAAATTTCATAAGGAAACTTTAGAATTTATTGTGTGTGCGAGGCTCATTAAGAATCGAAAGATTTTCCTGAGTATCTTCACTTCTTGTTTATAAATTCATTATGTTAGTTCATTGCATGTGTTAAATAAACTTTTAACTTGTGAAGTCAATTTACTCCAATTCTATCATATTCGTGTCTCCAACGTTTCTTTATCTTTCTATCTTTATTATCATTATCTATTCATGTTTTGTTGTTTTAGCTAAAATTGAGAATAAGTATCTTAATAATTAATTAATGTAGAAATCCATTCCCGAGTGCGATACTTGGAACTCTAAAATCAGTATACTAAAACTTGACCCGTACACTTGCGATATTGCAATATAATTTTATGCAAAAAGTTTTTGGCGCCGTTGCCGGAGAATGACAATTATTTAGATTAATTGATATTAGGAGAAAATTCAAGATTTTAGACTAAAGTTTGTTTTTCCTTTTGTGTTCTCCTTCCCTTATTTGTTTTCTTCGTGTGTTTGTTGTTTGTTTCCTTATTTGTCTTAGTTTAGTTTTGTGTGTTGTTGAGTCTTTGTCTCCTGTTTTGGTTGTGTTGATTTTTGTGTAAAAGTCTATTTTTGAATTGTTGTGAGCAAAGTATTGAAGGGAATGAAAATCCCCGCGCAGCGGAAGACGATCGAATCGTCATGATATCATTACGCTACTTGAATTTTGTCAAAATGATCTAACTATTAGATCTAGGCTAAACATGCTAAGAAGGAAGAAAATACAACAAGATGAATTGTACTTACTTGTTGAAGACTCTCTTCAATATTTCTTCCAAAGATCACGAACACTTCGCGAACAAACACGATCTCTACGATCCCGAACAAAACCCACAAACAATAACACAACACCACCAATTGGAACTTTGATTGTTCTTCTTTTGGAAAGAAGGAGAATGGTGGGATTCTAGTGTTTTGGAGAGGGAGGAGATTTGAGAGAGAAGTGTTGAGAGAAACTCCTCTTTTTGGGTGAAATCAAAAAAAATGAGAGTGAAAGCCTGAATTCCTTCTTGCAAGAAGGGATTAAATAGTGGAAATGATGGAGTTAAATCTCCAAATTATTACCACTTTACCACAACCTTAGGTTATACAAATCTCATTTGCATAACCACATAATATAAGATATCTCATATCTCATATTGCAAATCTCATTTGCAATAATTGTGGATTAATTAAATTGAATCACATCCAATTTAATTTCTCTCAATTAATTTCTCCAATTAGCCCTAATTCAACAATTAGGCTAACCTATAGTTTATTATGAATCTCATTCACATTAAACTATATATATTATATCATTCATATCTCATATAAATGACATAAATGTTTCTTAAAGTGAAATTGAACACTTCAATTTCATGCCAAAACATTAACCCTTCTTTTTAACCTGCATTGAGCCAACCGAGGGACCTAATGGACCTACAAAGTGGCGGGCTCCAATGATCCGAGATTAACATGTCAAACTCTTTGACCCGGTTAATCAACATTCATTAGCTACGGTAACACTCCACTATAGGGTCGTAGAATTGCACTCCCGTCGGTCTGAGAATATTACGTGTCCACCGATATAACCAATGTCCATGAGTTGACCCTTCACAGTTGTTCAGAGACACTACCGGGTCAAATTACCGCTTTTACCCTTGTGTCTACCTCTTGTTCCTTAAGTCTCCACTGCTCCTCTAATGAACAACATATTGTGATGGTCCAACCATACACAACACCCTTCTCGGGCAGTGAGAAGGTGGGCGCCCGTTGTCCAAGCCCCGGAGACAACACTTAAGGGAACAACCCGTTTAGTTTCCCTAAAGCGGGAACGAGTGAATTCCATCTCGCGTAGTTAAGTTCCGACTTCTTCCTACTTGGTACCGCCCCCGAGAAGATAGGCATATTGGGCAAGTAATCGTGACCACCCTCACCCGTACTAGTCAAAGGGGCGGACCGCAGCATGGAGTCCGTAACACGCTCGAGATTCAGGTTGAGTCACTAATGGTCATCTACGAAGTTATTAGTCCTTATTGACAACAGTGTTACATCAGTAGGTCTAATAATTCACGGTCCAGTCTTGTACAATCTCATTGCAGAGGATGCCGCCACTCGCATGTCAACCACATGAACGAGTCAGATCACTTTGTTTGTATCTAATACAAAGCGGGCCGCATCCATAGTGTATCCAGGATTAGGTCTCCAACCCTATCCATATAACTGAGACCGGTTCGGGTCATAAGTCGAACGGTGACCTTCCCTGTGTGTCCACTACACACCGTTCAAGTTCTAGTTCTCTCATAAATTCAATGACCCTGGAGCTTAGTTTATTGGAAAAGTTTGTAAATATTGTGAGACACAAAGTAATGAAATAAATAACTCTTATTAATTTCAAGCAGTAATTTACAAACACGAGATTAGGACAAAAATCCCAACAAGTATGACTTTTCATGATTTAATTCCTCACCAATGTACCATCCCTCCCAAGACTTTAGGTATGTGAATCATAATTTTTTTGGATACGAAATGTCTGATATTAACCATTTTGAATCTATAATTTATGAAAATTCTTTTGATGGTGATCATATAGGCGTTTGGAACAAAAAGAATTTCTACCCCGACCAATCTTTAGAAAATTCTTCTCTTGTGGATTTATTAATGGAATATAATTTAGAGCTGAGAATTAAAAATTTGTTTCATGTTGAATTAGAAAGTTTGGATAAGTTAGAAGCTAAAGTGGTAGAACTTGGGGCAATAATACATGGAAGGACTCATTATCTCAATCAACTGGCAGAATCCCTTAAGGCCCTATAGGAACAAATTCTTATTCTTGCCACTAAGGAAGAACACCCTAGGAGGACTTATGCATATGATAGTGAGGATGAGTTGGAGGAGACTGAAACACACCAGAAACAGGTTTGTGAGGTAGACAATGGTAATACAATCACTTCTACAGAAGGAATTCAGGTGATAGAGTCTGAGGCTGAAAAGTTTCCCCTTCCTTTATCTCCAAAAATTTCCTTTAATCCTGATAACCATTTCTCCTATACTCATGAGTCTTAAAAATTTTGATTTTTGTTCTTTTATTTCATTAAACAAAAATACCAAAAATAATTTTCATTCAGGTACCCAAGAAAAATAAGATAACCTTTTAGACTTAGAAGGCTATATCTATTCAAGCAAGAAGAGCCTGAAGAAATATGAGCAATTTTACGTGCCTTGATGCTAATCATGGATCCAGACAAGCTAAATACGTGAAAGAAATCGTTTCTTGGGAGACAACCCAAGCATTAAGTTTTAGTTTTTTGTCATTATTTTTTTATTTTAGTCATTTGTTTTTTTATTAGTTTGTTTATTTTGCTTTATTAGGTTGTTGTTGATGCCACCCCTCATTGAAACCCATGCTCCCGTTCAGTGGAACTTCAACTCACGTGTCTTGGCTATCCAAGGAACTCAGAAAATAATGAAGATCTCTATGACTCAGGACAATATTGTTCACTCTTACCCTTATACTTGTTTTGAGCTTATTTTTCCAAACATTGAGGACAATGTTTAGTTTAAGTTTGTGGGTGAGATGTTCTTTATCTTTTGTGACTGTCCTGAGTATGTATTGAATTGTTGATTGATCTTATGCATAAGTATGATTATGATAGCCTAGGATGAGATTTAATTGAAAATCTTTGTGATTCTGCTGAAACTTGAGAGTATGATATGAATTTGAGTTAATTTAAAAATTTTCTTGAATTTTTCCTGCACTATTATGCACATAGCCTATTTTCCTGATGTTTTGAAATGCTTAGAACAAAGTTATTAGGTTTAGAAGTTTGATGTCACCTCGATAGGTTGAAGAATTGATTTGAGAGTTAAACTGAAGGATAGGGTGAATGATAATATGAAGTGCATGATCTGTATAATATGTGCTTATTGTGAAAAAACTTGTTTTTGTTGTTTGTTTGTTAAAGAAAAAAATCGTGAGGACAAAAAAAGCTACCTTTGTGATCAGTTAGGGCACTTATTGAGCGAGTGCTCTGGGTAAGGGTCCCTGCAGTGGATGTGTGAAACCTAGTGTCCTTGCACAAAAAAAAAAGAGAAGAAAATAGAAAAAAAATGATAAAAAGTGATTAAGTACTAAGTAGACTTATTTATTTAAGGATTAGTAATTATGACCAGTCTAGGGAGAAGTTGAATGGAGAGCCTAATAAAATTGATCCGGGCTTAGTAAAAATGAAGGGAAGATAGGCTAATCACACACACACGTAGGAACACTTAGGAAGAGTTTTAAATTGCTCATTGAAGTATTATGTTTGAGTGTTTCCTGTGATTGTCAAAATTTTCTTTTAAATCTTTGAGGCTTGCATCAAATGTATGTATAAGAACGAACTCATGTTTAATTCTGTTTTTGCTCGGGACTAGCAAAAGTTTAAGTTTGAGGATATTTGATAACGCACAAAATGTGTTATCCATAGGCTTATTTATTGCTAGTTTTATGTTAATTTCAGAGCTTTTATGTGTTTTAATCATTAAATTTAAGGTTAAGAGCTTAAATAGAACATTTAGAGACATTTTGGATCAATCGTGATCAAATCAGGGCTTTTTGAAGCTTAAAATAACATCAAATAGAAGTAGAAGGACCATTCCAAGTTAGTAGACCCGAGATGATAGCGTTGCAACATCGTGCTTACTGTTTTTGTGTATAGAAGACCCATGTCGATAGCGTTGCAACGCTGCCTTGCAGTGTTGCAACGTTATCGACATGGGTTGCAGCGTCGCAACGCTATCTCGATAAAAAAATCATCTTGAAGGACCGTGGCGAGGGAGTTACAACACAACTGATTAGTGTTGCAACGCCAGATTGATAAGGACACGTGCGCTTAACGTAGCGGCATTGCAACGCTGCCGATACTTTCCATATATGCCTACCGCCTAGGGCACGGCGTTGCAACGCTGTCCCTAGCGTTGCAACGCTGTGCCGATTGTGTTGGGATGTATGTCCTAATCTCTTTTTGTTTGTAATATTACCAATTGAAATAAATAAGAGTTATTTCTTTCATCACTTTGTGTCTCACATATTTACAAACTTTGTCCAATAAACTAAGCTCTAGGGTCATTGAATTTATGAGAGAACAAGAACTTGAACGGTGTGTAGTGGACACACAAGGAGGATCACGTTCGAGTTAATGACCCGAACGGTCTACAGTATATAGATAGAGTTGGAAACCTAATCCTGGATACACTGTGGATTTGACCCGCTTTGTATTAGATACAAACGAGGTGATCTGACTCGTTCATGTGGTTGACATGCGGGTGGGGGCATCCTGTGCAGTGAGATTGTACAAGACCGGACCGTGAATTACTAGACCTACTGATGTAACACCGTTGACAGTATAAGACTAATAATTTCATAGATGACCATTAGTGACTCGATCTTAGTCCTGAGCGTGTTACGAATTCCTGTTTGCGAAGGTCTGTCCTTTGACTAGTATGGGTGAGGGTGGTCACAGTTCCTCGTCCAATATGCCTATCTTCTCAGGACAGGACCACGTGGGGAGCTGGGAACTTAACTACGCGAGATGGAATTCACTCGTTCCCGACTTTAGGGAAACTAGAGGGGTTATTCCCTTAAGTGTTGTCTCCAGGCCTTGGACAACGGGTGCCCACCCTCTCACTGGCCTGAGAGAAGTGTTGTATATGGTTGGAGCATTACAATGTTGTTCATTAGAGGAGCAGTGGGGACGTAAGGAGCAAGAAGTAGGCACAAGGGTAAAACGGTAATTTGACCCAACAGTGTCTACAAACAACTTGTGAAGGGTCGACTCATGGGCATTGGTTATATCAATGGACACAACTTGTCCTACAGTGATGGGAGTGCAACTACAGGCTTTAGTGGAGAGTTACCGTATCTAATGAATGTTGATTAACCGGGTCAAAGAGTTTGACAGGTTAGTCTCGGATCATTGGAGCTCGTCACCTGTAGGTCTATTAGGTCACTCGGTTGGCTCAAACTGGATAAATAGAAGGTTTACAGTTTGGTGTGGTTTTGAAGTGTTCAAATTTATTATAAGGGTATTTATGTCATTTAAATGAGATATGATTGGCATATTATATAGTTTAATGTGAATGAGATTCATAATGAACTATAGGTTAGCCTAATTGCTAAATTAGGGTTAATTTGGAGAAATTGGATTGAGAGAAATTAAATTGAATGTGATTCAATTTAAAATCCACAATTATACAAATGTGATTTGTATAATGAGATATGAGATATCCTATTATATGTGGTTATGCAAATATGATTTGCATAATGTATGGTTGTGGTTAAATGGTAAATAGGTGGAGATTTCAACTCCACCTATCACCATTATATAAACCCTTTGCAAGAAGGATATGGTAAGCTTGAGTTTCATTTTTTGGATTTCTCACCAAAAGAAACTTACAATTCTCTCTCAACCTTCTCTCAAATCTCTCCTCCCTTTCACCAAAAGGAGTCCCACAACTCTCCTTCTACCTAAGGAGAACAACCGAGAAGCCCTTTCGGAAGTGTCTGGGTTGCTTGAGGTTCGGTGAGATCGAGTTCGTTGAGATCGAGATCGCGAAGTGTTCGTGACTGGAGAAGGAAATTGCGAAGAAGGGTTCTTCAACAAGTAAGTATATCTTCTTACTGTTTTTTCCTTCTAAAAGCATGTTTAACCTAGTTTCTATAGGATAGAAATGGTTTTAAGAAAACATTTTTCACAACGAAGCCACGACGATTCAATCGTCCTTTTGCTGCGTGAGATTTTCATTCCCTTCAATTGGTATCAGAGCCAAACGTTGGCTTTTTTGTTGTGCAAATGTATTTCTTAAAATTAGGTGGGTAATGCTTCAATTTCATGTGATGAATTGTTGATTTTGCGAAATTGGATGTTTTCGGTTTTGGCACTAGTTTTAGATTCATTTTCGTTGATTAGATCAATGTAAAGACCCATATTTTTTGGGGCATTTAGAAAATAAATTGAGTTTGTAAGTCCGTGTCTTTGTCGGAAAGAGCTTGCTGTGAAGAAATCGGAGCAAAAACGGGCGAGAAATGACGAAGAACAACAAAAGAGCTTGTTGTTCTGTCGACGACGTTGAGACGCTGTTCTTCAGCGTCTCAACGCTGTCCGCGTGGGCAAAGGCTATGCTACAGAGCAACGTTACAACGCCGAGGCGTGGAACATGCGAGGTGCAACGCTGAGCGCTGCAGCGTTGCAACGCTGGCCACGACGTTGCAACGCTATGTGCGTGATAGGCGGTTCCAGCAGCAGTTGCGCGAGAACGTGGCTGGTGATGCAGTTTTGCATAACGTGGGACATTTTCTATTTTATTATTTTATTTATTATTTTTGTAAAATGTATTTAGTTTTTATTAAATTAAATGTATTAATTAATATTAATATAATAGTTATATTAATGTTAATTAATTCATTTAATGTCCCCTAAGTGGCAAAATCGACCCAATTTTGCTATTTATTTATTTTATGCATGAGATGTATGAAATATTTAATTCTATGTGCATAATATATGTCACATAGATTCAAAATCACACCTTAGGTTAAACATTTCATGCATTATATTTATATTATAAGTGTTATAATATATAGTATACATGATAGATTTATATTATAAAAGTTATAATATAAAGTTTGCATGTTTTAATTTATTTAAATATAAGTGTTATATTTTTTAGATTAAAAGCATGCTCATGCATTTAATTCATGTGATGAATGTATGTTATAGTATAATATTATTCATGTGATGAATGATCAAGCACTATGACATAGAATACATGTAACCTAAGTTAGTTATTAGTTTTAAAATGTTTAGAACTTGAATAATTAGACTTAGGTTTTCTAGTTCTAATAACATTAAAATTAGGAAATCAAATATGACCTTTGAATGGAGACTAATTAGTAGCTCTGTCTAAGGAAGATTCTGTCTAAGGCTGGGGTATTTAAGCGGACGCTTTGCGGAACACCCTTACCTGAAAACCGACCTAAGAGTGAATTTGATCCGAAGATTTTTAGGTTATATTATTGTGAGTGGCGTTAATTAAAAGTTGATTAATTTACTTACATAGACCTAAGTTAATAATATGATTATAAACTTAGGCTAATTCAATATAAGAGTTATATTGATAGACTTAGATAAATATTAGCCGATTTATCTAGGTCAATCCCGAATAATTTAA
This sequence comes from Trichosanthes cucumerina, assembly GCA_036507285.1. NCBI lineage: Eukaryota > Viridiplantae > Streptophyta > Magnoliopsida > Cucurbitales > Cucurbitaceae > Trichosanthes > Trichosanthes cucumerina. The sequence continues at coordinate 21,147,057 of CM071839.1, read as the reverse complement.
AGTAGATACATTTGATTTTTCGACCACAAATCTCCGTTAAATTTCACACCGTGAGATCCATACTCGACCTCGTGACGCAAATGGGAGCGCCCCCATTCGGATGGTATTTGTGTGGATCAATATCAACGTGGGTGGAGAGAGTACTTATAGTGAGTGGGAGCGGGAACTGTGAAAACGGGACCCACGGTCTCTTCTTTCGATTCACACCGTGAGACCCCTATGATCCGCCTGCTAGTTTGGCCTGGACCAGACAATCCCTTCGGAGGGCCTTGATCATAGGAGTTGTAACACCGTGAATTTCCGAAAGGGATACAATTTCCTTGTTGATTTTCCTTCTTGGTTCACCCTTCGGTGGCTATTGTTTGAACGAATACTTGGAAACTTAAAGATTAAGGGTTACACTCACGGAATTCATTAAGAGTTAATGGATTCAGACCGAAAAATGATAACTGGACGCCTAATGGGATAAGATTTATTCTGGTATTAGGGTTTGGTCGAGAAAGTCTCGTCCCACAGGAGAAGTGTTTCTGTTCACCCTTCGGTGGCGGTCATTCTAAACCTTTGGAATATCATTGCAAATTTTAATGACCTAGGGATAAAATTTTGCTAAAACTTGATTGGATTCAAAAAGTTTTTTGCAAAACTGACACAAAGTTTTACTTGTTTTTCAACAAAATGTGTAGCTCAATAATAGCTTTACTTGCTTCCGACAAACTAGTGAGAGATAACTACCAAACTTGGAAAAACAATATAAACACGATTCTAGTAACTGACGACCTTAAGTTCGTGCTCACTGAGGAGTGTCCTCAGGTGTCGGGCTCGACCGTGTCACGAAGTGTTCGTGATGAAGGGAATGAGAATCCCCGCGCAGCAAAAGGCAAGCGAATCGTCATGGTATCGTTACGCTACTAGAAATTCCTTAAAACGATTTAACAATTAAATCTAGGCTAAACATACAAAATGGAAAGGAAAAACAGTAAGATGAAGTTAGTTACTTGTTGAAGACCCTCTTCAAGAACTCATTTCCAGAGAATCACGAACCCTTCGCGATAACCCGATGTCAACGAACTCGTTCTCTTCTCATGATCAAGAACCGAACACAACAACTAAAGGCTTCTCGGTTGTTCTTCCTTTGGAAAGAAGGAAGTTTATGGGAACTTCTTAGTTTTGGAGAGGGAGGAGAGTTGAGAGAAAGATTGAGAGAGAATTCTCTTCTTTTGGTCAAATTTCCAAAAATGAGAGAATGGAATTCAGAAACCCTTCTTGCAAAATGTTTAAATAGTGAAAGAACATGGAGTTAAAAATCTCCACATTATTACCACTTTACCACAACTATAGGTTATGCAAATCACATTTGCATAACCATATATTATAAGATATCTCATATCTAATCATACAAATCACATTTGCATAATTGTGGATTTTATTAAATTGAATCACATCCAATTTAATTTCTGTCAATTAATTTCTCCAATTAGCCGTAATTCAACAATTAGGCTAACCTATAGTTTATTATGAATTACATTCATATTAAACTATATACTATATCATTCATATCTCATATAAATGACATAAATGCCCTTTAAGTGAAATTAAACACTTTAACTTCATACCAAAACATTAACCCTTCTTTTAACCCAAATTGAGCCAACCGAGGGACCTAATAGACCTACAGTGACGAGCTCCAATGATCCGAGATTAACCTATCAAACTCTTTGACCCGATTAATCAACCTTCATTAGCTACGGTAACACTTCACTATAGCCCGTAGCTACACTCCCATCAGTGAAGAATATTACGTGTCCACTTATATAATCAATAACCGTGAGTCGACCCTTCACAGGTTGTTCGTAGACACCGTTGTGTCAAATTACCGTTTTACCCCTGTGTCTACCTCTTGTTCCTTAAGTCCCCACTGCTCCTCTAATGAACAACATATTGTGATGGTCCAACCATACACAACACCCTTCTCGGGCCAGTGAGAAGGTGGGCGCCCGTTGTCCAAGCCCTAGAGACAACACTTAAGGGAACAACCCCTCTAGTTTCCCTAAAGGCTGGAACGAGTGAATTCCATCTCACGTAGTTAAGTTCCCAACTCCCTACTTGTTCTTGTCCCTTAGAAGATAGGCATATTGGGCGAGTAACTGTGACCACCCTCACCCGTACTAGTCAAAGGACGGACTTCAAGACAGGAGAGTCCGTAACATGCTCGTGGATTCGTGTCGAGTCACTAATGGTCATCTACGAATTTATTAGTCCTACCGTCAAGGGTGTTACATCGTGAGGTCTAATAATTCACACGCCCGATCTTGTACAATCTCATTACACAGGATGCCCCCACTCGCATGTCAACCACATGAACGAGTCAGATCACCTCGTTTGTATCTAATACAAAGCGGGCCACATCCACAACGTATCCAGGATTAGGTCTCCAACCCTATCCATATATTGTAGACCGTTCGGGTCATTAACTCGAACGCGATCATCCTTGTGTGTCCACTACACACCGTTCAAGTTCTAGTTCACTCATAAATTCAATGACCCTGGAGCTTATTTTATTGGAAAAGTTTTTAAAATTTGCGAGACACAAAGTAATGAAATAAATAACACTTTATTAATTTCAAACTGTAATTTACAAACATGAGATTAGGACAAAAATCCCAACACGTGAAGCGTATGATCGATTGATCAGGGCCAATCAACAGGCCAAGGTCTACACCATTGCTAGCTTGTCTGAAGTCTTGGCAAAGAAGCATGAGTTGATGGTCACCGCTAAGGAGAACATTGAGTCATTGCAGGAAAATTTTGGACAACAATCCTTTCAGGTCCGACATGATTCGCTCAAACACGTCTTCAACGCACGGATGAAAAAAGGGACGTATGTCCGTGAACATGTTCTGGACATGATGACCCACTTTAATCTGGCGGAGATGAACGGGGCTTCGATCTATGAGTCGAGCCAGGTCAACTTTATATTGGAGACCCTTCGGAAGAGTTTCCTTCAGTTTCGTAGCAATGTTGTTATGAACAAAATTAGCTACACTCTTACCACCCTTCTAAACGAAATACAGAACTTCTAGTCCTTGATGAGGATCAGGAAACCGAAAGCTGAGGCAAATGTTGCCTTCAGGTTCTTTCACAGGGGTTCGACCTCTGAGATAAAATTTATGGCTCCTTCTCACCCGAAAGGGAAGAAGAAGAAGATGAAGAAGGGCAAAGCTGACCGCGCTGTTGCCCAAAAGGGCAAAAAGGTCAAGGAAGTTGCAGAGAAAGGAAAGTGTTTCCACTGCAATGGGGACGACCACTGGAAGCGTAACTGTCCCAAGTTCCTTGCCGGCAGGAAGAATCAAGGTAAATGTGATTTGCTGGTTACAAAAACCTATTTAGTGGAGAGTAATGACTCTACCTGGATATTGGATTCGGGCGCCACTAACCATGTTTGTTCTTCTTTTCAGGGAATTAGTTCCTGAAAGTAGCTGTGAGAGGGTGAGATAACACTATGGATTGGATCCGGGGAGGTTGTCTCAGCTGCAGCGGTCGGCACGGTGAATCTTTATTCTGGCGGGAAGTACTTATTATTAGATAATTTGTACATAGTGCCAGGGTTTACTAGAAACCTTGTTTTCATTTCCTGTCTTATTGAACAATGTATAATTGTTTCCTTTGAATCTAATAAAGCGTTTATTTCTTTTAAAGGTAATTTACTTTGTTCTGCTAAGCTTGAGAATAACCTATATGTTTTGAAACCTAATTCGGTCAAAAATATTTTGAATACTGAATTATTTAAAACAGCAGAAACACGAACTAAGAGAGTGAAAGTTTCTCCTAAAGAAAATGTCTATCTTTGGCATCTAAGGTTAGGCCACATCAATCTCAATAGGACTGAGAGAGTAGTGAAGAGTGGAACCGCCCACTACGCGTGTGGCGTTGCAACGCCGTGGGCAGCGTTGCAACGCTGCTGCGTCTAGCGTTGAGATCAGCGTGCTCCACGTCGTGGCGTTGCAACGCTGCTCTGCAGCCAAGCCAGCGCCCGCAAGGATAGCGTTGAGACGCCGATGAACAATGTCTCAACGCCATCGACAGAACAACAAACACCTTTGCTGTTCTTCATCGAATTTCGCTCGTTTCCGCTTCGATTTCTTCACAGAAACTCTTGCCACGAATGACCCGGACTTACAGACTCGATTTACAACAAAAATGCCCAAAAACAAAGGGCCTTTACATTGATCTCATCAACATAATTTGTAAATCTATTCTAGTGCCAAAAACCGAAACATCAGTCATGCAAACCAACATTCATCTCATGAAATTAAGCCAAAAATACCCACCTATTTTAACAAAAATCAGTGCATAACGAAGAACCATCGAAATGGCTCTGATACCAATTGAAGGGAATGAAAATCCCCGCGCAACGGAAGACGATCGAATCGTCGAAGGTATCGTTATACTACTTGAAATTGCTAAAATGATCTAGCACTTAGATCTAAGTTAAACATATATAATAAAGAAGAAATTACAGCAAGAAGAGTATACTTACTTGTTGTAGACAAAACTTCAAAGTTTCTTCCTTGATCACGAACACTTCGTGCTTCTCAACGAATGCTTCTCTCGAACAAAACGAACACCACCAACGACCTTCTCGGTTGTTCTTCCTTTGGAAGAAGGAAAGTGGTGGGACTTTTCTTGATTTTGGAGAGGGAGGAGAATTGAGAGAAAAGTTTAGAGAGTTCTCTTCTTTTTGGGTGAAATCCAAAAAATGAGAGTGAAAACCTCCAATCCTTCTTGCAAGAAGGGTTTAAATAGTGGAATAACCATGGAGTTAAAATCTCCACATTATTACCATTTTACCACAACTATAGGTTATGCAAATCATATTTTCATAACCATATAATATAAGATATCTCATATCTCATATTGCAAATCACATTTGTGATAATTGTGGATTAATTAAATTGAATCACATCCAATTTAATTTCTTTCAATTAATTTCTCCAATTAGCCCTAATTCAACAATTAGGCTAACCTATAGTTTATTATGAATCTCATTCACATTAAACTATATATTATATCATTCATATCTCATATAAATGACATAAATGCCTCTAACTGAAATTGAACACTTCAATTTCATACCAAAACTCTAACCCTTCTTTTAACCCATATGGAGCCAACCGAGGGACCTAATGGACCTATAGTGACGGGCTCCAATGATCCGAGATTAACCTATCAAACTCTTTGATCCGGTTAATCAACCTTCATTAGCTACGGTAACACTCCACTATAGCCCGTAGCTGCACTCCCGTCAGTGCAGAATATTATGTGTCCACTGATATAACCAATGTCCATGAGTCGACCCTTCACAGATTGTTCGTAGACACAGCTGGGTCAAATTACTGTTTTACCCCTGTGTCTACCTCTTGTTCCTTAAGTCCCCACTGCTCCTCTAATGCATAAGATATTGTGATGGTCCAACCATACACAACATCCTTCTCGGGCTAGTGAGAAGGTGGGCGCCCGTTGTCCAAGCCCTGGAGACAACACTTAAGGGAACAATCCCTCTAGTTTCCCTAAAGGCGGGAACGAGTGAATTCCATCTCGCGTAGTTAAGTTCCCAGCTCCCTACTTGGTCCTGTCCCTGAGAAGATAGGCATATTGGGCGAGTAACTGTGACCACCCTCACCCATACTAGTCAAAGGACAGACCCTCGAAGATAGGAGTCCGTAACACACTCAGGATTCGGGTCGAGTCACTAATGGCCATCTACGAAGTTATTAATCCTTACTGTCAACGGTGTTACATCAGTAGGTCTAATAATTCACGGTCCGGTCTTGTACAATCTCATTGCACAGGATGCCCCCACTCGCATGTCAACCACATAAACGAGTCAGATCACCTCGTTTGTATCTAATACAAAGCGGGCCGCATCCACAGTGTATCTAGGATTAGGTCTCCAACCCTATCCATATATTGTAGACCGTTCGAGTCATTAACTCGAACGTGATCCTCCCTGTGTGTCCACTACACACCGTTCAAGTTCTAGTTCTCTCATAAATTCAATGACCCTGGAGCTTAGTTTATTGGAAAAGTTTGTAAATATTGCGAGACACAAAGTAATGAAATAAATAACTCTTATTAATTTCAAACAGTAATTTAAAAACACGAGATTAGGACAAAAATCCCAACAGTAGCCAACTCAAGAGAGCCTTGGAGTCATAAGAGGGGCAAGCACATTGAGCGGAAGTATCACCTGATACGGGAGATTGTGCACCGCGGCGACGTGACAGTCACACAGAGGCGACGTGACAGTCACACAGATAGCGTCGGAGCACAATGTTGCTGATCTATTTACAAAGGCCCTCACGGCTAAGGTGTTTGAGATCACCTAGAGAGTCAAGGTCTTCGAGTACATCCTGACTAGGGCAAGTGAGAGTATTGTAAAGGGTATTCAATTCCCTAGTTTATTGTATTACTTTATTATAATTTTATTGTACATTTCAGAAATGTATATTTACTCCACTAGCTTAGTCCAAGTGGGAGTTTGTTGGGATGTATGTCCTAATCTCGTTTTGTTTGTAATATTACCAATTGAAATAAATAACAATTATTTCTTTCATCACTTTGTGTCTCGCATATTTACAAACTTTGTCCAATAAACTAAGCTCCAGGGTCATTGGATTTATAAGAGAACAGGATCTTGAACGGTGTGTAGCGGACACACAGAGAGGATCACGTTCGGGTTAATGACCCGAACGATCTACAGTATATGGATAGGGTTGGAGACCTAATCCTGGATACACTCTGGATGCGGCCTGTTTTGTATTAGATACTCGTTCATGTGGTTGACATGAGAGTGAGGGCATCCTGTGCAATGAGATTGTACAAGATCGGACCGTGAATTATTAGACCTACTGATATAACACCGTTGACAGTATAGGACTAATAACTTCGTAGATGACCATTAGTGACTCGACCTAATCTTGAGCGTGTTACGGACTCCTGTCTGCGGGGGTCTGTCCTTTGACTAGTACGAGTTAAGGTGGTCACAGTTACTCGCCCAATATGCCTATCTTCTTAGGGACAGGACCACGTGGGGAGCTGGAAACTTAACTATGCGAGATGGAATTCACTCGTTCCTGACTTTAGGGAAACTAGAGGAGTTGTTCCGTTAAGTGCTGTCTCAAAGGCTTGGACAACGGGCACCCACCCTCTCACTGGCCCGAGAGGGGTGTTGTATATGGTTGGACCATTACAACGTTGTTGTTCATTAGAGGAGCAGTGGGCACTTAAGGAGCAAGAAGTAGACACATGGGTAAAATAGTAATTTGACCCAGTAGTGTCTACGAACAACCTATGAAGGGTCGACTCATGGACATTGGTTATATCAATGGCACAACTTTTCTTACAGTGATGAAAGTGCAACTACGACCTTTAGTGGAGTGTTACCGTAGCTAATGAATGTTGATTAACCAGGTCAAAGAGTTTGACAGATTAGTCTCCAATCATTGGAACTCGTCACCTGTAGGTTCATTAGGTCCCTCGGTTGGCTCAAATTGGATAAATAGAGAATTTACAGTTTGGTGTGGATTTGAAGTGTTCAAATTCATTATAAGGGTATTTATATCATTTATATGAGATATGATTGACATATTATATAGTTTAATGTGAATGAGATTCATAATAAACTATAGGTTAGCCTAATTGCTAAATTAGTGCTAATTTGGAGAAATTGAATGAAAATAAACTGAATGTGATTCAATTTAAAATCCACAATTATACAAATGTGATTTGTATAATGAGATATGAGATATCTTATTATATGTGGTTATGCAAATATGATTTGCATAACGTATGGTTGTGGTTAAATGGTAAATTGGTGGAGATTTCAACTCCACATATCACCATTATATAAACCTTTTGCAAGAAGGATTTCGTAAGCTTGAGTTTCATTTTTTGGATTTCTCACCAAAAGAAACTTACAATTCTCTCTCAACCTTCTCTCAAATCTCTCCTCCCTTTCACCAAAAAGAGTCCCACAACTCTCCTTCTACCTAAGGAGAACAACCGAGAAACCCTTTCGGAAGTGTCCGGGTGGTTCGAGGTTTGGTGAGATCGAGTTCGTTGAGATCGAGATTGCGAAGTCTTCGTGACCGGAGAAGGAAATCGCAAAGAACGGTTATTCAACCAGTAAGTATATTCTCTTACTGTTTTTTCCTTCTAAAAGCATGTTTAACCTAGTTTCTATAGGATAGAAATGGTTTTAAGAAAACATTTTTTACAACGAAGCCACGACGATTCAATCGTCCTTCCGCTGCGTGGGATTTTCATTCCCTTCAGATTGCACTATAAATACACCACTTTGTCCTGAAGGGATTTGGAATTCCTGCAGCGGAAGACGTTGTGAAACGTCGTTGTTTCATTATGTAATTCTATCTTAAAATTGAATTAAACAACTTTAATTCTAGGCTAAACACGCAAAAGAAGAGGAAAAACAGTAAGGTAATCGTTACTTACTTGTTGAAGAACACTTCTTCAATGCTTTCCTCCTCCAGTCACGATCTCTCTCGAACCAATGATCTCCTCCAATAGAACCTCGAACAGTGTTGCAAGACACTTCCTAAACGTCTTATCGGTTGTTCTCGGGAGGTTGAGGGAGAGTACGTTGGACTCCCTTTGAATTTTGGGTGAGGAGAGATTTAGAGAGAATTGAGAGAGAATGGAAAGAATACATTTTGCTCTCTTTGGTTGAAAATCCAAAAAATGGCAAAATTCTTATGAGATGCCTTTGAATGCACCTATTTATAATGGTGTGTGATGGAGTTAAAATCTCCACCAATTCACCATTTTACCACAACTATATGTTATACAAATCATATTTGCATATCAAATAATATAAGGTATCTCATACCTTATTATACAAATCTCATTTGCATAAATGTGGAATTTTTAAATTGAATCACATTCAATTTAATTTCTCTAAATTCAATTTCTCCAATTAGCACTAATTAATCAATTAGGCTATACTATAGTTTATTATGAATCTCATTCACATTAAACTATATATTATGTCATCTATATCCCATATAAATGACATAAATACCCAAATAATGAATTTGAACACTTCAAACTCACACCAAACTGTAAACCCTCAATTTGTCCAATTTGAGCCAACCGAGGGACCTAATGGACCTACACGTGACGAGCTCCAATGATCCGAGGCTAATCTATCAAACTCTTTGACCCGGTTATTCAACATTCATTAGCTACAGTGATACTCCACTAAAGCCCGTAGTTGTACTCTCATCACTTTAGGGCAAGTTGTGTCCATCGATATAACCAATACCGTCCCTTCACAGGTTGTTCGTAGACACTGCTGGGTCAAATTATCGTTTTACCCCTGTGTCTACCTCTTGCTCCTTAAGTCTCACTGCTCCTCTAATGAACAACTACGTTGCATGGTCCAACCATAAACAACAACCCTCTCAGGCCAATGAGAGAGTGGGGTCCCATTGTTCAAGCCCTGGAGACAACACTTAAGGGAACAACCTCTCTAGTTTCTCTAAGTCGGGAACGAGTGAATTCTTTCTTGCGCAGTCAAGTTCCCAGCTCCCCACGTGGTCCTGTCCCTAAGAAGATAGGCATATTGGGCGAGCAACAGTGGCCACCCTCACCCGGACTAGTCAAAGGACAGACCCCCACAGACAAGAGTCCGTAACATGCTAAGGATTAAGGTCGAGTCACTAATGGTCATCTACGAAATTATTAGCCTTATACTGTTAACGGTGTTACATCAGCAAGTCTAATAATTAATGGTCCGGTCTTGTACAATCTCATTGCACAGGATGCCCCCACTCGCATGTCAACACATGAACGAGTCAGATCACCTCGTTTGTATCTTAATATAAAGCGGGTCGCATCCACAGTGTATCCAGGATTAGGTCTCCAACCCTATCCATATACTGTAGACCGTTCGAGTCATTAACTCGAACGTGATCCTCCCTGTGTGTCCACTACACACCGTTCAAGTTCTAGTTCTCTCATTAATACAATGACCCTGGAGCTTAGGTTATTGGATTAAGTTTATGAAATATGCGAGACACAAAGTTCAAATAAATAACTCTTATTTATTTACATCTTGGAATATTACAAACTACACGAGATGAGGACATACATTCCAACATGTCCAACTTTCAAATTAGGGAGCCGAATTTGATAGTTTTTGCACCCTAATTTCGAAATACACTCTCTAAGAGGAGAAAGAAGAGCATTCCTCGAGAACCAAAACATTCGTGGAGGTTCGAGATCGTGACGGGAGCTCGGGGACGAGGGAACGACATCGACACATAAGTTTATTTTCTCTTTCTTTTAGATTGTAACACCGTTTGAAAGACGTTTTCATAACTTTAGCTTGGTTTTATTGTGATTTAGAGTGACTGAACATTGTAGCTAGGATTTGATTTGCATGTTTAAGATTTGTTTGCTTATGTATTGAACTATGTTTTGTTATTCATTTTTGGCAATTCGTTTTTCAATTCTTTGATCTTGTTGGTTTAAGTGGACTCGAGAGAAAGAAACTTAGATTAGAGCAAAGTTGTCAAAACTCTTAGAAGTCTGACATGAGAATGACCTAGAAGTCTAAGGGAAACACATAAAAAGTTGGTTAATGTCGTACATACTTTTAAAATTTATAAAGAAACTTTAGAATTTATCGTGTGTGCGAGGCTCATTAAGAACCAAGAGATTTTCTTGAGTATCTTCACTTCTTGTTTATAAATATATTATGTTAGTTCATTGCATGTGTTAAATAAGGTTTTAACTTGTGAAGTCCATTTCCTCCAATTCTATCATATTCGTGTCTCCAACGTTTCTTTATCTTTTATCTTTATTATCATTATCTATTCATGTTTTGTTGCTCTAGCTAAAATTGAGAATAAGTATCTTAATAATTAATTAATCTAGAAACCCATTCCCGAGGACGATACTTGGAACTCTAAAATCACTATACTAAAACTTGACTCGTACACTTGGGTATTGCAATATAATTTTATGCAACAAGTTGTATCAACAGAGAACATAGAGACTTTCATTGTTACTCTTGACGATGCTCAACTAAACCTCTTTTTTTAATTCATAAGTCGGTTAACCCAATTGAAATGTAGTGAGACTAGTGTTTTAATTCTTTACTTTACTAGCTAATATTCTTGATATTTCTGCTTTTATTTTATGAGCATGTATCGTTGATTGAATTGACGCCTCAATTGTTTATGCATGTTCTATTGCTATTGTGGATCATGATCTGTAATTGTCATGTTGATTGACCATGTAGCAATAGAATTTTAACTGTATGTGATTTGTGAATTTCCGTAATTTTATAGCTGGCATGTTTGACTCTAGGAATTTAAGAAGCATGTTAATTGGTTTAAGGGTTCTTAATCTAATTAGGGTGTCTTGGTGTTTCCAAAATTCTTATTGCCTTTATTCCAATTATTTGGGGATGATTTCGTACCATGTTATTTGGATGATTGTAATTAGCTTAGGCATTTGTAAAGTAAAAAAGTTTAGGAAAATTGTTGCCTTTTAGGGTTTCTATTAAGTTGACCAAGTATTTGCTTAGTTTGGTTAAAATCAATTTAAATGTCTTTGATCTATATTACAATTGGGATAAATTTATACCTGTGGATTGGATTTAGTAAGACTTGGTATTTCTTACTCTTTGTTTTCAATTATTATTTTTTTTTTTTTGCAAATAATTTACAAAACCCCTCTATTGTTGTTTTTTATTAGAATTTAATTCTAGAAAAACAAAGTACTACCTCTTTTGGGGAATCGACCTAGTCCACTATTTCTATAAGTTAAAATAGGAAGCCAGTTTAATTTTGGTAAGTCTCGACAAGCCTCATCAATCCACATTCACATTAAAATCACCACAACCAGTTGGTTCTCGAGCTTGAAAATTCCTCTTCTATGCTCCAAAAGTTCCATCTAACTACCAAAAATATGTAGAAATCAAATTTAGATTTTGGCTCTCTAAGTTGGCTCCCCAAAATCAGTTGCACGTGATGAATTTATAGAAATTTGTCAAATATTGAAGGGTAGCGTCTCGACGCTACGGATGGAATAGTCCAAGTCATCTCGGGTGTGTTTTAGAGGCGAAAGTTGATTTTTTTGTAGTATTGAGACACTATATGTAGTGTCTTTATGCTATCTCTACAACATTTTGGCTTACTCTGTAGCAATATTTCGACGCTACCTTAATAGCAACAATTTTTCTTGTATTTTTGCAAAGTCACAACACTACCTCTTCGACTTTTTTGGCTTAATTCTCAACTTCTCTTCACTTGGTTCCATCAAAATGCAATCTTTTTGCTCCTTTTTCAACATAAAATTTCTAAAAGCTCGGTTTTGCTTAAAATACTCGAAATCTATAAAATAACCAAATAAGAACTTGAAATTGCATAATAAAGCCACAAAACTCACAATAACTAACGCGTAACGATAACCCGTTTTGCGTGCTATCACAATGAAAAAAACTAATATATGAGATTTATGGACCAAACTAAAAAAATGTTTAAATTCTAGGAATCAAAGTTTCTTCCAAATCGTTGGAGTTGAACTGAATTTTTGAAAGGACGAATTGAAACATTAAATCAAGGTTTAAATTGAGACTATGCCAAGAATAACAAAAAAGAAAAAATATATCAAGGCCAAATGATGACACAAAGCACTACACCCAGAAAAGCTTGCACGAATTGAATGCATGATAGGTGCCTTAGTGCGTTTAGAATAGGAATTTTTTTTTAGTACAATGGGGATGGAAGAATCGAACTACAACCCTCGTGGTCGTTAATACATTCACGATACCAATTGAACTGTGTTCTCGGCATTTTAAAAAAATGTTTTTAAACAACAAAATCCATTTTCTAAGCACTTTAAAAAAATTAATAATTTAAAACATGTTTAGTATTGTTTCTCGAGTGATTTTAGATTATAAAAAAGATTTAATTAAAAAAGAGCACTTATTACTTTAAAAAACTAATTTTGAAGAAATACTTAAGAGATTGAATGACCATGATTAACCGAAAATATTTAAAAAAATGTAGTAAGAAGAAAAACACATATTTAAAGTGGCGGATCCAGAATTTGTATCAAGGGAGCTTGAATATGACATTGAAATCTGTACAAACCAGAGATTGAACCTGTGATTTGAGGGGGGCTTACAACCTATTAACAACTATTTAATCTAACTTTTTCTATACATATTATTAAAGGTAAAAATTTGAGGGGGGTTTGACCCATGATAAATCCGCCCCTGAATGCAACAAACAAATTTTGTTTTTTAAATAACTTTTTGAAAAGTATAAGATATAAAAATTTTATGAAAATATATTTCAAAATTTTTTTAAATTAGAAGGTATTCAAAACACATTCTTAGTTCGAGAGTTGGAAAGTGTGATATCGAGATTGAAACGTGAGCTTTTTGTTAGTTGAAAAATCAATTAATTTTTGAAGTCGTATGATCTCTGGTCAAGGTAAGAGAGACTTCAATCTTCTGAAATCTTCTTTTAATCCTTCAAATTCCTATGTTAAAATTGGACGAAGAAAATAAATTCGAATTAAAAGGGAATCTTGCGAGATAAAATTAACCTTTTTAAATCTCATTCCTAGATACAAGAAAAACTCTATTTAAATCCTTATTTAAAAAAAAAATATCTGAAAGTCAAATATCCTCTAAATAAGTCATTATGACTCAAAAACAAGGAGCTCAACATAACCCTAATTTTCTATTATATACTTTGTTACACTCTAAAATCCTCTAAGCATCAGAACATGTGTGGTAGGCGCCACACTGGTATGCATGTTTCACTTATTTTGCAGGTCACGTTCTTCTCCCCTAAATAAAAATATTATGGTTGTTGTCACGTAAAGGTAAGGTGAGATTTATCATGCACAAATTTTGGCAACAATAGTTGGTCCTGTCTGTGGGGAGACAAAAATTCTTGCTTGTGAAATTAAACATGCATATGAAGGTCAAAGTGGGTAAACAATCAAGTCAATAGAAACCATCGAAACATCAGTGGAGAAAATTCAGATGGTGATTGTCGTACATGGAGGATGGGCAGACTAATCCTCTTCATCCACACCTCGATGGTCGCGAATTTGAAGTTTTAGAAAAGCGAGTGGATGTCATAGACGACCGAAATCTTGTTCGAATTCTAGACATTCTAGAGAAACAAAATCTAATAACGAAGACTCAATGAGATAGATAGTGAGAGACCCTGCCAATGAAAAAAGCTCTAATGGTGAATGAGAAAATGGGTGAAATAAATTCTTCTATCCTAAAGCCAAAGGATAAGTTGATCCTTGAAAGGAACCAGTAAAGAGAAGCACACCATGTCAAGCAAGATAAGTGGCTTCAAATATGTAATTTAGGTTGTTGGAGGAGATGCCAACCAAGGCCAACCACGAGGTCAACAATTGATAAAGCTCAAATTTTACATATTTCTAACTCTTTTTACTTAAACTATTTGCACAATTACATGCTTTTATGTTTAAGAAATATAGAAAATTAATGTGAAAATGGTAAAAATTAGCTAATGGAGTGTTTTGATCTAAGAAATAAGAAAGAAGAGGAAAAGAGTTGATTTTTAATGAGTTTTGGTGATTTTATGCAAAAAAGTGAAGGCTCTCAGAATTGTGATTACAATTGCAACTGTAATTCTGCCTAGGACAAAATCCTAAAAACTGCGAGAATTGTGATTACAATTGCAATTTCAATTTGCATGTGACAGAAATCCAAAAAATCGGAAGAAAATTTAGAAATTTAATTTTCTGCAAATATTTGAAGATTCTTATCATGATTTGGGCTCATAAGGATCTAATTCTTTTCTCAATCATTTATGGAGCAAACCTTAGCATTTGGAGGCTATAGGCAAGAATATTCAATCTATGAAAAAGGAGTACGCAAGCATCTACAACCGCTGAAATACCCATTTACTTTCTGCACTTCTAGTTTTTTCTTTTCTCAACTTTAAGGAGGAAGAATGCTATTAGAATTTCAATCCAACCCCATCAAAAGTCTAGAGTTGTGAAGCTCAATTTTTCCTTTGTGTTTGCAAAACTTTCAGTTTCTGTTTTAGTCATTAATTTTCAGCACTTGTTTCTACTTTAGTTCTTTAATTTCCAGCACTTGAAAAATTGTTGTTTACATCAGTTTACTATTGATTGTCTTATAATTCGTTCCTTTAATTTATAGCAATATTAGTTACAATAAAATTTAGAATTATTTCTTCAAAATTTTTCTTTATTGAGCTATTCTATCCTTTCTTCAAAGTTAGAATGTCTTTTCTTTTATCTATTTTTTTATTTATTTTCTCCATTCATGATCTAATTTCATCCTTGGATTCAAATATGTAGATGCCGTAAGAATTTGAAGCATGACCTAAGATGTAAAAGTAACTTTGCTTAATTCCATAGCATTGTTTATTTTTATTGATTATAATTCTTATTGTGAATCTAGATTGATCACCCATGTGAATATATAGAGATCGAGTTTAATAGTGAAAGAGTTAAACAAGATTATGTATTCATAAAAAGCAATAGAAGTAAGGAGCTTAGACATAAGTGTTTGTTTTCAACCCTAGATATAAGACAAAACCTCTAAAACCGAGGGTTGTATGCTCATCTAACTAAGTTCGTATTAGCCATAGACATATGATTTAATCACTTGGGCTTCTAAGGGATTTTCATTCAAATCGAATAGATGTTGAACCCGGTTTACATTTCTTGATGATTGAGTAAAGATTGCAATTTCATTTAGGTCGCGATTCTTTCCTAAGGGACAAAAACATGTTTAGATCCCATCTTTTTATCATTTGATTTTAATACACTCACAACATTCCCAATTTATCTATATTGGTTATAAAGGTTGCTTTGTGTGAATATCTTTACCTTAATCTTGGATTTTAGTGAACTTCATTCTCTATTGAATTGTCACTTTAGAATATTTCCAATTATTATTTGTTTGACAGTTAACACTTGCACTAGACTGGAGACTTTTTCTATTCAAAAGTTTTTTTTTATAACACTGCAATAGTGATATTTTAATTACCAATTTCATGCTAGTTTGGTTGCCTCATGTGTTTATTTTTCTATTTTACAGGGGATTAATAACTTGGAGCATCTCAGGAGGCTTGGAAAAAATCGAGGTTTAAATGAGGAGAAATTGAGCTAATTTCAACATCAGAATATTGGAAAAATAATTGCCCAATCCAAAGAAATTGCCTATAGAGCATCTAGACGTTGCCGAGTATTAAGCTTGAAGACCCTTAGAGATAGCGTTTAGACGTTATTCCAAGCGTCTAGACGTCGACGCTTTGAAGGAACCAAAGGCTCGCTTGACGCTGTGGGGAGGCTTGCCAAGACGTTGTGAACATCGAGATGGTACATCAAGTGTTGAGACGCTGCGAAGATTTTTCACCTGATAATTTCATATTTTTAAGGGAGCTTCTAGACGCTCTTTTTAGCATCTCGATGCTTCCCAACCTTATTTAATAATATCCTTCTCTTTAGGGTTGATTCATTCAAAACTTTAGTCCCTTTTTCGAGACAAACATTGTTTTTTAGATTTTTGTGAGTTTTGTTGAGACTTTTTTGAGTTTTTTTGAGTTGTATCGATTGGAACCATGGAGGCTTTGGGGATTTCGTGACGATGCACAACTATTTGTAATTGTTGGGGTGTATGCCCTAAGCTCGCGCCGTTTGTAACAATTTTATAATTAATGAATAAAAGTTATTTGTTATTCAAACTTTATATCTCGCATTTTATAAACTTAATCCAATAAACTAAACTCTAGGGTCATACTTATGAGTACTTGAACGATGTGTAGTGGACACAAAGGTAGGATCACGTTCGAGTTATTGACTCGAACGATTTACAGTATATGGATAGGGTTGGGAACATCATCCTTGCAACACTATGGATGCGACCCACTTTGTATTGGATACGAACGAGGTGATTCAGCTCGTTCATGCAGTAGACATGCGAGTGGGGGCATTCTGTGCAATGAGATTGTACAAGACCGGACTGTTAATTATTATACCAACTGATGTAACACCATTAAAAATTTAGGACTAATAAATTCGTAGATCACCATTAGTGACTCGATCTTAATCCTGAGCGTGTTACGGACTCCTGTCTGCAGGGGCCTGTCCTTTGACTAGTACGGGTGAGAGTGACTTGTGTTGCTCGCTCAATATGCCTACCTTTTCAAGGGCATAACCACGTGGGGAGCTGGAAGCTTAACTACGCAAGATGAAATTCACTCATTCCTAAGCTAGGAAAACTAGAGGGGTTGTCCTCTTAAGTGCTGACTCCAGGGCTTGAACAACGGGGCCCCACCCTCTCATTGACCCGAGAGGGACATTGTTTATGGTAGGACTATGCAACAAAGTTGTTCATTAAAGGAGTAGTGGGACTAAAGGTGCAAGCGGTAGACACAGGGGTAAAACGGTAATTTGATCTAGATATGACTATGAACAACCTGTGAATGATCGACTCATGGGTATTGGTTATATCGATGGACACAACTTGCCTTACAGTGAGGAGAGTGCAGCTACGTGGTTATAGTAGAGCGTCACCGTAGTTAATAAATGTTGATTAACCGTATCAAAGAGTTTGATCCGTTAATCTCAGATCATTGGAGCTCATGATCTGTAGGTCTATTAGGTCCCTCGGTCGGCTCAATTTAGGATTAAATGAAGGTATACAGTTTGGAGTGAATTTGAAGTGTTCAAATTCAGGTAAATGATGAACACGAGACATACGCCGTGGAATAAGGATCTAATGACACTCTAATTGCATCTAACTTAATAGAAATTAACATGCAAACATAAAAAAAAAAACTAAAAAAGGGAAGAAAATACAACCTTTGTAGCACAATTTCTTCACGGTCTCCTTGTCAAAACACAAACACAACCGGACCACCACTAGAGCTTTCCCGCTATCCTCTGGACTCAAACCGAGTTGTGGGACCCGGTGAATGAAGGATTGAAAAGGAAGAATGAGAGGTTCAAAGTATTAAGTGAGGAAAGGAGAAGAAATATGTTTTGGTGAGATTTATTTTGAAAAAAACTCAAAAATCAGCAAAAGAAACCCTTTGTTTTGAAAACAAACCTATTTATAAAAAAATTACATGCATCAAATGCATGCCAAAACTCACCAAAATGCAACACCTCACAAAACACTAACTAAAGTGGGTTATGTGTCATTCTATAATGTTTACCCATAATCCACTTAAGTTAGTGGGATTGTCCAACAAAAACTTGGATAATACCACTAACCCTGGTCAAAGTCAAACTTTGACTTTCTCGAGGAAAAAGTCAACCCTTTGACTTTTTACGATTTTGACCCTCTTGACTAATTTTGACCTCCCGAACATGAATCCGCATTCATATTTTTGAAATTCAAATCACATTTGAATATATTGTGTCATAAAAAACTGATAGTTATATCACATATACTTGTCGATTTAAAACTCCTTACCTAATTCGAACAATTCGAATTAATCCAACATACTGTTCTAAGTTTAATCCATATGACCTAGCAGGGGGATCTAATGGACCCACAGATCATGAGCTCCAACAATTCGAGATTAATCGGTCAAACTCTTTAACCTAATTAATCAACATTTGTTAACTAACGGGTCATTCCACTAAAGTCCCGTAGTTGCACTCCCCTCACTGTAGATATATTTCTGTCTACCTGATATAACTGTAACCAGTAAGTCAATCCTTCACAGGTTGTTCATGGTCTCGGTTGGGTCAAAATACCGTATCACCCCCGAGAACACTTCTTGTTCCTTAAGTCCCACTAAACCTCTATAAAATAATTGATTTGTGGTCCAACCAACAAATTTAGTCTCTCTCAGCCTAGTGAGTGGGTGAGGCCCCTTGTTCTAGTTCCGAAGTCAACACTTAAGGAAACAACCTATCTACTATCTCTAGAGTGGGATAGGAGTGAATTCTGTCTTGCACCCTATGTCTCCAGCTATCTACCCGATCTTACCCCTGAAATGGGAGGTTTATTGAGCCAGCGCTGTTGAGCTGCTCTCACCCATGCAGATCTAAGGATAATCGCGAATAAACAGGAGTTCATAGTTAGCTTAGGATTGAGATTGAGTTACCTAGGTCATCCAAATTTAATTAGTTAGTTTTATACCGAAAACGGTGTTATAAACCAAAAGTGACTAAGTCGTGGTCCAGTCTTATACAAACTCATTGCATAGGATGCCCCCACTTACATATCTCTATATGAACGATTCAGGATCACATCGTTTGTACTAACTACAAAGTAGGCCGCATCCATAGTCTCCCCAGAATAAGGCGCCCAACCTTATACGTATACTATAGATCATTTTAGGCTATATATTCGAACTTGATCCATGTTTTATGTCATCACATAAAGTTCAAATCTACATTAAATAGCTCGGGACCTTAGTTTATTGGATTCAAGATTATTGTATACTAATTAGTTAGCAATTTTATGGAAGAAGAAACACGAAAAATATGTTTATCAATTACAAACTACGAGTTTTAGGACATAAAATCTAACAAACTCCCACTTGGACTAAAACTCCTAGTGGAAAATCACAATGTTGAATTTAAGTGAGAAACATATGAGTACAATAAACATATGAATACAATAAACTAGGGCATATGCCCAAATGTTCTCCCACTTGTCCTAGTTTACTAGCTTCGTAGACCTAGAGACTGTAGGTGACCTTCAAACACTTTAGTCGTGAGGGTCTTTGTAAAAGGATCAGCAATGTTTTGCTCAGAAGATATGTGGGTCACTATAACGTCTCCACGATGTACAATCTCTCGGATGAAATATTCTTGCCGCGCTTATGGCTTCTCGGTTCTCTTGAGTTTGCAGCTGCACCACTGTTATCACAATATAGGGTGATAGGCAAATGCATAGTTGGAACAACTTCCAAATCTTTCAAGAATTTCCTCAACCATACTGCTTCCTTTGTTGTTTCACATGCAGCTACGTACTCAGCTTCCATTGTGGAGTCTGCAATACAGTTTTGCTTCACACTTCTCCATACTACTGCTCCTCCATTCAGAATGAACACTGATCCCGATGTGGATTTTCTTGCATCTTTATCGGTTTGGAAATCAGAGTCAGTGTATCCAGTAAGGATCAAATCCTTAGCACCATACACGAGCATGTAGTTCCTCGTTCTCCTAAGATACTTGAGGGTGTTCTTAACGACAGTCCAATGATCATATCCAGGATTGAATTGATACCTACTGACTATCCCTACTACGTAGCATATGTCAGGTCTAGTACATAACATTGCATACATCAGACTCCCAACTACGGAAGCATAGAGAATGCGTCTCATGTCCTCAACCTCTTGAGGTGTTTTAGGGCATTGTTCCTTTGACAAATGGATTCCATATCAGTAAGGTAACAAACCTTTTTTGGAATTCTGCATCTGATACCTAGACAATATTTTGTCTATATAAGTTGCTTGAGACATGACTAGTGTTTTGTTCTTGCGGTTTCGAACAATTTGAATCCCTAGAACATATTGTGCATCTCCCAAATCTTTCATTTGGAATTGTGTAGCTAGCCATTTCTTGATGTCGGTCAAGTAACCTACATCTTTCCCAATGAGTAGAATGTCGTCAACATATAAAACTAAGAACGCTATAGTAGAATTGACGATCTTCTAGTACACACAAGGCTCATCAACATTCTGTTCAAAACCATAAGATTTGATCGTAGTATCAAATCTTATATTCCAAGATCTAGAAGCTTGTTTCAACGCATAAATGGATTTCTGAAGCCGACAAACTTTTTGTTCTTGACCCTGTGCAATAAACCCCTCTGGTTGAGCCATATAGATACTCTCCTCAAGATCGCCGTTTAGAAAGACTGTCTTGACATCCATCTATCAAATTTCATAGTCATAAAAAGTGGCGATGGACAAGAGTATTCTAATCGACTTAAGCATGGCAACAGGAGAAAAAGTTTCTTCATAGTCCACTCCTTCTCTCTTGGAATAATCCATTGCCACAAGTCGAGCCTTAAAAGTCTGTACTTTACCGGCTTGGTCTTGTTTTCTCTTGTAGATCCACTTACAACCAATTAGTTTTACGTCATTTGGTTGATCTACAAGTACCCAGACGGAATTGAAGTACATAGACTCCATTTCGAGGTCCATGGCTTTGACCCACTGGTCACGGTCTACATCTTTCATGGCCTGTTTATTGGTCGATGGATCCTCTATGCCATCATCAGGTATGATGACTTGAGTTTCACTTAAACCCAAGTAACGGTCAGGTTGATGAACAACCCTCCCACTACGTCGAGGTATTCTCAACTCTTTAGAAGGATGTGACTGACCAGATGTACTAGTTTGATCTACTACTTTAGTAGATGAACTAGTTTTATCTGTAGCGTCTTTGGAAAGTTCATTAATACTAGTCTACTGCGAGGTTGATGACTTCTGATGTGGTCTTCCTCTAAGAATGTTGCATTGGTCGACACAAAAACCTTATTCTCTTGAGGATCATAAAACATACCACCTTTTGTTTCTTTTGGATAACCTACCAATAGGCATAACTTTGAACGACGTTCTAATTTTTTAGGATTTTGCACCAACACGTGCGCTGGGTGTCATGGGCATGCTTGTCCAAGGCGTGTTGCCCATGGCCGCATGCCCATTCCAACCTCTTTTAGCTTGCTTTCATGTAGTTACTTTCCTTTTAGCTTGTTGTTTACTTTCCATGTAATTTTGTTGGCGTATGACTCCTCGCCATTTTCATGTTCAAGCATGTAATACCTAAAATTTCATATAATATACTATAGGGGGATGCGACTAGTCGTCAATTCTTCCTACCCGGGTTATATGCTTTCAAGCCGTTGTTGTCCCTTATATTTGCTTGTTGGTGTATAACATTCATGCTTTCAAACGTTTTCCAAAATGCTTTCCAAAACCTTCTCTAACCCCGTTTTCTAAAACCGTTTTCCAAGAACGGGGGTGGAGGTTGCGAATTAGGTCTGTTGTGCCATCGGCGATCCGTTTTCGAGTTGGCTGACTTACTTGAGGGCGGGAGTAAGTGCCGCACAATCGCTTCGTAAAGTCCGAAAGAAGTGCGATTGTGTCAGTTGGTATCAGAGCTTTGTTAGCTCCTTACCGAGATCGATGCTGCGTGACAATGTCGTGAACAAGCAATCGGGCAAAAGCCCATAGTGACCGAATGGTTGAGATCGAAGAACAACTGTTGTTCTTGAGAGAAGTCCCTGATACGGTTCGACATATTGAGCGTCGGATCGATGAGATGACAGAGAAACTCACTGAGATCGACGTGGTTAATGGCCGGCTAGATGCATTACCCGTCAAAGAGTTGTCCCTGAGGGTAGAGACCCTAGAAGACAGAGCTACGAGAACTAGTAGCTTCGAGCGTGGTGGTAGCTCGACGGGCTCAACAGCCCAGTTAGAGGAGCGCGTTGATGAGTTAGATAGCTCCCACAAAGACATAGTTCAGGTGGTGACAAGCCTTTCTGAAGACTTCAGAGCTGCCCTCGAGATAATGAGAGCAGAATTTGCTGAGATGAAGACGGAAGTAACGAACATAAATGCCCGAGTGGACCTCACCATTCGAGCAGTGGGAAATCAAGCCCCGACTGGGGGCGCGTTACCGTTTAACCGGGCACAGATGCCAGACCCTAAGCCCTTCTGTGGGGCTCGTGATGCCAAAGCTCTAGAGAATTTTCTCTTCGATATGGAACAATACTTTAGGGCTGCAAATACGACGGATGAAGAAGCAAAGGTTGCCTTAGCAACGATGCACTTGGCAGATGATGCCAAGCTATGGTGGAGATCTTGATATGTTGATATACAAGAAGGTCGATGTACCATCAACACTTGGGATAGACTGAAACAAGAACTACGATCACAATTCTTCCCAGAGAACGTTGAAATCCTAGCAAGACGCAAACTCCGAGACCTAAGCCAAACGGGAACAATCCGAGACTATGTAAAACAGTTTGCTGGGTTAATGTTAGACATCAGAGACATGTCGGAGAAAGATAAAGTCTTTTGCTTTATAGAAGGCTTGAAGCATTGGGCCAAGGTTAAACTTTATGAACAAAGGGTCCAGAACTTATCAGAAGCCTATGCAGCCGCCGAACGTTTATACGATTTGAGCGGTGACAAGAATCAAGAGCAGAAGAAGAACCAACCCACTTTTAGTGGGACAAATCGACCTGTAAGATCAACCTCTCCCAAGAATGGAGGGGGAGACAGAACTGCGGGAGGAGATCGCAAGCCTCCTATTCAGAAGAGCGGGAACAACTGGCGTGGGCCGGGCCAAAGTAATGCGAATCGGTGGGGGCCCGTCTCGTGTTTCATGTGCAAAGGGCCCCATCGAGTATACGAGTGTTCGAACCGAAAGCCGCTCAAGGCCTTCCAAGCTTCTTTGGCGGCCAATCAAGGAAACGAAGGCGAATGGGGCGAGATAGAAGCACAAACAGAAACGACAGAGGAGAATCCCCGTATGGGGGCCTTAAAGTTTCTATCTGCGCTCCAAAAGAACGCTACGAATGCCAAAGAGACAGTAGAGAGGGGACCGATGTACGTGGAGGCGTGGGTTAATCGAAACAAATAAAAGCACTATGGTCGACTCGGTGCAACCCACAACTTCATAATCGAACTGAGGCACGCCGTTTGAACCTACGATGGGAAAGAGATGCCGGAAGATGAAGGCGGTCAATTCATTGCACTACCCATCATGGGAATTGCAAAAAGAACCCCATCAAAGTTGGGAACTTGGAGTGGACAAGTCGATTTTGTGGTGGTAAAATGGATGACTTCGATGTAGTATTGGGAATGGAATTTCACTGGAGCATAAAGTCATCCCGATGCCTCGCCAAATGCTTAGCAATTACGGGGTCAAACCCCAAGTCGTTCGGACATGCATCAAACAACCGGAGGAGTGAAAATGATATCGACCTTCAATTGAAAAGAGGGCTCGCCCACGATGAACCCACCTTCATGGCCATTCCAATGATCGATGTCGAAAACCCAGAAGAGCCTGTCCCTCGAGAGATTCAGGCTGTGTTGAAAAAGTACCAAGACGTAATGCCCGACAGCCTGCCGAAAGCCTTGCCCCCACATCGGGGCATAGACCACGAGATAGAGTTGCTACCTGGAGCAAAGCCACCTGCCAAAAATGCATATCGTATGGCACCACCAGAATTGGCTGAGCTCAGGAAACAACTAGATGAATTGTTGAGTGCAGGGTTCATTAGACCTGCCAAGGCTCCTTATGGGGCCCCCGTGTTGTTTCAAAAGAAGAAGGATGGAAGCCTCCGATTGTGCATTGACTCACGTGGCACTAAACAAACTCACTGTCCGCAACAAATATCCTTTGCCCATCATCACCGATTTATTTGATAGACTCCACGGGGCAAAGTACTTCTCGAAACTTGACTTGAGATCCGGGTATTATCAAGTGCGAATTGCAACAGGGGACGAACCAAAAACGACTTGTGTGACGAGGTACGGGGCCTTTGAATTCCTAGTCATGCCTTTTGGCCTCACAAACCCCCCTGCCACCTTTTGTACTCTGATGAACCAGGTATTCCACGAATATTTGGATAAGTTTGTGGTGGTATATCTTGATGATATCGTAGTCTACAGTCCAACGATGGAAGAACACAAGATTCACTTGCAGCTGGTGTTCGAGAAGTTAAGGAAGAACCAACTCTATGTCAAGAGAGAAAAATGCTCTTTTGCACAAGAACGCATTAACTTCCTCGGACATGTGATCGAACGTGGGCGGATTGGTATGGAGGACGGGAAGGTCAATGCCATCCGAGATTGGAAGACTCCATCCTCAGTAACAGAAGTGCACTCCTTCCTCGGGCTAGCCAATTACTATCGGCGGTTCGTCGAAGGATTCTCTAAATGCGCAGGACCCTTGACCGAATTATTGAAGAAAGACAACAGCTGGAACTGGAATAAAGAATGTCAAGCCTCCTTTGAAGACTTGAAGAAAGCCATGATGGAAGGTCCAGTACTCGGAATTGCCGACGTAACTAAGCCCTTCGAAGTTGAGACTGATGCGTCTGACTATGCCTTGGGTGGTGTTCTTCTCCAAGATGGGCACCCCATCGCATACGAAAGTCGCAAACTTAATGATGCTGAAAAGAGATATGCTGCCTCAGAGAAAGAAATGCTGGCAGTGGTCCACTGCCTGAGGGCCTGGAGACAATATCTCCTTGGCTCTAAGTTCGTGGTCAAAACTGACAATAGTTCGATATGCCACTTCTTCAATCAACCGAAGTTGTCCTCTAAGCAGGCTCGTTGGCAGGAATGCCTCGCAGAATTTGACTTTCAGTTTGAACACAAACCAGGTCGAGCAAATCAAGCAGCGGATGCCCTCAGTCGGAAGAGCGAACATGCGGCCCTGTGCATGTTAGCCCATTTGCAAGCGAGTCGATTGAACGGAACGATTCGAGATGAGATTAAAGCACATTTACACTGGGACTCAAAGAGCCCTGTGCTATCATTCGATTAGCAAGAGAGGGAAAGACCCGCCGATTTTGGGTGGAAGGAGACTTACTCCTCACCAAGGGCAATCGCTATACGTTCCTCGCTCGGGAACTTGAGAAGGACATTGATGAAAGAGTGCCACGACACATTATGGGCAGGCCACACTGGGTGGCAGCGAACGTACGCCCTCCTTAAGAAAGGCTACTACTGGCCAAACCTCAGAGACGATGTCATGCAGTTCACCAAGACATGTCTGGTCTGCCAGCAAGACAAGGTTGAGAGAGCAAAGATCGCAGGGTTGTTGGAGCCCCTTCCAGTTTCGTCGAGGCCTTGGGAAAGTGTTTCTCTGGACTTCATCGCCCACCTTCCAAAAGTCGGAGAGTATGAGGCAATTTTGGTGATCATTGACTGATTCTCCAAGTATGCCACTTTCATCCCGACCCCCAAGGTCTTGACACAATGAGATGACAACCCACCTCTTCTTCAAGAATGTGGTCAAGTTGTGGGGTGTTCCCACAAGTATCATTAGCGACCGGGACCCAAGATTCACGGGGACGTTCTGGATAGAGTTGTTCCGGCTATTGGGTTCAAACCTTAACATCTCGTCCAGTTACCACCCCCAGACAGACGGCCAAACTGAGCGATTCAACAGTATGCTTGAGGAATATTTGCGACATTTTATCGACGCTCGACAGAAGAACTGGGTCCAGATCCTTGATATTGCTCGCCAAACTTTAATTGCCAACAAAGTTCTTCGACGGAAAACGCCTTTTGAAATCGTATGTGGGAGGCAGTAGCACGCCGCCACATATAGTGGACCACCCTTACACGGGAAAGAGCCCCCAGGCGTATAATTTCACCAAAGAGTGGAAGCAAACCTCAGAGATAGCCCGTGCTTATTTAGAAAAAGCTTCGAAGCGAATGAAAAAGTGGGCTGACCTGAAACGCAGACCACTAGAGTTTCAAGCGGGCGACAGGGTACTCATCAAGCTGAAACCGGAGCAGTGTCGATTCAGAGGTAAGCGAGACCAACGCCTCGTGCGTAAATATGATGGGCCCGTCGAAGTCATCGAAAAGGTGGGGAAGACATCATATAGAGTTCAGTTGCCTCCATGGTTGAAGATTCACCCAGTCATCCATGTAAGCAATCTGAAACCCTATCACCCCGACCCAGTTGATTCAGATCGAAATGAAGCGTCAAGACCGCCAGTCACAATGAAGAATACAACAGAAAAAGAGGTCGAAGAAGTCTTGGCTGAAAGAACGCGACGTGCAGGTAAACCTCGAAGAGATGTCCAAGAATATTTGGTAAAGTGGAAGAACCTCCCAGATGCTGAGATTAGCTGGGAGCGAGTCGAAGACCTGAAAGCTGCCGCACACCAGATAGCGGAGTTCGAGCAGCGACGGTTGACGGGGTCGTCAACCATTTAAGTGGGGGAGGATGTCACGGGCATGCTTGTCCAAGGCGTGTTGCCCATGGCCGCATGCCCATTCCAACCTCTTTTAGCTTGCTTTCATGTAGTTACTTTCCTTTTAGCTTGTTGTTTACTTTCCATGTAATTTTGTTGGCGTATGACTCCTCGCCATTTTCATGTTCAAGCATGTAATACCTAAAATTTCATATAATATACTATAGGGGGATGCGACTAGTCGTCAATTCTTCCTACCCGGGTTATATGCTTTCAAGCCGTTGTTGTCCCTTATATTTGCTTGTTGGTGTATAACATTCATGCTTTCAAACGTTTTCCAAAATGCTTTCCAAAACCTTCTCTAACCCCGTTTTCTAAAACCGTTTTCCAAGAACGGGGGTGGAGGTTGCGAATTAGGCCTGTTGTGCCATCGGCGATCCGTTTTCGAGTTGGCTGACTTACTTGAGGGCGGGAGTAAGTGCCGCACAATCGCTTCGTAAAGTCCGAAAGAAGTGCGATTGTGTCACTGGGCATCCCCAGATCCTAATGTGACGTAAACTACCTTTACGCCCTTTCCATAACTCATAAGGTGTGTCTAAAACACTTTTAGAGGGAACATTATTCAAAATATAGACAACAATTTCTAATGCATGTCCCCAAAAGGAATCAGGTAACTTAGCAAAACTCATCATTGAGCGAACCATGTCCAACAAGGTTCTGTTTCTTCTTTCAGATACACTGTTCTGCTGAGGCATATTAGGTGCAGAGAGTTGTGACTTGATTCCATGTTCTATCATATTCTTGGAATCTTAAGTCCATGTACTCCCCACCTCGATCTGGTCGAAGTGTCTTAATCGTTTTACCTAACTGGTTCTCAACCTCAGTCTTATATTCTTTGAACTTTTCAAAAGAATCAGACTTGTGATGCATTAGGTAAATATGACCATACCTTGAATAATCATCAATGAAACTGATGAAATATTCATACCCACCTCGAGCTTTGACATTCATCGGTCCACAGAGGTCCGAATGTACGAGCTCTAAGGGTATTTTTGCATTGAGACCTTTTCCAGTAAAAGATCTCTTAGTCATTTTTCCCTCAAGACAAGACACACATGGAGGTAAAGAATTGTCTTCTAATTGATTTAGGAGTCAATTCTTAACCAATCTCCCAATCCTATTGAGATTTATGTGACCAAGTCTTAAGTGCCATAAATAGGCATTGAAAGAAACTTTTTGTCTTTTATTCTGAGTTTTGGTTGTTCTAAACATCTCAGGATTTAAGACAAATTTTGGTTTAGTTGGTCCTAACTTATATAAGTTGTTTTCTAGTATAGCAGAACAAATTTGAATACCTTTTATGAAAATGAACGCTTCATTGATTTCAAAGGATATTTTATACATTTGTTCTAATATACACGTGATAGATATTAAGTTTCGTTTCATTTTAGGAGCATACAAAACATCTTTAAGTATGATATATCTATCATCGAAATACAACGTCGAAGTCTCCCCATCAGACGCCGAGACAACCTCTCCTGTTCCAACCTTGAGGGTGATCTCGCCTTCTTTTAGCTTTTTTCAGGAACTAGTTTCCTGAAAAGAGAAGCAAATATAATTAGTGGCCCCTGAATCCAATATCCAGGTTGAGGTATCATACTCCACTAAACATGTTTCAACAACTAGTAAATCATATTTACCTTGTGCTTATTTATCTTCTTTTTTCTCAGCAAGGTACTTCGGGCAGTTCCTCTTCTAGTGCCCGTTTTGGTCGCAATGAAAACATTTTCCTTTTTCTGCAACTTTCTTTCCCTTGTTTGTCATGGGAGCCTTCTAATGGAGATCTGATCTCCTTGAGCAGCGGAAACATGTTTGAGATCGTTAATGTGCTTGATTGTTTTGCTTAAAACAAAAATCAGTACATTGATAAATAAAACAGAACAAGCATATAATCAACTCTAATCTAATTAGGCATGGATTAAATGCATACAAACATATATGGAGTTTAACTATTAAACTAAAGAATGGAAAGGAAATTACTTTTGTAGATTCACAACAACTCCTTGCTCCAAGCAAATCCCAGTAGTTCAAGAACTTCCAAAAGTTCTCTGTTTTTCTTTCAACAAGAACACTACCAACAGGAGAACCCTCTATGTCTTTGAGCTTTAGATCTTCCTTGGTGGGAAGGATTCCAACTTTTGGAAAAAATGGGAATGGAGAGTTAGAGAGACAACAATACCACACTTACCTCTCATGATCGATCGATCATTGCCTTCTTCTACCAGAGAAGAAGGATTCAGTGGGTAACTCCCCACTTCCCTATCAAGAGGGAGATGGGGAGTGGTGAGAACGTGTCCTCTTGACACGTTCCCATTTAATATTATATTAATATTTAATTAATCATTAAATACATTAAATTAAATCATATTTAATTCATATATAATATTAAATGATTAAATCACATTTAATCATTTTACCCTTTATCCTATAGTTTAATGTTCATCTTATGCACATTAAATTATAACCTATAGTTTTCAAATATGAATCACATTCATATTTGAATTTGATATTTAACTCTTTCAAATATTCAATTCTCTCAAGTAATTTAATATGAATCATATTCACATTAAATTTATAATATATAGTTCCAAAACTATATATTATATCGTATCCATATACATTAAATATATTCCCTAATGAATTTGAACATTTCAAATTCAAATGATCTAAGAACCCTTTACGAGCTAGAAGGTGGACCTAATGGACCTACAGATCAGAAGCTCCAACGATACGAGATTGCTCGGTTAATCTCATTAACCTCCCAATCAACATTCGTTAACTTCGGGAACACTCCACTAAAGTCCCACAGCTGCACTCTTTTCACTGCAGATATATTTCTGTGTCCATGGATATTGACCAATAACAGCAAGTCAATCCTTCACGAATGTTCGTAACACCAATTGGGTCAAATTACCGTTTTACCCCTGGGTTACATCTTGTGGCTTAAGTACCAGTGCTCCTCTAATGAACAATTTGTTTGTGGTCTTACCAACAAACAGAGTCCCTCTCGGGTCAATGAGAGGGTCGGGCCCTTTGTTCAAGTCCCGGAGACACCACTTAAGGGAACATTCCTCTACTTACCCTAGTAGGCGGGAAGGAGTGAATTCCGTCTTGCTAAGTTAAGTTCCCAGCCGCTCACTCGGTCTTGTCCCTAAGAAGGTAGACATATTGAGTCGGCGAATCTGGCCACTCTCACCCATACTAATCAAAGGACAATCCCTCGCAAACATGAGTTCATAACCTGCTCAGGATTGAGATCAAGTTGCCTAGGTCATCCTAGTGAAATAGAAACCTAACTAGTCAACGAAGTTACAGCTAGAGGTTACTATTTCGTGGTCCGGTCTTATGTAATCTCATTACATAGGATATCCCCACTCACATGTCATCTACACGAACACGTTAGGATCACAGTGTTTGTATCAAATACAAAGTGGGCCACATCCATAGTTTAACTGGGGTAAGGTACCCAAACCTTATCCCCAACTATAGACCTTTTTAGTTTGTATCTCGAACCGAGATCCTTTTTATGTACATTACATTCAGTTAAAGATTCATTTAACAACCTTGGATGTTTAGTTTATTGGATTTAGGGTTTAAATGAAGGCAAACTTGTAGATAACGAACAATAACACTTTATTACATTAATTAGAACATAATTACAAACTCTGAGTTGTAGGGCACAAATCCCAACACCTTCCCCTTGCCCTTCTTTTTCATTTGAACATATTTGTTCTTTGAAGGTCCAACTTTAGTTTTAGAGAACGATGCTCTTAAAACTTTTCTTGTGGTGACAACATTTTCCTTCACCTCTTTCTCCTTAGCTTTTGTAAGAGTTTGAAAACGTTGGAGCTCGTTAAGAAGCGTTGTCAGATTAAACTCTATTTTATTCGGAGAAGCGTTCCTCTGAAATGGTATGAAGCTCTTTGGAAGAGACTCCATAATAAAGGTAACCTGATTTGCCTCGTCGATGGCACCACCATTTACTTCAACAATATTGAAGTGGACCATCATGTCCAGGACATGTTCTCTAACAGAGGTCTCTTCCTTCATACGCTTGTTATAAATGTACTTAATAGCCTCGTGTCTTAGAACCGATGACGGTTGCCCGAACATCTCTGTTAACGAATCCATGTTAGCCTTAGTTGTGCCCAAGGATTCGTATTTCTTAGCTAATACATTAGTCATGCTGGCAAGAATATAGACACGGGCTTTATCGTTTGCCTTAACCCATCGATCATAAGCTTCCCAACTAGTTCGGTTAGCATTTGAGGCAGGGGCCTGAGGACATTCCTCAATTAAGACAAATCTCAAGTCATCTATTACTAGTATTGTATTCAGATTTATTTTCCATGTTGTGTAGTTGTCGTCGTTAAGTTTTTCGGAAGCTAATAGTTGAACTAAAGAGCTTGTCATGCTGAAAAAAAAATATCATTTTTAGTAAAAAATATTAACCTTTACAGTCCAATCAATTTTAGCAAAAAATAATGTACCCATAATTATTATGTTTGAAACGATATTTCAATGGTTTAGAATAACGTTCACCTAGGGGTGACCGACCATTCCTCCGTTGAACCAAGACAATCTTGACTAAATACTATCACCAGAATAATTCTTATTCCCATAGTAACTTAGTTATCGCTCCTTTGGTCGAGAATTTGCTAACACTTAGTGATTCTTGTAAGTGTAACCTTCCATTTTCAGACCTAAAAGATCAGGATCATTATGCTCCCGAAATTGGAAAGACAAGAATGAAAACGAACCTGAGAGACCCTATCTATTTTTGGAGTTCGCGGTGTTCCGAATCCTATAATACAACCCTCCGATTGGTAAGGTCGCTCCAGGGCAGACATGCAGGTGCATTATAGGAATCTCACGGTGCGACCTAATGGAAGAGACCGTAGGATGCGTTGACACACTTCCTTCTCCCACTTATTATGAACGACTTCCCCTATTCACCTTGATATTGACTCATGCAAACACTCTCCGAATAAAGTCTGCTCCCAGGGCGGCCCAAAGCAAAACATGAATCTCACGGTGTGAACTCTTAGGGACGCTAGAATTAAAAGTACGTTACTTCTCTCTAGCTAAAGTGTTCTAGACGGTTAGGGTATAAATTACTTAGCAATATATTTCGGCTAACTAAAACATATCCTAAGTCTAGGCGAAACATCCGAGTATAACATTTATACTGGATTTTAACCTATGATGTCTAGGTGATAAACAAATTTTATTACCTCACACCACTCACGCATGCTCATAAAATCAATTTAACCTAACTCAGACGCCGACTCGATCTCCAGGTAGAAGGTGTTAAAGTGAACAAATCAACTTAAAAACCTTTCAACCTTAGTCATCTTATCTGACTTTTTGCCAAGATCTTGTCGGGTGAGTTTTCTTGTAACTTTAGTTTTACTAGATATCGACCTAATTTCTATGAAAAGAGATTGTCGATGGTTAACCTAAGTGAGCATGCATCTTATATTAGTTATAGATTAAAAAATCTAATTGATTTTATAATACTTATAAAAAGAATTGACAAATCTATAACATACATTCCACATTCATTACATAACAATTATATAATGAAAAATTTAATATGGATTTAATTTACTTAATTTAATCAAATTAAATTAATTAATTAATCAATTACCATATTAAGTTACTTAAAGAAATCATGAATTATACATAAATTTTACATTAATTCATGAAATCCAACATGCATACTATATATATTATAACCATTATAACATACTTTCAATGCATGTGCATGTTAACCTATGGTGAGAATTTAAATCTACATGGCATACTTTATGCACAATAAAGATTTAAACAATTAAACACATTCATAATGCATAAAGAAAATAAAACATAAAATTGGACCCGTTTTGACATCCTAAACAAGCAATTAACTAAATTATTATAATAATAATTTGAAAAACAGTTTTGAACCAATCTCGAACACTTCGAACCAGCCCGAACCAGCTTGAAAATGGCAGCAATTTGACACGGACAACGGCTGAAAATGGCTCCAAAAAAAACAGCACAGTGCAGTTTTTTTTCGGTAGTGCGCAACGCCCGTTGTATCTCCAATTACAACCTAATTTCAACTCCATTGACTCCCAAATTTTACAAACTCATTGGGCACACATTAAGGCTCAAAACCTTGAGCAAATTACAAATTATAACAAGAAATTAAAGCCTAAACGATGCCAAAACAGTGAGCCAATTTTAGCTTCCAACAATTTCATCACATGAAAAATAACAACCCACCATATGCAATTGAGTGAAATTAAAGCATGCTTTGATGCCACATGATGGAACACGAGACATACGCAGCGGAATAAGGATCTAATGACACTCTAATTGCATCTAACTTAATAGAAATTAACATGCAAACATACAAAAAAAACTAAGAAAGTGAAGAAAATACAACCTTTGTAGCTCAATTTCTTCACGGTCTCCTTGCCAAAACACAAATCGAACACAACCGGACCACCACTAGAGCTTCTCTGCTATCCTCTGGACTCAGAACCGAGTTGTGGGACCCGATGAATGAAGGATTAAAAAGGAAGAATGAGAGGTTCAAAATATTAAGTGATGAAAGGAGAAGAAATATGTTTTGGTGAGATTTCTTTTGAAAAAAACTCAAAAATCAACAAAAGGAACCCTTTGTTTTGAAAACAAACCTATGTATAAAGAAATTACATTCATCAAATGCATGCCATGGCTCACCAAAATGCAACACCTCACAAAACACTAACTAAATTAGGTTGTGTTATTCTATAATGTTTACACATAATCCACTTAAGTTAGTGGGATTTTCCAACAAAAACATGGATAATTTCATTAACTCTAGTGAAGGGTAAAATAGTCTTTTTCATTTGGTCAAAGTCAAACTTTGACCTTTCCCGAGCCAAAAAGTCAACCCTTTGACTATTTACGATTTTGACCCTCTTGACTAATTTTGACCTCTCGAACATGAATCCACATTCATATTTTTAAAATTCAAAACACATTTGAATATATTGTGTCATAAAAAATTTATAGCTATATCACATATATACTTGTCGGTTTAAAACTCCTTACCTAATTCGAACAATTCGAATTAATCCAACATACTGTTCTAAGTTTAATCCATATGAGCTAGCAGGGGGACCTAATAGACCTATAGATCATGGGCTCCAACAATCCGAGATTAACCGGTCAAACTCTTTAACCTAATTAATCAACATTTGTTAACTAACGGGTCATTCCACTAAAGTCCCGTAGTTGCACTCCCCTCACTGTAGATATATTTCTGTCCACCTGATATAACTGTAACCAGTAAGTCAATCCTTCACAGGTTTTTCGTGGTCTCGGCTGGAAAAAAATACCGTATTACCCCCGAGAACACTTCTTGTTCCTTAAGTCCCACTAAACCTCTATAGAACAATTGATTTGTGGTCCAACCAAAAAATCTAGTCTCTCTCAGCCTAGTGAGAGGGTGGGACCCCTTGTTCTAGTTCCGAAGTCATCACTTAAGGGAACAACCTATCTACTATCCCTAGAGTCGGGTAGGAGGTCTCCAGCTATCTACCCGATCCTACCCCTGAAATGAGAGGCTTATTGACCAGCGCTGTTGAGCTGCTCTCACCCATGCAGATCTAAGGATAATCGCGAATAAACAGGAGTTCATAGTTAGCTCAGGATTGAGATGAGTTACCTAGGTCATCAAAATTTAATTAGTCAGTTTTATACCGAAAACAGTGTTATAAAGCAAAAGTGACTAAGTCGTGGTCCAGTCTTATACAAACTCATTGCATAGGATGCCCCCACTTACATATCTCTATATGAACGATTCAGGATCACATCGTTAGTACTAACTACAAAGTAGGCCGCATCCATAGTGTCCCTAGAATAAGGCGCCCAACCTTATCCCTATACTATAGACCATTTTACGCTGTATACTCAAACTTGATCCATGTTTTATGTCATCACATAAAGTTCAAGTCTACATTAAATAGCTCGGGACCTTAGTTTATTGGATTCAAGATTATTGTATATTAATTCAATAGCAATTTTATCAAAGAAGAAACACGAAAAATATGTTTATCAATAACAAACTATGAGTTTTAGGACATAAAATCCAACAAACTCCCACTTGGATTAAAATTCCTAGTGGAAAATCCCAATGTTGAATTTAAGTGAGAAACATATGAGTACAATAAACATATGAATACAATAAACTAGGGCATATGCCCAAATGTTCTCCCACTTGTCCTAGTTTAATAGCTTCGAAGACCTAGAGACTGTAGGTGACCTTCAAACACTTTAGTCGTGAGGGTCTTTGTAAAAGGATCAGCAATGTTTTGCTCATAAGATATGTCGGTCACTATAACGTCTCCACGATGTACAATCTCCCGGATGAGATGGTATTTACGCTTAATATGCTTGCCGCGCTTATGGCTTCTCGGTTCTCTTGAGTTTGCAACTGCACCATTGTTATCACAATATAGGGTGATAGGTAGATGCATATTTGGAACAGCTTCCAAATCTTTCAAGAATTTCTCAACCATACTTGCTTCCTTTCTTTCGCTTCACATGCAAAGCACACGTACTCGACTTCCATTGTGGAGTCTGCAATACAGTTTTTCTTCACACTTCTCTATACTACTGCTCCTACATTCAGAATGAACACTGATCCCGATGTGGATTTTCTTGCATCTTTATCGGTTTGGAAATCAGAGTCATTGTATCCAGTAAGGATCAAATCCTTAGCACCATACACGAGCATATAGTTCCTCGTTCTCCTAAGATACTTGAGGATGTTCTTAACGACAGTCCAATGATCATATCTAGGATGGGTTGATACCTACTGGCTATCCCTACTGCGTAGCATATGTCAGGTCTAGTACATAACATTGCATACATCAGACTCCCAACTGCGGAAGCATAGGGAATGCGTCTCAGGTCCTCAACCTCTTGAGGTGTCGTAGGGCATTGTTCCTTTGACAAATGAATTCCATATCTGTAAGGTAACAAACCTCTTTTGGAATTCTGCATCTTATACCTAGACAACATTTTGTCTATATAAGTTGCTTGAGACATGGCTAGTGTTCTGTTCTTGCAGTTTCGAACAATTTGAATCCCTAGAACATATTGTGCATCTCCCAAATCTTTCATTTGGAATTGTGTAGCTAGCCATTTCTTGATGTCGGTCAAGTAACCTACATCTTTCCCAATGAGTAGAATGTCGTCAACATATAAAACTAAGAACGCTATAGTAGAATTGACGATCTTCTTGTACACACAAGGCTCGTCAACATTCTGTTCAAAACCATAAGATTTGATCGCAGTATCAAATCTTATATTCCAAGATCTTGAAGCTTGTTTCAACCCATAAATGGATTTTTGAAGCCGACAAACTTTTTGTTCTTGACCCTGTGCAATAAACCCCTCTTGTTGAGCCATATAGATACTCTCCTCAAGATCGCCGTTTAGAAAGGTTGTCTTGACTTCCATCTTCCAAATTTCATAGTCATAAGGACAAGAGTATTCTAGTCGACTTAAGCATCGAAATGGGAGAAAAGTTTGTTCATAGTCCGCTCCTTCTCTCTTGGAATAACCCTTTGCCACAAGTCGAGCCTTAAAAGTCTGTACTTTACCGGCTTGGTCTCGTTTTCTCTTGTAGATCCACTTACAACCAATTGGTTTTACGTGATTTTAGTACCAAGACGGAATTAAAGTACATAGACTCCGTTTCGAGCCCATGGCTTTGACCCACTGGTCACGGTCTACATCTTTCATGGCCTGTTTATTGGTCGAGGGATCCCCTATGTCGTCATCAGGTATGACGACTTGAGTTTCAGTTAAACCCAAGTAACGGTCAGGGTGATGAACAACCCTCCCACTACGTCGAGGTATTCTTAACTCTTGAGAAGGATGTGACTAACCAGATGTACTAGTTTTTTCTACTATTTTAGTAGATGAACTAGCTTTATCTGTAGCGTCTTTGGAAATTTCATTTATTACTAGTCTATAGCGAGGTTGATGACTTCTGATGTGGTCTTCCTCTAAGAATGTTGCATTTGTCGACACAAAAACCTTATTCTCTTGAGGATCATAAAACATACCACCTTTTGTTTCTTTTGGATAACCTACAAATAGACATAACTTTGAACGACGTTCTAATTTTTTAGGATTTTACTCCAACACGTGCGCTGGGCATCCCCAGATTCTAATGTGACGTAAACTACCTTTACGACCTTTTCATAACTCATAAGGTGTGTCTAAAACACTTTTAAAGGGAACAATATTCAAAATATAGACAACAGTTTCTAATGCATGTCCCCAAAAGGAATCAGGTAACTTAGCAAAACTCATCATTGAGCGAACCATGTCCAACAAGGTTCTGTTTCTTCTTTCAGATACACTGTTCTGCTGAGGCACATTAGGTGCAGAGAGTTGTGATTTGATTCCATGTTCTATCATATAATCTTGGAATTTTAAGTCCATGTACTCCCCACCTCGATCTGATCGAAGTGTCTTAATCGTTTTACCTAACTGGTTCTCAACCTCAGTCTTATATTCTTTGAACTTTTTAAAAGAATCAGACTTGTGATGCATTAGGTAAATAAGACCATATCTTGAATAATCATAACCGAAACTGATGAAATATTCATACCCACCTTGAGCTTTGACATTCATCGGTCCACAGAGGTCCGAATGTACGAGCTCTAAGGGTATTTTTGCTCTGAGACCTTTTCCAGTAAAAGATCTCTTAGTCATTTTTCCCTCAAGACAAGTCTCACATGGAGGTAAAGAATTGTCTTCTAACTGATTTAGGAGTCCATTCTTAACCAATCTCCCAATCCTATTGAGATTTATGTGACCAAGTCTTAAGTGCCATAAATAGGCATTGGAAGAAACTTTTTGTCTTTTATTCTGAGTTTTGGTTATTCTAAACATCTCAGTATTTAAGACAAATTTTTCTTTAGTTGGTCTTAACTTATATAAGTTGTTTTCTAGTATAGCAGAACAAATTTGAATACCTTTTATTAAAATGAACGCTTCATTGATTTCAAAGGATATTTTATACATTTGTTCTAATATACACGTGATAGATATTAAGTTTCGTTTCATTTTAGGAGCATATAAAACATCTTTAAGTATGATATATCTATCATCGAAATAAAACGTCAAGTCTCTCACTGTATCGGCCGAGACAACCTCTCCTGTTCCAACCTTGAAGGTGATCCGCCTTCTTTTAGCTTTTTCCAGGAACTAGTTTCCTGAAAAGAGAAGCAAATATGATTAGTGGCCCCTGAATCCAATATCCAGGTTGAGGTATCATACTCCACTAAACATGTTTCAACAACTAGTAAATCATATTTACCTTGTGCTTCTTTATCTGCTTTTTTCTCAGCAAGGTACTTCAGGTAGTTCCTCTTCTAGTGCCCGTTTTGGTCGCAGTGAAAATATTTTCCTTTTTCTCCAATTTTCTTTCCCTTGTTTGTCATGGGAGCCTTCCCCTTGCCCTTTTTTTTTTTCATTTGAACATTTTTGTTCTTTGAAGGTCTAACTTTAGTTTTAGAGGACGATCCTCTTAAAACTTTCCTTGTGGTGACAACATTTGCCTCCACCTCTTTCTCCTTAGCTTTTGTACGAGTTTGAAAACGTTGGAGCTCGTTAAGAAGGGTTGTCAGATTAAACTCTATTTTATTCAGAGAAGCATTCGTCTGAAATGGTATGAAGCTCTTTGGAAGAGACTCCATAATAAAGCTAACCTGATTTGCCTCATCGATGGCGCCACCATTTACTTCAGCAATATTGAAGTGGACCATCATATCCAGGACATATTCTCAAACAGAGGTCCCTTCCTTCATACGCTTGCTGTAAATGTACTTAATATCCTCGTGTCTTAGAACCGATGACGGTTGCCCGAACATCTCTTTTAATGAATCAATGATAGCCTTAGCTGTGCCCAAGGATTCGTATTTCTTAGCCAATACATCAGTCATGCTGGCAAGAATATAGACACGGGCTTTATCGTTAGCCTTAACCTATCGATCATAAGCTTCCCGACTAGTTCGGTTAGCATTTGAGGCAGGGGCCTGAGGACATTCCTCAGTTAAGACAAATCTCAAGTCATCTATTACTAGTATTGTATTCAGATTTGTTTTCCATGTTGTGTAGTTGTCGTCGTTAAGTTTTTCGGAAGCTAATAGTTGAACTAAAGAGCTTGTCATGCTGAAAAAAACCATATCATTTTTAGTAAAAAATATTAACCTTTACAGTCCAATCAAGTTTAGCAAAAAATAATGTACCCATCATTATTATGTTTGCAATGATATTTCAATGGTTTAGAATAACCTTCACCGAGGGGTGACCGACTATTCCTCCGTTTAACCAACACTATCTTGACTAAATACTATCACCAGAATAATTCTTATTCCTATAGTAACTTAGTTATCGCTCCTTTGGTCGAGAATTTGCTAACACTTAGTGATTCTTGTAAGTGTAACCTTCCATTTTCAGACCTCAAAGATCAGGATTATTATGCTCCCGAAATTGGAAAGACAAGAATGAAAACGGACCTGAGAGACCCTATCTATTTTTGGAGTTCGCAGTGTTCCGAATCCTATAATACAACCCTCCGATTGGTAAGGTAGCTCCAGGACAGACATGCAGGTGCATTATAGGAATCTCACGATGCAACCTAATGGAAAAGTTCTTAGGATGCGTTGACACACTTCCTTCTCCCACTTACTAAGAACGACTTCCCCTATTCACCTTGATATTGACTCATGCAAACACTCTCCGAATGGAGTCTGCTCCCAGGGCGGCCCAAAGCCAAACATGAATCTCACGGTGTGAACTCTTAGGGACACTAGAGTTAAAAGTACGTTACTTCTCTCTAGCTAAAGTGTTCTAGACGGTTAGGGTATAAATTACTTAGCAATATATTTCGGCTAACTAAAACATATACTAAGTCTAGGCGAAACATCCGAGTATAACATTTATATTGGATTTTAACCTACGATGTCTAGGTGATAAACAAATTGTATTACCTCACACCGCTCACGCATGCTCATAAAATCGATTTAACCTAACTCAGACGCCGACTCGATCTCCAGGTAGAAGGTGTAACGTGAACCATCAACTTAAAAACCTTTCAACCTTAGTCATCTTATCTGACTTTTTGCCAAGATTTTGTCGGGTGAGTTTTCTTGTAAATTCGGTTTTACAAGATATCGACCTAATTTCTATGAAAAGAGATTGTCGATGGTTAACCTAAGTGAGCATGCATCTTATCTTTGTTATAGATTTAAAAAATCTAATTGATTTTATAACTGTAACGCCCCTACTTTTCTATGACCAACTCCTAGGGACATCACTACACATGCATGCATTTATAGGCCAAGAGATAAAAGATCTTAAAGAAAAACTTCCAACCAACATAAATTGTTTTGTGGATCCCAAATCAAATCATTTAAAAAAGCAGATAAAAGTATCAATTTAACATGGCCTATTAAAACTGTAAGTAAATTTAAACTCCAAATAAAACATAAAGAGACAACATCAGTTTAAAAGAGAATATGCGGAAAAACATGTCTATTCCCATGGTTTTAGTAACGCGCCTCCGTCACTCGCCCTGCACGTCCTTGGCCTTACCTGAAAAACATTTTTGAAAGAAAGGGTGAGTATTGCGAAACAATACCCAGTAAGTGACCTCGCTACCGAGGTTTGGGATATGCATACACATACAATCATGACTTTAAACTTGTTCAAAATATACATATGCGGGACCTAAAACTTTCTCATATTGTCAGGTCTTTAATCCATGACTTCCTTTTTATTTGTGTGGCCGATTTGGTCATCCGAGTCATTTCATTTTGAGTCCCTCATGCACTCTGTAGTAATTTGAGTCCTCATGCAGGACCCTCGTAGTAATTTGAGTCCCTCACGGACCCTGTAATTAGACCCATAGGGTCTCTATTGCATGTTTGACCATGCACACACACGATCTCGGGAGACCAATGTCCACACTTTTCATTTGTTCAATTCATGACATACATAACATGCATGAGGTCCCATCATTCACATAATAATAGTGTACACATGTCACAAACATCATCATCACTATGCAAATCATACTTTTTTCTCATAGGCAGTTTGAAGATCATACTTTTGTAGGAAAACATGAAATATTCTCATACAAATTCACTGTCATATTCTCACATGAAATACTAGAATACTTTTACATAGAATACGAGAATATTCTCACATAAAATAATAGTTTATTTCCACATGAAGCATTGAAATATTTGCACATAAAATATTAAGTATTCTCACGAAGATATCTGTATATTTTCATATGAAAAATATAAACTAATTTCGCATGAAATCATGAAAATCATTTTCTTCGATCCCAATAAAAAGTTCGGCACGAGGTCCCTTACCTTAGCTTCGATTTCGCTCCAAAACCTAACCGAACTCCTTGACTACTCTTCCTTTAGTGGGACCTGAATCGCACAACAATCCGAAGTTATTCTCTAACCTTACACTGATTCCATAAAGTAAAGATACCTAATTTATGTTCATAAGGTTTCGTGCTCCGCTCACCTCAAGTTCAGCGCGAAAACCTAATTCCGCTCCAACCTTGATCCTGAAAGTTGTGTCCGAACGGTGGGTTAGGCTCTCAAATAGACGCTCGGATAGACAATAGACCACGAATAAACCTTGGCCGATTTGAAACTTAATCCGAACGCTCACCTAGCTATACTCTTTGTGGTCGTGAAGGCGTCTGCCGCTCGGTGGCTTGTGACGGCGTACGAGGTCTTCTGGCCGGTGTTCGTGGATCGGACTGCAGGTCTTCGTGGCTCGGCGTAAGGGACGGCTGGTGGCGGCTGGAGATCGGCTGTTCGGGAGCCGAGATGAAACGCGCGAATGACCGAGGCGGCCGTCCAGCGCTGTAGGCGTTCGAGGCTCGGCGTCCGTTTCTGCTCGACGGTTTCGCCGGCGCGAGTGTTTTCAAGGGTCAACAATCGGCGGCGGCTGGGGGCTTCGACTGCAGACGGGAGCAGCTGGCGCACGTTGCGATCCGGCGAGAGATTTTTTTTTTGTGTGAGTCGGCCGTCGGTACTTCGGCGCAGGCTTCCGTGCTGCAGGTGAGGACGCGACTTCCACGGCGACTGAACGCAATCCCGGACGGTTGAAACGCTTGCACTAAGCTCCGACGACCTCTCCGTACGTGTGTTGCAACAGGGGGTAGCTTTTGCTTGGGCGATGGCCGGCGAGCACGATTGAAGTAGATGAGGATGGATTACCTGCCGGCGGTGGGACTAATAGGGAGAGACGGCTGTCGGCTAGGGCAAGAGGGAGGAAGACAAAGAGCTTAGGTTTAGGGTTTTGCTAGGGTTAGGGTTTTGCTCTAGGGTTTTGCCTCAATGTGTTTAGGGTTAGGTTCTCTTTAATTTGAACTTTAGGAGGCTTAAATACTACAAAATTGGGCCAATAATTAAAAGTCCTATATACCCCTCATTTAGTGATTAATAATCAAAGAGCCATCGTTCCTTCTTTTTCCCTTAATTTTAATAAATAGAACTCTAAAGGAGAATATTTGGCTTTAAACTTAAGTAAAATCAAGGACTCATTAACACCGAGCTTGATGAATCTCGCCA
Source organism: Trichosanthes cucumerina (assembly GCA_036507285.1). Taxonomy (NCBI): domain Eukaryota; kingdom Viridiplantae; phylum Streptophyta; class Magnoliopsida; order Cucurbitales; family Cucurbitaceae; genus Trichosanthes; species Trichosanthes cucumerina. The sequence continues at coordinate 21,104,358 of CM071839.1, read as the reverse complement.
ATTCACTAGGCACACACAGGTTGAAAGGACGCTAAATAAAATAAATAATTAGTACCTGTGGTCGTGGTCGTTACAATAACACTTATAAAAAGAATTAAAAGTACGTTACTTCTCTCTGGAGTTAAAAGCATGAATCTCACGGTGTGAACTCTTAGGGATGCTAGAGTTAAAAGTACGTACGTTACTTCTCTCTAGCTAAAGTGTTCTAGACAGTTAGGGTATAAATTACTTAGCAATATATTTCGGCGAACTAAAACATATCCTAAGTCTAGGCTAAACATCCGAGTATAACATTTATACTGGATTTTAACCTACGATGTCTAGGTGATAAACAAATTTTATTACCTCACACCGCTCACGCATGCTCATAAAATCGATTTAACCTAACTCAGACGCCGACTCGATCTCCAGGTAGAAGGTGTTCCGTGAACCGTCAACTTAAAAATCTTTCAACCTTAGTCATCTTATCTGACATTTTTCCAAGATCATGTCGGGTGAGTTTTCTTGTAACTTCGATTTTACAAGATATCGACCTAAATTTTATGAGAAGAGATTGTCGATGGTTAACCTAAGTGAGCATGCATCTTATCTTTGTTATAGATTTAAAAAATCTAATTGATTTTATAACACTCATAAAAAGAATTGACAAATCTATAACATACATTCCACATTCATTACATAACAATTACATAATGAAAAATTTAATATGGATTTAATTTACTTAATTTAATCAAATTAAATTAATTAATTAAAAGATTTATTTAATCAATTACCACATTAAGTTACTAAAGAAATCATGAATTATACATAATTTTTACATTAATTCATGAAATCAAACATGCATACTATATATATTATAACCATTATAACATACTTTCAATGCATGTGCATGTTAACCTATGGTGGGAATTTAAATCTACATGACATACTTTATGCACAATAAAGATTTAAACAATTAAACACATTCATAATGCATAAAGAAAATAAAACATAAAATTAGACCCGTTTTGGCATCCTAAACAAGCAATTAACTAAATTATTACAATAATAATTTGAAAAACAACTCTAAACCAATCTCGAACACTTCGAACCAGCCCGAACCAGCTTGAAAATGGCAGCAATTTGACACGGACAACGGCTGAAAATGACTCCAAAAAAAAACAGCACAGTGCAGTTTTTTTCGGCAGTGCGCAATGCCCGTTGTATCTCCAATTACAATCTAATTTCAACTCTATTGACTCCCAAATTTTACAAACTCATTGGGCACACATTAAGGCTCAAAACCCTTGAGCAAATTACAAATTATAACAAGAAATTAAGGCCTAAACGATGCCAAAAAAGTGAGCCAATGTTAGCTTCCAACAATTTCATCACATGAAAAATAACAACCCACCATATGCAATTGAGTGAAATTAAAGCATGCTCTGATGCCACATGATGGAACACGAGACATACGCAGCGAAATAAGGATCTAATGACACTCTAATTGCATCTAACTTAATAGAAATTAACATGCAAACATACAAAAAAAACTAAAAAAGGGAAGAAAATACAACCTTTGTAGCTCAATTTCTTCACGGTCTCCTTGCCAAAACACAAATTGAACACAACCGGACCACTGCTAGAGCTTCCCCACTATCCTCTAGACTCAGAACTGAGTTGTGGAACCCGATGAATGAAGGATTGAAAAGGAAGAATGGGAGGTGCAAAATATTAAGTGATGAAAGGAGAAGAAATATGTTTTGGTGAGATTTCTTTTGAAAAAAACTCAAATATCAGTAAAAGGAACCATTTGTTTTGAAAGAAAACCTATTTATAAAGAAATTACATGCATCAAATGCATGCCAAGGCTCACCAAAATGCAACACCTCACAAAACACTAACTAAATTGGGTTGTGTCATTCTATAATGTTTACACATAATCCACTTAAGTTAGTGGGATTGTCCAACAAAAACATGGATAATTCCACTAACTATAGTCAAGGATAAAATAGTCTTTTTCGTTTGGTCAAAGTCAAACTTTGACTTTTCCCGAGCCAAAAGGTCAACCCTTTGACTTTTTACGATTTTGACCCTCTTGACTAATTTTGACCTCCCGAACATGAATCCGCATTCATATTTTTGAAATTCAAATCACATTTGAATATATTGTGTCATAAAAAATCGATAGCTATATCACATATACTTGTCAGTTTAAAACTCCTTACCTAATTCGAACAATTCGAATTAATTCAACATACTGTTCTAAGTTTAATCCATATTACCTAGCAGGGGGACCTAATGGACCTACAAATCATGGGCTCCAACAATCCGAGATTAACCGGTCAAACTCTTTAACCTAATTAATCAACATTTGTTTACTAACGTGTCATTCCACTAAAGTCCCGTAGTTGCACTCCCCTCACTGTAGATATATTTCTGTCCACCTGACATAACTGTAACCAGTAAGTCAATCTTTCACAGGTTGTTCGTGGTCTCGGCTGGGTCAAACTACCGTATTACCCCCGAGAACACTTCTTGTTCCTTAAGTCCCACTAAACCTCTATAGAACAATTGATTTGTTGTATAACCAACAAATCTAGTCTCTCTCAGCCTAGTGAGAGGGTGGGGCCCCTTGTTCTAGTTTCGAAGTCAGCATTTAAGGGAACAACCTATCTACTATCCCTAGACTCGGGTAGGAGTGAATTCCGTCTTGCACCCTATGTCCCTAGCTATCTACCCGATCTTACCCCTGAAATGAGAGGCTTATTGAGCCAACGCTGTTGAGCTGCTCTCACCCATGCAGATCTAAGGATAATCCCGAATAAACAGGAGTTCATAGTTAGCTCAGGATTGAGATTGAGTTACCTAGGTCATCAAAATTTAATTAGTCAGTTTTATACAGAAAACGGTGTTATAAAACAAAAGTGACTAAGTTGTGGTCCAGTCTTATACAAACTCATTGCATAGGATGCCCCCACTTACATATCTCTATATGAACGATTCAGGATCACATCGTTTATACTAACTACAAAGTAGGCCGCATCCATAGTGTCCCCAGAATAAGGCATCCAACTTTATCCTTATACTATAGACCATTTTAGGCTATATACTCGAACTTGATCCATGTTTTATGTCATCACATAAAGTTCAAGTCTACATTAAATAGCTTGGGACCTTAGTTTATTGGATTCAAGATTATTGTATACTAATTCAATAACAAGTTTATCGAAAAAGAAACACGAAAAATATGTTTATCAATTACAAACTACAGGTTTTAGGACATAAAATCCAACAGTAAAGGGTATTTATGTCATTTATATGAGATATGATTGACATAATATAGAGTTTAATGTGAATAAGATTCATAATAAACTATAGTATAGCCTAATTATGAAATTAGAGCTTATGTTGGAGAAATTGATTTGAGAGAAAGAAAATTGAATGTGATTCAATTTTACATTCCACAATTATAAAAATGAGATTTGTATAATAAGGTATGTGATACCTTATTCTATATAGTATACAAATATCATTTGTATATTATATGGTTGTGGTAAAGTGGTAAATAGGTGGAGATCTTACCTCCACCAAAATTCCACTATTGAAAGGTGCTTGTAGAAGCACTTGTTAGACTATCCTCTCATTTTTGGAATTCCATCAAAAGGTGAAATCTCAATTCTCTCAAATTCTCTCATCTTCTCTAAATCCAAAGTCCAAATGGAGTCCCACAACTCTCCCTCATCCGCCAGAGAACAACCGAGAAGATCAAGTGGAGGTGTCCCTAGATCAGTGTTGGATTCGTGGTTCGTAGTGGAGAACTAGAGAGATCATAGAGATCGTGATTGGGAGAAGGATTTTGTGAAGAAGAGTTCTTCAAGAGGTTAGTACCTTGTTGCCCTTTCGTTCTCTTTACATACTTACCCTAGATTTACAAGTGTTGTATGTCAATTTTAAGAAAAATGGTAACACAACGAAAAGCAACGCGATTCACATTGCTTCTGTTGCGGGATTCAATCCATCAGTAATGTAGGCTAGTGCTTTAATTTTTTACTTTACCAGCAAATATTCTTGAATTTTTAGTTTTTTTTTTTATTTATGAGCATGTGATTTTGATTGAATTGACGCCTCGATTGTTTTTGCATGTTTTTGTACTGCTATTCTTGAAGTATGATTTGTAATTGTTATGTTAATTGAGCGTATAACAATAGAGTTTTAACTGTGCATGATTTATGGGTTTCCATAATTTCATAGTTGCATGTTTGACTCTAGCGATTTTAAGAAGCATGTTTATTAATTTAAGAATTCTTAATCTAATTAGGTTGTCTTGATCTTTCCAAAGTGCATAGAGTTTCGTATCAAATTATTATGATAATTAAAATTGACTTAGGCCTTTGTAATGTTAATGAATTTTAGGGAATTTGTTACTTTTTAGGGTTTCTTATTAAGTTGACCAAGTATTTGCTTAGTTTAGTTAAATTGATTTGAATGCTTGCGATCTATATTGCAATTAGGTTAAATCGTGCTTGTAGATTGGATTTGGTAAAAATTGATATTTCTTATTCCTTGTTTTGAGTTTAATTTTATTTTCATAAACAATTTTCAAAACTCCCCATTCGTTTCTATTGAAATTTAATTTTGAGAAGATAAGTTTTCTGGCTCCTTTGTAGAATCAACTTGGTCCATTATTTCTACAAGTTAGAGTAGGAAGCAAATTTAGTTTTGGTAGACCTCGACAACCTCACCAGTTTTCTTCTAAAAAGCCCACACGTTTTCAGTCGATCAAGTTTTTGATGTCGTTGTCAGGGAACGACATGTTTACATAATTTAGATTTTAGCACAGATTGCAACTGAAAATTTTCTATTGCAACACTACTACAAATTTAGTTTTTATTGACGCATGAATTTTTTATATAGTTGATGTTCGGGTAAAAAACTGTCAACAGAAGATCCAATTCTAATTTAAAATTAATTATTAATTAAGAAATATATATATATTGACGGTGATTGACCGTCATTGAAGGTACATATTTAAGTTGACACAACAAACCGTCAATATTTATAGTTTTATTGACATTAATTACGAAATTTTTCGTAGAAAATGAGTAGGTTTCGTGTTTTGGCTTCCTTGACGGCTATTATGTGTCAACATATAACTTTTTGTTGACGGTTGGCGACCGTCAAGAAATAGGTGATATATTATCGCGTCAATAAAAGGATTTTGTTGATGGTTTATAGTCGTCAACATAGATGTTTTCATTGACGGACGCTAACCGTCAGCATAAAGTTTTTTAATTTACTAATTAATCGAAAAAACGTCATTCATATTATTATTATTAAAAAAAGAACTGAACCCCTTCTTTTCTTGGCAACTTGTTTCAATCGATCTTTGATATCAGCTAGGATTAGTACTCTCTTCGTAGCTACTTTTGTGTTGTAGTATTAGGTACTTAGGATATATACATAATGATAGTTGTTTTTGGGTTAATTGTGATTCGACAGAGATACTAATTATATATTGACATTTTTCTGCACTTGTTGTTGGTGACTGGTTATTTAAATTAATTTTCAGATTCTTAACTTATTGAATAAAACCCCTGCTTCTAAATTTTAGAAACTGTATTTTGTGGAAGTTTTTTATTCAAATGTTCTTTTCTATTAGACTTAATCTTGACTAAAGTTCAGTGTTTATGTGTTAGATAACATAAGTTAAAACATTTGCTAGAAGTTTCTGCTTCAAAGTTATTTATGATGTGCTAGTTAATTATGTCACTTTCCCCCCTTATACATGAGAAACTCAATTGAAGGATGAGTGTGAAAAAATAAAATACAAGTGAGCCTCGGAAAAAGGGTGTTAAAAGGCTTCTATATCCACAAATGTGTGGGCTAGCTTGACCACTATTTGAACCTACCATACCATATTTGGTTGCCAAATAAATAAGAAAGATATTAAATTTTAATTCGGTGACTATGATTACATGAACTCATTCAATATTTGTATGAACTTTTATTGGCCATTGATTGATTAGAATTTTTAGAACTCTCTAGTTTGATTTGAAAAAAGGGTATGAATAGTTAATCAATAGAGTGGGTGGAGGTTCATACCTACACTGATCATCTGGGTTATGTTTAGTCTTCTGGTTAGGAAGTTAAAAAAAAAATCAACCCACCAGCTAAAAACTTGAATGACTAGATTATAAAAAATATCTCTTAATTGTGCTCTCGTCTAAAATACCTTTATTCTTTTAAAAATTGCAATAATATCCTTGACTTTTTATAAAGGTTTCAAAACTATATTTGGAATAGAAATCTATTAGAAAGTTAGACGACTTGTGTTAAAAAGTACTGACTTCTAACTTGTGGTAAATGTTAGTTAGATAGCCACATCATCATATAAACAGGATTTAAAATCCTTCAAAGGAAAAAATGGTCTGGGAACTCTTTTTTTTTTTAACATGGGTAGAAGTACTTCGAACTTAACCATTATATTTCTAACATGTTGTAATTAACGTTTAGAGTTCTGTGATATCTCACCTTTTTTTTTTGTACCATGAAATTCTTTGAGTGTTTATGCTAATAATGGACGTGGTATCATGAATGATTATCTTGGTTGAAGAAACACCCAAATGTACTATTTCTTTACCATAATTTTTTTATAGGTTGGAGTATCTTTCGTACATCTTCTATGTAGTGAAATAACAACATTACTGATATTCTCCTTTTCTTGATGTTCTTTTTTTATTTATCTTTATTCTTGCTTGGTAGCTAGGTCCAAGGGATTTGCTTCTTCATTGCTTAATGAAATTGATTCTGCACAAACTTATTGTGTTTACCTTAGTTTGACTAGTGGTAAGCTTCCATATCTAAAGTAAGTTACTCGACATTTTCCTTTCCTTCTTTATTCTTTTGGCGGTTTATTCGATTAATTGTAAGGTTATTTTAAAAAAGCATAACCAATATGTTATTGGCTAGTTTGAATTCACATAGAAATACGTTTAAAAATTCTTTCTCTGCTCATAGCTTCAAAACATAATTCAATGTCAATTGTAATCTCAAATTTGTTTAGGGAAGAGGACATTTAAATTAGAAATAAAAGTTGGGTCAACCTTCGTTATTAGTCTCTTTATGATAAAACCTTCGTTATTAGACTCTTTATGAGAAGGTGACTCGTGTTAAAATCATTTAACTACATATAATTTGCATGTCAACCCTTGTGTCCAGAAACTGCATACAACATATCTTATTTTATGTTTTTAAAATTTCTTGATTTATTCAATTTTTTAATCTATTATGCACATTTATTTGTTTGTAGTTGACTAGAAAAGATAACTACAACCAAGATGAGTTATACGAGATAAGAGTTGAGTTACGTGAATTTGTATCACGGTTCTTATGAATCTTTGTTATCATACTTGAGTTTATTTGATTTTCAAATGCTAATGTTACATTGGATAACTGAAATTTAATTTTAGTCTGTTAAGTAGTTGATGGGAGTTTATTACCTCATTCACATCCTGAAGGAGATCTGATCCCCGTGAGCAACAGAAACGTGATTTTAAAAATCAATTGCTTGTTTATTTTGGTTTAATCCATATACCAATACATTGGTAAAAACAGAGAATAAGCAATAAATTACTAATCTAATTAGAGCATGGATTATAGACATGCAAACATGTTGAATAGTAATTAAACTAAAAGAAGGAAGAATGATTACCTTTGTAGTTTCGCAACAACTCCTTGCTCTAAGAGTACAACAACTCAACAACCAAATAATCTTCTATGTTTTATCTAGGACACCACCATACAGTAATCTCTCTATCCTCTGAGTTCTTTGAATCTACCTTTTGTGGGAAGGGATCCAACAAGTTTGGAAGAGTAGAGGGAATTTTTATCAGAGAGAGTTGAGAGAGCAAAATCAATTTTTGCAGCAATTCTACCAAATGTACAAAAAATGATCGATTTTCTTCATCTCCCAACTCCCTACACTTAACGATAGGGAGTGCAGACAAAGCAGAGAAGTGGGGAACGTGTCATCTACACGTTCCCCTATTTTAATTTAATAATTAATTATTTATTTATATATAACCTATTTAATTAAATCAAATTTAATTAAAACAATTAATTAATTCAAATATCTTATATTTTATTTAGGTTATATATATTATTAAATCACATTTAATCATATTCCCTTTTAACCTATAGTTTTAATGCACATCTTATGCACATTAAATTTTAACCTGTAGTTTTAAATATGAATCACATTCACATTTAAATTAATATTTGAACTCTTTCAAATATTTAATTCTCTCATATAATTTAATATGAATCATATTCACATTAAATTTATAATATAAAGTTCCAAAACTTTAAATTATAATGTATCTATGTACATTAAATTTATTCTTAATGATTTTGAACATTTCAAATTCAAACGATTTAAAAACCCTTTACGAGCTAGAAGGTGGACCTAATGGAACTACAAATCAGAAGCTCCAGCGATATGAAATCACTCGGTTAATCTCATTAACCTCCTAATGTATTCGTTAACTGTGGGAACACTTCACTAAAGTCCCACAGCTGCACTCTTCTCACTGCAGATATATTTATGTGTCCACGGATATTGACCAATAACAGCAAGTCAATCCTTCAGGAATGTTCGTAACACTAGTTTGGGTCAAATTACCGTTTAACCCTTGGGTTACATCTTTTACCTTGAGTACCAGTGATCCTCTAATGAACAATTTGTTTGTGGTCCTACCAGCAAACAGAAGTCCCTCTCGGGCCAATGAGAGGGTCGGACCCTTTGTTCAAGTCCCGGAGACAGCAATTAAGGGAACATTCATCTACTTACCCTAGTAGGAGGGAAGAAGTGAATTTCATCTTGCAAAGTTAAGCCCCCAGCCGCTCACTCGGTCTTTCCCCAAGAGGGTAGGCATATTGAGTCGGCAAATCTGGCCACTCTCACCCATACTAGTCAAAGGACAATCCCTCGCAAACAGGAGTTCCTAACCTGCTTAGGATTGAGATCAAGTTGCGTAGGTCATCCTAGTAAAATAGAAACCTAACTAGTCAACGGAGTTACATCTATCAGTTACTATTTCGCGGTCCGGTCTTATGCAATCTCATCACTGTTGGGGTTTGTGCCCTAAAACTTGTAGTTTGTAATTTTTATTCTAATTAATATAATAAACTGTTATTACTTCAATAAAGTGTTATTGTTCGTTATTTACGATATTGCTATTGTTTTAACCCCAAATCCAATAAACTAAACATCCAAGGGTGTAAAATGTATCTTTGACTAAATGTAGTGTACATATAAAAGATCTCGGTTCGAGATACAACCTAAAGGATCTATATTTAGAGGATAAGGTTTAGGTACCTTACCCTGGTAAAACTATGGATGTGGCTCACTTTGTATATGATACAAACACTTTGATCCTAAAGTGTTCGTGTAGATGACATGTGAGTGGAGATATCCTATGTAATGAGATTACATAAGACCGGACCACGAAATAGTAACCACTAGATGTAACTCCGTTGAATAGTTAGGTTTCTATTTCACTAGGATGACCTAGGCAACTTGATCTCAATCCTGAGCAGGTTACGAACTCCTGTTTGTGAGGGATTGTTCTTTGACTAGTATGGGTGAGAGTGACTAGATTCACCGACTCAATATTCCTACCTTCTTGGGGACAAAACCGAGTGAGCAGCTGGGGACTTAGCCTAGCAAGATGGAATTCACTCCTTCCCGCCTACTAGGGTAAGTAGAGGAATGTTCTCCTAAGTGGTGTCTCCGGGACTTGAACAAAGGGCTCGACCCTCTCATTGGCCCGAGAGGGACTCTGTTTGTTGGTGGGACCACAAAAAATTGTTCATTAGAGAAACACTGGTACTTAAGGTACAAGATGTAACCCAGGGGTAAAACGATAATTTGACCCAGCTGGTGTTACGAACATTCGTGAAGGATTGACTTGCTGTTACTGGTCAATATTCGTGGACACAGAAATATATCTGCAGTGAGAAGAGTGCAGTTGCGGGACTTTAGTAGAGTGTTCCCGCAGTTAACGAATGTTGATTAGGAGGTTAATGAGATTAACCGAGTCGTCTCGTATCGTTGGAGCTTCTGATCTGTAAGTCCATTAGGTCCACCTTCTAGCTCGTAAAGGGTTCTTAGATCGTTTGAATTTGAAATGTTCAAATTCGATAGGGAATAAATTTAAATGTATATAGATACGATATAATATATAGTTTTGGAACTATATATTATAAATTTAATGTGAATATGATTCATATGAAATTATATGAGAGAATTAAATGTTTAAAAGAGTTCAAATATTAAATTTAAATGTGAATGTGATTCATTTTTTAAAACTATAAGTTAAAATTTAATGTGCATTTGATGTGCATTAAAACTATAGATTAAGGGGTAAAATGATTAAATGAGATTTAATCATTTTGTATAATATAGTATTTAATTAAATTTGATTTAATTAAATAATTTAATTTAATTAATTAATTATTTATTAATTAATTGGGAACGTGTCACGATGACACGTTCCCATCACTCCCCAATCCCTTCTCGATAGGGAGTGGGGTGTTACCCCTGCTATGCTTCTTCTTCTCGAATGGAGAAAGGGGTAGATGATGGTTGTTGATTTTGATCAATTGATCCAATTGCTTTCTGGAAAATTCTCTCTCTCTCAATTCTCTCTCACTTGTTGGAATACCTTTCTCCCAAGGTAGGATCTAAGTGGAACCCAGAGGATAGAAGGTTTTCCTCGTGGTGTTGTATTGTTGAAGAAAACAGAGAAGAATTTTTGTGTTGCTGTGTTGCTGCACACTTGGAGCAAGAAGTTGCTGTGGAACTACAAAGGTAAATTTTGAATTCCTTTTAGTTTAGTTTAAATTCTAAAGCATGTGTTTGCATGATTAGTTCCATGCCTTATTAGATTAGGAAATGTATGTTTGTTCTGTTTTCCCAATGTACTCGTTTTTGTTATTCAACCAAAACGAACTTGCAATTACGATTCCAAAATACGTTTTCGCTGCTCAAGGGGACCCGATCCCCATCAATCATATAGGATATCCCCACTCACATGTCGTCTACACGAACACGCTAGGATCATTGTGTTTGTATCAAATACAAAGTGGGCCATATCCATATATAGTATTACCAAGGTAAGGTACCCAAACCTTATCCCCTTACTAGAGACCCTTTAGGTTGTATCTCGAACCAAGATCCTTATATGTACACTACATTCAGTTCAAGAGACATTTTACAGTCTTGGATGTTAGTTTATTGGATTTAGGGTCAAAACAAGGACAATATCGTAAATAACGAACAATAACTCTTTATTAGAAATAAGAACTCTTTATTAGAAATAAGAACTCTTTATTACATTAATTAGAACAAAAAATCAAAAACTACGAGTTTTAGGGCATAAACCCAACACATTTATGTTTTTGGATAAAATTTGTAGTTAGTTTGGTAAATCATTGAGTTTCTAATTGGATTATTACCTAGTTTTTGTGTGAAATATTACAAGTTGATAATGACCACCTAATTGTGAAATGTGAATTTGATAGATTTGATCATATATAAATGAAGCTTGAAGGAATGGGTGGACAATATACATTTTTTTGTTTTCAAATACTTATAGTTGGCAGCTAAAAAACGACATTAAAACCAGTTTTATTGACAGTTTCAACCTGTCAGCATATACATTATCTTCAACAACACAAAACGTCAAGTATAGTCATAAATGACAGCTAAAACACATCACGATATACTTATATTGACGGTCAACAAGTGTCAATAAAAGCGATATTATTAATGGTTACCTAAAAATGTTGTCATTAAAAAAATATCAACTGTACAAGATGTTGATAGCTCACAAATGTCAATAAAGGTGTTTTTGTTGATGCTTTGACATGAATATTGACATTTAAAAACCATAAACTATACCCTATGTTAACGTTCCATAAGTGTCAATAAATATGTCTTTGTTGACGGATTCATGTCATAGTTGATATCTAATAGGTGTTAAGATTCGTAAAGTTGATAGTCAAAATCAGTCAATAAAGATAGAATCATTGACGTTTAATGATCGTCAACAAACTTCTTAAAGTTGACGTTTGATATGTTGGCACCGCCTTCATTGACGACTAAAAAATGTCAACATAAGTGAATGTTGACAGTGTTTAGCTGTCAATAAAAACCAAATTTGTAGTAGTGCAGGAGGACCCAAACTTGATTTGTATTTTTGAAGGTTAGGTTGTGGTGCAAGAGGGTTTTGTCTTCTTGAGTAAGATGTTGAAATAGAAAAACTTTCCACCAACATTGTGAAGAGATTTGAATCCCGCAGCGGAAGACGTTGTGAAACGTCGTTGTTTCGTTGTGCAATTCATTTCTTAAAATTAAACTTATCACATAAATTCTAGGCTAAACATGCATAATATTTAGAAGAAAACAGTAGGTAAACGTACTAACCTCTTGAAGAACTTTCTTCAACGTTTTCTCCTTCTCGATCTCGATCCCTCTCGAACCAACGATCTTTACGAACTCGATCCTTGAACCGAATAGCAAGACACTTCCAAAGGGTCTTCTCGATTGTTCTCGGGAGGTTGAGGGAGAGTTGTGGGACTCCCATTGATTTTGGGTGAGGAGAATTCTAGAGAGAGTTTGAGAGAATTTGGAGATCTCTTGGAACTTGAATTTCCAAAAAATGAGATCAAACCTTACCAAAAGCTTCTCACCAAGCGTTTAAATAATGGTGAGATGTGGAGTTGAAATCTCAACTAAATCACCATTTTACCACAACCTTATGTTATGCAAATCATATTTGCATAACACATATAATAAGGTATCTCATACCTTATTATACAAATCACATTTGTATAATTCTGGAATTTTAAAATTGAATCACATTCAATTTAATTTCTCTCAATTCAATTGTCAAATTAGCACTAATTAATCAATTAGGCTATTCTATAGTTTATTATGAATCTCATTCACATCAAACTATATATTATGTCATCTATATCACATATAAATGACATAAATACCCAAATAATGAATTTGAACACTTCAATTCACACCAAACTGTAAACCCTCAATTTGTCCAATTTGAGCCAACCGAGGGACCTAATGGACCTACAGATGACGAGCTCCAATGATCCGAGATTAACCTGTCAAACTCTTTAACTCGATTATTCAACATTCATTAACTACGGTAACACTCCACTAAAGCCCGTAGTTGCACTCTCATCACTGTAGGACAAGTTGTGTCAATCGATATAACCAATGTCCGTGAGTCGACCCTTCACAGGTTATTCGTAGCAACAACTGAGTCAAATTATCGTTTTACCCCTGTGTCTACCTCTTACTCCTTAAGTCTCATTGCTCCTTTAATGAACAACTACGTTGTATGGTCCAACCATAAACTACAACCCTCTCGGGCCAGTGAGAGGTGGGGCCCCGTTGTTCAAGCCCTGGAGTCAACACTTAAGGGAACAACCCCTCTAGTTTTCCTAATTCGGGAACGAGTGAATTCCATCTCGTGTAGTCAAGTTCCCAGCTCCCCACGTTGTCCTGTCCCTGAGAAGATAGGCAGATTGGGCGAGTAACTGTGACCACCCTCACTCGTACTAGTCAAAGGATGGATCACCGCAGACAAGAGTCCCTAACACGCTCAGGATTTAGGTCGAGTCACTAATGGTCATCTACGAATTTATTAGTCCTATACTGTCAACGGTGTTACATCAGTAAGTCTAATAATTCATAGTCCGGTCTTGTACAATCTCATTGCACAGGATGCCCCCACTCGCATGTCAACCACATGAACGAGCTGGATCACCTCATTTGTATCTAATACAAAGCGGGTCACATCCACAACGTATCGAAGATTAGGTCTCCAACCCTATCTGTATACTGTAGATCGTTCGGGTCATTAACTCAAACGTGATCCTCCCCGTGTATCCACTACACACCGTTCAAGTTCTTAGTTCTCTCATAATATAATGACCATGAAGCTTAGTTTAATGGATTAAGTTTATGAAATATGTGAGACATAAAGCATTGAAAAAATAACTCTCATTTATTTCAACTTGGAATATTACAAACTTACACGAGATTAGGACATACATCCCAACACTTTGCAGATTGTAGTAGAGGAGGAAAAAAGAGGAAAGACAAGAGTTGAGTACCTAGGAAGATCTTTCAAGAATAGTTTTGTAGAAAAATCATATGGATCAACCTGTTGATGATCCTCGTGTTAATCTTCATGAAAGGAGGAATCAACAATATAATGCAGGGCAAAATGCTGCTCAGAATGTTGCTCAAATACCATAAGCAATTCTCCTACAAAATTCTATCTCCATTGTAGAAGAATGGGATAGAGCAATCAAAGATTATGCAACCGCCAATTTCTAGAACCTTAATACAAGAATTATGGAACCAACTATTGAGGCTAATTACTTTGAGTTAAAGCTCGTGGTGTTTCAAATGCTACAAACAATGGTCGAATTTATAGGACTACCTATTGAAGATCCACATAAGCATCTAAAGATGTTCCTTAGAATTTGCAATTCATTCAAACAAATTAGAGTCACAAATGGCACATTACGATTTAAATTGTTTCTTTCTATTTGCAAGTAAATACAAAAGTTTGGTTGGATTTTTTTTCCCCAGATTCTATTGCATCATGGGATGACTTAGCACAAAAATTTCTCATGAAGTATTTTTCACTAAAAAAATGAACAAATCTATGGGAAAATCATTACTTTAAAACAGATAATTAATGAACGAGTAAACTCTGCATGAGAGTGCTTCAAGAAGTTGGTACAAAGATGTCCACACGATCATGACTTACCAACTTGTGTCCTCATAGAGCACTTTTACAATAGGTTGATGCATACCTCAAAAACTTTAGTCGATGCATTAGCTAATGGATCCTTGTTAAAAAAGACACTAAACGAGGCAAATAAAATTTTGGATGATATGGTCTCCAACAATAGTCAATGGGAAGGAGATGAATCGCAATCCACAAAAAGCGTTGCAGGAATATATGTGTTGGGATTTATGCTCTAAAGTCTCATAATTAATGTTTAATTTAATAATTAATAGTTATTTTAATTATTTTATTTGTAATATAATATTATCCATTATATGAAAAATCTAAGGTTATTAGTGTAATCTTGAACTGTATGTGGTTGACATATAAGAGGATCATGTTTAAGAAACAACCTAAAGAGTAGTCAAAGTATATGGTTAAGGTTGGGTACTTTATCCTGATAATACTATTGATACGACCCACTTTGTAATAGTTACAAATAATTTGATCCAAATCGTTCATGTGGAGAATGTGAGTGGAGTATCTTATATAATGAGTTTGTATACAATCTACTTTGTAATATTTACTATTTCATCACGATGTCATATGCGACTCGATCTTAATCCTGAGTGAGTTATGAACTCCTGTGTGTGAGGGTTTGTCCTTTCATTTACATGGGTGAGAGTGACTTTTGTAGCCGATTCAATAAGACTACCACTTTGGGGATTTGACCAAATAGGGAGCTGAGAACATAATCTCACAAGATGAAATTCACTCCATCCCATATAGGGTAAGTAGATGAGTAGTTTCATTAAGTGTGGATTTCAGGACTTGATCAATGGGGCTCACCCTCTCACTGGGTCGAGAATGACTGTAACGCCCCAGAACTCCAAGTACCTTTTATTATGAGTTTCGAGTTTATTTAATGGAAATTAAATTAATCGGGCCTTGAAGTTTCTTAGTTTAAGTTAAGTTTTGAAAATTTAAGAGAATATATATATGGTTTACCCATATATATGTTGAGTTGGATTATTAAGTTAAGTTAAAGGGTAATTTTTGTAGTTTTGTCTAAAATGAAGGACAGTTTGATAATTTATGTGAAAAACAAGGAACTAGGGTTTAACCTTTGGTGAGGCACGATTCTCAAAGCAATTGACCAACGTCTTCTCCCTCATCCTTGACTCTAGCCGCCGAAAAACTCAACCTTGCCGCCAGCAGCTTCTTCGATCGCCGTCTACGAAATCCTGGAGCACGCCGGCGACCAGTCAAGAGACGCAACGAACCCTACCAGCCATCTGTGACGTCGTTGCGCCGATAGCTCGGCCGTGAAGGGACCCACCCAGCTGCAAGCTCGTCGACCTGTTGTGCACGCCGTCGGACTTCAGCAGTTGCAGGCCTTCGTTTCGGTTGCCGTCCCCGTCAAATATCAGTCCATGAAGCTTCGCCGAAGAGTCATGGGTCGAGCAGCCGTGGATCCGAGTGCTGCAACTTCGGGTAGTCACCAGAGTCGAACTTCACCAAACCACTGGTTCAGTTTTTGGTTCGAGTTTTTAATGGGCAATCCGATCGATTTTCAGAGTTCTAAGACCGGTTCCGAATAGATCGGCTCACGAGCTTCGCGAATCTGTACTTCACGCGCTGAACCACTGTCGTCCGTCGCCACACGCCGTCGCTCGCCAACGCTAGCCGACCACGCACCGATTTGAGCCCAACTCGATCAGTTTCAAATCTCGAGTCCGTTCTAAGCGTCCGTTTGGGGTAATTTAGCCTAATTATGATTGAACTCAAGGAATAAGTTATGATCATGTGTTTTAATTAGGATAAATGTATTGAATTTAGGGGATTCAAGTAGCAAGCACGTTTAAAAGCAACCTTGAGTTAGGAGCGAAACTATAGGAGTTCCAAGCCAAGGCTAAGGTAAGGGATTTGCTATAAATGATTTTGAAAAGGGGGAGTGAGCATGTTTTATGAAAGATTTATATCAACAGATGAAATTCAAAGGTTTATTCTAAAAAGAGGAACATCAAGGATTTATTTCAAGGAATGATTTTCCGGAATTTATGCTTAAGACTTGAATTTAGAAAAAGAATATTTCAAAGGGTTTGGAAGGAACTTCATCTTGGAATTTGAGAGGATTCCAGATGATTTAAGGGTTTGAGAGGACTCGAATAGAAATGACTTTGAAGTATTTGAAAAAGAGTTCTTAACACAGTTATTCAGATTTTTATAGAATGAGATTTTCACTTCTGCCTGTGTTGAATACGTATTTTATATTGTAAATATACTTATGATTTATTACTGATTGACTCAAGTTTAAAGTTATGGAAGTTATGTAATGATTGTATGATTGTCGCATCATTATGACTGCATTTGTACATGTGAGTGACGTTTGGGACCTCATGCATATTGTATGTATATGAATATGTTTATGAAGGTTGTGACAATTGGTCTCCTGAGAATTTATGCATGGTAAAACATGCATCAGAGACCCTATGGGTCAAATCTTATAGAAGTGCATGAGGACTCAAAACTTATAGGGAGTGCTGTGAGGACTCAAACCTATAAAAAGTGCGTGAGGACTCAACATGAAAAGACTCAGGTGGATTCAATTGACCACGTATAGCCGAAGAGAAAAGTCATGATTTTATGAAAGGAAGTTTAGATCCCACTACAGAAAGTTTTATGATTTTTAAAAGTCACGATTAAAAGCCATGTTTAAAAGTCATGTTGTATGTGTTTGCATTTCTCGACCCCCACTTACTTGGTATTATTATAATACTCACCCTTTACCTTTGTTGTGTTCTCTCCGTTTTTTTTAAAATGGTTTTAGGTAAAGGCGAGGGCATACCAGGCGAGTGGCAGGGATGCGCTACAGAAGCCATGGGAACCAAGTCATAGTTTTCCGCACACATGTTTTAGAAAGTAATGTTAAGAAATTACCGTTTTTCGCTCATGTATTACAGGGATTTGAAACCAGAGGCCACACTTATTTATGTATTTTAAATGTTTTGTATTTTTATGGGATCCCAAATTAAAGTGAATTTAATTATTAAGTTTTATCCATTTAAAGTCATTTTGGGCCTCAAATGCATGCATGATAGTAATGACCCTTAGAAAGAGTCTTTAAAAGTAGGGTCGTTATAATGACTTAGTTTATGATAGGATCATAAACAAATTGTTCATTATAGAATCAATGGTACTTACGGTAGAAGATGTAATTATAGAGGTAAAATAGATTTTCTACCCAACTGTAATTACGAACAACTCGTGAAGGATCGTCTTGCATATAGGGATATCAATAGAGTAATCCTAGAGTTGATGAATGAAAATTTATTAATCAGAGAGTTTAATTAATCAATTTTTAATCATTGGAGCTTATAATCTGTAGGTCCCCTTGCTAGCTCATAGTAACACTTAATATCAGTTTAGTTGAAAGAAATATTTGAAATGTTCAAATTAAAATTCTGGTCGTGTTTACTAAACTGTAAACGTAATGAATCAAATGCAAAATGAAATGTGGGCCCCACTGCATTACGTTTGATTGTGTTTATCGGCTTTCGTAATCGTAATTGGGTTGAGGGTCCTACTTCTGACACGGTAATCTAGTCTCGTAATAGAATTACACCCGAAAAGGTACTCAATCTGATTATGGATGAGAATTACGTAGGACCCACCCATCTTTTTATGTTTATTTTCAACGTTTTGCGCCCTTCTTCTTCCCCTTCTCTTCTTCTTCCTTCTTCTTCATTTTTTCTTGAATTTCTTCAAGGTGATAGAGAACGCATAATTATTTTTATCGTTTTATTGAAATATTTCTAATTCAAAAGATTGATATTTTTTATGTGTAAATTTTGGCCATGTATGTCGTGAGTTTTGGTCGTTGTATTTCTCTTTTCTTCCTTCTTCTTCCTCTCTCATTCTTTCATCCTTTTATGAAATTTCTTGAAGTTCATAAACAGAATCCATGATTGCTTCCATGGTCTTATTAAAAACTTTTAGATCAATCTTTTATGCTTGAGTTTTGGTCTACGAGTTTTGTCCAGACATATTTGATAACGATAGTCCTTTTTTTATACGAGTTTTGTTCAGACCCTATTTTTATCGATAGGGTCATAACGGTAGCGATAATAATAACTGAACGATAATGATACCGATAACAGTAATAACGTATTTTTTTTGTGAATTTTGGTCTTGTTGTGGAAAAAGGATGGAAACCAGGTATAATTTTACCAATATTTAAATAGTATAATAATATATTTATAATAATAATAATAATAATTCAAGTGTTTTGAAAATGGAATATATATAATATAAACAAAAGATAGTGGGAATTTATGGAAAATTAAATAAAGACTAAATTAAAGAGAAAGTGGAGGAAGAAAAGAGAGATTGGAGAAGGATTTCACCAATTGTGCATTTTATTCTTCCACCAAAAGCCACTATTTATAGGCAATTTGGGAGGGGATGAGTTGGTACATTTGGACACTAAGCATTGGTAAGAAATTGACACATGGAGGACACTATGGCTAATGATAATTTGCCACATGGCATGGGTGTTAAAGGGCATGTGGAAATGGGCATTTACATCATAATGTTTATAATAGGTATGACCAAATTTTTATCGATAGTTTATTGTTACCGATTACGATAATTGAAACAATAATAAACGATAATGGAAACAATAATCTTTTTTTATTCGTGAGATTTGACCTGTCTATATTCAATCGATATACAAATAATTTAAACAAATTTAAAAAAGAGATCCTAAATTCTGGTACTTTATTTTATATTTGGTTAAACTAATATTTTGATTTTTTATTATTTTTTATTTAAACTGTTACAAAAAAAATTATTTTAAAAATTAATATTTCGATGGATATGCAGAATTACACGGAAATCTGTTATGATTTTTGGACAATTTTTTACACATTAATTTTCTTTTGTTGAAAAAATTATTTTATTGAAATTTGAATAAATAAATAAAATTTCAGAGGAAGATCTTAATTCTATAGCATAATATTGTATTTTACTTAATTATAAATATAAAATGGCATAATGGTAATCATACATATTTGCGAAGTTTGAATTGTGGTTATCAATTACCATTAGTAAACAACATCAAATGCAATTCTTTCCCATTACGGGCCATTACTTTTATCCCACAATTCTTTTACCATTACTTCACAATTCTATTACATTTGCACCCAAATTCATTACATTTTAGTAAACGCACCCTTAATTTGAAGTGTTCAAATTAATATCTAATATATATTAGATACATTAAATAAAAAAAGAAAAATATATTTATTGAATTTGATAGAAGGTTTTCCTCGTAGTGTTGTGATAGCACACAAAATGTGCTATCCTTAGGCTTAATAATTGTTAGCTTTATGATGATTTCAGGGCTTTTACATGTTTAATTCATTCAATTTCAGGATAAGAGCGTAAACAGAGCTATTGGAGACAAATTGGATCACTCGGGATCAAAACAAGGCTATTTAGAGCTAAAAATAATACCAATTGGAAGAGAAAGGATCAAACCAAGCTAAGGGACCCGAGGTGATGGTGTTGCAACGTTGTCCATAGCGTTGCAATGCCGATCGTGCTGATTGAAGGCGTTGAAGACCCCAGGCGATAACGTTGCAACGCTAGTTTGCAGCGTCGCATCGCTATCTCGATAAGAGATCACGCACGAGGAGCCGCATAGCGGGCGCAACGCCATTTCGATAAGGAGCGCGGGCGCTTAGGGTAGCGGCGTTGCAATGCTGCCCCTAGCGTTGCAACGCCATCGTTTATTTCCATATCTGCCAGCCGCCTAGGGTACAACGTTTAACATTTGTCCTAGCGTTGCTGCTATTGCACCAATTCCTTCTATAAATATATCCTTATGATTTCATTACAGGGGAGCCGAATTTGGTAGAGTTTTGCCCTAATCTCGAAATACACCTTGTAAGAATAGTGAAAAGAGTAATTTTCAGAGCCAAAGCATTCGTGGAGGTTCGAGATCGAAGACGGGAGCTCGGAGACGAAGGACCGACATCGACACCTAAGTTTAATTTCCTTTTCTTTCAATTTGTAATAGCGTTCTAAGACGTTTTCTACTTGTTTAGTTTGATTTTCATGTGATTTAGAGTAGCTAAACATTGTAGCTAGGATTTGATTTGCTTGTTATGACCTTATTACAATGTATTGAAGCATGTTTTGTTCTTATTTTTGACAATTCGTTCTTGACTTCTTAATTTGTTGATTTAAGTGGACTCGAGAGATAAAACTTGAATTAGAGCAAAATTGTCAAAACCCTTAGAATTCTGGCATGAGAATGACTTAGAAATCTTAGGGAAACACATAAAGAAGTTGATTAATGTCGTGCATGCTTAGATTTTATATGGAAACTATAGGATTTATTGTATGTGCGAGGCTCTTGAGAGATCAAGAGACTTTCTTGAGTATTTTACTTCTTGTTTATAATTTCATCTCATTAGTTCAATGCATGTGTTAGTTAGGTCTTTAATTTGTAAAATCACTTCCCATAACTCTATCAATTCGTGTCTCCACATGTTTGTGTGTTTGTTCGTATTTACTTGAACCAACTATCCATGTTATGTTTCTTTTGCTAAAATTGAGAATTAGTACCTTAGTAATTAATTAATCTTGAAACCCATTCCCGAGGACGATACATGGACTCATAAATCACTATACTAAAACTTGACCCGTACACTGCGGTATTGCATATCATAAATATCACGCAACAAGTTTTTAAAAACTTGTTGCGTAAAATTAATATTATGCAATACCGCAAGTGTATAGGTCAAATTTTAGTATAGTGATTTAGAGTTTCAAGTATCGTCCATGGGAATGGACTTCTAAATTAATTAATTACCAAGATACTTATTCTCAATTTTATCTAAAGCAACAAAACTTTGATTGATAGTGAAAATAAAGATAGAAAATAAATGTACAATTGAAGACACGAATATGATAGAATTGAAGAAAGATGATTTCACAAGATAATTCCTTATTTAACACATGCAATGAACTAATATTATGAATTTATAAACAAGAAGTAAAAATACTCAAGAGAATCTCTCGATCCGTAGTGAGCCTCACACACACGATAAATTCTAAAGTTTCTTATGAATTTTAAAAGCATACACGACATTAAGCAACTTCTTTATGTTGTTTCCCAAAGAACTCTAGGTCATTCTCATGCCAAATTTCTAAGGATTTTGACAACTTTGCTCTAATCTAAGTTTCTTTCTCTCGAGTCCACTTAAACCAACAAGATTTATGAAATTAAGAACGAATTGCCAAAAATAAATAGCATAACCAAGTTCAATACATAATCAAATAAATCTAAAACATGCTAATCAAATTCCAACTACAACGTTTAGCTACTCAAAATCAACATAAAAATAAGCTAAAATCATAGGAAAAGACTTTAAACTCAATTACAAATTAAAAGAAAGAGAAATAAACTTATGTGTCAAAGTCGGTCTCTCGTTCCCGAGCTCCCGTCACGATCTCGAGCCTCCACTAACGCTTTGGCTCCCAAGGAATGCTCTTTTTTCTCCCCTTAGAGTGTGTATTTGAAACTAGGGCTAAAAACTACCAAATTCGGCTCCTTGCAATGAAAACAACATGTTGTATTTATAGGGCTTTTAAGATGCGGCGTTGCAACGTCTGGTCATGGCGTTGCAACAGCGTGTCTCACGCTTGCAAATTTGACTACTACGACCATTTTGTCATATCTTTTCGCTCGGTGTCCAAATGACCTCGGTTTGATGCGTTGGAATCGTGATTCGATGTAGAATCTCTCAGTATATTTCTTATACTCAAAATACATCTATATTTTTCTTGGGTCTTCAATTAAGCACACACATGTTCTAAATTGCACAAAAATAGTCTCAAAACACTCAATTCTTGCTTCTCAAGCTCAATTTCCTGAAATTAACCATAAAATACCATGAATGCCCATGTTTTAAGTATAAAAACTAGCTAAAATATAGAAATAAGATAGCATATTTGCATGCTATCAAATACCCGCACACTTAAGCTTTTGCTAGTCCCGAGCAAAATGAAATTAAACTATAAGATCTTTCTTATGCATATATCAGACTCAAGCCTCAGAGATTTTGAAGGAAATTTTAACAATCACGTGAAACATTCGAACATGATACTTCAACAAGCAATTTAAAACTTTTCCTAAGTGTTCCTACATGTGTGTGTGATTAGCCTCCGTTCCTTTAATCTCTACTAAGCCCGGAACAACTTTATTAGGTTCTCCATTCAACTTCCCCCTACACTGGTCATAGTTTCTAATCCTTGAGTCTCCTCACATTCAAGAAATAAACAACTTTACTCGGCACTTAATCACTATTTTGATGTCACTTTTTTTTCTATTTTCTTCTTTTTTTTTTTGTGCAAGGACACTAGCTTTCAAACATCCACTGCAGGGACCCTTACCCAGAGCACTTGCTCAATGAGTGGCCTAACTGATCACAGTGAAGGTAGCCCTTTTTGTCCTCACGATTTTTTTTCTTTAACAAACATAACAACAAAAACAGACGACAACCGTTTCACATAATGCACATATTTTACAGATCATGCACTTCATATTGTCATTCACCCCATCCTGCAGTTTAACTCTCAAATCAGTCCTTAAACCTATTGAGGTGACATCAAACTTCTAAACATAATAACTTTGTTCTAAGCATTTCAAAACTACAGGAACACATGTTATGTGCATAATAGTGCAGGAAAAGCTCAAGAAAATTTTTAAATTAACTCAAATTCATATCATGCTCTTAAGTTTCAGCAGAATCACAAAATTTTTTAATTAAATCTCGTCCTAAGCCATCATAATCATACTTATGCATAAGATCAATCACCAATTCAACACATACTCAGGACAGTCACAATAGATAAACACATCCACCCCCAAACTTAAACTAAACATTGTCCCCAATGTTTGCAAAATAAGCTCAAAGAAAGTAAGAAGAGTAGAGCGAACAATACTGTCATGAGTAATGGAGATTTTCATTTTTCTTTTGAATTTCTTGGGCGACCAAGTTACGTGAGATGATGTACTGCAGAACGGGAGCATGGGTTTCACGAGGGAGACATCAGTATAACCTAACAAAACATAACGAAACAATGCAAACTAAGAACTGAACAAACAAACAAATAAAACAAACTAAAAACATAAAACATCAATAAAAGAAATGTAAAGCTTGGGTTGCCTCCCAAGAAGCGCTTTCTTTAATGTCTTTAGCTAGATTGCACCCATGATGGCATCAAGGCACGTAAAATTGCTCGTATTTCTTTGGGCCCTTCTTGCTTGAGTCAATATAGCCTTCTAAGTCTAAAAGTCTCTCTTGTTTTTCCTTGGCACCTGAAAGATAAATATTTTTGTTATTTTTGTTTACTGAAATAAAAGAAAAAAATTCAAAACGAGACTCGTGAATATAGGAAAAATGGTTATCAAGATTAAAAGAAACTTTTGGAGATAAATGGAAGGGAGACTTTTCAGCCTCGAACTCTATCACCTTGATTTCTTTTGTGGAAGTGATTGCATTACTATGCTCGACCTCACAAACCTGTTTTTGGTGTGTTTCAATCTCCTCCAACTCATCCTCACTATCATATGCATAAGTTCTCCTAGACTGCTCTTCCTTAGTGGCAAGAATAAGAATTTGCTCCTGTAGGGCCTTAAGGGATTCTACCAGTTGATTAAGATGATAAGTCATTTCATGTATTATTGCCCCAAGTTCTACCACTTTGGCTTCTAACCTATCCAACCTTTCTAATTCAGCGTGACACAAATTTTTAACCCTCAACTCCAAAGTATATTCCATTAATAAATCCACAAGAGAAGAGTTTTCTATAGATTGGTTGGGGTAGGAAAAACTTTGCTTCCAAGTACCTATATGATTACGATCAAAAGAATTTTCATAAATCATAGATTCAGAATGGTAAGGATTAGACATTTGGTATCCCGAGAAATCATTATTCACATACCTAGGATCTTGAGAAGGATAATACATTGGCGAAAAACTATGGTCATAAAAAGTCATACTTTAAATCACGACAATTCAAATCTAAACTTTTACACAAAATCAACACAACCAAAACATGAGACAAAGACTCGAACAACACACAAGACTAAATTAAGGACAAAAAAGAAAAAACAAACAAATAAGGAGAAAAAAAAAAGAAAGAAACAAATAAGCAAAACAAAAACTAAGAAAAAAATAAATAAATAACGAAAAAAATAAATAAGGAAAAAAATAACAAATAAGAAAAAAAACAAAAAAAAACAAACAAGGAAAAAAACACAAAAGGAAAAAAACACAAATAAGGAAAGAAAACAAATAAGAAAAAAAAATCAGGAAAAAAAAGAAGTGAGAAAACAAAACACAAAAGGAAAGAAAACAAATAAGTAAAGAAAACAAATAAGGAAAAACAAAAAATGAAAGAAAACAAATAAGAAAAAAAACACAAAAGAGAAAAAAAAAACTTTAGTCTACAATCTCGAATTTTCTCCTAATATTAATCAATCTAAATAATCTCCATTCCCCGGCAACGACGTCAAAAACTTGTTGCGTGTTATTTATGATATGCAATACCACAGTGTACGGGTCAAGTTTTAGTATAGTGATTTATGAGTCCATGTATCGTCCTCGGGAATGGGTTTCTAGATTAATTAATTACTAAGGTACTAATTCTCAATTTTAGCTAAAGAAACATAACATGGATAGTTGGTTGAAGTAAATACGAACAAACACACAAACATGTGGAGACACGAATTGATAGAGTTATGGGAAGTGATTTTACAAATTAAAGACCTAACTAACACATGCATTGAACCAATGAGATGAAATTATAAACAAGAAGTAAAATACTCAAGAAAGTCTCTCGATCTCTCAAGAGCCTCG
Organism: Trichosanthes cucumerina; assembly: GCA_036507285.1. Classification (NCBI taxonomy): domain Eukaryota; kingdom Viridiplantae; phylum Streptophyta; class Magnoliopsida; order Cucurbitales; family Cucurbitaceae; genus Trichosanthes; species Trichosanthes cucumerina. The sequence goes on along the minus strand of CM071839.1, from coordinate 21,078,614 downwards.
CACATACAATAAATCCTATAGTCTCCATATAAAATCCAAGCATGCACGACATTAAGCAACTTCTTTATGTGTTTCCCAAAGATTTCTAAGTCATTCTCATGCCAGAATTCTAAGGGTTTTGACAATTTTGCTCTAATTCAAGTTTTATCTCTTGAGTCCACTTAAATCAACAAATTAAGAAGTCAAGAACGAATTGTCAAAAATAAATAGCATAACAAAGTTCAATACATAATCAAATAAATCTAAAACATGCTAATCAAATTCCAACTACAACGTTTAGCTACTCAAAATCACCATAAAAATAAGCTAAAATCCTAGGAAAAGTCTTTAAACTCAATTACAAACTAAAAGAAAGATAAATAAACTTATGTGTCGAAGTCGGTCTCTCGTTCCCGAGCTCCCGTCACGATCTCGAGCCTCCACAAACGCTTTGGCTCCCAAGGAATGCTCTTTTTTCTCCCCTTAGAGTGTGTATTTCGAAACTAGGGCTAAAAACTACCAAATTCGGCTCCCCTTGCAATGAAAACAACATGTTGTATTTATAGGGCTTTTCGGTACGGCGTTGCAACGCTGGTCATGGCGTTACTGTAGCTGGCGTGTGTGTCTGCTTGTCGGCCGACCCTACTGCGACCATTTTTGTCATATCTTTTCGCTCGGGTGTCCAAATGACCTCCGTTTTGATGTGTTAGAATCGTGATTCGATGTAGAATCTCAGTATATTTCTTATACTCAAAATACATCTATATTTTTCTTGGGTCTTCAATTAAGCACACACATGTTCCAAATTGCACCAAAATAGTCTCAAAACACTCAATTCTTGCTTCTCAAGCTCAATTTCCTGAAATTAACCATAAAATACCATGAATGCCCATGTTTTAAGTATAAAAACTAGCTAAAATATAGAAATAAGATAGCATATTTGCATGCTATCATGTTGTCCTGTTGGAGAAAACAGAGAAGGTTCCTGTGTTGCTGCACAATTTGGTGCAAGGAGTTGCTGAATAGAAAACAACAAAGGTAATTGTGACGACCACAACCACAGGTACTAATTATTTATTGTATTTGACGCCCTATCAACCTGTGTGTGCCTAGTCGGTTTAGTAAATTACAGCCGGGCTCGGTGTGATTGAAAACTTATTTTTTTCGTGTGAGTTAAGTAAATTGTTTCTCCTTGAGATGAGAATTATTTGTAAAATTAAAAGGAGAAGAAGTACCGATGGCGTTTTGGTTAATAATACCTAAATGAAGGTTACATAGGACTTTTGGGTGTTGACCTAATTTTGTAGTATTTAAGCTCCTTAAGTTGCAAACTAAAGCAAACCCTAACCCTAATTTCTTCATCACCTTCTTCTTCCTCACACTTTACCCTAACCAAAACCCTAATCCCTATTGTTTTGCCCTAGCCGACCACTTCAAGCCCTAGGCGTTGCCTTCGCGCCACGGTGAATCACGAACGGAGACTCGGTACGCACATCGCCTCCGGTCACTCACGCGCGGCAAACCCCCTCCCGATCAAGTTGCTACACGACGCACACGCCTCACAAGCCTCACCGAGCAAGCATCTTTGGAGTCAACGCCACGGAGGAACGGGATCGCAGAGTCTTGCCGTCGACCACGAGCCTCGGAGCTGCACCGTTGTCTGCGAGCCAGAGCTTCCAGCCGTTCAACGCTCGTTGTAGCTGCTGCCGTCGCCTACGCCTGCAGCCACGCTGGAGCTCGCGAACGGAGAAGTCACGCACGCCTCCAGTAGAGTCGAAGCCCTCGGATTATTAAGACGTTTACGTAAGGAACTGAAATTACGTAAGGAACTGAAATTATTGTTCGAACACGACTTTTAGGGACCAAGGTTGGAGCGGAATTGAGGGTCAAACGTCGAGACGAACTAAGAAATACTAGGTTTTTCGCGCTGAACTTGAGGTAAGCGGGGCACGAAGCCTTATGAACGTAAATTAGGTATCTTTACTTTATGGATTCGGTGTAAGTTTAGAGAATAATTTCGGATTGTTGTGCGATTCAGGTTCTACTAAAGAAGAGTACTCAAGGAGCTCGGGTTAGGTTTTGGAATAGAATCTGAACTAAGGTAAGGGACCTTGTGCCGAACCTTTTCAAATGGGATTAAAGAAAATGAATTTCATTATTTTATGTGAAATTAGCTCGTTATTTTACTTAAAAAGATTTAATGATTTTACACGAGAATATTTTAAGATTTTATGTGAGAATACTTTAATATTCTATGTGAAGATATCTCAATATTTTATGTGAGAATATCCTTGTATTTTACGTAAGAAAAATCTAGTATTTTATGTGAGGATATTACAGTATCTTGTATGAGAATGTCTCATGATTACCTATAAGTCTGTTATCTTCAAACTATTATATGAGGAATGTATGATTTGCATATCAATGATAATGGTTGTGGCATGTACACTATTGTTATGTTGAATGATGGGACCTCATGCATGTTATGTATGCCATGAAATGATTTGATGAAAAATGTGGAAGTTGGTCTCCTAAGTGCATTGTGTGCATGGTCAAACATGCATTAGAGACCCTATGGGTCAAATTACAAGGGTCTGTGAGGGACTCAATCTATACAGGGGTCTGTGAGGGACTCAAACCATACAGGGGTCTGTGAGGGACTCAAATTATTACAGGGTTCTGTGAGGGACTCAAAATGAAATGACTCAGGATGACCAATTGGCCACTTAAATAAAAAGGAAGTCATGGATTATAGTCATGATGATATGAGAAAGTTTTAGGTCCCGCATATGTACATTTCGAACAGGTTTAAAAGTCATGATTGCATGTGTTTGCATATCTCAAACCTCGGTAGCGAGGTCACTTACTGGGTATTGTTTTGCAATACTCACCCTTCCTTTTAAAAATGTTTTTCAGGTAAGGCTAAGGGCGTGCGGTGGCGAGTAGCGGAGGCGCGTTGCGAGGACCATGGGAATAGACATGTCTTCCGCATATTTTCTTTTTAAACCGATGTTGTCATTTTATGTTTTCGTAGTTTAACTTTACTTCCCATTTTAAATAGGCCATGTTTAAGCTGCTTCTTTTGCGTGTTTTGAATGTTTTAAGGGGATCCTAAAGACAATTTGTTTTCAAAGTGGAGCTTTAAAGATCGTTTTATATCTTTTGGCCTATAAACGCATGCATGTGTAGTAATGTCCCTAAGAGTTTAGTTATAGAAAAGTAGGGCGTTACGGTTGGTATCGAGCCCTAGGTTTAAGGGTTACAGTAGACTTGCTTCTGAGTAAGCACAGAGTAGTTCCCATGGTTGAGTAAGCAGCGTTAGGTCACCGCTAGGTACGTTTTGGTAATTTATATCTGAAGTAAATGATTATGATGTAATTACTGTTTTGTGAATGTAAATGAATTTAAACCCTAAGGGTGATCCTATCTTATAGTTAGAAAGTAATGGCGAGTTAGAAACTCTCTGTATTGTAATCTTGACAAAATGCCACCTAGAGGTCGGGGGAGAGGTAGAGGGCGTGGTAGGGGTCGGAGATCGGGAGTTAATGTTAACACCCGGCCCAGAACTACCTGCTGGAGCAGGAGAAATTACCCCACCCGTGCGAGATCTCCCCGGGACCGGCCAAATCGCGGGAGAATGCACTGCGATCGCTCCGATGGCGGATCAAAGAAACCCTAATGTCATGACTATGATGGTAGAGGCCATGCGAGACTGCAGTGCGAGCTACGAGTAGCCACTCGGTGGCCCAAGCAAACCGGGGCGGAGCGATGCAACTCACGGAGTCTCGATATCGAAGGACTTGAAGTATGATCCCGGATCTTTTGATGGGTCTTCTAGTGACCCCATTGTGCATTTGAATTATGGTTGTCCTCCATTGAGACCATCTTGATTGATGAAGCGCCACGAAGACCGGAGGGTGTCTGTGCAACCTTTATCTTTGAGAGGCGACGCTTATTTATGGTGGGAGTCCGCCCGGGGAACCATAGTCGCCCGGTAGGGAAACGATCACATGGAATCTGTTTAAAGAAGCATTCAGCGGAAATTTTACCCTGCTGCTGGCTCGTTATAGGAAGCAGCGAGAATTCTACACGGTGAGCGAGCAGGAGGCGGTGGAGGTATATGAGAGAGAATTCACCCGCTTGTCACGCTTTGCCCCGAGAGCTAGTAGACACGAGGCGAAGAAGGCAGAGCGTTTGGTCATGGGGACTGGATGAAAATGTTCGAGGCTTCATCCGGGCACTAGCACCTCCCGATTATGCCTCTGCGGTGAGTGGCGGGAATTGATTTGGAGCAGCGCGCGATCGCACGGCAGTGAAGTGGTTAACCGGGGCAACCCATGGCAAATCATAAGAGGAAATGGGACCGAGCCCTAATTCAAGCTCGCGGCATTCCCAGCCAGACACCGCATAGACCGAGAAACTTTTCGTGCGAGTTCAAAGTCGAAACCACCGGTCACCGGGGACAGGGAACTAACGGTGGAGATAAGCCACAATGCAAAAGCGTGGTAAGCATCATTGGGGTAAGTGTTTGGCCCGATCGGAGTGTGTTTGGATGTGGGAAAGAAGGGCACAGAGCTAATAGCTGTCCGAGTCAAGCGGTGCTAGCCAACCTCGAGTTATCAATAGTGGAAATTCTTTGCAAGCCTAGTAATACACCAAGGAAGAGCTTATGCGAGCACAAAGTAAAAGCATTTATGGCATGGACTCGGTGGTTACTGGTACACTTCCATTACTTGGGCACCTTGCCTTTGTATTATTTGATTACAGTTCTACACACTCTTTTATTTACGCATCCTTCGTAAGTCAAGTGAGTTAGAATTAGAAACGATTCACAGTATGCTTTATCTGTCTCCACTCCTGAGGATAAACTTGTTAGCCACTATGAAAGTCAAGGATGGTAGTGTGACTATCATGGACCATGAGTTAATGATAAATCTAGTAGTCTTAGACATGTTTGACTTTGATGTGATATTGGGTATGGGTGGTTAGCGCAGAACCATGCTTGCATTGATTGCTTCGAGGAAGGAGGTAGTGTTTACTCTCTCGACCAACACAGCTCTGAGTTGAGGCACGTTAGCGAGGAAGTAGGCCTAAGGTAATTCACGCCCTTAAGGCCGAGGAAGTTATTACATCGGGAGCTTGGGGCGTCTTAGCTTGCATCTTTGGATGCAAGGTGTACAGAGATCTCAGTGTCATCGGTACGATGGTGAATGAATTTCAGACGTTTTCCCGAGGACCTCCGGAGTACCTCGGTCGGGAGGTGGATTTTAACATAGGACTGGAATTAGGGGCGACTCCGATATCAAGGGCAAATGCTGAGAATGGCATGGCAGAGCTGAAAGAAGCGAAACTACGATTCACGAGGACTTCATTGGACAAAGGATTTATACGCCCTAGCGTTACGCCTTGGGAGCACCGGTGTTGTTCGTGAAAAAGAAAAAGCGGGTCCATGCGCTTTGTGTATAGATTACTGAGGAGTTGAATAAAGTTACGATCAAGAATAAATACCCTCTTCCTAGAATAGATGATTTGTTCGATCGATTGCGAGGAGCAATGATGTTTTTCAAGATCGATCGAGATTAGGCTACCATCGGTTGAGAATCGGTGAAGAGGATATTCCTAAAGGCGACATTGAGATCACGTTATGGGCATTACGAGTTCACGGTGATGCCGTTTGGTTTGACCAACGCTCCTGCGCGCTTTCATGGACTTGATGAACCGTTTATTCAAAGAGTTTCTTGATACGTTCGTGATAGTATTTATTGACGATATCTTGATATACTCAGTGTGATGAAGATCATGAAAGGCACACGAGAAAAGTTTTACTCACGAGAGAGAATAAGTTATATGCAAAATTTTCCAAGTGTGAATTACGGCTCAGGCAGGTATCCTTCTTAGGGCATGTGGTGTCCGAAAGCTGAGTCTCTGTTGACCGGCGAAAGTGGGAGGCCGTCACCACGGTGGCCCCGTCAGACCACCGCTGCTGAGAGGTACGTAGTTTTACGGGTCTTGCGAGTTACTATAGGCGTTTCGTGCGAGGACTTCGCCAAGATAGCTATGCCCATGACTCGGTGTGGCGCGCAAGGGTAACTCATTTGTTTGGGATGATGCTTGCGAGGCGAGTTTTCGAGAACTCAAGTGCAGATTAGTGTCACCCAGATTCTTATAGTCCCCAGGAACAGGAGCCTTGTGGTTTCTGAGTGATGCTTCTAAGAAAGGTTTGGGTGTGTACTAATGCAACACGGTAAAGTAATAGCCTATGCATCCAGAGACAATTGAAAGGCATACGAGAGGAACTATCCAACTCATGACTTGGAACTAGCGGCGATGGTCTTTGCATTAAAGATCTAGAGACATTACCTTTATGGCGAGAAAATTGATTTTTACAGATCATAAAAGTCTCGAAGTACTTGTTCACCCGAGAAAGAAGTGAACATGAGGCAACGCAGATGGTTGGAGTTAGTGAAGGATTACGACATAGACATTCAATACCACCTCGGTAAGGCTAATGTCGTGGCCGATGCCCTCGATGAAAGCAGTTCATCTGCTGCGGCGACGAGATTCTTGTGCGAGAGCGAGAGTTACTGAGCGAGTTTGCACGGGTGAAATCGCGATACTAGTAGGAAAGACCGCGGCTCGATTAGCTCGATTAGCGGTGCAACCAACTTTGAGACAACGTATCGTTTAGGCTCAGCGGTGGACCCTCGATTAGTAGAAAGCTTACAGCGGTAACTACGAGCGAGTTGTGAGTTTTCACTATCCACGGATGGAGGATTACTATTTGAGAGTCGATTATGTGTGCGACGGCGACAAAACAAAGCGGCGAAATTTTGAGCGAAGCCCATAACTTCGCCATTCTCTATGCACCTGGTAGCACCAAGATGTATCGAGATGCAAAAAAGCATTACGGTGGTGTAACATGAAGCGCGGCGTGGCGAGTTTGTCGGCAAGTGTTTGACTTGTCGCAGTGAAGGCACTTGCGAGACAGAGAGCGCGAGGACTACTACGACCTTTACATGTGCCCGGTGGAAATGGGAGAGATCTCTATGGACTTCATAGTCGGATTGCCTAGAACCTTACGAGGTTACTCGGTAATTTGGGTCATTGTGGGATGATTAACCAAGGCGGCACATTTCATACCGAGAAACCCACCTATTCTACGGATAAGTGGGCGCGACTTTACACGGAAGAGATAGTCACTTTGCATGGGATTCCGGCCAAGATTATTTGAGGCGAGGATCTACGTTTCACCTCCAACTTTTGGAGGAGTTTCTGAAAGCGTTAGGTTCACGGTTGAACTTTAAAATCTGACTTTTCATCCACGAGACGGATGAAGCGCGGGGCGAGCGTTTAAACCGGATATTAGAAGACATGTTGCGAGCTTGCACCTTAGACTTTCCGGTAGTTGGGACACTCATTTGCATTTGATGGAGTTTGCTTATAATACGGCTACAAGTCGACCATCGGAATGGCTCCATTTGAAGCTCTCTATGGAAAGCGTTGCGAGAACTCCCGTTTTACGGGAGGAGGTGGGTGAGCGCCGATTATTGGGTCGAGTTGAGTACAGTCACAAATAGTGCGTCTGAGAGAAGATTAGAGTGCGAATGCGGCCGCCTTGAAGCAGCGGAAAAGAGTTATGCATGACACAAGGCGAAAGGACCTAGAATTCGGTGTTGGGGACCACGTATTTCTTAAGGTGGCCCCAATGAAAGGAATTCTAAGGTTTGGCCGAAAAGGGAAGTTGAGTCGCGCTTCATCGGACCGTTCGAGATTTTAGAGAGGATTGGTGCGGTGGCCTCTGGATTACCGCTGCGCCTTCCACATCGGCGGTTCATGCGTGTTTCATGTCTCCATGTTGAGAAAATACGTTCGGACCCGACTCACGTCATAGACTTCAAACCATTACGATTAGCGAGAAGATTTGAGTTATGGCGGCGACACACATGCTGATTATCGCAAGAGATCGAAAGACCCTCCGTAACCGTGAGATCAACCTAGTTAAAGTGTTGTGGCAAAATCACGCACGGAAGAAGCTACACAGAGAGAGAAGAAGAAGTGCGAACTAAATATCCAGAACTATTTCAAGAATAGGAACTTTCGAGGGCGAAAGTTCTTAAGGAGGAAGATTGTGCGACCACAACCACAGTACTAATTATTTATTGTATTTGGCGCCCTATCAACTTTGTGTGTGCCTAGTCGGTTTAGTAAATTCATCGGAGCTTGGTGTGATTGAAAACTTATTTTTCGTGTGAGTTAAGTAAATTGTTTCTCCTTGAGATGAGAATTATTTGTAAAATTAAAAGGAGAAGAAATCTGGATGGCGTTTTGGTTAATAATACCTAAATGAAGGTTACATAGGACTTTTGGGTGTTGACCTAATTTTGTAGTATTTAAGCTCCTTAAGTTGCAAACTAAAGCAAACCCTAACCCTAATTTCTTCATCACCTTCTTCTTCCTCACACTTTACCCTAACCAAAACCCTAATCCCTATTGTTTTGCCCTAGCGACCACTTCAAGCCCTAGGCGTTGCCTTTCGCCACCGGTGAATCACGAGACGGAGACTCGGCCGCGCACTCGCCTCCGGTCACTCACGCGGCAAACCCCTCCCGATCAAGGCGCTACACGGCCGACACGCCTCATAAGCCTCACCGACAAGCATCTTTGGAGTCAACGCCACGGAGGAGCGGGATCGCAGAGTCTTGCCGTCGACCACGAGCCTCGGGCTGCACCGCGTGTGTCTGCGAGCGAGCTTCGGCCGTTCAACACTCGTTGTATTGCCGCCGCGTCGCCTACGCGCTGCGGCCACGCGAGCTCGCGATGACGGAGAAGTCACGCACGCCTCGGTGAAGTCGAAGCCCTCGGCGATTCTTTGCTATTCATAGAGCGTTACGCGCCGCCGCTGCCGCTTTCGGGAGGATCGGCCGCCGCCGTGTTGCTCATATACCTTGCCGTCGCCGTCCGGATCGCCCACGACCACCACGGCGGGCGGCACCATTCTTGCATTCTTTGGATTTCGGATTTCGGTGAGCATCTTTTTTATTACGACCGAAATCGGAGAGAGTTATACAATGACTTTTGGATTATTAAGGCGTTTACGTAGGAGGCTGAAATTATTGTTCGAACACGACTTTTAGGGACCAAGGTTGGAGCGGAATTGAGGTCAAACGTCGAGGCGAACTAAGAAATACTAGGTTTTTTTGTTTGAACTTGAGGTAAGCGGGGGCGCGAAGCCTTATGAGCGTAAATTAGGTATCTTTACTTTATGGATTCGGTGTAAGTTTAGAGAATAATTTCGGATTGTTGTGCGATTCGGGTTCTACTAAAGAAGAGTACTCAGGAGAGCTCGGGTTAGGTTTTGGAATAGAATCGAACTAAGGTAAGGGACCTTGTGCTTAAGAACCTTTTCAAATGGGATTAAAGAAAATGAATTTCATTATTTTATGTGAAATTAGCTCGTTATTTTACTTAAAAAGATTTAATGATTTTACACGAGAATATTTTAAGATTTTATGTGAGAATACTTTAATATTCTATGTGAAGATATCTCAATATTTTATGTGAGAATATCCTTGTATTTTCACGTAAGAAAAATCTAGTATTTTATGTGAGGATATTCTGATTATCTTGTATGAGAATGTCTCATGATTACCTATAAGTCTCATTATCTTCAAACTATTATATGAGGAATGTATGATTTGCATATCAATGATAATGGTTGTGGCATGTACACTATTGTTATGTTGAATGATGGGACCTCATGCATGTTATGTATGCCATGAAATGATTTGATGAAAAATGTGGAAGTTGGTCTCACAGTGCATTGTGTGCATGGTCAAACATGCATTAGAGACCCTATGGGTCAAATTCTGAGGGTCTGTGAGGACTCAATCTATACAGAGAGTGCGTGAGGGACTCAAACCATACAGAGAGTCATGTGAGGACTCAAATTATTACGAGAGAGTGCGTGAGGACTCAAAATGAAATGACTCGGGATGACCAATTGGCCACTTAAATAAAAAGGAAGTCATGGATTATAGTCATGATGATATGAGAAAGTTTTAGGTCCCGCATATGTACATTTCGAGCGCAGGTTTAAAAGTCATGATTGCATGTGTTTGCATATCTCAAACCTCAGTAGCGAGGTCACTTACTGGTATTGTTTTGCAATACTCACCCTTCCTTTTAAAAATGTTTTTGGGTAAGGCTAAGGGCGTGCGGGGCGATGTGGGCGCGTTGCGAGGACCATGGGAATAGACATGTCTTCCGCATATTTTTCTTTTAAAACTGATGTTGTCATTTTATGTTTTCGTAGTTTAACTTTACTTCCCAGATTTTAAATAGGACATGTTTAAACTGCTTCTTTTGCGTGTTTTGAATGTTTTAAGGGGATCCCTAAAGACAATTTGTTTTCAGTGGAGCTTTAAAGATCGTTTTATATCTTTTGGCCTATAAACGCATGCATGTGTAGTAATGTCCCTAAGAGTTTAGTTATAGAAAAGTAGGGGCGTTACAGTAATTATGAATTCCCTTTTATTTTAGTTAATTTCTACAACATGTTTGCATGATTATTCCATGTCTAATTAGATTAGAATGTATGTTTGTTCTGTTTTTTACACCAATGTATTAGTTTTTGTATTTCAACAAAAATGAACTTGCAATTACGATTCCAAACACACTTCCGTTGCTCAAAGGGATAAGATCTCCATCACGAACACTACCAAAAAGACTTCTTCGTTATTCTCTATGAGAGGGAGAGAAGTGAGATCTCCTTTTGGTATTATGGAAAATGGTGAGATTTTGAGAGAGAGATGTTGTTTTGCTGAGTTCCAAAACTTAGCAAATGCTTCAACTGACCTAAATTGCATCCAAAAGGATGTTTTTATAGGCAATGTGGGTGGAGACAAATTCTCCACCCATCTTGCAGCTAACTCCACATGTTAAGCACGAATGCATAATATAAGGTGTCAAACACCTTATTATATGAATCATATTCACATTGACATAATTAAGTTCAATTTCATCTTTCCAAAATTCTACCACTAGTTATATCCTAATTCCATAATTAGACATAATTAAGTTCAAAATGAATCATATTCACATTGAACTATATATTATATCAATCATATCACATATAATTGATATAATCCCTAAATTGAACTTGAACATTTCAAATTCATTCCAAAACTTTATACCCTTTATAAATTTCATGTTGAGCCAACCGAATGACCTAATGGACCTACAGATCATGAGCTCCAACGATAAGAGATTAACTAATCAAACTCAATTATCCCGTCAATCAATATTCGTTAACTATGAGTCACTCCACTAAAGACTCGTAGTTGCACACTCCTCACTGTAAGACAAGTTGTGTCCAGTGATTTAACCAATGCTCGTGAATAAACCCTTCACAGGTCGTTTGTAGTCACAGTTGGGTCGAATTACCGTTTTACCCCTATGACTATTTCTTGCACCTTAAGCACCACTGATCCTCTAATGAACAACAAGTTTATGGTGTGACCATAAACATTATCCCTCTTGGGAAAGCAAGAGGGAGGGGCCCCATTGTTTAAGACTTGAATACAACTCTTAAGGGAACAACCTATCTAGTTACCCTAGAACGGGGAATGAGTGAATTTCTTCTTGGGAAGTTGAGTCTCCAGCTCTCAATAAGGTTTCATCCCTGAGAAGGTAGACATATTGAGTCGGCAACTATGGCCACTCTCACCCGTACTAGTCAAGGGATAATCCATGTGACGAGGAGTTCGAACTCGCTCGAGATTGAGTTGAATCACTATTGGTCATCGTTTGAATCATTAGCCCTAACCTACCAAAGGTGTTACTGGATTAGTCTAACAATTCTTGGTACAGTTTTGTACAAACTCTTTGCACATGATGCCCCCACCCGCATGTCAACTACATAAACGAGCTGAATTTCCTCGTTTGTATCAAATACAAAGTGGGTCGCATCCATAGTGTTAACAGGATAAGGTTCCCGACCTAATCCATCTACTATAGACCATTTGGGTGACATTCTAAATGTGACCCTGAAACTTAGTTATTGGATTTAAGTTTGTAATTGCGGGAATACAAGTTTAAAGGAAAAATAATAATTTTATTCATTTCCTCAAATAATTATAAATACACGAGTTTAGGGCATGAATCCCAACAAACTCCCACTTGTCCTAAAGCTAGTGGAGTACATAAACATTACAATAATGCAAATACAATAAACTAGGGCATTGAATACCCTTTGATACAATATTCCCACTTGCCCTAGTCAAGTTCTAATGTGTAAACCTAGAGTTTCTAAGTGACCCTCAAACACCTTAGCCATGACAGTCATTGTAAACGGATCAACAGTGTTGTGCTCCGATGCTATCTTCGTGACGATCACGTCTTCTCGGTGCACAATTTCTCGTATCAAGTGATACTTCCGTTCGATGTGTTATCCCCTTTTGTGACTACGAGAGGTTTTCTCGAGTTGGCTACGACACTGCTGTTATCACAATAAAGGGTGATCGGGAGGTTCATATTTGGAACGACTTCCAAATCAGTCATGAACTTCCTAAGTCATACTGCCTCTTTAGCCGCTTCACAAGTTGCTACATACTCAACCTCCATAGTGGAGTCAGCAATGCATCCTTCCTTGATGCTTCCCTAGACTATTGGCCCTTCATTAAGAGTAAACACTGACCTTGAAGTGGATTTTCTAGAATCCTTATTGGTTTGGAAGTCAGAGTTTGTGTATCCTGTAAGGATCAGATCCTTAGCCCCATACACGAGCACATAGTTCCCCGTTCTTCTAAGATACTTGAGGATTGATTTTACCGCAGTCCAGTGATCTAATCCTAGGTTGGATTGATACCTACTTACAATCCCAACTGCATAACAGATGTCGGGCCGAGTACACAACATGGTGTACATGAGGCTACCTATAGCTGATGCATAAGGGACTCGTCTCATATCCTCAACCTCTTGAGGTGTCTTAGGACATTGTTCCTTAGACAAGTGAACCTCGTGTCTGAAAGGCAATAAATCCTTCTTGGAGTTTTGCATCTTATATCGAATCAATATTTTGTCAATGTACGATGCTTGAGACAAGGCTAGTGTTTTGTTCTTGCGGTTAGGACAATGCGGATCAAGAAGAGCGAAGAATCGCGCTTCTCCTAAATCTTTCATTTGGAATTGTGTAGCCAACCAGTTTTTAACGTTAGTCAGGAATCCTACATCATTCCCAATGAGTAGGATATCATCCACATACAACACTAGAAAAGCGATAGTACTGTTGATTATTTTCTTGTATACACAAGGTTCATCAACGTTTCGATAAAATTCATAAGATTTGATTACCTCATCAAACCTTATATTCCAAGACCTAGAGGCTTATTTCAACCCATAAATGGATCGTTCCAGCCTGCAAACCTTTTGCTCATGGCCTTGTTGAATGAACCCTTTAGGTTGGTCCATGTAGATATTTTCATCAAGATTGTCATTCAAAAAGGCTGTCTTGACATCCATTTGCCATATTTCATAGTAATAATATGCAACAATGGCAAGAAGGATCCGTATAGACTCAATCATGGCAATAGGAGAAAAGGTTTCCTCATAGTCAACATTTTCTTGTTGGGTATAGCCTTTTTCCACGAGTTTTGCTTTGAAGGTCTGTACCTTCCCATCTATACCACGTTTTCTCTTGTAGATCCATTTACAACCTATGGGCTTAACCCCATTAGGTTGATCCACAAGATCTTAAATGGAATTGAAGTACATAGACTCCATTTCCTGGTCCATGGCTTTTATCCATTCATCTTTGTCAATGTCATCCATTGCTTGATCATTTGACAATGGGTCCTCGCAATCATCACTAGGTGTGACAACTTGGGTTTCAGCTAAATCCATGTAACGATCAGGCTGTGTAACAACCCTCCCACTACGTCGAGGCTCTCTCAACTGTTGAGATAGGCAACTTTGACTAGACGAGCTAGGGTGAACAACTTTTGTTGGTTTCTTAGCATTGTCAGTAACTTTTACTGACATACTGTCCAACTCTTTTAACACGATTTTACTTTTAGGCTTGTGATCCCTGATGTGGTCCTCCTCAAGAAAAGTAGCGTTTGTCGACACAAGCACCCTATTTTCTTTAGGATTGAAAAATAAACCACCTCTTGTTTCTTTAAGGTAGCCCACAAACAGACATAATTTTGAACGAGGTTCCAATTTCGTCGGATTTGTCACTAGCACATAGGTTGGACATCTCCAAATTCTGAAATTACATAAACTGCCTTTACGTCCTTTCCAAGGTTCGTAAGGTATTTCAGAAACATTTTTCGAAGGAACGTTGTTGAAAATGTATACTGCAGTTTCCACTGCATAACCCCGAAACGAGTCAGGGTGATGAGCATAACTCCTCATCGACCGAACCATGTCTAACAGTGTTCTATTTCTCCTTTCCGATACATCGTTTTACTGTGGCATACCAGGTACCGAGAGTTGGGACGTTATTCCATGTTCCATCATATAGTCCTAGAATTCATGATCCATGTACTCTCCACCTTGATCAGATCGAAATGTTTTGATGGATTTACCTAAAAGGTTCTCAACCACATTTTTATATTCCTTGAACTTTTCAAGTGCCTCAGATTTCTGATGCATTAGGTAAATATATCCATATCTTGAATAGTCATCTATAAAAGAGATGAAGTATTCATACCCACCTCGGGCTTTAACACTCATCGGACAACAAAGGTCTGAGTGTACAAGCTCCAAGGTTTCTTTGGCTCTATAACCTTTTCCACTAAAAGGTCGTTTTGTCATTTCGCCTTCAAAGCATGATTCGCATGCAGGTAAAGAATTTTCTCCTAACTCGTTTAGAAGTACGTTCTTCACCAAACCCTCAATCCTATTGAGGTTTATATGACCTAATCTTAGATGCCAAAGATAGGCATTTTGTTTAGGAGATACTTTTTGCTTTTTATTAGTTCGCGTATTTGTTGTTCTAAATAATTCAGTGTTTAAAATCATTTTAACTGAATTAGGCCTTAAAACATACAAATTATTTTCAAGTAGGGTTTTACACAATTCTAAACCTTTCAATGAAATAAACGCTTTATTAAATTGAAACGAAATTGAAATACATTGACTAATAAGGCAAGAAACAGAAATTAGGTTTCTAGCAAACCCTGGAACTATATATACGTTATCTAATAACAGTATTTTCTTGCGAAATACTAGCTCCATTGTGCCCACTGCTACAGCTAAGACAACATCTTCATTTCCAACTCTGAATGTTATCTCCCCTTCTTGCAGTTGCTGCCAGGCAAACGTGGTTAGTGGCCTCTGAATTCAATATCCAGGTAGAGTTATCACTCTCCACTAAGCATGTTTCAACATAAAGCAAACCAAATTTACCTTCTTTCTTCTGATTGGCCAAGTATTTTGGGCAGTTACGCTTCAAGTGCCCATCTACGTTGCAGTAGAAACATTTTCCTTTTTCTGCAGCGTCCTTGACCTTCTTGCCCTTCTAGGCGGCAGTTCGGTCAGCTTGTTCCCCTTTAGCCACCTTTTTCATATTCTTCTTCTTCCCTTTTGTGCCTGAAGAGGATGAGGTTACAGATTTGGTCCCCGAAGACGAACCTCTCTGAAAAGACCGTTGGGCAACGTTTGCCTCACCCTCCTGTCACCTGACTTTCATCAGCGATTGGAAGGTTTGTAGCTCATTGAGAAAAGTGGTTAAGGTGTAGCTAAGCTTGTTCATAACAACGTTGCTACGGAATTGCAGGAAGTTATCTGGTAGAGTTTCCAAAATGAAGTTGACCTGACTCGACTCATCAATAGATGCTCCATTCATCTCTGCCACGTTGAAGTGGACCATCATATCGAGAACATGTTCCCCTGACAGATGTCCCCTCCTTCATTCTGGCATTGAAAATGTGTTTGAGCGCATCGTGCTTGACCTAAAAGGACTGTTGTCCAAACATGTCTTGCAGCGATGCCATGATCTCCTTGGCGGTGACCATGTTCTCATGCTTCTTAACCAATATATCAGATAGACTGGCTATAGACCTTGGCCTTGTCATTGTCCTTGGTCCATCTATTGAATGCGTCACAAGCGCTTCGTGTCATGATCGGGCACTGCTTTTGAGGCGATCCTCAGTGAGTACGAACTTCAGGTCGTCCACAACTAAAATGGTATTAATGTTGTTTTTTCAAGTTTGGTAATTGTTTCCAATGAGTTTTTCGGCAGCCAAAAGAGAAATAATCGAACTCGACATATTTACTGAAAGAAAAAAAAATTGTATTATTTTCTCGCATTAAACCTATGTATAATCCAATTATGTTTTAACAAAATTAATCTATGATCCCTAGGTCAATTAATTTGCAATGATACCCCACAGGTTTAGAATGACCGCCACCGAAGGGTAGTCGAATCACTCTTCCTCTAGGACGAGACAATCTCAACCAGACCTTATTATCGGAATAACTCTTATTCCCTATAAGTTTTAGCTACCATTTTTGGTCTGGATCCATTAACTTTTAATGTATCCGTGAGTGTCACCCTCTAACTTTAGATCCCAGAGTCCCGATCCAACAAAATCCACCGAAGGGAGGACTAAGTTGGAAAATAAACTAAGGTAATCATATCCATTTCGGGAGTTCGCTATGTTCTGACTCTTATGATCAGGCCCTTCGAAGGGATTGTCTGGTCAAGGCAAAACTAGCAGGCGGATCATAAGAATCTCACGGCGCAAACCATTAGAACAGACCGTGGGGCTCGTTTGCACAAGTTCCGCTCCCACTCATTATAAGCACTCTCTCCATTCACCTTGCTTTTGACCCATACAAACACCATCCGAAGGGGGACGCTCTCATTTGTGCCACGAGGCCAAGTATGGATCTCACGGTGTGAACTTAACGGAGATGCGTAGGTAGAAATTAATGTATCGTATACACTCATTTCCTCCCACTAAGTACTTTAGAATTAACGGGATGACCTAGATAAATCCGGCTATAATTTACCTAAGTCTACCAATATAACATTTATATTGGAATTTCCTAAGTCTATAAACCATTTGTTAAAACTTAGGTCTAAAGTTTATTAACATTTTAATAAACGTCGCTCACGATAAACATAACCTATGAATCCCTGGACCAAATTCATTCCCTGGTAGGTTCCCAGGTAGGAGTGTTCCGTTTCCGTCAGCTTAAATACCCCAACTTAGCCAGCATCTTCCTTAGACATAGTCACTTATCGGTCACCATTCATAAGTTACATTAGAAATCCTAATTCTAATCTTATTAGAACTAGATAACCTAAGTCTAATTAATAACAGGTTCTAAAACAATTTTAAAACTAGTTAATTAATACTTAGGTTACATGCATTTCTATGTTATAGTGCTTGATCATTCATCAGATGAATAAATTAAAACATATAACATAAATAATCACATGAAATAAATGTATGACTATGCTTTCAAAAAAAAAAAAACAATTAACATAACTCTTATATTAATTAAGCATGCATACTATATAATGTAACAACTTATATTATAAAATGATGCATGAATATGCTTAACCTAAGGTGGGATTTTAATATAAATGGCATACTTTATGCACATAATTAATACACAATATTTTCATAATTAAAATAGAAAAATTGGACCATGATTTGGCATCCTAAACATTAATTAAAATTAATATAATCAAATTATATTAATAATAATAAATTAAGTAAATAAATAAACAAAAATATAATAAAAAAACGGAAAACATGTTCATTTCGCCTTTTCCCATGAAGCTTGCATGTATGCACTACTACTATAACGCAGCAGCGTTGCAACGCTGTCGCTCTCAACACCCGTCTGGCATCTTCATACTGAGCGGCGTTGCAACGCTGCTCCTAGCGTTCCAACGATTCCCCGACATTAGGCCTCCTACCGCACGCCAAGCGTTGTAATGCTGATGAACAGCGTTGCAACGCTATCGTCTGGACAACAACAACAACCTCTGTTTTTCACCCAATTCCACTCTGTTTCTTCACAACAACACTTTACAACGAACGACACAGACTTACATACACGATTTACAATACATTTTACCCAAATTAGCGAGCCCTTACATTGAACTTTTCAATTGAATTGTAAATCTAAATGTCAAATCATGTAAACATCCACTTTTGCAAACCCACATGCAATTTCTCTAAATTGAATGTTATACCCACCTAATTTTAAGCAATTTCTAACACAATTAAGAGCACGATTATGATGGAGATCGAATCTCCTTGAGCAGCGGAAACGAATTTGGGATCGTAATTGCAAGATTGTTTTGCTTGAAACAAAAAACTCATACATTGACAAATATACAGAACAAGCATATAATTAACTCTAATTTAATTAGGCATGGATTAATTACATACAAACATACTAAGTTTAACGATTTAAACTAAAGAGAAAAAAAGGAATTATTACCTTTGTAATTTCGCTGAACAGCAACTCCTTGCTCCAATGTTCAGTAAATAAGGAACTTAAGAAGTTCTTTGTTTTTCACCAACAGAACACCACCAACAGTGAGCACCTTTTATATCTCTGAATTCTTAGATCTTCCTTGGTGGGAAGGATCCAACAATTGGAAGGTTTTTGAGAATAAGAGTGTGAGAGAGAGAGTATTCTTGCAGCAATTCTCCAATTGCAGATCGATTGATTGATCACCAATGAGCAACCCCCTTCTCCCTGTTAATCTGTCGATCGGGAGAAGGAGAGGGGTAGTGGGGAACGTGTCTAGATGACACGTTCCCTTATTTTATTATAAAAATAATAATAATAATAATTATTATAATTATAATTAAATAATAATTAAATCGAATTTAATTATTAATTTAAAAGGTAATTAAATATCATATATTTAATTTGGATTAAATCTCATTTAATTATATCACCCCTTTAACCTATAGTTTTAATGTACATCCAGTGCACATTAAATTTTAACCTATAATTTTCAAATGTGAATCACATTCACATTTAATATAATATTTGAACTCTTTCAAATATTCAATTCTCTCATATAATTTAATATGAATCATATTCACATTAAATTTATAATATATAGTTCCAAGACTATATATTATATCGTATCTAAATACATAAAATATATTCCCTAATGAATTTGAACATTTCAAATTCAAATTATCTAAGAACCCTTTACGAGCTAGAAGGTGGACCTTATGGACCTACAGATCAGAATCTCCAACGATACGAGATTGCTCTGTTAATCTCATTAACCTCCCAATCAACATTCGTTAACTGCGGGAGCACTCCTCTAAAGTCCCACAGCTGCACTCTTCTCACTGCAAATATATTTATGTGTCCATGGATATTGACCAATAACAGCAAGTCAATCCTTCACGAATGTTCGTAACACCAGCTGGGTCAAATTACCGTTTTACCCCTGGGTTACATCTTGTACCTTAAGTACCAGTGCTCCTCTAATGAACAATTTGTTTGTGGTCCTACCAACAAAGAGAGTCCCTCTCGGGCCAATGAGAGGGTCGGGCCCTTTTTTCAAGTCCCGGAGACACCACTTAAGGGAAGATTCCTCTACTTACCCTGGTAGGCGGGAAGGAGTGAATTCCATCTAGCTAAGTTAAGTTCCCAGCCGCTCACTCGGTCTTGTCCCCAAGAAGGTAGGCATATTGAGTCGGCAAATCTGGCCACTCTCACCCATACTAGTCAAAGGACAATCCCTCGCGAACAGGAATTTGTAACCAACTCAGGATTGAGATCAAGTTGCCTAGGTCATCCTAGTGAAATAGAAACCTAACTAGTCAACGAAGTTACAGCTAGAGGTTACTATTTCGTGGTCCGGTCTTATGTAATCTCATTACATAGGATATCCCCACTCACATGTCATCTACACGAACACGTTAGGATCACTGTGTTTGCATCAAATGCAAAGTGGGTGACATCCATAGTTTAACCAGGGTAAGGTACCCAAACCTTATCCCCTAACTATAGACCCTTAAGGTTGTATCTCGCACCGAGATCCTTTTTATGTACATTACATTCAGTTAGAGATTATTTAACAGCCTTGGATGTTTAGTTTATTGGATTTAGGGTTTTAATGAAGGCAAACTCGTAGATAACGAACAATAACACTTTATTGAAATAATAACACTTTATTACATTAATTGGAACATAATTACAAACTACGAGTTTTAGGGCACAAATCCCAACAAACTCCCACTTGAACTAAAACTCTAGTGGGGTACAACAAAATCTAAAACAGTGGTTACAGAGATATAAATAAAATAAACTAGGGCATCCATATACCCCATTACATATCTCTCACTTGCCCTAGATTTAGCCTATGTACATATCTCGTAGACCTAGACTTTCCAGATGACCCTCGAACACTTTAGCCGTGAGAGTCTTTGTAAACGGATCAGCAATATTGTGCTCCGAAGCGATCTTCGTGACTGTCACATCTCCTCGTTGCACTATTTCTCATATCAGGTGATACTTCCTCTCGATGTGCTTAGCTCGCTTATGACTGCGAGGTTCCTTTGAATTGGCTACCGCACCACTGTTGTCACAGTATAAGGTGATGGGAGATTCCATATTTGGAACAACTTCCAAATCAGTAAGGAATTTCCTTAGCCAAACAGCCTCTTTAGCTGCTTCACGAGCAGCGACATACTCAACCTCCATTGTGGAGTCAGCGATGCATCCTTGTTTGATGCTTCGCCATACTATAGCTCCCCCGTTAAGGGTGAAAACTGATCCCGATGTGGATTTCTGAGAATCCTTATCCGTCTGAAAATCAGAATAAGTGTATCCAGTAAGGATCAAATCCTTATTCCCATACACAAGCATATAGTCCATCGTTCTCCTTATATACTTGAGGATATTTTTAACTGTTGTCCAGTGGTCTAACCCTGGATTGGACTGGTACCTACTGATTATTCCAACTGCATAACAAATGTTCGGCCTCGTGCACAACATAGCATACATTAAGCTACCTACTGCAGAGTCATAGGGAATATGTCTCATATCCTCAACTTCTTGAGGTGTCTTGGGCCTTGTTCCTGAGCGGATGAACTCCATGCCGAAGGGTAATAAGCCCCTCTTGGAATTCTCGCATCGAATATCGGACAACATTTTATCGATATAAGACGCTTGAGACAGTGCTAGCGTTCTATTCTTGCGATTCCTGAGGATCTGAATCCCAAGAACATATTGTGCCTCTCCCAAATCTTTCATTTGGAATTGGGTCGCCAGCCAATTCTTTATGTCAGTAAGGTATCCTACATCATTCCCAATGAGTAGGATATCATCCACATAAAGTACTAACAAAGCTACTTTTTCGTTGATGATCCTCTTGTAAACACAAGGCTCATCAACGTTTTGGTCAAAACCGTAAGACTTGATCGCAGTATCAAATCTTATATTCCAAGATCTTGACGCTTGTTTCAACCCATAAATGGATCGATTGAGCTTGCAAACTTTTTACTCCTAACTTTGGGCTATGAACCCTTCGGGTTGAGACATATAGATGCTCTCGTCAAGATTACCATTCAAAAAGGCAGTCTTGACGTCCATTTGCCAAATTTCATAATCATAAAATGCGGCTATGGACAAGAGTATCTTTATAGACTTCAACATAGCAACAGGGGAAAAAGTCTCTTCATAGTCAACTCCTTCCCTTTGGGTAAAACCCTTTGCTACAAGTCTAGCCTTAAAGGTCTGTACCTTTCTGGTTGTATCTCTCTTTCTCTTATAGATCTATTTACACCTATGGGTCTAACCCCTCTGAGTTGGTCTACAAGTTCCATCATCCGAATTGAAGTCCATTGACTCCATTTCAAGGTCCATGGCTTTGATCCATTGGTCCTTGTCTACATCATTCATTGCCTGTTTATAAGACAATGGATCTTCTACGTCGTCATCAGGTATGACAACTTGAGTTTCAGCTAAACCCAAGTAGCGGTCAGGTTGGAAAACAACCCTCCCACTGCGTCGAGGCATTCCCAACGATTGAGAAGGACGAGACTGACTTGAGGTGCTGGCTCTTTCATCAACTCTTGATGAAGGTCAAGCTTGATCAACAACTCTTGTTGGTTCATGAGTAGCTTCATTTAGTACTAATTTACTACGTGGTCTGTGGTTCCTCAGGTGATCTTCCTCCAAGAACGTAGCGTTTGTCGACACAATCACCTTATTTTTTTGTGGGTCGTAGAAAAGACCACCTCTCGTTTCTTTGGGATAGCCAACAAATTGACACAATTTTGAACGAGGTTCCAACTTCTTTGGGTTTGTCACGAACACGTGTGTCGGACAACCCCAAATCCTGAAGTGTTGTAAACTAGGTTTACGCCCCTTCCACAGTTCAAAAGGTGTTTCTGAAACACTTTTTGATGGAACACTGTTCAAGATTTGAACTGCAGTCTCTA
Source organism: Trichosanthes cucumerina (assembly GCA_036507285.1). Taxonomy (NCBI): domain Eukaryota; kingdom Viridiplantae; phylum Streptophyta; class Magnoliopsida; order Cucurbitales; family Cucurbitaceae; genus Trichosanthes; species Trichosanthes cucumerina. Next base: position 21,056,193 of record CM071839.1, on the reverse strand, counting down.
CTGTGTATCCCCAAAACGAGGCAGGCAACTGAGCATAGCTCATCATAGAACGAACCATGTCCAACAAGGTTCTATTTTTCCTTTCTGACACACCATTTTCTTTGTGGTGTATTAGGTCTTTGAGAGTTGATATTTAATTCCATGTTCTATCATATAGTCACGGAATCTCAAATCCATATACTCTCCACCTCGATCTGATCGAAGTGTTTTAATGGTTTTCCCTAATGTATTCTCTACTTCAGCCTTATACTCTTTGAACTTTTCAAGAGCTTCAGACTTGTGATGCATTAGGTATAGATAACCATACCTCGAATAATCATCTATGAAAGAGATGAAATATTCGTACCCTCCTCGAGCCTTGACATTCACCGGACCACAAAGATCCGAATGTACAAGTTCTAAGGGCTCTATGGCTCTGTAACCCTTTCCAGTAAAAGGTCGCTTGGTCATTTTACCTTCCAAGCAAGATTCGCAAGGAGGTAAAGAATCATCTTCTAACTTATTTAGAAGTTCATTCTTAGAGAGTCTCTCAATCCGGTTGAGATTAATATGACCAAGTCTAAGATGCCATAGATAGTTATTATTGTTTGGAGAAATTCTTTGCCTTTTATTTTGAGTGTTAGCATTCTTAAACATCTCATGATTTAAAATTTCTTTTGTTTTGTTCGATTTCAGTACATACAAGCCATTTTTCAATTTAGCAGAACAAATATTGACACCCTCTTTCAAAATGAACGCTTCATTAATCGAAAAAGAAATACAATATCCAAGTTCTATTAAACAAGAGATAGAAATTAAGTTCCTTTTAAGCTTAGGAACTATATACAGATGTATTAATAAAAGAAATCTATCTCCGAAAAATAACTTGGCATCTCCCATCGCACTGCAGTGAGACGACGTCTCCGTCCGGAGACCACGAGCGTCATCTCACCCTCTTCGAGCTCTTTGAAGGAACTAGTTTCCTGAAATGAAGAGCAAACGTGATTAATGGCTCCTGAATCAAGTATCCAGGTAAAATCATCATTTTCCACTAAACAAGTTTCAAGAACAAGTAAATCTGATTTACCTTTCTTCTCTTTGAGCTCAGAAAGGTATTTTGGGCAGTTTCGCTTCCAATGCCCATCCACGTTGTAGTGGAAACATTTTCCTTTATCTGCAACATTAGCTTTTCCCTTGCCTTTGTCAGCAACAGGTGCCTTCCCCTTCCTTCCTATTTTCTTCTTTTGGGTCTTCTTAAGCCCAGAAGATGAGCTACAGGACTTAGCCCCAGAGTATGAACCCTTCTGGAACCTTCTGGAATGGGCAAATAGATTTGTCTCTCCATCAGCCTGTCCCTTATTCTTCATAAGAGACTGGAACGTTTGTAGTTCATTTAGGAGAGTAGTCAGGTTATACTCTATCTTGTTCAACTCTGCATTGCTACGGAATGGCAGGAAACTCTTCGGAAGAGATTACAGGATGAAGAATACCTGAATTTGCTCATCTATGACCGCTCCGTTCATTTCGGCCATGTTGAAGTGAACTATAAGACCGAGAACATGTTCTCTTACTGAAGTTCCCTCCTTCATGCGCGCGTTATAAACGTACTTGAGGGATTCGTGCCGAATCTGTCCAGACAGTTGTCCAAACATTTCCTGTAGCAAACTCATGATCTCACGAGCTGAGACCATTCCCTCGTGCTTTTTGGCCAGAACTTCTGAAACACTAGCCAAAATGTAGACCTTGGCCTTATCATTGGCCTTGATCCAGCGATCGTATGCTTCTTAATGCATTGAAAGCGTTACGGCGGGGACACGAGAACATTCCTCGGACAAGACAAACCGTAGGTCATCAACAAACGAATCGTATTCGAGTTGGATTTCCACGTAGTAAAATTCTCACCGATTAAGCGGTACGCTTTTAAGTAAGGCTATTATAGAGGGACGACATGTTGAAAATCCAAAATAGTTCTAATTAGTTATGCCTTTTAACCCATTGTAAAAAACCAATCAAATTTAGCAAAATTATTAAAGAACCCTGGTGTTTAAACTAAACCCATTATTTAAATTAAACCTTTAATTTTGCAACGATACTTCAAGGGTTTAGAACAAAAGCCTCCGTCGGGCGGTCAGTCATTCCTCCCTTGAATTGAGACTTTCTCAGCCAATTCCCACTACCAGAACATCTCATGTCCCAATGGTCCTTAGCTACCGTTTGTTTGGTCAAGGACTTCTTAACTAGCTTAACACATCCCGTAAATGTGACCCTACCATTTTCAGATCCAATAGGCCCGAGCCAACAGGCTACTATTAAGAAAGACAACTGTTGGCAAATAACCTAAGAGACCCTATCCATTTCTAGAGTTCGCGGTGTTCCGATCCCTATAGTCAGGCCCTCCGTAGGGTTTGGCTGTTCCAGGACAACCTAGCAGGCGGACTATAGAAATCTCACGGTGCGACCTAATGGAGGAGACCGTAGGATACGTTGACACGCGTCCTGCTCCCATTTACTATCGATACTTCCCTCATTCACCTTGGTATTGAACCATGCAAACACATACCGTAGGGGGACGCCCTATTGACGCCACGTAGCCGAGCATGGAACTCACGGTGTGAACTCTTGAGGACGTGAGAGTAAACTCGATGCGAACATCTCGTTTTCTCCCACTGAAGCTCCCAAGATTAGGGTATATGTTTAACTTAGTCGGATTCTGGCTAAAAGAATCTATCTAAGTGTATGCCTATCATAACTAGTATAACTAGGTCTTATAACCTTATGTCTAGGTGAATAAACATTTTAATTACCTAGAGATAAAATAGAACTAAGGTCAATTCAACTCAGGTTCTGGGTCAGTTCCCAAGTAGGAGGTGTTCCGTTAACCGTCAACTTAAGTACCCCCAGCCTTAGACAGAACTTCACCGGTAGAGTTCCCTTATGACCAAAGTTCTAATGTCCTACTAGATTTTAAACTATTTAAAATGCTACGTAAGACCAATTTCTAATCCTATTAGAAATTAAAACTTAGGTCTAAATTATTTTTAAACGATTTAAAACTAATTAAATTTAACCCAAGTTCCTATGTTTGCATGCATTTCTTTATTATAGGTTATGGTTTCTAAAACCCCTTCAATTTATGACTTTTATAAATTTTAATAATTAACCTATGATAAAGAAACTATATTATAAATCCAACAATCATTATTCAAATTGGAATTATAAAAGAAATTCAACTAATTGAATTATAGAATTACTTAAATAAAATAACATTTATTTTAAACTAAATAATTTCATGCTCCATGCATTTTATTTTCCATATAATCTAATTATAACTCTAATAATTAATTACTCATGAAATATAAATTGATCATGCATTTTCAATCATATTCATATAACATTTATACAAATAAAATACATGAACATGCTTATCCTAAGGTGGGAATATTCTAAATGGCATTCATAAAGATAAATAGCTGTAAAACCAGAATAATTTGGCCCCTAAAGTGCAAAAAATAAAATTACATTAATTTTATTTCATGAAATCGGTCCAAAAACACCTTGAACCGGCCTTGAACCGCTCGAACCGGACCAAAACCAACGAACCAGCTGAACCGGTCTGCAGCTGCTGGAATGCCCCACGGCGTTGCAACGCCCGCTTTGTCCTTTGCGCTGCGCTATCGAGGATGGCGTTGTAACAGTAACGCCGAGGGGCGGCGTTGTAACGTCGTCGACGACCTCTGAGCGCCGCGTCGATAGGGAGCGCGGCGTTGTAACGCTCATTCGCTTGCGCAGCGATGGCGAAATCCACGAACACAACAACTTTCATCTTCAATTTCTTCTTCGATTCTCAATCGAATTGCATGAAATTGGCCTCGAACGACTCGTAACTCAGTTACAGACTCAATTATGCACTTAATGCCCAAAAACGTAGGGGCCTTTACATACTAATTGATCAAAATCAATAGTAAACTATCGCCAAAAAACTCCTAAACAGTTTTACAGCAAACCAAATGCATTTCCCACCAAATCAATGCAATTTTGTTTCAAAACAAAACAATACAAGCATTGCTCTGATACTAATTGATGGAGATTGGATCTCCTTGAGCAGCGGAAACGAATTTGAGATCGTAATTGCAAGATTGTTTTGCTTGAAATAAAAACTCATACATTGACAAATATACAGAACAAGCATATAATTAACTCTAATCTAATTAGGCATGAATTAATTACATACAAACATACTAAGTTTAACGATTAAACTAAAGAGAAAAGAAGGAATTATTACCTTTGTAATTTCGCTGAACAGCAACTCCTTGCTCCAATGTTCAGTAACTCAGGAACTTAAGAAGTTATTTGTTTTTCACCAACAGAACACCACCAACAGTGAGCACCTTTTATATATCTGAATTCTTAGATCTTCCTTGGTGGGAAGGATCCAACAATTGGAAGGTTTTTGAGAATAAGAGTGTGAAAGAGAGAGAGAGTATTCTTGCAGCAATTCTCCAATTGCAGATCGATTGATTGATCACCAATGAGCACCTCCCTTCTCCCTGTTAATCTGTCGATAGGGAGAAGGAGAGGGGTAGTGGGAAACGTGTCCGGATGACACGTTCCCTTATTTTATTATTAAAATAATAATAATAATAATAATAATAATTAAATCAAATTTAATTATTAATTTAAAAGGTAATTAAATATCATATATTTAATTTGGATTAAATCTCATTTAATCATATCACCCCTTTAACCTATAGTTTTAATGTACATCCAGTGCACATTAAATTTTAACCTATAGTTTTCAAATGTGAATCACATTCACATTTAATATAATATTTGAACTCTTTCAAATATTCAATTCTCTCATATAATTTAATATGAATCATATTCATATTAAATTTATAATATATAGTTCCAAAACTATATATTATATCGTATCTAGATACATAAAATATATTCCCTAATGAATTTGAACATTTCAAATTCAAATGATCTAAGAACCCTTTACGAGCTAGAAGATGGACCTTATGGACCTACAGATCAGAAGCTCCAACGATATGAGATTGCTCGGTTAATCTCATTAACCTCCCAATCAACATTCGTTAACTGCGGGAACACTCCACTAAAGTCCCACAGCTGCACTCTTCTCACTCGCAGATATATTTACTCGTGTCCATGGATATTGACCAATAACAGAAAGTCAATCCTTCATTTAATGTTCGTAACACCCGGTGGGTCAAACCATTGTTTTACCCCGGGTTCTTGAAGGAATGAGAATCCTCGCAGCAGGAAGACGATCGAATCGTCATGGTATCATTACGCTACTCGATTTTGTTAAAATGATCTAACTTTTAAATCTAGGCTAAACATGCAAAAGAGGAAGAAAAACAATAAGGATAAGTTTACTTACTTGTTGTTGACAAAAACTTCAAGGATTCTTCCTCGGTCACGAACACTTCGTCATTCTCGATCTCAATGAACGCTCCCCACGAACGGAACCCGAACACTACCACTTGGAGTCTCGGTTGTTCTTCCTTTGGAAAGAAGGAAGTTTGTGGGAACTTGTGATTTTGGAGAGGGAGGAGAATTGAGAGAGAGTAGAGAGAATTTTGGTTTTTCTCTTTGATCAAAACCAAAAAATGAGAAAAGCTTCTTCAATCCCTTCTTGCATAGGGTTTAAATAGTGGAATGATGGAGTTAAAATCTCCACATTATTACCATTTTACCACAACCATAGGTTATGCAAATCTCATTTGCAATAATTGTGGATTAATTAAATTGAATCACATCCAATTTAATTTCTCTCAATTAATTTCTCCAATTAGCCCTAATTCAACAATTAGGCTAACCTATAGTTTATTATGAATCTCATTCACATTAAACTATATATTATATCATCCATATCTCATAGAAATGACATAAATGCCCTTTAAGTGAAATTGAACATTTCAATTTCATACCAAAACATTAACCCTTCTTTTAACCCAGATTGAGCCAACTGAGGGACCTAATGGACCTACAGTGACGGGCTCCAATGATCCGAGATTAACCTGTCAAACTCTTTGACCCGGTTAATCAATATTCATTAGCTACGGTAACACTCCACTATAGCCCGTAGTTGCACTCCCGTCAGTGTAGAATATTACGTGTCCACTGATATAACCAATGTCCATGAGTCGACCCTTCACAGGTTGTTCGTAGACACAGCTGGGTCAAATTATCGTTTTACCCCTCTGTCTACCTCTTGTTCCTTAAGTCCCCACTACTCCTCTAATGAACAACATATTGTGATGGTCCAACCATACACAACACCCTTCTCGGGCCAGTGAGAAGGTGGGCGCCCGTTGTCCAAGCCCTGGAGACAACACTTAAGGGAACAACCCCTCTAGTTTCCTCTAGTCTCCTAGCTCCCTACTTGGTTCTGTCCCTGAGAAGATAGGCATATTGGGCGAGTAACTTTGACCACCCTCACCCGTACTAGTCAAAGGACAGACCCCCGTAGACAGGAGTCCGTAACACGCTCAGGATTCAGGTCGAGTCACTAATGGTCATCTACGAAGTTATTAGTCCTTACTTTCAATGGTGTTACATTAGTAGGTCTAATAATTCACGGTCCAGTCTTGTACAATCTCATTGCACAGGATGCCCCAACTCGCATGTCAACCACATGAACGAGTCAGATCACCTCGTTTGTATCTAATACAAAGCGGGTCGCATCCACAGTGTATCCAGGATTAGGTCTCCAACCCTATCCATATATCAGAGACCGTTCGGGTCATTAACTCGAACGTGATCCTCCCTGTGTGTCCACTACACACCATTCAAGTTCTAGTTCTCTCATAAATTCAATGACCCTGGAGCTTAGTTTATTGGAAAAGTTTATAAATATTGCGAGACACAAAGTGATGAAATAATTAACTCTTATTAATTTCAAATTGTATATTACAAACACGAGATTAAGACAAAAATCCCAACAGTTACATCTTGTACCTTACGTACCAGTGCTCCTCTAATGAACAATTTGTTTGTGGTCCTACCAACAAACAGAGAGTCACTCTCGGACCAATGAGAGGGTGGGCCCTTTGTTCAAGTTAGGAGACACCACTTAAGGAACATTCTCTCTACTTACCCTAGTAGGCGGAAAGGAGTGAATTCCATCTTGCTAAGTTAAGTTCCCAGTAGCTCACTCGGTCTTGTCCCCAAGAAGGTAGGCATATTGAGTCGGCGAATCCGCCACTCTCACCCATACTAGTCAAAGGACAATCCCGCAAAAGCAGGAGTTCGTAACTCGCTCGGGATTGAGATCAAGTTGCCTAGGTCATCCTAGTGAAATAGAAACCTAACTAGTCAATGGAGTTACAGCTAGAGGTTACTATTTCGTGGTTCGGTCTTATGTAATCTCATTACATAGGATATCCCCACTCACATGTCATCTACACGAACACGTTAGGATCACTGTGTTTGCATCAAATGCAAAGTGGGCCACATCCATAGTTTAACCAGGGTAAGGTACCCAAAACTTATCCCCAACTATAGACCTTTAGAAATTTGTATCTCGAACCGAAATCCTTTTTATGTACGTTACATTTAGTTAGAGATTCATTTAACAGTCTTGGATGTTTAGTTTATTGGATTTAGGGTTTTAATGAAGGCAAACTCGTAGATAACGAACAACAACACTTTATTGAAATAATAACACTTTATTACATTAATTAGAACATAGTTACAAACTACGAGTTTTAGGGCACAAATCCCAACAGATTAGGCTCAGATACCAGTTGAAGGGAATTGAATCCCGTGCGGAAGCGATTTATCGCATGCACACTTAATTGTGTTACATAGAAGTTGCTCAAAACAAAAAACACTAATGCTAAGCATACTAGATTGAAAGCATAGATGTCTAGAAGGTTACCTTTGAAAACCAATTCTTCAAGTAGTTCCTCGTCGTCAACGATCTCTTCTTCTCTACAACCGAATGCACGAACACCACCAAAAAGACTTCTTGGTTGTTCTCTAGGAGAGGTAGAGAAGTGGGATCTCCTTTTGGTATTAGGAAAAATGGTGAGATTTTGCGAGAGAGATGTTGTTTTGCTAGAGTTCCAAAACTTAGCAAATGCTTCAAGTGACCTAAATTGCATCCAAAAGGATGCTTTTAAAGGAAATGTGGGTGGAGACAAATTCTCCTAGAACGGGAAACAAGTGAATTCCTTCTTGCGAAGTTGAGTCCCCAGCTCCCTACAAGGTTTCATCCCTGAGTCAGTAGGCATATTGAGTCGGCAACTGTGGCCACTCTCACCCGTACAAGTCAAGGGATAATCTCCGACAGACAGAAGTTCGCAACTCGCTCAGGGTTTAGGTTGAACCACTATTGGTTGTTTGAAACATTAGCCCTAACATATCAATGGTGTTACTTGATTAGTCTTACAATTCCTGGTCCAATCTTGTACAATCACTTTGCACAGGATGCCCCCACTCGCATGTCAACTACATGAACGAGTTGGATTGCCTCCTATGTATCAAATACAAAGTGGCATGCATCGATAGTGTTAACACGATAAGGTTTCCGACCTAATCCATCTAATATAGACCAGTTGGGTGACATTCTAAATGTGACCCTGGAGCTTAGTTTATTGGATTTAAGTTTTTAATTGCGAGAATACAAGTTTAAAGGAAAAATAACAACTTTATTCATTTCCTCAAATAATTACAAATACACGAGTTTAGGGCATAAATCCCAACAGCTTCTTCGTCTGAAACGTTCGTCGCATCACGTGTGTGAGAACTCACCAGAAGCTGTCAAAAAATGCTTGAACCGCCGACAGCTAGATTCAACACAAATCGAGTTTGTTCGACTGCTTTAACACCTTACCGATCAATTTTCGACTGTTAATTAACGGCTTTGGATAAATCGAATCACGAGCGTCCTGGATCTGGCCTCCACTCGTCGCCCCGCGCCGCCGCTTGTCGGAGTTGGTCCGACCCACTCAATTTTATGTCCTGAGCTTGATTTGGAACTCCGACGTGGTATATTCATTTAATAATTGCAAGATATTTCAAGAAATGCAAGTAACTCGTAATTGGAAAGTTTGACTTGTTAATTAGGGAAATAGTGGCCTTGAAATCCAAGATTAAGGAATTATTCAAGCTCAAATCATCGAACAACTAAAGTCAAGGTAATAAATGAAGAAAGACCTCAAGTTTCTGTAATTTAAAAACCATTGGGTGCTTAATTTTAGAATTTGATTGTTGGACAGGTTGGAAGGCTCATTGAGATAGGAATTGAATTTTAGAGATTTTGGGTTGAAGTTAAGGTAAGGGATTTCGCACAAATTATTTTAAAATCGGGGAGCTAAATATGTTTTCCAAAGTTTTATATCAAGAACTTATTTCTCATAAGTTGAATTTCAAAAAGAATTTATCTAAAGAAAATTCCATTTCATATTATGAGATTTATTATGTATATTTAGAAACTTTTCTATGTTCTTGCAATGAATACATATACAGATTTTGATTATGTTTATGCGCATATAAATGCTATGATTTGTTGCATCACCATAGTTATAATAATTATGAATATATATATGAGAGAAAGAATGGGACCTCATGGATATTGTATGTGCATGAACATGTTTTATGAAGGTTGTGACAATTGGTCTCCTGAGGATTTATGCATGGTCAAACATGTATTAGAGACCCTATGGGTCGACTTATAGCGGTCTATGATAGACTCAAAACTTATAGGGTCTGTGAGGGACTCAAAGCTTATAGGGGTCTGTGAGGGACTCAAACTTATAGGAGTTTGTGAGAGACTCAACATGAAAAGACTCAGGTTGATTCAATTGACCACTTAAAGTCGAAGAGAAAAGGTCATGATTTTATGAAAGGAATTTTAGGTCCCATAAATGAAAGCGAGTTAAAAGACATGTTTTATGTGATTGCATCTCTCAACCCTCCACTTACTGAGTATTATCTTATAATACTCACCCTTTTTGTTTTGAAAATGTTTTCAGGATAAGCAACAACATATAGGGCGGATGATGATGATGAGCTACGAAGGTCATTGTAACGACCCTACTTTTCAATGACCAACTCCTAGGGACATTACTACACATGCATGCATTTATAGGCCGAGAGATAAAAGAACTTAAAAGAAATTTCCAATTAACATAAATAGTTCCAGGGATCCCAAAAACAAAACATTAAAATCAGTTAAAAACATCGATTTAGCTTGGCCTATTAAAAACGTAAATAAATTTAACTCCAAATAAAAACATAGAGACAACAACAGTTTGAAACAAGAATATGCGGAAATCATGCTGGTTCCCATGGTCTTAGTAACGCTCCTCCGTCACACGCCCTGCACGTCCTTTCCTTTACCTGGAAAACATTTTTAAAAGAAAGGGTGAGTATTGCAAAACAATACCCAGTAAGTAACCTCGCTACCGAGGTTTGGGATATGCATACACATACAATCATGATCTTTAAACTCATTCGTAACATACATATACGGGACCTAAAACCTTCTAGTATTGTCAGGTCTTTAATCCATGACTGCTTATTTAGTTGTCAGGTCTTTAATCCATGACTGCTTATTTAATTGTCAGGTCTTTAATCCATGACTGCTTATTTAATTGTCAGGTCTTTAATCCATGACTGCTTATTTAATTGTGGGGCCGACTGGTCATCCTGAGTCATTTCGTTTTGAGTCCCTCACAGACCCCTGTACTTTGACCCATAGGTCTCTATTGCATGTTTGACCATGCACCTAATGATCTCAGGATACCAATGTCCACACTATTCGTTAATTCATTTCGTGGCATACAAAACATGCATGAGGTCCCATCATTCACATAATAATAGAGCACATGTCACAAACATCATCATCGATATGCCAATCATACTTTTCTCATGGACAGTTTGAAGACCATACTTTTGTAAGAATACATGAAACATTCTCATACAAACTACTGTCCTATCCTCACATGAAATAATGGAATACTTTTACATAGCATACGAGAATAATCTCACATAAAATAATGGTTTATTTCCACAGGATGCATCGAAGTATTTGCACATAAAATTTTACGTATTCTCACGATAATATCTGTATATTTTCATATGAAAAATATAAACTATTTCGCATGAAATCATGAAAATCATTTTCATTTAATCCCATTAAAAGTTCGGCACAAGGTCCCTTACCTCGAGGTTTGATCTCACTACTTCCTTCTAACCCTTAATTTAGCGGTCTCTTCCAAATAACCTGAAACCAAGAATTTTGTTACCCTCCTACTCAGCTCATCCAATACAACAATTCTAAGTGCAAAGAAAGCGTCTAACTTCTCATTTTGTTCCAATTACCTCAACTCTGACGAACAAACTAAATGTTGGTTTATTTGTTCCGAAACTACTCGGGAATCTTGATCCTGAAATTCCGTTCGTTCCTGCAATAATCTCATAAGCATATTTTCATACAATTCCGATCTGAATAACCCTATAATCCAAAATCGAAGAGGGTTCCGCGTGGCTCACCTATTCCACAAACTTGACCTCGAGCACCTCCGGATTTGCAGCGTAACGACGAACAACAGCCGCTGGTCGGACTCCGGCGTGGCTGCACTCGGCGCGAATGAAGCTCTCGGATCGTGGGTCTTCGCCGGCGCTGTGGTCACAATCGGCGGGAAAGGATCTGCGCAGCTTGAGAGAGGCTTCCGATCGGCGGTGGCTCACGCTCGAGCTCCGGTGTGCTGCAGGCGTTCGCGATCGAACGAGCGGCTTCAAGGCGTGGTTGCTGCTCGTGATCGAACGTCTCTCTCGGCGGACGTGCGTGGCTCTCGGCTGTGAAGGTTCGACGGCGGCGGCGCTTGTGGAACGTGTTCGTGGAGGTTTCGGCCGACGCGGCGGCCTCTCGTGCGGCCGGTGGATGGAAACGGCCGTGGCGGGGCTTGTGTGAGCTCTTCGGTGTTGCAGACGCTTGCGGCTGGAAGAGCTTCGGCTCGAGGACTCGCCGGCGGTGACGGCCTCTGCACGGCTTCTGGTTGGCGACGGCAGCAGCAGTACGTTGGAGTTAGGTTTTGGCTAGAGGCAAGGATCGGTGAAGAAGATGGTGAGGGCTAGGGTTTCATTTAGGTTACAATGAGAAGAGAGGGCTAGGGTTTCATTTAGGTTAAAATGAGAAGAGAGGGGCTAGGGTTTCATTTAGGTTTAAAATGAGAAGAGAGGGGCTAGGGTTTTAGGTCAAGTCTTATACACCCCTCATTTAAGCAATAATCACCAAAACGCCCTTGAAATTGTCTTTCCTTTAATTCCATAATTAATCTCATCTCAAAAGAAATAACTCACATAAGCTAAACAAAATTACGGCCTCCCTCTTGCCGAGCTTGAATAAAACACTATTCCGACTAAATACAGCGGTTAATAGAGCGAAAGGAAAAAAAAAAAAATAAAAGTAGTACCTGTGATGGTGGTCGTCACAATCTTCCCTCCTTAAGAACTTTCGTCCTCGAAAGTTCCTATTCTTGAAATAACTCTGGGTATTTAGCTCGCACTTCCTCTTCTCGCTCCCAGGTAGCTTCTTCCGGGCGGTGATTCTGCCACAACACTTTAACCAAGCTGATCTCACGGTTACGGAGGGCCTTTCGGTCTCTTGCAATAATTTGCACCGGTCGTTCGCCATAACTCAGATCTTCTGTTAACTGCAACGGTTCGAAGTCTACGACATGAGTTGGGTCTGGAATGTACTTTCTCAACATGGAGATATGAAACACGTTATGAACCGCTGCAAGGGAAGGCGGCAGTGCTAATCTGTAGGCCACTGCACCAATCCTCTCTAAAATCTCAAATGGTCCAATGAATCGCGGACTCAACTTCCCTTTTCGGCCGAACCTTAGAATTCCCTTCATTGGGGCCACCTTAAGAAATACGTGGTCCCCAACATCGAATTCTAGGTCCTTCGCCTCGTGTCGGCATAATTCTTTTGTCCGACTTGGGCGATGCGCATTCGTGCCTAATCTTTTGCATTGCCTCATTAGTGACTGTACCAGTGCGGACCAACAAGCTGGCGTTCACCAACCTCCTCCCTGAAAAGCGGGAGTTACGCAGCGTTTTCCATAGAGAGCTTCAAATGGAGCCATTAGATGGTCGATCGATAAGCTCGTTATTATAAGCAAACTCCATCAAATGCAAACGAGTGTCCCAAGCGCACAGGAAGTCTAAAGTGCAAGCTCGCAACATATCCTCTAATATCCGGTTTAATCGTCGCATCGCCCATCCGTGCGTGGATGAAAAGCATCTTGAAGTTCAGCTCGCGAACCCAACGCTCTCTGTAAACTTCTCCGAAGTTGGAGGTGAAAACGTGGATCCTCATGCAAATAATCTTGATTTGGAATCCCATGTAAACGGACTATCTCTTCCAGTAAAGCCGCGCCCACTTATCAAGTAGAATAGGTGGGTTTCACAGTATGAAATGTCTTGACTTTGTTAACTTCCGCCCACTATGACCCAAATTACTTTGTGTAACCTCGTAAAGTTCTAGGAGTCCGACTATAAAATCCATAGAGATCTCTCCCATTTCCACCGAGGTACATGCAACGGTTGCGGTAATCCTGCGGGTCTCTGCCTAGGTGCCTTTACTGTGACAAGTCAAACACTGGCGACAAACTCTGCTATGTCGCGCTTCATGTTACACCACCAAAATGATCGTTTTGAGATCTCGGTACATCTTGGTACTGCCAGGATGCATAGAAAATGGTGAGTTATGAGCTTCGCTCAAGATTTCGCCGGTTTGTCGTCACTTTGGCACACATAATCGACCTTGAAATAGTAATCCTCCAAATGCGTGGATAGGGCAAACTCGCCAACTCGCTTTGTAATTTACTGCGATGCGCTTTTCTACTAAGCGAGGTCCACCACGAGTCTCTATGATACGTTGTCTCAAGGTCGGTTGTCATCATTAATCGGGCTAATTGAGCCGTGGTCTTTCCTACTAGTCTCGCAATTTCAGCTCGAGCAAACTCGCACTGTAACTGCTGCTGCATCGTAACTCGCGCAGAGGTATGCATCAAGCTTCACTTTGAGGGCATCGGCCACTACATTAGCCTTACAGGGATGGTATTGTATGTCGATATCATAATCTTTCACTAATTCCAACCATCTCATGACGCGCTCATGTTCAATTCTTACGGGTGAGCAGATACTTTTGACTTTTATGATCTGTAAAAATCGAATTTTCTCACCATATAGGTAGTGTCTCGGATCTTTAATGCAAAGACCACTGCTTTGCTAGTTCGGTCATGAGTCGGATAGTTCCTCTTGTGCGTCTTCAATTGTCGGGATGCATAAGCTATTACTTTACCGTCTTTGCATTAGTACAGTGACCAACCCTTTCTTAGCATCATCTTTGTAAACTACAAAGCTCCTGTTCCCGGGAGGCTGTAAGAATCGGGGTGACACTAATCTGTGCTTGAGTTCCGGAAACTCGCCTCACAAGCATCATCCCAAACAAATGAGTTTCCCTTACGCGCACGGTGTGTCATAGGCATGGCTATCTTGGCAAAATCTCGCACGAAGCGTCTATAGTATCCTGCGCAAGACCCGTAAAAACTACGTACCTCCGTAGCGGTGGTGGGCGAGGCCAACGTGTGACGGCCTCCACTTTATTTGGATCAACAGAGACTCGACCGGACACCACATGCCCTAGGAAAGATACTGCATCGAGCTGAATTCACACTTGAGAATTTTGCATACAACTTATTCTCTCTCAGTGTGAGTAAAACTTTCCTCAGGTGCATTTCATGCTCTTCATCACACCTGGAGTATATCAGTATATCGTCGATGAACACAATCACGAACGTATCAAGGAACTCTTTGAATAAACGGTTCATCAAATCCATGAATGCGGCAGGAGCATTGGTCAGACCAAACGGCATCACCGTGAACTCGTAATGCCCATAATGTGATCTGAATGCTGTTTTAGGGATATCCCCTTCACTGATCCTCAACTGATGGTAGCGATCTCGGATCAATCTTAGAGAACATCACATTTGCTCTTGCAACCGATCGAACAAATCATCTATTGCGGGAGAGGGTATTTATTCTTGATCGTAACTTTATTCAACTCCCTGTAATCTATACACAGGCGCATGGATCCGTCTTTCTTTTTCACGAATAATACAGGTGCTCCCCAGGGCGATACGCTAGGGCGTATAAACCCTTTGTCTAGCAAGTCTTGTAACTGTACTTTTAGTTCTTTCAACTCTGTCGGCGCCATTCTGTACGGGGCCTTGGATATCGGGGTCGTGCCCAATTCCAATCCGATGTTAAAGTCTACCTCCCTGACTGGAGGTATTCCGGGGAGGTCCTCGGAAAGACGCGTCGTGTAAACTCATTCACCATCGTGCATGCGATGTCTTTGTGATCTCGTGCACCTTGCATCTAGTACGCAAGCTAAGACGCCCCAAGCTCCCCGATGTAATAACTACGGCCTTAGAGGCGTGATTACCTTAGGCCTACTTTCTCGCTATCGCGCCTCTGAACTCAGAGCGGGTTGGTCGGGAGGAGTGAACACTACCTCCTTCCTGAAACAATCAATACAAGCATGGTTCTGCGCTAACCAGTCCATGCCCAATATTACATCAAAGTCAAGCATGTCTAAAACTACTAGATTCACTGCTAACTCATGGTCTGCGATGGTCACACTACCATCCTTGACTTTCATATTGGCTAACAAATTTATCCCCGCGAGGAGTGGAGCAGACAGGCATATCAGAATCGTTCTAGTTCTAACTCCGCTTGACTTACAAAGGATGCGAGAAATAAAAGAGTGTGTAGAACAGAATCAAATAATACAAAGGCAAGGTGCCCAAGTAATGGAAGTGTACACTGTAACCACCGAGTCGAGCCATAGATATCTCTCTCTTGGTGCTTGCATAAGCTCTCCTCGATGTATGACCGGCTTCACAAAGCCAGCCCACTATTTATAACCCGAGGTGGCTAGTCTTGGCTTGACTCGGGCAACTATTAGCTCTGTGCCCTTCTTTTCCGCACAAAAACACACACTCGGACCAAGGCCAAACACTTACCCAGTCTTTGCTTACCACATTCATTTTGCTGCGTGGCCTATCTCATTGCTATTTCCGATCTGTTGACTTGTGGTTTCGACTAACTCGCATGCGAAAATGCCCTCGGTCTATGCGATGTATCTTTGGGGACGCTGTGAGTTAGAATTTGCATTTGGTCCCACTTCCTCTTATGATTTGCTATAAATTTCGCCCCAGGTTAATTCACTACTACTGGCATGCGATGCGGCTCGCACCCAAATCAATTCGCCACTCTCACTGCGAGGCGTAATCGGGAGGTGCTAATGCTTGGATAAAGCCTCGAACGCGTTCTCATCCACCCCATAATGAAGCGCTCGAGTCTTCTTTGCCTCTGTATCTACCGGCTCGGGGCAAAGCGGGACAAACGGGTAAATTCCCTCTCATACACCTCCACGCCCTCCGGCTCGCACATTTGTGAAGTGCACTCGCCGCTTCGTGAACGAGTGCAGCGAGGATAGAATTTCCGCGAATGCTTCCTTGAGCAGATTCGTGTAATCGTTTCTCATTGGCGACAATGGTTCCCTGGCGGACTCCCACCATAAATACGCGTCATCCTCGGCAAAGATAAAGGTAGCACAGGACACCTCTCGGTCCTCGGGGCGGTTCATCATCGAAGATGGTCTCAATGGAGGACGACCACAACTCGCCACGGTGGGGTCACTGGAAGACCCATTGAAGGATCTAGGATCATACTTCACGAAGTCCTTCGGTAACGAGACTCCAGAGTTGCATCGTTTCGCCCCTGATTTGCTTGGGCGGTGGGTGGCTATCAGAGCTCGCACGGACTCTGCATAGCCTCCACCATCATAGTCATAACATTGGCGTTCCCTTGATCTGCCACCGGGGCAACTGCAGGTACATTCTCCTGGCGGCCAGGCTGATCCTGGGGGAGGTCTCGAACGGGTGGAGCGACCTCTTCCCGATCTAGGGGTAATTAGGTTGGGCGTTAACGTTTTCCCTTGCCCTCCGGCCCCTACCACGTCCCCTACCTCTCCCTCGACCTCTAGGTGGCATTTTGTCAATACTACAATATAGAGAGTTTCTAACTCAGTTTCTTTACTTTCTAATCATAAGATAGGATCACCCCTTGGGGCCTTTAATATTATGTATATGCATAAACAGTATCATATCATAATCATATACTTAATTATTAAAATATCGAACGCACAGCGGTGGTCGGAAAGCGTTGTTAAACCATGGGAACTACTCGTGCTTACTCAGTAAGCAAGTCTCTGAGTAACCCTTAAACCTAGGGCTCGATACCAATCTATGTGACCCTACTTTTCAATGACCAACTCCTAGGGACATTACTACACATGCATGCATTTATAGGCCGAGAGATAAAAGAACTTAAAAGAAATTTCCAATTAACATAAATAGTTCCAGGGATCCCAAAAACAAAACATTAAAATCAGTTAAAAACATCGATTTAGCTTGGCCTATTAAAAACGTAAATAAATTTAACTCCAAATAAAAACATAGAGACAACAACAGTTTGAAACAAGAATATGCGGAAATCATCTTTGGTTCCCATGGTCTTAGTAACGCTCCTCCGTCACACGCCCTGCACGTCCTTTCCTTTACCTGGAAAACATTTTTAAAAGAAAGGGTGAGTATTGCAAAACAATACCCAGTAAGTAACCTCGCTACCGAGGTTTGGGATATGCATACACATACAATCATGATCTTTAAACTCATTCGTAACATACATATACGGGACCTAAAACCTTCTAGTATTGTCAGGTCTTTAATCCATGACTGCTTATTTAGTTGTCAGGTCTTTAATCCATGATTTGCTTATTTAATTGTCAGTCTTTAATCCATGATCGCTTATTTAATTGTGGGGCCGGCCGATTGGTCATCCCGAGTCATTTCGTTTTGAGTCCCTCACAGACCCCTGTACTTTGACCCATAGGTCTCTATTGCATGTTTGACCATGCACCTAATGATCTCAGGATACCAATGTCCACACTATTCGTTAATTCATTTCGTGGCATACAAAACATGCATGAGGTCCCATCATTCACATAATAATAGAGCACATGTCACAAACATCATCATCGATATGCCAATCATACTTTTCTCATGGACAGTTTGAAGACCATACTTTTGTAAGAATACATGAAACATTCTCATACAAACTACTGTCCTATCCTCACATGAAATAATGGAATACTTTTACATAGCATACGAGAATAATCTCACATAAAATAATGGTTTATTTCCACAGGATGCATCGAAGTATTTGCACATAAAATTTTACGTATTCTCACGATAATATCTGTATATTTTCATATGAAAAATATAAACTATTTCGCATGAAATCATGAAAATCATTTTCATTTAATCCCATTAAAAGTTCGGCACAAGGTCCCTTACCTCGAGGTTTGATCTCACTACTTCCTTCTAACCCTTAATTTAGCGGTCTCTTCCAAATAACCTGAAACCAAGAATTTTGTTACCCTCCAACTCAGCTCATCCAATACAACAATTCTAAGTACCGAAAGCGTCTAACTTCTCATTTTGTTCCAATTACCTCAACTCTGACGAACAAACTAAATGTTGGTTTATTTGTTCCGAAACTACTCGGGAATCTTGATCCTGAAATTCCGTTCGTTCCTGCAATAATCTCATAAGCATATTTTCATACAATTCCGATCTGAATAACCCTATAATCCAAAATCGAAGAGGGTTCCGCGTGGCTCACCTATTCCACAAACTTGACCTCGAGCACCTCCGGATTTGCAGCGTAACGACGAACAACAGCCGCTGGTCGGACTCCGGCGTGGCTGCACTCGGCGCGAATGAAGCTCTCGGATCGTGGGTCTTCGCCGGCGCTGTGGTCACAATCGGCCGGGAAGGGATCTGCAGCTTGGAGAGAGGCTTCCGATCGGCGGTGGCTCACGCTCGAGCTCCGGTTTGCTGCAGGCGTTCGCGATCGAACGAGCGGCTTCAAGGCGTGGTTGCTGCTCGTGATCGAACGTCTCTCTCGGCGGACGTGCGTGGCTCTCGGCTGTGAAGGTTCGACGGCGGCGGCGCTTGTGGAACGTGTTCGTGGAGGTTCTCGGCTGTACGTGCGGCCTCTCGTGCGAACCGGTGGATGGAAACGGCCGTGGCGGGGCTTGTGTGAGCTCTTCGGTGTTGCAGACGCTTGCGGCTGGAAGAGCTTCGGCTCGAGGACTCGCCGGCGGTGGACGGCGCCTGCCGCACGGCTTACGGTTGGCGACGGCAGCAGCGAGACGTTGGAGTTAGGTTTTCGCCTAGGCAAGGATCGGTGAAGAAGATGGTGAGGGGCTAGGGTTTCATTTAGGTTACAATGAGAAGAGAGGGCTAGGGTTTCATTTAGGTTAAAATGAGAAGAGAGGGGCTAGGGTTTCATTTAGGTTTAAAATGAGAAGAGAGGGGCTAGGGTTTTAGGTCAAGTCTTATACACCCCTCATTTAAGCAATAATCACCAAAACGCCCTTGAAATTGTCTTTCCTTTAATTCCATAATTAATCTCATCTCAAAAGAAATAACTCACATAAGCTAAACAAAATTACGGCCTCCCTCTTGCCGAGCTTGAATAAAACACTATTCCGACTAAATACAGCGGTTAATAGAGCGAAAGGAAAAAAAAAATTAATAAAAGTAGTACCTGTGATGGTGGTCGTCACAGTCATGGGAATAGAAGTCATGTCTTTCGTATCTTGTAAAATTGTCATGTTTTATCTTTATGATTTTTCTTTGCTGAGAATTACTGATTTGAAGGTTATAGTTGTTTTGAAAACCGATGTCGAACTTGAGTTACATCTATCTTAAATGCTTTGGATTTGATGGGATCCAAAATCAAGATGATTTTAAATGTTTAAATAAATTTTACTTCTTTATGTTAGTTATGACCTCAAATGCATGCATGAGAAGTAATGGCCCTAGGAAAAGGTGTCCTAGTGTTAGGGTCGTTACATTTTGCAACTGCAATCAGAT
Source organism: Trichosanthes cucumerina (assembly GCA_036507285.1). NCBI lineage: Eukaryota > Viridiplantae > Streptophyta > Magnoliopsida > Cucurbitales > Cucurbitaceae > Trichosanthes > Trichosanthes cucumerina. The sequence continues at coordinate 21,036,157 of CM071839.1, read as the reverse complement.
GAAGAAGTTGACTTTGAAGAAGAAGATGATTTAGAAGAAGGCCAGTGAGAAGAATCAACATATGCTAGCCCTCTAAGGACTTCAGAAGACAAGATGGCACCAATTCAACCATCTATAATGGATTCTCTTGAACTAGAGCTCAAACCATTGTCGTCCCACTTGAAATATATCTTTCCTGAAAAAGATAAGACCCTACCTGTGATTATTTCAGCCACACTTACTTATCAAGATGAATCCTTTTTGTTTTAGGTACTATCAAGGCATAAGCGAGCAATTGAGTGGACAATTGCAGGTATCCAAGGAATCAACCTGTCGTTTTGCATGTACAAAATAAACTTAGAAGAAGGAACAAAGAATTCAATGGGGATGTAGAGAAAGTTGAACCCTATGATGAAAGTGGTAATGCATAAAGAAATCATCAACTGGATTGATGTAGGTGTGATTTATCTAATAAGAGATAGCAGATGGGCGAGTTCGGTTCAGTGTGTTGCTAAGAAAGAAGGAATGATAGTAGTAACCCAATGAGAAAAATGAACTACTTCCAACTCAAATAGTTACAAGGTGGAGAGTTTGCATGGACTACAAACGATTGAATAAGGCAACCAAAAATGATTAATTTTCCCTAATATTTATCGATCAAATTCTTGATCAACTTGCAGGAAATCGGTACTATTGTTTTCTAGATGGGTACTCAGGTTATAACTAGATAACAATTGCGCCAGAAGATTAGGACAAAACAGTTGCACCAAAAGATTACGTTTACATGTCCTTATGGAACGTTTGCTTTCAGGAGGATGACATTCGAATTATGTGATGTACATGTAACTTTTCAAAGGTGCATGATATCGATCTTTTAAGATATAGTAGAGTGGATAGTAGAGATTTTCATGGATGACTACTCCTTCTTTGGAGAAACATATTGTTGTTGCCTAGAAAATCTTGAACAAGTCATACAAAGATGTGAGGAAACAAATTTAGTGCTCAATGGGAGAAGCTCCAAAAGTCTAGAGAAGTTAGTAAGGTAGAATCTCCCACTCAGGAGTCTATTTATTCTGTCTCTACTGAGGATGAGCAGCTTGGGGAAGTAAGTGAAGAAGAATCTCCCTTCCAAAAATTAATGAAACAAGTTATGGAGTTTAATGAGTGGCGTGAGAATAAAGAGAAACTCCATAGGTTAAGGGAGGTTAGTGAAGGACGATCCACTTCCTTAGAATGTTCAGTGAGTCACTTGATCACTGACCCACTGATAGACTTTCACGATACTAATCTTTCACATTATATTGAGTTTAGGTTGTTGAGAAAGTGTGTTTTAGATTTAGGACAACTAGAGCTTTTTAGCATGCACCAGGAATGAGTCAGTGAGGATGAGAGTGGAGACGAGCCTTGTAGTGTTCAGTTAGTTTAGGAGGTAGAGTTTGAGGATCATAGGCCTCTGTCTATTTTATCTCTTGACTCTTCTCTTATTTGTGAGTGTTATTCTTTTTTTTCTCATGAGTCTTTTTGGTTTATCTGAGTCAATTTATTTTGATCGTTATCCTCTTATGCTTTTGTTAATTAAAGAATCTAAAAAATATTTATGCTTCAGGCACTCATGTAAAGCTAGTATTCTTGCTAGCTTTGGTTTATTATGTAGATTCAAGGAAGAGAGGCATGAAGAAATTGGAGGATTTCTACGTACCTTGAAAGTCAACACGTATACTACATCGAGCTAACGACTCTGGGAGGAAACCCAAGGGTTATTTTAGTTTTTAGTTTTAGTTGCTTTTGTTTCTATTGTTAGTTGAATAAATAGCCCTTGCCTGTTTTGCAGCTTCCCTTGAGTGTTAGTAATCAATATGCTCTTTAGGAGGTCTCTTTGACTCAGGGCAGTATCATTCTCTCTTCCATCTTTATTAATTGTCCTTAAGCATGCTAATTAGGTTGGATAGTTTATACATTGGGGACAATGTATGCTTTAAGTGTGGGAGGGTATGTTCTGTTCATAATCTGAATTTTGGGCTTATTTTGAAAAACTTTTGTTGATGAGATTTTGTATTGTAGGGTTGTTTTAGGATGTTGCATGTCTTGGTGATTATGTAGTTTGATGATGAGTATTCTTTAAGTGAACTATTTTTGCATACTCTCATGGAATTTGAAGCATGTTGGAATTGAGCTAATTTAAAATATTTGCTTTGAATTCTTTGCAAATGTTGAGCATGGGACCTAATTTTGATTAGTTGAACTTTTAGGCGATGTTTATGTTTTCTAGAAGTTTGTTGTCACTCCGATAAGCTTAAGGCTTAGTTGTAAGTGTTCTTGCTTGAGAGTATGTATTGCTAAGCTTAGGAGAAAAGAAAAGAAAAATATGTTATGCCTTTGAAAAAGAAAGAAATGTTTGAAAAAGAAGAATGAGTTGAAAAAGAAAAGAAAAACACTTTGCGTGTATTTATGTGTTTGGGGATAAAAAGAGCTACCTCTACCGTGATCGATTAGGTCATCCATTAAGCGAGTGCTCTGGATAAGGGTCCCTACGGTAAATGTGTGAAAGCTAGTGCCCCTAATTGTGGTAAAAAGCAAGTGTGGGGGAGTACTACCCCGAGTGAAAGGCATTTAGCTTTTTAATGCCTGCTTGATAGTAAGAGAGATAAGAAGTAGGTCTTTCGAGCCAATGTAGGGGGAAGATGAATAAATGAGAGCATAAAGTAATTTTAATTTTGTAAATGAGTCATTTTTTAGGCTTTGCACACATTCACGTGAAGAATTTAGAGCTTCTTTTAAATTGCTCTTGAATTAAGCATGAGTGAATTCCATTGTTCCTATTTCCTCATCCACTTTTTAAATGCTTTGAGAATGGAGTCACTTTTGCATGGATCTTCCTAGAACATTTATCTTTCTAATAGAGTTTTGTTTTGCTTTGCTTGGGACGAGCAAAGGTTTAAGTGTGGGGTATTTGATAACATGCAAATATGCTATCTTATTTCCTATGTTTTAGCCAGTTTTATGATATAAATGTATGCTTTTATACCAATTTTATCTTAATTTTGTAGAAATCGAGCTTAAGGAGCAAAATCAAGTGTTCGAGAGTAATTTGGTGGAGTTTGGAGCCTTTTTAAGCTTAATTGAAGATTCAAGCAAAATAAAGATGTAATTTCATAAGGAACATCCCGAGATATTCTATATTGAATCACGGTCCCAACGCATCAAATCAGAGGTCATTCAGACATTCGAGCGAAGAGATATAGCAAAAACGAGCAATGTCTACAGGGTAGTGTTGCAACGCTATAAGTGGCGTTGCAAGACTAGGAACAACGTTGCAATGCTACCGCGATAATAACAGTATAAAAACCTCATTTTTTCTATGGAAAGGGAGAGACCACTTAGGGTTTTAGGCCAATTTTTTGTTGGGATACGTGCCCTTAAACTTGTATAATTTTAGTCAAATGAATAAAGAGTTATTTGATTTGATAAAATTATCTTCTCGCCTTATAAATCCAATAAACTAAGCTCCAAGGTTATAATGAATCTTGAATATCAGTGTAGTAGACACTATTTGGATTGTGTTCAAGAGTATAACCTAAATGGTCTCTGGTATAAGAATGAGGTTGGAAACCTTATTCTGGTAACACCATGGATGCGACCCACTTTGTAATTAGTACAAACGAGGTAATCCAACTCATTCATGTGGATGACATGCGAGTGGGGGCATTCTGTATGAAAGTTCATACAATACCGGACTGCGGGATTTCCATCTTATTTCCCTATAAATAGTTGCATAAGATGCAACTTTAAAAAAAGACAATTACATACAACCCAAGAGTTCTCTCTTTTTGTATTGGAAAGAGTTCCAAACACATTTCTCAAAGATCACCACATCTCATCCTAAAAGGAACTCACCTTCTTCCCTTACCTAGAGAACAACGAAGAAGATCTAGTGACGGATCTTCACACGGTTCGGGTTCGCGTTGCTAAGATCGTGATCATTGGAGAAGAAGTACGTGAAGAAAGTGTTCTTCAAAGATATGTTTCTGTGATGTCCTAATTAGATAAGTATGCTTAATCGTAGTTATTTAGTTCTTGTTTTAGATCTATGTAACAAAATCACGAACACACAATTGACAATCGCTTCCGCTGCGGGATTCGATCCCTTCAATTGGTATCAGAGCGCTAATTGTGTTCTTGATTTTGTTCTGGATTTATCAAAAACAAAGGTGAGATTTACTGATTTCATGAGATGAATGTTCGGTTTGCAAATTAGATGTTTTCATTTTTTGGCACCATAGATTTACATAATTTTTTGTTGAATTATTCAATGTAAAAGGCCTATTGTTTTGGCCATTTTATTTTGTAAATCGAGTCTGTAAGTCCGTGTCAATCGAGGAAAAGTGGTTGCTGGGAAAAATGGAGCATAAACGAGCAAAATAGATGAATATGCAGTGTTGTACTGTGAATGGCGCTGCAACGTCACTGCTGCATGGTGGGTGTTGTTGAAGCTGAGGCGCGCCCCAACGGTCAGAAACAGACAAAAGAGAGTGTTGCAACGCTGGTATCAGCGTTGCAACGCCGTAGGCGTTTCATGAAGGCACCAACAGACAAAAATGTTATTTTTAATTATATATATTAAATATAAAAACGTTTTATGTTTAATTTTATTTAATATTATTGATTTTAATTAATATAATTAGATTATATTAATTAAAATTAATTTTAGGGTGCTAAAAATGGTCTAATTTGCTATTTAATTTATGCAATTGTTGTATAATTATTCTCATACATAATGTATGCTTTTATTTAGATATTTCACCTTAGAATAAGCATTTCCATGCATCATTTATAATATAAAGTGTTATATTATATAGTTTGCATCTATAATTAATATAAGGTGTTATATTAATTTTTGGACAACACAGACATGCATATTTTTCATGAGATGAATGTGTTGTGTATGTTTTATTATTCATGTGATGAATGATCAAACACAATAACATAGAATTGCATGTCACCTAAAGTTAAAAGTCATTAGTTTTAAAATGTTTAGAACATGATATTAATAGACCTTAGGTTATCTAGTTCTAATTGGATTAGAATTAGGAACCATGTAATTTATAAACAATGATTAAAAGAGGAACTCTGTCTAAGGAAGGTTCTATCTAGGTTGGGGTATTTAAGTTGATGGAAACAGAACACCCCTACCTGGGAACTGACCTGGGAGTGAATTTTAATCAGATGGTTTATAAATTATAGTAGCGTCAGCAGGTTTATTAAGGGGTTAATAAACAAGAAATCCTAGGTTTAATATAAAAATTATATTAGCAAACTTAGGATAAAATCAATATAAGCTTTATATTAATTATCAGTATAAGAGTTATATTGATAAGTTTAGGTAAAACCATTAGTCGGGTTTAACCTAAGTCAATTTCCTATAGAGTTAAAGTATCTAGTGAGAGGAAAAATGTATATGATACATATAATTCCACCTACATCTCTCCGGGGAAGTTCACACTGTGAGACTCATGCTTGGCCTCGTGGCGCAAACGGGAACGTCCCCCTTCGGATGGTGTTTGTATGAGTCAATAGCAAGGTGAATGCAGAGGGTACTTATAGTGAGTGGGATCAGGTTTAGTGAAAACAAAAACCTATGGTCTCTTCTGTCGGTTCACACCGTGAGATCACTATGGTCAGCCTGGTAGTTTAGCATGGACCAAACAATCCCTTCGGAGGGCTTGATCATAGGGGATCGAACACAGTGGACGCCCGAAAGGGATAAAGATTTCCTTAGTCTATTTTTCAACCTACTCCCTCCTTCGATGGATTTTGTTGGATGGGGACTCTGGGATCTAAAGACATAGACACTCATAAGGTACATAAGAAGTGTATGTATCTTGACCAAATAATGGTAACTAAAGCCTACAGGAATGAGAGTTATTCTGGCATTAGGTTTTGATCAAGAATGTCTTGATCCAGAAGAGGAGTGTTTTTTATTACCCTTCGTGTCATACACTCTAAACTTTTGGAGTATAATTGAAAATTATTAATGACCTAGGAATCATTAGATAATTAGCTAAAATATGATTGGATTAGATAGTTTTTTAGCAAGAAACTTATACAAACTTTTTTGTAAATTTCAGCAAAATGTCTACCTCTATTATTTCCTTACTAGGTGCGAAAAAATTAACCGGAGAGAACATAATGACTTGGAAAAATAAACTTAACACTATCTTGGTAGCACATGATCTTAAGTTCGTTATCAATGAGGAGTGTCCTCAATTCCCTGCTCAAAATGCACCTCAATCTGTTAAGGATGCGTATGAGCATTGGATCAATGCTAATGAGAAGGCAAAAGCCTACATCCTAGCTAGCATATCTGATGTTTTAGCCAGGTGGCTGGAGGGCAAAGTCTCAGCCCGTAAGATCATGAATTTTATGCTAAATTTGTCTAGACAACCGTCCAAACAAATTCGACATGAACCCCTGAAGTACGTTTACAATGCGCACATGGAGGAGGGAACGTAAGTAAAAGAACATGTTCTCAATCTGATGGCTCACTTCAACATAGCGGAAATGAACGGGGCGGTCATAGACGAGAAAAGTCAGGTATCGTTCATCCTAGAATCTATTCCGAATAGTTTTCTGCAATTTCGCAGCGATGCAGCGATGAACAACATAGAGTACGAACTCACTTCTCTTCTAAATGAGCTACAGACTTACCAGTCCCTTATGGATGATAAAGGACAAGAGAATGGAGAGGCAAATCTGTTTGCCCATTCCAAAAGTTTTCAGAAGGGTTCACCCTCTGGAACTTAGTACTGTAGTTATTCTTCTGAACTTAAGAAGATACAGAAGAAAAAGAAAAGGAGTAAATAAAGAGCAATTGTCTGGCAAGAAAATGTTGTTATTTGATAACATGTATGTGGTTTAAGGGTTTATTAGAAACCTTATTTTATTTCTTGTCTTAGCAAACAATGTACTTAAATTTCTTTTCAAATAAATAAAGTTTTTATTTTTTTAGAAAAGTATTGAACTATGTGTTGCTCTTCTTGAGAATTATTTGCAAAGGTTTAATTCGGTTAAAATAGTTTTAAACACTGAATTATTCAAAATAGCAAATAAACGAACTGATAAGAAACATAAAATTTCTCCTAAAGAAAATGTTCATCTTTGGCATCTTAGACTTGGTCACATTAACCTCAATAGGATTGAGAGATTGGTAAAGAGTGGACTTCTAAATGAGTTAGAAGAAAATACTTTACTTGTATGTGAATCCTGTCTAGAAGGCAAAATAACTAAAAGACCTTTTAGTAGAAAAGGTTATAGAGCCAAAGAACCTCTTGAGCTTATACATTCAGACCTTTGTGGTCCGATGAATGTTAAAGCCAGAGGAGGTTATGAGTATTTCATCTCTTTTATAGATGATTATTCAAGATTCGGGCATATTTACCTAATTCATCATAAGTCTGAAGCACTTGAAAAGTTCAAGGAATTCAAGGCTGAAGTTGAGAATCAATTAGGTAAAACAATTAAAACACTTTGATCAAATCGAGGTGGAGAGTACATGGATTTAAAATTCCAGAGCTATATGATAGAACATGGAATTGCATCCCAACTCTAAGCACCCGGTATGTCTCAGCAGAATGGTGTATCGGAAAGGAGAAATAGAACCTTGTTGGGAATGGTTCGATCAACGATGAGTTATGCTCATCTCCCTGATTCTTTTTGGTGTTATGCAGCAGAGACTGTAGTATACATTTTGAACAATGTGCCATCAAAGAGTGTTTTTGAAACACCTTTTGAACTCTGGAAAGGACGTAAAGGTAGTTTATGTCATTTTAAAATTTGGGGATGTCTAACACATGTGCTTGTTACAAACCCAAAGAAATTGGATTCACGCACTACAAGAACTTTTAGATTTCCCGAAGAAAGTTTTTCCGGCGTAACGATTTTTCTCGGGAATAGTGTGTTTTTCCCGACGAAACAGGCAAGCGTTGGAAAATTTGTGTACTTTTCCCGACGCTTGCAAATGTCGTCGGAAAAAGTTAGTTAGGTCGACGAAATATCTTGCATCGAGAGATATTTGTGCTACTGTAGCTTGCAAAAGGCTATACCAACATTTTTTTTTACCTATGTCAACGCTTTATTGCGTCGCGAAAACTAAATTAAGTGAAACGTGCGTTTCACTTATCCCGACGCTTTTTGTACCTTTGCCAACGCTCTAAATGCGTCGGGAAAAGTCTCAAAAAATAAAAACCCTAACCCTCTCTTCTTCTTCTTCTCTTCTTTTAATTCCCTCTTCATTTTCTCTCCATCGTTTTCATCTAAAGTTTCATTTTCTTCCCCATCTCTTATTCTTCTTGTCTATTTTCTTTCATATTCTTTCACTCATGCCCTTTCTCTTCTGTTTTTGGTATTTTTTTTGTAGGTTTCGACGACATGAGGCCATGGTCAGATTTTGGGCATTTTTAGAGGAGAAAATTTTGGGGGTTTTGCTACCTTATACCATTTTTCATGTTTAGTTCTGTATTTTAGGCACATAGACTTCTTACATTGTGTTTTTGTTAACTTATTTTACATTTAAACTTAGTTATTGAGCCCTTTGAAGTTAAAATATCATATTTTGAGTGTATTATGTGTTCAAAGTATAATTTGGAGAATATTTGTGTGAACTGGAGGCTATATATGTTATTGATGTTCGGTTTGAAGCTTAGTGTGTTATTAAAGTATGATTAAATTGTGATTTGTAGGTTATTTATGTGATTAAAGTTTGATTTGGAGTTTATTGTATGACTACGGCTGTGATTTTGAGCCTATATTTGCGTGATTAAATTGTGACATTGAGAGCACGTGTGATTAGTTTGGTTTTGAGTTTATTGTGTGTGATTAAAGTTTGATTCTAAGCCTATTCTTTAATTTGATTTGTAGGCAATTTTGTGTTTTTATCCTATTGAGTCTATTGTACATTAAAATGTAAGTGTTACTTTTTAGCTTAATTTAAGGTTATATATTGAATTAGGGTGTTATATTTTGAGCTTAATGAAGATTATATTGTAATTTTGTACTTGGAACTAGGTTAGTGCACAAAATACTAGACTAAAAGGTACATTTCCTTAATATGTCCTTGGAGGGTTAGAACGATATTTATTGAAAATTAAGTATTTTTGGATGTTTGATGGTTAGTTTTGAAGGAAATAAGCATCTCAACGCAGCGGAAGACGATCGAATTATCGTGGTGATGTTGTGCAACTTAATTAAGTTAAAGTTAACTATTACATAGTTATAGGTTAAACATGCTTTCTAAGAAACAAATCAGGAAGATCAAGGTGGTACTTACTTGTTGAAGACTTTCTTCAAGATTCCTTTCTCCGTTCACGAACTCTTCGTGCTTTCCTCGATCTCAATGATCTCGTACTCTTCTCACGAACACCGACCGAACACCACCACTTGGTTTCTCGGTTGTTCTTCTTTAGGAAAAAGGAGGATTGTTGGATTCTTCTTTGGTTTTGGGAGGAGAAATCTTAATAGAGTTTGAGAGAGAAGAAAGAGCTTCTTTTGGTGAGAATTCCAAAATTGAGCTTAAGCCTTTTGAACCCTTCTTGCAAAGGGGTTTATATAATGGCGATAGGTGGAGTTGAAATCTCCACATATTTACCATTTTACCACAACTATAGGTTATGCAAATCATATTTGCATAACCACATATTATAAGATATCTCATATCTCATTTTTACAAATCACATTTGCATTATTGTGGATTTTTAAATTGAACCACATCCAATTTAATTTCTCCAAATTAGTCCTAATTCAACAATTAGGCTAACCTATAGTTTATTATGAATCTCATTCACATTAAACTATATATTATATCATTCATATCTCATATAAATGACATAAATACCCTTTAGTGAACTTGAACACTTCAATTCACACCAAAATAGTAAACCTTCTTTTAATCCAGTTTGAGCCAACCGAGGGATCTTATGGACCTATAGTGACGAGCTCGAATGATCCGAGATTCACCTGTCAAACTCTTTGACCCGGTTAATCAACATTCATTAGCTACGGTAACACTTTACTAAAGTCCGTAGCTGCACTTCCGTCAGTGTAAGACATTATGTGTCCATTGGTATAACCAATGCCCATGCGTCGACTCTTCACAGATTGTTCGTAGACACTGCTGGGTAAAATTATCGTTTTACCCCTGTATCTACTTCTTTCTCCTTAAGTCCCCACTGCTCCTCTAATGAACAACAACGTTGTAATGGTCCAACCATACAAAACAACCCTCTCGTGCCAGTGAGAGGGTGGGCGCCCGTTGTCCAAGCCCTGGAGACAGCACTTAAGGGAACAACCCCTCTAGTTTCCCCAAAGGCGGGAATGAGTGAATTTTATCTCGCGTAGTTAAGTTCCCAGCTCCCTACTTGGTCCTGTCCCTGAGAAGATAGGCATATTGGGCGAGTAACTGTGACCACCCTCACCCGTACAAGTCAAAGGACAGACCCCCGCAAACAGGAGTCTGTAACACGCTCAGGATTCAGGTCGAGTCACTAATGGTCATCTACGAAGTTATTAGTCCATATTGTTAACGGTGTTACATCAGTAGGTCTAATAATTCACGGTCCGGTCTTGTACAATCTCATTGTACAGTATGCCCCCACTCGCATGTCAACCACATGAACGAGTCAGATTACCTCGTTTGTATCTAAATACAAAGCGGGTCGCATCCACAGCGTATCTAGGATTAGATCTCCAACCCCATCCATATACTGTAGACCATTCGGGTCATTTACTCGAACGTGATTCTCTCTGTGTGTCCACTACACACCGTTCAAGTTCTAGCTCTCTCATGTATTCAATGACCCTGGAGCTTAGTTTATTGGACAAAGTTTGTAATAAATGCGAGACACAAAATGATGAAATAAATAACCTTTATTAATTTCAAATGTACATTTACAAACTAAACGAGATTAGGACAAACATCCCAACAAGTTTAAGACAATTGAGAGAAGTTAGATACTTTTTGAAAAAGTCTAGAGTGAGTTTTGGATGAGTTAATCATCTAAAATTTGCACCTTAGACAGTTTGTAGTGAATTAGACACTAAACTTGCATTAAATTCGATTTATAATTAGAAATAGTTTCGATTTTTTATTTTTAACTTCATTGATAAAATCTTTCTTTATAATTTTCTATTTATAATGAGTGATGGTTTGCCCATTTTTTTGAAATGGATGTATTTTGATCGTACAATGTCAAGCAAACAAGAGAGCTTTTTCTAACTAGGTATGGATGATTTCTTTAATATTATAGAATCATTATTAAACTTATTGTCTTTTATATGTTTGGTTGTATGTTATATTGTTTTTTACATTTAATTACTAGTTTATATGGCTATTTAGAAGTTATTTTACCTATGATTGAGTTTAGAAATTGGTTTGGGTGAATTAAGGTACTTTAGTGTTAAAGTTTCTACTTGAATATATGACTATCCTGAAGTTATGGTAGTCATTCAAATAATGAGTTAGTTTTGATGAATTAGACACATTTTTTTAAGGGTTCGAAATTTGATAAGTTAGTGAGATTTTAAGAATAGATATGTTAGACACATTTTTATGGTTAGTTTGGGTGAGTTAGTGGGATATGTGTGATGTGTGTTTAAGTGAGTTTGTGATATTTGAAGTAAGAGTTTCAATGAGTTGAGAATGTTTGTTGGTTTTTAAAGTATGCTTAGGCACATTTAAGACACTTTTTTAGTATTGGGAGAAGGGGAGATTGTGTACTTGTTCATTTTAGGTATTTTCTAGTTTTCTTTAAGAGTCAAAATGACACTTTTAGACTCTTTTCCAACCACTTTTTGACAACTTTGTAGGTTTCGAGGAGCATAACAGACTCTTTTAGGTCATTTTGAGTTAGTTTTTTTTTTGTCTCACAGTACGCTCAGTACCTTTAAGATACTTTTGTAGCATCAGAGAGTGGGGTGTGTGCTTTAGGATCACTTAGGCACTTTAATTTCTAGATATTTTTTAGAGTCAAAATTAAGCTTTTGGTGACTTTGTAGGTTTCCATGGGTAGAGTAAACACTTTTAGGACATTTTAAGTTAGTTTTTAGCCTCAAAGTATACTCAGAAACCTTTAAGACAATTTTGTATCACCAAGAGGGTTGTTTCTTTAGTTTCACTTTAAGCACTTTTTAAGTTTCTTTAAGAGCCAAAATAAAACTTACATTCTTAGGTTCCAAAAGGCAAAATAGACACTTTTATATTTTGAGTCTGTTTTTGGACTTAAAGTATACTTAAGCACCTTTAAGACACTTTTAAGTTCTCATTGCATGATTATTTAGACACTTTATAAGTTTATTTGAGAGTCATCATGACACTTAAACTCCTTTTAGCCATTTTCTGACAACTTTGTAGATTTCAAGGGATGAAGTAGACACTTTTAGGTTGTTTTAAGCTATTTTTTATCAAAGTATGCCTAAACACTTTTAAGATACTTTTGTAGCATCAGGGCTTGGTCGTGTAGTTCATCAAGTTTCATATTAGACATTTTCTAAGTTTCCTTAATAGTCAAAATTAAATGACACTTAGACTCTTTTGTACTTTAATTTCACTTTAGGTATCTTCTTTTATTTTTTGTTTTATATTTAAAACTTTTCATATTTTTTTTTTCAGATTTGTAGTGGTATAATCTTGAAGATCTATTTTCCAAAAATATGGAAGAATAGGAAGATTGAAGCCTTCAAGATTAATTTTGTTTTCTTTTTTATGTATTTATTTTTCTTCTTAACTCTAGTACATATAGAGATTGAACATTTTGTAATCAAATTATTGCAGTTCAATATTATTTCTTTTTATTATATTTTTTGTTTTAAAATGATATTAAAGTAGCATAGAAATAAATAATAAATAATAATAATAAAAAATACTGCAAGTTTTATCGACGCACATTGTGTCGGCAAAAGTGAACTTCTCCTGACGCATGCATTAATTGTGGGGAGCAACTTTTTTCCGACGCAACACCATTTTCGTCGGGATGTGGCTTTACCGACAGGGCTATACCAACAAAATGGCCGATGAAATATTTTCGTTGACCAAGACTGCTCCCGACGCAATTTATGCTTTTTCTGACGCTTTGTTGGGTCAGGAAAAGTAAAAAGTCTTGTAGTGACGTTCAAAATTGTGCCTATTTGTAGGCTACCCAAAAGAGACAAGAGGTGGATTATTCTATGATCCTAAGGAAGATAAAGTACTTGTGTCGACAAATGCCACTTTCTTAGAGGAGGATCACATCAGGGACCACAAGCCAATAAGTAAAATGTGTTGAGTGAGATAGACAGAACAACAACAAAGGTTGCTAATGATGCTAGTACGTCAGCAAGAGTTGTTGATACTAGATTGTCTAGTCAAGAGTGTCCATCTCAAGAGTTGAGAGTGCCTCGACGTAGTGGGAGGGTTATAACACAACCTGACTGTTATATGGGTTTATCTGAAACCCAAGTTGTCATATCAGATGACGATTGTGAGGATCCATTGACTTATAATCAAGCAATGGTTGACAAAGACAAAGACAAATGGGTCATAGCCATGAACCAAGAAATGGAGTCTATGCCCTTCAATTCTGTTTGGGATCTTGTAGATAAACCTGATGGGGTAAGACCTATAGGTTGTAAGTGGATCAACAAGAGAAAGCGTGGTGTAGATGGAAAGGTGCAAACCTTTAAAACTAGACTAGTAGCAAAGGGTTATACCCAGGTTGAAGGGGTGGACTATGAATAAACATTTTCGGTTGTTGCTATGGTAAAGTCTATCTGTATCCTACTTGCCATTACCGCATATTATGACTGATAGCACACAAAATGTGTTATCTTTAGGTTTAATTATTGCTAGTTTTATGATAATTTCAGGACTTTTATGGGTGTTAATCATTTAATTTTAGGTTAAGAGCTTAAACAGGACAATTGGAGATATTTTGGATCACTCAGGATTAAACTGGGGCTTTTTGGAGCTTAAAATAACATCAATTGGAAGAAGAATGGGCAAACCTAGCCATTTGACCCGAGGTGATGGCGTTGCAACGCTATCCGTGCTGTTTTGAGGTGTTGAAGAATCATATCGATAACGTTGCAATGATGTCTTGCAACGTCGCAACGCTAGCTCGATAAGAAGAACAAGCAGAATTGACCGTGGCGAGGGCGTTGCAACGCTACCTTCTAGCGTTGCAACGCCAGTTCGATAGAAAAAGTGCGCGTTAAGGTAGCAACGTTGCAACGTTGTCCCTAGCGTTGCAACGCTGTCGACACTTTTCATATATGCTATGCGCCTAGGGCACAACGTTGCAACGCTGTCCCTAGCGTTGCAACCCTGTGTCGATTACTCTTATAAATAGAACATGATTTCTTCTTGCAAAAGGGAGCAGAATTTGATAGTCTTTGCACCCTAATTTCGATATACACTATGTAAGAAGAGAAAGGTGAGCATTCCTTGGGAGCCAAAGCATTCGTGGAGATTCGAGATCGTGACGGGAGCTTGGAGACGAGGGACCGACATCGACACATAAGTTTATTTTTTCTTTCTTTCACATTGTAACATCGTTCTAAGACGTTTTCTATAACTTTAGGTTGGTTTTGTTGTGATTTAGAGTGGCTAAAACTTGTAGTTAGGATTTGATTTGCTTGTTAAAGACTTGTTTGCATATTGAATTGTGTTTTGTTATTTATTTTTGACAATTCGTTCTTGAATTCTTTAATCTTGTTGGTTTAAGTGGACTCGAGAGAAAAAACTTAGATTAGAGCAAAGTTGTTAAAACTCTTAGAAGTCAGACATGAGAATGACCTACTAAGGGAAACACATAAAGAAGTTGCTTAAGATTCATACGGAGACTATAGAATTTACTGTGTGTGCGAGGCTCACTAAGAATCGAAAGATCTTCTTGAGTATCTTACTTCTTGTTTATAAATTCATCATGTTAGTTCATTGCATGTGTTAAATAAGTGTTAACTTGTGAAGTCAATCTTCTCCAAATCTATCAAATTCGTGTCTCCACTTGTTTGTCTATCTTTTATCTTTGTTTTCACCATCTATCCATGTTATGTTACTTTAGCTAAAATTGAGGATTAGTATCTTGGTAATTAATTAATCTAGAAACCCATTCCCGAGGACGATACATGGAACTCTACAATAACTATACTAAAACTTGACTCGTACACTTGCGGTATTGCATTATAAAATTATACACAACAAGTTTTTCACGCCGTTGCCGGGGAATGATGATTATTTAGATTAATTAATATTAGGAGAAAATTTGAGATTTTAGACTAAAGTTTGTTTTTCCTTTTGTGTTTTTTTTTCTTGATTGATTCTTTGTGTGTCTGTTGTTTGTTTTCTTATTTGTCTTAATTTAGTTTTGTGTGTTTTCCTAGTCTTTGTCCCCTGTTTTGGTTGTGTTGATCTCTGTGTGAAAGTCTTGAGTTGAATTGTTGAGATTTAAAGTATGACTTTTCATGATTTTGATTCTCCACCAATGTACTGTCCTTCCTAGGACCCTAGGTATGTGCATCATGATTTTTCTGGATACCATTTGTCTAATCCTTACCATTCTGAATCTATGATTGATGAAAATTCTTTTGATGGTAATTATATAGGCACTTGGAACCAAAATTTCTCGTACCCTTACCAACCTATAGAAAACTCTTCTCTTGTGGACCTATTAATGGAATATATGTTAGAGTTGAAAATAAAAAATTTGGTTCATGATGAATTAGAAAGGTTGGATATGTTAGAGGCTAAAGTGGTAGAGCTTTGGAAAATAGTACATTAAAGAACTCATTATCTCAGTCAACTGGTAAATTCCCTTAAGGCCTTATAGGAACAGTTTCTTATTCTTGCCACTGAGGAGGAGCCACCTAGGAGGACTTATTCATATGATAGTGAGGATGGGTTGGAGGAGACTGAAACACACCAGAAACAGGTGTGTGAGGTAGACAATAGTAATACAATCACTTCCACAGAGGAGATTCAAGTGATAGAGTTCGAGGCTGAAAAGTCATTTTCCCTTTCATCTCCAGAAATTTGCTTTAATCTTGGTGACCATTTGTCCTATACTCATGAGTCTTGTTTTGATTTTTGTTCTTTGATTTCAATACATAAAAATACCAAAAATAACTATTTTTTAGGTGCCCAAGAAAAACAACATAGTCTTTTAGATTTAGAAGGCTATATCGATTCAAGCAAAAAAGGTTCGACGAAATATGAGCAGTTTTACGTGCCTTGATGCCAATCATAAGTTACAGTCTAGCTAAAAACGTTAAAGAAAACGTTTCTTGGGAGGAAACCCAAGTTTATGTTTTAGTTCTCTGTTTTACTTCGTTTCTCTTCTTAAAGTGTTTTTGTGTTCTTTTTTTTTTCTTTTTGTGATTTCTTTTATTGTGTTTTCTTTCTTTTTATGTTTTCTTTCCTTTCCTAGTTTTTTGTCTAATTCCGATTTTTTTGGTACTTCCAGGTGTATGCCCAATGATAGAGCTGCAGACTTGCACCCTTTTGATCTTGAGATTGAAAGGACTTGTAGGAGACTAAGGAAAGGGAGAGCAGAAACTCAGATAATGGCAGATCAGGAGTTAATCAATAACCCTAAACCCATCAGGGAGTATTTCCAACCGTGTTTAATTCTGAGAAGGTTGGAATTGTCCATGCACCCATAAATGCTAACAATTTTGAATTAAAAACAGGGTTTATTCAGATGGTTAGGGAATGTGCTTTTCGAGGACAAGCCACAGAGGATCCTAATTCACATTTACAAAATTTTCTAAAAATCTGTGGTACAATTAAGTTAAATGGTATTTCTGCTGATAGTATTCGCTTACGTCTCTTTCCTTTTTCATTGCAGGGTAGGGCTAAAGAGTGGCTAGAGTCTCTCCCACACGGCAGTATCACCTCTTGGGAGGAGTTGACCCAAGCCTTCATTTGAAGGAATCGAATCCCGCAGCGGAAGCGATTGTGAATCGCGTGTTCAAGATTTTGTTACATAGATCTAAAAACAAGAACTAAATCTAAGATTAAGCATGCTTTATAAAGTATAGGACAGTAGGATATTACCTTTGAAGAATACTTTATTCATGAATTCCTCCTCTAATGATCACGATCTCAACAACAAATCCGAACCTTGTGAAGATCCACCACTAGATGTTCTCCGTTGTTCTCTAGGTGAGGGAGGAAGGTGGGTTCCTTTAGGATAATGTGAGGAGATCTTTCTGGAATTGTGTTTGGAACTCTTTCCAACACAATTGAGAGAATTCTAGGGTTTGTGTGAAAAACCTTAAACAAAGTTGCATCTCATGCAACTATTTATAGGGAAATGGGATGAAAATTATCATCTTATCCCTCATTCATTCTCTCATTAGTATATAGTTAATATGTGGATGTAATTCACATTAAAACCATATATTATATCAATTATATCTCATATAATTGATATAATACCTCATATATGAAATTGAACACTTCAATCTCATTCCTAACTTTATACTCTCAATATTACCATTTTGAGCCAACGAAGGGACCTAATGGACCTACAGTTCATGAGCTCCAATTATGTGAGATTAACTGATCAAACTTTTTGATCCAGTTAATCAATATTCATTCATTACAAGTCACTCCACTATAGACTTGTAGTTGCACTCTTCTCACTGTAGATTATATTGTGTCTATTGATATAATCATTACCCATGAGTTGACCCTTCACAGGTTGTTCGTAATCACAGTTGGATCAAATTACCGTTTTACACCTGTGATTACCTCTTTGTTCCTTAAGCACCACTGATTCTCTAATGAACAACAAGTCTATGGTCCTACCATAAACTCATACCCTCTTAAGCCAGTTTAGAGGGCGGGGCCCCGTTGTTCAAGACCTAAACTCAGTTCTTAAGGGAACAACCTATCTAATTCCTTAGTGTAGGAATGAGTGAATTTCATCTTGCATAGTTAAGTCCCCAGCTACCTACAAGGTTCTGTCCCTGAGAAGGTAGGCTTATTGAGTCGGCTATAGGCCACTCTCACCCATACTAGTCTAAGGATAAACCCCAATAAGTAGGAGTTCTTAACTTGCTCAGGATTCAGGTCAAGCACTAATGACCATCTATAAATTATCAATCTTATCCTGTTAACGGCGTTATACTGGTCAGACTAATGATTTGCAGTCTGGTCTTGTATGAACTCTTCATACAGGATGCCCCCACTCGCATGTCATCCACATGAATGAGTTGGATTACCTCATTTGTACTAATTACAAAGTGGGTCGCATCCATGGTGTTACCAGAATAAGGTTTCCAACCTTATTCTTCTACCATAGACCATTTAGGTTATACTCTTGAACACAATCCAAATAATGCCTACTGATGTAGATCTAATCCCCTTGAGTAGCAGAAATGAGTTTGGAATCGTAATTTGTAAGTTTGTTTTGGTTAAAATACAAAAATCAATACATTGATGAAAAACAAAATAAACATGCATTTCTAATCAATTAGGCATGGAGATAAATTATGCAAACATTTTAAGTTTAACTATTAAACTAAAAGGAAGAAAAAGAATTACGTTTGTAATTATTCCTCAACAACTCCTTGCTCCAAGCTTTACAGCAACACAACAACCCAAGAAAACTTCTCTGTTTTCTCCAACAGGACACAACCAGTAGAGAGAACCTTCTATCCTCTGAGTGCTCAGATCACCCTAGGTGGGAAGGGTTCCAACAATTGGAAGAAAATGGAATTCTAGAGAGTGAGAGAGAGAGAATTCTTCTGTAAGTTTCAATTCAATCAATTGATCGATTTTTCATCCTGTTCTCACCAGGAGAAGAATAATCATTTAGTGGGTAACTCCCCACTCCCTATCGAGGGGGAGTTGGGGAGTAGTGGGAACGTGTCATCATGACACGTTCCCTAATTAATTAATAAATAAATAATTAATGATTAATTAATTACATTAAATTAAATCACATTTAATTCAAATATAATATTAATTAAACGATTAAATCACATTTAATCATTTTACTCTTTATCCTATAGTTTAATGTACATCAAATGCACATTAAATTTTTAACCTATAGCATTCAAATATGAATCACATTCACATTTGAATTTAATATTTGAACTCTTTCAAATATTTAATTCTCTCATATAATTTAATATGAATCATATTCACATTAAATTTATAATATATAGTTCCAAAACTATATATTAAATCGTATCTATAGACATTAAATTTATTCCCTAATGAATTTGAACATTTCGAACTCAAATGATCTAAGAACCCTTTACGAGCTAGAAGGTGGACCTAATGGACCTACAGATCAGAAGCTCCAACGATACGAGATTGCTTGGTTAATCTCATTAACCTCCCCATCAACATTCGTTAACTACGGGAACACTCCACTAAAGTCCCACAGCTGCACTCTTCTCACTGCAGATATATTTCTGTGTCCACGGATATTGACTAATAACAACAAGTCAATCCTTCACGAATGTTCGTAATACCAGTTGGGTCAAATTACCGTTTTACCCCTGGGTTACATCTTGCACCTTAAGTACCAGTGCTCCTCTAATGAACAATTTGTTTGTGGTCCTATCAACAAACAAAGTCTCTCGGGCCAATTAGAGGGTCGGACCCTTTGTTCAAGTCTCGGAGACACCACTTAAGAGAACATTCCTCTACTTACCCTAGTAGGCGGGAAGGAGTGAATTTCATCTTGCTAAGTTAAGTTCCCAGTCGCTCACTCGGTCTTATCTCCAAGAAGGTAGGCATATTGAGTCGGCGAATCTGGGCACTCTCACCATACTAGTCAAAGGACAATCCCTCGCAAACAGGAGTTCATAACCTGTTCAAGATTGAGATCAAGTTGCCTAGGTCATCCTAGTGAAATAGAAACCTAACTAGTTAACGGAGTTACATCTAGTGGTTACTATTTCGCGGTCTGGTCTTATGTAATCTCATTACATAGGATATCACCACTCACATGTCATCTACACGAACACGTTAGGATCACAATGTTTGTATCTTATACAAAGTGGGCCACATCCATAGTTTTACCAGGGTAAGGTACCCAAACCTTATCCCCTTATTATAGACCCTTTAGGTTGTATCTCGAACTGAGATCTTTTATATGTACACTACATTCAGTTAAAAATTCATTTTACAACCTTGGATGTTTAGTTTATTGGATTTAGGGTTAAAACAAAGGCAATATCATAGATAATGAACAATAAAACTTTATTGAAGTAATAACAATTTATTACAATAATTAGAACATAATGACAAACTATGAGTTTTAAGGCACAAACCCCAACATCTACTACACTGATGTTCAAGATATATTATAACCTTGGAGCTTAGTTTATTGGATTTATAAAGCGAGAATATAATTTTATCAAAACAAATAACTCTTTATTTATTTGATCAAAATTACATAAGTTTTAGGGCACATATCCCAACAATGACCAAATTCTTTCCACTAGTGAAAGCTGCAAAGTTAAGGACAGAGATAGGAACATTCAGGCAGCAGGAGGGAGAGCAACTATTTGAGGTCTGGGACCGTTATAAGAACATGCTTAGGAGATGTCCACAGCATGGTTACCTAGATTGGCTCCAGGTACAATTATTCTATAATGGACTTACAGGTAAGACCAGGACCATTCTAGATGCCACTTCTTGAGGGGCTTTCAAGGTAAAGACTGTGCCGGAAGCACGTGCCCTCCTAGAGGATGTGTCAATTGCCACCAATGGCCCACAGACAACGACAGATCTAAGCCAGTAACTGGATTGTATCAATTGGATGAGGTAACTTCCCTTAAATCACATACGACATCCCTCACTCATGCTTTGAATAATTTTGCAGGATAACCCTAAATAGTGGTACCCTCTCAATGCTCCCAGCCCAATGGAGAATCTACTTTGGAGCAAATACATTATTTGAACAACAAAACCAACACTTATGGAGGAAACCAGATTCAGAATACCCTTCCAACACATTATAATCCAAGTTTGAGGTATCACGAAAACTTCTCTTATGCTAACAATAAAAATGTATTGAATCCTCCTACAGGGTATGCTTCTACATCTGAGAAGAAACCATCTTTGGAAGAGACAGTGCACTCCTTTATAGCTGAATCCAGAAATAGGTCCAACCAGCTAGAGAATGCAGTCACCAGTCTAACTGGCATAGTAACAAGTCATGGAGCTACCATAAAGAATATTGAGACCCGGATAAGCCAGATGAATGTATCAATTCGAGCGTTGCAGGATAGGAAAGAGACACCTTGATGGTGTACAGTCTAGCTAAAGACATTAAAGAAAGCGCTTTTTGGGAGGCACCCCAAGATTTACATTTTTGTTATTTCTGTTTTTAGTTTTTAGTTTGTTTTGGTTGCTTGTTCAGTTCTTAGTTTACCTACTAGTTTGTTTGTTTTGCTTTGTTAGGTAACTATGGATGTCACCCTTCGTAGAAACCCATGCTCTCATTCTGTGGAACTCCAACACAAATGTTTTAGCTATCCAAGGAACTCAGAAAATATTGAAGATCTCCATTACTCAAGACAGTATTGTTCACTCTTACCTTCTTACTAATTGAGCTTATTTTGCAAACATTGGGGACAATATTTAGTTTAAGTTTGGGGGTGAGGCGTTATTGATATGTTGTCACTGTCCTGAGTATATGTTGAATTGTTAATTGATCTTTTGCATAAGTATGATCATGATAGCCTAGGATGAGAATGAATTGAAATTTTTTGTGATTCTACTGAAACTGGAGAGCATGATATGAATTTGAGTTAATTTAAAAATTTTCTTGAGTTTTTCCTGCACTACTATGCACATAGCCTGTGTTCCTGTAGTTTTGAAATGCTTAGAATAAAGTTATTAGACTTAGAAGTTTAATATCACATCGATAGGTCTAAGAGCTCATTTGAGAGTTAAACTGCAGGATAGAATGAATAACAATATGAAGTGCATGATCTGTATAATATGTGTGTTTTGTGAAAAAAGTTTGTTTCTTTTGATTGTTTGTTAAAGAAAAATTCGTGAAGGCAAAAAGAACTACCTTCACTGTGATCAGTTATGTCATTCATTGAGCGAGTGCTCTGGGTAAGGGTCCCTGCAGTGGATGTGTGAAAGCTAGTACTTGCACAAAAAAAAAAGTGATAAAAAAGTAATTAAGTGTTGAGTAGAGTTGTTTATTTCTTGAATGTGGGAAGGCTCAAGCATTACTAATTATGGCCAGTGTAGGAGGAAGTTGAAGGGAGAACCTAATAAAATTGATCCGGCTTAGTATAAATGAAGGGAATATAGGCTAATCACACAGACACGTAGGAACACTTAGGAAAAGTTCTAAATTGTTGTGATTGTCAAAATTTTCTCTTAAATCTTTGAGGTTTGAATCAAATGTATGTAGAAAAACAATCTCAATTATGTTTTTGCTCTGGACTAGCAAAAGTTTAAGTTTGGCGGTGTTTGATAGCACACAAATAGTTTCTTTCTGAATTCTTTTAAAAATCAATTCATCGATTTTTGAAATGAATCTTTTGAAAATCATCTTTTTCTCCGGATGAGATCTCTAACCTCAGTTGTAGTCTCCAAATTCCTAAAATTTCGTTCCTACCTCAACGTTTCTCTCAATCTCGTTCAACAACGGAACTCCTAAATAAGTTTCAGTAATTTCTTAATTAATTCATCCATAATTAAGAAATCGGCTCATTTCCATGGCAGTCTGGTTGCAGATCTATACGAAACTGATCGATTTGCAACGCCGAAGAAACATAGCAGCGACGCGCGTGTGGCGGCTGACACACTCATGTTCGAGGACTCTGGCGGATTGGGCTTCAACGGCGTGCAGCGGTGATTTTTTTAGCTATCGATGCTCGTGCGAGACGGAGACGTCACGACGAGGTGGTGTTCGATGACACAACAACTTCAATTCCAGACTCATGCGAATGGCTAGCTGGACGGAACTTCGCGACGCGATTTTTGGCATGACGGGGCGTTGACGTCTAGAAAGAAACATCGGTATCGTTCGGCTTCGTCCGATGAGACCGTAGCGTACGATAGTAGAGTGGTTGGTCGGGCAGTGGTGCGATCAACTCCTACACGTTGGTGGTTGTCAGTGGTGAGGGCATCTCCAAGTTGGTTTCTTTCGTGAGAATGGTATGAGGAAGGATATGATGGCCTTGGCTTCTATGCCCAAATCAGACAGAAAGAGTTTTAAACCCTAATTTGACTTTTCTCTTCCATAATTACCCTTCTTTCTTCAACTAAACTTTACAAACCACTACTATTCCTCTAATTTCTAAAATGCAAGGCCCAACATTAAATTTTCCAAGCTTCAACTTTTAATTCTTACAAAATTTTCATTTTAAATTAATAGAAATAAAACCAAAAATTCTCAAACGTTACACATGAACACTAAGGTTCTGTTAGTAGGCAAACTAGATTCTATTTTATGTTTTCGAATTATTCATTGAATATGCATTTGTCAGATGTGTTTTCAAAAACTATTTTTGGATTCTGTGATTCAAACACTTATGTTTTCAATGTATTAAGATTTTGATTTTGAAATGCAGAATTATATTAAAAAATATTAAATCTCTAATAAATATAGTATTTCATATTATAAGCTTAATTTATTTTTGTTAAATTAAAATATGCCTAATAAAAGATATTATAAATTATAAGATATTGTGAAATAATAATTATAACAAAATTAATAACAAAAAAATGTTCATAAATTTATTAATAATAGATTATATTCAACTTATTCTTTAGTTGTTATATTCAACTTATTCTTTAGTTTTACAACTACAACTAATTCTATGGTTATAAATATATTATAGAACATTTTCAACCATTACTTAAATTAGAATCAAATTTCTGAATCTGCTACCAAACACATCTCTAAAAACATGAAATACAACTATATTTTCATTAAAACCCTTGTTTACCTACGAAACAGGCCCAAAGGCATCATTTGATAACCATTTGGTTTTTTATTTATTCTTTAAATTTAGACTTGTTTTCTCACTTTTTGTCTATCATAGATTTCATATTTCTTAATAAAACATTTGAATTCAAATTCTAAAAATAAGAACTACTTTTTGTAAACTATTTTTGTTTTCAAAACTTGTCTTGATTTTTTAAAATATATGTAAAAGTAGATAACAAAAAAGTAAATTTAGAAATGGAAGTAGTATATATATAGGTTCAATTCATAAAATTCAAGTAGTTATCGCCTAAAATATTTAATGTTAAATTATAACTTTTGTCTCCCTAGGTTAGGATATAGTTTAAATGTCATCTCTATGCTTTTAAGAAATTTAATTCATCTCTTCTATTAGATAAAATACACAAATGATTTGTAAATCTTTTTTTAATCTACTAGAAAATCTATCCATTTTTGTCTATCTTTTTTTCTCAGCTAAATTTCAATATAACTCATCAATACAATGAACCGAATAGAAAAACACCCGTTTATTAAACACATAAATATATATTTTTTAGAAAAAAACATACAAAAATTTGCACAATTGGTAAAGTTTGAACCAAACGGAACTTTTTAGTTTTTTTTTTATAAGTGCAGTCCAGCGTGAACCCAACTTTGGCGCTAAATCCAAATTAGTTGGAAAAAAAAAAAAAACACACAGGATACCACGTGACTCATGCTGATTGGATAAAAAAGGCCAGCTGTTTTACCACCGCTGCAGCCTTCTCAGTATCGGGATTAAAGAGATGGAAACCGTGGTCCTCCCCTTCGGTCTCCGCCATCTCCAGGGACCCTTCAAACCCACTCTCTCTAAACGCAACGTAAACCCCACGCGCCCTATCTCTGAGAAAATCATTTTCCGCCGCGAGTACCAGTACCCGCTCACACCGAAACCTCCCTAGTCTCGGGTTGGCCTTCGGGTTCAATCTCGGATCCTCCAGACCCGCCGACGTCGGGAAAACAAACTCTATCAACTTATCGAGCTTGTCGATCAAAAAGTACGGATGCACCAGGCCCAGCCCAATTATCTTCATTCCCTTCGGCCCATTATCACTCTCGCTGGCCCGGCCCACCACGTTGTAACAAATGTTCGCCCCAGCGCTGTCCCCAACGACAGAAACGCGATCAAAGTCCGCGTGTTCGTTCAGCCAAGTCTCCGCGCCGTCGCGATTGGCGTGCGATGCAGCCCACTCCACCGCCGTCCAGGCGTCGTCGTACGCCGCAGGGAGAGGATTCTCCGGCGCCAGGCGATACTCCACTGACAGAGCCACGGCGTTGGCCTCGGCCGAAAGGGTGACCAGATGGCGGTGGAACATGGAAGCGGCGGGGGAGCCGATGGCGAAGGCGCCGCCGTGGATGTAAATTAGTAGCGGTAGCTTGATCGTGGAGTCGGAAAGTTGCGGGAGGTAGATTCGGACGGAGACTCCGGTTTGTGGGTCGATGAGGACGTCTTTGGATTGGACTCCGGTGAGTTGATCGGTGGACGGCGGCACGCGGTCGGTGAGAATGAGCCTTTCGACGCGGCCACTTTTTAAGATGCGGAAATCCCGCGGGAGTTCGTAAACTACTTCATCTTCGGAATCCATTGGTGGATGAAATGGATAAAGATGAAACAGAGAAAATTAGAGATGAAGATGATGGCTCACAATGGGGGATTTTATTCATTACTATGGCGTTGAATAAATAACCAATTATTCGTTTAAAAGGACCCTACGCGTTGGCTTTTAAAGTGGCCAATCTTCAAATTTGTGTAACTGATAAGGATTACCTACAAAATGAGATAATATCACAAGCCCCCACCTGAAAATGTCGGCACTAAGGGTGGGAGTACTAGACTCCGTATGTGTTCCCATATAATTTAATAGGAGGATAATAAAGGAGAGTAGTATTGAAAATTTTTTATATTATCTTAGTACTAAATTTTTCCTATCCCTCCACAATAACATTTGTTTCATCTCAATTTTTGTACTTTTAAATGTTTAATTTTAATTTTCACACTTTCAATAAAACTTAAAATTTGTCTTTAGCATAAATTTGAAGTTAATTTCTCTTAGGAAAAAAGTTAGGACATGTTTGGTAGGAATTTTGAAAACAAGAATTTAATGAAAACAAAATTGTATTTCATGTTTTCAAATATGTGTTTGGTAACAGATTCAGAAATTGGATTCTTATTTAAGCAATGGTTGAAAATGTGTTTTATAATATATTTATAGACCATGAAACTAGTTGTAATTGCAAAACTAAATATTAGGTTGAATCTAAACTATTATTAATTTATGAACATTTTTTTGTTTAAAAATTTTGTATAATTATTATTTTACAATATCATATAATTTATAATATATTATATTATACATATTTTAATTTAGGGGAATTGTAATGGGTAGCATAAAATATTAGCATACTTGCAAGCTTAGCAATGATTTTTTAGATTTGCAAATCTAGCAAAATTTTTAAATCTCGATTTTTCATTTTTATTATTCAGATTTACCCTCATTGGTGTAGTAATGAAATATCGAGTAGTATATCCGATATAATTTACATTTGGTATATCAGTAGTATATCTGATATACTTTATATTAGTATATCAAAAGTATATCTGATATACTTTATATTGGTATATCATAAGTATATCTGATATACTTTATTTTTATATACCAATATATACCTAAAACGAAGTATGTTAATAGTATATTATTGATATACCACATATACCCTTCTTTTTAGCTATATCATTTAGAATGATATACTTCCTATATATCAGTAGCAAATTAGAGATATTTTGCATATTAGTATATCACTAATGTACTTCATTTTAGATATGTTTATTTCACTAATATACCTAACATTTAGTATATCATTAATATATCAAGAAATGAACATACATCATATGCGAGTTACTAATATACCCCTAATTAACTTCATATACATATATCATTAGTATATATTAGTAATATATTCTATACAATAACACATCTCACACAATAAGATATAACAATCCAATTTGGTTTTAAATTATGAATTTACCTAAAATTTAAAAGCATAACCTGAAATTTACTCTACTTGTAATGTCATTACAAATAGCTTTTGAGATCCCGTTGATATACTTAATATTCTTTGAATAAAATATATCATCATAAATCATTATCAAGCATAAATCACTATTTGTGATATATCGTTGATATACTGAATCAAATATTTTAGTAGTATATCACACCGATATATACTTAATATTAGTGAAATCAACGGTTATTAGTTATTTTTTTTGTTAGATATATCATTGGTATATCTGATCTATTGTTAATAAACTACTAATTTTTTCGATATTGAAAAACACGGGAGGACATTTCCAAATCTAGCAAGAGTTGTTTAGATCTCATTGATATACTTAATATTACTGAATAAAATATATCAACATAAATCACCATTTGTGATATACCGTTGATATATTAAATAAAGTATATCGTTAGTATATCACACTGATAAATACTTAATATTAGTGAAATCAACAGATATCATATCATTCATGTAGTAATTACTTTTTGGTTGGATATATCATTGGTATATCGGATCTATTATTGATAAACTACTTATTTTCTGGATATTGAAAAACACAAGGAGGACATTTGTAAATCTAGCAATAGGTTTTGAGATCCCATTGATATACCTAATATTACAGAATAAAGTATGTCACCATAAATCACTATCAAGCATAAATCCTTATTTGTGATATAATGTTGATATACTAAATAAAGTATATATCAGTAGTATATCACATTGATATATACTTAATATTATTGAAATCAACATAATTAGTAGTATATCACTTGTGCAATTAGTTTTTGGTTAGATATATCGTTGCTATATTAGATCTATTGTTGATACACTACTGATTTTCTCGATATTGAACAACACGGAGAAGCTATTTGTAAATCTAACAATAGTTTTTTAGATACAATAGTATATCAACAGTTTATATGATATAATTTATATTTGGTATATCAGTAGTATATCAATAATATATTTCATTTTAGGTATATCATTAGTATATCAATAGTATATCATAAGTACATCATCATTATGTTTTTGATAGACTATTGATAGGTTATTAATATACTTCAGATTGAAAAACGCGCGCGAAAATGTAAGGGTATTTTTTACTTTGCACGCCATCCTTTTGGGTTGGACTTTTTTTTGTTGCTATTTTTGCAAATTGAATTAAGGAGTGACATGGGTGCAATATTTATATTTTTTTTTGCTATTCTTGCAAGTGCCCCTTTAATTTAACAAAAATTAATTGAGTTCATAACTTGAAATACTATATTAATTAAAAATTTTATTTTTTAAATGTAATTCTACATTTTAAAATTTCACATTCAAAATTTAGATACACTGAAAGATAAGGGCATGTTTGGTAAACAATCTGAAAACAGAAATTTGAAAACAAAAGATTAAATAAAAACAGAGTTGTGTTTCATATTTTCATTTATGTTTTTGGCGGCACATTTAGAAATTTGATTCCATTCTAAATCATTGTTTAAAGTGTCCAATAACATATTTATAAATCATGAAGTAAGTTGTAGTTGGAAAACTAATTATTAGATTGAATATAAGTTATTATTAATTAATTTATCAATATGATTTTTATAAATTTTATAGAATAATCATTTTATAATATAATATTATATAATTTATAATATATTATATTATACAAGTAAATTGAGTTTATAAAATGAAATATTGTATTTATCAAGATTTTTATCTTTATTTAATATAATTTTGCATTTTAAAATTTTAAATTCAGAATCTGGATACAATGAAAACATTGTTTTCAGAAATTCTACTACTTGGATAACAAAATTCAAAAACAGTTTTCGAAAACACATTTGTCAAACACATATTTATTGAATTCAGTGAATGTGAAAACATAAAAAAGTTTCGTGATTGCATACCACACAAATCCTTAGTTTCTATTAACTCTTCCCTATAAATTTGTAAGGGCACCACTTGGGAAGCCCATTTAGCGAGCACAAGTTTTTTCCTTTCTTAAAAAAACTAAAAAAAAAAAAATTGTGTGGTTATGATTGAGGCTGCCTATTACTCAGGGCAACACTTAAATGTTTTATATTTTAAATATATATTATTTTTTATTAAAATTATCGTTATTATTTAAATAGTTTACTGAAAATTAACTTTGATAAGTTTAAAAGTGATCAATTTTAGACCTTATTCCCGAATTAAAATTGAGTGCATTTAAAAGGAATCACAATAAAATAAAACAACTCGGCTTTGGGTCACAAAATATTTTCTGAATACATGGTAAAAGAGTGATCGCATCAAATTATTCTTCAACCACGCAAACTTTGAGTACTAACCAACACAATAACAAAATATCGGGTGGATTTACCATGGGCCTAGAGGTTTCTCAAATTTTTTACTTTAATAATATGTATAAAAGAAGTCAAGTCAATTAACAAAAAAATCTTCTGGCGTAGTGATGAATATATCA
This sequence comes from Trichosanthes cucumerina, assembly GCA_036507285.1. NCBI lineage: Eukaryota > Viridiplantae > Streptophyta > Magnoliopsida > Cucurbitales > Cucurbitaceae > Trichosanthes > Trichosanthes cucumerina. Next base: position 21,006,670 of record CM071839.1, on the reverse strand, counting down.
TCAACTCCTTCCTCAAATTTCAAGTTCACGTTTTGGTTTCTACAATGTTAAATATTTTTTTCAATGTCATATTCAAGCCCCCCTTGATACAAATTCTGAATCCGCCACTGATGATAGTGATCATGTGACAGTCTTGTTTTTTGAAAATAGTCCCACTTCCGTTGCCACTTGCCATCACTATTCATGAAAAAAAAATTGGGATTTTGAGAGTCTATTTATTATTTGTCAAGTCATATCTTTTTACAAAATTATGTGGGCTCTATACCATAAATTATGTGGGATTTAATAATATTAAAACATAGTATGAATATAGAGAGTATGGTACTCTTCTAATACTAGAATTTTCTCCTATTTATGAAAGTTGTAGTTACATTCATGCAGGTAGGATATTAAAGAAATTCTTGTATCTGTCTATTCCTCAATCGTAATTGACATGCTAAAAAATACGAATATAGATACGAGACACGAATACGACACGACATATACATGGTAACTGATCTCCTAAAATCTAAGAACGAACAAGGAAAATATTCATTAATTAAAATATACATTCTTAAAAAATATTTTCATTTTTATACAAGAATAAAATTCACAACCAATAAGTTTTTGCATTTATATACTTAAAAAATGACTTTCATATATTTCACTTTCAAAATGTATTATCTTTCTCCTATGTTATATGTATCTATTTAATATATTTGTGTTAGATTAGTATGACAATCTTAAAGTGTGTTAGATTAGTATGACAATGTTAAAGTGGGGATGAATAGAGTTTATTAGAATTTATATAACTTTTTGCTGTGTGGACTCAATTAACTTTTTGTTGATGGATTAGGTTTTTATTGGGTTAGTAGAAAAGGCTCATATTTGATGGATTAGTTTTTTTTTTGTTGGTACACTCGGTCATGATCCTGGGTAGTGTAAAAATTGTTCTAATGAATCAATTTGATCATGTTTAGTTTGTAAGCAAAAGATTGACCAAATTTGGTTAAATGATATATAAAAAATTGTTTATATATGTATTTAGTGTTGAGACCTGTGCCTAAAAACTCGTAATTAATAATTTATTTAATAATTGTTAATATTTTTATTATTTTATTTACAATATAATATTATTCCTAATATGAAAAATCCAAGATTAATAGTATAATCTTGAACAGTATATGATTGACATACGAGAGAATCATGTTCAAGAAATAACTTAAAGATTCATAGTATATGGATAAGGTCCGGTGCACTAGTACAACTTGGGGATTTTATGACATTGAAAAATTGTCATAAACACATTTTATAACTTTTTTTTCAGTCGTAGAAGCCACCATCAAGAAAACTCTATACATGACACACTAAAAAAATTGTCATAATTAACTATTTTATGACAATTAATGTCGTAAAAAAACATATTCAAGACATTTGTTAAGAGTCATGGAAAACTATTTATGACAATTAAACATTATCAATAAATACACCTCCTAAAACCGAGGTTTCCGTCAAGATATATATATTAACGAAAATTTTTAGACGTCATAGAAATTCTGTTTATGACAGAATTTCAGTGTCAAGCATGTTGCTTCTATGACAACAAAAAAATGCTAATGACAATATTCTTATGTCAAGTATTTGTTTTCTATGATAGTTTGTAGTTGCCAAAAAAAAAAAACTCAATGCCCAGTTTTACTTAAGCTAAATAAGCTAAGTAAGAAACTCATGTTAACTTAATGATAAAATGAAGGAGGGAGAGGCATTTTATACGAGAAGATGGTTGTCTAAAACACAAATTTTTCGATGTGGGACAAATGGAGTTTTTATGAAGTTGGAAAACTGTCATAAATTTGTAATGTTGAAAAACTGTCATAAATTTTCAAAAACACGAAAATCTCTGATTTTTCCTGCAAAAAATGCGCATCTAGCCATCTATGACAGTTTTTTATCTAAGTCATGAATTTATGGTGTTGAAAAATTGTCATAAATTTATGATGTTGAAAAACTTTCATAAATTTTCGAAACTACGAAAATCTCTATTTTTTCCCCGCCAAAAATGCGCCTCCAGCAATTTATGACCGTTTTTTTCTCTCTCCCTCTTATTTGGCTTATCTATAGTGTCATAGAATGTCAAAATTGTAGTAGTGGTGCCTTATCCTGGTAGCACGATTGGATACGCTCCATTTTGTAATAGTTACCAACGATTTGATCCAAATCGTTTATGTGGAGACATGTGAGTGAAGGTATTTTGTACAACGCGTTTGTATAAGACTAGACCACAAATATTTAATCTCTCTTTATAAATCTGTTAATTGAGAAGATTAGTATATCATCAAGATGATTATATACTACTCGATCTTAATTTTGAGTGAGTTATGAACTCTTACTTATGAGGGGTTGTCCTTTAATTTGCATGGGTGAGAGTGACTTTTGTAGTAAATTCAATAAGCCTACCATTTTGGGGACTTTACCAAATAGAGAGTTGGGAACATAAACTCACAGTATGAAAATTCGCTCCTTCCCATATAGGATAAGTGGATGAGTAGTTCCTTATTGCTGATTTCGGGACTTGAACACAATAGGGCTCCACCATTTTACTAGCCCGAGAGAGACTTAGTTTATGGTTGGATCATAAGCAAATTGTTTATTAGAGAATCGGTGCTACTTAAGGTGCAAGATATAATAATAGAGATAAACATACTTTTGGCCCAACTGTAATTACGAATAACTCGTGAAGGATCAACTTGTATGTAATTGTTATATCTATGGATGCAACTTATCCTACATTGCATAAGAGTGCAACTCTAGATCTATATTGGAGTGAGCTATAGTTAATGAAAGAAAATTAATTAACAAAAGAGTTTAATTAATTGTTTTTGTATTATTGGAGCTTATAATTTGTAGGTCCATAAGTCCCCTTGCTAGCTCATATGAACAAATAGAGATCACTTTAGTTGAAAAATATTTGTGTTCAAATTAATATTTAATTTGTAGTGTTTAAATTAATATTTAATACCTTAGATATATATTAAATATAAAAGAGAAAAATATATTTATTATATTTGATACATTAAATATTAAAATCATTAATGTATTAAGATACATTAAATAAAAGAGATTTATTAAATTTGAATTAGATTCAAATTAGGAAATAAATGTCATAGGAGGATTTAGAAAGATTTGAATATGATTCAAATTAGTTAGATAAATATATTTTAGTTTACTAGATATTAAAATATATTATATAATTATTTTATCTAGGTCACTTTAAATAGGACCCTATGGGTGAGCCATTTAGAGTTTGTTTGACACAAATGATACACATCTCCTAATACAGGGAGTTAGAAAATTCTCTAGACTTCATCCTCTCCATCCCCTTGGAGATTTTCTTTCAACAGACTCCTACAAGCCTTGATCCTATGTTCGAGTCATAGCCAGAAAGATTTTGTGGAAAAGATAAAGACCCGCTAGATAATATCTCCATATTATATTTCAATGTAAGTTTATGTTTAACACTTGTTTTTACTTTTAATTATAAATAAATCAAAGTTGATCCAATGCTTCCACTGCAGGATGGAGAGTTCATTTTTTCAATTAGCTTGTGCCAAAATTGGAGTGATTTTATTTTAGAAATATATGTATTAACAGGTATCAGATGATTTCTATAGTTTTGATGAATAAATAAATAACGATATACCACTATTTACGATGGTTCATCAATGTCATCGAAATTTCTTAGATCACAACTTTTCTCGTCATTATAAGCATTTTTGTGACTTTCAAGACTGTCATTAAATGTTTTTTGTTGACAACTACAAACTATCAAAGAAAATAAATATTTGATACCAGAATACTGTCATGATATGGTTTTTTTGTTGACAACTACAAAATATCATGTTGGGTTTTATGTCCTAAAACTCGTGGTTTTGTAAACTGAATGTATATTCTATTTTGCAATAAAGATGTTATTGAGATTTATTCAGTAAATGTGTTATTGAATAAAGTGAATTATGTGTTGTGTAACCCTAACCCAATAAAGAACCCTTGACTATAGGATTAATACTTGAACTTTATGTGTGACATAAAAGTGGATCAAGTTCAAGTTATAGCCAGAACAGTCTATAGTATAAGAATAAAGTTGGGTACCTTATCCTGGGGACACTATGGATGTGATCCACTTTGTAAAGTACAAACGATGTGATCCTAAATCGTTCATGTGGAGACATGTGAGTGGGGGTGTCCTATGCAATGGGTTTTGCATAAGACTGGACTGCGAAATAGTCACTTAGACATTATAACTCCGTTTACTGTCTTAACTGACTATATTCATACGATGACCTAGGAAACTCGATCTTAATCCTGAGCGTTCTATGAACTCTTGTTTATTCGAATTATCCTTAGATTTGCATGGGCGAGAGTGACTCGAGATTGTCGACTCAATAAGCCTCCCATTTCGGAGATAAGTCTGGGTAGATAGCTTGGAACATAGTTCTGAAAGATGGAATTCACTCCTACCCGCTTTAGGAATTAGTAGAGAGGTTGTTCCCTTAAGTGTTGACTCCGGGTCTTTGAACAATGGGCCCACCCCTCTCATTGGCTCGAGAGGGATTCGGTTTGCTTGTTGGACCACAAACCAATAGTTCATTAGACGATCAGTGGGACTTAAGGAACAAGAGATAATTACAGGGGTAAAACAGTAGTTTTGACCCAGCTGTAATTACAAACGACCTATGAAGGATCGACTTATTGAAGGAAATGAAAATTCCCGCGCAGCGGAAGACGATCGAATCGTCAAGGTATCGTTACGCTACTTGAAGTTTGTTAAAACGATCTAACACTTAGATCTAAATTAAACATACATAAGAAGAATGAAATTACAACGAAAAGAACGTACTTACTTGTTGAAGACAGTTCTTCAAAATTCCTTCCTTGGTCACAAACTCTTCGTACTTCTCGATCTCAACGAACGCTTCTCTCGAACGAAAACCGAACACTACCAATTGGAACCTTGGTTGTTCTTCTTTTGGAAAGAAGGAGAATGGTGGGATTCTAGTGTTTTGGTGAGGAGAGAGTTAGAGAGAATTTGAGAGAGAACACTCTTCTTTTTGGTTGAAAATCCAAAAAATGAGAGATCGATCATCAATCCTTCTTGCAAGAAGGGTTTAAATAGTGAAATAATCATAGAGTTAAAATCTCCACATTATTACCATTTTACCACAACCATAAGTTATGCAAATCATATTTGCATAACCATATAATATAAGATATCTCATATCTCATATCTCATATTGCAAATCACATTTGCAATAATTGTGGATTAATTAAATTGAATCACATCCAATTTAATTTCTCTCAATTAATTTCTCAAATTAGCCCTAATTCAACAACTAGGCTAACCTATAGTTTATTATGAATCTCATTCACATTAAACTATATATTATATCACTCATATCTCATATAAATGATATAAATTACTCTAAGTGAAATTGAACACTTCAATTTCATACTAAAACTTTAACCCTTCTTTTAACCCAGATGGAGCCAACCGAGGGATCTAATAGACCTACAGTGACGGACTCCAATGATCCGAGATTAACCTATCAAACTCTTTGACCCGGTTAATCAACATTCATTAGCTACGGTAACATTCCACTATAGCCCGTAGCTGCACTCCCGTCAGTGAAGAATATTACGTGTCCACTGATATAACCAATGCCCATGAGTCGACCCTTCACAGGTTGTTCATAGACACAACTGGGTCAAATTAACGTTTTACCCCTGTGTCTACCTCTTGTTCCTTAAGTCCCCACTGCTCCTCTAATGAACAACATATTGTGATGGTCCAACCATACACAACACCCTTCTCGGACCAGTGAAAAGGTGGGCGCCCGTTGTCCAAGCCCTGGAGACAGTATTTAAGGGAACAACTCCTCTAGTTTCCCTAAAGGCGGGAACGAGTGAATTCCATCTCGCGTAGTTAAGTTCTCAGTTCCCTGCTTGGTCCTGCCCCTGAGAAGATAGGCATATTGGGCGAGTAACTTTGACCACCCTCACCCGTACTAGTCAAAGGATAGACCCCCGCAGACAGGAGTCCGTAACACACTCAGGATTCAGGTCGAGTCACTAATGGTCATCTACGAATTTATTAGTTCTTACTGTCAACGGTGTTACATCAGTAGGTCTAATAATTCACGGTCTGGTCTTGTACAATCTAATTGCACAGGATGCCTCCACTTGCATGTCAACCACATGAACGAGTCAGATCACCTCGTTTGTATCTAATACAAAGCGGGCCGCATCCACAAAGTGTATCGTGGATTAGGTCTCCAACCCTATCCATATCATCGTAGACCGTTCGGGTCATTAACTCGAACGTGATCCTCCTTGTGTGTCCACTACACACCGTTCAAGTTCTTGTTCTTTCATAAATTCAATGTCCCTGGAGCTTAGTTTATTGGAAAAGTTTGTAAATATTGCGAGACACAAAGTAATGAAATAAATAACTCTTATTAATTTCAAATAGTAATTTACAAACACGAGATTAAGACAAAAAAATCCCAACAAACTCCCACTTGGACTAAGCTAGTGGAGAAAATACATTTCAGAAATGTACATAAATTACAATGAAGTAATACAATAAACTAGGGCATTGAATACCCGTTTACATATCTCCCACTTGCCCTAGTCAGGAAGCACTCGAAGACCTAAACTCTCTAGGTGACCCTCAAACACCTTAGCCGTGAGGGGCTTTGTAAATGGATCAGCTACGTTGTGCTCCGACACTATCTGTGTGACTGTCACGTCTCCGCGGTGCACAATCTCCCGTGTCAAATGATACTTCCGCTCAATGTGTTTGCCTCTCTTATGCCTCCAAGGCTCTCGTGAGTTGGCTACTGCACCACTGTTATCACAGAACAGTGTGATTGGCAAGTTCATATTTGGAACAACTTCCAAATCTGACATGAATTTCCAGAGCCAAACAGCTTCCTTTGCAGCTTCACAACCCGCAACATACTCCGCTTCCATAGTGGAATCGGCGATGCATCCCTGCTTGATGCTTCACCATACTCCAGCTCCTCCATTCAGAATGAAGGCTGACCCCGAAGTGGATTTCCCAGAATTCTTATCGGTCTGAAAGTCAGAATTCGTGTATCCGGTAAGGATCAAATCCCCACTGCCATACACTAAGATGTAGTTCCTCGTTCTCCTAAGATACTTGAGGATTGACTTTACGGTACCCCGGTGATCTAATCTGGATTGGGTGATACTCACCGACAATCCCCTCTTGCATAATGGATGTCGGGCCTAGTACACAGCATAGCATACATCAGGCTCCCTACAGATGAAGCATATGAGATCCGTCTCATATCCTCAATCTCTTGAGGAGTCTTAAGACACTGATCATTAGACAAGTGAACCCCATGCCTGAAAGGCAGCAAACCCTTATTGGAGTTCTGCATCTTATATCTCGACAACATCTTGTCAATATAAGACGCCTGAGACAAGGCTAGCGTTATGTTCTTCCGGTTTTGGACTATCTGGATACCTAAAACATATTGAGCTTCTCCCAAATCTTTATTTTTGAACTGCGAAGGTAGTCATTTCTTCACATCAGTAAGAAATTCTACCTCATTCCCAATGAGAAGAATATCATCCACATACAACACTAAAAATGCGACAGTTTTGTTAACGATTTTCTTGTAGACACAAGGCTCGTCGACATTTTGATCAAAGCCATAAGATTTGATCGCCTCATCAAACCTTATATTCCAAGACCTCGAAGCTTGTTTCAGTCCATAAATAGACCTATGAAGCCGACAAACCTTTTGCTCTTGGCCTTGGGCAATGAACCCTTCAGGATGGTCCATGTAGATGGTTTCATCAAGTTTTCCATTCAGAAAGTCTGTCTTGACGTTCATCTGTCATACCTCGTAGTCATAATACGCGACAATGGCCAGAAGGATCCTGATCGACTTTACCATGACAATAGGTAAAAAGGTTTCCTCATAGTCAACCCCTTCAACCTGGGTAAAACCCTTTGCCACTAGTCGGGCTTTGAAGATCTGCACCTTTCCATTTACACCACGTTTACGCTTGTAGATCTATTTGCAACCAATAGGTTTGACCCCATCCAGTTGATCCACAAGCTCCCAGACAAAATTGAAGTACATCGACTCCATTTCCTCGTCCATAGCTTTAATCAATTCGTCTTTGTCAACATCAACCATTGTCTGATCATAGGTCAATGGATCCTCACAATCATCATCAGGAGCGACAATTGAGGTTTCAGCTAAACCCATGTAACAATCAGGCTGTCTTACAGCCCTCCCACTACGTCGAGGCTTTCCCAACTCTTGGGAACGGATTTGACTAGACGTGCTAGGAACAACAACGCTTGTTGACGTACTAGCCCCATCAACAACTCTTGCTGATGTACTTTCCATTTCATTTAGCACAATTTTACTCCTTGGTAAATGATCCCTGACGTGGTCTTCCTCTAGAAAAGTGGCGTTTTTCGACACAAGCACCCTATTTTCCTTAGGATCGAAAAATAGGCCACCCCTAGTCTTTTTAGGGTAACCTACGAATAAACACAATTTCGAACGGGGTTCCAACTTTTTCGGGTTTGACACCAACACGTGGGTCAGGTATCCCCAAATTCTGAAATGGTGTAAACTACCTTTACGACCATTCCAGAGTTTGAAAGGTGTTTCACAAACACTCTTCGACGGAACGTTGTTCAAAATATAAACCGCAGTCTCCACTACATAACCCAAAAAGAATCAGGGAGACGAGCATAGCTCATCATCGACCGAACCATGCCCAACAAGGTTTTGTTTCTCTCTCTCCGATACACACCATTCTCACGTGGCATACAGTGTCTTGAGAGTTGGGACGTAATTCCGTGTTCTATCATATAGTCCTGGAATTCAGTGTCCATGTACTCTCCACCTCGATCCAATCGAAGTGTTTTAAGCGATTTACCTAACAGGTTCTCAATCTCAGTCTAGTACTCCTTGAACTTTTCAAGAGTTTCAAACTTCTTATGCATTAGGTAAATATACTCATACCTCGAGTAATCGTCTATGAAAGACACGAAGTATTCATAACCACCTCGAGCTTTAACATTCAACGGACCACAGAGGTCAGAATGTACTAACTCAAGGGGCTCTTTGGCTCTATATCCTTTTCCACTAAAAGGACGTTTGGTCATTTTGCCCTCAAGGCATGACTCACACACCGGTAAAGAGTTTTCTTCCAACTCGTTTAGAAGTCCACTCTTCACTAGTTTCTCAATCCTATTGAGATTAATGTGGCCTAACCGTAGATGCCAAAGATGGGCATTTTCCTTAGGAGAAACTTTCGCTTTTTTAGTTCGTGTTTCTGCTGTTTTAAACAATTAAGTATTCAAAACACTTTTGACCGAATTAGGTTTTAAAACATACAAATTATGCTCAAGTGAGGCAGAACAAATAAGATTACCATTTCTGGAAATAAACGCTTTATTACCATGGAAAGAAATGGAAATACACTGTTCTAACAGGCAGGAAATAGAAACTAGGTTTCTAGTAAATCCTGGAACTATATACATGTTGTCTAACAAAATATAATTTCTGCCGAAATGTAGCTTCACCGTGTCGATCGCTGCAGCAGAGACAAGCTCCCCGGATCAAACCCGTAGTCTCACCCTCTCGCACCTGTTGTCAGGAATCAATCCCCTGAAAAGAAGAACAAACATGATTAGTGGCGCCCGAGTCCAATATCCAGGCAGAGTCACTACTCTCCACTAAACAAGTTTCTGTCACAAGTAAATCACATTTACCTTGATTCTTCCTCTTGGCTAGGAATTTGGGGCAGTTCCTCTTCCAGTGTTCGCCCCATTGCAGTGGAAACACTTTCCTTTTTCTGCAACTTCCTTGACCTTCTTGTCCTTCTGGGCGACAACTCGGTCAGTTTTACCCCTCTTCATCTTCTTCTTCCCTTTCGGGCATGAAGGAGCAACAGGTTTTATCCCAGAGATCGAACCCCTATGATATGACCTGTAGGCAACATTTGCCTCAAATTTCGGTGCCCTGACCCTCATCAAGGACTGGAAATTTTGTAGCTTATTGAGGAGTGTAGTCAGAGTGTAGCTAATTTTGTTCATAACAACATTGCTACGAAACTGATGGAAACTCTTCGGAAGAGTCTCCAAGATAAAACTGACCTGGCTCGACTTGTCGATCGAAGCCCCGTTCATCTCCACTAGATTAAAGTGGGTCATCATGTCTAGAACATGTTCACGGACAGACGACCCCTCTTTCATCCGTGCGTTAAAGACGTATTTGAGCGAGTCATGCCGGACTTGAAAGGACCGTTGTCCAAACATTTCCTGCAAAGACTCCATGATCTTCTTAGCGGTGACCATCAGCTCATGCTTCTTTGCCAAAACATCAGACATGCTGGAAATAATATAGACCTTGGCCTTTTCATGGGCCTTGATCCATCGATCGTATGCATCACGAACACTTCGCGATGCAGTCGAGCCCGGCATCTAAGGACACTCCTCAGAGCAAGAACTTAATGTCGCCAGTTACCAAAATTGTGTTTATGTTGTTTTTCCAAGTTTGGTAATTATCTCCCACTAATTTATCAGACGCGAGTAGAGCTATAATAGAGCTAGACATGTTTTAAGCGGAAAAATTAAGAAAACTTTATGTTAGTCTCGCAATAAACTTTTGAAATCCAATCAAGTTTTAGCAAAAATTGTTTTATGATCCCTAGGTCATTCAAAATTTGCAATGATATCCTTAACATTTAGAATGACCCCCACCGAAGGGTGAACAGAACACTCCTCCTCTAGGACGAGACTCTCTCGATCAGACCCTAATCCCAGAATAACTCTTATTCCATTAGGCGTCTAATTATCATTGTTCGGTCGAATTCATTAACTCTTAACGAATTCTATGAGTGTCACCCTCAATCTTTATGTTTCCAAGCATCCGTCCAAACAATAGCCACCGAAGGGTGAACCAAGAAAGAAAACCAACCAGGAAACTGTATCCCTTTCGGGAATTCACGATGTTCTGACTCCCATGATCAGGCCCTCCAAAGGGATTGTCTGGTCCAGGCCAAACTAGCAGGCGAATCATAGGGGTCTCACGGTATGAATCGAAAAAAGAGACTGTGGGTCCCGTTTTCACAGGTCCCACTCCCATTCACTATAAGTACTCTCTCCATCCACAATGATATTGACCTATACAAATGCCACCCGAAGGGGGACGCTCCCATTTGCGCCACGAGGCCGAGTATAGATCTCACGGTGCGGACTTAACGGAGATTTGTGGTCGGAAATTAAATGTATCTCATACACTATATTTCCTCCCACTCAGCACTTTAATTTTATTAGGGATTGACCTAGATAAACCGACTAAAATTTACCTAAGTCTACCAATATAACTCTTATATGGTATTAACCTAAGTTTATAATCACATTATTACTTAGGTCTATGTGAGTAAATTAAAACACTTTTAATTAGCAGCACTCACGATAAGTATAATCTAAGAATCTCGAACCGATTCACTCCTGGTCGGTTTCAGTAGGGGGTGTTCATGCGGCGTCAACTTAAATACCCCAGCCTTAGACAAAACCTTCCTTAGACAAAGTTACTAATCAGTCTCCATTCATAGACTAAACTTTGATTTCCTAATTTCTAATCTTATTAGAAAATAGAAAACCTAAGTCTAATTATTCAAGTTCTAAACTCTTTAAAACTAATAATTAACTTAGGTTGCATGCATTTCTATGTTATAGTGCTTGATCATTCATCATATGAATAATTATATACTATAACATAATATTATTCATCACATGAATATAAATGCATGAGCATACTTTAATCTAAAAAATATAACACTTATATTAATTAAATTAAACATGCATTTAATTATATTATAACTCTTATAATATAACCTATCATGCAAACTATATATTATAACTCTTATAATATAACTGATGCATGAAAATGTTTAACCTAAGGTGAGATTTTAAATCTATATGACATACATTATGCACATAGAAATTTAATTAAATCATACATCACATGCATAAATAATTAAATAGCAAAAATGAACCGATTTTTTGCACCTAGGGGCAATTATTTAATTAAATAACATTAATATAACATTTATATTAATATTATTTAATAAAATATTTAAATATATAAAATAAAAAACATTTTACATTTATAAAATAAAGATAAAATGGAAAATAACTGCCCCACTAACGAAGCTGCTTGCCCAGGTCTCGCATAACCCCTCGCGAACTGCCCACTATCGCGTGCAGCGTTGCAACGCCGTGGGCAGCGTTGCAACGCTGCCGCGTCCAGCGTCAATCCAGCGTTCTCAACGCCAGCGGCGTTGCAACGCTGTCCTGCAACGCGTCTTGCTCCCGCTGGCACAACGTTGAGCGCCAATGAACAACATCTCAACGCCGTCGCCTGTACAACAAAAGACTCGGACTTTACAGACTTGATTTCTTCACATAAACTCTTGCTACTAAAGACTCGGACTTTACAGACTCGATTTACAACTAAATGCCCAAAAACAACTGGCCTTTACATTGATCTCATCAACATAATTATAAATCTATTCTAGTGCAAAAAACCGAAACATCCATCATGCAAACCAACATTCATCTCATGAAATTAAGGTAAATTACCCACCTATTTTAACAAAAATCAGTATATAACGAAGAACCATCGAAATGGCTCTGATACCAATTGAAGGGAATGAAAATCCCCGGGCAGCGGAAGACGATCGAATCGTCAAGCTATTGTTACGCTACTTGAAGTTTGTTAAAACGATCTAACACTTAGATCTAAGTTAAACATACATAAAAAGAAGGAAATTACAGCAAGAAGAACGTACTTACTTGTTGAAGACAGTGCTTCAAAATTCCTTCCTTGGTCACGAACACTTCGTGCTTCTCGATCTCAAGAACGCTTCTTTCGAACGAAAATCGAACACCACCAATTGTAACCTTGGTTTATCTTCTTTTGGAAAGAAGGAGAATGGTGGGATTCTAGTGTTTTGGTGAGGAGAGAGTTAGAGAGAATTTGAGAGAGAACACTCTTATTTTTGGTTGAGAATCCAAAAAATGAGAGATCGATCATCAATCCTTCTTGCAAGAAGGGTTTAAATAGTGGAATAATCATGGAGTTAAAATCTCCACATTATTACCATTTTACCACAACCATAGGTTATGCAAATCATATTTGCATAACCATATAATATAAGATATCTCATATCTCATATTACAAATCACATTTGTAATAATTGTGGATTAATTAAATTGAATCACATCCAATTTAATTTCTCTAAACTAATTTCTCCAATTAGCCCTAATTCAACAATTAGGCTAACCTATAGTTTATTATGAATCTCATTCACATTAAGCTATATATTATATCACTCATATCTCATATAAATGATATAAATTACTCTAAGTGAAATTGAACACTTCAATTTCATACCAAAACTTTAACCCTTCTTTTAACCCAGATGGAGCCAACCGAGGGACCTAATGGACCTACAGTGACAGGATCCAATGATCCGAGATTAACCTATCAAACTCTTTGACCTGGTTAATCAACATTCATTAGCTACGGTAACACTCCACTATAGCCCGTAGCTGCACTCCCGTCAGTGAAGAATATTACGTGTCCACTGATATAACCAATGCCCATGAGTCGACCCTTCACAGGTTATTTGTAGACACGGCTGGGTCAAATTAACATTTTACCCATGTGTCTACCTCTTGTTCCTTAAGTCCCCACTGCTCCTCTAATGAACAACATATTGTGATGGTCCAACCATACACAACACCCTTCTTGGGCCAGTGAAAAGGTGGGCGCCCGTTGTCCAAGCCCTGGAGACAGCACTTAAGGGAACAACCCCTCTAGTTTTCCTAAAGGCGGGAAAGAGTGAATTCCATCTCGCGTAGTTAAGTCCTCAGCTCCCTGCTTGGTCCTTCCCCTGAGAAGATAGGCATATTGGGCGAGTAACTGTGACCACCTTCACCCGTACTAGTCAAAGGACGGACTTCGCAGGGCGAGTCCGTAGTACACTCGGGATTCAGTCGAGTCACTAATGGTCATCTACGAATTTATCGGTCCCCATCATCAAGCGGTGTTACATCGGTGAGGTCTAATAATTCGCGGTTCGGTCTTGTACAATCTCATTGCACATGATGCCCCCACTCGCATGTCAACCACATGAACGAGTCAGATCACCTCGTTTGTATCTAATACAAAGCGGGTCGCATCCACAGTGTATCCAGGATTAGGTCTCCAAACCTATCCATATACTGTAGATCGTTCGGGTCATTAACTCGAACGTGATCCTCATTGTGTGTCCACTACAAACCGTTCAAGTTCTAGTTCTCTCATAAATTCAATGACCCTGGAGCTTAGTTTATTGGAAAAGTTTGTAAATATTGCGAGACACAAAGTAATGAAATAAATAACTCTTATTAATTTCAAATAGTAATTTACAAACACGAGATTAGAACAAAAATCCCAACACTTACTAATCATGGTTATATCGACTGGACAAAAATATATTTACGGTGAGGAGAGTGCAACCACTGGGCTTTAGTGGAGTGTCCCGGTGGTTAACGAATGTTGATTAGCTAGGCTAAAGAGTTTGGTCGGTTAATCTTGTATCGTTGGAGCTCATGATCTGTAGGTCCATTAGGTCCTGCTTTCTAGCTCGGACTAAGCCTTGTAACATTTTGAGAGAAAAGAATTTGAATTGTTCAAATTCGAGTTTGGGAGAAACCGTTAATTATATGTGATATATTTAACGAGTTATAACTTAATTATGAATTAAACTATGATTAAAAGGAGGTGTGTATATTTAAATATGATTTAAATATTGGATTAGTTTATAGCATGAATAAAAATTCATGTTCGGAAAATCGATCGTGATCGGGTAATTTATTTAATTTAATATCTGATATTAAATTAGATTAAAAATTAATTAATTAAATTAATTATTTAATTAATTAAATTAATTTTAATTAAAAATCATTTTAATATTGATCTTTTGAGTTAAAATTAAATGAAAAATCAATGATTTTTCATGGTTTGCAACTTGCCAACCTAAGCATATTCATCTCAAAATTGGCCAAAATTGGCCACCTCATTCTTCTATCATCCTCATCACTATTGAGATGTAATTCTAATGAAGCTTGATAAAGTTTTATATAATGGTGATTTGAGGTAATTTGATAGAATTTTGCAGAACATTCAAAAGTTCTCGGTTTGTGACCTTTGAGGACATTTCTTCCAAATTCTCTCAATCTAGGATCCCACAATCCATTCTAAGGCCTTAGAATAGTAGGGAAGATACTAGAAGTTGTCCACGAAGTGTTCGTGTTGCAAATCGTCCACCGGGTGAAGATAATTTGATCTTCAAAGGTGAATTTCTTTACTCCCAGTTTTTCCAGCTTTGAGCATGCATTTTATTTTGCAAAATTGATCAATTTAGAGTGTTCAAAATCCTAAATTGCTTCCGCTTTCTTAATGTAGACTCTTTCAATTGGCGTCAGAGAAATTTTGAGCACTCAATTTGATCTTTTTTTTTTGTGGTGGGTGTTTTTTGAAATCTATATTTTCTGGGCGTCTAAAGTGAAATTCTGGATTTGGCAAAATTGAGCATCAATTCGCGCTTTATTTTCAAATTGGTCAAGTGTGTTTGAGCATAAATGTGTGAAGAATAATCTATAAAAAGTTTTCGGGTCGGTCGGAGTTTGGAAAGACCTTCAATTTGAAGAGAGAAGCTCGAATCGTCCTGAAAACTGAAGAACAGAGTAGCTGTTGTGTGTTTTTTTTTCAATCTGCTACAGTAATTTTTCTTCAGCCCGTGAATTCAAGGAAGGAGAAGATGTTGACCTTTGACCTTTGACTATTGACCGTTCTGTTGACTTTGATCGGTTCAAGTATTTTGGGCCAGTTTAGCTCGTTTTCGATCCGATTCGGGTGATTTCAAACCGGTTCTGACTATTTCGAGGTCGATTTTGCTGTTTTGGAGGTCTCTTTCACCATTTGGAGGCTCGGTTCAATCTTTTGCAGCCCAGTTCAACCTTTTGAAGGTCCGGTTCACATATATGCAAGCTTGTTCGACCCAAATTCGAAGTGTTCGAAGTGGTTCGATGTTAATTCTAGATTATTATTGTATTTAGTTGTTTGCTTGCATTTGATGCCAAAACCAGTCAACTTTAGTGTGTTTAATTAATTATGCATTGTGAATGTATATTTTAATTAAAATCCCTGATTGTATGTGCATAAAGTATGTCATATAGGTTTTAAAATCCCACCATAGGAAGCATGCTCCATGCATTGAAAGTATATTATAAGTGTTATAATATATAGTATGCATGTTTTTTGGGTTTCATAAGAAATAATATAAGAGTTATATTAATTTATGAAACAAATATTATATGTTTTAATTATAATTAATATAAGGATTATATTAATTAAAAATTAAACATATAATTGTTATGCATTTATTCATGTAATGAATTTGTTATAAATGTATGTTTTTTCATGTGATGAATGATCAAACAATTTATAACATATAAATGCATGTAACCTAAGGTTAATTAGTTAGTTTTAAAATGGTTTTAGAATTGGAATTAATTAGACCTTAGGTCATCTAGTTCTAATAAGATTAGAATTAGACAACCAATAATTTATAAACTATGATTAAAGAGGGACTCTAAGGAAGGTTCTTGCTAGGTTGGGGTACTTAAGCTGACGGAAAGAGAACACCCCTACCTAGGAACTGACCTGGGAGTGAATTTAATATAGAGGTTTATAAATTATCATTCGTGAGTGGCATTTATTAAAAGTTAATAAATTGAACTCATAGACCTTGGTTTATTAAAAGGTTAATAGACTTAGGTAATTCCAGTATAATTGTTATATTGGAAAACTTAGGTCATATTGTTTTAGTCGGAATATGCCTAAGTAAAAGTATACCCAAGCTATTTAAAATACTTAGTGGGAGTGAAAAGGTATATATGATATATCAATTTCCTCTTACGCTCTTCGAGAAGTTCACACCATGAGATTTATGCTCGACCTCCTGATGCCAATAGGGCATCCCCATTCGCATGATGTTTGCATAAATCAAGAGCAAGGTGAATGGAGAAAGTATTTATAACAAGTGAGAGAAGGAAGTGTGTCAACACACCCTACGGTCTCGTCCATTAGGTTGGATCGTGTGTTGGGATTTGTGCCCTAAACTTGTATAATTTTGATCAAATAAATAAAGATTTATTTGTTTTGATAAAATTATATTCTTGCTTTATAAATCCAATAAACTAAGCTCCAAGGTTATAATATATCTTGAACATCAGTGTAGTGGACATTATTTGGATTGTGTTCAAGAATATAACCTAATTGGTTTATGGTATAAGAATAAGGTTGGAAACCTCATTCTGGTAACACCATGAATACGACCCACTTTGTAATTAGTACAAATGAGGTTATCCAACTCATTCATGTAGTTGACATGCGAGTGGGGACATCCTGTATGAAGAGTTCATACAAGACCGGACTGCAAATTATTAGTCTAACCAGTGTAACATCGTTAACAGGATAAGACTGATAATTTATAGATGGTCATTAGTGACTCGACCAGAATCCTGAGTAAGTTAAGAACTCCTGCTTATAGGAGTTTATCCTTAGACTAGTATGGGTGAGAGTGGCCTGTAGCCGACTCAATAAGCCTACCTTCTCAGGGACAGAACCTCGTAGGTAGCTAGGGACTTAACTATACAAGATGGAATTCACTCATTCCTACACTAAGGAATTAGATAGGTTGTTCCCTTAAGAACTGACTCCAGGTCTTGAACAACGGGGCTCCGCCCTCTAACTGACTTAAGAGGGTATGACTCTATGGTAGGACCTTAGACTTTTTGTTCATTAGAGGATCGGTGGTGCTTAAGGAACAAAGAGGTAATCACAGGGGTAAAACGGTAATTTGACCCAGCTGTGATTGCGAACAACCTATGAAGGGTCGACTCATGGGTAGTGATTATATCAATGGACACAATATAATCTACAGTGAGAAGAGTGCAACTACAAGTTTATAGTGGAGTGACTTGTAGTTAATGAATATTGATTAACTGGATCGAAGAGTTTGATCAGTTAATCTCACATCATTGGAGCTCATGAACTGTAGGTCCATTAGGTCCCTCCGTTGGCTCAACATGGTTATATTGAGGGTACAAAGTTAGAAATGAAATTGAAGTGTTCAATTTCATACATGAAGTGTTATATCAATTATATATGATATAATTGATATAATATATGGTTTTAATGTGAATTAGATTCACATAGAAACCATATAATAGTGGGAGAATAAATGAAGGATATGATGGTAATTTCCATACTATTTCCCTATATATAATTGCATGAGATGCAATTTGAGGTTAAGGTTTTTCAACAAAACCCTAGCATTCTCTCACATTGTGTTGGAAAGAGTTCCAACTACAATCTAACAAACATCTCACCTCACCTAAAGGGAACCCACCTTCCTCCCTCACCTAGAGAACAACAGAGAAAATCCGGTGGTAGTGTCCGTGATCGTTCGGGTTCGTGTTGCTAAGATCGTGATCGTGGGAGAAGGAACACTTGAAGAAAGAGTTCTTCAAAGGTATAATTCTTGTTGTCCATCTTATAGAAGCATGCTTAATTTAGATCTAGTTCTTGTTTATGATATCCACGTAACAAAATTAAGAACACGTGTTTCGCAATCGCTTCCGCTGCGGGAATCGTATCCCATCAATTGGTATCAGAGCCCAATTGTGTTCTTAATTTTCGTTCTGGATTTATCAAGAACGAGGTGGGATTTACTGTTTTTCATGTGATGAGTAAACGGTTTGCAAGTTAGATGGTTTCAATTTTGGCACTTAGATTTACATAATTTTGTTGAATCGTTCAATGTAAGGGCCTATTGTTTTGGGCATTTTATTATGTAAATCGAGTCTGTAAGTCCGTGTCAATCGAGGCAAGGTGGTTCTTTGAGAAGATCGGGCGAAACGAGCAAGAAATGGAGTATCATTTTTTTTTATGCCCAGGTGCGACTTTGCAATTTGTTCATTGGTGCTGTAACGCGCGCTTGTGGAAGGAGAAGCGCGCAGAAGAAGGCAGCGGCGTAACGCTGGTTTAGTCTTTGGCGCGCTCAACAAGCGCGAAGAGGACAAATCGCAGCGCGTAATCTTCGTATCGTTGCAACGCCACATGCATTTCACGCGAAGGAGCAACAGGCAGAAACGTTTTTAATTTTATATAATAAATATAAAAACGTTTTATGTAATAAATATAAAAATATTCTATATTTAATTATATTTAATTTATTTAATTTTAATTAATATAATTAGATTATATTAATTAAAATTGAATTTAGGGTGCCAAAATTGGTCTAATTTTGCTATTTAAATTATGCAATTGTTGTGTAATTATTGCCATGCATAATGTATGCTTTTAATTTAGAAATCCCACCTTAGGTTAAGCATTTCCATGCATCATTTATAATATAAAGAGTTATATTGTATAGTTTGCATGATTAATTAATAGAAGGTGTTATATTAATTTATGGACAACATTGACATGCATTATATATCATGAGATGATTATGTTATGTATGTCTTATTATTCATGAGATGAATGATCAAGCACTATAATATAGTATGCATGTCACCTAAGGTTAATTATTAGTTTTAAAATGTTTAGAACTTGGAAATAATATACCTTAGGTTATCTAGTTCTAATTAGATTAGAATTAGGAACCATGTAATTTATAAACAATAATTAAAAGAGGAACTCTGTCTAAGTAGGGTTCTCTGTTTAGGTCAGGGTATTTAGTTTGACGCAAAGCGGAACACCCTACCTGGAAGCGACACGGGAGTGAAATTTAATTAGAGAGTTTATAAATTACAGTAGCGTCAGCGGGATTATTAAAGGGTTAATAAACTAGAAATCCTAGGCTTAATATAAAGAGTTATATTAGCAAACTTAGGATAAAAATCAATATAAGAGTTATATTGATTATCAATATAAGAGTTATATTGATAAGTTTAGGTAAAATCATTAGTCGGGTTTTAGCCTAAATAAGATTCCTATAGATTTAAAGTATCCAGTGGGAGGAAAAGTGTATATGATACATATTTTTCTACCTACGTATCT
This sequence comes from Trichosanthes cucumerina, assembly GCA_036507285.1. NCBI lineage: Eukaryota > Viridiplantae > Streptophyta > Magnoliopsida > Cucurbitales > Cucurbitaceae > Trichosanthes > Trichosanthes cucumerina. The sequence continues at coordinate 20,986,451 of CM071839.1, read as the reverse complement.
CCGGGAAGTTCACACCGTGAGACTCATACTTGGCCTCGTGGCGCAAACGGGAGCGTCCCCCTTCGGATGATGTTTGTATGAGTCAATATCAAGGTGAATGGAGAGGGTACTTATAATGAGTGAGAGTAGGTTTAGTGAAAACAAAACCTATGGTCTCTTCAGTCGGTTTACACCGTAAGATCACTATGGTCAGCCTGCTAGTTTGGCCTGGACCAGACAATTCCTTCGGAGGGCTTGATCATAGGGGATTGAACACAGTAGACACCCGAAAGAGATAAAGATTTCCTTAGTCTGTTTTTCAATCTAGTCCTCCCTCGGCGGATTTTATTGGATGGGGACTCTAGGATCTAAAGACAGAGGGTTACACTCACAAGGTACATAAGTAGTGTATGTATTCTGACCGAATAATGGTAACTAAAGCCTATAGGAATAAGAGTTATTCTAACATTAGGTTTTGGTCAAGATTGTCTTGATCCAGAGGAGTAGTGTTTTTGATTACCCTTCGGTGTCATACATTCTAAACCTTTGGAGTATCATTGCAAATTATAAATGACCTAGGAATCATTTAATAATTAGCTAAAACATGATTGGATTAGACAATTATAGCAAGAAACTCATACAAGTTTTGTTTGTAAATTTTCAGCAAAAATGTCTAGCTCTATAATTTCCTTATTGGGTGCAGAAAAGTTAACTGGAGAGAATATGATGACGTGAAAAGACAAACTCAACACTATATTCGTCGTGGACGATCTTAAGTTTGTGCTAACTGAGGAGTGTCCTCAGGTGCCAGACTCGAATGCGTCACGAAATGTTCGTGATGCATATGATCAATGGATCAAGGCCAATGATAAAGCCAAGGTCTACATGCTGACAAGTATGTCTGACATATTAGCCAAGAAGCATGCGGGCATGATGACCGCTAAGGAAATCATGGATTCGGTGCAGGGTATGTTTGGACAACAGTCCACACAGGCCCGACACAATGCCCTCAAGTACATATTCAACTCAAGGATGCCAGAGGGTTCATCTGTTCGAGATCATGTCCTAGATATGATGGTACACTTTAACATCACGGAGTCGAATGGTGCTTCCATCGATAAATCGAGCCAGGTCAGCTTTATTCTGGAAACCCTTCCAGATAGTTTCCTACAGTTTAGAAATAATGTTGTTATGAACAAGCTTACTTTTAATCTCACCTCCCTTCTGAATGAACTCCAGACCTTTCAATCTTTGATGAAAATTCAAGAATCGAAAGGTGAGGCAAATGTTGCCAGTAGGAGTTATCACAGAGGTTCGACCTCTTGAACAAAAACAGTGGTTTCATCTTCTTCTAACCTTAAAGGAAAAAAAAAAGAACATGAAGAAGGTTGGTAAAGGGAAACGAGCTGACAAAGTTGCCGCCCAGAAGGGCAAGAAAGTCAAAGAAGTTGCAGACAAATGAAAGTGTTTCCACTGCAACGAAGACGTGCATTGGAAACGAAACTGTCCGAAGTACATTGCGGAAAAGAAGAAGGAAAGTAAATATGATTTACTTTTCTTAGAAACTTGTTTAGTGGATAATGATAAAACTGCTTGGATACTTGATTCATATGCCACTAATCATGTTTGCTCTTCTTTTCAGGGAATTGTTTCCTGACAGCAGCTAAAGAAAGAAGAGATAACGCTCCGGGTTGGTAATGGAGAAGTCGTCTCAGCTGTAGCAAGAGACACAATGAAGCTTATATTTGGCAAGAAATATATGTTGTTAGACAATATATTAGTGATACCAGGGTTTACTAGAAACCTTATTTCAATTTGTTGCCTTATAGAACAATGTATTTCTGTTTCTTTCTCTATGAATAAAGTGTTTATTTTGAAAAAAGGTGTGGAAATATGTTCAGGTTCATTAGAAAATGGATTGCATGTTTTAAGGCCTAATTCAGTCAAAATGGTTTTGAACACTAAATTATTTAAAACTACAAACACACAAACTAAGAAACATAAAATTTCTTCTAAAGAAAATGCTCATCTTTGACATCTTAGATTGGGCCACATTAATCTCAATATGATTGAGAGATTGGTAAAGAATGGGCTTCTAAATGAGTTAGAAGAAAATACTTTACTTGTATGTGAATCCTGCCAAGAAAGCAAAATGACTAAAAGACCTTTTAGTGGAAAAGGTTATAGAACTTCTTGAGCTTATACATTCAGACCTTTGTGGTCCGATGAGTGTTAAAGCCAGAGAAGGTTATGAATATTTCATTTCATTTATAGATGATTATTCTAGATTTGGGCATATTTACCTAATATAACATAAGTCTGAAGCACTTGAAAAGTTCAAGGAATTCAAGACTGAAGTTGAAAATCAATTAGGTAAAACGATTAAAATACTTTGATCAGATCGAGGTGGAGAGTACATGGATTTAAAATTCCAGAACTATATGATAGAACATGGAATTACATCCCAACTCTCAGTTCCCGGTACACCACAGCAAAACGGTGTATCGGAAAGGAGAAATAGAAACCTTTTGGACATGGTTCGATCAATGATGAGTTACGCTCATCTCCCTAGTTGGTTTTGGGGTTAAGAAGTAGAGACTGGGGTATACATTTTGAACAATGTGCCATCAAAAAGTATTTCTGAAACACCTTTTGAACTCTGGAAAGGATGTAAAGGTAGTTTATGTCATTTTAGAATATGGGGTTATCCAACACATGTGCTTGTGACAAATCCAAAGAAGTTGGATTCACGTTCAAAATTGTGCCTATTCGTAGGATACCCAAAAGAAACAAGAGGTGGTTTATTCTATGATCCACTAACCATGTGTGTTCTTCTACTAACCTGTGTGTTCTTCTTTTCAGGAAACTAGTTCCTGGAAACAACTTGTTCATGGTGAGATAACTCTCAGGGTTGGAACAGGAGAGGTTGTCTCGGTTAGAGCAGTGGGAGTGGTGAAGTTGTTGTTTAGAGATAGATTCATTTTATTAGAAAATGTACTTTTGGTTTCTGGAATCAAAAGAAATCTTGTATCTATCTCTTGTTTGCTTGAACATATGTATAAAGTATCTTTTGTTCATAATGAAGCGTTCATTTGTAAAAGAGGTGTATGAATATGTTCTGCTAAAACAACTTATATGTGTTAAGACCAACAAAAGTAAAAGCTATTTTGAACACCGAGATGTTTAAGACAGCTGATACTCAAAATAAAAGGCAGAAGCTTTCTCCTAGCACCTATGTTTGGCACTTGAGACTAGGCTATATTAATCTCAATAGGATTGGGAGATTGGTTAAGAGTGGTCTCTTAAGTCAGTTAGAGGACAACTCTTTACCACCATGTGAGTCATGTCTTGAGGGAAAAATGACTAAAAGACCTTTTTCTGAAAAAGGTTATAAAGCCAAAGAGCCCTTGGAACTCGTGCATTCGAATCTCTGTGGTCCTTTGAATGTCAAGGCACAAGGAGGGTATGAATATTTCATCAGTTTCATTGATGATTATTCAAGGTTCGGTTATTGATAGCACACAAAATAGATCCTTAGGCTTAAGTATTGCTAGTTTTATGATGATTTTAGGGCTTTTACGTGTTTACATCACTCAATTTAAGGTTAAGAGCTTAAACAAGACATTTGGAGACATTTTGAAATACTCGAGACCAAATCGAGGCTTTTTGGAGCTAAAAATAATATCAATTCGAAGTAGAAGGACCAATCCAAGCTTGAGGACCCGAGGTGATAGCGTTGCAACGCTGCTTTACAGCGTCGCAACACTATCTCGATAAGAGAATGAGATGGAGATCCGTGGTGAGGGCGTTGCAACGCTGCCTTGTAGCGTCGCAACGCCAGACCGATAGCAACGCGCTTTTTAAGGTAGCAGCGTTGCAACGTTGTCCCTAGCGTTGCAATGTTGTCGACTATTTCCTTATTCACCATGTGTTTAGGGTACAGCGTTGCAACGTTGTACCGATTGAGCCTATAAATACAACATTATTTCTTCTTGCAAATGAGGCCAAATTTGATAGACTTTTGACCCTAATTTTGAAATACCCTCTGTAAGAAGGGAAAAGTGAGCATTCCTTGAGAGCCAAAGCATTCGTGGAGGTTTGAGATCGAGACGGGAGCTCAGAGACGAAGGATTGACATCGACACATAAGTTTATTTTCTCTTTCTTTCATTTTGTAACACCGTTTTAATACGTTTGCTACACTTTTAGTTTGGTTTTCTTGTGATTTAGAGTAGCTAAATGTTGTAGTTAGGATTTGATTTGCATGTTAAGACTTATTTGCTATGTATTGAAGTATGTTTTATTTTTTATTTTTGGCAATTCGTTTTTCAATTCTCTGATTTTGTTGGTTTAAGTGGACTCGAGAGATAAAACTTAGATTATAGCAAAGTTGTCAAATCTCTTAGAAGTCTGACATGAGAATGACCTAGAAGTCTAAGGGAAACATATAAAAAAGTTACTTAATGTCGTGCATGTTGTAGGTTCATATGGAGACTATAGATTTATTGCATGTGTAAGACTAACTAAGAATCGAGAGATTTTCTTGAGTAGTTTATTTCTTATTTATAAATTCATCACATTAGTTTATTGCATGTGTTAATTAAGTTATTAACTTGTAAAGTCAATTTCCTCTAAATCTGTCAATTCGTGTCCCCACTTGTTTGTTTGTCATTTGTCTTTATTTTCATCACCTATCCATGTTATGTTTCTTTAGCTAAAATTGAGAATTAGTATCTTGGTAATTAATTAATCTAGAAACCTATTAACAAGGACGATACTTGGACTCTTAAATCACTATACTAAAACTTGACCCGTACACTTGTGGTATTGCAATATAATTTTATGCAGCAAGTTTTTGGTGTCGTTGCCGGGGAATGGCGAGTATTTAGATTAATTAATATTAGGAGAAAATTTGAGATTTTAGACTAAAGTTTGTTTGTGTTGTCTTTCCTTATTTGTTCTTTGTGTGTGTTATTTGTTTCCTTATTTGTCTTATTTTAGTTTTGTGTGTTTTGAGTCTTTGTCCCCCGTTTTTGGTTGTGTTGCTATTGTGTAGAAGTCTTGATTTGAATTACTGATTTTTCAAGTATGACTTTGTGTGTTTGTTATTTGTTTCCTTATTTGTCTTATTTTAGTTTTGTGTGTTTTGAGTCTTTGTCCCCCGTTTTTTGTTGTGTTATTATTGTGTAGAAGTCTTGATTTGAATTACTGATTTTTCAAGTATGACTTTGCATGATTTTTATTCTCCACCATTGTACTGTCTTTCCCAGGGTCCTAGGTATGTACATCATGATTTTTTTGGATACTATTTGTCTAATGTTTACCATTCTGAATCTATGATTGATAAAAACTCCTTTGATGGTAATTTAGGCACTTGGAACAATAATTTCTCGTACGCTGACCAACCTATAGAAAAATCTTCTCTTGGGGACCAATTAATGGAATATACGTTAGAGTTGAAAATTAAAAATTTGGTTCATGATGAATTCGAAAGGTTGGATAGGTTAGAAGCTAAGGTGATAGAGATTTGGGGAATAGTACATGAAAGAACTCATCATCTTAATTAATTAGTAATTTCCCTTAAAGCCTTACAGGAGCAATTCCTTATTCTTACAACTAAAGAGGAGTCACCTCAGAGAACTTATTCATATGATAGTGAGGATGAGGTGGAGAACACATCAGAAACAGGATTGTGAGGTAGACATTGGTAATACAATCACTTCCACAAGGGAGATTCAAGTGATAAAGTTTGAGGCTGAGAAGTCCTCCCCCCTTTTATCTCCAGAAATTTCCTTTAATCTTGATAGCCATGTGTCCTACACTCATGAGTCTTGTTTTGATTTTTGTTCTTTTATTTTAATACACAAAAATACCAAAAATAATTTTCTCTCTGGTGCCTAGGAAAAGCAGGATAGCATTTTAGACTTAGAAGACTATATCGATTCAAGCAAGAAGGGCCCAAAGAAATATGAACAGTTTTATGTGCCCTGATAAGTCACCGTCTAACTAAAGACTTTAAAGAAAGCGCTGCATGGGAGGCAACCCAAGTTTTATGTTTTATGTTCTCTGTTTTTATGTTTTCTTTCTTTTTATGTTTTCTTTCCTTTCCTAGTTGTTTTTCTAATTATTATTTTTTTGGTACCTCCTGTGTATGCCCAAGGGTAGAGCTGCAGACATGCACCATTTTGATCCTGAGATCGAGAGGACCTGTAGAAGACTCCTAAGGGAAGGAAGAGCAGAATCTCAGACAATGGCTGATCAGGAGTTAATCAATAACCCTAAACCCATCAGGGAGTATTTCCAACCTATGTTTAATTCTGAGCAAGCTGGAAGAGTCCATGCCCCCATAAATGCTAACAATTTTGAATTGAAAACAGGGCTTATTCAGATGGTTAGAGAAGGAGCTTTTAGAGGACAATCCCCAGAAGACCCTAATTCACATTTACAAAATTTTCTAGAGATCTATGGTACAATTAAAATGAATGGTATCTCTGCTGATAGTATTCGCTTACGTCTCTTTCCTTTCTCTTTGCAGGGTAGAGCTAAGGAATGACTGGGGTCTCTCCCACCAGGCAGCATTACCTCTTGGGAGGAGCTGACCCAAGCCTTCATGACCAAATTCTTTCCACCTGTGAAAGCTGCAAAGTTAAGAATTGAGATAGGAACATTCAGGCAGCAGGAGGGGGAACAACTATTTGAGATCTGGGAACGGTACAAGGACATGCTCAGGAGATGCCCACAGCATGGCTACCCAGATTGAGGTCTTAACTTACTTAGGATTCAGGTCGAGTCACTAATGACCATCTATAAATTATCAGTCTTATCCTATAAACGGTGTTATACTATTTAGACTAATAATTTGCAGTCCGGTCTTGTATGAACTCTTCATACAGGATGCCCTCACTCGCATGTCAACCACATGAATGAGTTGGATTACCTCATTTGTACTAATTACAAAGTGAGCCGCATCCATGGTGTTACCAGAATAAGGTTTCCAACATTATTCTTATACCATAGACCATTTAGGTTATACTCTTGAACACAATCCAAATAGTGTCTACTACACTGATGTTCAAGATACATTATAACCTTGGAGCTTATTTATTGGATTTATAAAGCAAGAATATAATTTTATCAAAACAAATAACTCTTTATTTATTTGATCAAAATTACATAAGTTTAAGGCATAAATCCCAACAATCTCCCACTTGACCTAAAGCTTGTGGAGTACTAAAACATTACAATAATGTAAATACAATAAACTAAGGCATTTAAACCCTTTGTACAATATACTCCCACTTGCCCTAGTTGGGGAAGACTTGTAAACCTAGACCTTCTAGGTGACTCTCAAATACTTTAGCCGTGAGAGCCTTTGTAAAAGGATTAGCAATGTTGTGCTCTGAGGCTATCTTCGTGCTCGATGCACGATCTCCCAGATGAGATGATATTTCCGCTCAATATGCTTTCCCCTCTTGTGACTTTGCGGTTCCCTTGAATTTTCCACGACACCACTGTTATCACAATACAACGTGATGGGCAAACTTATATTTGGAACAACTTCCAAATTTAACATGAATTTCATTAACCAAAGGACCTCTTTAGCTGTTTCACAAGCTGCTACATATTCGGCCTCCATGGTGGAATCAGCGATGCATCCCTGCTTGACGCTTCACCATACTACAACTCCTCCGTTAAGAGTAAATACTGACCGTGATGTGGATTTTCAAGAATCTTTATCAGTCTGAAAGTCAGAATCTGTGTATCCTGTAAGGATCAAATCCTTAGCCTCATACACAAGCATGTAGTTCCTTGTTCTCCGTAGATACTTAAGGATTGTTTTAACCGTTGTCCAGTGTTTAGGTCCTGGATTGGATTGATACCTACTGACCATTCCAACTGCAAAACAGATGTCTGGCCTAGTACACAACATGGCGTACATCAGGTTCCCAACAACTGATGCATAAGGAATTCGTCTCATATCCTCAACTCCTTGAGGTGTCTTAGGACACTGTTCCTTAGACAAATGAACTTCATATCTAAAAGGTAATAAACCCTTTTTGGAATCTTGCATCTTAAACCTCAACAACGCTTTGTCGATGTAAGATGTCTGAGACTTCGGAATTGCGTAGCTAGCCAATTCTTAATGTCAGTAAGATATCCTACATCATTCCCAATGAGTAGGATATCATCCACATATAGACCTAGGAATGCGATAGAACTATTGATGATTTTCTTGTAGACACAAGGTTCATAATCATTCTGATCAAAGCCAAGAGATTTGATTGCCTCATCAAATCTTATATTCCAGGACCTAGAGGCTTGTTTGAGTCCATAAATTAACCTTTTAAGCCTGCAAACCTTTTGCTCTTGTCCTGGTTCAATGAACTCTTTGGGTTGGTCCATGTAGATGTTTTCGTCAAGATTGTCATTCAAAAAAGCTGTCTTGACATCCATTTTTCATACCTCATAGTCATAATATGCGACAATGGAAAGTAGGATACGAATAGACTTTACCATAGCAACAGGTGAAAAGGTTTACTCATAGTCAACCCCTTCAACCTGGGTATAACCCTTTACTACTAGTCTAGCTTTAAAGGTTTACACCTTTCCATCTACACCACGCTTTCTTTTGTAGATCCACTTACAACCTATAGGTTTTACCCCATCAGGTTTATCTATAATATCCCAAACAGAATTGAAGTACATAAATTCCATTTCTCGGTCCATGGCTATGACCCATTTGTATTTGCCTTTGTCAACCATCGCTTGATTATAAGTCGATGGATCCTCACAGTCGTCATTTGGTATAACAACTTGGGTTTCAGATAAACCCATGTAACGGTCAGGTTGTGTTATAACTCTCCCACTACGTTGAGGCATACTAAACTCTTGAGATGGACTCTCCTTACTAGACAAGATAGTATCAACAACTTTTGTTGACATACTAGTTTTATTAGCAACGTTTGCTATTTTTCTGTCTAACTCACTTAACACGACTTTACTTCTTGGTTTGTGGTCCCTTTGAAGGGATTTAGAATTCCCGCAGCGGAAGACGTTGTGAAACGTCGTTGATCCGTTGTGTAATTCTATCTTAAAATTGAATCTATCTCATAGATCCTAGGCTAAACATGCAAAGAAGAAGAAGAAAACAGTAAGTAAAAAGTACTAACCTCGTGAAGAACTCTTCTTCAACGTTTTCTCCTTCTCCGGTCACGATCTCTCTCTTACCAACGAACTCCTCGAACTCGATCCTCGATCCAAACAGGGAGACACCTCCAAAACGTCTTCTCGGTTGTTCTCGGGAGGTTGAGGGAGAGTGAGTGGGGCTCCCTTTGGTTTTGGGTGAGGAGAGAATTTTGGAGAATTGAGAGAGGATTTGAGAGAGAATCTCTTGCTCTCTTTGGATGGAAATCTAAAAAATGGCAAGATGACACACCAAAGGCTTCTTGCAAAACCTTTAAATACTATTGTGTGATGGAGTTAAAACCTCCACCAAATCACAATTTTACCACAACCATATAATATACAATTCACATTTGCATATTATATAATATAAGGTATCTCACACCTTATTATACAAATCTCATTTGCATAAATGTGGAATTATAAATTGAATCACATTCAATTTAATTTCTCTCAATTCAATTTCTCCAAATAGCACTTATTAATCAATTAGGCTATACTATAGTTTATTATGAATCTCATTCACATCAAACTATATATTATGTCATCTATATCTCATATAAATGACATAAATACCCAAATAATAAATTTGAACACTTCAAATTCACACCAAACTGTAAACTCTCAATTTGTCCAATTTGAGCCAACCGAGGGACCTAATGGACCTATACGTGACGAGCTCCAATGATCCGAGACTAACCTGTCAAACTCTTTGACCCGGTTATTCAACATTCATTAGCTACGGTAACACTCCACTAAAGCCCGTAGCTGCACTCTCATCACTGTAGGACAAGTTGTGTCCATCGATATAATCAATACCCATGAGTCGACCCTTCACAGGTTGTTCGTAGTCACAGCTGGGTGAAATTACCATTTTACACCTGTGTCTACCTCTTGCTCCTTAAGTCCCGCTGCTCCTCTAATGAACAACTACGTTGCATGGTCCAACCATAAACAACAACCCTCCCAGGCCAATGAAAGAGTGGGGCCCCGTTGTTCAAGCCCTGGAGACAACACTTAAGGGAACAACCCTCTAGTTTTCCTAAGTCGGGTACGGTGAATTCCTTCTTGCCTAGTCAAGTTTCCAGCTCCCCACGTGGTCCTGCCCCTGAAAAGATAGGCATATTGGGCGAGCAACAGTGGCCACCCTCACCCGTACTAGTCAAAGGGTCGACCCGCATGAGCGAGGAGTCCGTGACACATCGGAGTTTAAGGTCGAGTCACTAATGGTCATCTACGAATTTATTAGCTCTATACTGTTAACGGTGTTACATCAGTAAGTCTAATAATTCACGGTCCAGTCTTATACAATCTCATTGAACAGGATGCCTCCACTCGCATGGTAACCACATGAACGAGTCAGATCACCTCGTTTATATCTAATACAAAGCGGGCCGCATCCACAGTGTATCTAGGATTAGATCTCCAACCCTATCCATATACTATAGATCGTTCGGGTCATTAACTCGAACGTGATCCTCCCTGTGTGTCCACTACACACCGTTCAAGTTCTTAGTTCTCTCATAATACAATGACCCTGGAGCTTAGTTTATTGGATTAAGTTTATGAAAAAATGCGAGACACAAAGTTTAAATAAATAACTCTTATTTAATACACAATGTTGAAATAAATAACTCTTATTCATTTACAACTTGGAATATCAAATTACATGAGATGAGGACATACATCCCAACACCCTTATGTGGTCCTCCTCTAAGAAAGTGACATTTGTAGACACAAAAACCTTATCTTCCTTAGGATCATAGAATAAACCACCTCTTATTTCTTTTGGGTAGCCTACGAATAGGCACAATTTTGAACGTGAATCCAACTTTTTTAGATTTGTCATAAGTACATGTGTTGGACAACCCCAAATTCTGAAATGACATAAACTACCTTTACGTCCTTTCCAGAGTTCAAAAAGTGTTTCAGAAACACCTTTTGATGGCACATTGTTCAAAATATATCCCGAAGTCTCTACTGCGTAACCCCAATAGGAATTAGGGAGATTAGCATAACTCATCATTGATCGACCATGTCCAACAGGGTTCTATTTCTCCTTTTTGATACAACGTTTTGTTGTGGCGTACCGGGAGCTGAAAGTTGGGATGTAATTCCATGTTCTATCATATAGTTCTGGAATTTTAAATCCATGTACTCTCCACCTCGATCTGATCGAAGTGTTTTAATTATTTTACCTAATTGATTTTCAATTTCAGTCTTGAATTCCTTGAACTTTTCAAGTGCTTTAGACTTATGATGTATTAGGTAAACATGCCCAAATCTAGAATAATCATCTATAAATGAGATGAAATATTCATAACCTCCTCTGGCTTTAACATTCATCATACCACAAAGGTCTGAATGTATAAGCTTAAGAGGTTCTTTGGCTCTGTAACCTTTTCCACTGAAAGGTCTTTTAGTCATTTTGCCTTCTGTAGCGGGATTCACATCTGAGTAAAACATTTTCTTCTAACTCATTTAGAAGTCCATTCTTTACCAATCTCTCAATCCTATTGAGGTTAATGTGATCCAATCTAAGATGCCAAAGATGAGCATTTTCTTTAGGAGAAATTTTACGTTTCTAAGTTTGTGTATTTGCAGTTTTAAATAATTCAGTGTTCAAAACCATTTTGACTGAATTAGACCTTAAAACATACAACCCATTTTCTAACGAAGCTGAACATATTTCCACACCTTTCTTTAAAATAAACACTTTATTCAAAGAAAAAGAAACAAAAATACATTGTTCTATAAGGCAAGAAATTTAAATAAGGTTTCTAGTAAACCCTGGTATCACTAATATATTCTCTAACAACATATATTTCTTGCTAAAATTAAGCTTCATCGTGCCTATTGCTACAGCTGAGACGACTTCTTCATTTTCAACCCGGAGCGTTATCTCTTCTTTTTGTAGCTGCTGCCAGGAATCAATTCCCTGAAAAGAAGAATAAACATGATTAGTGACGCCTGAATCAAGTATCCAAGCAATTTTATCATTATCCACTAAACAAGATTCTAAGCAAAGTAAATCATATTTACCTTCCTTCTTCTTTTCGACAATGTACTTCGGACAGTTCCGTTTCCAATGCTCGTCTTCATTGCAGTGGAAACACTTTCCTTTGTCTGCAACTTCTTTAACCTTCTTGTCCTTCTGGACGGCAGGTTTGTCAGCTCATTTCCCTTTACCAACCTTCTTCATGTTCTTCTTCTTCCCTTTTGAGGTTAGAAGAAGATGAAGCTACTATTTTTGATCTAGAGGTCGAACCTCTATGATAACTCCTACTGACAACATTTCCCTCACCTTTCGATCCCTGAATTTTCATCAAAGATTAAAAGGTCTGGAGTTCATTCATAAGGGAAGTAAGATTAAAAGTAAGCTTGTTCATAATAACATTACTTCTAAATTGTAGGAAACTATGTGGAAGAGTTTCCAGAATGAAGTTAACTTGGCTCCATTCATCGATGGAAGCACCATTCGACTGTGCGATGTTAAAGTGTACCATCATATCCAGGACATGATCCCGAACAGATGAACCCTCTGACATCCTCGAGTTGAATATATACTTAAGGGCATTGTGTCGGGCCTGTGTAGACTGTTGTCCAAACATACCCTGCACTGAATCCATGATTTCCTTAGCAGTCATCATGCCCTCGTGCTTCTTGGCTAATATGTCAGACATACTTGCCAGCATATAGACCTTGGTCTTATCATTGGCCTTGATCCATCGATCATATGCATCACGAATATTTCGTGCAGCATTCGAGCCTGGCACCTGAGGACACTCCTCAGTTAGCACAAAGACTTCAGATCATCCACTACCAATATAGTGTTGAGTTTGTTTTTCCACGTTATCATATTCTCTCCGGTTAATTTTTCCGCACCCAATAAGAAAATTATAGAGCTAGATATTTTGCTGAAAATTCACAAAAAAAATTGTATAAGCTTCTTGCTATAATTGTCTAATCCAATCATGTTTTAGCTAATTATTAAATGATTATTAGGTCATTTATAATTTACAATGATACTCCAAACGTTTAGAATGTATGACACCGAAGGGTAATAAAAAAGACTCCTACTCTGGATCAAGACACTCTTGACCAAAACCTAATGCCAGAATAACTCTTATTCCTATAGGCTTTAGTTACCATTATTCGGTCATGATACATACACTTCTTATGTACCTTGTGAGTGTAACCCTCTGTCTTTCGACCCCGGAGTCCCCATCCAATAAAATTCGCCGAAAGGAGGACTAGATTGAAAAATAGACTAAGGAAATCTTTATCCCTTTCGGGTGTCTAACTGTGTTCGATCCCCTATGATCAAGCCCTCGGAAGGGATTTGCAGTCGTCCAGCCAACTGACAGGTGACCATAGTGATCTTACGGTGTAAACCAAATGCGGAGAAGAGACCATAGGTTTTGTTTTCACTAAACCTGCTCCCACTCACTATAAGTACCCTCTCCATTCACCTTGATATTGACTCATACAAACACCATCTGAAGGGGATGCTCCCGTTTGCACCACGAGGCCAAGTATGATTCCCACGGTGTGAACTTTCCGAAGAAAACGTAGGTGAAAAAAAATATGTATCGTATACACTTTTCCTCCCACTGGATACTTTAACTCTATAGGAAATTTACTTAGGCTAAACTCGGCTAATAGTTTTACCTAAACTTATCAATATAACTCTTATATTGACAATCAATATAACTCTTATATTGACAATCAATATAACTCTTATATTGATATTATCCTAAGTTTGCTAATATAACTCTTTATATTAAGCCTAGGATTTCTAGTTTATTAACCTCTTAATAAACCATTGACGCTTATTATAATTTATAAACTCTACGATTAAAATTCACTCCCGTGTCGGTTCCTAGGTAGGGTGTTTAGTTTTAGTCATCTTAAATACCCCAGCCTAGACAGAACCTTCCTTAGACAGAGTTCATCTTTTAATCATTGTTTATAAATTACTTGGTTCCTAATTCTATTCTAATTAGAACTAGATAACCTAAGGTCTATTAATTCCAAGTTCTAAACTTTTTAAAACTAATAATTAACCTTAGGTTACATGCATACTATGTCATAGTCCTTGATCATTCATCTCATGAATAATAAAACATACATAGCATAATCATCTCATGAATTATAATGCATGTCAATGTTGTCCATAAATTAATATAACGCCTTATATTAATTATACATGCAAACTATATAATATAACACTTTATATTATAGATGATGCATGGAAATGCTTAACCTAAGGTGGGATATCTAAAATAAAAGCATACATTATGCATGGTAATAATTATACAACAATTACATAATTTAAATAGCAAAATTAGAGCAATTTTGGCACACTAAAATTAATTTTAATTAATATGATCTAATTATATTAATTAAAATTAAATAAATTAAATATAAATTAAATATAAAATAATTTTTATATTTAATATATAATAAAAATACGTTTTTCGCTCGTTTGAAAACTGCTGAAACGCCTTCGGCGTTACAACGATGATGGAAGTGTTGCAACGCTGCAGTTTGTCCGTTTCTGACCGTTGGAGTGCGCTGTGAAACGCCTTCGGCCTTCAGCGTTGAGACGCTCGTGCTGGCGTTGCAACGCCATTGCCTCATCGTCCCAGCGTTGAGACGCTGGGAGGAGCGTTGCAACGCCGCGTCTTCTTGCAGCCTGAATTCTGCCTCATTGGCGTTGCAACGCTGAAGAACAGCATTGCAACGCTGCACACAGTACAACAAATAATCCTCCATCGATTTGACTCGTTTTCGCTCCGTTCTTCTCAGCAACCACTTTGCCTCAATCGACATGGACTTACAGACTTGATTTACAATTAAAATTGTCCAAAACACCGGGCCCTTACATTGAACGATTCAATGAAAAAATTATAAATCTAAGTGCCAAAATTGAAAACATCTAATTTGCAAATCGTTCATTCATCACATGAAAACAGTAAATTCCACCTTTTGTTCTTGATAAATGCATAACAAAATGAAGAACACAATTGGGCTCTGATACCAATTGAAGGGATAGAATCCCGCAGCGGAAGCGATTGTGAATCGCGTGTTCTTATTTTGTCTCATGGATTTCAATCAAGAACAAAATCAACTAAGATTAAGCATGCTATTTATGGCATAGGACAACAAGAGATTACCTTTGAAGAACTCTTTCTTCAAGTGCTCCTTCTCCCACGATCACGATCTCAGTAACTTGAACCCGAACGTATGAAGATTCCACCACTAGATCTTCTCCATTGTTCTCTAGGTGAGGGAGGAAGGTGGGTTCCTTTTAGGGTGAAATGTGGAGATCTTATGGAATTGTGTTTGGAACTCTTTCCAACACAATTTGAGAGAATTCTAGGGTTTTGTCAAAAAACCTTCAAACTCAAAATTGCATATTATGCAACTACTTATAGGAAAATAGGATGGAAATTACAATCCTATCCCTTCTTCATTCTCTCATTAGTATATAGTTAATATGTGAATCTAATTTACATTAAAACTATACATTATATCAATTATATCACATATAAACACCTCATATATGAAATTGAGCACTTCAGTTTCATTCCTAACTTTATACCCTCAATATTATCATGTTGAGCAAACGGAGGGACCTAATGAACCTACAGTTCATGAGCTCCAATGATGTGAGATTAACTGATCAAACTTTTTGATCCAGTTAATCAATATTCATTAACTACAAGTAACTCCACTATATACTTGTAGTTGCACTCTCCTCACTATAGATTATATTGTGTCCATTGATATCATCATTACCCATGAGTCGACCCTTCACAGGTTGTTCGTAATCATAAATGGGTCAAATTACTGTTTTACCCCTGTGATTACCTCTTTGTTCCTTAAGCACCACTGATCCTCTAATGAACAACAACTCTAAGGTCCTACCATAGATTCATACCCTCTTAAGTCAGTTTAGAGGGTGGGGCCCCGTTGTTCAAGACTCGGACTCAGTTCTTAAGGGAACAACCTATCTAATTCCTTAGTGTAGGAATGAGTGAATTCCATCTTACAAAGTTAAGTCTCTAGCTACCTACGAGCTTCTGTCCGTGAGAAGGTAGACTTATTGAGTCGGCTACAGGCCACTCTCACTCATACTAGTCTAAGAACAAAGCCCTATAAGCAGGAGTTCTTAACTTACTCAGGATTCAGGTCGAGTCACTAATGACCATCTATAAATTATCAGTCTTATCCTGTAAACGGTGTTATACTGTTTAGACTAATAATTTGTAATCCGTTTTTGTATGAACTCTTCATACAGGATGCCCCCACTCGCATGTCAACCACATGAATGAGTTGGATTACCTCATTTGTACTAATTACAAAGTGGGTCACATCCATGGTGTTACCAGAATAAGGTTTCCAACCTTATTCGTATACCATAAACCATTTAGGTTATACTCTTGAACACAATCCAAATAGTGTCTATTGCACTGATGTCAAGATACATTATAACCTTGGAGCTTATTTATTGGATTTATAAAGCAAGAATATAATTTTATCAAAACAAATAACTCTTTATTTATTTGATCAAAATTACATATGTTTATGGCACAAATCCCAACACACCCTTTATTGTGATAATAGTGGTGTAGTGGCAAATTCTAAAAAACCTAGAAGCCATATGCGTGGAAAGCACATAGAGCGCAAATATCATCTTATCAGGGAGATTGTGCAACGAGGAGACGTGATCGTCACGCTGATCGCTTCAAAGCACAACATTGTTGATCCGTTTTCGAAGCCCCTCACGGCTAAAGTGTTTGAGGGATACCTAGAGAGTCTAGGGTTGCGGGTTGTAGAGTAGGGACGTTTTCTTGCTCAACATGTTTTACTCCACTGACGTTTTAGTCGAAGTGGGAGTTTGTTGGGTTTTATGTCCTAAAACTCATGGTTTTGTAAACTGAATATATATTCTATTTTGCAATAAAGTTTTTATTGAGATTTATTTAGTAAATGTGTTATTGAATAAAGTGAATTATGCGTTGTGTAACCCTAACCCAATAAAGAACCCTTGACTAAAGGATGAATTGAACTTTATGTGTGACATAAAAGTGGATCAAGTTCAAGTTATAACCAGAATGGTCTATAGTATAAGGATAGGGTTGGGTACCTTATCTTGGGGTCACTATAGATGCGACCCACATTGTAAAGTACAAACGATGTGATCTTAAATCGTTTATGTGGAGACATGTGACTGGGGGTGTCCTATGCAATGAGTTTGCATAAGACTGGACCGCGAAATAGTCACTTAGACGTTATAATTCCGTTTACTGTCTTAACTAACTATATTCATACAATGACCTAGGTAACTCGATCTTAATCCTAAGCGTTCTATGAACTCCTGTTTGTTCGGATTATCCTTAAATTTGCATGGGCGAGAGTGGCCCGAGATTGCCGACTCAATAAGCCTCCCATTTCAGAGATAAGTCTGTGTAGATAGCTGGGAGTATAGTTCTGCAAGATGGAATTCACTCCTACCCACTTTAGGGATTAGTAGAGAGGTTGTTCCCTTAAGTGTTGACTCCGGGTCTTGAACAATGTGCCCACCCCTCTCATTGGCTCGAGAGAGATTCGGTTGGTTGGTTGGACCACAAACCAATTGTTCATTAGATGATCAGTGGGACTTAAGGAACAAGAGGTAATTACAGGGGTAAAACGATAATTTTGACCCAGCTGTAATTACAAACGACCTGTGAAGGATCGACTTACTAATCATGGTTATATCGAGTGGAAAGAAATATATCTACAGTAAGGAGAGTGCAACCACTGGGCTTTAGTGGAGTGTCCCGGTGGTTAACAAATGTTGATTAGCTAGGCTAAAGAGTTTGTCCGATTAATCTCGTATCGTTAGAGCTCATGATCTGTAGGTCCATTAGGTCCTCCTTACTAGCTCGGACTAAGCCTTTGTAACATTTTGAGAGAAAAGAATTTGAATTGTTCAAATTCGAGTTTGGGAGAAAGCGTTAATTATATGTGATATATTTAAGGAGTTAGAGCTTAATTATGAATTAAACTATGATTAAAAGGAGGTGTATATATTTAAATATGATTTAAATATTGGATCGGTTTATAGCATGAATAAAGATTCATGTTCGGAAAATCGATCCTGATCGGGCAATTTATTTAATTTAATATCTGACATTAAATTAGATTAAAAATTAATTAATTAAATTAATTATAATTAAAAATAAATTTAATATTGATTTTTGAATTAAAATTAAATGAAAAATCAAGGATTTTTCATTGTTTGCAACTTGCCAACTTGCCCAAGCTTATTCATTTTAAAATTGGTCACCTCCTTCTTCTATCATCCTCATCACTGTTGAGATGTCATTCTAATGAATCTTGATAAAGCTTTATATAATGGTGATTTGAGGTAATTTGATAGAATTTTGCAGAAAATTCAAAAGCTCTCGGTTTGTGACCTTTGAGGACATTTCTTCCAAGTTCTCTCAATCTAGGACCTCACAATCCGTTCCAAGGCCTGAGGATAGTAGGGAAGACATTAGAGGTGGTCCACGAAGTGTTCGTGTTATAATCGTCCACTGGGTGAAGATAATTTGATCTTCAAAGGTGAGTTTCTTTACTCCTAGTTTTTCTAGCTTTGAGCATGCATTTTATTTAGTAAAATTGATCAACTTAGAGTGTTTAAGATCCTAAATTGCTTCCGCTTTCTTAATTTAGACTCTTTCATATCAAATAAAGCAAGTACTTGTTATCAGAATGTTGCCATGATATATTTTTGTTGACAACTACAACTATAAAAGAAAGAAAACACTTGACACCAGATTAGTGTCATGAACATTCTTTTGTCATCATAGAAACAACATGTTTGATACTAAAATATTTCCATCAATAGAATTTAAATGTGACATTTAAAAATGATCGTTAATATATATATATATAGACGAAAACGTGATTTTTTGGCGTTATTTCTGGACGATGTTTACTTCAATAAAAACTTTACTATGACGACTAACAAATGTCTTGAATATTTTTTTTACAACGACTAAGTATCATGAAACAATTGGTTATGCCAATTTTTTTATGCAACAAATATAGAGCTTCCTTGATGGAGACTTTTAGGACTGAAAAAAAAATCATAAAATGTGTTTATGACAATTTTCAAAGTCGTAAAATTTTGAAATTATACTAGTGAAACAAATTAACTTACCTCAATTAGAATCACCTCAAATTAATAACAAAAGAACTCAAAAAAACATTTAACAAAAACAAATACCCTATTTATTTCTAAAATCAAGATAGATAACAACATAAACAATTCAGTTCCACCAACTTGGATAGTCAAATATGAGCAATTAACAACAAGAACAAATTATTGCAATTAATTTGATACAATAAAATATTATAGCAAACTCATTGCGAAAATAAAATAAGAAGAGGTTAGAGAACAAAAATAAAATAGGGCAAAATACAATTTTGGTCCTTGAGGTTTGAAGTTGATGTCTATTTGGTCCCTAAAGTTTTAAAATGAACATTTTAGTCCCCGAGGTTTAGAAAATAGTTCTAAATGGTCCCTGGAGTTAGTTGACCGTTAGTTGACTAACGAAAAAATGATGTGTCAAAATTTATATTTAAGATTATGTAGTTTTTTTATTTATATTTAAGATTATTTATTTTCTTCTCTTTTGGGACTTCTAATGTGCATTTTCGGTATTCCATTTCTTACCTATGAATTTTGTTTTTTTTTTCTTTTTATCAAACCACAACTCTACATAATAAAGAACCACCAAAAAAATAAGAAACTCATCGCAAAAATCGAATTAATTAAAGAAAAATTAACACATAAGTACTTCAAAGTTGTGGACAGAGACACATTTTTAAAGATTAAGAATTGTGGACTGAGTAAGGTGCTACATCAAAGTGATAGAAAAGTCTTTCTTGTCATCGTCATTTTCGATATTGGTGTTGGAGCCAAGGAAATAAAAATAGAATAAAAAATAGACAAACAAGAAGAAATAGAGATAGAGGAAGAAGAGAAAAGAAAAGAAGATAGAAGATGAAAAAAAGGTAAAAATAAAATTTAAAAATATAACCACATAATGTTGAAATAATATTAATTTTAACACCTCATCTAAAAATTGTCAATTCAACATGCCACATCATTTTTCCGTTAGTCAACTAACGATCAACTTAACTCCATGGACCATTTAGAAAAATTTTCTAAACCTCAGGGACTAAAGTGTTTATTTTTAAACTTTCAGGGACCAATTAGACATGAACTTCAAATTTCAGGGACCAAAAGTGTATTTTGCCCAATAAAATATGACTGGGCTAGAGAAAATAACATCGAAAATTTATAGTGGTTCAGTCAAACTCGACTTACTCCACTCTCCAAGTTTCTCTTTAGTATTTGAATAAAAATTCTTAACTCTTTTCACAGATTAGAGACTAACTACTATACTGTTTCTTTTACATGTTTAAGAGCATAATAAAGTCCTTTCCATGAGTAAAGATCAAATTGTTACAAATGCAACTCTTACTCAAGATTAAAATTTAGAAATAAGATAGAAAACTCTCTCAAAAAGTAGATATTCAAATCTAAGCTCACTACTTAATGAGAGGGATATTCTTATAAGTAAAAGCCCTCAGATACCTTATGAAAAATAAAAAGAATTGAAGCTAAAAAATGCTTTAAAAAATAGTGTCAAAATTTTTCTCAAAAGATTGCCCAATTTTTTGTTATCTTTTCTAAGTTTTCCCCTGCAATTTTCAAGCTCCAAATAGAGAAAGAAGAGAAAATGTTACAATTGGTCCACATGTCAACTCTTATTAACTACAAAAATAAACAAATTTGGAATACAATAATATTATATTAAAAATAAGTCGTCGGTCAAAGGAAGGACAAACTATTTGTTGATGCCATCACATTGTGGGTGCCTCATAATAATCGTTAGATATGAATTCAATAATTTTTATGTCCCCCTAGTAACAATTAGATGTAAAATCGAGGTATTTCTCTCATCTATATCCAACAGTAAAAATCTGTTATCTACATTGTAACGACATCATCAAATAATTTCTTCTTATAATAAGTGTTAGATGTGCATTTAATAATTTTCATGTATTCTAATAATCATTAAATGGAAAGTCGAGATACTTCTCTCTATATTCAATGGCGAAAAAATTGTCAGACATATCGTGATAACATTACGGAATAATTTCTTCAAAGGAAGGGAATGAAAGAAGGAGAAGCTACCATGTTTCCCAATGTGATAGGGTGCAAAAATATAATATTATAATATTATAAATTTGGACGCTTGTGCACTCAAAAAAGGAAATTTGACCGTGGAACTTTTATTTCCCCTTTTCAATGAATCAAATCAGTGCCATTATCTAATTTTTCCTTTAATTTTGCTTTACTAATAACTTTTTGGTTTCAATTCCAATTTGAGTGAAACAAGGTGCCTTAGAATCTTAGTTTCGAGCTCTGTGTTATCAATACTTCAAACTACTAAAATTATAAATAAACAAAATTAGATATTGTAACACCTGTGATTTTCTTGTTCAATTAAATTATTTTGTTATTAAGTTTAATAGAAAATATTCAAGTTGAGCCTTTAAAATAAATAATGTGATTTAGTATTTTGTGCAAACTAAAGAGAATTAAATAAATTGAGGTTTTAATCAAGTTTTATGGCAAAAGACTAATAAATAGTTAAGAGGATGGGCATTTTGGTAAATTTAGCTTTAAAATAAGTGAGTTAGGGTTTTGTTCTCTTTTGGGGCACAACCATCGAAGCATCATCTTCTCCCTTCCCATCTTCCAGTCGCACGACAAAGGAACCTTCAACCAGCCATTACGCGTCGCACTGCTAGATCTGTGAAGTAACTCGGAGTCGCGCGTTCTCCCTTCCGCTACTACGCTCACAACACACAATTTCACTGGAATCCAACCACTGCAGACGAAACCAACTCCCAGCCGCTGCAGACGAAGCCGACTCCCAGCCGCTGCAGACGAAGCTAACTCCCAGCCACGCCTCACGGTTCGACGTCGTGCGAACGGTCACAACAACCGAGTTGAATATGCACATCGACGTCGCTGACTTCTCTGACCTCAGTTGTCGCTAATCGTTTGGAGTCCGCCGTGAACCAAACTCGGCGGAAGACATTTCCGTCGGTTCTTTTTGACGGAGGCGGTTCGATTTTGGTTCGAGCTTTTGGGGAGTTTTTCGATTGGTTTTGTCTGAGATAGGACCGGTTCCGGATAGATTGACTTGTGAGCAAACCAAAAAAACGTACTCCACGCTCTGAAACGCGCCGCCACCGGCTGGTCACTCCACTATAGCCCCGTAGCTGCACTCTCTTCACTGTAGGACAAGTTGTGTCCATCGATATAACCAATACTCGTGAGTCGACCCTTCACAGGTTGTTCGCAGTCACAGCTGGGTCAAATTACTTTTTTACCCGTATGACTACCTCTTGCTCCTTAAGTACCACTGATCCTCTAATGAACAACTTTGTTTATGGTCCTACCATAAACAACGACACTCTCGGGGCAGTGAGAGAGTGGGGCCCCGTTGTTCAAGCCATGGAGTCAACACTTAAGGGAACAACCCCTCTAGTTTTCTAGCTCGGGAACAAGTGAATTCCATCTTGCGTAGTTAAGTTCTCAGATACCCATGTGGTTTTGTCCCTAAGAAGATAGGCATATTGAGCGAACAACACATGCTACCCTCACCCGTACTAGTCAAAGGAACGACTCCCACAAACAGGAGTTCGTAACACGCTTAGGATTAAGATCGAGTCACTAATGGTCATCTACGAATTTATTAGTCCTAAACTGTTAACGGTGTTACATCAGTTGGTCTAATAATTTACGGTTCGGTCTTGTACAATCTCATTGCACAGGATACCCTCACTCGCATGTCAACTACATGAACGAGTTGGATTGCCTTGTTTGCATCCAATACAAAGTGGATTGCATCCATAGTGTCCCCAGGATAAGGTTTCCAACCTTATCCATATACTGTAGACCATTCGGGTCAATTACTCGAACGCGATCCTACTTGTGTGTCCATTACACACCATTCAAGATTTCATAAATGTTAATGACCCTGGAGCTTAGTTTATTGGATTAAGATTAAAATGCGAGATACAAGGTTTGATGGAAAAATAACTTTTATTTATCAATACAACAATTGTTACAAACGACACGAGTTTAGGGCATACATCCCAACAAAAAGAACAAAAAACATTAAAGATAAGGACCAGATCTTACCAAGGAACCGATTTGAGAGGGCCACGACAGGGTTAAATGTAATAATGTCAATCATGGTTTTTCTAAATGGTAATTGCATGTTTCGAATGCACCCACCTACCCTAAGGCAAGCCAAAGAGCTTCTAGTTATTTTTAGTACAGTTTAATTAATCTAAACGCTCATTAAACCCAAAACCAATCGTAAGCTAGGGACGATACTAATTAGAGCTACAGATTGCAGAGTTTCATGCTTAAGATTGGTCGTTTAAGCCCTAGGAATTTCTAGAATTAGTGAGATGCTCAAATTAATCTAAGTGGCGAATTCAAATTAATCCTTACACTTTTACTTCTTTTATGACAGAATTCTTTAAGTCGTTCATGACTACTCAAAGCTCATAATCTCGCTGAATCTAAGTCCTAATTGCTACTGAAATTAAGTGTGACCTCAATGTGTCCAAGTGAACGCGAAAATACACCTAACTAAGCAAAACAGATTCGACACGTATAGGTTTGTTAGGCCTACCTACGAATAAGCTTAGAAATAAATGCAAAGAAGTAAATAGACATTCTCAACATGAAATTAAGCATTAAATACAATAAACTCAAGAATTATACATCGAAATACCTATCCCTCTCATCCGAAACGACAATCCCGCTTAGTCGAAGATCGAAACCTCAAGCAAAATGTCCATGGATTGATCTTAAACTAACCAAAACTACCTAAATCTAAACAAAATAGTAAACAGGGGAGGGAAGAAAGATATTAGAGGTTGTTTATTCAAATATCTCACTATCTTTTGACCTAAAAGAATGCATTTCTTTTTATACAATTCGAAGCAACGCTAAGACGTTGTGCCATAATTTTTCAGCGTCGAGGAGGGTTGGTTGCAGCATCGTGCGACGCTCACTATGCCAGCTGTTGGGATGTATGTCCTAATCTCGTTTTGTTTGTAATATTACCATTTGAAATTAATAAGAGTTATTTCTTTCATTACTTTGTGTCTCGCAATTTTACAAACTTTATCCAATAAACTAAGCTCCAGGGACATTGAATATATGAGAGAACTATAACTTGAACGGTGTGTAGTGGACATACAGGGAGGATCGCGTTCGAGTTAATGACCCGAACGGTCTACAGTATATGGATAGGGTTGGAGACCTAATCCTGGATACGCTGTGGATGGGGCCCACCTTGTATTAGATACAAACGAGGTGATCTGACTCGTACATATGGTTGACATGCGAGTGGGGGCATCCTATGCAATGAGATAATACAAGATCGGACCGTGAATTATTAGACCTATTGATGTAACACCATTAACAGTATGAGACTAATAACTTCGTAGATGACCATTAGTGACTCGACCTAAATCCTGAGCGTGTTACGGACTCCTGTCTGTGCAGGTCTGTCCTTTGACTAGTACGGGTGAGGGTGGTCATAGTTACTCATCCAATATGCCTGTCTTTTCAGGGACTAGACCACGTGGGGAGCTGGGAACTTAACTACGCGAGATGGAATTCACTCGTTCCCGCCTTTAGGGAAACTAAAGGGGTTGTTCCCTTAAGTGTTGTCCCGAGGGCTTGGATAACGGACGCCCACCCTCTCATTGGCCCGAGGGTGGTGTTGTGTACGGTTGGACCATTACAACGTTGTTGTTCATTAGAGGAGAAGGGATGACTTAAGATGCAAAAAGTAGACACAGAGGTAAAACGGTAATTTGACCCAGCAATGTCTACGAACAACTTATGAAGGGTCGACTCATGGGCATTGGTTATATCAGTGGACAAAACTTGTCTTACACCTATGGGAGTGCAGCTACAGGCTTTAGTGAAGTGTTATCGTAGTTAATGAATGTTGATTAACCGGGTCAAAGAGTTTGACAGGTTAATCTTGGATCATTGAAGCTCGTCACTGTAGGTCCATTAGGTCCCTCGGTTGGCTCAAACTGGATTAATCGAGGGTTTACAGTTTTTGTGTGAATTTGAAGTGTTCAAGTTCATTAAAGGGTAATTATGTCATTATGTGAGATATGTATTACATATTATATAGTTTAATGTGAATGAGATTCATAATAAACTATAGGTTAGCCTAATTGTCTAATTAGGGCTAATTTGGAGAAATTGGATTTAGAGAAATTAAATTGAATGTCATTCAATTTAAAAATCCATAATTATACAAATGTGATTTGTATAATGAGATATGAGATATCTTATTATATGTGGTTATGCAAATATGATTTCCATAACCTATGGTTGTGGTAAAATGGTAAATAGGTGGAGCTTTCAACTCCACCTATCACCATTATATAAACTCCTTTGCAAGAAGGAGTTGTAAGGTTGAATGCTCATTTTTTGGATTCTCACCAAAAAGCATTTTACAAATTCTCTCAAATCTCTTATCTCAATCTCTCCTTCCCTCACCAAAAAGGCATTCCACCATTCTCCTTCTACCAAAGGAAGAACAACCGAGAAACTGTGTGAAAGTGTCCGGTTACTCACTGTTCGAGGAGATCGAGGACGTTGAGATCGTGATCACGAAGGATTAGTGAACGGCGAAGGAAAACTTGAAGACAGTTCTTCAACAAGTAAGTGTTCTTACTAGTTATTTCTTTTTATTTTGCGTGTTTAGCCTAGACACTATGTGATAGTTCAATTTTAAGAAAACAAATTTCGTAACGATACCATGATGATTCAATCGTCCTTCCGCTGCACGAGATTTCATTCCCTTCAATTGGTATCAGAGCCAGGTTGTTGGCTTCTCATTGTGCATCTGTTTTCTTAAAATTAGGTGGGTAAGTGCTTCAATTCATGAGATGTAATTGTTGTTGCATAATTGGATGTTTTGGTTTTGACACTAGTTTAGGTTTATTTTCTGTTTGATGAGATCAAATGTAAAGGCCCGTGTTTTTGGGCAAATTAGAAAATAAATCGAGTCTGTAAGTCCGTGTCTTTGGTGGTAAGAGTTGTTGTGAAGAAATCAAAGCGGAAACGGGCGTGAAACGATGAAGAACAACAAGAGGAGCTTGTTGTTCTATCGACGGCGTTGAGACGCTGTTCTTCGGCGTCTCAACGCTATCCGCGCAGAGGATGGCCTGCTGCAGATCAGCGTTGCAACGCTAGGCATAACGTTACAATGCCCTGGCGTGGAGCACGCGTCGTGTGACGCTGAGTGTTGCAGTGTTGCAACGCTACGTGCGTTAAGGGGCAGTTCGCGAGGCATAAGCGCTCGCACGTGGGCGTGATGGCTGATTCTCATCGTGGGGCAGTTAACATTCATTTTTTAATTTAATTTTTAATTTGTAAAATTTAAATTAATTAATATAAATATAAATGTTATATAAATCTTAACTGATTTATTTAATGCCCCTAAGTGCCAAAACCGGTCTGATTTTTGCTATTTAATTATTTTATGCATGAGATATATAAAATATTTTATTCCATGTGCATAATGTATGTCATATAGATTTAAAAACCCACATTAGGTTAAACATTTCATGCATCATTTTTATATTATAAGTGTTATAATATATAGTATGCATGATAGGTTATATTATAAGTGTTATAATATAATTAAAAGCATGTTTTAATTTATTTAATATAAGAGTTATATTTCTTAGATTAAAAGTTTGCTCATGCATTTAATTCATGTGATGAATATTTGTTATAGTATAAAGTTATTCATGTAATGAATGATCAAGCACTATAGTATAAAAATGCATGTAACCTAAGTTGATTATTATTTTGAAAATGTTTAGAACTTGAATAATTAGACTTATGTTTTCTAGTTCTAATAAGATTAGAATTAGGAAATCAAAATATGAATTTTGAATGGTGACTGATAAGTAACTCTGTCTAAGGAAGGTTTTGTCTAAGGCTGGGGTATTTAAGTTGACGCTTGCGGAACACCCCTACCAGGAAACCGACCTGGGAGTGAATTTGGTCTGGAGATTCTTAGGTTATATTATTGTGAGTGGCGTTAATTAAAAGTTGATTAATTTACTCACATAGACCTAAGTTAATAATGTGATTATAAACTTAGGCTAAATCAATATAAGCGTTATATTGGTAGACTTAGGTAGTCGATTTATCTGGGTCAATCCCGAATAATATAAAGTGTTGAGTGGGAGGAAATAAAGTGTATAAGATACATTTGACTTTTCCACCACAAATCTCCGTTAAAGTCCGCACCGTGAGATCCATACTCGGCCTCGTGACGCAAATGGGAGCTACCTCCTTCGGATGGTATTTGTATGAATCAATATCATAGTGGATGGAGAGAGTACTTATAGTTAGTGGGAGCGAGAACTGTGAAAACGGGACCCACGGTCTCTTCTATCGATTCACACCGTGAGACCCCTATGATCCGCCTGCTAGTTTGGCCTGGACCGGACAATTCCTTCGGAGGGCCTTGATCATGGGAGTCGGAACATCGTGAATTCCCGAAAGGGATACAGTTTCCTTGTTGGTTTTCCTTCTTGGTTCACCATCGATGGCTATTGTTTGGACGGATACTTGGAAACTTAAAGATTGAGGGTGACACTCACGGGATTCATTAAGAGTTAATGGATTCGAACGAAAAATGGTAACTGGACGCCTAATGGAATAAGAGTTATTCTGAGAGTAGGGTCTAGTCGAGATAGTCTCGTTCTAGAGGAAGAGTGTTTCTGTTTACCCTTCGGTGGCGGTCATTCTAAACCTTTGGGATATCATTGCAAATTTTAAATGACCTAGGGATCATAGGATTAAATTTTGCTAAAACTTGATTGGATTTAAAAAAAAAAAAGTTTTTGCGAGACTGACACAAAGCTTTTATTTGATTTTTTTAGCAAAACTTTCTAGCTCAATAATAGCGTTACTAGCATCCGACAAATTAGTGGGAGATAATTTTCAAACGTGGAAAAACAATATCAACACGATTCTAGTAACTGACGACCTTAAGTTCGTGCTTACTGAGGAGTGTTCTCAGTTGCCGAGCTGGACTGCGTCACGAAGTGTTCGTGATTCATAGGATCGGTGGATCAGGACCAATGAAAAGGCCAAGGTCTACATAATTGCCAGCTTGTCTGAAGTCTTGGCAAAGAACCATGAATTGATGGTCACCGCTAAAGAGATCATGGAGTCATTGCAGGATATGTTTGGACAACAGTCCTTTCATGTCCGACATGACTCGCTCAAACACGTCTTCAACGCTCGGATGAAAGAAAGAGCGTCTCTCCGAGAACACGTTCTAGACATGATGACCCATTTTAATCTTGCGGAGATGAACGAGGCTTCGATCGATGAGTCGAGCCAGGTCAGCTTTATACTGGAGACTCTTCCGAAGAATTTTCTTCAGTTTCGTAGCAATGATGTTATGAACAAAATTAGATACACTCTGACCACTCTTCTGAATGAGTTACAGAACTTCCAGTCCCTGATGAGGATCGGGACACCGGAAGCTGAGGCAAATGTTGCCTACAGGTACTATTCGAGGTATGGGTATATTTACCTAATGCATAGGAAGTCTGAAACTCTTGAAAAGTTCAAAGAGTATAAGACTAAGGTTGAGAACCTGTTAGGTAAAACAATTAAAACACTTCGATAGGATCGAGGTGGAGAGTATATGGACACAGAATTCCTGGACTATATGATAGAACACGGAATTACGTCCCAACTCTCAGCACCTGGTATGCCACAACAGAATGGTGTATCGGAGAGGAGAAACAGAACCCTGGTGGACATGGTTCGATCGATGATGAGCTATGTTCGTCTCTCTGATTCTTTTTGGGGTTACGCAATGGAGACTGTGGTGTATATTTTGAACAACGTTCCGTCGAAGAGTGTTTGTGAAACACCTTTCGAACTTTGGAATGGACGTAAAGGCAGTTTACACCATTTTAGAATTTGGGGATGCCCGACCCACGTGTTGGTGTCAAACCTGAAGAAGTTGGAACCCCGTTCAAAATTGTGCCTATTTGTAGGTTACCCAAAAGAGACTAGGGGTGGCCTATTTTTCATTCCTAAGGAAAATAGGGTACTTGTGTCGACAAATGCCACTTTCCTTGAGGAAGACCACATCAGGGATCATTTGCCTAGAAGCAATCGTGTTGAACGAAATGGATAGTACATCAGCAAGAGTTGCCGATGGGGCTAGTACGTCAACAAGTTTTGTTGATCCTAGCACGTCTAGTCAAGTCCGTTCCCAAGAGTTGGGAATGCCTCGACGTAGTGGGAGGGCTGTGAGACAGCCTGAACGTTACATAGGTTTAGCTGAAACCCAAGTCGTCACCCCTGATGATAACTGCGAGGATCCATTGACGTATGATCAGGCAATGACAAACGTTGACAAGGACGAATGGATTAAAGTTATGGACCAGGAAATGGAGTCGATGTACTTCAATTCTGTCTAGGAACTTGTGGATCAACCGGATGGGGTAAAGCCAATAGGTTGCAAATGGATCTACAAGCGTAAATGTGGCGTAGATGGAAAGGTGCAGACCTTCAAAGCACGACTAGTGTCAAAGGGTTTTACCCAGGTTGAAGGGGTTGACTATGAGAAAACCTTTTCACCTGTTACCATGGTAAAGTCGATCCGGATCCTTCTGGCCATTGCCGCATATTATGACTATGAGGTATGATAGATGGATGTCAAGACCCCCTTTCTGAATGGCAACCTTGACGAAACCATTTACATGGACCAACCCCAAAGGGTTCATTACCCAAGGCCAAGAGGAAAAGGTTTGTCGGCTTCATAGGTCCATTTATCGACTAAAACAAGCCTCGAGGTCTTGGAATATAAGGTTTGATGAGACAATCAAATCTTATGGCTTTGATCAGAATGTTGACGAGCCTTGTGTCTACAAGAAAATCGTCGACAAAATTGTCGCATTTCTGGTATTATACGTGGATGATATCCTTCTCATTGGGAATGAGGTAGGATTTCTTACTGACGTAAAGAAATGGTTGGCTTCGCAATTCCAAATGAAAGATTTGGGAGAAGCACAATATGTTCTAGGTATCCAGATAGTCCTGAACCAGAAGAACAGAACACTGGCCATTTCTCAGGCGTCTTATATTGACAAGATGTTGTCTAGATATAAGATGAAGAACTCTAAGAAAGGTTTGCTGCCTTTCAGGCATGTGGTTCACCTATCTAAGGATCAATGTCCTAAGACTCCTCAAGAGGTTGAGGATATGAGACGGATCCCCTATGCTTCAGCTGTAGGGAGCCTGATGTATGGCATGTTGTGTACTAGGCTCAACATCTGTTATGTAGTAGGGATTGTCAATAAGTATCAATCCAATCCAGGATTAGATCACTGGACAACCGTAAAGGCAATCCTCAAGTATCTTAGGAGAACGAGGAACTACAACTTAGTGTATGGGAGTGGAGATTTGATCTTTACGGGATACACAGATTCTGATTTTCAGACCGATAAGGATTCTAGGAGATCCACTTCGGGGTCAGCCTTCATTCTGAATGGAGGAGCTGTAGTATGGAATTTTTGCAGTCGGATAATGGCTAGGAGGATTTGAAAGGCATTATGGCACTAAGATTTCCAAGGTTTAGCCAAGGCGAAACATCAAGAAGGGATGCATTGCTGATTCCAATATGGAAGCTAAGTACGTTGTGGCTTGTGAAGCTGCAAATGAAGTTGTTTGGCTTAGGAAGATCATGATGGATTTCGAAGTTGTTCCAAATATGAACTTGCTGATCACGCTGTTTTGTGACAATAGTGGTGTTGTAGCCAACTCCAGAAAGCCTCAGAGTCATAAGAGGGGCAAACACATTGTGCGGAAGTATCACCTAATACGAGAGATTGTGCACCGCGGCGACGTGACAGTCACGCAAATAGCATCGGAGCACAATGTTGTTCATCCATTTACAAAGGCCCTCACAGGTAAGGTGTTTGAGGGTCACTTAGAGAGTCTAGGTCTTCGAGTGCTTCCTGATTAGGACAAGTAGGAGTATTGTAAAGGGTATTCAATGCGCTAGTTGATTGTATTACTTTATTGTAATCTATTGTACATTTGAGAAATGTATGTTTGCTCCACTAGCTTAGTCCAAGTGGGAGTTTGTTGGGATGTATGTCCTAATTTCGTTTTGTTTGTAATATTACCATTTGAAATTAATAAGAGTTATTTCTTTCATTACCTTGTGTCTCGCAATTTTACAAACTTTATCCAATAAACTAAGCTCTAGGGTCATTGAATATATGAGAGAACTAGAACTTGAACGGTGTGTAGTGGACACACAGGGAGGATCACGTTCGAGTTAATGACTCGAACGGTCTACAGTATATGGATAGGATTGGAGACCTAATCCTAGATACGCTGTGGATGTGACTCGCCTTGTATTAGATACAAACTAGTTGATCTGAATCATTTATGTGGTTGACATGCGAGTGGGGGCATCCTATGCAATGAGATTGTACAAGATCGAATCGTGAATTATTAGACCTACTGATGCAACACCGTTAACAGTATGGGACTAATAACTTCGTAGATGACCATTAGTGACTTGACCTGAATCCTGAGCGTGTTACGGACTCCTGTCTGGGGGGTCTATCCTTTGACTAGTACGGGTGAGGGTGGTCACAGTTACTCACCCAATATGCCTATCTTCTAAGGGACAGGACCACGTGGGGAGTTGGGAACTTAACTATGCGAGATGGAATTCACTCGTTCCCACCTTTAGGGAAACTAGAGGGGTTGTTCCCTTAAGTGCTGTCTCCAGGGCTTGGACAACGGACGCCCACCCTCTCATTGGCCCGAAAGAGGTGTTGTGTATGGTTGGACCATTACAACGTTGTTGTTCATTAGAGGAGCAGTGGAGACTTAAGGGGCAAAAAGTAGACACAGGGGTAAAGCGGTAATTTGACCCAGCAGTGTCTACGAACAACCTTTGAAGTGTCGACTCATGGGCATTGGTTATATCAGTGGACACAACTTATCTTACACTGACTTGAGTGCAGCTACGGGATTTAGTGGAGTGTTACCGTAGCTAATGAATGTTGATTAACCGGGTCAAAGAGTTTGACAGGTTAATCTCGGATCATTGGAGCTCGTCATTGTAGGTCCCTCGGTTGGCTCAAACTGGATTAATAGAGGGTTTACAGTTTTGGTGTGAATTTGAAGTGTTCAAGTTCATTAAAGGGTAATTATGTCATTTATATGAGATATGTATGACATATTATATAGTTTAATGTGAATGAGATTTATAATAAACTATAGGTTAGCCTAATTGTCTAGTTAGGGCTAATTTGGACAAATTGGATTGAGAGAAATTAAATTGAATGTGATTCAATTTAAAAATCCACAATTATACAAATGTAATTTGTATAATGAGACATGAGATATCTTATTATATGTGGTTATGCAAATATGATTTGCATAACTTATGGTTGTGGTAAAATGGTAAATAGGTCGAGATTTCAACTCCACCTATCACCATTATATAAACTCCTTTGCAAGAAGGAGTTGTAAGGTTGAATGCTCACTTTTTGGATTCTCACCAAAAAGCATTTTACAAATTCTCTCAAATCTCTTATCTCAATCTCTCCTTCCCTCACCAAAAAGGAGTTCCACCACTCTCCTTCTACCAAAGGAAGAACAACTGAGAAACTATGTGGAAGTGTCTGGTTACTCACTCTTTGAGGAGATCGAGGACGTTGAGATCGTGATCACGAAGGGTTCGTGGACGGGGAAGGAAAACTTCAAGATGATTCTTCAACAAGTAAGTGTTCTTACTAGTTTTCTTCTTATTATTTTGCATGTTTAGCCTAGACATTATGTGATAGTTCAATTTTAAGAAAATAAATTTCGCAACGATACCACGGCGATTCGATCGTTCTTCCGCTGCACGGGATTTAAACATTGTAACAACCATCTCAACGCTATCGATAGAGGCAGTTTGGTCATTTCACTTCTATTTGTTGCTCAGTTGCTCAAATGACCTCCTTTTAAGCTCGTTTTAATCCCATTTGGATTCATTTACTCCAATCTCACTTCTTGCTCTTACCTACAAAATAAACAACTAAGCACATAAAATTTAATACACTAACAAGAAATAGGCACAAAATATAGGACTATTTTTTGTCATATCAAATGCTCCACACCTAAATCTTTGATCACACTAATAAGGTACGTCAAAAAATAAATTTATAACTAACCTACTAGATTTGCAATCCAATGGGCTAGGTCAATCCACAAGGAGGCATGTGATAGTATCCTAAAGTATTTAATTGTTTTGGGTTGGCTTGTTAAAACACAACAGGGGGTTCGTGCATTAAAAATAAAAGAAAGAAATTAAATGCATAAAAATAAAGGGAGATGAAAATGGCAATAGATATACTTATCGGTACCAATTCTTTAGGTCGTATTGGAGTGTTACGTGTAATGATAATCATTGATTTCTAGAGGTTCAATTTCTAATTGATTTTCTGATTTTATATCCGTCTATTTAAGGAAAAGGCCCCTCAACTCCTAATCTCTCCTAGGCCAATTTAATTAACTAGTATTAAATTCGAAGATAATCCAAAGTTGGGGACGGGACTAGTCCTAGCCAGAGGCTGACACGTGCCATACTCGGGACCAGTCATTTAAGCCCTAATTTTAATTAGGATTAGAAAATTACTCGAATTAGTCTAAGTGGCTAGCCTAAACTATTTTTCGCACCATTTTAATTGCCTTTTAGACATAGATCCTTTAAGTTGTTCATGACCGCTCGAAGCTCACAAACTCATCGGTTCTAAATCTAATGCTACTAAATGCATGCCTATTATAGAAATTAACACACATAGCTCAGTTAAACAAATTCGACACACACAAAGTATCAATCTATCTAACAAACATGCTTAAGGATTAATTTCTAAGGCAATCATGGATAAAATTCAGTAAAATCAATTGAAAATTGCATCAAGAAATCAAACCTCAAAGCGTTACATAACTTGATGTTTCCCTTCTAACATGACATGTTTTATCTTTCCCTCCGATCATACACAATAATGTAAACATGCCAGGATTAGAACATTTTTCAGGCATAGAATCTAATGATAAATCTGACACGCTTTTACATACTTGTTCCTTACATTTTTGTTTTTTTGGTGGTGCACCATTTCTTCAGGAATCTAGAAAATCTGGGGATTTGCTTCACCAAGTCAAACAGTGACACATTCACCTCCACCTTGCTAAAGGTCTTGTAGATATTCTTCTCTTGCTCCTCTTCTCGAACAAACTTGTCTTCTTTTCTAGGGACTAACCTAGAAGGAAAAGGTGCACGTGGAAAAGGAAGATCGAATACTACACCTTTAGTCTTTCTCTGTATAGGGTGCATTCTTCTTCTTTCTCATCTCTCTTCTCTTCTTCGAGCTTCTTTTCTTAATCAAATTTCTTTCCTTTCTTCTTAATAAGGATCAACACAGGCTCCTTCAACGTTTTGCCACTCCTCAGCAATATAACACTCACATTTTCTTGTGGAGTCTCAGGTTGAGTTGGAAGCTTCCCTGAACTCTGGTTCTCGAGCTTTCTTACCGTATTTTCTATTGAGTAATTTGGGTCCCTAGGCTCTGGATTACAACCCTTGTTTCCTATTGAAATTTTATCAAATTCTAAGTCAAAGTCTTAACAATATCTTCGAAAGTCGTACCTGAAGAAGTTGTTGGTTGTGTTGGCACCAATGCTAGCACAGGAGGACAATAATTGAATTAGGGTTTCTGGTGTCCTCCTCCACTCCCATAGCTAAAATCGGGGTGGTCTCTCCATTCGAGATTGTAGTTGTTCGAGTATGGGTCATAATTCCTCAAGTGGTAGTTGCTGGCATAACTTCCAATGGCATTCACTTAATGTATCTTCCCATTTTGTATTCAGGGACAAACATTTCCAGTGTGTCCCATTGCTGAACACACACCACACCCCTTAGCATTCTGTGCCTAACCTACTGATAGCACACAAAATGTGTTATCCTGAGGCTTAATTATTGCTAGTTTTATGATAATTTCAGGACTTTTATGTGTGTTAATCATTGAATTTCAGGTTAAGAGCTTAAACAGGAAAATTGGAGACATTTTGGATCACTTGGGATCAAATTGGGGCTTTTTGAAGCTTAAAATAACATCAATTGGAAGAAGAATGGAGAAACCTAGCATTTGACCCGAGGTGATGGCGTTGCAACGCCATCCGCGTTGTTTTGAGGCTTTGAAGAATCATACCGATACCGTTGCAACGCTGCCTTGCAGCGTCACAACGCTATCTCAATAAGAAGAACAAGCAGAATGACCGTGGCGAGGGCGTTGCAACGCCAGCTCAATCGAAGAGGTGCGCGTTAAGGTAGCAGCGTCGCAACGCTGCTGACACTTCCCATATTTGATACCCGCCTAGGGCAGAGCGTTGCAATGTTGTCCCTAGCGTTGCAACGCTGTGCCGATTACTCTTATAAATAGAACATTGTGTCTTCTTGCAAAGGGAGCCGAATTTGATAGTCCTTGCACCCTAATTTTTAAACACACTCTATAAGAAGAGAAAAATGACCATTCCTTGAGAGCCAAAGCGTTCATGGAGGTTCGAGATCGTGACGGGAGCTCGGGGACGAGGGACTGACATCGACACATAAGTTTATTTCCTCTTTCTTTCAGATTGTAACATCGTTCTAAGACATTTTCTACACTTTTAGTTTGGTTTTATTGTGATTTAGAGTGGCTAAAAGTTGCAGTTAGGATTTTATTTGCTTGTTTAAGAGTTGTTTGCTTATGTATTGAATCATGTTTTGTTGTTTATTTTAGAAATTCGTCCTTGAATTCCTTAATCTTGTTGGTTTAAGTAGACTCTAGAGAAAAAACTTAGATTAGAGCAAAGTTGTCAAAACTCTTAGAAGTCTGGCATGAGAATGACCTAGAAGTCTAAGGGAAACACGTAAGTTGCTTAATGTCGTGCATGCTTTTAGATTCATATGGAGACTATAGAATTTATTGTGTGTGCGAGGCTCACTAAGAATCGAGAGATTTTCTTGAGTATTTTACTTCTTGTTTATAAATTCATCACATTAATTCATTGCATGTGTCAACTAAGTAATTAACTAGTGAAGTCAATTTCCTCCAAATCTATCATATTCGTGTCTCCACTTGTTTGTCTATCGTTTATCTTTGTTTTCACCATCTATCCATGTTATGTTACTTCAGCTAAAATTGAGAATTAGTATCTTGGTAATTAATTAATCTAGAAACCCATTCCCGAGGACCATACTTGGAACTCTCAAATCACTATACTAAAACTTGACCCGTACACTTGCGGTATTGTAATATAATTTTACGCAACGTGTTTTTGGCGCCGCTGCCGGGAAGTGGCGATTATTTAGATTAATTAATATTAGGAGAAAATTTGAGATTTTAGACTAAAGTTTGTTTTTTCTTTTTGTGTTTTCTTTCCTTATTTGTTCTTTATGTGTTTGTTGTTTGTTTCCTTATTTGTCTTATTTTAGTTTTGTGTGTTTTTGAGTCTTTGTCTCCTGTTTTTGGTTGTGTTGTTATTGTGTAAAAGTCTTGATTTGAATTACTAATTTTTCAAGTATGACTTTTCATGATTTTGATTCTTCACCAATGTACTGTCCCTCTCATGACCCTAGGTATGTGCATCATGACTTTTCTGGATACTATTTGTCTAATCTTCACCATTCTAAATCTAGGATCGATGAAAATTCTTTTGATGATAATCATATAGGCACTTGGAACCAAAATTTCTCGTACCCTGACCAACCTATAGAAAACTGTTCTCTTGTGGACCTATTAATGGAATATACGTTAGAGTTGAAAATAAAAAATTTGGTTCATGATGAATTAGAAAGGTTGGATAGGTTAGAGGCTAAAGTGGTAGAGCTTTTTGAAATAGTACATGAAAGAACTCATTATCTCAATCAACTGGTAAATTCCCTTAAGGCCTTACAGGAACAATTTCTTATTCTTGCCACTGAGGAGGAGCCACCTAGGAGGACTTATTCATATAATAGTGAGGATGGGTTGGAGGAGACTGAAACACACCAGAAACAGGTGTGTGAGGTAGACAATGGTAATACAATCACTTTTACAGAGGAGATTTAGGTGATGGAGTTCGAGGCTGAAAAGTCCTTTCCCTTTCATCTCCAGAAATTTCCTTTAATCTTGATGACCATCTGTCCTATACTCATGAGTCTTGTTTTGATTTTTGTTCTTTGATTTCAATACACAAAAATACCAAAAATAACTATCTTTTAGGTGCCCAAGAAAAACAATATAGCCTTTTAGACTTAGAAGGCTATATCGATTCAAGCAAAAAGGGCCCGAAGAAATATGAGCAGTTTTACGTGCCTTGATGCCAATCATAAGTTACTGTCTAGCTAAAGACGTTAAAGAAATCGCTTTTTGAGAGGCAACCCAAGCTTTACATTTTTGTTATTTTTGTTTTTTGTTTTTAGTTTGTGTTGGTTGCTTGTTCAGTTCTTAGTTTACTTACTAGTTTGTTTGTTTTTCTTTGTTAGGTTATTGTGGATGCCACCTCTCGTAGAAACCCATGCTCCCGTTCTGTGGAACTCCAGCACACGTGTCTTAGCTATCCAAGAAACTCGGAAAAATATTGAAGATCTCCATTACTCAGGACAGTATTGTTCACTCTTACCTTCTTACTATTTGAGCTTATGTTGCAAACATTGAAGACAATGTTTAGTTTATGTTTGGGGGTGAGATGTTATTGATATGTTGAGGTTGTCCTGAGTATATGTGGAACTGTTGATTAATCTTTTGCATAAGTATGATCATGATAGCCTAGGATGAGAATTAATTGAAATGTTTTGTGATTTGTCTGAAACTGGAGAGCATGATATGAATTTGAGTTAATTTAAAAATTTTCTTGAGTTTTTCCTGCACTACTATGCACATAGCCTGGGTTCCTGTAGTTTTGAAATGCTTAGAATAAAGTTATTAGGCTTAGAAGTTTAATGTCACCTCGATAGGTGTAAGAGCTGATTTGAGAAGTAAACTGCAGGATAGGATGAATGACAATATGAAGTGCATGATCTGTATATTATGTGTGGTTTGTGAAAAAAGTTTGTTTTGTTGTTTGTTTGTTAAAGAAAAAAATTAATGTGGGCAAAAAGAGCTACCTTCACTGTGATCATTTAGGCCACTCATTGAGTGAGTGCTCTGAGTAAGGGTCCCTAAAGTGGATGTGTGAAATCTAGTGTCCTTGCATAGAAAAAAAAGAAGAAAATAGAAAAAAGTGATTAAAAAAATGATTAAGTGCTGAGTAAAGTTGTTTATTTCTTAAATGTGGGGAGCCTCAAGGATTAGTAATTATGACCAGTGTAAGGGGAAGTTGAATGGAGAGCCTAATAAAGTTGATCCGAGCTTAGTAAAAATGAAGAGAACATAGGCTAATCACACACACACGTAGGAACACTTAGGAAAAGTTTTAAATGGCTCATTGAAGTATTATGTTTGAGTGTTTCTTGTGATTGCCAAAATTTCCTTTTAAATCTTTGAGGTTTGAATCAAATGTATGTAGAAGAACAATCTCATGTTTAATTCTGGTTTTGCTCGGGACTCACAAAATTTTAAGTTTGGGGGTGTTTGATAGTACACAAAATGTGTTATCCTTAGGCTTAATTATTGCTAGTTTTATGATAATTTAAGGATTTTTATGTGTGTTAATCATTGAATTTCAAGTTAAGAGCTTAACAGGACAATTGGAGACATTTTGGATCACTCGGGATCAAATCGGAGCTTTTTGAAGCTTAAAATAACATCAATTAGAAGAATAATGGAGAAACCTAACCATTTGACCCGAGCTGATGGCGTTGCAACGCCGTGCATAGCGTTGCAACACCATCCGTGTTGTTTTGAGGCGTTGAAGAATCATACCGACAGTGTTGCAACGCTGTCTTGCAGCATCGCAACTCTATCTCGATAAGAAGAACAAGCAGAATGACCGTGGCGAGGGGGTTGCAACGCTGACTTTTAGCGTTGCAACGCCAGTTCTATAGAAGAGGCGCGCATTAAGGTAGCAGCATTGCAATGTTGTCCCTAGTGTTGCAACGCTGTCGACACTTCCCACATTTGATACCTGCCTAGGGCACAGCGTTGCAACGCTGTGCCGATTACTCTTATAAATAGAACATTGTGTCTTCTTGCAAAGGGAGCCGACTTTGATAGTCTTTGCACCCTAATTTCGAAATACACTCTGCAAAAAGAGAAAAGAGAGCATTTCTTGGGAGCCAAAGCATTCGTGGAGATGTTCGAGATCGTGACGGGAGCTCGAGGACGAGGGATCAACATCGACACATAAGTTTATTTCCTCTTTCTTTCAGATTGTAACATCGTTCTAAGTCGTTTTCTACACTTTTAGTTTGGTTTTATTGTGATTTAGAGTGGTTAAACGATGTAGTTAGGATTTGAATTGCTTGTTTAAGACTTATTTGCTTATGTATTGAACTGTGTTTTGATTTTTATTTTTTGGCAATTCGTTCTTCAATTCTTTAATCTTGTTGATTTAAGTGGACTCGAGAGAAAAATCTTAGATTAGAGCAAAGTTGTCAAAACTCTTAGAAGTCTAGCATGAGAATGAACTAGAAGTCTAAGTGAAACACATAAAGAAGTTGCTTAATGTCGTGCATTCTTTTAGATTCATATGGAGACTATAGAATTTATTGTGTGTGCGAGGCTCACTAAGAATCGAGAGATTTTCTTGAGTATCTTACTTCTTGTTTATAAATTCACCACATCAGTTCATTGCATGTGTCAAATAAGTTATTAACTTGTGAAGTCAATTTCCTCCAAATCTATCACATTCGTATCTCCAATTTTGTGTTTATCATTTGATCTTTATTTTCACCATCTATCCATGTTATGTTACTTTAGCTAAAATTGAGAATTAGTATCTTGGTAATTAATTAATCTAGAAAACCATTCCCGAGGACGATACTTGAAACTTTAAATCACTATACTAAAACTTGACCCGTACACTTGCGGTATTGCATTATTAAAATTACGCAACACCTACTACAAGCTAGCGAACAAGAGATGTCAGTTTGGAAATCTGTAACTTTTAAATCGCTTACCTCATTTACCTGATCAAGCATAGAAGGAGATGGTCCTCTGGTACCGAACTATTGTGAGATCTCTACCATGTTGCTCATAAACTGTCTCCCCTTCATGGGCATTTTGTTCACTAGGGCTCTTCCACTAGTAGCGTCAATCATCGAACGATCATATTGTAAGAGTCCCTCATAGAAGTGTGTAATCAGCAACTGGTCTGAAAGCTGATGGTTCGGAAAGCTTGCACACAGGCTCTTGAACTGTTCCCAGTACTTGTGAAGCATCTCGCCAGTCATTTGCATAATGTCGTAGATTTCTTTTCTCAAATTCATTGTATAGGAGGTAGGAAAAAAATTCTCTAAGAAGAGACTCTTCATCGTATTCCAGGTAGTAACTGAACCAAGCGACATGAAATATAGCCAATCTTTATCCTGATGCTTTAATGAAAAATGAAAAGCCCTCAAATTGATCTATTCCTCCATCACTCCATCTGGCTTCATCCCGAGTAGACAATGTGGAACTCTTTCAGATGCTTGTGCGGGTCCTCACCTGCAGAGCCACGAAATAAAGGAAATAAGTGAATAAGTCCAGGTTTGAGTTCGAACTCACCTTGTATCTTGGGATAGGTGATGCACAACGGTTGTTCATTTAGGTTTGGAGCTACTAACTGCTTCAGTGTTTACTTCGCCATTTCTTCCTTCTCAGGCGACTCTTCTAATTCTAATAATTCTCTAAGGTCAACAAAGAGTTCGCCTTCTTCACTCAAATTCTCTCTTGCTTCTCTTTTGATCCTTCATCCTCTCTAGAAATACCTGCAAAGAACTGTAGACTGACTTCCTTCGTAGAACGGGTGTACATGCACAGTAGAGCAAGAGGTCAAACAAACAAAAGGAACCAAAACCAAAGAAGAAGAAATAAAAAATATACTAAAGTTGCCTCTCCGACAACAACACTAATTTTTTATCACACTTGTCAGGCACGCCAAAAAATAAATTTATAACTAACCTACTAGATTTGGAGTTGAGTGGGGCCAGGTTGATCTTAGAGAGACGTGTGATAGTATCTAATGTATTTTTAATTATTTTGAGATTGCTCGTTAAACAGAACAAGGGGGTTCATGCATTAAAAATAGAAGCAAGAAATTAAATGCATAAAAATAAAGGCATACGAAAAGGACAACAAAAAGACATAAATACTAACTAATACCTATTCATTGGGTCGCATTGGGGTGTCAGGTGTAATGCTTAATCTTTGATTTCTAGAGATTCAATTTATAATTGATTTACTATTCTTATATCTGCATATCCAACAAAAAGGCCCTTGAACTCCTAATCTCACCTAGACTAGTGTAATTAACCAGTAATTAGACCTGACACAATCCAAAGTTGGGGATGAGACTAGT
The DNA here is from genome assembly GCA_036507285.1 of Trichosanthes cucumerina. Classification (NCBI taxonomy): domain Eukaryota; kingdom Viridiplantae; phylum Streptophyta; class Magnoliopsida; order Cucurbitales; family Cucurbitaceae; genus Trichosanthes; species Trichosanthes cucumerina. The sequence goes on along the minus strand of CM071839.1, from coordinate 20,944,586 downwards.
CCCAACCAACGACTGACACGTGCCATACTTGGGACTGGTCGTTTAAGCCCTAAGTTCAATTAGGATTAGCAAATTACTCAAACTAGTCTGAGTGGCTAGCCTAAACTAATTTTTGCACTAATTTAATTTTATTTTTTTGCTACTAAATGCATGCCAATTACAGAAATTAACACACAACTCAATTAAGAAAATTCATCGCGCATAGAGTGTCAATCTATCTACGAACATGCTTAAGGAATAATTTCTAAAGCAATCATGGATAAAATTTAGTAAAATCAATTGGAAGTTGTATTAATAAATCAAACCTCAAAGCGTTACACAACTTGATGCTTTCTTCTGAATCAATGTTCCTGCTTAGCCGAAGCTGATAAACTCGAGCCTAACACATATAATTGCAAGAAAAAGCATTAAAACTACCTAATCTAAGCTAAAAGTGGCTAAAAAGGGTGTAAAACCCGAGAGCTTGTCGCAAAAAGGTCCCTAAACGTGTCTATCACTCAGAACCCTAAACAAAATGATGGTGGTATTCTATTGCGACAACGTCTCGATGATGTAGCTTCTTCGTTCGCCAAAATACGTAGCATCAAGACGTTGAGGGTTGTGTCTCGACGCTGCCCTACATCCGCGCCTTTATGTGAATGAACCAACATCTAGACGTTACGCCTAGCGTCTAGACACTATCGCCATGAGCAAAACGGTCTTTTTGCATCCTTTCCTTGCTCGGTTGCACAAATGACCTTCGTTTTAGCTCTTTTTTAACCCTATTCGGATGCATTTTCTTCAAATCATGCTCCTGCTTGAATTTCCTACAAAATGGACAAATATTCTCTTAAAATCACCAAAACTAACAAGAATTAGGCCTAAAATATAGGACTATTTTGAGTCTTATCAATCTTGCTAGTCCTCGAGCAAGACTAGAATAAATAGATGGAAATGAGTGGAAACATCATGAATGATTCAACCCTCAATGCTCATTAAGCTAATTAAAAATGCATGATTGAGACACTGAACAACGCACTATCCACCTATGAGTAACTTTAAAAGCATTATTACAATCCTTGAGTGTGTGCAATTAGCCATTCTAGCATGCTTCCTACAAGTGCGGAGTAGATTTACAAGGGCATTAAATCCATCTTCCCTCTACACTAGCCAAAGAACTAACAAAAGTGCAAGAAACAATCAAACAAGTAATACTAAGCCTAAGTGCCTAAATTCAAAACAACCCGGGCTAAACTTGTATTTTTTTACCTCAAAGGTACTAGCTTTAATACACTTGTCGTAAGGACCCTTATCCAGAACACCCACTCAATGGATGACCTAGCTGATCACGACAAGAGTAACTCTTTTCACCAATGATCATTAAGCATGAAACAAGTTATTTTTCTTTATTTTTCTTCTTTTCTCTCCTTAAAAAGATTTTTCTCTTTTAAGCTCTTTTCTTTTCCTCATTCATTTTTATAGAAAAATGTTCACATATTTTCCTCCTAAGCTACGCATTACAAGCTTCATGCAAGATTCACCCTAAAGCTAGCCTAAGGCCTATCGAGGTGACAACAGACATCTATCCCCTATAAAGCTACTCTAGGTCTTCGAACCCATGCAAGAAGGGATAATACGTGCTCAAAAGGTTCAAGGAATGCAAGAATTTTTTTTAAAGAAGCTCAAATTATAACAACATGCTCAATTTCTCGTGAGATGCATGCAACTAGCAAAATGAGCAAATCCTAAGATGTCATGATCATGCACAAAGCAACCATTTCATCCACCAATAAAGCTCAAAATTTAAATATTTTAAAATATAACATGCTTAGCACAAACAATCAAAAGTCTGAACACAAACACTTAAGGACTACACATAAAAACACACTATGCAAACCTAAAGATAGGTCCGAGCTCAGGTGCTCATGGCTCAATCAATCATGCTAAACAATTCAACAACAAAGTTTCCAAAATTAAACTACCCCACCCCCCAACCTAAACTCATGCATTGCCCTTAAAGTATAAAAAATCTAAAAGCATGCAAGGACAAAGATGAGGGAACAAAAAAACTCTCCTGGAATATTAAATATGTAGGTGGATGGTGGTAGAGCGGCAAGGTCCTCATTCAAGAACGATACAAATGTCTCTTCAAATGTCACCTTATTACCTATAAAAAGAAATTAAACAAGCTAAACTACAAAAAAAAAAGAAAAACAGAAAGCACTAAAAGAAAGCAAGTAATGTTTTTCAAGCTTGGGTGCCTCCATGATTGAACGTCATGTTATATTATCCCTAAATTGTGTGTGTTAGCTTAGAAATCTTGAATTTAAGCATTAGGTTCGAAAAGAATTAATTTTGATGTTTTTGTGCTTCAATTTAAAAAATTTAAAAAAATAAGCTAATAGTTAATTAAAGACTAGAATATAAGATTTTAACTCCAAAAATCCTTTCATATTTAGTTTGATTTATAATTGAATTTATGAATTTATTTGGGATTTTTCTGTGTGCATGAGATATATAAAAAATTGCAAGAATTCTCAAGGGTATTTTATACACGGGTAAAATGGTCATTTTACCCCTAAGGGCATTTTTGTAATCTTTGGAGTTAGGGCAACAGAATCTCGAATGGGAGGCTAGGTTTTAAGAAGGAAACGAAAAGAAGAGAGGTGGCATTTTTTTGTAAAAGAAAATCAAGGTGTTGCGCTTGGAGAAAGGCGGCTTTGCTGAAGCAAAATCGGGAGAGGTTGCTAAAGTAATCGGGCGAGAGGCATTTTGCTATAGCAAAGGTTGCGACATTTGTGGCGAGAGGCTGCTGATCCGAGGGGATGGCTTTTGCTGAAGTAAAATCGAAAGAGGAGGTGAGTTGTTTGGCTGAAGGTGTTGCAATCTTGCTGAAGTAAGAAGGCCTTCGAGAGGAGGAAAACGTTGTTGTAGCAATCATGCACCGAAAGTCTGCAAGTCAAGAAGCCATCCCGAGTATTGCTGAAGTAAATCGAGGGAGAGTTGTTGATTCAAGGACCGTAAACAGTGTTGAAGCAACGATCATTGGGCTTCACGCTACTGCCTTCGGCTGTTGTTTTTGTTGAAGCAAAGGCGATCAATCTATTGTCGTCCAGCTGTGCAATAAGCATTCTGCGTGGCGTTTTGCTGAAGTAAAACGAGAACACCCGCCTTGCATAAACCCGTTCCTATTCTCTAATTGATATTGCTTGTTGTCACTGCTATTTTGACACCGATTGGGCGGTTTTATACACTATTTTTAGGATGTTTTAGTGACTGCTTTGAGGCTGAATTTGTGGCTGATTTAGGTTTTCTTTGTGATACCGTTACAACACATTTATTTAAATTTTTTGAACAGTGTAAGCATGCCTCAATTAGAGAATTGTGAATTGATTTTCTTCATTCACTAATTCTTTTTAGACAAGGGTTAGGTTGTTTTCAATGTAAATTTGAAATAAATTTATGATTGATGTCGTTGGTTGGATTTATGAAATTTTATTGATTTTTATCGTCTATGAGAATTAAAAATTAGCCATTTTAATTTATCTAGAATTCATGAACTTGGGAGAGCTAATGAATTAGGAAATAAAATTTCATTCTAGGATTCTTGAGTTAATTAGGAATAATTAACCCACCTAGAACCTTAAACAGTAAGCGTAATTTAGATCAACAATTGGGAAATTGTAGGTTTTAAAACCGAATGACTTTGGAAAATTCATTTAAATACATGTGTAGGTAAATTCGAGGCATCAATCAAACTTTCATTCCATTTGAACATGAAAAATCCAATCTAACCCAAGCCTATTTTTCAATAAAAAATCTCACCTCTTGTATCTTGCCTCTTGCTTGCATTCTTCTATCCTTTCATTTAGTTTCAATTATTTTCTTGCATCTTGTTCTAATTTTTTTTACTTATTGCATCAATTGTGGTTACTTTTATCTCATCAAAGAAAAGAAAATTCAATTCCTATTTGTGTGTTCGTTTATTTTCAACAAAATTGCATGCCCATTGCGCAACAATAAAGGAAATTTGCTAGGACACTCACTCACTAGGTCTAGCTAGTCCTCATGAGATCGATACTTAACTTATCACTTGTTGCACACGACCGTGTATACTTGCACGTCGTAGAAGTATCAGAGTCTCATTCTTGTTTGCATTAGTTTAAGGCACTCAATATTTTGCATCAAGTTTTTGGCGTTGTTGTCGGGGACTAGTTTTGTATCTTTTTTGTGAAGTTCTGTGAAATTTTCTTTTCTTTTAAGCTTTGTACAATTTAGTGTTTTTGTAGAATATTGTTTAACTTGGGTTTTTTTGCATTTCAGGTACCTTAGGGTAGTGTATGAATGTGTGTCGTCAGCTAGAGTTTGATTTTGACCCAGAAATAGATAGGATCTTTAGGAGGCGGTTGAGAGAGCGAAAAGTATCCATGGCTAACAAAAACCACCCTAGAGACCCTATAGATCCTCTAGCACAACACCATGACCCTAGGCTACCCCAAGATATTAGAAATAATCCACCCCTTAACCCTCAGGCATGAGGTTCTACCAATGTGATAGAGCTAGCCAATGACCGAGAGCGAGCCACTAGGACCTATGTCAACCTCTTAGTGGATGAATTGAACCCTGGGATAATTAGACTTGTTATACAAGCTACCTCTTTCGAGCTAAAACCAGTTATGTTTCAAATGCTCCAAACGATTGGGCAATTCCATGGCTTACCAACTGAGGACCACTATCTCCATTTGAAATCATTCCTGGGAGTAAGCCATTCCTTCCTCATGCTAGGAGTTTCTAGTGACGTCATTACATTGAGCTTATTCCCTTATTCCCTTAGGGGCGCTGCAAAGAACTGGTTGAATTCACTTCCGCCAGGTGCAGTAGATTCCTGGAACTCCTTGGCAGAACAATTCCTAATAAAATACTTCCTACCCACTATGGATGCGAAGTTTAGGAATGAAATAGTAGCTTTCCAACAGTCTGATGAGGAAACCCTGAGCGAGGCCTCGGAGAGGTTTAAGGATCTTTTGCGTAAATGTCCCCACCACGGATTGCCTCACTGCATCCAAATGGAGACATTCTACCACGGTTTGAACACCTCCACTAAGCAAGTGGTGGATGCCTCTACTAATGGCGCCTTGTTGGCCAAAACATACAATGAGGCCCATGAGATATTAGAGAGGATCTCATCAACAATTGCCTGTGGACGGATGTGAGGAGAACCTCAGTAGGAAAAGGGAAAGGAATCCTTGAGTTGGACACGTTTGCTTCAATAAATGCTCAAATTTCTTCCATGGTTTCCATGCTGAAGAATTTAACTATGGGTAACGTGAACCAAATCTCTTCCAACACCCCAACCCCATCTTATACATCTCAAGGGAGTTTAGAATCCTGTGTCTACTGTGGTGAGGGACACACTTTTGAGTTCTACCCTAGCAACCATGCGTCGATCTGTTATGTAGGAAACTCAAACCAGGGCCAATCTAGGAACAACCCATATTCGAACACCTATAACCAAGGATGGAGGAATCACCCAAATTTCTCTTGGGGAGGCCAAGGCATCAATGCCCAAGCCCCTCAAATGCAGAATAGAGTGACTCAACCACCCGACTTTGGGAACCAAGGGTATCAGAATTATGACAATCAAAACACTACTCCTCAACCACAACAAAAGGTTATGCCTGTCAGCACGTTCCAGGTACTTCTCTAGAAAGTTTGTTCAAAGAATATATGGTTCACAATGATGCCATTATTCAGAGTCAACAAGCTTCTCTAAGAAACCTTGAAATGAAGGTTGGCCAATTAGCAAATGAGCTAAAGGCAAGGCCACTGGGTAGGCTTCCTGCAGACACAGAGAACCCAAAGAGAGATGGGAAGTAACAGGTTCTCGCAATAGAGTTAAGGAGTGGGAAGTCTTTAGAAGAGGGTAGATGTGAGAAGGCCCAGAGAGATGAGCAAACTGACTCTGTTGATGAGGAAGGGCAAGTTGAGGAAATGGTGGATCCAAAACCTCGAGAAACGCCGATGGGATTAAGGATAAACCAAAACCTCAACAAGCCACAACTTCCAAGGAAACAACAGTGGCAGTACCTGAGTTTAGACCATCCCCACCACCCTATCCTCAAAGACTGAATAGGAAAAAGGAAAATGAGGCCCATTTTGAAAAATTCTTGGATATGCTGAAGGAAATTCACATCAACATACCACTGATTGATGTTTTGAAGCAAATGCCGAACTACTTGAATTTTCTCAAGGACATTTGTTCTGAAAAAGAGAAATTCCAAGAGTTCAAAGTTGTATCGTTGAGTGAAGAGTGTAGTGTGGTGTTCAGAAATAGGATACTCCATAAGAAGAAGGATCCTGGATCATTCCTCATACCTGTGTCTATTGGTGGAAGACAGTTAGGGAGGGTGCAATGTGATTTAGAAGCTAGCATCAACTTGATGTCTCTCTCTATTTATAAGAGATTAGGCAATGAGGAGGTGAGGCCTACCACGGTGACCTTGCAGCTAGCAGATAGATCCATAACCCACCCTGAGGGAAAAATAGAGGACATCCTGGTTCAAGTGGACAAATTTATATTTCCAGCGGGGTTTGTCATCCTGGATTATGAGGTTGACAAGGATGTTCCTATTATCTTAGGGTGACCTTTCCTAAAAACATGTAGAACTATGATAGATGTTCACGCAGGGACCATTAAGCTGAGAATGAAAGATGAAGAGGTCCAATTTAGCATCTATGATACAATGAGGTATCCTGACGGGATAGAGAGGTGTTCTTTCATCCATGTCCTAGATGAAGTGATTTCTGAAACCACTAGTGATGAATTGAAGTGGATCCATGATGTAAGATTTGGGAATCTAAGAGAAAGTGAGCTAGAGAAGTTAGGGATGGAGAAGTTGACCCAAGGTTTGGAAGAATTAGCAGAAATAGCTAAGTTTAGAAAAATCATTGAGTCACTGGATCTGGAGGAAAGAGAGAGACCATCTATGTTACCCTCAGTTCAAGAACCCCCAACATTAGATCTGAAACCCTTACCCCAGAACTTAAAGTATGCATTCTTGGATGATAAGAAAACTCTTCCCATTATCATATCAACAAGCTTACCTCCTAAGGACAAATAGTTGTTGCTTAATGTCCTTAAGCAACACAAAAAGGCCATAGGATGGACTCTAACTGATATTCAAGGGATTAGTTCTTCTTATTACATGCACAATATCACCTTAGAGGAAGGGAATTTTAGATCCATAGAGCCCTAGAGGAGACTTAACCCAACTATGAAAAAAGTGGTGAAGAAAGAAGTAATTAAGTGGTCGGATGCTGGAATTATCTACCCCATAGTGGATAGTAGTTGGGTTAGTCCGATCCAATGTGTTCCCAAAAGGGAGGGATGACGGTAATTACTAATGAAGCTAATGGAATCATCCCTTCTAGGGTAGTGAGAGATTGGAGAGTCCGCATGGACTATAGGAGGCCAAACAAAACTACCAGAAAAAACCATTTTCCTCTCCCGTTCATAGACCAAAATGTTGGACAAACTGGCAGCTCAAGCCTTCTATTGTTTCCTTGATGGCTACAGTGGTTATAACCAAATAATCATAGCGCCACAAGACCAAGAGAAAACAACATTTACATGTCCATATGGCACCTTTGCTTTTCGAAGGATGCCATTTGGATTGTGTAATGCTTCAGCGACTTTTCAAAGGTGCATGATGGCGATTTTATTTGACTATGTTGAAGACATCATGGAGGTTTTTATGGATGACTTCTTGGTCTTTGGAAACTCATTTGAGTCTTGCTTAGAGAATTTGGGGAAAGTACTCCAACGTTATGAAGAGACACACCTAGTTCTGAATTGGGAAAAGTGTCACTTCATGGTTAGAGAGGGGATTGTGCTGGGGCACAAGATATCATGTGAGGGTATAGAGGTAGATAGGACGAAAATTGAGATTATTGAGAAATTGGAACCACCCACAAATGTCAAGGGAGTGCGAAGCTTCCTTGGACATGCGGGGTTTTATAGAAGATTCATCAAAGATTTCTCAAAAATCTCAAAACCATTGTTTTCCCTCCTAGAAGTCAACAAGCCTTTCATATTTAGTAAGGAGTGTCTCCATGCCTTTAATGTCCTCAAGTCAGCTCTGGTCACTGCACCCATTATGTCTTCACCTGATTGGAAATTGCCATTTCTAGTTGATGTGTGATGCAAGTGACTATGTTGTGGGAACAATGTTAGGACAGAGCAAAGAAAGTAATACATCCCATTTATTATGCGTGCAAAACTTTGAATGAAGCTCAGATTGTTGGGATGTATGTCCTAATCTCGTTTAGTTTGTAAATTAACATTTAAAATTAATAAGCGTTATTTATTTCATCATTTTGTGTCTCGCAAATTTTAAAAACTTTGTCCAATAAACTAAGCTCTAGGTCATTGAATATATGAGAGAATTAGAACTTGAATGGTGTGTAGTGGACACACAGGGAGGATCACGTTCGAGTTCATGATTCGAACGGTCTACAGTATATGGATGGGGTTGGAGACCTAATCCTGGATACGTTGTGGATGCGGCCCACTTTGTATTAGATACAAACGAGGTGATCTGACTCGTTCATGTGGTTGACATGCGAGTGGGGACATCCTGTACAATGAGATTATCAAGACCGAACCAAGAATTATTAGACCTACTGATATAACACCGTTGACAGTATGGACTAATAACTTCGTAGATGACCATTAGTGATTCGACATGAATCTTGAGCGTGTTACGGACTCCTGTCTGCGGGGGTCTGTCTTTTGACTAGTACGGGTGAGGTTGATCACAGTTACTCGCCCAATATGTCTATCTTCTCAGAGACAGAACCAAGTAGGGAGCTTGGAACTTAACTACGCGAGATGGAATTCACTGATTCTCGCCTTGAGGAAAACTAGAGGGGTTGTTCCTGTTGGGATTTATGCCCTAAACTTGTGTAATTTTGATCAATTAAATAAAGTGTTATTTGTTTTGATAGAATTACAGTCTTGCTTTATAAATCCAATAAACTAAGCTCCAATGTTATAACTTTTATCTTGAACATCAGTGTAGTGGACACTATTTGGGTTGAGTTCAAGAATATAACCTAAATAGTCTATGGTATAAGAATAAGGTTGGAAACCTCATTCTGGTAACACCATGGATGCGGCTCACTTTGTAATTAGTACAAATGAGGTAATCCAACTCATTCATGTAGTTGACATGCGATTGGGGGCATCCTGTATGAAGATTTCATACAAGATTGGATCGCAAATTATTAGTCTAACCAGTGTAACACCGTTAATAGGATAAGACTAGTAATTTATAGATGGTCATTAGTGACTCGACTTGAATCCTGAGCAAGTTAAGAACTCCTGCTTATAGGGGTTTGTCCTTAGACTAGTATGGGTGAGAGTGGCCTGTAGCCGACTCAATAAGCCTACCTTCTCAGGGACAGAACCTCGTAGGTAGCTGGGAACTTAACTGTGCAAGATGGAATTCACTCATTCCTACACTAAGGAATTAGATAGGTTGTTCCCTTAAGAACCTACTCCAGGTCTTGAACAACGGGGCGCTGCCCTATATGAGGGTATGAGTCTAAGGTACGACCTTAGACTTGTTGTTCATTAGAGGATCAGTGGTGCTTAAGGAGCAAAGAGGTAATCACAGGGGTAAAACGGTAATTTGACTCAGCTGTGATTACGAACAACCTGTGAAGGGTCGACTCATGGGTAATGACTATATCAGTGGACACAATATTATCTGAGTGAGAGAGTGCAAACTACAAGTCTATAGTGGAGTGACTTGTAGTTAATGAATATTAATTAGCTGGATCAAAGAGTTTGATCAGTTAATCTCACATCATTGGAGCTCATGAACTGTAGGTCCATTAGATTCCTCCGTTGGCTCAATATTGTAATATTGAGGGTATAAAGTTAGGAATGAAATTGAAGTGTTAAATTTCATACATGAGGTGTTATATCTATTATATATGATATAATTGAAATAATATATAGTTTTAATATGAATTAGATTCAGATATAAACTATATACTAAATAGAGAATAAAGGAAGGGTAGGATGGTCATTTCCATCCCATTCCCCTATATATATGGTTGCATGAGATGCAACTAGGTTAAGTCATTCTAAGTGATTCCTAGCATTTTGTTGTTGTTAGAAAGGTTCCAAGACAACAAACATCTCTCTCACAAAACACCTCACTTTTCTTAAAGGGAAACCACCTTCCTCCCTCACATAGAGAACAACGGAGAAGATCCGGTGGTAGTGTCGGTGTTCGTACGAGTTCGTGTTACGTTGATCTTGATCGTGAGAGAGGAGGAGCACTTGAAGAAAGGTTCTTCAAAGGTAACTTTCTTGTTGTCCATTATATTTATATGCTTAATTTAGTTATATTTGTTCTTGAATTCATTGTTGTAACTAAATCAAGAGCGCGTAATTCGCAATCGCTTCCGCTGCGGGACTACGGTTTGCTTCAGTTCCCTTAAGTGTTGTCTCCAGGGCTTGGACAACGGGCGCCCACCCTCTCATTGGCACGAGAGGGGTGTTGTGTATGGTTGGACCATTACAACGTTCTTGTTCATTAGAGAAGCAGTGGAGACTTAAGAACTAAGAAGTAGACAAAGGGGTAAAATGGTAATTTGACCCAGCAGTGTCTACGAACAACCTTTGAAGGGTCGACTCATGGGTATTGTTTATATCAGTGGACACATCTTGTCTTACACTGACGGGAGTGCAGCTACGGGCTTTAGTGGGGTGTTACCGTAGCTAATGAATGTTGATTAACCGAGTCAAAGAGTTTGACAGGTTAATCTCGGATCATTGGAGCTAGTCACTGTAGGTCCATGAGGTCCCTCGGTTGGCTCAAACTGGATTAATAGAAGGTATACATTTTTTGTGTGAATTTGAAGTGTTCAAGTTCACTAAAGGGTAATTATGTTATTTATATGAGATATGAATGACATATTATATAGTTTAATGTGAATGAGATTCATAATAAACTATAGGTTAGCCTAATTGTTGAATTAGGACTAATTTGGAGAAATTAGGTTGAGAGAAATCTAATTGAATGTGATTCAATTTAAAAATCCACAATAATACAAATGTGATTTGTAAAATGAGATATGAGATATCTTATTATATGTGGATATAGAAATATGATTTGCATACCCTATGGTTGTGGTAAAATGGTAAATAGGTGGAGATTTCAACTCCCACTACAGGAAAAAAGGTCTACGATAGCTTCGAAAAAAGGCTGTAATAGACCTTTTATAGCTTTTCTCTGCAGAGTCATGACAAAATTTCAAGCTATGAAAAGTGCTGGGACTTTTACAACATTTTATAAAAGTCTGTAAAAGATTAGACTTTTACAAACATTTTATAAAAGCTATAAAAATTAGACTTTTATAGCATTTTATAAAAGTTATAAAAATGTTATATCAAAAGTCTTTTAATAGCATAATTTCCTCTTTTAAAATTAATGATAGCGTTTTATAAATGTTATAATATTATAGTAATCTACGATAGCATTTTAGTAATTATAGCATTTATTTGTAGCTATTTTTTTTTTAACTTAAATTAAAGCTATAATATAATTTTTTTTTGCTATTGTTGTAACTTTGATGGCTTTTGAAATTATTCATAATGATATTATTCATACTTCCTACCTTAGTTCAAATTAGAATAGACATAAATGAAAATGTGTCTTAATCCAAACAAACATTCATTCAATGTTTACATTATCCCACACTTAATATTGATACAAAACATATCAATCTATTGTTCACAAAATAGATATAGTATTAAATATCAACTTTGGTATGTCACTAAATATGACTTTGTCAATTACTATTCATTAAATTACAAAATGTTTCATTCATCAAAATCAAAATATACAACTCTCGAGCTAGTCGTTTTGGTGGCCAAGAAGTACTTCCAATGATATTCTTTCATCAACCTACAAAAAGTCATCAAGAAAGAAATGAAAAGGAATATTTACTTAAAGAAAATAATTATTAAACAAATCAATAATTTTAAATAATAATACATAAATGTACATACTAATTAAAACTTTGTCAGAAGGCCATGCAACTGTACTACCAATAGCATCTTCAATGTATGTCATTTCTGAGTTGGGTCTCCATAAAAATGCATCTGATTTCACTGGCAAGTCTACCCAAACTCTGATGACAGCTTTTGGACCAAGGGGTGCATGATGAACTAGAACTTTTGGATCATTTGATGACCATCGACCTTCAGCAACTACCTCCCCTGTACCACACCAATCTAGCAACTTGCACTTCCGAAGAGCATTAGTATCGTTAATGCTCTTTATCGACCAAGTAATATAAAATGCAACATAAAACATAATGAGAAACTTATGAATATTTTCAGTCCAAAATAATTGAATGAACTAATATAATAAAATTAAAATATAAGAATAGAGTAATAAGTACTTTACCGTAGGTGAAGACACAGTTGTATTAGTTGCATTGTTGTCAACCATGTGTTCATTTATATCATTAGAATGTTGTTCGCTAGTACTATTACCCTAAAATTAGAAGAATTAAAAAAAGTGTTAAATAATAAGTAAATATGAATATAAAGTTACATTAGTAGTACGTATTTCATACTTGGCATTTGAGTACGTGAGCCAACAAAGATCTCATTTCAGACATTTGCCCTTCCATCTTTTTATACTTTTCATCAAGCTTGGCATAGTTGTCATCTCTTTGAGTCAATGCAGATAACTTTGAAGAGGTCACTCCAAATCCAAGTCCTCTAATATGACCACGATCAGAACCAAGAACTTTACTTATTGCATCATTGGACACATTATTTGAACAAGTGTTTGTCTCTTGTTTTTCAATTTGTTGAATACGTTCCTAGAATGCATTACATCAATTAGCAAAACAAAAGTAGTCAAGGATCTTAAAAATTTTAACCACTTCCCCCCACTCCCCTCCCCTCCCTACCCCCCCCCTCAAGTATTTTCTATAACTTTCCCAAATTTTAACCTAATCTAGGGAAAGCCACTAAGTTCAACCTATATGCTCAGGAAAAATTCGACAAAGATAACGACATAACTACAACAATACCAAAAATTTTACTTAGCACCTGTTCGTAAAAAAAGATAACACTTCTATATCCAGAGTAGCCAAACATGACTTTCAACTCTAACTCACAAAATTATAGAAGATTCACAAATGAACCAACATTATAAAACGCAAAGTATTAGACTAATTCATTAATTTCCAACAAACACAATCCACAAGGTAAAGTCTCTACTGCAGTCCAAGATATTAATTACTTGAAGGTTTAATTAAGTTTATAGGTTATGTAACCATACCAATGTTTCTGCAACTTGTGAGTTAACAGGATTCCCATCCTTTTTCCTATGTGCTTTTGCCCATAACAGAACTCTTGTCACCGAAGATGAATCTGAACAACTCTTTTTCTTAAAAATAATACATCCACATTCAGTTAGTAATAATTAAAATAATGTATGTAATTTGGAGAAATTCATAATATCCAATACCATTTTTTCGGCCAATCGAGCATAACCCTTACGGCTACATGTATGTGGAAGTTGCTTATTCTTCATGGATTTGAATTTTTCACTTTTTGCCTAATCAAGCATACATGTGAAACAAAATTTGGATAATAGACACTTTAGTTATAATAGTATGCAGTTAAAGTGAATGACATGAGATTACCTTGAACCTTGCACTCTTCTTTTCTTTCACAAAGTCCATCCAATCATGCATAGATTGTATATTGGTTGGCTTCAATTTAACAAGCTCCTCATCATTGGAGACTTTTTTAATTTGTGACACAATTCGAGGTTTACCTGCCCTCCATAATCTACCCATCTTTTGAAAAATATACTTTCTTTTCCAATCTTCCTTCATCTTATATCTTGACTACAATAATATTTCAAACAAATGAAAGTTTAGACCAGAAGATATAAGGTTAAAAAAATATTACAATCAATCAAAATATGAAATACATACTTGAATTGAAGTCCATAAAATTTCCTTCAATCGTGTAATTTCCTCCAATCTTGTAAAGTCACAGGCACTACCTCTCTCACGAGTGAACCCAAAAATGAAGACATCCCAACTGAATCCTCTCCAACCAATAAAGCACTGAAACTTTTATCTGACCAACAATTTATCGCTTTAAGTTTATATAACGCTACAATGGTTGACATCTTTGTGAATTTTGTACACCCTGGGTATAAAGGAATCTTCGCATTTTCCACTTTTTGATTACACTCATCATCAATACTTGATGAGCAAGGATCACCATTTACTTCTTCTCTTTCATATGTAGACCTATACATGTTCAATGCATCAAACATATATACGTCTTCAAATTCTTCCCTTACAAAAACCTCCTCCCCATGATGATACCAAGTCTTATATGTTGGATCCATTCCTTTGATAACTAAATGCTCATAAACAATATCAAATCTTTGATGACTCATGTTCCTACAATCTTTGGAAGGGCACATAATTGTTTCGACATCTACGACATCTTTTTTCACTTTCTCCACAAAATCCCTTGCCCCTTTCATATACTCATCCGTTGCTCTAAATTTTAAGGTGAAAAAGTCAGTATGTAAACATGATAAATTATTACTAATTCATTGATACTTCAATTAAATAATAAATTTTGAACCTCGGTAGATGTATCCATTCCTTGTCAAACATTCTTCAAAATCGAGAACCTAAAAGTGTCAATTCCGCCTGTGAAACCTACAAAGTAGCAAAAAAGTACCTAAACTGAAGAATAACAAAACTACAAACCCTCGATGCTATGAAAGTGTCTTAAATGTGCTTATGCATATACTTTGAGGACAAAAATAACTTAAAAGGACATAAAAGTGTCCACTACGCCCTTGAAACCTACAAAGAAGCAAAAAAGTGGCTAAAAGGAGGTTAAGTGTCATTTTGAATCTAAGAGAAGCTTAGAAAGTACCTAAACTGAAGAATAACAAAACTACAAACCCTCGATGTTATGAAAGTGTCTTAAATGTGCTTATGCATATACTTTGAGGAAAAAAATACCTCAAAAGTACCTAAAAGTGTCAACTACGACCTTGAAACCTAGAAAGTAGCAAAAAAGTGGCTAAAAGGAGCTAAAGTGTCATTTTCACTATAAACAAAACTTAGAAAGTACCTAAACTGAAGAATAAGAAAACTACGAACCCCCGATGCTATGAAAGTGTCTTAAACATGCTTATACATATACTTTGAGGACAAAAATAATTCAAAAGGACCTAAAAGTGTCAACTACGTCCTTGAAACCGACAAAGTAGCAAAAAAGTGGCTAAAATGAGCTTAAGTGTCATTTTCACTATAAACAAGACTTAGAAAGTACATAAACTGAAGAATAAGAGAACTACGAACTCCCGATGCTATGAAAGTGTCTTAAATGTGCTTATACATATACTTTGAGGACAAAAATAACTCAAAAGGACCTAAGAATGTCAACTACGACCTTGAAACCTATAGAGTAGCAAAAAGTGGCTAAAAGGAGCTTAAGTGTCATTTTCACTCTTCACAAAAGTTAGAAAGTACCTAAACTGAAAAATAAGAAAACTACGAACCCCCGATGTTATGAAAGTGTCTTAAATGTGCTTATGCATATACTTTGAGGACAAAAACAACTCAAAAGGACCTAAAAGTGTCAACTACGACCTTGAAACCTACAAAGAAGCAAAGAAGTGGCTAAAAGGAGCTTAAGTGTAATTTTCACTCTAAAGAAAACTTAGAAAGTACCTAAACTGAAGAACAAGAAAAC
Source organism: Trichosanthes cucumerina (assembly GCA_036507285.1). Lineage (NCBI taxonomy): Eukaryota > Viridiplantae > Streptophyta > Magnoliopsida > Cucurbitales > Cucurbitaceae > Trichosanthes > Trichosanthes cucumerina. Next base: position 20,928,775 of record CM071839.1, on the reverse strand, counting down.
TACGAACCCCGATGCTATGAAAGTGTCTTAAATATCTTTATGCATATTCTTTGAGGACAAAAATAACTCAAAAGGACCTAAAAATGTCAACTACGACCTTGAAACCTACAGAGTAGCAAAAAAGTTGTTAAAAGGAGCTTAAGTGTCATTTTCACTCTAAACAAAACTTAGAAAGTACCTAACTGAAAAATAAGAAAACTACAAACCCCCGATGTTATGAAAGTGTCTTAAATGTGGTTATGCATATACTTTGAGGACAAAAACAACTCAAACGGACCTAAAAGTGTCAACTACGACCTTGAAACCTACAAAGTAGCAAAGAAGTGGCTAAAAGGGGCTTAAGTGTCATTTTCACTCTAAACAAAACTTAGAAAAAACCTAAACTGAAGAACAAGAAAACTACAAACCCCCGATGCTATGAAAGTGTCTTAAATGTCCTTATGCATATTCTTTAAGGACAAAAATAACTCAAAAGGACCTAAAAATGTCAACTACGACCTTGAAACCTACAGAGTAGCAAAAAAGTGGTTAAAAGGAGCTTAAGTGTCATTTTCACTCTAAACAAAACTTAGAAAGTACCTAAACTGAAAAATAAGAAAACTACAAACCCCCGATGTTATGAAAGTGTCTTAAATGTGCTTATGCATATACTTTGAGGACAAAAACAACTCAAAATGACCTAAAAGTTTCAACTACGACCTTGAAACCTACAAAGTGGCAAAGAAGTGGCTAAAAGGAGCTTAAGTGTCATTTTCAATCTAAACAAAACATAGAAAGTACCCAAACTGAAGAACAAGAAAACTACGAACCCCGATGCTATGAAAGTGTCTTAAATGTCCTTATGCATATTTTTTTAGGACAAAAATAACTCAAAAGGACCTAAAAATGTCAACTACGACCTTGAAACCTACAGAGTCGCAAAAAAGTGGCTAAAAGGAGCTTAAGTGTCATATTCACTCTAAACAAAACATAGAAAGGTCCTAAACTGAAGAACAAGAAAACTACGGACCCCGATGCTATGAAAGTGTCTTAAATGTCCTTATGCATATTCTTTGAGGACAAAAATAACTCAAAAGGACCTAAAAATGTCAACTACGACCTTGAAACCTACAGAGTAGCAAAAAAGTGGTAAAAAGGAGCTTAAGTGTCATTTTCACTCTAAACAAAACTTAGAAAGTACCTAAACTGAAAAATAAGAAAACTACAAACCCCCGATGTTATGAAAGTGTCTTAAATGTGCTTATGCATATACTTTGAGGACAAAAACAACTTAAAAGGACCTAAAAGTGTCAACTACGACCTTGAAACCTACCAAGTAGCAAAGAAGTGGTTAAAAGGAGCTTAAGTGTCATTTTCACTCTAAACAAAACTTAGAAAGTACCTAAACTGAAGAACAAGAAAAGTACGAACCCCGATGCTATGAAAGTGTTTTAAATGTCCTTATGCATATTCTTTGAGGACAAAAATAACTCAAAAGGACCTAAAAATGTCAACTACGACCTTGATAGCTACAGAGTAGCAAAAAAGTGGTTAAAAGGAGCTTAAGTGTCATTTCACTCTAAACAAAACTTAGAAAGTACCTAAACTGAAAAATAATAAAACTACAAACCCCTGATGTTATGAAAGTGTCTTAAATATGCTTATGCATATACTTTGAGGACAAAAACAACTCAAAAGGACCTAAAAGTGTTAACTACGACCTTGAAACCTACAAAGTAGCAAAGAAGTGGCTAAAAGGAGCTTAAGTGTCTTTTTTAATCTAAACAAAACTTAGAAAGTACCTAAACTGAAGAACAAGAAAACTACGAACCCCGATGCTATGAAAGTGTCTTAAATGTCCTTATGCATATTCTTTGAGGACAAAAATAACTCAAAAGGACCCGAAAATGTCAACTACGACCTTGAAACCCACTGAGTAGCAAAAAAAGTGGTTAAAAGGAGCTTAAGTGTCATTTTCACTCTAAACAAAACTTAGAAAGTACCTAAACTGAAAAATAAGAAAACTACAAACCCCGATCTTATGAAAGTGTCTTAAATGTGCTTATGCATATACTTTGAGGACAAAAACAACTCAAAATGACCTAAAAGTTTCAACTACGACCTTGAAACCTACAAAGTAGCAAAGAAGTGGCTAAAAGGAGCTTAAGTGTCATTTTCAATCTAAACAAAACATAGAAAGTACCTAAACTGAAGAACAAGAAAACTACGAACCCCGATGCTATGAAAGTGTCTTAAATGTCCTTATGCATATTTTTTTAGGACAAAAATAACTCAAAAGGACCTAAAAATGTCAACTACGACCTTGAAACGTACAGAGTAGCAAAAAAGTGGCTAAAAGGAGCTTAAGTGTCATTTTCACTCTAAACAAAACTTAGAAAGGTCCTAAACTGAAGAACAAGAAAACTACGAACCCCGATGCTATGAATGTGTCTTAAATGTCCTTATGCATATTGTTTGAGGACAAAAATAACTCAAAAGGACCTAAACATGTCAACTACGACCTTGAAACCTACAGAGTAGCAAAAAAGTGGTTAAAAGGAGCTTAAGTGTCATTTTCACTCTAAACAAAACTTAGAAAGTACCTAAACTGAAAAATAAGAAAACTACAAACCCCCGATGTTATGAAAGTGTCTTAAATGTGCTTATGCATATACTTTGAGGACAAAAATAACTCAAAAGGACCTAAAAGTGTCAACTACGACCTTGAAACCTACAAAGTAGCAAAGAAGTGGCTAAAAGGAGCTTAAGTGTCATTTTCACTCTAAACAAAACTTAGAAAGTACCTAAACTGAAGAACAAGAAAGCTACGAACCCCGATGCTATGAAAGTGTCTTAAATATCCTTTTGCATATTCTTTGAGGACAAAAATAACCCTAAAGGACCAAAAATTGTCAACTACAACCTTGATACCTACAGAGTAGCAAAAAAGTGGTTAAAAGGAGCTTAAGTGTCATTTCACTCTAAACAAAACTTAGAAAGTACCTAAACTGAAAAATAAGAAAACTACAAACCCCCGATGTTATGAAAGTGTCTTAATATGCTTATGCATATACTTTGAGGACAAAAACAACTCAAAAGGACCTAAAAGTGTTAACTACGACCTTGAAACCTACAAAGTTGCAAAGAAGTGGCTAAAAGGAGCTTAAGTGTCTTTTTTAATCTAAACAAAACTTAGAAAGTACCTAAACTGAAGAACAAGAAAACTACGAACCCCGATGCTATGAAAGTGTCTTAAATGTCCTTATGCATATTCTTTGAGGACAAAAATAACGCAAAAGGACTTAAAAATGTCAACTACGACCTTGAAACCTACAGAGTAGCAAAAAAGTGGTTAAAAGGAGCTTTAGTGTCATTTTCAGTCTAAACAAAACTTAGATAGTACCTAAACTGAAGAATAAGAAAACTACGAATCTCCGATGCTATGAAAGTGTCTTAAACATGCTTATACATATACTTTGAGGACAAAAATAACTCAAAAGGACCTGAAAGTGTCAACTACGTCCTTGAAACCGACAAAGTAGCACAAAAGTGGCTAAAAGGAGCTTAAGTGTCATTTTCACTATAAACAAGACTTAGAAAGTACCTAAACTGAAGAATAAGAGAACTACGAACTCCCGATGCTATGAAAGTGTCTTAAATGTGCTTATACATATACTTTGAGGACAAAAATAACTCAAAATGACCTAAAAATGTCAACTACGACCTTGAAACCTATAGAGTACCAAAAAAGTGGCTAAAAGGAGCTTAAGTGTCATTTTCACTCTAAACAAAACTTAGAAAGTACCTAAACTGAGAAATAAGAAAACTACGAACCCCCGATGTTATGAAAATGTCTTAAATGTGCTTATGCATATACTTTGAGGACAAAAACAACTCAAAAGGACCTAAAAGTGTCAACTACGACCTTGAAACCTACAAAGTAGCAAAGAAGTGGCTAAAAGGAGCTTAAGTGTCATTTTCACACTAAACAAAACTTAGAAAGTACCTAAACTGAAGAACAAGAAAACTATGAACCCCGATGCTATGAAAGTGTCTTAAATGTCCTTATGCATATACTTTGAGAACAAACATAACTCAAAAGGACCTAAAAATGTCAACTACGACCTTAAAACCTACAGAGTAGCAAAAAAGTGGCTAAAAGGAGCTTAAAGTGTCAGTTTGAATCTTAAAGAAACTTACAAAGTTGCTAAAGTTCCTAAACTGAAGATTATGAAAACTAAGAACCCCTGTTGCTATGAAAGTGTCTTAAACGTGCTTAAGCATATACTTTGAGGACAAAAATAACTAAAAATAACCTAAAAGTGTGAACTTCACCCTTGAAACGTACAGACTAACAAAAAAGTTACTAAAAAGAGCTTAATTGTCATTTTGAGTACTAAAGAAACTTAGAAAATACCTAAAGTGAAGATTAAGAAAACAAATGAATCCTCGATGATACAAAAATGTTATAAAGGTTCTTAAGCATATACTTTGAGGATCAGAGTAACTCAAAATGACCTAAAAGTTTCAACTTCACCCTTGAAACCTAAAAAGTGATAAAAATGATCTAAAAGTGTCAAGTTTTCCAAGATTCATTTCCCTGGCGGAATCGATTTTACTAACCATTTTTCAAATTCAACCACAACAAGCACTTACACTAAAAGCAGCATTAAAACATCAGAAACATTCTCAACAAAACACTATCTAAGAGTGGATCCTATAAGTCTTGCACCAATTCCATCAAGCTTCTTTAAAGATACCACAACTTTCAAATTCCCCGAATGCCTTTTTTCAACTTTCACAAGGTAAATTTTATTGTTTTTTTAACAAGCAATTAGCACATTCCAATTTCACAAAATAAAGTTCAACGGATAAAAACCATGTTTCTGCAATAAAAAAGCACAAGATAATTTCGCATAAACAACAAGTTTTCAGAGATTCATTCCCATGGAGGAATCGATTTTATTAACTAATTCTTAGATATAGCCGCAGCAAACACTTACACTATGCAAGCATCAAAACACAGAAACCTTCTCAACAAAACAGAGATACCTCCGATAGACAGATGGAAGGATTGAGAAACTTAGGTGTATGCGCCGGAGTGAAGCTGAGATCGATTGAAGCTGAGGTCGATTGAAGCTGAGATCTAGGCGTCTGCAGAGAGCAAATGGATTTGGGGGGATTTCCGACAGAGAGAGTGCGCTTGAGTGAAGACCTGCAGGCCGGAGACGAGTGTGGAGGAATCGGGAAGAGAGTGTCGGAGCTGATTGAAAATGAACCTGTACTCGATCGATGGGAAGAAGACGAACTGGTGAAACGCGAACAGGGTGAAGACGAACTGTTGTGTACTCGATCGATGGGAGGAAGATGAACTGCTCACGAGCTGCTGTGTATTCGATTGAAGACGACCGGTGAAACGATTGGGTGAAAACGCGAACTTGGAGGAAGACGAACTGGTGAAACGATTGTACACGAACTGGTACTCGATTGTACACGAACTGGGAGGAAGACGAACGGATGAAACGCGTACGAGTGAAGATGAACGGATGAAACGCGTACGAGTGAAGATGAACGGATGAAACGCGATTGAACACGAACTGAGAAGGATGATAATCGCTGGATTTTGCTGAGTACTCGATCGATGGAAGGAAGATGATTTGGGTGGAACGCGAAGGTGAATCAATCGTTTTGTTTTATTTTTCGCAAATATAATTGCAGTGGCGCTCAATTTCCCGCCGAAATTTTTAGTGTTTTTTATAGCTTTTTGTAAAAAGGTTATTATTAAAAGCTATATTTGATATAATTTGTTGTAGTGTCCACCTATCACTATTATTTAAACACCTTTGCAAGAAGGGGAAGGTAATGTTTTGCTCATTTTAGATTTCTCACCAAAAGAAGCAATCAAATTCTCTCTCAAAGCTCTCTCACAAATTCTCCTCCCTAAACCAAAGGATTCCACCATCCTCCTTCTACCTAAGGTAGAACAACCGAGTAACCAAGTGGAGGTGTCCAGTTCGTTGTTCGTGTGAGGAGATCGAGATCGTTGAGAAGAACACGAAGAGTTCGTGATCATCGGAAGAAGGAAATTTGAAATTGGTCTTCAACAAGTAAGTACTACTAACTTGTTGTTTTTTCCTTCTAGTAAGCATGTTTTAACCTATACTATTAGATAGTTAATTTTAACAAAAATCGAATTGCACAATGATACCAAGGCGATTCGATCGTCTTCCACTGCGCGGGGATTCTCATTCCCTTCAATTGGTATCAGAGTGAATCGTTGGATTTCTTGTTGTACACTTGATTTTGTTAAAATTAGGTGCGTTTATGCTTTAATTCATGAGATGAATTTTGGTTTGCGAAATGGATGTTTTCGGTTTTGGCATTGTTTTTAGATTTACATTATGTTGATAAGATCAATGTAAGGGTCTGTGTTTTGGGGCAAATTATAATGTAAATCCAGTCTGTAAGTCCGTGTTGTTCATGGCATGAGATGCTATGAAGAAATTGGAGCGAAAACGGCGAGAAACGACGAAGAACAACAAGAGGAGCTTGTTGTTCTATCGACAGTGTTGAGACGCTGTTCATCGGCGCCTCAACGCTGCAATCGCGGACGGAGGCTTGGATGTAGAGCAACGTTGCAACGCTAGGCATAGCATTGCAACGCCGAGGTGTGGAGCGCACGAGGTGTGACGCTGGACGCTGCTGTTGGGATTTATGCCCTAAACTTGTGTAATTTTGATTAAATAAATAAAGGGTTATTTATTTTGATAAAATTATATTCTTGCTTTATAAATCCAATAAACTAAGCTCTGAGGTTATAATATATCTTGAACATCAATATAGTGGACACTATTTGGACTGTGTTCAAGAATATAACCTAAATGGTCTATGGTATAAGAATAAAGTTGGAAACCTTATTCTGGTAACACCATGGATGCGACCCACTTTGTAATTAGTACAAATTAGGTAATCCAACTCATTCATGTAGTTGACATGCGAGTGGGGGCATCCTGTATGAAGAGCTCATACAAGATCGGACTACAAATTATTAGTCTAACCAGTATAACACCATTAACAGGGAAAGACCGATAATTTATAGATGGTCATTAGTGACTCGACCTGAATCCTGAGCAAGTTAAGAACTCCTGCTTATAGGGGTTTGTCCTTAGACTAGTATGGGTGAGGGTAGCCTGTAGCCGACTCAATAAGCCTACCTTCTCAGGGATAGAATTTCGTAGGTAGCTGGGAACTTAATTGTGCAAGATGGAATACACTCATTCCTACACTAAGGAATTAGATAGGTTGTTCCCTTAAGAACTGACTCTAGGTCTTGAACAACGGGGCCCCACCCTCTATCAGGGTATGAGTCTAAGGTTGGACCTTAGACTTGTTGTTCATTAGAGGATCAGTGGTGCTTAAGGAATAAAGAGGTAATCACAGGGGTAAAACGATAATTTGACCCAGCCGTGATTACGAACAACTGTGAAGGGTCGACTCATGGGTAATGATTATATCAGTGGACACAATATAATCTACAGTGAGGAGAGTGCAACTACAAGTCTATAGGGGAGTGACTTGTAGTTAATGAATATTGATTAACTGGATCAAAGAGTTTGATCAGTTAATCTCACATCATTCGAGCTCATGAACTGTAGGTCCATTAGGTCCCTCCGTTGACTCAACATGGTTATATTGAGGGTATAAAGTTAGGAATGAAATTGAAGTGTTCAATTTCATATATGAGATGTCATATCAGTTATTTGCAATATAATTGATATAATATATAGTTTAAATATGAATTAGATTCACATATTAACTATATACTAAAGAGAGAATGAAAGAGGGATAGGATGGTAATTTCCATCCCTATCTCCTTATATACATAGTTGCATGAGACGCAACTAGGTTAAGATAAGCAACCTAAGCTTTTGCTAACCCGAGTGTGTTCCATTTGTTGTGTTGTTGGAAAAGTTCCAAAACATAATCTCTCTCACAAAACATCTCATCTCACCTAAAGGGAACCCACATTCCTCCCTCACCTAGAGAACAACGGAGAAGATCCGATGGTAGTGTCTTCATCTGTTCCGGTTCCAGTTGCTGAGATCGTGATCGTGGGAGAAAGGAGCACTCGAAGAAAAGTTCTTCAAAGGTAATATTACGTTGTCCATATTGTTAATTTATACTTAATCTAGGTAGAATCGTTCTTGAATATAATCCATGTAATGTAATTTAGAACGCGCGATTTGCAATCGATTCCGCTACGGGATTCGATTCCCTTTTGTTGCAGCGTTGCAACGCTGCAACCGTAGTGGATAGTTGCAGCGGCTAGTTCGCATCAACGTGGGCGGTTGAGTAGCAGTTTCTTTCGTGGGGCTTTTTCTAATTTGTATTTTATTTTATTTCTTTTACAAAATGTAATAATTTTATTTTATTTATTTTATTTTATTAATTAATATTAATATAAAAGTTATATTAATGTTAATTAATTAAATAAATGCCCCTAATTAATTAATATAAAATTTATTTAATTTATTTTGTTAATTAATTAAAGTTATATTAACGTAGGCAGTTGAGTAGCAGATTCGATTCCCTTCAATTGGTATTAGAGCCCAATTGCGTTCTTAATTTACATTTTTTATTTTTCCAGAACGAGGTGGGATTTATTGTTTTGCATGAGATGTATGAATGGTTTGCAATTTAGACGTTTTCAATTTTTGCACTTAGATTTACATTTTTTATTGAATCGTTCAATGTAAGGGTCTGGTGTTTTGGGAATTTTTAATTGTAAATCAAGTCTGTAAGTCTGTGTCGATCGAGGCAAGGTGGTTGCTGAGAAGATCGGAGCAAAAACGAGCCAAAATAGTGGACACTGTTTTCTGTTCTGTGTGCAGCGTTGCAACGCTGTTCATCAGCGTTGCAACGCCAATGAGGCGATTTTCAGGCTGCAAGAAGACGCGGCGTTGCAACGCTCTTCCCAGCGTCTCAACGCTTGGACGATTAGGCGATAGCGTTGCAACGCCAGCACGAGCGTCACAACGCTGAAGGCAAGAAGCGTCTTGCAGCACGCTCTAACGGGTAGAAACGGACAAGGCACAGCGTTGTAACGCCGAAGGCGTTTCAGCGAGCTTTCAAACGAGCGAAAACGTTTTTTAATTTATATATTAATTATAAAAATGTTTTATATTTAATATATTTATTTTATTTGATTTTAATTAATATAATTAGATTATATTAATTAAAATTAATTTTAGGGTGCCAAAATTGGTCTAATTTTGCTATTTAAATTATGCAATTGTTGTGTAATTATTGCCATGCATAATGTATGCTTTCAATTTAGAAATCCCACCTTAGGTTAAGCATTTCCATGCATCATTTATAATATAAAGAGTTATATTATATAGTTTGCATGATTAATTAATATAAGGTGTTATATTAATTTATGGCCAACATTGACATGCATTATATATCATGAGATGATTATGTTATGTATGTCTTATTATTCATGAGATGAATGATCAAGCACTATAATATAGTATGCATGTCACCTAAGGTTAATTATTAGTTTTAAAATGTTTAGAACTTGGAAATAATATACCTTAGGTTATCTAGTTCTAATTAGATTAGAATTAGGAACCAAGTGATTTATAAACAATGATTAAAAGAGGAACTTTGTCTAATGAAAGTTTTGTCTAGGCTAGGGTATTTAAGCTGAAGAAAACGGAACACCTCTACCTGAGAACTGACCTGGGAGTGAAATTTAATCAGAGGGTTTATAAATCATAGTAGCATCAGCGGATTTATTAAGGGGTTAATAAACTAGAAATCCTAGACTTAATATAAAGAGTTATATTAGCAAACTTATGATAAAATCAATATAAGAGTTATATTGATTATTGATATAAGAGTTATATTGATAATTTTAGGTAAAACCATTAGCCGGGTTTAGCCTAAGTAAGATTCCTATAGATCTAAAATATCCAGTGGGAGAAAAAGTGTATATGATACATATTTTTCCACCTACGTATCTCCAGGAAGTTCACACCGTGAGACTCATACTTGGCCTTGTGACGCAAACAGGAGCGTCCCCCTTCGGACGGTGTTTGTATGAGTCAATATCAAGGTGAATGGAGAGGGTACTTATAATGAGTAGGAGCAGGTTTAGTGAAAATAAAACCTATGGTCTCTTTAGTCGGTTTACACCGTAAGATCACTATGGTCAGCCTACTAGTTTGGCCTGGACCAGACAATCCCTTCGGAGGGCTTAATCATAGGGGATCGAACACAGTAGACACCCGAAAGGGATAAAGGTTTCCTTAGTCTGTTTTTCAATCTAGTCCTCCCTTCGGCAGATTTTATTGGATGGGGACTCTGGGATCTAAAGACAGATGGCCATAATCACGAGGTACATAAGTTGTGTATGTATCCTGACCAAATAATGGTACCTAAAGCCTATAGGAATAAGAGTTATTCTGGCATTAGGTTTTGGTCAAGAATGTCTTGATCCAAAGGATGAATGTTTTTTATTACCCTTCGGTGTCATACATTCTAAACCTTTGGAGTATCATTGCAAATTATAAATGACCTAGGAATCATTTGATAATTAGCTAAAACATGATTGAATTAGAGTTATAGCAAGAAACTCATACAAGTTTGTTTGTAAATTTTCAGCAAAAATGTCTAGCTCTATTATTTCCTTACTGGGTGTTGAAAAATTAACCGGGGAGAACATAATGACTTGGAGGAATACACTCAACATTGTCTTGGTAGCACATGATCTTAAGTTCGTTCTCAATGAGGAGTTTCCTCAATTCCCTGCTCAAAACACACCTCAAACTTTTGAGAGTGCATATAACCGTTGGATCAATGCCAATGAAAAGGCAAAAGCCTATATCCTAACTAGCATACCTGATGTTTTAGCTAGAAGGCTGGAGGACAAGGTCTCAGCACTTGAGATCATGGATTTTGTGCTAAATTTGTCTAGACAACCGTCCAAACAAATTCGGCATGAAGCCCTAAAATTCGTTTACAACGCGCACATGAAGGAGGGAACGTCAGTGAGAGAACATGTTCTCAATCTGATTGCTCACTTCAACATAGTGGAATTAAACGGAGCGGTCATAGATGAGAAAAGTCATATTTTGTTCATCCTAGAATCTCTTCCGAAGAGTTTTCTGCAATTCCGTAGCAATAACAATGCAGCGATGAACAACATAGAGTATGATCTGACTACTCTGCTAAATGAGCTGCAGAATTATCAGTTTCTTATGGATGATAAGAGACAATAGAATGGGGAGGCAAATTTGTTTGCCCATTCCAAAAGTTCTTAAGAGGGTTCATCCTCTGGAACTAAGAACTGCAGCCATACATCTGAACTTAAGAAGATACAGAAGAAGAAGAAAATGAGCAAATAAAGAGCAATCGTCTGGCAAGGAAAAGTTGTTATTTGATAACATGTAGCTTAAGGGATTATTAGAAACCTTATTTCTATTTCTTGCCTTAGCGAACATTGTACTTCATTTTCTTTTCAATTGAATAAAGTGTTTATTTCTTTGGAAAAGTATTATACTATGTGTTTCTCTTCTTGAGAATTATTTGCAATGGTTTAATTCAGTTAAAATAGTTTTAATAGTGAATTATACACAATTTCAAGTACACGAACTAATTTCTCCTAAAGAAAATGCTCATCTTTGGCACCTTAGATTGGGTCACATTAATCTCAATGGGATTGAGAGATTGGTAAAGAATGGACTTCTAAATGAGTTAGAAAAAAATACTTTACCTGTATTTGAATCATGCCTAGTAGGCAAAATGACTAAAAGACCTTTTAGTAGAAATGTTGCTAATAAAAATTGTGTTGAGTGAGTTAGACGGAACAATAGAAAAGGTTGCTAATAAAACTAGTACGTCAACAAGAGTTGTTGATACTAGCTTGTCTAGTCAAAAGAGTCCATCTCAAGAGTTGAGTATGCCTCGACGTAGTGGGAGGGTTATAACACAACCTGACCATTACATGAGTTTATCTTAATCCCAAGTTGTTATACCAGATGACAACTGCGAGAATCCATTGACTTATAATCAAGAAATGGTTGACAAAGACAAACACAAATGGGCCATAGCCATGGACCAAGAAATGGTGTCTATGCACTTCAATTCTGTTTGGGATCTTGTAGATAAGCCTGATGGGTAAAACCTATAGGTTGTAAGTGGATCTACAAGAGAAAGCGTGGTGTAGATGGGAAGGTGCAAACCTTTAAAGCTAGACTAGTAGCAAAGGGTTATACCCAGGTTCAAGGGGTTGACTATGAGGAAACCTTTTCACGTGTTGCTATGGTAAAGTCTATCCGTATCCTACTTGCCATTGCCGCATATTATGACTATGAGGAATGGCAAATGGATGTCAAGACGGCCTTTTTGAATGGCAATCTTGAGGAAAACATCTACATGGACCAACCCAAAGGGTTCATTGAACCAGGACAAGAGCAAAAGGTTTGCAGGCTTAAAAGGTCAATTTATGGACTGAAACAAGCCTCTAGGTCCTAGAATATAATATTTTATGAGGCAATCAAATCTTATGATTTTGACCAGAATGATGATGAACCTTGTTTCTATAAGAAGATCATCAATAGTTCTTTCGCATTCCTAGTTCTATATGTGGATGATATCCTACTCATTGGGAATGATGTAGGATATCTTATTGACATTAAAAATTGGCTAGCTACGCAATTCCAAATGAAAGATTTGGGTGATGCACAGTTTGTTCTTGGGATCCAGATTGTCCGGAACCGCAAGAATAAAACACTAGCCTTGTCTCAAACATCTTACATAGACAAAGTGTTGTCAAGGTTTAAGATGCAAGACTCCGAAAAGGGCTTATTGCCTTTTAGACATGGAGTCCATTTGTCTAAGGAACAGTGTCCTAAGACACCTCAAGGAGTTGAGGATATGAGTCGGATTCCTTATGCATCAGCTGTTGGAAGCCTGATGTACGCCATGTTGTATAATAGGCCTGACATCTGTTTTGCAGTTGGAATGGCCAGTAGGTGTCAATCCAATCTAGGACTTGAACACTGGAAAACGGTTAAAACAATCCTTAAGTATCTATGGAGAACAAGGAACTACATGCTTGTGTATGGGGCTAAGGATTTCACTCTTACAGGATACACGGATTTTGACTTTCAGACTGATAAAGATTCTTAGAAATCTACATCAGGGTAAGTATTTACTCTTAACGGGGGAGTTGTAGTATGGCGAAGTGTCAAGCAAGGATGCATCGCTTTTCACAATGGAGGCCGAATATGTAGCAGCTTGTGAAGCAACTAAAAAGGTCGTTTGGTTAAGGAAATTCATGCTAAATTTGGATGTTGTTCCAAATATGACTTTGCCCATCCATCACGTGTATTGTGATACTTGATGAGTCTGATGGCAAATTCGAGGGAACCCCGAAGTCACAAGAGGGGAAAGCACATTGAGCGGAAATATTATCTCATCCGGGAGATCGTGCATAGAGGAGACGTGATTGTCACGAAGATAGCCTCAGAGCACAACGTTGTTGATCCTTTTACAAAGGCTCTCACGGCTAAAGTATTTGAGAGTCACCTAGAAGGTCTAAGTTTACAAGTCTTCCCCAACTAGGGCAAGTGGGAGTATTTTGTACAAAGGTTAGTTTATTGTATTTACATTACTGTAATGTTTTAGTACTCCACAAGCTTTAGGTCAAGTGGGAGATTGTTGGGATTTATGCCCTAAACTTGTGTAATTTTCATCAAATAAATCAAGGGTTATTTGTTTTGATAAAATTATATTCTTACTTTATAAATCTAATAAACTAAGCTCCGAGATTAAAATATATCTTGAACATTAGTGTAGTGGACACTACTTGGATTGTGTTCAAGAATATAACCTAAATGGTCTATGGTATAAGAATAGGTTGAAAACCTTATTCTGGTAACACCTTGGATGCGGCCCACTTTGTAATTAGTACAAATGAGGTAATCCAACTCATTCATGTAGTTGACAGACGAGTGGGGACATCCTGTATGAAGAGTTCATACAAGATCGGACTGCAAATTATTAGTCTAACAAGTATAACACCGTTAACAAGGTAAGACCGATAATTTATAGATGGTCATTAGTGACTCGACCTGAATCCTGAGCAAGTTAAGAACTCCTGCTTATAGGGGTTTGTCCTTAGACTAGTATGAGTGAGAGTAGCCTGTAGCCGACTCAATAAGCCTACCTTCTCAGGGATAGAATCTCGTAGGTAGCTGGGGACTTAACTATGCAAGATGGAATTCACTCATTCTTACACTAAGGAATTAGATAGGTTGTTCCCTTAAGAACTGACTCCAGGTCTTGAACAACGGGGCCCCGCCTTCTATGTGGGTATGAGTCTATGGTAGAACCTTAGACTTGTTGTTCATTAGAGGATCAGTGGTGCTTAAGGAACAAATAGGTAATCACAGGGGTAAAACGATAATTTGACCCAACCGTGATTACGAACAACCTGTGAAGGGTCGACTCATGGGTAATGATTATATCAGTGGACACAATATAATCTAAGTGAGGAGAGTGCAACTACAAGTCTATAGTGGAGTGACTTGTAGTTAATGAATATTGATTAACTGGATCAAACAGTTTGATCAGTTAATCTCACATCATTCGAGCTCATGAACTGTAGGTCCATTAGATCCCTCCGTTGGCTCAACATGGTTATATTGAGGGTATAAAGTTAGGAATGAAATTGAAGTGTTCAATTTCATATATGAGATGTCATATCAGTTATATGTGATATAATTGATATAATATATAGTTTTACACTAGTAGAAAATAGGGTTTTAATGACGGACAATGCCCGTCATTAAAGGGTTTTGATGACGGGCGTGCGTCCGTCATCTATGCGAGTGTCATTGTATGTTACAATGACGAGCAGTTTTTAATGACGGGTATTGTCCGTCATTAAAAAACGACCGTCATTGTAACATATAATGACGATCGTTTTTAATGACGAGCAATGCCCGTCATTATAAGTCAATGACCGTCATTAAAAATGTGACATTTTTCACTACACTCAACTTTTAAGGACGGATAATGCCTGCCATCTTTTGTCAATAATTGAATAAAAAAAATTATTTCAAATGTGCCCAACCAACAATATTTCTCTGTCTTTACCTATGTACAAAATAAACATTCAATAGTAATTACATTTTTATACAACAAGTAACTTCACAGAAACATAACTTTAATTAATATATTGGGTATGATTTAAAACAAAATTCAAAGAAAACTACAATGAACGACAAAACAACATTTAACAAATGATCAAACATATTAGAAAACATACAAGCAATTTACATACTCAAATATTGTTTAAGCTCCTTGAAGAAGTATTTGTAAGTCATGTAAAGATAACTTTTAAAGTTCATTTACACACGTGAATTTTGATTTGAAGCAATAAGAACCCAAAGGTGTTCTCTCCACTGTAAGTCATGTAAAGAAAACCCTCTTCATCCTTGTTTTCTTCATAGATCGATGACATCAAAGCAACTGCAACAACAGAATACAGATATTAAACAAATTCAAATGCATTTCTTCATGCTACCAGCCTGCGACAATAGAAATTCAGCTAACCAGTTGGAGGTAGTGTGTTTTGGAAGAAGATGAAAATAGCCTTCTCGGGACTAAGCTTAATCCTTTTCTGGAAAACATAAACAAACTGGCTAATCTTCAGGTAAGTAGGTACAAGGTACCTGAAATCATGGAAAATGGTAGAAATATAAGTGTATATATACACAATCATGGGATAATTACAATGCCCCACCCAATTATGTACAATCGAATGTACTACTTAAATCAAACTCCTTTTAAATAATATTTAATATTATTTCATCACCAACCAATAGAACTAGGTATTGTGCATTGTGTATGTTCTTCTTACCGACACTAGATCAAAAAATAAGCCACTACACTTTATATCAGACAATCAAGATTCCATCGCCATCTTGATTTGTAAATTTTATGGAAACGAAAGAATAAGCCAACACCAAATTATAGAAACCAAGTTCAGGAGTTATAAAAAGAAAAGCTTTAATTTTTTTTATCATGACCATTTAGTTCTCACTAATAAGTAGACATAACAGTAAAATTTCAAAGTTAAGCAAGTTGATGAAAGAGAGGTTTACAAGAAAATGAAATAAAGCAATTGCCAGAGATTGATGATGACAAAAAGATGAGAAATCATTACCACAAAGCGAATGTTCTCCCTTTGTAATGTCAAAAAGTAAAAAAAGAAACCATTAATGAACAATAACAAGAAGAAAAGAAGAACAACAACAGAATTAAAAAAAAAAATTGTGTTAGATGTTTGATAAAGAATGAATCAACTGATCTTTGATGTGTGTCTCTCTCAGTGCAAGAGGCAAAGCTTATTTGTCTCTCCTAACATTAAAAGTCATCCATGTCTAAAAAATCTAAATCAAATGACAAGTAAAGTAAATACTAGATTCCAATTATAAACTAACAAAAAGAAAGAAAGAAAAAATAGAAATCACCAATAATCAATCAAACGTACCTCTAAACATGATCGGATCCAATGACTTGACACATATGTAGTATGGATATCTGTACTCCTTCGTGTCTCACCATGACATTCAACAGTGAAGTGCACTTTTTATTTCATACGATCCTCAACAATCTCCCCTCCCTCTTGATTTACCCATTCAACAATTTGAGCTCTCTAGTAGGAGAGGATTCAAATATGATCGTCAGAATATATATCATAAATAAAATGGATGAATTTGTCAAAGGCATAGTCTTCATATGCTATATGGAACTGGTATTATTTTCACATGCTAAATGGAAATGGTATTATTTCCACATGCTAAATGACATTTGACAATAATCTTAAATTTTAAATCGTTCTTTTAACAGGATGGGAGTATGCAAGAAATGCAAATAAGTATACAACTGAAAGAGGTCAAAGAAACACTAGATTTAGAATTATATCTACTCCAAAGGCTTGCTTTTAAAGTCATGGAGTTGGAACTTTTGAACTAGAATATAGCTTTCAAAGTTGCACTAATGAACTACTCTCTGCTCAACTGATAATGAGTATGAGGTAGGTTTATGATCTCCAAACAAATTCCGGTCATGCATCCTGATGAAATATGCAGCATTCTGAATGAAGGTAGGTTTAAGATTGACGTTCAAAAAGATATTCGAGTATATAAGCCATACATATCAACCCTTTAAGAATAAGTTCATCATAGATCATATGTCTGCCAAGAACAGGGATCTCTTTCTTCTGACGATCACAATCCTTAAGCCAGGTGGTTCTAACCATGGATGACACCTGAAGCTGCAATATCTCTTACTTCCCTTTTCTCCCTGCAATTTCAAAAAATGGAAAAATCCATTTTGATTGTGAGGATAGTTCATACGGTGAGAGAAAAAAGCTTACTACACAGCCAAGCTCACAAATTAAAGCAATACAGTTCACAGAAATTGTACTGTGATTGCATGTCACCATGAGCCACAGAAATAAAAAGCATATAAGTAAAGGATTATTACATTTCTGACGGATTTCCAACTATTATGTGTGTTAACTTGTCATTGAACAACATGTACCGGGAGCCTCCACCTCTGCGAATCATATTCACAATCTTGCGCACCTCAGAAGCTTCAAACCCAACAACTTTTATTCTACATGAAACTATTATGTGTGTTAACTTGTCATTGAACAACATGAAACCCAGAAATGTTAAAAGAACACAATTTTATCAGATGTCCCCCAAAGGACCAGAAATGCTAAAAGGATACAAGAAAACAATTTTCCATGAGCAAGAATAAGATATTGTGAAACTCATAACTCACTTTGGAATTCTAGACACGAAATATTCAATCCAGAAAATGGAAGGACTCGATATTCCTCCCGAGGCACTACACGATGTTCAATCCAACTTTGTTGTAACCAAGCGGTTGTGACAATAGGTTTCTTTGAAGTGTTTAGTGCCCACTGCAAAGAGAAATATTAATGAGATAATAGTATCTCATTAAAATCTTAGCAATAACATTTCAGGGAGAATAAAAATTAAAATCCATTATTATGTATGTTGCACTTATAACTATTAAATTAAATATAAAATCATGCCAACCACCCAATATCCATGCATATCTAACAGAAGCACCGCCTTCAATTCAAGACCATCTTTCTACCATCAACCAGAGAAGTTCAGCTTCCTTCAAAACTTGACGTATAGGATATACATCATAAAAGATTGAATTGTTAATGTATCACAAACTAAAACCTTGTCTTACTTAATAGAACAAATGCATAGGGTATCTCAATAAAATCTAGCATTGACTTTAGGGTATACAAGAAGCGAAGAAATAGGAAATACAGATTAAAGAATACATAAACTTTGGTCAGTTAAAGTTATCCATCACTATTGTTAACATATAGCCAACAGCTAAATTTAATCAATGAATACAGAAAACTCAGCTAATTTCTTAAATTAAAGGAAAAACAAGTCCTACAATAAGTTAGAAGCGTGGTAAAGAAGATTTTTGAAATCTTACTTATGCTACCGGACACCACCAAATATTTGTATATTTACATTGTTTACTTCTCTTAGTTTGTACTCTTTCACACCTGGTTGCGTCTCCCAGCACCAATAAACGAACAAAATCTAAAACTTCCATCACCATTACGTAATATCATGTTATCCCCCCTACACACTATTCTTCTCATTCTCAACAAATAAATATCCCTTCACATTAGAATACGATAGTAAGCAAAAAAAAAAAGCAAAAGAAAAGGAAAAATAAAAAACAAAGAAGAAATGAAAAACAGTGCAGTTTGATTAATGCAAATGGAAATGTACCTGAGGACTTGAGGTTAGAGAGAGAAAATGGGTGAAATGCTTAGGGAAATGAGAAAAGAAGGATGAAGAGGCAATGATCACCGTTGAGGAAGATTGGGAGTGAATGCCATGGGTGAGGTCCTTGCGCCGTTAGAGAGTGAGAGCAGAATGAGAAGATTTTGTGAGGTCCTTGTACGTCCATTTTAATTTTTTTCCCGTCATTGTACGTCCATTTTAATTTTTTTCGCGTGTTTTCGACCGCCCGTCATTGTTTCTTGCCCCTTATTTTTTTCGTCTGTCATTGTATCCCATTTTTGGTCTAACGTTAATGTGAATTAGATTCACATATTAACTATATACTAAAGAGAGAATGAAAGAGGGATGGGATGGTAATTTCCATCCCTATCTCCTTATATACATAGTTGCATGAGGCGCAACTAGGTTAAGATAAGCAACCTAAGCTTTTGCTAACTCGAGTGTGTGCCATTTGTTGTGTTGTTGGAAAAGTTCCAAAACATAATCTCTCTCACAAAACATCTCATCTCACCTAAAGGGAACCCACATTCCTCCCTCACCTAGAGAACAACAGAGAACATCTAAAGGTAGTGTCTTCATCTGTTCGGGTTCCAGTTGCTGAGATCGTGATCGTGGGAGAAAGGAGCACTCGAAGAAAAGTTCTTCAAAGGTAATATCTCACTGTCCATATTGTTAATTTATACTTAATCTAGGTAGAATCGTTCTTGAATATAATCCTTGTAATGTAATTTAGAACGCGCGATTTGCAATCGATTCCGCTGCGGGATTCGAGCGTAGTGGATAGTTGCAGCGGCTAGTTCGCATTGAAGGGAATGAGAATCCCACGCAGCGGAAGACGATTGAATCGTCGAAGTATCATTATGCAACTTGTGTTTATTAAAATTGATCTAACACTTAGACCTAGGCTAAACATGCTTAAAGAAGAAGAAATTTACAGCAAGTAGAGTTTTTACTTACTTGTTGTAGACAAACACAACAATTTCTTCCTCGGATCACGAACTCTTCGTGCTACTCGATCTCAATGGATTCTTCCTACAAATCGATCTCGAACACCACCAAGTGATCTTCTCGGTTGTTCACTTTTGGAGAAGGAAAGTTGGTGGGAACTTGTTTGTGTTTTGGAGAGGAAGGAGAATGAGAGAGTAGAGAGAATTCTCTTTTCTTCTCTTTGGTGAAAAACAAAAAATGAGAAGAGAGCTTACCAATCCCTTCTTGCAAAGGGTTTAAATAGTGGAATGAGGGAGTTAACATCTCCTCATTATTACCACTTTACCACAACCATAGGTTATGCAAATCTCATTTGCATAACCACATAATATAAGATATCTCATATCTCATATTGCAAATCTCATTTGCAATAATTGTGGATTAATTAAATTGAATCACATCCAATTTAATTTCTCTCAATTAATTTCTCCAATTAGCCCCAATTCAACAATTAGACTAACCTATAGTTTATTATGAATATCATTCACATTAAACTATATATTATATCATTCATATTTCATATAAGCGACATAAATGCCCTTAAAGTGAAATTGAACACTTCAATTTCAGACCAAAACATTAACCCTTCTTTTAACCTAGGAACCGAGGGACCTAATGGACCTACAGTGACGGGCTCCAATGATCTGAAATTAACCTGTCAAACTCTTTGACCGGGTTAATCAACATTCATTAGCTACGGTAACACTCCACTATAGCCCGTAGTTGCACTCCCGTCAATGCAGAATATTACGTGTCTAGTGATATAACCAATGCCCATGAGTCGACCCTTCACAGGCTGTTCGTAGACACTCTTTGGGTCAAATTATCGTTTACCCCCGTGTCTCACCTCTTGTTCCTTAATTCCCCCACTTTGCTCCTCTAATGAACAACATATTGTGATGGTCCAACCACACACAATACCCTTCTCGGCCGGTGAGAAGGTGGGCGCCGTTGTCCAAGCCCCGGAGACAAAGACTTAAGAGAACAACCCCTCTAGTTTCCCTAAAGCGGGAGCAGTGAATTCCATCTCGCGTAGTTAAGTTCCCGCCTCCTACTTGGTTCTCGTCACGAGAAGATAGGCATATTGGGCGAGTAAGCGTGACCACCCCTCACTGCGTACTAGTCAAAGAACGGACCTCGCAGATGTAAGTCCGTAACACGCTCAGAATTTAGGTCGAGTCACTAATGGTCATCTCACGAAGTTATTAGTCTCATCACATCAGCGGTGTTACATCGTGAGGTCTAATAATTCACGGTCGGTCTTGTACAATCTCATTGCACAAGGAGCCCCCACTCGCATGTCAACCACATGAACGAGTCAGATCACCTAGTTTGTATCTAATACAAAGCGGGTTGCATCCACAGTGTATCTAGGATTAGGTCTCCAACCCTATCCATATACTGTAGACCGTTCGGGTCATTAACTCGAACGTGATCCTCCCTGTGTGTCCACTACACACCGTTCAAGCTCTAGTTCTCTCATAAAATCAATGACCCTGGAGCTTAGTTTATTGGAAAAGTTTATAAATATTGTGAGACACAAAGTGATGAAATGAATCACTCTTATTAATTTCAAACAATATGTTACAAACACGAGATTAGGACAAAAATCCCAACAAACTCCCACTTGGACTAAGCTAGTGGAGAAAATACATTTCAGAAATTTACATAAATTACAACAAAGTAATACAATAAACTAGGGCATCGAATACCCGTTTACACATCTCCCACTTGCCCTAGTCAGGAAGCTCTCGAAGACCTAGACTCTCTAGGTGACCCTCAAACACCTTAGCCGTGATGGGCTTTGTAAATGGATCAACTACATTGTGCTCCGACGCTATCTGCGTGACCGTCACGTCTCCGCGGTGCACAATCTCCCGTATCAGATGATACTTGCGCTCAATGTGTTTGCCTCTCTCATGGCTCCGAGGCTCACGTGAGTTGGCTACTCCACCACTGTTATCACAGAACAATGTGATCGGCAAGTTCATGTTTGGAACAACTTCCAAATCTGTCATGAACTTCCTAAGCCAAACAACTTCCTTTGCAGCTTCACAAGCCGCAACATACTCCGCTTCCATAGTGGAATCAGCAATGCATCCCTGCTTGATGCTTCGCCATGCTACATCTCCTCCATTCAAAATGAAGGTTGACCCCGAAGTGGATTTCTTAGAATCCTTATCGGTCTGAAAATCAGAATCCGTGTATCCCGTAAGGATCAAATCCCCGCTACCATACACTAAGCTGTAGTTCTTCGTTCTCCTAAGATACTTGAGGATTGCCTTTACGGTTGTCCAGTGATCTAATCTGGATTGGATCGATATCTCATCGACAATTCCCTCTTGCATAATGGATGTCGGCCTAGTACACATCATGGCATACATCGGAGCTCCCTACACGGTGAAGCATATGGAATTCGTCTCATATCCTCAACATCTTGAGGAGTCTTAGGACACTGATCCTTAGACAAGTGAACCCCATGCCTGAAAGGCAGCAAGCCCTTCTTGGAGTTCTGCATCTTATATCTAGACAACATCTTGTCAATATAAAACGCCTGAGACAAGGCTAGCGTTCTATTCTTCCGATTCTGGACTATCTAGATACCTAGAATATACTGAGCTTCTCCCAAATCTTTCATTTGGAATTGCGAAGCTAGCCACTTCTTAACGTCAGGAAGAAATTCTACCTCATTCCCAATGAGAAGAATATCGCCCACGCATACAACACCAAAAATGCGACAATTTTGTCAACGATTTTCTTGTAGACACAAGGCTCGTCGACATTTTGATCAAAGCCATAAGATTTGATCGCCTCATCAAACCTTATATTCCAAGACCTCGAAGCTTGTTTGATTTATAAATGGACCTATGAAGCTCGCAAACCTTTTGCTCTTGGCCTTGGGCAATGAACCCTTTGGTTTGGTCCATGTAGATGGTCTCATCAAGATTGCCATTCGTAAAGGTCGTCTTTGACGTCCATCCGCCATACCTCGTAGTCATAATACGCGGCAATGGCCGAAGGATCTCGATCGACTTTACCATGGCAGCGGTGAAAGGTCTCCTCATAGTCAACCCCTTCAACTCGGGTAAAACCTTTGCCAACTAGTCGGGCTTTGAAGGTCTGCACCTTCCCATCTACGCCACGTTTACGCTTATAGATCCATTTGCAACCAATAG
Source organism: Trichosanthes cucumerina (assembly GCA_036507285.1). Taxonomy (NCBI): domain Eukaryota; kingdom Viridiplantae; phylum Streptophyta; class Magnoliopsida; order Cucurbitales; family Cucurbitaceae; genus Trichosanthes; species Trichosanthes cucumerina. The sequence goes on along the minus strand of CM071839.1, from coordinate 20,905,740 downwards.
GTTTTACCCCATCTGGTTGATCCACAAGCTCCCATACAGAATTGAAGTACATAGGCTCCATTTTCTGGTCCATAGCTTTCATCCACTCGTCTTTGTCAACATCAACCATTGCCTGATCATAGGACAATGGATCCTCACAGTCATCATCAGGAGTGACAACTGAGGTTTCAGCTAAACCCATGTAGCGATCAGGCTATCTCACAGCCCTCCCACTACGTCGAGACATTCCCAACTCTTGGGAACGGATTTGACTAGACGTGCTAGGATCAACAACACTTGTTGACGTACTAGCCCCATCAAGCAACTCTCTTGCGATGTAATCATCCATTTCATTTAACACAATTTTACTCCTTGGTAAATGATCCACGATGTGGTCTTCCTCTAGGAAAGTGGCGTTTGTCGACACAAGCACCCTATTTTCCTTAGGATCGTAAAACAGACCACCCCTAGTCTCTTTAGGGTAACCTACGAATAGACACAATTTCGAACGAGGTTCCAACTTTTTCGGGTTTGACACCAACACGTGGGTCGGACATCCCCAAATCCTGAAGTGATGTAAACTTCCTTTACGTCCACTCAAGAGCTCGAAAGGTGTTTCACAAACACTCTTCGATGGAACGTTGTTCAAAATATAAACCGCAGTCTCCACTGCGTACCCCCAAAAAGAATCAGGGAGACGAGCATAGCTCATCATCGATCGATCCATGTCCAACAAGGTTTTGTTTCTCCTCTCTGATACACCATTCTGCTATGGCATACCAGGCGCTGAGAGTTGGGACGTAATTCTGTGTTCTATCATATAGTCCTGGAATTCAGTGTCCATATACTCTCCACCTCGATCTGATCGAAGTGTTTTAAGCGATTTACCTAAGAGGTTCTCAACCTCAGTCTTGTACTCCTTGAACTTTTCAAGAGTTTGGACTTCTTGTGCATTAGGTAAATATACCCATATCCGGAGTAATCGTCTATGAAAGACACGAAGTACTCATAACCGCCCCGAGCTTTAACATTCATCGGACCACAGAGGTCAGAATGTAACTCAAGAGGCTCTTTGGCTCTATATCCTTTTCCACTAAAAGGACGTTTGGTCATTTTGCCCTCAAGGAATGACTCACACACTGACAAAGAGTTTTCTTCCAACTCGTTTAGAAGTCCACTCTTCACTAGTTTCTCAATCCTATTGAGATTAATGTGGCTTCAACTTAGTAGATGCCAAAGATGGGCATTTTCTTTGGAAGAAACTTTTGCTTTCTTAGTTTCGTGTTCATAGATTTTAAACAATTCAAAGTATTCAAAATACTTTTGACCGAATTGGGTTTCAAAACATCTGATTATTTTCAAGTGAAGTTTGAACAAATAACATTCCCTTTGAAAGAAATAAACGCTTTATTAAATTCAAAAGAAACTGAAATACAATGTTCAATTAGGGGAAATTGAAACAAAGTTTCTAGTAAACCACGGAACTATGTACAAATTGTCCAACAATAAGTACTTCCCGCCAAAGTGTGACTTCTTCACTGCACCGATCATTGCGGCAGAGACAAGCTCCCGGATCCAACGCAGAGAGTCACCTCACCCTCTCTTGTGTTGCCAGAATCAATCTCTGAAAAAGAAGAACAAACGTGGTTAGTGGTGCCCGAATCCAATATCCAGGCAGAGTCACTATTCTCCACTAAACATGTTTCAGTCACAAGTAAATCACATTTACCTTGATTCTTCCTCTCGGCCAGGAATTTGGGACAGTTTCTCTTCCAGTGTCCACCTCCATTGCAGTGGAAACACTTTCCTTTCTTTGCAACCTCCTTGACCTTCTTGTCCTTGTGGGCAGCAGCACGGTCAGTTTTACCCCTCTTCATCCTCTTCTTCTCTTTTGGGCGTGAAGGATCAATCAGAGTTTCGTCCCGCAGGTCGAACCCCGTGATAAGACACATGAGGCAACATTTGCCCTCGATTCCTTGACCTGTTCAAGGATTGGAAATTCGTAGCTCATTGAGGAGGGTAGTCGAGTGTAGCTAATTTTGTTCATATGAGTGATTGTTATTTAAAATCAAGGAAACTCTTCGGAAGAGTCTCCAAAATAAAACTGACCTGACTCAACTCATCGATCGAAGCCCCGTTCATCTCGGCCAGATTAAAGTGGATCATCATGTCTAGAACATGTTCATGGACAGACGACCCCTCTTTCATCCATGCGTTGAAAACGTATTTGAGCGAGTCATGTAGGACCTGAAAGGACTGTTGTCCAAACATTTCCTGCAAGGACTCCATGATATCCTTGGCGGAAACCATCAGTTCATGCTTCTTTGCCAAGACATCAGACATGCTGGCAATTATGTAGACCTTGGCCTTTTCATTGGCCCTGATCCACCGATCGTACGCATCGCGAACACTTCGCGACGTGGTCGTGCCCGGCATCTGAGGACACTCCTCAGATAGCACGAACTTTATGTCGTCAGTTACCAAAATTGTATTAATGTTGTTTTTCCAACTCTGGTAATTATCTCCCACTAACTTATCCGAAGCGAGTAAATCTATTATTGCGCTAGACATTTTTAGCTGAAAAATAAGGAAAAACTTTGTATTAGTCTCGCAAAACACTTTTTGAAATCCAATCAAGTTTTAGCAAAAAAATGTTTCATGATCTCTAGGTCATTCAAAATTTTGCAATGATACCCTAAAGGTTTAGAATGACCGCCACCGAAGGGTGAACAGAACACTCCTCCTCTAGGACGAGACTTTCTCGATCAGACCTAATCCCGAATAACTCTTATTCCATTAGGCGTCCAATTACCATTGTTCGGTCGAATTCATTAACACTTAACGAATTCTGTGAGTGTCACCCTCAATCTTTAAGTTTCCAAGTATCCGTCCAAACAATAGCCACCGAAGGGTGAATCAAGAAGGAAAACCAACCAGGAAACTGTATCCCTTTCAAGAATTCACGTGTGTTAGACTCCCATGATCAAGCCCTCCAGAGGATTTTTCAGTCCAGCCAAACTATCAGGCAGATCATAGGCGTCTCACGGTGTGAATCGAAAGAAGAGACCGTGGGTCTAATTTTCACAAGTCCCGCTCCCCTCACTAAAAGTACTCTCTCCATCCACGATGATTTGACCTATACAAATGCCATCCGAAGGGGGACGCTCCCATTTTCGCCACGAGGCCGAGTATAGATCTCATGGTGCGGACTTAAGGAGATTTGTGGTTGGAAATTCAAATGTATCTCATACACTATATTTCCTCCCACTCAGCACTTTAATTTTTAATAGGGATTGACCTAGATAAACCGACTAAAATTTACCTAAGTCTACCAATATAACTCTTATATGGTATTAACCTAAGTTTATAATCACATTATTAACTTAGGTCTATGTGAGTAAATTAATTAACACTTAATTAACGGCACTCACGATGATATAACCTAAGAATCTCCGGACCGAATTCACTCCCAGGCCAGTTTCCAGGTAGGGGTGTTCCGCAAGCGTCAACTTAAATACCCCAGCCTTACACAAAACCTTCCTTAGATAGAGTTACTTATCAGGCTCCATTCAAAGGTTATATTTGATTTTCTAAATTTCTAATCTTATTAGAAAATTAGAAAACCTAAGTCTAATTATTCACGTTCTAAACACTTTAAAACTAATAATTAACTTAGATTGCATGCATTTCTATGTTATAGTGCTTGATCATCCATCACATGAATAATACTATACTATAACATACATTCATGAATTAAATGCATGAGCATGCTTTTAATTTAAAAAATATAACACTTATATTTAAATAAATTAAAACATGCATACATTATTTTATAATATAATCCTATCATGCATACTATATATTATAACTCTTATAATATAAAAATGATGCATGAAATGTTTAACCTAAAGTGGGATTTTAAATCTATATGACATACTTTATGCACATAGAAATTAATTAAAATATACATCTCATGCATAAAATAATTAATCAGCAAAAATGGACCGATTTTTGGCACCTAGGGGCAATTATTTAATAAAATAACATTAATATAATAATTATATTAATATTATTTAATAAAATAATTAAATTAAATAAATAAATACATTTTGGAAATAATAAAATTAATAAAAACACGTAATAACCGCCCACTAATGTGAAGTGCCCGTCCCACTCCTCGCGAAAGTGTCGCGAACTGCTCCTCAACGCGTGCAGCGTTGCAACGCCGTGGGCAGCGTTGCAATGTTGTCGCCTTCAGCGTCGAGCCGCGTTCTCAACGCCAGCGGCATTGAACGTTGCTCTGCAGCAATGCCTCCGCCCGCAAGAATAGCGTTGAGACGTCGTTGGGCAGCGTCTCAACGCCATCAAAAGAACAGCAAACACTTTGTTGTTCTTCCATCGATTTCTGCCTGTTTCCGCTCTGATTTCTTCACAGCAACTCTTGCCACGAACGACCTGGACTTACAGACTCGATTTACAACAAAATGCCCAAAAACAACGGGCCCTTACATTGATCTCATCAACATAATTGTAAATCTAATCTAGTGCCAAAAACCGAAAACATTCATAATGCAAACCAAGCAATCATCTCATGAAATTATGGCAAAATACCAACCTAATTTTAACAAAACAGTGCATAAATGAAGAACCATCGAGATGGCTCTGATACCAATTGAAGGGAATGAGAATCCCACGCAGCGGAAGACGATTGAATCGTCGAAGTATCATTATGCAAATTGTGTTTATTAAAATTGATCTAACATTTAGACCTAGGCCAAACATGCTTAAAGAAGAAGAAATTTACAGCAAGTAGAGTTTTTACTTATTGTTGTAGACAAATACAACAATTTCTTCCTCGGATCACGAACTCTTCGTGCTACTCGATCTCAACGGATTCTTCCTACAAATCGATCTCGAACACCACCAAGTGATCTTATCGGTTGTTCTCTTTTGGAGAAGGGAAGTTGGTGGGAACTTGTTTGTGTTTTGGAGAGGAAGGAGAAATGAGAGAGTAGAGAGAATTCTCTTTTCTTCTCTTTGGTGAAAAACAAAAAATGAGAAGAGAGCTTACCAATCCCTTCTTGCAAAGGGTTTAAATAGTGGAATGAGGGAGTTAACATCTCCTCATTATTACCACTTTACCACAACCATAGGTTATGCAAATCTCATTTGCAATAATTGTGGATTAATTAAATTGAATCACATCCAATTTAATTTCTCTCAATTAATTTCTCTAATTAGCCCTAATTCAACAATTAGACTAACCTATAGTTTATTATGAATCTCATTCACATTAAACTATATATTATATCATTCATATCTCATATAAACGACATAAATGCCCTTAAAGTGAAATTGAACACTTCAATTTGCACCAAAACATTAACCCTTCTTTTAACCGGTGGAGCCAACCGAGGACCTAATGGACCTACTGATGGCGGGCTCCAATGATCCGAAATTAACTGTCAAACTCTTTGACTTGGTTAATCAACATTCATTAGCTACGGTAACACTCCACTATAGCCCGTAGTTGCACTCCCGTCGGTCGAGAATATTACGTGTCGATGATATAACCAATGCCCATGAGTCGACCCTTCACGGGTTGTTCGTGAGACACGGTGGTCAAATTCTTATTTTATCCTCGTGTCTACCTCTTGTTCCTTAATTCCCACTTTGCTCCTCTAATGAACAACATATTGTGATGGTCCAACCACACACAATACCCTTCTCGGGCGGTGAGAAGGTGGGCGACCGTTGTCCAAGCCACGAGACAAGACTTAAGGGAACAACCCTCTAGTTTCCTAAAGGCGGAACAGTGAATTCCATCTCGCGTAGTTAAGTTCCCAGCTCCCTACTTGGTTCTGTCCCTTAGAAGATAGGCATATTGGGCGAGTAACTGTGACCACCCTCACCCGTACTAGTCAAAGAACAGACCCTCGCAGACAAGAGTCCGTAACACGCTCAGGATTCAGGTCGAGTCACTAATGGTCATCTACGAAATTATTAGTCCTTACCAACGGTGTTACATCAGTAGGTCTAATAATTCACGGTCCGGTCTTGTACAATCTCATTGCACAGGATGCCCCCACTCGCATGTCAACCACATGAACGAGTCAGATCACCTCGTTTGTATCTAATACAAAGCGGGCCGCATCCATCGTGTATCCAGGATTAGGTCTCCAACCCGGTCCATATACTGTAGACCGTTCGGGTCATTAACTCCAACGTGATCCTCCCTGTGTGTCCACTACACATCGTTCAAGCTCTAGTTCTCTCATAAAATCAATGACCCTGGAGCTTAGTTTATTGGAAAAGTTTATAAATATTGCGAGACACAAAGTGATGAAATGAATAACTCTTATTAATTTCAAACAATATGTTACAAACACGAGATTAGGACAAAAATCCCAACAAACGTGGGCGGTTGAGTAGCAGTTTCTTTCGTGGGGCATTTTTTAATTTGTATTTTATTTTATTTCTTTTACAAAATGTAATAATTTTATTTTATTTTATTAATTAATATTAATATAAAAGTTATATTAATGTTAATTAATTAAATAAATGCCCCTAAGTGCCAAAACAGGTCCATTTTTGTTGTTTAATTATTTTATGCATGAGATGTATGATTTAATTAATTCTATGTGCATAATGTATGTCATATAGATTTAAAATCCCACCTTAGGTTAAACATTTCATGCATCATTTATATAAGTGTTATAATATATAGTTTGCATGATAGGTTATATTATAAGTGTTATAATATAATTAAATGCATGTTTTAATTTAATTAAATATAAGTGTTATATTTTTAGATTAAAGTATGCCCATGCATTTTATTTCATGTCATGAATATTTTTTCTTATAGTCTAGAATTATTCATGTGATGAATGATCAAGCACTATAACATAGAAATGCATGTAACCTAAGTTAATTATTAGTTTTAAAGTGTTTAGAACTTGAATAATTAGACTTAGGTTTTCTAGTTCTAATAAGATTAGAATTAGGAAATCAAAATATGATCTTTGAATAGTGACTGATTAGTAACTCTATCTAAGGAAGGTTTTGTCTAAGGCTAGGGTATTTAAGTTGACGCTTGCGGAACACCTACCTGGAAACCGACCTGGGAGTGAATTCGGTCCGGAGATTCTTAGATTATATTTTGCGTGAGTGTCATTAATTAAAAGTTGATTAATTTACTCACATAGACCTGAGTAATCATTTGATTATAAACTTAGGACTAATACAATATAAGAGTTATATTGATAGACTTAGGTAAATTTTAGCCGGTTTATCTAGGTCAATGTCGAAAATATAAAGTGTTAAGTGGGAGAAAATAAGATGTATAAGATACATTTAATTTTCCGACCACAAATCTTCGTTACGTCCGCACCGTGAGATCCATACTCGGTCTCGTGGCGCAAATGGGAGTGTCCCCTTTCCGATGGTATTTGTATGGATCAATATCATAATGGATGGAGAGAGTACTTATAGTGAGTTGGAGCGGGACTTGTGAAAACGGGACCCACGGTCTCTTCTTTCGATTCACACCGTGAGACCCCTATGATCCGCCTGTTAGTTTGGCCTAGACTAGACAATCCCTTCGGAGGGCCTTGATCATGGGAGTCGGAACACCGTGAATTCTCGAAAGGGATACAGTTTCCTTGTTGGTTTTCCTTCTTGGTTCACCCTTCGGTGGCTATTGTTTGGACGGATACTTGGAAACTTAAAGATTGAAGGTGACACTCACGGAGTTCATTAAGAGTTAATGGATTCAACCAAATAATGGTAAACTGGATGCCTAATGGAATAAGAGTTATTTTGGGATTAGGGTCTGGTCGAAAAAGTCTCGTCCTAGAGGAGGAGTGTTTCTGTTTACCCTTCGGTGGCGGTCATTCTAAACCTTTAGGATATCATTGCAAATTTTAAATGACCTAGGGATCATATGATTAATTTTTGCTAAAACTTGATTGGATTTCAACAAGTTTTTTGCGAGATAGACACAAATTTAATTTGATTTTTCAGCAATATGTCTAGCTCGATAATAGCTTTACTCGCTTCAGATAAGTTAGTGGGAGATAACTTTCAAACGTATAAGAACAGTATAAACACGATTCTTGTAACCGACGACCTAAAGTTCGTGCTTACTGAGGAGAGTCCTCAGTTGTCGAGCTCGACTGCATCACGAAGTGTTCGTATTGCATACGATCGATAGATCAGGGCCAATGAAAAGGCCAAGGTCTACATCATTGCTAGCTTATCTGAAGTATTGGCAAAGAAGCACGAGTTGATGATCACCGCGAAGGAGATCATGGAGTCATTGCAAGACATGTTTGGACAACAGTCTTTTAGGTCAGGCACGACTCGCTCAAACACGTCTTCAACGCTCGAATAAAAGAAGGGGCGTTTGTCCGTGAACATGTTCTGGACATGATGACCCACTTTAATTTGGCGGAGATGAATGAGGCTTCGATCGATGAGTCGAGCCAAGTCAGCTTTATCTTGGAGACTCTTCCGAAGAGTTTCCTTCTGTTTCATAGCAACGTTGTTAGGAACAAGATAAGCTACACACTGACCACCCTTCTGAACGAGCTACAGAACTTCCAGTCCTTGATGAGGATCAGGACACCGAAAGTTGAGGCAAATGTTTCCTACAGATCATATCACAGGGGTTCGACCTCTGGGACTAAATCTGTTGCACCTTATCGCCCGAAAGGGAAGAAGAAAATTAAGAAAGGTAAAGTTGATCGAGTTGCCGCCCAAAAGGGCAAAAAGGTCAAGAAAGTTGCAGAAAAAGGAAAGTGCTTCCACTGCAATAGAGGCGGCCACTGGAAGAGAAACTGTCCCAAGTTCCTTACCGAGAGGAAAAATCAAGGTAAATGTGATTTACTAGTAACAGAAACATGTGTAGTGGAGAGTAGTGACTCTGCCTGGATATTAGATTCGGGCGCCACTAACCACGTTTGTTCTTCTTTTTAGGGAATTGATTCCTGGCAGCAGCTGTGAGAGGGTGAGGTGACTTTACGGCTTGGATCCGGGGAGATTGTCTTTGCTGCAGCGATCGGAAAAGCAAAGCTCTACTTCGACAGGAATTACATTTTATTAGATAATTTGTATATAGTGCCAGGGTTTACTCGAAACCTTGTTTTATTTCTTGCTTAATTGAACAATATATTTCAATTTCCTTTGAACTTAATAAAGCGTTTATTTCTTTCAAAGGCAATTTACTTTGTTTTCCTTCACTTGAGTCTAATTTGTATGTTTTGAAACCTAATTCGGTCAAAAGCGTTTTGAGCACTGAATTATTTAAACCTGCAGAAACACGAATTAAAAGAGTTAAAGTTTCTCCAAAAGAAAATGTCCATCTTTGGCATCTACGGTTAGGCCACATTAATCTCAATAGGATTGAGAGACTAGTGAAGAGTGGACTTCTAAGCGAGTTGGAAGAAAACTCTTTACCGGTGTGTGAGTCATGCCTCGAAGGCAAAATGACCAAACGTCCTTGTGGAAAAGGATATAGAGCCAAAGAGCCCCTTGAGCATATACATTCTGACCTCTGTGGTCCGATGAATGTTAAAGCACGAGGAGGTTACGAATACTTCGTGTCTTTCATAGATGACTATTCGAGGTATGGGTATATTTACCTAATGCATAAGAAGTCTGAAACTCTTGAAAAGTTCAAGGAGTACAAGACTGAGGTTGAGAACCTATTAGCTAAAACGATAAAAATACTTCAATCGGATTGAGGTGGAGAGTATATGGACACAGAATTTCAGGATTATATGATAGAACATGGAATTACGTCCCAACTCTCAGCACCTGGTATGCCACCGTAGAATGGTGTATCGGAGAGGAGAAACAGAACCCTGTTTGACATGGTTCGGTCGATGATGAGTTATGCTCGTCTCCCTGATTCTTTTTGGGGTTACGAAGTGGAGACTACGGTGTATATTTTGAACAACGTTCTATCGAAAAGTTTTTGTGAAACACCTTTCGAACTTTGGAATGGGCGTAAAGGTAATTTACACCATTTCAGGATTTGGGGATGCCCGACCCATGTATTGGTGTCAAACCCGAAAAAGATGGAACCCCGTTCGAAATTGTGCCTATTTGTAGGTTACCCAAAAGAGACTAGAGGTGGTCTATTTTTCGATCCTAAAGATAATAGGGTGCTTGTGTCGACAAACGTCACTTTCCTTGAGGAAGACCACGTCAGGGATCATTTGTCTAGGAGCAAAATCATGTTGAACGAAATGGACAGTACATCTGCAAGAGTTGCTGATGGGGCTAGTATATCAACAAGTGTTGTTGATCCTAGCACGTCTAGTCAAGTTTGTTCCTAAGAGTCAGGAATGCCTCGACGTAGTGGGAGGGTTGTAAGACAGCCTGAACATTACATGGGTTTAGCTGAAACCCAAGTCGTCACCTTTGATGATGACTACGAGGATCCATTGACCTATGATCAGGCAATGGCAGACGTTGACAAAGACGAATGGATTAAAGCTATGGACCAGGAAATGGAGTCGATGTACTTCAATTCTGTCTGGGAGCTTGTGGATCAACCGGATGGGGTAAAACCTATAGGTTGTAAATGGATCTACAAGCGTAAACGTGGCGTAGATGGGAAGGTGCAGACCTTCAAAGCACGACTAGTGGCAAACGGTTTTACCCTAGTCGAAGGGGTTGACTATGAGGAAACCTTTTCACCTGTTGCCATGGTAAAGTCGATAAGGATCCTTCTGTCCATTGTCGCGTATTATGACTATGAGGTATGGCAGATGGATGTCAATACCGCCTTTCTGAATTGCAAACTTGACGAAACCATCTACATCGACCATCCCAAGGGGTTCATAACCCAAGGCCGAGAGCAAAAGGTTTGTCGGCTTCATAGGTCCATTTATGGACTAAACAAGCCTCAAGGTCATGGAATATAAGGTTTGATGAGGCAATCAAATCTTATGGCTTTGATCAGAATGTTGACGAGCCTTGTGTCTACAAGAAAATCGTTGACAAAACTGTCACATTTCTGATATTGTACGTGGATGATATCGTAGGATTTCTTACTAACGTAAAGAAATGGCTAGCTTCACAATTCCAAATGAAAGATTTGGGAGAAGCTCGGTATGTTCTAGGTATCCAGATAGTTTGGAACCAGAAGAACAGGACGATGGCCATGTCTCAAGCGTCTTATATTGACAAGATGTTGTCTAGATATAAGATGCAGAACTCCAAGAAGGGCTTGCTGCCTTTCAGGCACGGAGTTCACTTGTCAAAGGATCAATATCCTAAGACTCCTCAAGATGTTGAGGATATGAGACGGATTCCCTATGCTTCAACTGTAGGGAGCATGATGTATGTCATGTTGTGTATTAGGCCCGACATATGTTATGCAGTAGGGATAGTCAGTAGGTATCAATCCAATTCAGGATTAGATCACTGGACAGCCGTAAAGCCAATCCTCAAGTATCTTAGGAGAACGAGGAACTACAGCTTAGTGTATGGCAGTGGGGATTTGATCCTTACGGGATACACAGATTCTAATTTTCAGACCGATAAGGATTCTAGGAAATCCACTTCGGGATCAGCCTTCATTCTGAATGGAGAAGTTGTAGTATGGTGAAGCATCAAGCAGGGATGCATCAACTTCCTTTGAAGCAGAGTACGTTGCGGCTTGTGAAGCTACAAAGGAAGTTGTTTGGCTTAGGAAGTTCATGACAGATTTGGAAGTTGTTCCAAAAATGAACATTCCAATCACACTGTTTGTGACAACAGTGGTGTTGTAGCCAACTCCAGAGAGCCTCGGAGCCATAAGAGAGGCAAACACATTGAGCGGAAGTATCACCTAATACGGGAGATTGTGCACCGCGGCGACGTGACAGTCACGCAGATAGCGTCGGAGCACAACATTGCTGATCCATTTACAAAGCCCCTCATGGCTAAGGTGTTTGAGGGTCACCTAGAGAGTCTAGGTCTTCGAGTACTTCCTGACTAGGGCAAGTGGGAGAATTGTAAATGGGTATTCAATGTCATAGTTTATCGTATTACTTCATTGTAATTATTGTACATTTCAGAAATGTATTTACTCCACTTGCTTAGTCCAAGTGGGAGTTTGTTGGGATGTATGTCCTAATCTCGTTTAGTTTGTAAATTAACATTTGAAATTAATAAGAGATATTTACTTCATCATTTTGTGTCTCGCAAATTTTACAAACTTTGTCCAATAAACTAAGCTCCAGTGTCATTGAATATATGAGAGAATTAGAACTTGAACGGTGTGTAGTGGACACACAGGGAGGATCACGTTCGAGTTAATGACCCGAACGATCTACAGTATATGGATTGGGTTGGAGACCTAATCCTGGATACGCTGTGGATGCGGCCCGCTTTGTATTAGATACAAACGAGGCGATCTGACTCGTTCATGTGGTTGACATGCGAGTGGGGGTATCCTGTACAATGAGATTGTACAAGACCAGACCGTGAATTATCAGACCTACTGATGTAACACCGTTGACAGTATGGACTAATAACTTCGTAGATGACTATTAGTGACTCGACCTGAATCTTGAGCATGTTACGGAGTCCTGTCTGCAGGTGTCTGTCTTTTGACTAGTACGGGTGAGGGTGGTCACAGTTACTCACCCAATATGCCTATCTTCTCAGGGACAGAACCAAGTAGGGAGCTGGGAACTTAACTACGCGAGATGGAATTCACTCGTTCTCGCCTTTAGGGAAACTAGAGGGGTTGTTCCCTTAAATGCTATCTTCAGGGCTTGTACAACGGGCGCCCACCCTCTCACTGGCACGAGAGGGGTGTTGTGTATGGTTGGACCATTACAACGTTGTTGTTCATTAGAGCAGCAGTGGGGACTTAAGGAGCAAGAAGTAGACACAGGGGTAAAAAGGTAATTTGACCCAGCAGTGTCTACGAACAACCTGTGAAGGGTCAACTCATGGGTATTGGTTATATCAGTGGACACATCTTGTCTTACACTGACGGGAGTGCAGCTACGGGCTTTACAGGATGTTACCGTAGCTAATGAATGTTGATTAACAGGGTCAAAGAGTTTGACAAGTTAATCTCGGATTATTGGAGCTCGTCACTGTAGGTCCATAAGGTCCCTCGGTTGGCTCAAACTGGATTAATAGAAGGTTTACATTTTTTGTGTGAATTTGAAGTGTTCAAGTTCACTAAAGGGTAATTATGTCATGTCATTATGTCATTTATATGAGATATGAATGACATATTATATAGTTTAATGTGAATGAGATTCATAATAAACTATAGGTTAGCCTAATTGTTGAATTAGGGCTAATTTGGAGAAATTAGGTTGAGAGAAATCAAATTGAATGTGATTCAATTTAAAAAACCACAATAATACAAATGTGATTTGTAAAATGAGATATGAGATATCTTATTATATGTTGTTATGCAAATATGATTTGCATAACCTATGGTTGTGGTAAAATGGTAAATAGGTGGAGATTTCAACTCCACCTATCACCATTATTTAAACCCTTTTGCAAGAAGGGGAAGGTAAGGTTTTGCTCATTTTTTGATTTCTCACCAAAAGAAGAAATCAAATTCTCTCTCAAAGCTCTCTCACAAATTCTCCTCCCTAAACCAAAGGATCCCACCATCCTCCTTCTACCTAAGGTAGAACAACCGAGTAACCAAGTGGAGGTGTCCAGTTCGTTGTTCGTGTGAGGAGATCGAGATCATTGAGAAGAACACAAAGAGTTCGTGCTCATCGGAAGAAGGAAATTTGAAGTTGGTCTTCAACAAGTAAGTACTACAAACTTGTTGTTTTTTCCTTCTAGTAAGCATGTTTTGACCTATACTATTAGATAGTTAATTTTAACAAAAATCGAATTGCACAATGATACACGATGATTCGATCGTCTTTCGCTACGCGGGGATTCTCATTCCCTTCACAGATGAACTACACAACTACTGAAAAGGAGTTGATAGCAGTAGTCTTTGCTTTTGAGAAGTTTCGGCCATATCTAGTTGGTACTAAGGTGGTCGTCTACACAGATCATGCTGCCATTAAGTACCTATTGGCAAAAAAGGACGTCAAGCCAATATTGATGGGTATTACTTTTACAGGAGTTCGAAGTGGAAATTAGGGATAAAAAGGGTTCAGAAAATGTGGTGGCAGACCATTTGTCTAGGATTGAGAATTCTAAACCCTTACCTTCACACTCCCACATAAGGGATGACTTCCCTGATGAGCAGCTTTTGTTGATTGGCGACGTCCAAGAAACCAACCTCCCTTGGTTCGCGATGTTGGGATGTATGTCGTAATCTCGTTTAGTTTGTAAATTACCATTTGAAATTAATAAGAGTTATTTATTTCATCATTTTGTGTCTCGCATATTTTATAAACTTTGTCCAATAAACTAAGCTCCAGGATCATTGAATATATGAGAGAACTAGAACTTGAACGGTGTGTAGTGGACACACAGGGAGGATCACGTTTGAGTTGATGACCCGAACGATCTACAGTATATGGATGAGGTTGGAGACCTAATCCTGGATACGTTGTGGATTAGGACCACTTTGTATTAGATATTAACGAGGTGATCTGACTCGTTCATGTGGTTGGCATGCGAGTAGGGGCATCCTGTACAAGGAGATTGTACAAGAGCGGACCGTGAATTATTAGACCTACTGATGTAACACCGTTAACAGTATGGACTAATAACTTCGTAGATGACCATTAGTGACTCGACCTGAATCCTGAGCATGTTACGGACTCCTATCTGCAGGTGTCTGTCCTTTGACTAGTACAGGTGAGGGTGGTCACAATTACTCACCCAATAAGCCTATCTTCTCAAGGACAGAACCAAGTAGAGAGCTGGGAACATAACTACGCGAGATGGAATTCACTCGTTCCCGCCTTTAGGGAAACTAGAGGGGTTGTTCCCTTAAGTGTTGTCTCCAGGGCTTGGACAATCAGAGCCCACCCTCTCACTGGCACGAGAGGGTTGTTGTGTATGGTTGGACCATTACAACGTTGTTGTTCATTAGAGGAGCAGTGGGGACTTAAGGAGCAAGAAGTAGACACATGGGTAAAACGGTAATTTGACCCAACAGTGTCTACAAACAACCTGTGAAGGGTCGACTCATGGGTATTGATTATATCAGTGGACACAACTTGTCTTACACTAACGGGAGTGCAACTACGGGCTTTAGTGGAGTGTTACCGTAGCTAATGAATGTTGATTAACCGGGTCAAAGACTTTAATAGGTTAATCTCGGATCATTGGAGCTCATCACTGTAGGTCCATAAGGTCCTTCGGTTGGCTCAAACTAGATTAATAGAAGGTTTACATTTTTTGTGTGAATTTGAAGTGTTCAAGTTCACTATAGGGTAATTATGTCAATTATATGAGATATGAATGATATATTATATAGTTTAATGTGAATGAGATTCATAATAAACTATAGGTTAGCCTAATTATTGAATTAAGGCTAATTTGGAGAAATTAGATTGAGAGATATTAAATTGGATGTGATTCAATTTTAAAAATCCACAATAATGAAAATGTGATTTGTAAAATGAGATATGAGATATCTTATAATATGTGGTTATGCAAATATGATTTGCATAACCTATAGTTGTGGTAAAATGGTAAATATGTGGAGATTTCAACTCCACCTATCACCATTATTTAAACCCCTTTGCAAGAAGGGGTGTGTGCTCTTGTTGCTCATTTTTTGTTTTCTCACCAAAGCAATTAAAGAATTCTCTCTCAAATCAATCTCTCTCTCAAAATCTCCTCCCTAACCAAAAACCAAGAATCCCACCATTCTCTTTCTACCTAAAGTAGAACAACCGAGAAATCGAGTGGAGGGTATCCTTTCGTTGGAATTGTTCGGAGAGTTCGAGATCGTTGGGGAGAACACGAAGAGTTCGTGTCATCGGAGGAAGGAACTTTAAAGACGGTCTTCAACAAGTAAGTAGACCTAACTTGCTGTTTTTCCTTCCTAGCTTGCATGTTTAACCTAAATTATATGATAATTAGTTTTTACGAAATTAAGTTGCACAACATCACCATGACGATTCGATCGTCTTCCATTGCATTGGGACTCTTATTCCCTACAGGACAAGCTGAAGTGTCCAATAGGGAGATTAAAGGAATCCTTGAGAAGGTTGTAAAACTTCAAAGAAAGGATTGGTCCTTCAGGCTGGATGAAGCCTTGTGGGCATATAGGACCACCTTTAAAACTCCCATTGGAATGCCCCCATATAGACTTGTGTTTGGGAAGGCTTGTCACCTACCCTTAGAATTAGAGCATAAGGCATTCTATGCCTTGAAAGAACTAAATCTGAATCTAACTGTTGCAAGAGATCTGAGGTTGATTCAATTGAATTATTTGGATGAGTTTAGGAGATTTTCTTATGAGAATGCAAAACTTTACAAAGAACGAACTAAAGCTTGGCATGATAGGAGACTCATTCTAAAGACTTTTGAAGCGGGCCAAAGAGTATTATTATTCAATTCCCGCCTTAAGCTTTTTCCTGGTAAGCTTAGGTCTAGATGGGCAGGCCCTTTCATAGTGATTGAAACTCTCTCTCATGGTGCTATAAAGCTTCGTTGTGAGCAAGATGGAAGAGAGTTTCTAGTTAATGGGCAACGTCTGAAGCACTATTGGGGTGAAGACTTCCAAAGGAATATTTCTGCATGGAAGTTGAGTGATGATTAAATGCAGTTGAATCCTTTAGAAAAACTCTAAAAAAAACTCAAAAACTCAAAAATGTTGTAGCTAGGTTGTTTTTTCATTTTGTTCCTTGTTTAAGCATGTTAGGAGATTTAGTCATTCATTCATTTTTTGATTCATTTTTTTTCTTTTTGTTCTGTGTTTGATTCATGTTTTTGTTCATTTCCTTTTAGAAGCATGTAGTGTTATGAAAAAAAAAAAAGAAAAGAGCATGTGTTGTTTTCGTTGTTTGTAGTAGTTTTTTATTGCATCTAGGAAAGAAAGAAAAACAAAAAAAAAATGTTGAGATTGTTTTGATATTTACTTACGTTAGGACTTCAAAATGATCTACTTTGACTATCGGAGTCCATGTTTAGTTGTTGGTTTTCGTGGCCTTTGATATGCATGACGTAGGTAGTTGATTCATTATGTTTAAGCAAGTAAAAATAGGAAAGTTGGTTGTTGTCCCGTGTATAAAAAATTAAGTTTCTGCATGTTTTTAATGGTAAAAATTGTGTTGTCTTTTGTAGAAACTTGGTATACATCTCCTTGAAAATGAAAAGTTAAGGCCAAATCTTAGAGTTAATGAAAATAAGAGTTGTTGCTTGTGTTTGAGGCAAGAATGTGCTATCTTGTTTGGTGTTTCTCGAGGTCAAGCTTGTCATTAGGGTTCTTTAGTGCGCTTATGGTTAGTGTGCCAATCAAACTAGTTAGGATTCAACTCCTAAGCTAAAATGTTTGAAAGCTAGAAGCCATGACAAGTTAGGTAACTCATACATCTTTTAGAGCGCTCCATAATTAGTAAAACCTAAATTTATGATCATTTCAAGTTTAGGGGATTTACCCGGCCTCCCTAACTCAATGAGGACATTGAGTACTCTAAGTTTGGAAGGGAAGGTAAATTCTCTGTATTTTTTTAGAGAAAAAAAAGATAGAAAAAAAGAAGAAAAAAAGAGAAAAGAGAAAGAAAGAAAGAGTGTGCCAACCTTTCATTTCCCTAAAACTCCATTGGGCTAGACAAAAAATATGCTATTTATTTTGTTATTTATTTATTCATTTATTGTTGCGCATTTATTTTAAGTAGCTTGGTGCTCGATGTCAAGGAGTTTGGGCACTAACCATGCTGGTCTCTTGGAGCGAAGGTATCAAGCAAGAAGCCTGTACCTATTACTTAGGTGCGTTGCACTAATCACGTGTGTCATTCTAAGAATTATGGGAGAGTCAAAAATACAAAAAAAAATGGAAAAAAAACAAAAGAAAGAAAAAAATAATAAAAAAAAACCTAGCCCTAAGTAGTGAGTCTTATGGAAATGGAGGGGAATAATGTACATATCTGTTTTTTTTAAAAAAAATAAAATAAAAAGGAATGATCATAGAATTGTAGTCATGCGAGTTTAGGAGTGTGACTTATCTTTAACTATGGGTTGCTTGATTTCAATGATTAGGATTCTAGTGATTGAGCTTGAGGAAATGTGTCGAGTCCTAGTTGGTTTGCTCTTGGTCATTGATGCATAAGCGTAGCTAGGGAATCTCGGGTGAGCCACTTAGAGATAATTGAAGGAATGGTGACTTGTAACTTAGAGCATAAGTATTCAATCTTTGTTAATTAACCCAAATGATTTGAGTCTTGAAAGGTTTTTAAAGTCATTAGGAAATAGAACTCATTGAGGACAATGAGTAGTTCAAGTTTGGGGATTTGATAACTCGTCATAGGAGAGTTGTTTTTCTAGAATTTTGATGCATAATCCATTTGAATTGCATAAAATTTATTGAGTCTCATGTTATATTATCCCTAAATTGTGTGTGTTAGCTTAAAAATCTTGAATTTAAGCATTCGGTTTGAAAAGAATTAATTTTGATATTTTTGTGCTTCAATTTAAGAAATTTGAGAAAATAAACTAATGGTTAATTAAAGACCGGAATACGAGATTTTAACTCCAAAAAAATCCTTTCATATTTAGTTTGATTTATAATTGAATTTATGAATTTATTTGGGATTTTTCGGTGTGCAGGAGATGTATAAAAAAATACAGGAATTTCCAAGGGTATTTTAGACATTTTACCCAACGGGTAAATTGGTTTTTTTACCCCTAAGAGCATTTTTGTAATTTATGAATTTAGGGCAACATCATCTCAAATGGGAGGCTAGGATTTAAGTATGAAACGAAAAGAAGAGAGGTGGCGTTTTTTTTTTTGCAAAAGAAAATCAAGGTGTTGTGTTTGGAGAAAGGGAGCTTTGCTGAAGCAAAATCGAGAGGCTTTTCTGAAGCAAAATCGAGAGAGGTTGCTGAAGCAATCGAGCGAGAGGCGTTTTGCTATAGCAAAGGCTACGACATTTGTGGCGAGAGGCTACTGATCCGAGGGGTTGGTTTTTGTTGAAGCAAAATCGAAAGAGGAGGTGAGTCGTTTGGTTGTAGGTGTTGCGATCTTGCTAGCAAGAAGGCCTTCGGGAGGAGGAAATCGTTGCGTAGGAATCCCGTGTCGGTAGCCCGCAAGTCAAGAATCCATCCCGAGTTTTGCTGAAGCAAATCGAGGGAGAGTTGCTGATTCAAGGGGCGTAAACAGTGTTGAAGCAACGATCATTGGGCCTCACGCTACTGCCTTCAGCTGCTATCTTTGTTGAAGCAAAGGCAATCAATCTGTTGTCGTCAAACTGTGCAATAGGCGTTCTGCGTGGTGTTTTGCTGAAGCAAAACGAGGACACCCGCCTTGCGTAAACCCGCTCCTATTCTCTAATTGATATTGCTTGTTGTCACTGCTATTTCGACACTGATTGGGTTGTTTTATACACTATTTTTAGGTTGTTTTTGTGACTGTTTTCAGGCTGAATATTTGACTGATTTAGGTTGTCTTTGTGATACTGTTACAACACATTTATTTAAATTTCTTGAACAGTGTAAGCATGCTTCAATTAGAGAATTGTGAATTGATTTTCATCATGTACTAATTCTTTTTAGGCAAGGGTTAGGTTGTTTTCAATGTAATTTTGGAATAAATTTATGATTCATGCCGTTGGTTGGATTTATGAAATTTTATTGATTTTTATGGTGTGTGAGAATTAAAAATTGGCCACTTTAATTTCTCTAGAATTCATGAACTTGGAAGAGGTAATGAATTAGGAAAATAAGATTTCATTCTAGTTTTCTTGAGTTAATTATGAATAATTAACTCACCTAGAACCTTAAACAGTGAGCGTACTTTAGATCAACAATTAGGAAATTGTAGGTTTTAAAACCTAATGACTTTGGAAAATTCATTTGAATACATGTGTAGGTAAATTCGAGGCATCAATCAAATTTTCATTCCATTTGAACATGAAAAATCCAATCTAACCCAAGCCTATTTTTCATCAAAAAATCTCACCTCTTGCATCTTACCTCTTGCTTGCATTCTCCTATCCTCTCATTTAATTTCAATTGTTTTCTTGCATCTTGTTCTTTTTTTTTACTTATTGCATCAATTGTGGTTACTTTTATCTCACCAAAGAAAAGAAAATCCAATTCCTATTTGTGTGTTCGTTTATTTTCAACAAAAATTGCATGCTCGTGCATTGCGCAAAAAATAAAAGAAATTTGCTAGGACACTCACTCACTTAGGTCTAGCTAGTTCTCATGGGATTGATACTTAACTTATCACTTGTTGCACCCGACCGTGTATACTTGCACGTCGTAGAAGTATCAGAGTCTCATTCTTGTTTGCATTTGTTTAAGGCACTCGATATTTCGCATCAACTAACTTTTACTCAAGAGATAAAGAAGAACATTCACATAATAAGGAAGAACTAATGGATAAAACAGACGCATGCAGGCCTTCCGACCTCTAATTCTATCACCTGAATCTCCTCGAATTGAAGTTCAGTCTCTTTAGCCTTAAATACTTGTTTCTTAGATGACAAACAATCTTCACAAAATCTGAAACCGTTAGCCATAATGAGAAGCAACGTATAAACTCTTTTTTGTTTTTTTTTATAAGAAATCCAAAAATCAAGAAATCAATTTAATTGGTGGTTTTCTGGCAACGACGCCAATTTGAAGAGACCTTGTCGAGGGCTCTATCAAATAAAATTTATAGTTATCAATTTAAAACTAAATATCGTAGTACTTAATATTTGACTAGGTTGAACCACATGGAACTGAACTAAACTTAGATTTCTATTAATTTTGTTTTCTTATTGACACGGACATGGACTGGGGGGAAGAGTCAAACACAAAATAAAGACAGAAGGGTCGAAAGCATTAAAGATAGAGACTATATCTCACCTAGGTACCGGTTCAAGAGGGTCATGACAGAATTCAATGTAATACTGCTAATCACAGTTTATCTAAATGGTAATTACATGCTTCAAATGCACTCACCTACCCTAAGGCAAGCCAAAGAGCTTCTAGTTATATATAGTACAGTTTAATTAATCTAAATGCTAATTAAACCCAAAACTAGTCGTAAAGTGGGATGATAGTAATCAAAGCCACAGATTGTAGCGTGCTATACTTAAAACCGGTCGTTTAAGCCCTAGCAATTTCTAGAATTAGCGAGATGCTCAAATTAATCTAAACGCCACGATTTCACATTAATCCTTACACTTTTACTTCTTTTCGGACAAAATTCTTTAAGTCGTCTATGATCGCTCAAAGCTCACAAACTCACCGAATCTAAGACCTAATCGCTACTAAAATTAAGTGCAACCTCATGTGTTCAAGTGAACTTGAAAAAACACATAGCTATGCTAAACAGACTCGACACATATAGGTTTGTGAGGCCTACCTACGAATATGCTTAGAAATAATTGCAAAGAAGTAAATGAAGGGATTGAATCACGCAGCGGAAGCGATTGTGAATCGCGTGCTCATGATTTTGTTACATAGATCTAAAATACAATAACTAAATCTAAGATTAAGCATGCTTTACAAAGTATAGGACAACAAGATATTACCGTTGAAGAATACTTTCTTCACGAATTCCTCCTCCAATGATCACAATCTCAGCAACAAACCCGAACCTTGTGAAGATCTACCACTAGATCTTCTTTGTTGTTCTTTAGGTGAGGGAGGAAGGTTGGTTCCTTTAGGATGAGGTGAAGAGATCTTTTGGAATTGTGTTTGGAACTCTTTCCAACACAAATGAGAGAACTCTAGGGTTTATGTGAAAGCCTTAACCCAAAGTTTCATCTCATGGAACTATTTATAAGGAAATAGGATGGAAATTTCCATCCTATCCCTCTTTCATTTTCTCATTAGTATACACTTAATATGTGAATCTAATTCACATTAAAACTATATATTATATCAATTATATCACATATAATTGATATAACACCTCATATATGAAATTGAACACTTCAATCTCATTCCTAACTTTGTACCCTCAATATTACCATGTTGAGCCAACAGAGGGACCTAATGGACCTGACATTCATGAGCTCCAATGATGTGAGATTAACTGATCAAACTCTTTCATCCAGTTAATCAATATTCATTAACTACAAGTCACTACACTATAGACTTGTAGCTGCACTCTCCTCACTGTAGATTATATTGTGTCCATTGATATAATCATTACCCATGAGTCGACCCTTCACAGGTTGTTCGTAATCACAGTTGGGTCAAATTACAATTTTACTCCTGTGGTTACCTCTTTGTTCCTTAAGCACCACTGATCCTCTAATAAACAACAAGTCTATGGTCCTACCATAAACTCATACCCTCTTAAGCTAGTTTAGAAGGCGGGGCCCCGTTGTTCAAGATCTGGACTCAATTCTTAAGCGAACAACCTATCTAATTCCTTAGTGTAGGAATGAGTGAATTTCATCTTGCATAGTTAAGTCCCCAGCTACCTACGAGGTTCTGTCCCTGAGAAGGTAGGCTTATTGAGTCGGCTACATGCCACTCTCACGCATACTAGTCTAAGGACAAACTCCTACAAGTAGGAGTTCTTAACTTGCTCACGATTCAGGTCGAGTCATTAATGACCATCTATAAATTATCAGTCTTATCCTGTTAACGGTGTTATACTAGTCAGACTAATAATTTACAGTCCAGTTTTGTATGAACTCTTTATACAGGATGCCTCCACTCTAATGTCATCCACATGAATGAGTTGGATTACCTCATTTGTACTAACTACAAAGTGGGTCGCATCCATGGTGTTACCAGAATAAGGTTTCTAACCTTATTCTTATCCCATAGACCATTTAGGTTATACTCTTGAACACAATCCAAATAGTGTCTACTACACTGATGTTCAAGATATATTATAACCTTGGAGCTTAGTTTATTGGATTTATAAAGCGAGAATATAATTTTCTCAAAACAAATAACTCTCTTTATTTATTTGATCAAAATTACATAAGTTTTAGGGCACATATCCCAATAGTAAATAGACATTCTCAACTTGAAATTAAGCATTAAGTACAACAAACTCAAGGATTATACATCAAAATCCCGTCGCTTTCATCAAAAACGACAATTCCACGTAGTCAGAGATCGAAATCTCAAGAAAAACGTCCATGGATTGATCCTAAACTAACCTAAACTACCTAAATCTAAAGAAAACAATAAAGAGAGGAGCGAAGAAAGCCATTAGAGGTTGTTTATTTGACATCCCACCATATTTTGACCTAAAAGAAGACATTTTCTTTTTATACAATTCAAAGTAGCGTCGAGACGTTGTGTCTTAATTTTCTAGCATTGAGGAGGGCATGTCACACGTCGCTCATTATGCCATTGTCTTGACGTTGTCTTGCATCTGCAAGCTTTTGTCTTCTTCAGTGTCTAGATGTTGTAACAAGTATCTCGACGCTATCGTCAAGGGAATTTGGTCATTCCACTTCTATTTGTTACTCAATTGTTCAAATGATCTCTGTTTAAGCTCGATTTAGCCCTATTTGGATGCATTTGCTCCAACTCTCACTTCTTACTCAATTACCTACAATTAATAGGACTATTTTTGGTCAATTGGAGGTGGGGGAATCGAACTCATGATCTGTTAGTCATGAGTCATACTTGATGCCAGATGAGCTATGCTCTTGTTGGCTTTTTCTTTAAATAAGAATAATCAAGATAACATGAGATAATCAAGATTTGGTAACTATTTTTTTATGGATGTTGTAGGGTGCTAACACCTTCCCTACACACAAAAGACTCCAAAGCCTAAACTCTATTTTATCGACTATTTTCTCGTTTTAAATTTGGATGACCAATCACACTCTTATAATGGTTGGTGGTGACTTCTATAGCTTTTCTAAAAGACACCCTTTTTTAGATAAATGTCGGTCGCTCCGCATTGTGATATGTTAACAACAACATGTAATTTCAAAATAGAAGAGATGAGATACGTGCAAATAAATTTAATTTGCATTAATTTTGCAGGTGTGGTACAGTCTCTAATTTGTTCCCCTGATTCTTTTTTGTTCATATACAAATGTCTCGAGGGTTGAAACTTGTTCTCGAGCGCACTTGTTGATTTTTTCTAATCGACCTTTAGCTTTGTTGGGCTTATTAGATTGGTCTTTGGCTTGTTGATCTTTGAATCGACATTTGACTTGTTGATTGTTGGATTGACCCTTGGCTTGTAGATCGCCTTGAAGATACGATCGATGTCTTGGAGTCTTGTACACTTCAAATGTCTTTGACTTGTCTTAAAAGATTTTTTGGTCTTTAAAGTCTTCAAGTCTTCTGGTTTTCAAAGACCTATCTTAAAAGCGTCTTTAGTCTTTGAAGAGTCTTCAATCTTCAAGGAATGTTTAGTACCTAAAGACTTGTCTTAGAGGGTCTTTGGTATTTCAAGAGTATTCATCAGTTCATGAAGTGTTCAACAGCTAAGAACTGGTCTTGAAGAGTCTTTGATCTTCAAAGAGATTTCAACACCTAAGGGCTTGTCTTGAACCGTTAAATGCCTAAGGACTTCAGGAGCATTCAACACTTAAAGATTTTGGTCTTCTTTGCTCTCAATTCTCTCTCTGAGTTCTTTAGAGAATAAAATTTTTGAACCTTTCAAATGAAGGTGAACTCTTCTATTTATAGAGTTTTCTATGGGCATGTAGGCTTGGATCATAATGGCTTTTTAGGTCTAGTCATTGGACTCGAGCTTTGTTGGTTTTTTGTCTAACCATTTGAATTTGGGTTTTGTTTAACTTGACCCGAATTTCATATTATACAATTTGAAATTAGCTTTAATTATTTGGTCAAATGAAGTCATGTGACATTTTAATTTAGGATTTGTCATTTTTTGTCTTCAAAAAATTGGAAACATGTCAATTTATAATTGATCTCAAATTTAATTATTTGTAATTTATCATTAAGTTGGCATAATGATGTGGCAAATGGGAGAATTGACTGAATTATTTCTATCAACAATTGTACTAAAAAAAAGACATTTCTATCAATATTTCTATATGCGACTATAAATTCGAGGTTGATATAAGGTTAAATACATATTTACATTATATCATAGAAAAAAGTATAATGAAAATATTAATAAAATATCACTAATGTAAACATAATGTTAATGATAAGAAATATTAATTTATTTAAAATAGGTGAAATACTTTTTTGTTAATTTAATTTTTTTAAATAATTTTTACAAAAATATTAATCGAGAATGACTTTTTTTTTTTTTTTGACATTTTCATCGATATTCCAATAAATTGAGACCTTGACCCTTCATTGATATCAATATGAAAATTCTTGCATGTGGAGTATTGAAGTCCATGTGAGAAACTAAGGTAAATATTCATTTAAGAGGATGAATTAGGTGAATTATTTACTATATGAGATTTGTATAAAATGTGATTGTTTAGATATATTCATTTAAGATGATGAATCGGACTCATAAAAAAAATGATGAAGAGGAGAATTTAGTTAATATATCGTTGGTATAAAATGTGATTAAAGGTAAATTCATTTACGATGACGAATAGAAGAATTTATCGTCAAAGTGAGCTTAGCTTAATAGTGACATATACCTTGATCAAAAGATGAAAAGTTTAAATTTTCCATCTCAATTATTGCTGAACTCAAAAAATAAAGGAATTGAAGAATTTATTTAATATATCATTGGTATAAAATGTGGCTGTGAGTTTTTTTTTTTTAATTTTATTCTGGTGATAATTTAATTTTGTTGTAGGATACTAATCAATTGTTGCTGGATATAATTTTTCAGAGAAATGAGTTTGAAGATGGAAACTTCTCTCAATTTATTTCTTAAGAGGCAGATGGAGAATGCGTTTTTCATCGTAATTTTGTTGACTTTGTCCCAACCCACTTTTAAAATTTTAGGCTAAGTTAAATAATACCCCTTCAACTTTGTACTTTGTTTCAAAAATACTCCTCACCTTTCAAAACTTTCATTACTATCTTTGAACTTTTTTAAAAAAGGGTTTAAAAATATCTCTACCATTAGTTTTGGGGAAATTATAATAGGTGACAAAAAATATTTGATTTACAAATCTAGCCATAATTTTTTAGATTTGCAAATATAGCAAAATTTTTAAGAATTTGATTTTTTTTTTTATAATTTCAATTTTATCTTCATTAGTGTATCAAGAGTATATCCGATATACTTGACGTTTGGTATATCGGTAGTATATTTGATATACTTTACATTTAATATATCAGTAGTATATCTTATATATTTTGTGTTTATATATCAGTTAACTGATATAACTGATATATACCTAAAACAAAGTACATTAATAGTACATTATTGATATACTATGGATTCACGTCTTTTTAGTAATATCAGTTAAATGATATACTCATAAATTCGTAGCATATCAGAGATATTTTGCATCTTGGTATATTACTTATACTTTTAATTTTAGATAGGTTTATTTCACTGATATACCTAACATTGAGTGTATTAGTAGTATATCACTGAAATAAACACTATCATATGTGAGTTACTGACATTAAGTATATCACTATTTTTCTATCACTATTATATTCTTGATATATCAAACATACATGATGTGTAAGCATAAATAACTATTTGTGATATACTGTTGATATACTAAATATGAGCATTTCCATTTCATTTATATACCTAAATAAAGTATATCACTGATATACTTGCTTTAGATAATCTGATATACCGATTATGAACCATTATTGTACTCTTGATATAATAAGCCTTTCTTATTTTTGATATGCGTAAATAAAGTATATCGGTAGTATATCATACTTATATATACTTGATATTAGTGAAATAAACAGATATCAGTAGTATATCACACTGTTATATTCAAGTTACTAATTTACTTTTGAAACAAATTCAAATAAACATATCAGTAGTGTATCAATGACATACTCTACATTAGGTATATAGTTGGTTTATCAACATTAAACCAGTGATAGCCTACTGAAAACTTTTTATTTAACAACACCCGTGATAAATCAAGTATATCAGTATTACACTTATGATATACCCTTTGTAGATACCGTATTTGGTCCGGTAATTTTTTATTTTTATCTCATAATTATTTTTTATATTTTTTATTAATAAAAGGTTTTTTAAATTATTTTTTAGGGGCAATTGGGTTGGTAGCAAAAAGGCCCAAAATAATTGTCCATATAGCAAATGTCTCAATCTATTTGCAAAAATAGCAAAAATTTGAAAAGAGGAATTGAAATTACTAAAACACCCCACGTTATATCAGTGATATCATTGATAGGATGATATCAGTGATATCACGGATAGGATGCTATCAGTGATATCACTGATAGAAGTCTGTTTATTTAATAACTAATTTTTTTGTCTGTTTATTTAATAACTAATCTTTTCTTATAATTTTAGTTTCCATCACCCCCATTGATAGCAAACGAAGAAGAAATCATTGATAGGATGCTATTAGTAATATCACTGATAGAAGTTTGTTTATTTAATAACTTTTTTTTTTGTGGTTTGGGAATGGTTACACGATTGTCAATGTGTCATAGTGTTAGACTTCTATCATCTTATATCAGTGATAGAAGTCTATCAGGTGATAGAACTGATATAAGTTATAGAAGTCTATAACGATTGTCAATGTGTTACAGTGTTAGACTTCTATCATTTAATATCAGTGATAGAAGTCTATTAGGTGATAGAACTGATATAAGTGATAAAAGTCTATAACTCTATTAGACTTCTTGTTCTTCATGAATATTATTCTATCAGGCTTGTGATAAATGTCTATCACTGATAGTTGTTTATCAATCATTAACTTCTTTCTAGTGATAGTTATCAGTGATAGATGTCTAATTTGATAGACTACTATTGTGATATCTATCACTGATAGAAGTGATATCTATCAGTAATAGTTGTCTGATAGACTTCTACCATAGTTGTTTATCTATTACCTATTACTCATAACTTTTCTATTATCTATTAGACATATTGTTCCTATTCGACTTCTATCATTGTCTATCACTAATAGAAGTGATAAACTACTATCACTATTAATGATTGTTAGAAATTAAAGAAAAAGAAGTGATAGACTACTATCACTGATAGAAGTGATAGGCTTCTATCAGTGATAGTTGTCTGATAGACTTCTACCTATTTATTACCTATTACTCATAACTTTTCTATTAGACTTCTTGTTATTCATGATTATTAACTTTTTTCTTCTATCTGACTTCTATCAGTGATAGATGTCTATCACTGATAGTTGTCTATCAATCATTAACTTGTTTCGATAATAGACTTTTATCGGTGATAGATGTCTATCATCGATAAAAGTGATAGACTTCTATCGATGGTAGTTGTCTATCACTATCATTGATAGTTGTCTATCACATTAACTACTATTGTTTGTTGTATGGTCTTCAAATTTTCTCATCAGATGCCAAAGTCCTTGTGTTCATAGTATTGATATTAAACTTTTGAAACAATCACAAACTTTGTATTGATAGTATGAATAGTATGATAACAACAATATTGAGTTCTATCTTGAAAAAATATATCTAAAACTAATTGTCAAAAATTACATCATGGTAAAAATGGTGGAAAATTACATGTCCTACGATTGTGACCAATACGATGACAATGACTACATTTTGTGTGACTTCTTTGCTTCAAAGAATCGAGCGAAATCCTTTGCTTTCACGGTCTTCCCCGCTGACGTTTAACAATTGGAGGTAATGCATTCATGTCAACATCTATCGAACTCCATTCAGAATGATTCCCAATTGGACGGATTACACCACCGTAAGTTGTCACTCCCATCACTAATTGCACAAGAGGAGCCATCAAAACAAGCATCATTAATATGAGCAACTAAAGGATATCTTGTATTTTGATCTTCCACTATAGTTAAAAACCAAGCAACATCAAAACAACGACATGGCGTTAGTTAATAACATCCCTCATTGCTATGTTTTTTTTTCTTTTAATATTACCTATTTTTCTAAAGTATTAATATTAATATCAATATTAATATTAACATTTTCCCGAGAAAATGAAAAGGAAAATGCTACCGATAGAGAGAAAGGAGAGGGGGGTAGTGTTTGGATTCCGAGAAAATTCTTGTAATGTAAACTAAAAAAAAAAAGATGAAGAAAAAATTGATTAATATTTTCTTAATTTTGGAGTGTGTGTTAGTAAGTTTGGTGAAGTATCAACTCATTTGTAGTGTCATTCCTCTCTCAAATTAACAAACTAGATGGGCCCCACTTTTATTTTTCCTAATTTGTTTTCTTGAAAAAGGGAAGAAGAAGGAAATACTGAGGAAGAAAAAAAAAATAGATTTAAACCAAGGGTATAATAGGAATTATGAAAACAATTTAAAGATTTTTGCCATATTTGCAATTATTTTAAAATGTTGCTATATCTACAAATAGTAAAATCATCTTTGTTACCCATTACAAATTCTCTATTTTTTATTATATTATTTTCTAAATTTCAATATTTTTTCTTTTTTCTTTTAGTTTTTTTCAATAGGTTTTTGTTAATTTTATTTATTTTTTGTTGTATTTTATTGTTTAAAAAAATATCTCTTAACCTCCCACCTACCATGTATCTTTTTCCCTTTTTTTTTCTCACCTTCCCCACTCTCAAGCTCCCATTCTTTTTTTTAATCTTTTTTCTCATTTTTTTTATCTTCATCCTCTCGATTGATTTGTGGGGTGGGGACTTTTCTTTTTGAAAATATGGATTGATTGAAAGATGAGGATTCAAGGGAAAAAGATTAAAAAAAGAGAGAGAGAGAAAAATCGATAAAGAATCAAATGATGATGCTTCATCAATACTTCCTCAGTTCCTTCATAGGTAAGGTTTAGGATTGACTTACCTAAAATTATTGTTTCATTCACCTTTATGTTGTTTTCATTTGGTATGTTTTAGTTTTGGTCATATGACCTTGTAAGTATGTAATTTTTTTGGCCAATTCTATAGATGGGATCTAAAGATCTGATTTTATTTTGGCCTTCTCCACTTGATTGGTAGGTAAGGTTTAGATTCTTTTGTCAATCCTGCAGGTTTTTAGATTTGATTATTTTCTTACATATGTCTACATTTTTTATGGAAAATCGTGAAGGTTTTAGTTTAGCCAATTTAGCCACTATTCTCTGATTTATTCAATGTATATTTAGATTTAGTCATTTATTGATTTAGTGTCTGTATTTTGATTTGGTCTTATAATTTATGTACTTCCTAATTTGGCCACTATATTTTGATTTGGCCTGATTTGGCTTCCCTGTACCTTCTTTGGTTATTGCATGTATGTAATTTGGCCACTGTTTTAAAATTTGGTCAATAATGAATTGATTTTCATATTTTCATGAATTATCTCTGCATATTTGAATATTATTTTAATTGTATTTATTTCGTGAATTGCCACTTGCATGATGCATATTATGTTAATTTGGTCACTTTGCAATTGTATATATTTATTTGGTCACTGCTGTTTTTTTTTTTTTTTTTGCCACTGTATGTATATCTTAATTTGACATTTTATGTGTATTTTAATTTGGCCTAACATGTGTATTTTAATTTCGTAGTTTTAATGGATTGAGCATGCATATTTTAATTTAGCCAATTGTATTATTAGAATTCTGCAAATTTGGGTCACTGTATCTATAGGGTTGTTTGGAATATTTATGTATGCTTTTCTTTTTTATTTGATTTTAATAAAATTAAAATTTACTTAATTTGTTGGCATAACTTTTGGCATTAAAGTTTGAAATAAAATAGATTTGCCTCTTTTTCAAAATAGGATTTCTGAAATAAGAATCCTCTATTTTCTCAACAGTGTATTTTGGTATCAAAGTTTGTATTAAAACAAATTTGCCCATTTTAAAATTAGATTTTTAAAATAAGAACCTCCAATATTTCAAAATTGCATTTTGACATCAATGTTTGAAATAAAATAATTTTGCCCCTTTTAAAATTGGATTTCTGAAATAAGAACCCTCCAATTTTTTAAAATTGCGTTTTGGCATCAAAATTTGAAATAAAACAAATTTTCCCCCTTTTAAATTTGGATTTCTGAAATAAGAACACTCCAATTTTTCAAAATTTCATTTTGGCATTAATGTTTGAAATAAAACAAAATTTCCCTCTTTTAAAATTGGATTTCAAAAATAAGAACCCTCCAATTTTTTAAAATTGCATTTTGGCCATGAAGTTTGAAATAAAACAAAATTACCCCTTTCAAAATTGGATTTCAGAAATAAGAGATTACCAATTGTTTTCAAAATTAATACTTGGCAATGATGATTGAAATATAATAAATTGCCTCTTTTAAAAATGGATTTATGATATAAGAATATTTCGTTTTTAAAATTCTTTAATTAAATAACTTGTTTTAAAAAATATGAGTTTATTTTGAAATATCAAAATAAGTTCCAAATTTTTCTAATGGCATTGAGCCACTCACTATTATTAGTCCATATGTTACTTTTAAAATGTGGAATAATACATTTTGGGACATTGAAAATAAAATACAAAAATATTTTTCTTTGAACCAATAAATAAAAGGATAATTTTAAAATAAAATGTGATAACCGTTTTTCTAAAATAGGTGTTGTAGGGGTGCTAACAGCTTCCCTACACTCAATTGACTCCCAAACTTAATTTCTGGTTTCATAGACTAACCATTTTTCATTTAAAATGAGTTACACCGATCACACCCTATAATGATTGGTGGCGACTCCAAACCCTTTACCTCGAAAGAGACCCTTGAGAGAGGACGTCGTCCGCTCCGCGTCGCGATGACGTTGCGACACTCTTGATTAACTTCAAATAAGAATATCAATAGTATATTATGTAGTTACTTTTTAGTTAGGTATATCGGTTGCCATTTTTTACTTTCGGCTACATGTGGTTGAGTTGGGCTTATAGATTTTGCTATTTTTACAAATTGGATTCATCAATGACACACATGCAATTCTCCTAATTTAAAATGTTATCCATGCAAGTGGCTCGTGAGTTTTGATGGAAATCGTTAATACTTTATTTCAAAATTATCCTCGAACTTTCAAAAAATTCATTAATACCCTTAAACTTTCAAAAAAATTCAAAATATCATTAGTATATGAATAGAAATCGTTATTACCTCATTTAAAAATATCCCGGGAGTTTCAAAAGTTGTATTAATACTCTTGACCCTTAAAAAATGTTAAAAAAAAAAAAGCTCTTCCAAATTTGTCATGAACTTCCTAAGCCAAACAGCTTCCTTTGCAGCTAAGTCTTACCGTTAGTATATGGACGAAAAACATTTATCTACGCCCCATTACTTCCTTATTTCATTTCTTCTCTCTCTTGATTTGCTTCAATCTATTGCCTAACACTTCTCTATTTTTCCTCTTTTTCTTCCCTTTCTTTTTCAATATCTTCTTTACTCTTTTCTTCCATTTTTAAATCTCTAAGACTACCCACTTTAAATAATCTAACATTATGATTATATTTTGCACACAACTCTAAAACTCTAATTAGTTAGGTCTTTTACCATTAAGTTTTTGAAAATTAAGTTTATAAAAATACTACTTTCACCTCTGATTTTTTTTTTTTTTTTGTAATTTACATTTTACAAATATTTTAAAGATCCAAACCAAAGGTTATGAAAACTAAACCCCATTTGATAAGCTCGTTTGACAACCATTTGATTTTTTGTTTTTGGTTTTTAAAAATTAAGCCTATAAATTCTACTTCCATCCATGACTTTCCATGGTTTTTTATCTACTTTTTAGGTGTGTTTTAAAAAAACATGTCAAGTTTTGAAAACTAAAAAAAGTAGTTTCTAAAAACTTGTGGAATTCTACTAAGAATTCAAGTATTTTCTTAAGAAAGATGGGAACCATATTTGTAATGAAGATGAAAACCATTGTAGAAAACTTGTGAAAAAACCCCGCTTGATAACCATTTAGTTTTTTAGTTTTTGAAAATTAAGTCTAAAAACACTACTTCTACTGATGTGTTTCTATGTTTTATTATCTACTTTGTATTTATGTTTTAAAAAAACCAAGCTAAAATTTGAAAAACTAAAAAAAAGTAGTTTTCAAAAACATGTTTTTGTTTTTGAAATTTGGCTAGAAACTTAAATGGTTTCTCAAGAAAGATGAAAATCATTGTAGAGAAGATGAGGAGAAATTATGAAAAAATAAGCATAATTTTCAAAAACAAAAAATCAAAAATCAAAAACCAAATGGTTATTGAATCGGGCTTAAACATTCCATTTTTACTATTCTATTTTTAAAAATTATGCCTATTTCTACCAATTTCTATAATATATTTCTCACAATTGTTGCTAATACATTTGAATTCTTAATTTTAAAACATAAAAACAAGTTTTTCATACTTTTTTCTTTTAATTTTCAAAACTTGGCTTGAATTTTGAAAACACTCTTAAAAAGTAGATATAATTAACAAAACGAAAAAACTCATTAGTGGGAGTAATGTTTATAAGTTTAATTTTTCAAAAACAAAAAAACCAAAACCAAAACCAAGTGATTATCAAACGAGACTTTAAAAAAATAGTTTTTAAAAACTTATATTTTTTTTTAATTGGAATTTGCTAATAATTCCAATGTTTCTTTAAAAATGATGAAAACTATTATAAAGAAATGGAGAGAAAATAAGTTTAATTTTCAAAAAAAAAAAAATCAAATAGTTATCAAACGAGACCTTAACTAACATAATTAGCAAAGAAAAAACATCAACTCATTTCCACATAAATACAAATGCATCAATATAGCAATGAAACATAGTATAATTTATGAGATTTAACTAAACTATATGAGCTAAATTAAAACTTGTTTAAATCTTATGAATCAAATTGAATCTAATTTCAAATCATAGGAGTTGAATTGAAGTTTTTAAATAACTAAATTTAAGTTATAGGTGTTAATAGGATCATGGAACCTCCATCTATTTCTGTAATATTGTTCACTTAACATAAAAGTCTTCATGACTTTGCTTTTAGTTTTTTTCAAAATACCTTATAGAGGTAAAAAATCAAGTCCTCCATAAAGATAGAAGGTTTGAATCCCCACTTCAACTCTCTTTGAACTAAAATAAATTAGTAAAACAAAAATAGAACAAAAACGTCAATCATAAATAACACAAGTGAATTATTACCAAAAACACAAGCAAATAGGGTTCATTCCCACCCATTGTTGAATTAAAAAAACACACACAAGCAATAAACTCAACACTAAAATATTTAAAGTACAAATTTAGTTAATATAATTTAGACATAATTTCAATTTGGTCTGGATGCTTTTATTTTTTTTAATTTCAATTTGATAGATATGATTAGATAAAATTTTGCAAATTATTTCAAAAATGATTTTTATCCACGAAAAAACTCGCCCATTTTTCCTTTCAATATAAAACCCCACCTAATAACAAATAAACAGAATCAAAATAGAAAACACTAACTTATCGCCACATTAGTAGAAAAGCATGTCATGATAGTATTAATAAGGACTATTTCTAAAGTTCAACCAAATCATGCGAATTAAATTGCAAATTTGAAAGCCATATAAATCAAATTGAAACCGATCTCAAATCCTAAAAACCAAGAAAAAAAATATAAATCTAAACATTAAAAATAATTTTGAGAGAAAGGTTAAAGAATGAGACATATATGTTAAATATAAAACATTAAAGAAATCAAGTGATACTATAGGTTGTATTAATTAAAACTATAATAATATATCAATTAAAAATATGAACTTTTATAAATATATTGATTTACATCTTCGGTTAGATTTTGTTTTAAAAACATTAGTTCATCATTTTTACACGTGTAAAAAATTTTATAATTGTATCAATTAAATCTCTAAACTTTCTTAAACGAATCAATTTATATTATCCATTAAGAGATTTCCTTAAAAATTGTAAATACATCAAATTTCAGATGTGTGTAGACTCCTTCCTCTATTGTGATGTTTTTTGCCCTTCATTATACAATATTATTATTCTTTAAACAATGTTTGGATGACAGTATTTTTTAAAAATGATTTTAGTATATTAATAGCCTTTTATAATTTTAAAAGAAAACTTGTAGTACCAAAAAAAAGACTTATTATTTCTTTCAAAATAATTAATTTTGATGTGCGTGGACATTAAATTCAACAATAGTCGTTACAGTCCTAATAATGTGTTTCAATTCATTTATCAAAAGTCGTTGTAGTATAGTGGTGAGTATTCCCGCCTGTCACGCGGGTGACCCGGGTTCGATCCCCGGCAACGGCGTTTTCTTTTATTTTTCTAACTTTTAATTTGCCACTAGAAATCGTGTTGAATTTTTCTATTACTGGGACGGGTTATGAATCGGGCTATGGGCAGGCGAAGCTCTAAACCGAGATTTTTTGTAAAAAAAATAATTTTATTTTATGTAGAAAATGATTAGTAAATTAACACTATTTATTATTTATGTTTTTAAATTCAAATGCTCGTGCAATTTAATCAGTATTATAAATTATTAACTCTAATGGGATATTAAGAAAATTCTAATTATAAAAATGAGACGGATAATTTTTTTTAGTTCGACATTGCCACGCCATCCCCAAGATTGATGGCAAAATCATATTTAATAAGAGATTATTTAAATTTCAAGGATTCCTAAATTAAATTATGGCAAAATTCAAGTACACATTTGGACTCTACCCAAATTGAATACCCAAATTAGCCAAGTCCAAGCCTAGTCCAGAGGCGGAGGACCAAATCTAGCCCAGTCCAGAAGACTGGTCCAAAGTCAAACAGGCTCAACCCAGATGACTGGCCCAAAGTCAAACAGGCTCAACCCAAAAGATTGACCCAAAATCAACTTGGCCCAGTCCAGTAGGCCCAAGCCCATCAGAAGGCCTAGAGAAACTCTATAAATAGAGACATTCCTTCTTCATTTTCAAGCTTCAGAACTAAAAAAGCTTAGAGAGAATTCTGAAACAAAGTTGTGAAGTCTCCAGAAGCTCTTGAAGATCAAACACTGCCTGAACGAAAAACACTTCATGGAGATCGTCAAGAACATGCCAGGAATCCATTTAAGTTTCCAACATTGAGAACAAGTTGTTTCAGCCCTCGATCACAACATACAAGTAGGAGAGAGAATCAGAGGATCAAACACTAGAGATTGTACTCACAACACCTGAAATCAATACAAATACGAAATTCATTTACACGTGTCTCATTTCCATTCGTTGGTTGAAGTCTCGTGTGAATAGATTGGCACACCCAGTGGGACAACTCTACCTCTCATCTCTTTTTCCTCCCAATCAAAGCAAACCAATGCAATCAAAGAAAGTTACATCAACTGTTGTTGCTGCAAGCAACATCTACATGGGGTCGGTAACTCGTAGCCGTTCCAAAGGGGTCGAGACAAGCGATGATCGATCTCATGATGCAGTGGCAAACCACCTCATCAAATTACTGAATGAAGCTTCCAAAGCTAAGGTTGTCATCAAAGACAACCCTTTGTTTGACAAATCAACTCCTACTCCAAATCCACTGAAGGAGACCCTAAGTCAAGATATAATGTCAGTCATGATGGTTGATGTATACTCTGATGAAAGTATGGCGAAAGTGGAGAAAAAAATCAATCTCCTGATGAAGGCGATGGAAGACAAAGATCTTGAAATCGCCTACCTTAAAAGTCAAATTCAAAGTAAGGATACAACTGAATCCAGCCACACCGCTGCAACAAGAAATAGTGACAAAGGAAAAACTGTTTTCCATGAGGAACAACCATCATAACCTGCTTCAGTTGCTTCTTTATCCATCCAATAGCTGCAGGAAATGATCATGAACTCTACCAGAGCTCAGTACGGCGGACCCAGTCAAAATCCTCTCATGTACTCCAAACCATACACCAAGAGGATTGATAACCTGAGGATGCCCACAGGCTACTAGCCTCCAAAATTTCAACACTTCGATGGGAAGGGCAACCCAAAGCAACACATTGCACATTTCGTTGAAACCTACGAAAACGCAGGGACGCGTGGTGACCTCCTGGTGAAGCAATTCGTGCGTACCTTGAAAGGAAATGCTTTTGACTGGTACACCGACTTAGAGCCAGAAACAATCGATAGTTGGGAGTAGTTCAAGAAAGAATTCGTGAATCGCTTCTACAACACAAGGCGAACGATTAGTATGATGGAACTCACCAATACCAAACAGCGCAAAGGAGAGCCTGTCGTTGATTACATCAACCGCTAGAGGGCTCTAAGCCTCGAATGCAAGGACCGACTCACAGAAATATCGGTCGTTGAGATTTGCACCCAAGGTATGCATTGGGGACTACTTTACATTTTACACAGCGAATCAAACCTCGCTCTTTCGAGGAACTGGTGACTCGCGCTCATGACATGGAGTTGAGCATCGCTGCTAGAAGGAATAAAGACCTCTTAGTCCCAGAACCTGTTGGGATTTTTGTCCTAATCTCGTGTTTGTAAATTAATGTTTGAAATTAATAAGAGTTATTTATTTCATTACTTTGTGTCTCGCAATATTTACAAACTTTTCCAATAAACTAAGCTCCAGGGTCATTGAATTTATGAGAGAACTAGAACTTGAACGGTGTGTCGTGGACACACAGGGAGGATCACGTTCGAGTTAATGACCCGAACGAATCTACAATATATGGATAGGGTTGGAGACCTAATCTTGGATACACTGTGGATGCGACCCGCTTTGTATTAGATACAAACGAGGTGCTCTGACTCGTTCATGTGGTTGACATGCGAGTGGGGGCATCCTGTGCAATGAGATTGTACAAGACCGGACCGTGAATTATTAGACCTACTGATGTAACACCGTTGACAGTAAGGACTAATAACTGAAGGGAATGAGAATCCCCGCGCAGCGGAAGACGATCAAATCGTCATGGTATCATCATGCAATGTACTTATTAAAATCGATCTACCTATTAGATCTAGGGTAAACATGCTGAAAAGATTACAACGATGAGGGTAACTTACTTGTTGTAGATCGATTCAGCAACCTCTCCTTGCAGATCACGAACTCTTCGCGTTTCTCGATCTCCACGAACTCTTCCCACGAACGGATCTCAAACACTACCAAAATAGATCTTCTTGGTTGTTCTCTTTTGGAGAAGGAAAGTTGGTGGGAACTTCTTTTGTGTTTTGGAAAAGGAGGAGAAATGAGAGAATGGAGAGAAAATCACTTAGCCTCCAAAGCTTAGTGTAGCTTAGGTTAACCTAAAACCCATCTATCAAAGGGTTTAAATAGTGGAATGATGAATTTCACAACTTCACATAATTACCACTTTACCACAACCATATGTTATGTAAATCTCATTCACATAATTATATAATATAAGATATTTCATATCTTATGTTGCAAATCTCATTTGCAATAATTGTGGATTTAATCAAATTGAATCACATTCAATTTATTTTCTCTCTATCAATTTCTCCAATTAGCCTTTAATTCAACAATTAGGCTAACATATAGTTTATTATGAATCTCATTCATATTAAACTATATATTATATCATCTATATGATATGATTACTCTTACAGTGAAATTGAACACTTCAATTTCATACCAAAACATTAACCCTTCTTTTATCCCAGATTGAGCCAACCAAGGGACCTAATGGACCTACAGTGACGGGCTCCAATGATCTGAGGTTAATCCGTCAAACTCTTTGACCTGGTCAACCAATATTCATTAGCTACAGTAACACTCCACTAAAGCCTGTAGCTGTACTCCCATCAGTGTAGAATATTACGTGTCCACTGATATAACCAATGCTTATGAGTCGACCCTTCACAGGTTGTTCATAGACACGGCTGGGTCAAATTACCGTTTTACCCCTGTGTCTATATCTTGTTCCTTAAGTCCCCACTGCTCCTCTAATGAACAACATATTATGATGGTCCAACCATACACAACACCCTTCTCGGGCTAGTGAGAAGGTGGGTGCCCGTTGTCCAAGCCCTAGAGACAACACTTAAGGGAACAACCCCTCTAGTTTCCCTATAGGCGGGAACGAGTGAATTCCATCTAGCGTAATTAGGTTCCCGACTCTCTACTTGGTTTACGTCCACGAGAAGATAGGCATATTGGGCGAGTGGACTGGGACCACCTCACCCGCATACTAATCAAAGGACGCAGACCCGGCGCATGAGGAGTCCGTAATACGCTCGGGATTGTGTCGAGTCACTAATGGTCATCTACAAATTTATTAGTCTTTTTACATAAGCGGTGTTATATCGGTAAGTCTAATAATTCACGGTCCGGTCTTGTACAATCTCATTGTACAGGATGCCCCCACTCGCATGTCAACCACATGAACGAGTCAGATCACCTCATTTGTATCTAATACAAAGCGGGCCGCATCCACAGTGTATCCAGGATTAGGTCTCCAACCCCATCCTTATATTGTAGACCGTTCGGGTCATTAACTCGAACGTGATCCTCCTTGTGTGTCAACTACACACCGTTCAAGTTCTAGTTTTCTCATATATTCAATGACCCTGGAGCTTAGTTTATTGGAAAGGTTTAAAATATTTGCGAGACAAAAAGTGAAGAAAATAATAACTCTTATTAATTTCAAAATAATATCTTACAAACACTAGATTAGGACAAAAATCCCAACAAACTCCCACTTGGACTAAGCTAGTGGAGAAGGTACATTTCAAAATGTATTTGAATTACAATAAAAATTACAATAAACTAGGGCATTGAATACCCGTTTCACATCTCCCACTTGCCCTAGTCAGAAGCTCTCGAATACCTAGACTCTCTAGGTGACCTCAAACACTTTAGCCGTGAGGGGCTTTGGAAATGGATCACTACATTGTGCTCGATGCTATCTGCGTGGATTTGCCACGTCTCGCGGTGCACAATTTCCGTGTCGACGATGATACTTGCGCTCAATGTGTTTACCTCTCTTATGGCTTCGAGGCTCACGTGAGTTGGCTACCGCACCACTGTTATCACAGAACAGCGTGATGGGAAAGTTCATATTTGGAACAACTTCCAAATCCGTCATGAACTTCCTTAGCCAAATGACTTCCTTCCTGCGCGACTTCACAAGCCGCCACATACTCTGCTTCCATAGTGGAAATCGCAATGCATCCTTGCTTGATGCTTCGCATGGACTCTGACTCCTCCATTCAAAATGAAGGTGAACGACTCGAAGTGGATTTCCTAGAATCCTTATCAGTCTGAAAATCAGAATCCGTGTATCCTGTAAGGATCAAATCCCCACGCCCATACACTAAGCTGTAGTTCCTTGTTCTCCTAAGATACTTGAGGATTGTCTTTACGGCTGTCCAGTGATCTAATCTTGGATTGAACTGATATCTACTGACAATTCCGACTGCATAACAGATGTCGGGCCTTGTACACAGCATTGCATTCATCCGGCTCCCTACAGCTGAAGCATATGGAATACGTCTCATATCCTCAACATCTTGAGGAGTCTTAGGACACTGATCCTTAGACAAGTGAACCCCATGCCTAAAAGGCAGCAAACCCTTCTTAGAGTTCTGCATCTTATATCTAGACAACATCTTGTCAATATAAGATGCCTGAGACAAGGCTAGTATTCTGTTCTTCCGGTTCAGGACTATCTGGATACCGAGAACGTACTGAGCTTCTCCCAAATCTTTCATTTGGAATTGTGAAGCTAGTCATTTCTTAATGTCAGTAAGAAATTCTACCTCATTCCCAATGAGAAGAATATCGTCCACGTACAACACCAGAAATGCGACAGTTTTGTCAACGATTTTCTTGTACACACAAGGTTCGTCGACATTTTGATCAAAGCCATAAGATTTGATTACCTCATCAAACCTTATATTCCAAGACCTCGAAGCTTGTTTCAGTCCATAAATGGACTTATGAAGCTTGCAAACTTTTTGCACTTGGCCTTGGGCAATGAACCCTTTGGGGAACATTCCATGTAGATGGTCTCGTCAAGTTTGCCATTCGTAAAGGTTTGTCTTGACATCCATCCGCCATACCTCGTAGTCATAATACGCGGCGATGGCCAGAACGATCCTGATCGACTTTACCATGGCAACAGGTGAAAAGGTCTCCTCATAGTCAACCCCTTCAACCTGGGTAAAACCCTTTGCCACTAGTCGGGCTTTGTAGGTTTGCACCTTCCCATCTACGCCACGTTTACGCTTGTAGATCCATTTGCAACCAATAGGTTTTATCCCATCCGGTGATCAACAAGCTCGAGCATGCAATTGAAGTACATAGACTCCATTTCTTGGTCCATAGCTTTAACCCATTCGTCTTTATCAACATCAGCCATTGCGTGATCATAGGTCAATGGATCCTCACAGTCATAAATGGAGCGACAAGCGAGGTTTCAGCTAAACCCATATAGCGATCGGGTTTGTCTTGCGGTCCTCCCACTACGTCGAGGCATTCCCAACTCTTGGGAACGGATTTGACTAGACGTGCTTTAGGATCAACAACACTTGTTGATGTACTAGCCCCATCGCAACTCTCTTTGATGAACCGCCCATTTCATTCAATACAATTTTACTTCTTGGTACATGATCCCTGACGTGGTCTTCCTCTAGGAAAATGGCGTTTGTCGACACAAGCACCCTATTTTCCTTGGGATCGTAAAATAGACCACCCCTAGTCTCTTTAGGGTAACCTACGAATAGGCACAATTTCGAACGGGGTTCCAACTTTTTTGGGTTTGACACCAACACATGGGCCGGACATTTCCAAATTCTGAAGTGATGTAAACTGCCTTTACGACCACTCCAAAGATCAAACGGTGTTTCACAAACACTCTTTGATGGAACATTGTTCAAAATGTAAACCGCAGTCTCTACTGCGTACCCCCAGAAATAATCAGGGAGATGAGCATAGCTCATCATCGACCGAACCATGTCCAACAAGGTTCTGTTTCTCCTCTCCAATACACCATTCTGCTGTGGCATACTAGGTACTGAGAGTTGGGATGTAATTCCGTGTTCTATCATATAGTCCTGGAATTTAGTGTCCATGTACTCTCCACCTCGATCCGATCGAAGTGTTTTAAGCGATTTACCTAAGAGGTTCTCAACCTCAGTCTTGTACTCCTTGAACTTTTCAAGAGTTTCAGACTTTCTATGCATTAGGTAAATGTACCCATATCTAGAGTAGTCGTCTATGAAAGACACAAAGTACTCATAACCGCCCCGAGCTTTAACATTCATCGGACCACAGAGGTCAGAATGTACTAACTCAAGAGGCTCTTTGGCTCTATATCCTTTTCCACTAAAAGGACGTTTGGTCATTTGCCTTCAAGGTATGACTCACATACTGGCAAAGAGTTTTCGTCCAACTCGTTTAGAAGTCCACTCTTTACTAGTCTCTCAATCCTATTGAGATTAATGTGGCCTAACCGTAGTAGATGCCAAAGATGGGCATTTTCTTTTGGAGAAATTTTTGCTTTCTTAGTTCGTGTTTCATGATTTTAAACAATTCAAAGATTTAAAACATTTTTAACTGAATTGGGTTTTAAAACATACAGATTATTTTCAAGTGAAGCTGAACAAATAACATTCCCTTTGAAAGAAATAAACGCTTTATTTAAGTCAAAAGAGACGGAAATACAATGTTCAATTAGGCAGAAAATAGAAACAAGGTTTCTAGTAAACCCTGGAACTATGTACAAATTGTCTAACAATAAAGTACTTTCCGCCAAAATTCGCCTTCACGGTGCCGATTGTTGCAACAAGACAAAGCTCCCGGATCCAACCCGTAGAGTCACCTCACCCTCTCGCGTGTGTTGCCAGAATCAATCCTGAAAAGAAGAACAAACGTGGTTAGTGGCGCTGAATCTAATATCCGGGAAGAGTCATTACTCTCCACTAAACATGTTTCTACCACAAGTAAATCACATTTACCTTGGTTCTTTCTCTCGGCCAGGAATTTGGGACAATTTCTCTTCCAATGTCCGCTTCCATTGCAGTGGAAACACTTTCCTTTTTCTGCAACCTCCTTGACCTTTTTGCCCCTTACGGGGCGCGGCTCGGTCGATTTTACCCCTCTTCATCCTCTTCTTCCCTTTCGAGCGTGAAGGAGCAGCAGATTTTGTCCTGCAGGTCGAACCCCGTGATAAGACTCAGAGCAACATTTGCCTCGATTCCTTGACCTGCTCAGGGGACCTGAAATTGCAGCTCATTGAGGAGGAAGTCGATTATAGGTGATTTTGTTCATAATGACATTTTTGCTCTGGCCTGAAGAAACTCTTGGAAGAGTCTCCATGATAAAATCGACTGGCTCGACTCGTCGATCGAAGCCCCATTCATCTCAGCCAGATTAAAGCGGGTCATCATGTCTAAAACATGTTCACGGACAGACGACCCCTCTTTCATTCGTGCGTTGAAAATGTATTTGAGCGAGTCATGCCGGACGAAAAAGGATCGTTGTCCAAACATTTCTGCAAGGACTCCATGATTTCTTAGCGAAACCATCGGCTCATGCTTCTTTGCCAAGACATCGGACATCTTTGGCAATTATGTAGACCTTGACCTTTTCATTGGCCCCGATCCATCAATCGCATGTATCGCGAACAACTCGCGATGCGGTCGCGCCGAGAATCGAGGACACTCCTCAGACAACACGAACTTTATGTCGTCAGTTACCAATATTGTATTGATGTTGTTTTTCCAGCTCTGGTAATTA
The DNA here is from genome assembly GCA_036507285.1 of Trichosanthes cucumerina. Classification (NCBI taxonomy): domain Eukaryota; kingdom Viridiplantae; phylum Streptophyta; class Magnoliopsida; order Cucurbitales; family Cucurbitaceae; genus Trichosanthes; species Trichosanthes cucumerina. The sequence goes on along the minus strand of CM071839.1, from coordinate 20,861,969 downwards.
TCTCCCACTAACTTATCGGAAGCAAGTAAAGCTATAATAGTGCTAGACATTTTTAGCTGAAAATTTAAGAAAAAATTTTGTATTAGTCTCGCAAAAACCTTTTGAAAACCAATCTAATTGTAGCAAAAATATTTCATATCCCTAGGTCATTCAAAATTTTGCAATGATACCCTAAAGGTTTAGAATGATTGCCACCGAAGGGTGAACAGAACACTCCTCTTCTAAGACGAGACTTTCTCGATCAGACCCTAATCCCAGAATAACTCTTATTCCATTAGGCATCCAATTACCATTGTTCGGTCAAATTCATTAACACTTAACGAATTCTGTGAGTGTCACCCTCAATCTTTAAGTTTCCAAGTATCCGTCCTAACAATAGCCACCGAAGGGTGAACTAAGAAGGAAAACCAACCAGGAAACTGTATCCCTTTCGGGAATTCACTGTGTTCTGACTCACATGATCAAGCCCTCCGAAGGGATTGTCTGGTCCAGCCAAACAAGCAGGCAGATCATAGGAGTCTCACGGTGTGAATCGAAAGAAGAGACCGTGGGTCTCGAATTCACAAGTCCCGCTCCCACTCACTATAAGTACTCTCTCCATCCACGATGATATTGATCTATACAAATGCCATCCGAAGGTGGACGCTCCCATTTGCGCCACGAGGCCGAGTATAGATCTCACGGTGCGGACTTAACGGAGATTTGTGGTTGGAAATTCAAATGTATCTTATACACTATATTTCCTCCCACTCAGTACTTTAACTTTAATAGGGATTGACCTAGATAATCAACTAAAAATTACCTAAGTCTACCAATATAACTCTTATATGGTATTTAGCCTAAGTCTATAATCACATTATTAACTTAGGTCTATGTGAGAAAATTAATTAACACTTAATTAACAGCGCTCACATAAATATAATCTAAGAATCTCCGGACCGAATTCACTCCCAGGTCGGTTTCCAGGTAGGGGTGTTCTGCAAGCGTCAACTTAAATACCCCAGCCTTAGAAAAAACCTTCCTTAGACAGAGTTACTAATCAGTCACCATTCAAAGATCATATTTGATTTCCTAAAATTCTAATCTTATTAGAAAATTAGAAAACCTAAGTCTAATTATTCAAGTTCTAAACACTTTAAAACTAATAATTAACTTAGGTTTGCATGCATTTCTATGTTATAGTGCTTGATCATTCATCACATGAATAAATATATACTATAACATAATTACCATTCATCACATGAATATAAATGCATGGGGATACTTTAATCTAAAAAATATAACACTTATATTAATTAAATTAAATATGCATTTAATTACATTATAACTCTTATAATATAACCTATCATGCAAACTATATTATAACTCTTATAATATACATGATGCATGATTATGTTTAACCTAAGGTGGGATTTTAAAACTATATGACATACATTATGCACATAGAATTTAATTAAAATCATACATCTCATGCATAAAATAATTAAATAGCAAACTTGGACCAGTTTTTGGCACCTAGGGGCAATTATTTAATTAAATAAAATTAATATAACATTTATATTAATAATATTTAATAAAATAATTAAATCAATAATTAAAAAACGTTTTTATTAAAAAAACTGAAAAATTAACTAGAAATCGGAAATAAAACGTTGCCATTAAGGCTTGAACCCACGTCCTCGCGCATTTACTGCTGCAACGCTGTCGCCTACAGCGTTGAGGCGCGTCCTCAACGCCGGCAAGCGCGGTAACGCGCTATGCCCAGCGTTAGGTAACGCCATCGTCCGCAGCTGGCGCTCCGGCCGCAGAGGCGGCGTTGAGACGCCGTTGTGCAGCGTCTCAACGCCATCGACAGAACAACACTGGTCTTGCTGTTTTTCGCTCGGTTTTTCGCCTGTTTCCGCTCCAATTTCTTCAAAGCAACTCTTGCCATGAACGACCCGAACTTACAGACTCGATTTACAACAAAATTGCCCAAAACAACGGGCCCTTACATTGATCTCATCAACATAATTGTAAATCTAATCTAGTGCCAAAAATCGAAAACATCCATTTCGCAAACCAAACATTCATCTCATGAAAATATGGTAAAATACCCACCTAAATCTTAATAAAACAGTGCATAGATGAATGACCATCGAAATGGCTCTGATACCAATTGAAGGGAATGAGAATCCACGCACAACGGAAGACGATCGAATCGTCATGGTATCATCATGCAATGTACTTATTAAAATCGATCTACCTATTAGATCTAGGCTAAACATGCTGAAAAAATTACAACGATGAGGGTAACTTACTTGTTGTAGATCGATTTAGCAACCTCTCCTTGTAGATCACGAACTCTTCGCGTTCCTCGATCTCCACGAACGGATCTCAAACACTACCAAAATAAATCTTCTTGGTTGTTCTCTTTTGGAGAAGGGAAGTTGGTGGGAACTTCTTTTGTGTTTTGGAAAAGGAGGAGAAATGAGAGAATGGAGAGAAAATCACTTAGCCTCCAAAGCTTAGTGTAGCTTAGGTTAACCTAAAACCCATCTATCAAAGGGTTTAAATAGTGGAATGATGAATTTCACAACTTCACATAATTACCACTTTACCACAACCATATGTTATGTAAATCTCATTCACATAATTATATAATATAAGATATTTAATATCTTATGTTGCAAATCTCATTTGCAATAATTGTGGATTTAATCAAATTGAATCACATTCAATTTATTTTCTCTCTATCAATTTCTCCAATTAGCCTTTAATTCAACAATTAGGCTAACATATAGTTTATTATGAATCTCATTCATATTAAACTATATATTATATCATCTATATGATATGATTACTCTTACAGTGAAATTGAACACTTCAATTTCATACCAAAACATTAACCCTTCTTTTATCCCAGATTGAGCCAACCAAGGGACCTAATGGGCCTACAGTGACGGGCTCCAATGATTTGAGGTTAATCCGTCAAACTCTTTGACCTGGTCAACCAATATTCATTAGCTACAGTAACACTCCACTAAAGCTCGTAGTGTTTGTACTCTCCATCGATGTAGAATATTACGTGTCCACCGATATAACCAATGCTTATGAGTCACCAGTTCACGGGTTGTTCATAGACACGATTGGGTCAAATTACCGTTTTACTCCTGTGTCTATATCGTGTTCCTTAAGTCCCCACTGCTCCTCTAATGAACAACATATTGTGATGGTCCAACCATACACAACACCCTTCTAGGGCCAGTGAGAAGGTGGCCGCCCGTTGTCCAAGCCACGGAGACAACACTTAAGGGAACAACCCCTCTAGTTTCCCTATAAAGCGGAGCGAGTGAATTCCATCTCGCGTAATTAGGTTCCCGACTCTCTGCTTGGTTACGTCACGAAAAGATAGGCATATTGGGCGAGTGTTGGGACCACCCTCATCCAAGTACTAATCAAAGGGACGGACCCGTGTGGATGTGAGTCGTGTAATACGCTCGAGATTCGTGTCGAGTCACTAATGGTCATCTACGAATTTATTAGTCTTTTACTGTTAACGGTGTTATATCAGTAAGTCTAATAATTCACGGTCCGGTCTTGTACAATCTCATTGTACAGGATGCCCCCACTCGCATGTCAACCACATGAACGAGTCAGATCACCTCGTTTGTATCTAATACAAAGTGGGCCGCATCCACAGTGTATCCAGGATTAGGTCTCCAACCCCATCCTTATATTGTAGACCGTTCGGGTCATTAACTCGAACATGATCCTCCTTGTGTGTCAACTACACACCGTTCAAGTTCTAGTTTTCTCATATATTCAATGACCCTAGAGCTTAGTTTATTGGAAAGGTTTAAAATATTTGCGAGACACAAAGTGAAGAAAATAATAACTCTTATTAATTTCAAAACAATATTTTACAAACACGAGATTAGGACAAAAATCCCAACAATAACTTCGTAGCTGACCATTAGTGACTCGACCTGAATCATGAGCGTGTTACGAACTCCTGTTTGCGGGGGTCTGTCCTTTGACTAGTACGGGTGAGGGTGGTCACAGTTACTCGCCCAATATGCCTATCTTCTCGGGGACAGGACCAAGTAGTAGGAGTCGAGAACTTAACTACGCGAGATGGAATTCGCTCGTTCCGCCTTTAGGAAACTAGAGGGGTTGTTCCTTAAGTCGTCGTCTGGGCTTGGACAACGGGCACCCACCTTCTCACCGCCCGAGAAGGGTGTTGTGTATGGTTGGACCATCACAATATGTTGTTCATTAGAAGAGCGAGTGGGGACTTAAGGAACAAGAGGTAGACATGGGGGTAAAACGGTAATTTGACCCGGTAGTGTCACGAACAACCCGTGAAGGGTCGACTCATGGGCATTGGTTATATCATCGGACACGTAATATCTCGTGACCGACGGGAGTGCGACTACGGGCTATAGTGGAGTGTTACGATAGCTAATGAATGTTGATTGGCGGGTCAAAGAGTTTGATAGGTTAATCTCGAATCATTGGAGCCCGCCATCGTGAGGTCCATTAGTCCCCGCATTGGCTCTCAATCTGGGTTAAAAGAAGGGTTAGAGTTTTGGTATGAAGTTGAAGTGTTCAATTTCACTTAAGGGCCTTTATGTCATTTATATGAGATATGAATGATATAATATATAGGTTAGCCTAATTGTTGAATTAGGGCTAATTGGAGAAATTAATTGAGAGAAATTAAATTGGATGTGATTCAATTTAATTAATCCACAATTATTGCAAATGTGATTTGCAATATGAGATATGAGATATCTTATATTATATCGTTATGCAAATATGATTTGCATAACCTATGGTTGTGGTAAAATGGTAATAATGTGAAGATTTTAACTCCATGATTATTCCACTATTTAATCCCTTCTTGCAAGAAGGAAATTACACTTACACTCTCATTTTTTGGATTCTCACCCAAAAAGAAGAGTTTTCTCTCAACTTTTCTCTCAATTCTTCTCCCTCTCCAAAACCAAATAGTCTCACCACTTTCCTTCTTCCAAAAGAAGAACAACCGAGAAGGTCGTTGGTGGTGTTCGATTTTCGTTCGAGAGAAGCATTCGTTGAGATCGAGAAGCACGAAGTGTTCGTGACCAAGGAAGGAACTTTGAAGAACAGTCTACAACAAGTAAGTACGTTCTTCTCACTTTAATTTCTTCCTACTTTTATATGTTTAACTTAGATCTAAGTGTTAGATCATTTTCACAAAATTCTAGTAGCGTAATGATACCTTGACGATTCGATCGTCTTCCGCTGCGCGGGGATTTTCATTCCCTTCAGAAGCAAAAAAGGAGAAGAAAGAATTTAAAGACGTAGAGAAGACTACGAAAAGCGCCACCAAAGAATCAATAGTCACCAACACAATCCCTCTAAAGTTTTCCTCAAAAGGAAAGGAAGTTAAGCCAGTAGGGCAACAAGAAGCGGGCGAAAGACGTCGCCCAACTCTGAAAGAAAGGCAAGAGAAAACATATCCATTTCCAGACTCCGATGTCCCAGATATGTTGGAGCAACTACTGGAAAAACGTCTTATTGAGCTCCCATAATGTAAGCGACCAGGAGAGCTCAGAAAGGTAAATAATCCTAATTATTGTAAGTACCACCGAGTTATTAGGCATCCCGTGGAGAAATGCTTTGTCCTGAAGGAGCTAATTTTAAGATTGGCTCGTGAGAAGAAAATTGAGTTAGACCTCGATAAGGTTGCTCAAACAAACCATGCAGCAATAGTGACGAATCCAAGTGTCCACTCGCCCGCAGTTCCTTTCTGCGAGAATGCAGAATGTTTGATCCAGTTCGGGTCTCTCGAACCCATTGTGATTCAGTTCTAGAGGATTGTATCAAGGAAAGACGTTCAGGGGATAAGCTGCCAAAAACAAAGCATTCAAGAGAAGAATGAACAAATTGAAAATGACGATGGTGAATGGACTATCGTAACCCGACGCAAGAAGTGACAACAAAACTATACTAAAAAAGAGGCTCGTGTTTTTTGGGAGCGGAAGAGAAGGAGTAGACTCCCGAAGAGAAAAAGCAAGAAGATTTTTAGAAAGCCGAAGCTGAATGTGCAGGAAAATGAAGAGTTAAGTCGACCTCGACGAAGCGTCACCTTAGCAGAATTCTTTCCAAGTAATTACACGAAAGTCATCCAAGAAGAGATAGTTGAGTTTGCTGCATGCAATGTCATCAATGTCGGTGAAGATCCGACAAGCTCTTTGAAGAAGGTAACTGAGCTGGAAACCTCATCTACCTTCAGTGTAGAGGATTTGTTGTCGCTCCCTCAAGAAGCCAAAGGAGTCCTCATCGAGGCTTTGATTAACTCTAGCAACACAAGTGCCTCGGCCTCTATAGCGCACTCATGCGTTGCGTGTTGTATGTTGATAGGTTTTTCTGATGAAGACCTGCTGCTAGGGTCAAAGCCTCACAACAGGCCATTGTTCGTCTCCAGATACATCCGAGAACAAAGGGTTAGTCGCATCCTCATCGATGATGGATCAACCGTTAATATAATGCCTAAGTCAACCATGAAGCAGCTAGGCATCTCGATGGAAGAACTGACAAGCAGCAAGTTGGTGATCCAGGGCTTCAATCAAGGAGGCCAGCGAGCAATTGGCATGGTTCACTTCGAGCTCATCATTGGTGACCTAAAAGCCAAAACATTGTTTCATGTCATCTCAACGCAAGAAGGACGAGTCACCTTTTGCGAAATGTTCAAAAAATCTAAAAGTTGGCGATGTAGAGATCCTGAAACAAAACTTCGTTATGCCTCTCACAAAGATAACAAAACAAGAAGCTAAGAAACCTGATGATGAGCAGCAAAAAAGCGATGTTTACGAGAGGCGAAGCGGAAAATGGATTTGACCCAAAGGCATACAAGCTTCTAGCAAAAGCAGGGTATGACTTTTCAAGGCACACCAAATTCGAAAAGTTGAAAATTGTTGATGAAAGACCCGAATTATCTTCGACGCAAAAGAAGTTGTTACAGGATGGTTACGCCCTACCTACATCAAGAAATGGGCTCAAATATAAGTCACCCAAGCCAGTTCACATAACCAGAAGGGAAAAAGCAAAGGTGGTCGATGTGAATCACATAACGGTGAATGAAATTAATGATACAAAAAATGAGAAATACACAAGTCAAAGGATTTTAGCTCTCAGACGCCTTGGATCATCAACTGCACGTGTTCTGATCTCACAGAGAATAGGTGAAACTACAACAAGTGATGAAGAGCCACTGTCTAATGCCAACTCCACCCGACGTTTAGCTTTTCAGAGGTTGAATAGGTCTACTACAGGAGAAGACAACATCTTAGCGAATCAAACTCCCGATGTTATTCAACCTTCAATATTCGAGAGGCTAAATATGCCTGCAAGCAAAGAGAATGGTATCGAATCGGGCCCAACCATGGTAAGGTCATCAACCTTTCAAAGGTTAAGCGAGCCCAAGAAGGAACGAAAGAAATTACTTTCAACTTCGTTTGTGATACGACCATCAACTTTTCAAAGGTTGAGTGTGACCACGTCAAGAAATAAAGGGTCTGCCGCATCAGTTTTTTATCGAATTCAACCTGAAAGATCGATGAAGACTTCAAAAGATGTGTCATATAGCAAGAAGGGAATTCATAAAGACATCGCAACGTTGTTCCTTCTCGAATGAAAAGGAAGACTTTTGTCACAGTCAACGCAGAAGGTTCCTTGAGGGTAAAGCGACGTGATGTGGTCATTATCAACCCCACAAAAGAAGACTTAGAGCAAGATGAAGGTGAGGCGTCTTGCCACCACATCACATTTGAAGAGGAAGCGAAGGCCGAAATGTCTGAAGTAAATGTGGACGAAGCCCCACCATCACTCGAAGATGGGTAGATCAACAATGATAGATGAACTCAAAGAAGTAAATCTTGGGACGAGGGAAGAACCACGCCCCACCTTTATAAGTTCATCACATACTCGTGAAGAGGAAGGTGATTATATGAATCTCCTCATTGAGTATAAAGATATTTTTGCTTGGTCATACAAGGAGATGCCAGGATTAGATCCGAAAGTGGCGGTACATTGCCTTGCAACCAAACAGGGGCATAGGCCAATCAAACAGGCTCAAAGGCGATTTCAACCTAAACTCATTCCCCAGATCGAAGTAGAAGTTAATAAACTGATTGAGGTAGGCTTCATTTGTGAGGTTAAGTATCCAACATGGATATCAAACATTGTCCATGTTAGAAAGAAGAATGGACAACTTCGTATTTGTGTCGACTTCGGTGATTTGAACGACGCATGTCCGAAGTTTGATTTCCCACTTCCTATTACGGAGATCATGGTGGATGCCACCATGGGCCATGAAGCTCTATCCTTCATGGATGGATCATCAGGATACAATCAAATCCGAATGGCTCTTGAAGATGAAGAGAAGAGGGCATTTAGAACCCCAAAAGGGATATATTGCTACAAGGTGATGCCATTCGGATTAAAGAATGCAGGTGCCACTTATCAACATGCAATGCAGAAAATATTTGATGACATGTTGCATAAGCATGTTGAGTGCTATGTAGATGACCTCGTGGTTAAGTCAAGAAAACGACAAGATCACCTCAGAGATCTCTGTTGCGTGATATTTATGATATTGCAATACCGCAAGTGTACGGGTCAAGTTTTAGTATAGTGATTTATGAGTCCAAGTATCGTCCTCGGGAATGAGTTTCTAGATTAATTAAGTACTAAGATACTAATTCTCAAATTTAGCTAAAGCAACAAAACATGGATAGGTGTTTGACGAATAAGACAACCAAACAAACAAACATGTGGAGACACGAATTGATAGAATTAAAGGAAGTGATTTTACAAGTTAATAACCTAACTACACATGCATTGACCTCATGAGATGAATTTATAAACAAGAAGTAAATTACTCAAGAAAACCTCTCGGTTCTTAGTGAGCCTCACACATGCAATAGAATTCATAGTCTCCATACGAACCTACAACATGCATGGTGATAGCACACAAAATGTGCTATCCATAGGCTTAATTATTGCTAGTTTTATGATGATTTCAGGGCTTTTACGTGGTTAATTTATTCAATTTCAGGTTAAGAGCTTAAACGGAGCTATTGGAGACAATTTGGATCACTCGAGATCAAAACAAGGCTATTTGGAGCTAAATATAACATCAAATGGAGGAGAGAAGACCAATCCAAGCATGATGACGAGGCGATGGCGTTGTAACGCTTTGGTTATAGCGTTACAACGCCGAATGTGCAGCCAAGGCGCGTTAAAGACCCGCGCGATAGCGTAACAGCGCTGCCTAGCAGCGTCGCAACGCTATCTCGATAAGAAGGCATGCACGAAGAACCGCACAGCGGGCGTTGTAACGCTGCCTCGCAGCGTCGCAACGCCATTTCGACAAGGAGCGCGCGCGTTAGGGTAGCGGCGTTAACGCGCTCCTCGGCGTTAACAAAGATCGATTACTTCCTTAAATATCGCCGCCTAGGGTGTGCGGCGTTAACGTTGTCCCTAGCGTTACTGTAACGCCGCACCGATTCCTTCTATAAATATACCCTTATGATTTCATTGCAAGGGGAGCCGAATTTGGTAGTTTTTAGCCCTAGTTTCGAAATACACACTCTAAGGGGAGAAAAAAGAGCATTTCTTGGGAGCTAAAGCGTTTGTGGAGGCTCGAGATCATGATGGGAGCTCGGGAACGAGAGACCCACATCGACACATAAGTTTATTTCTCTTTCTTTTAGTTTGTAATTGAGTTTAAAGACTTTTCCTATGACTTTAGCTTGTTTTTATGGTGATTTTGAGTAGCTAAAGCGTTGTAGTTGGAATTTGATTAGCATGTTTTAGATTTATTTGATTATGTATTGAACTTTGTTATGTTATTTATTTTTGGCAATTCATTCTTAATTTCATTTATATCTTTGGTTTAAGTGGACTCGAGAGAAAAGCTTAAATTAGAACAAGGTTGTCAAAACTCTTAGATTTCGGCATGAGAATGACCTAGAAATCTTAGGGAAACGCATAAAGAAGTTGCTTAATGCCGTGCATGCTTAGATTTTATATGGAGACTATAGGATTTATTGTATGTGCGAGGCTCTTGAGAGATCGAGAAACTTTCTTGAGTAATTTACTTCTTGTTTATAAATTCATAATATTAGTTCATTGCATGTGTTAAATAAGGAATTATCTAGTGAAATCATCTTCCTTCAATTCTATCATATTCGTGTCTCCAATTGTACATTTATTTTCTATCTTTCTTTTCACTATCCATCAAAGTTTTGTTGCTTTAGCTAAAATTAGGAAAAAGTATCTTGGTAATTAATTAATCTAGAAAATCCATTCCTGAGGACGATACCCTGTACTCAAATCACTATACTAAAACTTGACCCGTATACTTGCGGTATTGTAATATAATTTTACGCAACAAGTTTTTGGCGCCGTTGCCGGGGAATGGCGATTATTTATATTAATTAATATTAGGAGAAAATTTGAAATTTTAGACTAAAGCTTGTTTGTTTGTCTTTCCTTAATTGTTTTGTGTGATTGTTTGTTCCTTTATTTGTGTTATTTTAGTTTTGTGTGTTTTTGAGTCTTTGTCCCCTGTTTTTTTTGGTTGTGTTACTATTGTGTAGAAGTCTTGTCTGAATTAGTAATTTTTCAAGCATGACTTTGCACGATTTTTCTCCATCATTCTATTACTCCTCTCAGGACCCTAGTTTTGTGCATCATGATTTTTCCGAATACCATGTGTCTAACTTTTACCATTCTGCACTGCACGACATATATGAAAATTCACATGAGGGTAGTTATTTAGGCACTTGGAACCATAGTTTTTCATACCTTAACCAACCCCTAGAAAAATCTTCTCTTGTGGACCAACTGATGGAATATACCTTAGAATTGAAAATTAAAAATTTGGTTCATAATGAATTCGAAAGGTTGGATAGGTTAGAAGCTGAGGTGGTAAGACTTTGGGAAATAGTGCGGGGATAGATCCGATGTATCTTAATCAATTAGTAGTTTCCCTTAAGACCTTACAGAACAATTTATATTCCTTACCACTCGGGAGATGCCACCTAGGAGGATTTGTTTAGATGTTAGTGAGGATAGTTGGGGGGGAGAGGAGGCACGCCATGATCAAAGTTAGTGAGGAGGACACTTTGGTGATACACTTAGTTCTACAGGAGAGATCCGGTGATAGAGTTAGAGGTGAGAAGTCTTCTTTCCCTTTATCCCCAGAAATTTCCTTGATTTTTGATAACAATTGGTCTTTCACTCACGAGTCTTATTTTGATTTCAGTTCTTTCATTTTATTAAACAAAAATACCAAAAATAATTATGTCTCTGGCGCCCATGAAAAGCAAGATAGCCTTTTAGACTTAGAGGCTACATTGATTCGAGAGCAAGAAAGGCCCAGAGAAGTATGAACAATTTTATGTGCTGATAAGTCAAGTCACCGTCTAGCTAAAGGCGTTAAAGAAAGCGCTTCTTGGGAGGCAACCCAAGTTTTACTTACTTTTGTTTTCCTATCTTTCGCTTGCTTTAGTTGTTTTTGTTATTTTTCAATTCTTAGTTAGTTGTTGTTTTACTTCGTAGGTTGTGGAGATGCCCTTCTTTGTTGAAATCCATGCTCCCATTCAGAGGAACTCCAACACACATGCTTTGGCTATCCAAGGAACTCAGAAATATCTCCATCACCCAGGACAGTATCGTTCACTTCTACCCTTATACTTGCCACATGCTTATTTCTACAAACATTGGGGACAATGTTTAGGTTAAGTTTGGGGGTGGGATTGTGTTTATCTCACGTGGATCATCACGAGTATGTCTTTGAATTGTTGGTTGATCTTTTACATAAGTATGAGTATGATAGCCTAGGATGAGATATAATTGAAAATCTTTGTGATTCTGCTGAAACCTGAAAGCATGACATGAATTTGAGTTAATTTAAAAAAATTTCTTTAGTTTTTCCTGCATTATATGCACATAGCCTTTGTTCTGTAGTTTTGAAATGCTTAGAACAAAATTATTAGGCTTAGAAGTTTGATGTCACCTCGATAGGAGTCCAAAATCGATTTGAGAGTTAAACTGCAAGATAGGGTAAATGACAATATGAAGTGCATGATCTGTATAATATGTGCATTATGTGAAAAAGTTTTTTTGTTGTCTGTTTGTAAAGAAAAAAAAATCGTGAGGACAAAAAGAGCTACCTTCACTGTGATCGGTTAGGCCACTCATTGAGCGAGTGCTGCAGGTAAGAGGTCCTGCGCAGTGGATGTGTGAAAGCTAGTGTCCTTGCACAAAAAAAAAAAAAAAGAAAAAAAAAAGAAGAAGAAAATAGAAAAAAATGGCATCAAAAGAGTGATTAAGTCTTTGAGTAAAGTTGTTTATTTTCGAATGTGGAGAGGCTCAAAGATTAGTAACTAAGACTAGTGTAGGGGGAAGTTGAATGGAGAACCTAATAAAGTTGATCAGGGCTTAGTAAAAATGAAGGGAACATAGGCTAACCACACACACACGTAGGAACACTTAGGAAAAGTTTTAAATTACTTGTTGAAGTGTTATGTTTAAGTGTTTCTGTAATTGCAAAATATTCTCTTAAATCTTTGAGGCTTGAATCACATGTATGTTTAAGAACAATCTAATGTTTAACTCTCTTTTTTTGCAAGGACTAGCAAAAGTTTAAGTTTGGGGTGTTTGATAGCACACAAAAAATGTGCTATCCTTAGGCTTAATTATTGCTAGTTTTATGATGATTTTTGGGGCTTTTACGTGGTTAATTTATTGAATTTGAGTTAAGAGCTTAAACGGAGCTATTGGAGACAATTTGGATCACTCGAGATCAAAACAAGGCTATTTGGAGCTAAATATAACATCAAATGGAGGAGAGAATACCAATCCAAGCATGATGACCGAGGTGATGGCGTTGTAATTTGGTTATAGCGTTGCAACGCCGAATATGCAACCAAGACGCGTTGAAGACCCGAGGCGATAGCGTTGCAACATCGCCTAGCGGCGTCGCAACGCTATCTCGATAAGAAGGCATGCACGAAGAATCGCATAGCGGTGGGCGTTAACGCCGCGCCTCGCGGCGTCGCAACGCCATTTCGGCGATAAGGAGCGCGCGTTAGGGTAGCGGCGTTGCCGCGCTCCCCTCGGCGTTGTAACGCCATCGATTACTTCCTTAAATATCGGCCGCCTTAGGTGCAAGTGCGGCGTTACTGTATTTGTCCCTAGCGTTGCAACGCTGCCGATTCCTTCTATAAATATATCCTTATGATTTCATTGCAAGGAGAGCGAATTTGGTAGTTTTTAGCCCTAGTTTGAAATACACACTCTAAGGGGAGAAAAAAGAGCATTCCTTGGGAGCTAAAGCGTTTGTGGAGGCTCGAGATCGTGACGGGAGCTCGGGAACGAGAGACCCACATCGACACATAAGTTTATTTCTCTTTCTTTTAGTTTGTAATTGAGTTTAAAGACTTTTCCTATGACTTTAGCTTATTTTTATGGTGATTTTGAGTAGCTAAACGTTGTAGTTGGAATTTGATTAGCATGTTTTAGATTTATTTGATTATGTATTGAACTTCGTTATGTTATTTATTTTTGGCAATTCATTCTTAATTTCATTTATATCTTTGGTTTAAGTGGACTCGAGAGAAAAAGCTTAAATTAGAACAAGGTTGTCAAAACTCTTAGAATTCTGGCATGAGAATGACCTAGAAATCTTAGGGAAACGCATAAAGAAGTCGCTTAATGCCGTGCATGCTTAGATTTTATATGGAGACTATAGGATTTATTGTATGTGCGAGGCTCTTGAGAGATCGAGAAACTTTCTTGAGTAATTTATTTCTTGTTTATAAATTCATAATATTAGTTCATTGCATGTGTTAAATAAGGAATTATCTAGTGAAATCATCTTCCTTCAATTCTATCATATTCGTGTCTCCAATTGTACATTTATTTTCTATCTTTCTTTTCACTATCCATCAAAGTTTTGTTGCTTTAGCTAAAATTAAGAAAAAGTATCTTGGTAATTAATTAATCTAGAAAACCCATTCCTGAAGACGATACCCTGTACTCAAATCACTATACTAAAACTTGACCCGTACACTTGCGGTATTGCAATATAATTTTACGCAACACATGGCATTAAGTAACTTCTTTAAGTGTTTCCCTAAGAATTCTAAGTCACTCTCGTGCCAGACTACTAAGGGTTTTGACAATTTTTCTCTAATTCAAGCTTTATCTCTCGAGTCCACTTGACTCAACGAATTAAAGAGTGCAGAGCGAATGGCCAAAAATAAGAACAAAACATGCTTCAATATATTGTAATAAAGTCCTAACAAATAAATCAAATCCTACTACAATGTTTTAGCTACTCTAAATCACATGAAAAACAAACTAAACAAGTAGAAAACGTCTTAGAACGCTATTACAAATTGAAAGAAAGAGAAATAAACTTAGGTGTCGATGCCGGTCCTTTGTCTCCGAGCTCCCATCGTCGATCTCGAACCTCCACGAATGCTTTGGCTCCCAAAAACGCTCTTTTCTCTCTTCTTACAAAGTGTATTTCGAAATTAGGGCTAAGAACTACCAAATTCGTCTCCCTTTTGCAAGAATCATAAAGTTGTATTTATAGGCATCAATGGGGCAGCGTTGCAACGCTAGGGACAGCGTTGCAACGCTGTACCCTAGACGCGTGGTAAATATGGAAACTATCGGTAGCGTTGCAACGCTAGGGGCAGCGTTGCAACGCTGCTACCTTAACGCACGCGTCCCTATCGATTTGGCGTTGCGGACTGTAAGGCGCGCGCAACAGCGCCCTCGCGTGCGCTTCTCATGCGTGCACCCTTATCGATCTAGCGTTGCGACGCTGCAAAGCAGCGTTGCAACGCTATCGGCAGTGATCTTCAAAGTTGTTTGGCTTCACGTTCAGCGTTGCAACGCTCTATATGGCATTGCAACGCCATCACCTCGGGTCTTCAGCTTGGTTTGGTTTTCTCTCTTCCATTTGATGTTATATTTAGCTCTAAATAGCCTTGTTTTGATCCCAAGTGATCCAAATTGTCTCCAAGAGCTCCGTTTAAGCTTGTCACCTGAAATTTAGTGAATTAAACACGTAAAAGCCCTGAAATCATCATAAAGCTAGCAATACTTAAGCCTAAGGATAGCACATTTTGTGTGCTATCAAACACCACCAAACTTAAACTTTTGCTAGTCCCGAGCAAAAATAGAGTTTAAACATTAGATTGTTCTTAAACATACATTTGATTCAAGCCTCAAAGATTTAAGAGAAAATTTTGCAATCACAAGAAACACTTAAACATAACACTTCAACAAGTAATTTAAAACTTTTCCTAAGTGTTCCTACGTGTGTGTGTGATTAGCCTATGTTCCATTCATTTTTACTAAGCCCGGATCAACTTTATTAAGTTCTCCATTCAACTTCTCCCTACACTGGTCTTAAATACTAATCTTTGAGCCTCTCCACATTCAAGAAATAAACAACTTTACTCAACACTTAATCACTCTTTTGATGCCACTTTTCTATTTTCTTCTTCTTTTTTTTTTTTTGTGCAAGGACACTAGCTTTCACACATCCACTGTAGGGACCCTTACCCAGAGCACTCGCTCAATGAGTGGCCTAACTAATCACAGTGAAGGTAGCTCTTTTTGTCCTCACGATTTTTTCTTCAACAAACAAAAACAAAAACAAACTATTTCACATATTATACAGATTATGCACTTCATATTGTCGTTCACCCTATCCTGCAGTTTAACTCTCAAATCAGTTCTCAGACCTATCGAGGTGACATCAAACTTCTAAGCCTAATAATTTTGTTCTAAGTATTTCAAAACTACAGGAACAAAGGCTATGTGCATATAATGCAGGAAAAACTCAAGAAAATTTTTAAATTAACTCAAATTCAAGTCATGCTTTCTGTTTTCAGCAGAATCACAAAGATTTTCAAATAAATCTCATCCTAGGCTATCATGATCATACTCATGTAAAGGAACAATCACCAATTCAGCACATACTCAGGACAGTTATAATAAATAAACAACATCCCACCCCCAAACTTAAACTAAACATTGTCCCCAATGTTTGTAGAAATAAGCATGAGGTAAGTATAAGGGTAGAAGTGAACGATCACATCTGGGTGATGGAGATCTTCTCGAGTTCCTTGGATAGCCAAAGCATGTGTGTTGGAGTTCCTCCGAATGGGAGCATGAATTTCAACGAAGAAGGGCATCTCCACAACCTACGAAGTAAAACAACAACTAACTAAGAATTGAAAAACAACAGAAACAACTAAAGCAAGCTAAAGACAGGGAAACAAAAGTAAGTAAAGCTTGGGTTGCCTCCCAAGAAGCGCTTTGTTTAACGTTTTTAACTAGACGGTGACTTATTAGGGCACATAAAATTGCTCATATTTCTTTGGGCCCTTCTTGCTCGAATCGATGTAGCCTTCTAAGTCTAAAAGGCTATCCTGCTTTTCTTGAGCCCCAGATAGAAAATTATTTTTGGGATTTTTATTTATAAAATGAAAGGAACTGAAATCAAAGCAAGACTCGTGAATATAAGACAAATGGTTATAAAAAATAAAGGAAATTTTTGGGGATAAAGGGAAAGAAGACTTCTCAGCCTTTAACTCTATCACCTGGATCTCTCTTGTGAAACTAAATGTATCACCAGTGTCCTCCTCACTAACCTGATCATGGTGTTCCTCAGTCTCTCCCAAACTATCCTCATTATCTTCTGAACAAATCCTCCTAGGTGGCACCTCCTGAGTGGTAAGGACAAGAAATTGTTCTTGTAAGGCCTTAAGGGAAACTACTACCTGGTTAAGATATTGAGCTCTATCCTGTACTATTTCCCAAAGTCCTACCACCTCAGTTTCTAACCTATCCAACCTCTCTAATTCACTATGGATCAAATTTTTCAATTTCAATTCTAATGTGTATTCAGCCAATTGGTCCATCAGAGAAGATTTTTCTAAAGGTTGGTTAAGGTACAAAACATTATGGTTCCACGTACCTAAATAACTACCCTCATGTGAATTTTCATATATGTCAGGTACAGAATGGTAAAAATTAGACACATGGTACTCAGAAAAATCATGATGCACAAAACTAGGGTCCTGAGAGGGACAATAGAATGGTGGAAACTCAAAATTATGCAAAGTCATACTTGAAAAATCAGTAATTTCACAGCAAGACTTCACACAATATCAACACAACCAAAACAGGAAACAAAGACTAAAAAACACACAAAACTAAGATAACACAAATAAGGAAACAAACAATCACACAACATAATTAAGGAAAGACAAACAAACAAGCTTTAGTCTAAACTTTCAAATTTTCTCCTAATATTAATTAATCTAAATAATCACCATTCCCCGGCAACGGCGCCAAAAACTTGTTGCTGGTGTTATTTATGATATTGCAATACCGCAAGTGTACGGGTCAAGTTTTAGTATAGTGATTTATGAGTCCAAGTATCGTCCTCGGGAATGGGTTTCTAGATTAATTAAGTACTAAGATACTAATTCTCAAATTTAGTTAAAGCAACAAAACACGGATAGGTGTTTGACGAATAAGACAACCAAACAAACAAACATGTGGAGACACGAATTGATAGAATTAAAGGAAGTGATTTTACAAGTTAATAACCTAACTACACATGCATTGATCTCATGAGATGAATTTATAAACAAGAAGTAAATTACTCAAGAAAACCTCTCGGTTCTTAGTGAGCCTCACACATGCAATAGAATTCATAGTCTCCATACGAACCTACAACATGCATGTCATTAAGTAATTTCTTTAAGTGTTTCCCTAAGAATTCTAAGTCACTCTCGTGCCAGACTACTAAGGGTTTTGATAATTTTGCTATAATTCAAGCTTTATCTCTCGAGTCCACTTGAATCAACGAATTAAAGAGTGCAGAGCGAATGACCAAAAATAAGGACAAAACATGCTTCAATATATTGTAATAAAGTCATAACAAATAAATCAAACCCTACTACAATGTTGAGCTACTCTAAACCACATGAAAAACAAACTAAACAAGTAGAAAACGTCTTAGAACGCTATTACAAATTGAAAGAAAGAGAAATAAACTTAGGTGTCGATGCCGGTCCTTCGTCTCCGAGCTCCCGTCATCGATCTCGAACCTCCACGAATGCTTTAGCTCTAAAAAACGCTCTTTTCTCTGTTCTTACAAAGTGTATTTCGAAATTAGGGCTAAAAACTACCAAATTCGGCTCCCTTTTGCAAGAATAATAAAGTTGTATTTATAGGCATCAATGGGGCAGCGTTGCAACGCTAGGGACAGCGTTGCAACGCTGTACCCTAAACGCGTGGTAAATATGGAAACTATCGGCAGCGTTGCAACGCTAGGGGCAGCGTTGCAACGCTGCTACCTTAACGCAATTTGGCGTTGCGGCCGCTGTGGCGGCGTTGTAACGCCTCATCGCGACTTCTCATGCGCGCGCGCCTTATCGATCTAGCGTTGCGGTATTAGCGCAGCAGCGGCGTTGCAACACTATCGACAGTGATCTTCAAAGTTGTTTGGCTGCACGTTCAAGGTCGTTTGGCCTATATCAGGAGGTTTATTGTGAATTTAGCTGGCAGATGCCAACCTTTTCAGAAACTTATGAAGAAAAATGCAGTGTTCGAGTGGGATGAAGCATGTCATAATGCTTGTGATAACATCAAACAGTATCTGCTCAATCCTCCAGTTTTAGGTGCTCTAGTACTCGGGAAGCTAATAATACTTTATATCGCTGCACAAGAGAGAACTGTTGAAGCGTTATTAGCACAAGAGAGAGAAAAGTACAAAGAACAAGCCCTCTACTACCTAAGTAGAACTCTGACGGGAGCTGAACTAAATTACTCCCCAATCGAGAAGATGTGTCTCGCCTTATTCTTTTCCATTGACAAATTAAAACATTATATGCAAGCCTTCACCGTACATTTGGTGGCAAAAGCTGATCCCATAAAGTATAATTTGTCCAGACCTATCATTTCAGGGTGTTTGGCTAAGTGGGCAATTATACTACAACATTATGATATCGTGTACATACCTCAAAAGGCGGTAAAAGGACAAGCAGCGAATGATTTCTTAGCTGATCATCCAACCCTCTCTGATTGGAAATTATGCGAGGATCTCCCGGACGAAGAAGTATTCTACGTTGAAATTGCAGAGCCTTGGATTATGTACTTTGATGGTGCATCACGAAAAAGTGGGGCAGGCGTCGGTATAATATTCATCTTACCCGAAAAATACATGTTGTCGTTTAGTTTCACCTTGATTAAATTGTGTTCAAACAATGAAGCAGAATATCAAGCTCTTATCATCGACCTTCAATTTGCTGTGGAATTCAGGATTGTGCACATGGAAGTCTTTAGTAATTCAAAGTTGATAATAAATCAACTCTTACTCCAATATGAGGTGAAACATGAAGATTTAAAGCCTTATTTCATCTACGCCAAGCAACTGTTGGAGAAATTTGACAACATAGTATTGGAGCATGTCCCTAGAATGGAAAACATGAAGGCAGATGCTCTGGCAAACCTGGCCACTGCTTTGACAGTGACGGGCAATGTCACCATAAACATTAATCTTGGCCAAAAGTGGATTGTTCCACCAGCGAAAGATCAACGTGAAGAAGTCAACCTCATATCCGTCTACATAATTGAGGAAGAAGATTGGCGACAACCCATTATAAATTACTTGCAGCATGGAAAACTCCCCATTGACCTTCGACATTGATGGAGATCGGATCTCCTTGAGCAGCGGAAACGTGATTTGAAATCGATTTTGCTAATTTATTTTGGTTGAATACAAATACCAGTACATTGGTGAAAAACAGAGATAAGCACACATTTCTAATCTAATTAGGCATGGATATTAAACATGCAAACATGCTATAGATTTAACTAAACTAAAAGAGAAATCGAAATATACCTTTGTAGTTTCACAACAACTCTTTGCTTCAAGTGCACAACAACAAAGGAACTGGAAAAAATTTTCTATGTTCTTTTCTTTACCACAGGGACAACACCACTTGGTAAACCTCTTATCCTCTGAGTTCTACTTAGATCTATTCCTTTGGTGGGAAGAAATCCAACTTTTGGAAGTGTGAGAGAGGGAATTGAGAGAGAGAGAATTTTCAAAAGCAATTCACAATTGCACAACCTTGAATGATTGATCGTTCAGTCAATTCACAGATACCCTCTACCTGTTTAATTGTCAATAAGGAGAGAAAGAGGGAACGTGGGAACGTGTCATCATGACACGTTCCCTTTAATTAATTTAATTAATAATTAAATCATATTTAATTATAAATTAATATTAATTTTAATTAAATCACATTTAACCAAAATTAAATTAAATATCATATATTTAATTATAATTAAATCATATTTAATCAATATTTCCTCTAACCTATAGTTTTAATGTACATCTCATGCACATTAAATTACAACCTATAGTTTTCAAATATGAATCACACTCACATTTAAATTTAATATTTGAACTCTTTCAAATATTTAATTCTCTAATATAATTTAATATGAATCATATTCACATTAAATTTATAATATATAGTTCCAAAACTTTATATTATATCGTATCTATATACATTAAATTTATTCCCTAATGAATTTTAACATTTCAAATTCAAACGATCTAAGAACCCTTTACGAGCTTGAAGGCGGACCTAATGGACCTACAGATCAGAAGCTCCAACGATACGAGATTACTCAGCTAATCTCATTAACCTCCTAATCAACATTCGTTAACTACGGGAACACTCCACTAAAGTCCCGCAGCTGCACTCTTCTCACTGCAGATGTATTTCAGTGTCCACGGATAATGACCAATAACAACAAGTCAATCCTTCACGAATGTTCGTAACACCAGCTGGGTCAAATTACCGTTTTACCCCTGGGTTACATCTTGTACCTTAAGTGCCAGTGCGTCTCTAATGAACAATTTGCTTATGGCTGCGAGGTTCCTTCGAATTGGCTACCGCACAACTGTTGTCACAGTATAAGGTGATGGGAAATTCCATATTTGGAACAACTTCCAAATCAATAAGGAATTTCCTTAGCCAAACAACCTATTTAGCTACTTCAAAAGCAACGACATACTCAACCTCCATCGTGGAGTCAGCGATGCATCCTTGCTTGATGCTTTGCCGTACTATAGCTCCCCCATTAAGGGTGAAAACTGATCCCGATGTGAATTTCTTAGAATCCTTATCGGTCTAAAAATTAGAATCAGTGTATCCAGTAAGGATCAAATCCTCAGTCCCATACACAAGCGTACAATCCCTCGTTCTCCTAAGATACTTGAGGATATTTTTAACTGCTGTCCATTGGTCTAACCCTGAATTTGATTGGTACCTACTGATTATTCCCACTGCATAACAAATGTCTGGCCTCGTGCACAGCATAACATACATTAAGCTACCTACTGCAGAGGCATAGGGAATACGTCTCATATCCTCAACCTTTTGAGGTGTCTTAGAACAATATTCCTTAGACAGATGAACTCCATGCCTGAAGGGTAATAAGCCCCTCTTGGAATTCTGTATCGAATATCGGATCAACATTTTGTCGATATAAGATGCTTGAGACAGAGCTAGCATTCTGTTCTTGCGATTCCTGAAAATTTGAATCCCAAGAACATACTGCGCCTCTCCCAAATCTTTCATTTGGAATTGGGTCGCCAACCAATTCTTTATGTCAGTTAGGTATCCTATATCATTCCCAATGAGTAGAATATCATCCACATAAACTACTAAGAAAGCTACTTTATCGTTGACGATCCTCTTGTAAACACAAGGCTCATCAACGTTTTGGTCAAAGCCATAAAACTTGATCGTAGTATCAAATCTTATGTTCCAAGATCTGGATACTTGTTTCAATCAACATTGAGCTTGCAAACTTTTTGCTCCTGACCTTGGGTTATGAACCCTTCGAGATGAGACATATAAATGCTCTCGTCAAGATTACCATTCAAAAAGACAGTCTTGACGTCCATTTGCCAAATCTCATAATCATAAAATGCGGCTATGGACAAGAGTATCCTGATAGACTTAAGCATAGCAACAGGGAAAGAGTTTCCTCATAGTCAACTTCTTCCCTTTGGGTAAAACTCTTTGCTACAAGTCTAGCCTTAAAGGTTTGTACCTTTCCGACTGCATCTCTCTTTCTCTTATAGATTAATTTACACCATATGGGTCTTACCCCTTCAGGTTGGTCTACAAGTTCCCAAACTGAATTGAAGTATATTGACTCAATTTTAAGGTTCATGGCTTTGATCCATTGGTCCTTGTCTACGTCATTCATTGTCTGTCTATAAGACAATGGATCTTCTACGTCGTCATTAGGTATGACGACTTGAATTTTAGCTAAACCCAAGTAGCGATCAAGTTGGGAAACAACCCTCCCACTGCGTCTAGGCATTCCCAACGATTGAGAAGGACGAGACTGACTTGATGTGTTGGCTTCTCTATCAACTCTTGATGAAGGTCCAGCTTGATCAACAACTCTTGTTGATTCATCTGTAGCTTCATTTAGTACTATTTTACTACGTGGTTTATGATTCCTCATGTGATCTTCCTCCAAGAAAGTGGCGTTTGTCGATACAATCACCTTGTTTTCTTGTGGGTCGTGGAAAAGACCACCTCTGGTTTCTTTGGGATAGCCAACAAATTGGCATAATCTTGAACGAGGTTCCAATTTCCTTGGGTTTGTCACCAGCACGTGTGTCGGACAACCCCAAATCTTGTAGTGTTGTAAACTAGGTCTACGCCCCTTCCACAATTCAAAAGGTGTTTCTGAAACACTCTTTGATGGAACAATGTTCAAGATTTGAACTGCAGTCTCTATTGCGTATCCCCAAAACGAGGCAGGCAATTGAGCATAGCTCATCATAGATCAAACCATGTCCAACATGATTCTATTTCTCCTTTCTGACACACCATTTTGTTGTGGTGTATTAGGTCCTGAGAGTTGAGATTTAATTCCATGTTCTATCAAATAGTCTTGGAATCTCAAATCCATATACTCTCCACCTCGATCGGATTGAAATGTTTTAATGGTTTTCCCTAATGCATTCTCTACTTCAACCTTATACTCTTTGAACTTTTCAAGAGCCTCAGACTTATGATGCATTAGGTATAGATAACCATACCTCGAATAATCATCTATGAAAGAGATGAAATATTCGTACCCTCCTCGAGCTTTAACATTCACCGGACCACAAAGATCCGAATGTATAAGTTCTAAGGGCTCTATGGCTCTATAACCTTTTCCAGTAAAAGGTCGCTTAGTCATTTTACCTTCTAAGCAAGATTCGCAAGGAGGTAAAGAATCATCTTCTAACTTGTTTAGAAATCTATTCTTAGATAGTCTCTCAATCCGATTGAGATTTATATGACCAAGTCTAAGATTCCAAAGATAGGTATTATTATGAGAAATTCTTTGCATTTTACTTTGAGTATTGACAGTTTTAAACATCTCATGATTTAAAATCGCCTTTGTTTGATTCGGTTTAAGTACATACAAGCCGTTTTCTAACTTAGCAGAACAAATATTGACACCTTTCTTTAAAATGAACGCTTCATTAAAAGAAAAAGTAATACAATAGCCAAGTTCAATTAAACAAGAGATAAAAATTAAGTTCCTCTTAATCTTAGGAACTAAGTACAGATTTTCTAAAAAGATAAATCTGTCTCTAAAAAACATCTTGGGATCTCCCACTGCACGAGCTAAGACGACGTCTCCTGTTCCGACCTTGAGCGTCATCTCACCCTCTTCGAGCTCCTTGAAGGAACTAGTTTTCTGAAAACAAGAGCAAACATGATTAGTGGCTCCTGAATCAAGTATCCAGGTAAAACCATTATTTTCCACTAAACAAGTTTCAAGAACAAGTAAATCGAATTTACCTTTCTTCTCTTTGAGCTCAGCAAGGTACTTTGGGCAGTTTCGCTTCCAGTGCCCGTCCATGTTATAGTGGAAACACTTTCCTTTGTCTGCAACCTTGGCTTTTCCCTTGCCCTTATCAGCAACAGGTGCCTTCTCTTTCCCTCATATCTTCTTCTTTTGGGTCTTCTTAAGCCCAGAAGATGATCCACAAGACTTAGTCCAAGAGGATGAACCCTTCTGGAACCTTCTGGAATGGGCAAACAGATTTTCCTCTCCATCAACCTGTCCCTTATTCTTCATAAGAGACTGGAAAGTTTGTAGCTCATTAAGAAGAGTAGTCAGGTTATATTCTATCTTGTTCATCACCGCATTGCTGCAGAATTGCAGGAAACTCTTCGGAAGAGATTCCAGGATGAACGAGACCTGACTTTGCTCGTCTATGACCGCGTCGTTCATCTCAACCACGTTGAAGTAGACCATGAGATCGAGAACGTGTTCTCTCACCGACGATCCCTCCTTCATACGGGAGTTATAAACGTACTTGAGGGATTCGCGTCAAAGCTGTCCAGACGGTTGTCCAAATATATTCTGCAACGAACTCATGATCTCACGAGCTGAGACCATGCCCTCGTACTTTTTGGCTAGAACTTTAGAAACACTAGCCAAAATGTAGACCTTGGCCTTATCATTGGCCTTGATCCAGAGATCATACGCATCCTTTATGCATTGAGGAGCGTTTGGCGAGGTCCCGAGGACATTCGCTTAGTACAAATCGAAGGTCGTCAACAACAAGAATCGTATTCAGGTTGGACTTCCACGTAGTATAGTTTTCACCAGTTAAACGTTCGTTTTTCAGTAAGGCTATAATCTAGGACGACATGCTGAAATTTCAAAAAATAGGTCTAACTAGTTATACCTTTAACCCATTATAACCAATCAATTTTAGCAAAATTATTAAAGAAGTCTAGTGTTTAAATTAAACCTTTAATTTTGCAACGATACTTCAAGTGTTTAGAACAAAAGCCACCGTCGGGTAGTCAGTCACTTCTCCCCTGAATTGAGACTATCTCAGCCAATTCTCACTACTAGAACATCTCATGTCCCAATGATCCTTAGCTACCGTTTGTTTGGTCAAGGACTTGTTAACTAGCTTAACTTATCCCGTAAATATGACCCTACCATTTTCAGACCCAATAGGTCCGAGCCAACAGGCTACTATTAAGAAAGACAATTGTTGGCAAATTACCTAAGAGACCCTATCCATTTATGGAGTTCGCGGTGTTCTGATCCCTATAGTCAGGCCCTCCGTAGGGATTGGCTGTTCCAAGACAACCTAGCAGGCAAACTATAGAAATCTCACGGTGCGACCTAATGGAGGAGACCGTAGGATACGTTGACACGTGTCCTGCTCCAATTTACTATGGATACTTCCCTCATTCACCTTGGTATTGAACCATGCAAACACTTATCATAGGGGGACGCCCTATTGACGCCACGTAGCCGAGCATGGAACTCACGGTGTGAACTCTTGAGGACGTGAGAGTAAACTTGATGCGAACATCTCATTTTCTGCCACTGAAGCTCTTAAGGTTAGGGTGTAGGTTTAACTTAGTCGGATTCTGGCTAAAAGAATCTATCTAAGTCTATGCCTATTATAACTATTATAACTAGGTCTTTTAACCTTATGTCTAGGTGAATAAACATTTTAATTACCTAGATATAAAATAGGACTATGGTTAATTCAACTCAAGTTCCGGGTCAGTTCCTAGGTAGGAGGTGTTCCGTTAACCGTCAGCTTAAGTACCCCCATCCTTAGACAGAACTTCACCGATAGAGTTCCTTTATAACCAAAGTTCTATTGTCCTACTATATTTTAAACTATTTAAAATACTATGTAAGACAAACTTCTAATCCTATTAGAAAATAAAACTTAGGTCTAAATTAATTTTAAACAATTTAAAATTAATTTAATTTTAACCCAAGTTCCTATGTTTGCATGCAATTCTTTATTATAGGTTATGGTTATAACTCTTATAAATTTTAAATAATTAACCTATGACAAGAAACTATGTTATAAAACCAAATTGGAATTATAAAAAATTATTCAACTAATTGAATAACAAAATTACTTAAATAAAATAACATTTATTTTAAACTAAGTAATTTCATGCTCCATGCAATTTATTTTTCATATTATCTAATTATAACAATTATAAAAAGATACTTATGAAAAATAAATTAGATCATGCATTTCTACCATATTTATATAACAATTATACAAATAAAATGCATGAACATGCTTATCCTAAGGTGGGAAAATTTCTAAATTACATTCATAAAGAAAAATAGTTGTAAAACCGGAAAAAATTGGCCCCTAAAGTGCAAAAAAAATAAAATTACACTAATCTTATTACAAAATCGTTCCAAAACTCCTTGAACCGGGCTCAAACCAAATAAAAACAAAACCGAACCCACGAGGCCACTGCATCGGCTGCGAGGGAGCGTTACAACGCCGCCGCCTCATCTGCGCGCGCGCGCTAGCATCGGGGTAGCGTTGTAACATCGAGGGGCGCGTTGTAACGTCACGACCCCGGAGATTCCGTGATCGATAGGGAGCCTCGCCGTTGCGACGCCGATTGCCTTTAGCGTTCTTTGGTAGTAGTTGTAACGCCGCTGTTTAAGCAACAACAATTTCCTTCTAACACAGCTGCTTCAATCACCAATAACTCCTTCGATACTCATCCAAAATGCAAAAAACTGGTCCCGAACAACTCACTACTCGATTACAGACTTGATTATGCACTTATTTCCCAAAACACAGGGACCTTTACATTTAATTTAATCAAATCAAATCAAACTAAGGCCAAAATTTTCCTAAACAGTTTCACAACAAACCAAAATGCAATTCCCACCTAACTAATGTAAATTTGTTTCAACCAAAACAAAACAAGCTTTGCTCTGATACCAAATGATGGAAATCGGATCTCCTTGAGTAGCGGAAACGTGGTTTGAAATCGATTTTGCTAGTTTATTTTGGTTGAACACAAATACCAGTACATTGGTGAAAAACAGAGATAAACATACATTTCTAATCTAATTCGGCATGGATATTAAACATGCAAACATGCTGTAGATTTAACTAAACTAAAAGGGAAATCGAAATATACCTTTATAGTTTCACAACAACTCTTTTCTTCAAGTGCACAACAACACAAGAACTAGAAAAAATCTTCTCTGTTCTTTTCTTTACCACATGGACAACACCACTTGGTAAACCTCCTATCCTCTGAGTTCTACTTAGATCTATTCCTTTGGTGGGAAGGAATCCAAATTTTGGAAGTGAGAGAGAGGGAATTGCGAGAGAGAGAATTTTCAAAAGCAATTCACAATTGCACAGCCTTGAATGATTGATCGATTAGTCAATTCACAGATACCCTCTCCTTGTTTAATTATCGATAGGGAGAGGAAGAGGGAAGGTGATGACACGTTCCCTTTAATTAATTTAATAAATAAATAAATAAATTTAATTAATAATTAAATCATATTTAATTATAAAATAATATTAATTTTAATTAAATCACATTTAACCAAAATTAAATTAAATATCATATATTTAATTATGATTAAATCATATTTAATCAATATTCTCTCTAACCTATAGTTTTAATGTACATCTCATGCACATTAAATTACAACCTATAGTTTTCAAATATGAATCACATTCACATTTAAATTTAATATTTGAACTCTTCCAAATAGTTAATTCTCTCGTATAATTTAATATGAATCATATCCACAATAAATTTATAATATATAGTTCCAAAACTTTATATTATATCGTATCTATATACATTAAATTTATTCCCTATTGAATTTGAATATTTCAAATTCAAACGATCTAAGAACCCTTTACGAGCTAGAAGGTGGACCTAATGGACATACATATAAGAAGCTCCAACGATACGAGATTACTCGGCTAATCTCATTAACCTCCTAATCAACATTCGTTAACTGCGGGAACACTCCACTAAAGTCTCGTAGTTGCACTCTTCTCACTGCAGATGTATTTCTGTGTCCACGGATAATGACCAATAACATCAAGTCAATCCTTCACGAATGTTCGTAACACCAGCTGGGTCAAATTACTATTTTACCCCTCAGTTACATCTTGTACCTTAAGTACTAGTGCTCCTCTAATGAACAATTTGTTTGTGGTCTTACCAACAAACAAAAGTCTCTCTCGGGCCAATGAGAGGGTCGGGCCCTATGTTCAAGTCCTGGAGACACCACTTAAGGGAGCATTCATCTACTTACCCTAGTAAGTGGGAAGGAGTGGATTCCATCTTGCTAGGCTAGGTCCCCAGCTGCTCACTCGGTCTTGTCCCCAAGAAGGTAGGCATATTGATTAGGTGAATCTGGCCACTCTCACCCATACTAGTCAAAGGACAATCGCTCGCGAACAGGAGTTCGTAACCTACTCAGGATTGAGATCAAGTTGCCTAGGTCATCTTAGTGAAATAGAAACTTAACTAGTCAGCGGAGTTACACCTAGTGGTTACTATTTCGCAGTCCGATCTTATGTAACCTCATTACCCACTCACATGTCATCTACACGAACACGTTAGGATCACAGTGTTTGTATCATATACAAAGTGGACCACATCCATAGTGTTACCAGGGTAAGGTTCCTAAACCTTATCCCCTTACTATAGACCCTTTAGGCTGTATCTCGAATCGAGATCCTTTATATGTACACTACATTCAGTTCAAGATACATTTTACAGCCTTGAATGTTTAGTTTATTGGATTTAGGGTTAAAAAATGGCAATATCGTAAATAATGAACAATAACTCTTTATAGAAATAATAACACTTTATTACAATAATTAGAACATAATTACAAACTACGAGTTTTAGGGCACAAACCCCAACAGGCATAAGGCTGAAATACGAAGAAAAGTTGCACGGTTCATCTACTATAAAGGTATTCTCTATCGACGCTCTTATGAAGGTCTTTTCCTGCGATGCTTAGGAAGAGAAGAATCTTTAAAGGCACTAGAGGAGGCACATTTAGGCATTTGCGGTGCCTATCAGTCCGGACCAAAGCTTCAGTTTCAGTTGAAAAGAATGAGTTACTACTGGCCTACAATGATCTATGACTCTATGGAGTATGCAAAGAAATGTGAGGCTTGCCAGTTCCATGCCAATTTCATCCATCAACCGCCAGAGCCTCTACATCCGACTGTTGCTTCTTGGCCCTTTGAAGCTTGGGGGCTTGGCCTTGTTGGTCTAATAACACCTAAATCTTCGACAAGCTACTCTTATATTCTGGCGGCAACAGATTACTTTTCAAGATGGGCAGAATCAGTCGCGTTAAAGGAAGCCAAGAAAGAAAATGTGGTAGACTTTATTCGAACACACATAAATTATCGTTACGGCATCCCACATCGCATTGTGACGGATAATGGAAGACAATTTGCCAATAGCTTAATGGACAAACTATGTGATAAATTCAAATTTAAGCAATACAAGTCGTCTATATATAACGTCGCGACAAATGGTTTAGCAGAGGCTTTCAACAAGACTTTATGCAACCTACTGAAGAAGGTAATTTCCAAGACAAAAAGAGATTGGCAAGAAAGGATTAGTGAAGCACTCTGGGATTATAGAACTACGCATCGCACTCCCACAGGAGTCACGCCTTATTCGCTTGTTTATGGGGTGGAAGTTGTGCTCCCTTTGGAAAGAGAAATTTCGTCGTTAAGGATGACCATACAATAGGGGTTGCCAACTGAAGATAATGCGAGGTTGCGCCTTCAAGAGTTGGAAGGATGAAAGAAGACTTGATGCTCAACAAGTGTTGGAATGTTACCAAGCTTGAATGACTAAAGCTTTCGACAAGAATATCAAGCATCGATCATTCCAAGTCGACGACCTAGTGCTTGTTGTTCGAAGACCCATCATCACAACACGACATACGGGAATTAAATTCACATCCAAATCGGACGAACCCTATATTGTTAAAGAAGTCTACACCAATGGGCATACAAGATTGTCGACAAAAACGACTTGAGGATTGGCCCCATCAACGGAAAGTTTCTTAAGAAATTTTATGCTTAAAATATTTAAACACTCCTAATCGTAAGAGTATAAACTACATGATGCTTCTGGCCCGTATGAGCTTAAAAAGTGAACGACCCAATTCTAATGAATTTACATATATTATTCATGAGTTGAATAAAAAAAAAAGAAAATTAAGTCATGAGTTGAATTTAACAATATATTATGCATAAGCAAGTGAGGGTTGTAAATGGACCTGGGAAAGTAAATTTGTTTTTTACAATGTGATAAAAAAAGAGCATGGCAAAATCATCCACTTGTAATCTTGCAATTCTTGACGAGTACCCTCTAAATATTCGCGAAGCACTTTGAGACTCTCAGTGTCTTGCTCACTCGCAACAAGAGTGTTCTCGACCGCGTTCATCTCTTCCCGTATCTTGGAGTTATCTAATTGTCGTTGAGCCGATACGTAATACCCTAGCTTTTCCTAATTATAATTCCTAGAGACACTACTAAACATGCATGCACTTTTAGGCCAGAAACACGTAAAATAATCTTCGAACTGCCAAAATATCAAGATATCTTTAGGGATCCCGAAAGAAAGCGTCAAAACATTGGAAATGACATTTTAAACTTGGCCTACTTAAAATTCTGGAAACAAAATTTAAATTTCAAAGTCCTTTAACATCAACATCAGTTATGAAGGAAAAATGCGGAAATCATGACTTTCCCCATGGTTTTGACAACGCGCCTCCGTCACTCGCCCCGTACGTCCTTGGCCTTACCTGAAAAACATTTTTAAAACAAAAGGGTGAGTATTGTAATACAATACCCAGTAAGTGACCTCACTACCGAGGTTTTGGGACATGCACACACATACAATCATGACTTTTAAACTTGGCCAAACAAATATGCATATGTGGGACCTAGGACTTCCTCATATCAATCGTGACTGGCATGTATGACCTCCTCTTGATTTAAGTGGCTGATTGGTCGCCCTGAGTCATTTCATTTCGAGTCCCTCACAGACCCCTATAAGAAAATTGAGTCCCTCACAGACCCCTATAAGTTTTGAGTCTCTCACAGACCCCTGTAAGAATTGAGTCCCTCACATACCCCTATAAGCTTGACCCATAGGGTCTCTAATGCACGTTTGACCATGCATACAATGAACTCAGGAGACCAATTTCCACATTCTAATTCAAATCATTTCATGACATACATAACATGCATGAGATCCCATCATCTATCGTGACTATAATGCACATATGATGAAACAGTGATACTGACATGCAGATCATAACTTTTCACAACATTTTGGAGATAATACTTTTAAGCACGATTGATTTCGTACCTTCAAGAACAGAAAACTTTCGCATGAAATAATGAAATATTCTCATATAAAATAATGAAATACTCTCACATAAAATAATGAACTACTTTCGAAATATTCTCACATAAAATAAAAGACTATTTTCGCATAAAATAAAGGAAATTCGTTTTCTTTGATCCCATTTAGAAAAGTTCGGCACAAGGACCCTTACCTTAGCTTAGATTCTAACTCCAAACCTTAACCCTAGTTCTTTGAATACGCTTCTTTTGTACGACCTCAAGTTCAACGTGTAGGCCGAATATTCCTTAGTTCACCTTGATGCTTGGCCTTCAACTCCGCTCTAAGCTTGGTCCCTAAAAGTTTTGTTCAAACAGTAACTCAAGTCTCCAAAATAACGCTTTAATATCCAATAAGTCAGTGTGTAAATCTCTCTCAAATCCGGAATGTATCGAGTAGCTCACTTGGCTGTGAGTTCAACGACTGTAGGAATTGAGGAGGCACGAGATCCGGTCAATTAGACGTAAGGAACTTCACAGCGGCGGCGCTGCTGTTAATGGCGGATTCGGCATGACTGACCTGGACGGCAACTGCGATGTGGCTTGGCGACCTCCGGCGCTGCTTTGTCGGCCGTCGTGGGCGAATCTGCACGAACGTCCGGCGAGGGAGGGTCTGCAACGCGAGCCGACGGCGGTGACTCTCCGATCGTGAGTTCCGGCTGCGTCTTGTTCAGGGTTGTTCGTTGCTGCAGAGCCTGACGACTCCGGTTGTTGAGTTCGCTGATCGGCAACCTCTGATCGATGGTCTCCGGCTGCGACTGAAGGCGTGAACGGCTGGAAAAACGAAGGTGATGACGGCGCTGGCTCACTTGGTCGTGACTATTGGCAGTCTAGGGTTTCTCTTGGTGATGTGCTTTGCGAAGGGAGAGGGGTTCTAGGGTTTCTTATTATAGGAGACTTATTTACCCTAATTTTCATTTAATTTCCAGCATTGCCCCTTTGACTTAATTACTTATTACCAAATTACCATCGAATTATTTTCTGGTGGGAACTAGAACTTAAACTCATAAGCTCTTAATTAAACAGTGTTAAATCTTAAAAAATCCATAATTTACTCTACGAAAGATATGAATTTCGCCAGATTGACAGAATATATATATTGCTGAACTAAAATAAAATAAGGAAATCTGATACCTGCGAGGGTGGGTCGTCACAATCTTCCCTCCTTAAGAATTTTCGTCCTCGAAAGTTCTTACTCTTGGAATAGCTCCGGATACTTAGCTCGCACTTCTTCTTCTCGTTCCCAAGTAGCTTCCTTCGTGTGGTGGTTTTGCCATAACACTTTAACTTGATTGATCTCACGGTTTCGGAGAGTCCTTCGATCTCTTGCAATGATCTGTACAGGTCGTTCGCCGTAACTCAAATCCTCTGCTAATCGTAAAGGTTCAAAGTCTACTATGTGGGTCGGGTCTGGAACGTATTTTCTTAGCATGGAGACATGGAACACGTTATGAACTGCCGAGAGGGAAGGCGACAATGCCAACCTGTAGGCCACCGCGCCAACCCTATCTAAAATGTCAAACGACCCTATAAAGCGCAAGCTCAACTTCCCCTTCCGACCAGATCTTAGAATTCCTTTCATTGGGGCCACCTTAAGGAATACATGGTCCCCAACTTCGAATTCTAGGTCCCTTCGTCTCGAATCGGCATAACTCTTTTGTCTGTTTTGGGCAGTCTGCATTCTCACCCTAATCTTTTGAATTGCACTATTAGTGACCTGTACCAATTCTAGACCCAATAATTGGCGTTCACCAACCTCCTCCCAAAAGACGGGGGTTCTGCAACGCTTTCCATAAAGGGCTTCGAATGGAGCCATTCCGATGGTCGCCTGATAATTGTTATTGTATGCAAACTCCATCAAATGCAAATGAGTGTCCCAACTGCCTGAAAAATCTAAGGTGCAAGCTCGCAACATGTCTTCTAAGGTCTGGTTTAAACGCTCTGTCTGCACGTCTGTCTGTGGGTGAAATGTTGTGCTAAAGTCTAACTGTGTACCTAACGCTTTCTGTAAGCTTCTCCAGAAGTTGGAGGTGAAACGTGGATCCCTATCTGAAATATTATGGCTGGGATCCCATGTAGACGGACTATCTCTTCCAGGTACAGTTGTGCCCACTTATCCGTAGAGTAGGTGGGTTTTCCTGGCACGAAGTGTGCTGACTTTGTTAACCTGTCAACGATGACCCAAATCACTGAGTAACCTCGCAAGGTTCTGGGCAATCCGACTATGAAGTCCATAGAGATCTCCTCCCATTTCCACTGTGGTACGTGTAAGGGTTGCAGTAGTCCTGCAGGCTTTTGTCTAGGTGCCTTCACCTGCTGACAAGTCAAACACCTACTAACAAACTCTGCCACGTCGCGCTTCATGTTACACCACCAGAATGACTGTTTCAGGTCTTGATACATCTTGGTATTGCCGGGATGTACTGAAAATGGTGAGTTGTGAGCTTCGTTTAAGATTTCGGTCTTCAATTTGTCGTCGTTTGGAACACATAATCGTCCCTGGAATAGTAGTCCTCCATCTGTGGAAAGCGAGAACTCTGTCGCCTGCTCTGTAGTTACTGCCTCGAGCTTTTCTACTAACTTAGGGTCCCCTTGTTGGGAATCCACGATACGTCGTCTCAGAGTTGGTTGAACTGTTAACCGGGCTAACTGCACAGTGGCTTCACCCACCAACACTGCAATTTTGGCTCTAATAAAATCTGTCTGTATCTCTGTTTGGTCAGTAATCTGAGCTGAAGTATGAACTGGCTTCCTACTGAGACCATCTGCCACGACATTTGCCTTACCAGGATGGTATTGAATATCGATATCATAGTCTTTCACCAGTTCCAACCATCTGCGTTGCCTCATATTTAACTCTTTCTGGGTGAACAAGTATTTCAATCTCTTATGATCCGTGAATATATGGATCTTTTCGCCGTACAAATAGTGCCTCCAAATCTTTAGTGCAAAAACTACAACTGCCAGTTCTAAGTCATGAGTTGGATAATTTCGCTCGTGAGTCTTCAGTTGTCGGGATGCATAGGCTATTACTTTTCCATGCTGCATTAATACACAATCCAAACCTTTCTTAGAAGCGTCACTGTAGACCACAAAGCTTCCTGTTCCCTCGGGGACTGTAAGGATCGGAGCTGACACCAATCTCCGCTTGAGTTCCTGGAAACACGCCTCACAAGTGTCATCCCAAACAAATGTGTTACCTTTTGCGCACACGGTGAGTCATAGGCATGGCTATCTTGGCGAAATCCTGCACGAAACGTCTATAGTATCCGACAAGACCCAGAAAACTGCGTACCTCCGTAACGGTGGTCGGACGAGGCCACTGTGTGACTGCTTCCACTTTCGCAGGATCAACAGAGACTCCTGCCTCGGACACCACATGTCCCAAAAAGGATACCTGCCTGAGCCAGAATTCGCACTTGGAAAATTTTGCATACAACTCATTCTCTCTCAGCGTGAGTAAAACCTTCCTCAGGTGCCTCTCATGTTCTTCATCACATTTGGAGTATATCAGAATGTCATCAATAAACACAATCACGAACGTATCCAAAAACTCCTTGAATAATCGGTTCATCAAGTCCATGAAAGCGGCAGGGGCGTTGGTCAAACCAAATGGCATCACTGTGAACTCGTAATGTCCATAACGCGATCTGAACGCCGTCTTGGGAATGTCTTCCTCACCGATTCTTAGCGGTGATAGCGACCTCGAGATCAATCTTTGAAAACACCGCCGCTTCCTCGCAATCGATCGAAACAGATCATCTATTCTGGGAAGAGGGTACTTATTCTTGATCGTAACCTTGTTCAGCTCTCGGTAATCTATACACAGGCGCATAGATCCGTCTTTCTTTTTCACAAACAGCACAGGGGCTCCCCAAGGCGAAATGCTAGGGCGTATAAATCCCTTATCCAGCAAGTCTTGTAACTGTAATTTAAGTTCTTTCAACTCTGCCGGTGCAATTCTGTACGGGGCCTTGGATATCGGAGTTGTTCCTGACTCTAGTCCTATATTGAAATCCACTTCCCTAACAGGAGGTACCCGGGAGGTCCCTGGGAGACGCGTCTGAAATTGCTCACCACTGCATCGACGACACTGAGATCTCGGTACCCCTCGCATCTACTATACAGGCTAAGATACCCCAAGCTCCCTGATGCATTAATTTCCTGGCCTTAAGTGCAGAAACTACCTTAGGCCTACTCCCTATTAACAAGCCTCTGAACTTGTAATTAGGCTGGTCAGGAGGAGTGAACACTACTTCCTTCCTAAAGCAGTCAATGCAAGCATTGTTCTGAGCTAACCAGTCCATGCCTAATATCACATCAAAATCGGTCATGTCTAAGACTACTAAATTTACTTCCAACTCATGACCTGCGATAGTCAAACTACCATCTTTAACTTTCATAGTGGCTAACATGCTTACCCTTGCAGGAGTAGAAACAGACAAAGCATACTCAGAATCGTTTCCAACTCTAACTCACTTGAGTCACGAAGGATGCAGAAAATAAAAGAATGAGTAGAGCGAGTAATCGAATAATACGAAGGCAAGATGTCCAAGTAATGGGAGTGTACACAGTAACACACGAGTCTCAGATATTGGCATTCTTACTAGTGCTCGCGTAGGCTCTTCCTTGATGTATCACAGGCTTAGCAGTAACCCCACTATTGGCACCCTGAGGTTGGCCACCACTGGCTTTATACGGACAGCTATCAGCTCGGTGCCCTTCCTTTCCACATCTGAAACAAACTCCAGTCCGGGCTAAACACTTACCCCAATGCCGCTACCACAGTCCTTACATTGTGGCTTGTCTCCATGATTAGTTCCCGCCCCTGTTGAACTGTGGTCTCTGTCCCGAACCTGCACGAAAATTTCCTGGCCCATGCTGTGTACGTTGGGGGGCACTGAGAGCTTGAATTTGCCTGATCCCATTTCCTCTTCTGATTTGATGGGGGGTGCGCCGGTCAACCACTACCGATGAATACTGCGGCTCGCACCCAAATCAACTCTACTCTTCATCGCGGAAGCATAATGCTGGGGTGCTAGTGCTCGTATGAAGCCTCGAATATTTTCATCCGCACCCATAACGTAAACGCTCTGCTTTTTCGCGCCTCGTGTCTACTAACTCGGGGCAAAGCGTGACAAACGAGTGAATTCTCTCTCATATACCTAAAGCGCCTCTTGTTACGACTAAGTCAGGGAATTCCGCCGCTTCCTATAACGAATTGCCGGCGGCAGGTAAAATTTCCGCCAGAATGCTTCCTTAAATAAATTCCAGGTAATCGACTCTCCGCTGGTGACTATGGTCTCCTGGGCGGACTCCCACCACAAGTAAAGCGCGTCTCTCAACATGAAAGTTGCGCAGAAGACACTCTCTGGTCCTCCGGACAGTTCATCATCGAAAATGGTCTCGATGGAGGACAACCATAACTCGGCTCACAGTGGGGTCGGAGAGAAGACCCATCAAAAGATGCGGGATCATATTTCCGAAATCCTTCGGATATCGGGACTCTAGAGTTGCATCATTCCGAACCTGACTTGTTTGGGCCAACTGAGTGGCTACTGTAGCCCGCACTAAGGTCTGCATAGCCTCTACCATCATGGTCATGACACTAGGGTTTCCCTGGTCCGCCATTGGAGCAACTGCAGGGGCATCCCCTTGGCGATCTGGTTGGCCCTCGGGGAGATCTCGCACGCGTGGAGTAATCTCTTCCTGTTCCCAGCGATTACTGGTTGTGTGTTAACGTTTCTCTCCGCGTCCTCCGACCCCTACCACGCCCTCTACCTCGCCCTCGACCTCTAGGTGGCATTTTTGTCAGTACTACAACACAGAGAATTTCTAACTTAGTCTCATCATTTTCTAACTGTAAAGTAGGGTCACCTTGAAAATTTAAGTTCATTCATATTCACAATACATGATTACATCATAATCATTCGCTTAGTTCGTAAATTACAAGAACGTACCTGGCGGTGACCGGAGCGCGTTACTCAACCATGGGAACTACTCTGTGCTTACCGTGTAAGCAAGTCTACAGAACCCTAAACCTAGGGCTCTGATACCAACTGTAATACCCTAGCTTTTCCTAATTATAATTCCTAGAGACACTACTAAACATGCATGCACTTTTAGGCCAGAAACACGTAAAATAATCTTCGAACTGCCAAAATATCAAGATATCTTTAGGGATCCCGAAAGAAAGCGTCAAAACATTGGAAATGTCATTTTAAACTAGGCCTACTTAAAATTCTGGAAACAAAATTTAAATTTCAAAGTCCTTTAACATCAACATCAGTTATGAAGGAAAAATGCGGAAATCATGACTTTCCCCATGGTTTTGACAACGCGCCTCCGTCACTCGCCCCGTACGTCCTTGGCCTTACCTGAAAAACATTTTTAAAATAAAAGGGTGAGTATTGTAATACAATACCCAGTAAGTGACCTCGCTACCGAGGTTTTGGGACATGCACACACATACAATCATGACTTTTAAACTTGGCCAAACAAATATGCATATGTGGGACCTAGGACTTCCTCATATCAATCGTGACTGGCATGTATGACCTCCTCTTGATTTAAGTGGCTGATTGGTCGCCCTGAGTCATTTCATTTCGAGTCCCTCACAGACCCCTATAAGTTTTGAGTCTCTCACAGACCCCTGTAAGAATTGAGTCCCTCACATACCCCTATAAGCTTGACCCATAGGGTCTCTAATGCACGTTTGACCATGCATACAATGAACTCAGGAGACCAATTTCCACATTCTAATTCAAATCATTTCATGACATACATAACATGCATGAGATCCCATCATCTATCGTGACTATAATGCACATATGATGAAAAATGTTGATAATCTTGACATGCAGATCATAACTTTTCACAACATTTTGGAGATAATACTTTTAAGCACGATTGATTTCGTACCTTCAAGAAAATGTAAAACTTTCGCATGAAATAATGAAATATTCTCACATAAAATAATGAAATACTCTCACATAAAATAATGAACTACTTTCGAAATATTCTCACATAAAATAAAAGACTATTTTCGCATAAAATAAAGGAAATTCGTTTTCTTTGATCCCATTTAGAAAAGTTCGGCACAAGGACCCTTACCTTAGCTTAGATTCTAACTCCAAACCTTAACCCTAGTTCTTTGAATACGCTTCTTTTGTAGGACCTCAAGTTCAACGTGTAGGCCGAATATTCCTTAGTTCACCTTGATGCTTGGCCTTCAACTCCGCTCTAAGCTTGGTCCCCAAAAAAGTTGTGTTCAAACAAGAACTCAAGTCTCCAAAATAACGCTTTAATATCCAATAAGTCATTGTGTAAATCTCTCTCAAATCCGAATGTATCGAGTAGCTCACCCGGCCGTGAGTTCAACTACCGAGAGGAATTGAGGAGGCACGAGATCCGGTCGATTAGACGTAAGGAACTTCGCGGCAGTGGCGCTACTGTTAATGGCGGATTCGGCGTGGATGGACCGGACGGCGACTGCGATGTGGCTTGGCGACCTCCGGCGCTGCTTTGTCGGCCGTCGTGGGCGAAACCGCCTAACGTCCGGCGAGGGGAGGGTCCGCAACGCGAGCCGCGGGGTGACTCTCCGATTGTGAGTTCCGGCCGCGCGTCTTGTTCAGTGGTCATTCATCGCTGCGCAGAGCCTGACGACTCCGGTTGGTGAGTTCGCTGATCGGCAACCTCTGATCGATGGTCTTCGGCTACGACTGAAGGCGTGAACGGCTGGAAAAACGAAGGTGATGACGGCGCTGGCTCACTTGTTCGTGACTATTGGCAGTCTAGGGTTTCTCTTGGTGATGTGCTTTGCGAAGGGGAGAGGGGTTCTAGGGTTTCTTTTTATAGGAGACTTATTTACCCTAATTTTCATTCAATTTCCAGCATTGCCCCTTTGACTTAATTACTTATTACCAAATATCCATCGAATTATTTTCTGGTGGGAACTAGAACTTAAACTCATAGCTCTTAATTAAACAGTGTTAAATCTTAAAAAATCCATAATTTACTCTCTATTTAAAGATATGAATTTCACTTGATTATTGAGAATATATATATTCTTTGAACTAAAATAAAATAAGGAAATCTTATACCTGCGAGGGTGGGTCGTCACAATAAATTTTCTTCTTCCGAAATTAGGAGCATGGTCTTTTCATGATGAGCTTCTAAGGACTTAAGCTGGGCTTTGAGTCTTTCAAGCTCAAGAAGTGTCTGCTCAGACTCCTATTGGTACATATTTTTCTTTATAAGAGAAAGATTATCCCTAGTCGTGATGTCATTAATCCTACTCCGATGCTCAACTAAGCTTTGATCTTTTTGAGTTGAAGTTAGTTTTGAAGAATGCAGCTGATTAAACTCACTGTACTTTCCCACATGGCGAAAGTAATCACCTATAAATTGTTGAAGAGCCGGCAAGTTGGTTGCGTCAACGCCCATAATTGTTTGAAATATCTTAATCATTTGTGGTTCAAGAGAAGGAACTTTCTCAAAAGATGCGCGAGCAAGTTTATTCCTTGCAGCCTCCCACATGGTATGTGCAGCCTGGCGTTGTATGCTAGAAAAATATGAAATCATCTCATCTGCATTGAAGATGGAAGCCTCCGGACCGACAATTTGCACCTCTTGCTGAGGTTGTGTACTAACAATAGGAGGTGATCAAAGTCATCACTTGGTTGGTTGGTGCTTCGAATGACCCAATCTGCACCAGAAGAACATCGAGAATATGGCGATTTGTTAGTGACTGATCTCCCAAAGATTCCTATAGAAGGTGGAAAGAGTGTTAGTATATATATAATGATGAATCCTTAAACAACTTAAAGAAAAGGTCAAAAGAAGGAGGTGCTCACGTGAAAACTTGGAGGCTCAAGCGGATGAAGAACGTTTGAAGTACCTTTAAGTAAGTTCTTATTGGGAGTCGATAGCCTCCCCATCTTTTTCGGTCTCTTCCAATGGCGATCATCATTGCTACTTTGGCTAGCATCATCACCACCAGAGGAGTCCTCTTGGTCGATTGGTGTCTCTGTTGGAGCCTCGTGAACGCTTTTACCTTTACTACTAGCACCAGGGTCTTCAATTGTAACTTCGCAGATAGTCTCACAGGTGCCATTATCTCCTGGATCCCTGAGAGATTGCTGTTTACTTGGAGGAGGGAGCACGCTATTCACCAAAAGTTGTCGGCTTTCTACGAGATAGTTGCCATGCTTACGCGACCACCAACTCTTGTAAGCTTGAGTTATTTGAGAACGAGGGTTCAACTCAAATGGGAGTAGATGCACGAATGATGAAGTCAATGTGTTAGTGCAGAGGCACCAGTGATGAATAACATTTTCCAAGCTAACGTGCGAAAGGTCCCCATGTAAGTCGTTTGACACGTCTTGGTAAAAGCCAAATTGACGGCTAAAACGATATGGGCTATAAGCTTCGATGGTCATCATGTTGGGGTTTGTGCCCTAAAACTCGTAATTTGTAACTATGTTCTAATTAATGTAATAAAGTTTTATTATTTCAATAAAGTGTTATTGTTCGTTATCTACGAAGTTGCCATTGTTTTAACTCTAAATCCAATAAACTAAACATCCAAGGCTGTAGAATGTATCTTTAACTGAATGTAGTGTACATATCAAGGATTCAGTTTGAGATACAACCTAAAGGGTCTACAGTAAGGGGATAAGGTTTGGGTACCTTGCCCTGGTAAAACTATGGATGTGGCCCACTTTGTATAAGATACAAACACTGTGTTCCTAAGGTGTTCGTGTAGATGACATGTGAGTGGGGATATCCAATGTAATGAGATTACATAAGACCGGACCGCGTAATAGTAACCACTAGATGTAACTCCGTTGACTAGTTAGGTTTCTATTTCACTAGAATGACCTAGGCAACTTGATCTCAATCCTAAGCAGGTTACGAACTCCTGTTCGCGAGGGATTGTCCTTTGACTAGGATGGGTGAGAGTGGCCAGATTCGCCGACTCAATATGCCTACCTTCTTGGGGACAAGACCGAATGAGCGGCTGGGAACTTAACTTAGCAAAATGGAATTCACTCCTTCCCGCCTACTAGGGTAAGTAGAGGAATGTTCCCTTAAGTGGTATCTCCGGGACTTGAACAAAGGGTCCGACCCTCGCATTGGCCCGAGAGGGACTTCTGTTTGTTGGTAGGACCACAAACAAATTGTTCATTAGAGGAGCACTGGTACTTAAGATAAAAGATATAACCCAGGGGTAAAATGGTAATTTGACCTAACTGGTGTTACGAACATTCGTAAAGGATTGACTTGCTATTATTGGTTAATATCCGTGGACACAGAAATATATCGGCAGTGAGAAGAGTGCAACTGCGGGACTTTAGTGGAGTGTTCTCGCAGTTAACGAATGTTGATTATGAGGTTAATGAGATTTACCAAGCAATCTCGTATCGTTGGAGCTTCTGATCTGTAGGTCCATTAGGTCCACCTTCTAGCTCGTAAAGGGTTCTTAGATCATTTGAATTTGAAATATTCAAATTCATTAGGGAATAAATTTGATGTATATAGATACGGTATAATATATGGTTTTGGAACTATATATTATAAATTTAATGTGAATATGATTCATATTAAATTATATGAGAGAATTAAATATTTGAAGGAGTTCAAATATTAATGTGAATGTGATTCATATTTAAAAGTATAGGTTAAAATTTAATGTGCTAATATGTGCATTAAAACTATAGGTTAGAGGAAAAATTGATTAAATGTGATTTAATCCAAATTAAATATATGATATTTAATTTATAATTAATTAAATATGATTTGATTAATTCATTATATTATTTAATTAATAATTTGATTATTTATTTTATAATATAATAAATAAAAGAAAAAGGGGAACGTGTGGCACGCTCTCCACTTCCCTCCAACTCCCCATTGATAGGGAGTGGGGGAAGTTTTCACTCTGACTAGTTTTCTTCTCCTGGTGAGAAGAAAATCGATCGAGGAAATTGATGCAATTTTGGAATTGCTCTTTGAAGAAACTCTCTCTCAAATTCCCAAAAACTTTCTCCAATTGTTGGAATTCCTTCCCACCAAAGGAATTGGTCTAAGTAATACTCAGAGGATAGAGGGTTTTCCTCGTGGTGCTGTCCTGTTGGATAGAAAAGAGAAGTGTTCTTACTTGCTGTGTTGCTGGAATAGGAGCAAAGAGTTGCTGGAGACTGAAACTACAAAGGTATTATGAATTCTCTTTTAGTTTACTTTAATTACAAAGCAAGTTTGCATGTTTACTCCATGCCTAATTAGATTAGGATTTTGGTATGCTTATTCTAAATTTTTCCCAATCTATGGGTATTTGATTTTCAACCAAAACAAACTAGCAAAATTACGATTTCTATCACGTTTCCGCTGCTCAAGGAGATCAGATCTCCATCAATTGGTATCAGAGCAATGCTTGTTTTGTTTTGGTTGAAACAAATTTGCATTGGATAAGGTGGGAATTGCATTTG
Organism: Trichosanthes cucumerina; assembly: GCA_036507285.1. Lineage (NCBI taxonomy): Eukaryota > Viridiplantae > Streptophyta > Magnoliopsida > Cucurbitales > Cucurbitaceae > Trichosanthes > Trichosanthes cucumerina. Next base: position 20,819,086 of record CM071839.1, on the reverse strand, counting down.
GTTTGCTGTAAAACTGTTTAGGAATATTTGGCCTTAGTTTTCTATTGATTTGATCAATTTAAATGCAAAGGCCCCTGTATTTTTTGGGAAATTAAGTGCATTATCGAGTCTGTAATTGAGTTTTGAGTCGTTCGAGACAAGTTTCGTACAAATCGGATGAGTATCGAAGGAGAAATCGATGATTGAAGCTGTTGTGTTCGAAGAAATCTGCTGCTGCCGAAGCAACAACATTGCAACGCTACCAGCAGTGTTGCAACGCCGTTCATCAGCGTTGCAACGCTGAAGAACGACGTCACATCGCCACCACTTCCTATCGATAAGGAATCCCATGGGGTTAGCAGCGTTGCAACGCTCTCGCATGGCGTTGCAATGCTACCTCGATACGTTAGGGTGGCAGCGTTGCAACGCTCTCTTCAAACGTTACGCTGTACGCTGCCGCAAAGATTTGGGTCAAGCGCACCGATTCACAATGGCGGTTCGATCCAGTTCAAGCAGTTTTGAGCCCGGTTCAAGGAGTTTTGGACTGATTTTGTAATAAAATTAGTGTAATTTTATTATTTTTGGACCAAATTTTTCCGGTTTTACAATTTTTTTTTTCTTTATGAATGTCATTTAGAATTTTTCCCACCTTAGGATAAGCATGTTCGTGCATTTTATTTGTATAATTGTTATATGAATATGGTTTAAATGCATGATTAATTTATTTTCATAGGTAATTAATTATAAATGTTATAATTAGATTATATGGAAAATAAATTGCATGGACCATGAAATTACTTGGTTTAAAATAAATGTTATTTTATTTAAGTATTTTTAGTTATTCAATTAGTTGAATAATTTTTATAATTCCAATATTGGTTTTATAATATAGTTCCTTATCATAGGTTAATTATTAAATTTATAAAAGTTATAAATTAAGTGGTTTTAGAAACCATAACCTATAACAAAGAATTGCATGCAAACATAGGAACATGGGCTAAAATTCAAATTAATTTTAAATTGTTTAAAATTAATTTAGACCTAAGTTTTAATTTCTAATAGGATTAGAAATTAGTCTTACATAGTATTTTAAATAGTTTAAAATATAGTAGGACATTAGAACTTTGGTTATAAGGGAACTCTACAGGTGAAGTTTTGTCTAAGGTTGGGGGGTGCTTAAGCTGACGGTTAACGGAACACCTCCTACCTAGAGCTTGAGTTGAATTAACCTTAGTTCTTTTTTATATCTAGGTAATTAAAATGTTTATTCACCTAAACATAAGGTTAAAAGATCTAGTTATAACAGTTATAATAGGCATAGACTTAGATAGATTCTTTTAGCCGGAATCCGACTAAGTTAAACATATACCCTAATCTTAGGAGATTCAGTGGGAGAAAACGAGATGTTCGCATCGAGTTTACTCTCACGTCCTCAAGAGTTCACATTGTGAGTTCCATGCTTGGCTACGTGGCGTCAATAAGGCGTCCCCCTACAGTAAGTGTTTGCATGGTTCAATACCAAGGTGAATGAGGGAAGTATCCATAGTAAATGGGAGCAGGACGCGTGTCAACGTATCCTACGGTCTCCTCCATTAGGTCGAACCATGAGATTTCTATAGTCCGCTTGCTAGGTTGTCTTGGAACAGCGAAACCCTACGGAGGGCCGACTATAAGGATCGGAACACCGCGAACTCCAGAATGATGGAGATTTGATCTCCTTGAGCAGCGAAAATATGGTTTGGAATCGTAATTGCTTGATTGTTTAGGTTGAAGAATACAAACCCATACATTGACAAATATACAGAACAGGTATGCTTTTAATCTAATTAAAACATGGAGATATACATGCAAACATGATTAAAGTTTAACAATTAAACTAAGAATGGAAAGGAAATTACCTTTATATACATGCATCTCCCACTTCCTATCGAATAGGGAGTTAGGAGAGAGGGGGAACCTGTCCTCCTGACACGTTCTTTATTTAATTAATTAATTATATTAATTAAATAATCAAAATAATTAAATATCTTATATTTAATTTATATTAAAACACATTTAATGAATTATCCCTCTATCCTATAGTTTTAATGAACATCTAATGTACATTAAATTTAACCTATAGTTTTTAAATATGAATCACATTCACATTTAAATTTAATATTTGAACTCTTTTAAATATTTAATTCTCTCACATAATTTAATATGAATCATATTCACATTAAATTTATAATCTATAGTTCCAAAACTATATATTATATCGTAACCATATACTTTAAATATATTCCCTAGTGAATTTGAACATTTCAAATTCAAATGATCTAAGAACCCTTTACGAGCTAGAAGGTGGACCTAATGGACCTACAGATCAGAAGCTCCAACGATATGAGATTGCTCGGTTAATCTCATTAACCTCCCAATTAACATTCGTTAACTGCAGGAACACTCCACTAAAGTCCCGCAGCTGCACTCTTCTCAATGCAGATATATTTCTGTGTCCACGGATATTAATCAATAACAGCAAGTCAATCCTTCACGAATGTTCGTAACACGGTTAGGTCAAATTATCGCTTTACCCACAGGTTACATCTTGTACCAAGTACCAAAGTGCTCTCTAATGAACAATTTGTTTGTGGTCCTACCAACAAATAGAGTCCTCTCGGGCCAATGAGAGGGTCGGGCCCTTTGTTCAAGTCCGGAGATACCACTTAAGGGAACATTCCTCTACTTACCCTAGTAGGCGGGAAGGAGTGAATTCCATTTGCTGTTAAGTTCCCAATTACCGCTCATTCGGTCTTGTCCCCAAGAAGGTAGGCATATTGAGAGTGGCGAATCGGCACTCTCACCCATCCTAGTCAAAGGACAATCCCTCATGAACAGAGTTCGTAATCGCTCAGATTGAGATCAAGTTGCCTAGGTCATCCTAGTGAAATAGAAACCAAACTAGTCAACTGAGTTACAGCTAGAGATTACTATTTCGTGGTCCGGTCTTATGTAATCTCATTGCATAGGATATCCCTACTCACATGTCATCTACACGAACACGTTAGGATCATAGTGTTCGTATCAAATACAAAATGGGCCACATCCATAGTTTTACCAGGGTAAGGTACCCAAACCTTATCCTCTAACTATAGACCCTTTAGGTTGTATCTCGAACCGAGATCCTTTATATGTACACTACATTCAGTTAAAGATTCATTTAACAGCCTTGGATGTTTAGTTTATTTGATTTAGGGTTTAAATGAAGGCAAACTCGTAGATAACGAACAATAACACTTTATTACATTAATTAGAACATAATTACAAACTACGAGTTTTAGGGCACATATTCCAACAAACTCCCAATTGAACTAAAACACTAGTGGGGTACATCATAATCTAAAACAGTGGTTATAAGTGATAGAAATACAAGAAACTAGGACATCCATATACCCCATTACATATCTCCCACTTGCCTAGATTAGCCTATGTACATATCTCGTAGACCCAGACTTTCCAGATGACCCTCGAACACTTTAGCCGTGAGAGTCTTTGTAAACGGATCAGCAATATTAAGCTCCGAAGCAATCTTCGTGACTGTCACATCTCCTCGTTGCACTATTTCTCGTATCAGGTGATACTTTCTCTCGATGTGCTTACCTCGCTTATGGCTGCGTGGTTCCTTCGAATTGGCTACCGCACCACTGTTGTCACAGTATAAAGTGATGGGAGATTCCATATTAGGAACAACATCCAAATCAGTAAGGAATTTCCTTAGCCAAACAGCCTCTTTAGCTGCTTCACAAGCGGCGACATACTCAACCTCCATCGTGGAGTCGTCGATGCATCTTGCTTTATGCTTCGCCATACTATAGCTCCCCGTTAAGGGTGAAAATCGATCCCGATGTGGATTTTCGAGAATCCTTATCTGTCCCGAAAATTAGAATCGGTGTATCCAGTGAAGGATCAAATCCTTAGACCCATACACAAGCGTATAGTCCTCGTTCTCCTTAGATACTTGAGGATATTTTCAATCGTTGTCCAATGGTCTAACCTTGATTGGATGGTACTCACCGACTATTCCCACTTTGCATAACAAATGTCCGCCTGCACAACATAACATACATTAAGCTACCTATCGCAGAGGCATAGGGAATATGTCTCATATCCTCAACTTCTTGAGGAGTCTTGGGACACTGTTCCTGCATGATGAACTCCATGCCCGAAGGGTAATAAGCCCTCTTGGAATTCTCGCATCGAATATCTTGACAACATTTTATCGATATAAGACGCTTGAGACAAGTGTTAGCGTTTCTGCTCTTGCGATTCCTGAAGATCTGAATCCCAAGAACATATTGTGCCTCTCCCAAATCTTTCATTTGGAATTGGGTCGCCAGCCAATTCTTTATGTCAGTAAGATATCCTACATCATTCCCAATGAGTAGGATATCATCCACATAAAGTGCTAACAAAGCTACTTTGTCGTTGATGATCCTCTTGTAAACACAAGGCTCATCAACATTTTGGTCAAAGCCGTAAGACTTGATTGCAGTATCAAGTCTTATATTCCAAGATCTTGACGCTTGTTTCAACCCATAAATGGATCGATTGAGCTTGCAAACTTTTTGCTCATGACCTTGGGCTATGAACCCTTCGGGCTGAGACATATAGATGCTCTCGTCAAGATTACCATTCAAAAAGGCAGTCTTGACGTCCATTTTCCAAATTTCATAATCATAAAATGCGACTATGGACAAGAGTATCCTTATAGACTTCAGCATAGCAACAGGGGAAAAAGTTTCTTCATAGTCAACTCCTTCCCTTTGGGTAAAACCCTTTACTACAAGTCTAGCCTTAAAGGTCTGTACCTTTCCGGCTGCATCTCTCTTCCTCTTATAGATCCATTTACACCCTATGGGTCTAACCCCTTCAGGTTAGTCTACAAGTTCCCATACCGAATTGAATTTCATTAACTCCATTTCAAGGTCCATGGCTTTGATCCATTGGTCCTTGTCTACGTCATTCATTGCCTGTTTATAAGACAATGGATCTTTTACGCCGTCATCAGGTATGACAACTTGAGTTTCAGCTAAACCCAAGTAGCGGTCAGGTTGGGAAACAACCCTCCCACTACATTGAGGCATTCCCAACGATTAAGAAGGACGAGACTGACTTGAGGTGCTGGATCTTCCATCAACTCTTGATGAAGGTCCAGCTTGATCAACAACTCTTGTTGGTTTATGAGTAGCTTCATTTAGTACTAATTTACTACGCGGTTTGTGGTTCCTCATGTGATCTTCCTCGAAGAACGTGACATTTGTCGACACAATCACCTTATTTTCTTGTGGGTCGTAGAAAAGACCACCTCTCGTTTCTTTGGGATAGCCAACAAATTGGCACAATTTTGAACGAGGTTCCAACTTCTTTGGGTTTGTCACGAGCACGTGTGCCGGACAACCCCAAATCCTGAAGTGTTGTAAACTAGGTTTACGCCCCTTCCATAGCTCAAAAGGTGTTTCTGAAACACTCTTTGATGGAACAGTGTTCAAGATTTGTATTATTATTAAGAGAAATTCTTTGCCTTTTATTTTGAGTGTTAGCATTCTTAAAAATCTCAAGATTTAAAATTGCTTTCGTTTTATTCTGTTTCAGTACGTACAAACCATTTTTCAATTTAGCAGAACAAATATTGACACCCTCTTTCAAAATGAACGCTTCATTAATTGAAAAAGAAATACAATATCCAAGTTCTATTAAACAAGAGATAGAAATTAAGTTCCTTTTAAGCTTAGGAACTATATACAGATTTTTTAATAAAAGAAATCTATCTCCGAAAAATAGCTTGGCATCTCCCACTGCACGAGCTGAGACGACGTCTTCCGTTCCGACCCTGAGCGTCATCTCATCCTCTTCGAACTCCTTGAAGGAACTAGTTTCCTGAAATGAAGAGCAAACATGATTAGTGGCTCCTGAATCAAGTATCCAGGTAAAATCATCATTTTCCACTTAACAAGTTTCAAGAACAAGTAAATCTAATTTATCTTTCTTCTCTTTGAGCTCAGCAAGGTATTTTGGGCAGTTTCGCTTCGAATGCCCAACCACATTGCAGTGGAAACATTTTCCTTTATCTGCAACCTTGGCTTTTCCCTTGCCTTTGTCAGCAGCAGGTGCCTTCCCTTTCCCTCTTATTTTATTCTTTTGGGTCTTCTTAAGCCCAGAAGATGAGCTACAGGACTTAGTCCCAGAGGATGAACACTTCTGGAACCTTCTAGAATGGGCAAACAGATTTGCCTCTCCATCAGCCTGTCCCTTATTGTTCATAAGAGACTGGAAAGTTTGTAGTTCATTAAGGAGAGTAGTCAGGTTATACTCTATCTTGTTCATCACTGCATTGCTGCGAAATTGCAGGAAACTCTTCAGAAGAGATTCCAGGATGAACGATACCTGACTTTGCTCGTCAATGACCGATCCGTTCATCTCAGCCACGTTGAAGTAGACCATCAGATCGAGAACATGTTCTCTCACCGACGACCCCTCCTTCATACGGGAGTCATAAACGTATTTGACGGATTCGTGGCGAATCTGTCCAGATGGTTGTCCAAACATTTTCTGTTGCGAATTCATGATCTCACGAGCTGAGACCATGCCCTCGTGCTTTTTGGCCAGAACTTCAGAAATACTAGCCAAAATGTAGACCTTGGCCTTATCATTGGCCTTGATCCAGCAGTCGTACACCTCCTTAAAAGATTGAGGAGCGTTACGAGTAGGGACCTGAGGACATTCCTTAGACAGTACAAACCGTAAGTCATCAACAACCAGAATCGTATTCAGGTTGGATTTCCACGTAGTAAAATTCTCACCAGTTAAACGATCGAATTTAGCAAAATTCTAATTAGTTCTAATTAGTTATGCCTTTTAACCCATTGTAAAAACAAATCAAATTTAGCAAAATTCTTAAAGAACCCTAGAGTTTAAACTAAACCCAATGTTTAAATTAAACCTTTAATTTTGCAACGATACATAAAGGGTTTAGAACAAAAGCCTCCATTGGGCGGTCAGTCGTTCCTCTGTTGAATTGAGACTTTCTCAGCCAATTCTCACTACCAGAACATCTCATGTCCCAATGGTCATTAACTACCGTTTTTTTGGTCAAGGACTTGTTAACTAACTTAACTCATCCCGTAAATGTGACCCTACCATTTTCAGATCCAATAGCCTAAGAAAGACAACTGTTGGCAAATAACCTAAGAGACCCTATCCATTTCTGGAGTTCGCGGTGTTCCGATCCCTATAGTCAGGCCCTCCGTAGGGTTTGGCTGTTCCAAGACAACCTAGCAGGTGGACTATAGAAATCTCACAGTGCGACCTAATGGGGGAGACCGTAGGATACGTTGACACGCGTCTTGCTCCCATTTACTATGGATACTTCCCTCATTCACCTTGGTATTGAACCATGCAAACACATACCGTAGGGGGACGCCCTATTGACGCCACGTAGCTGAGCATGGAACTCACGGTGTGAACTCTTGAGGACGTGAGAGTAAACTCGATGCGAACGTCTTGTTTTCTCCCACTGAAGCTCCTTAGATTAGGGTATTGGTTTAACTTAGTCGGATTCTGGCTAAAAGAATCTATCTAAGTCTATGCCTATTATAACTATTATAACTAGGTCTTAAAACCTTATGTCTAGGTGAATAAACATTTTAATTACCTTGAGATCAAATAGAACTAAGGTTAATTCAACTCAGGTTCCAGGTCAGTTCCCAGGTAGGAGGTGTTCCGTTAACCGTCAGCTTAAGTACCCCAAGCCTTAGACAGAATTTCACCGGTAGAGTTCCCTTATAACCAAAGTTGTAATGTCCTACTAGATTTTAAACTATTTAAAATACTATGTAAGACTAATTTCTAATCCTATTAGAAATTAAAACTTAGGTCTAAATTAATTTTAAACGATTTAAAACTAATTAACTTTTTAACCCAAGTTCCTATGTTTGCATGCATTTCTTTATTATAGGTTATGGTTTCTAAAACCCCTTCAATTTAAAACTTTTATAAATTTTAATAATTAACCTATGAAAGAAACTATATTATAAATCCAACAATCATTATTCAAACTGGAATTATAAAAGGAAATTCAACTAATTGAATTATAGAATTACTTAAATAAAATAACATTTATTTTAAACTAAGTAATTTCATGCTCCATGCAATTTATTTTCCATATAATCTAATCATAACAATTATAATTAATTACTCATGAAAATAAATCAATCATGCATTTGATCATATTCATATAATGATTATATAAATAAAATGCATGAACATGCTTATCCTAAGGTGGGAAAAATCTAAATGGCATTCATAAAGATAAATAGTTGTAAACCAGAATAATTTGGCTCTAAAGTGCAAAAAATAAAATTACATTAATTTTATTTTATGAAACCGATCCAAAAACACCACTGACCTAGGCCTTGAACCGCTCGAACTGCACTCAAAACAAACGAACCGGTGAATTTAAGTGCGCTCGCAACTGCTGGAAATGCCTCACGGCGTTGCAACACCCTCTTTGTCTTATGCGCGCCTGTTATCGGGATGGCGTTGCAACGCTGATCCCTTGAACTCCCGCGTCAATGGGGGACGCTGGCGTTGTGACGCCGTTCTTCAACGTTGCAACGCTGATGAACGGCATTGCAACGGTGCTGCTTCGGCAGCAACTTTCTTCCACGAACACAACAACTTTAACTTGCAATTTCTCCCTCGATTCTCCATCGAATTGCTTGAAATTGGTCCCGAACGACTCGTAACTCATTTATAGACTGAATAATGCACTTTTTGCCCAAAAACGCAGGGGCCTTTACATACAAATTGATCAAAATCAAAGTAAACTAAGGCCAAAAAAATTCCTAAACAAGTTTCACAGCAAACCATATGCAATTCCCACCAAAATCAATGCAATTTTATTTCAATCAAAACAAATCAAGCATGGGTCTGATACCAATTCATGGAGATCTGATCTCCTTGAGCAGCGGAAACGTGGTTTGGAATCGTAATTGCTTGATTGTTTAGGTTGAAGAACAAAAACCCATACATTGACAAATATACAGAACAAGCATGCTTTTAATCTAATTAAAACATGGAGATATACATGCAAACATGATTAAAGTTTAACAATTAAACTAAGAATGGAAAGGAAATTACTTTTGTAGACTAAATTCTCCAGTAGCAACTCCTTGCTTCAAAACGTAGTAACACAACAACTTTCTCTGTTTTCTTCCAACAAGAACACAACCACTAGAGATCACCTTCTATATCTCTGAATCCTTAGATCCTCCTTGGTGGGAAGGATTCCAACTCTTGGAAGAGTTTTTGGGAATTAGAAAGTGTGAGAGAGAGAGCAATTCTCCAATTGCTTGAACAATTCGTTCCTCGATCATTCACTTCTCTCTAGGAGAAGTTAAACCCAGTAGAGGGCATCTCCCACTTCCTATCGAATAGGGAGTTGTGAGAAAGGGAGAACGTGTCCTCCTGACACGTTCTTTATTTAATTAATTAATCATATTAATTAAATAATCAAATTAAATTAAATATCTTATATTTAATTTATATTAAAACACATTTAATGAATTATCCCTCTATCCTATAGTTTTAATGCACATCTAATGTACATTAAATTTAACCTATAGTTTTTAAATATGAATCACACTCACATTTAAATTTAATATTTGAACTCTTTCAAATATTGAATTCTCTCACATAATTTAATATGAATCATATTCACATTAAATTTATAATCTATAGTTCCAAAACTATATATTATATCGTAACCATATACTTTAAATATATTCCCTAGTGAATTTGAACATTTAAAATTCAAATGATCTAAGAACCCTTTACGAGCTAGAAGGTGGACCTAATGGACCTACAGATCAGAAGCTCCAACGATACGAGATTGCTCGGTTAATCTCATTAACCTCCTAATTAACATTCGTTAATTGCAGGAACACTCCACTAAAGTCCCGCAGCTGCACTCTTCTCACTGCAGATATATTTCTGTGTCCACGGATATTGACCAATAACAGCAAGTCAATCCTTCACGAATGTTCGTAACACCAACTGGGTCTAATTACCAATTTACCCCTGGGTTACATCTGGTACCTTATGTACCAGTGCTCCTCTAATGAACAATTTGTTTGTGGTCCTACCAACAAACAGAGTCCCTCTCGGGCCAATGAGAGGGTTGGGACCTTTGTTCAAGTCCCGGAGACACCACTTAAGGGAACATTCCTCTACTTACCCTAGTAGGCGGGAAGGAGTGAATTCCATTTTGCTATGTTAAGTTCCCAGCCGCTCACTCGGTCTTGTCCCCAAGAAGGTAGGCATATTGAGTTGGCGAATCTGGCCACTCTCACCCATACTAGTTAAAGGACAATCCCTCGCGAACAGGAGTTCGTAATCTGCTCAGGATTGAGATCAAGTTGCCTAGGTTATCCTAGTGAAATAGAAACCTAACTAGTCAACGGAGTTACAGCTAGAGATTACTATTTCGTGGTCCGGTCTTATGTAATCTCATTACATAGGATATCCCCACTCACATGTCATCTACACGAACACGTTAGGATCACAGTGTTTGTATCGAATACAAAGTGGGCCGCATCCATAGTTTTACCAGGGTAAGGTACCCAAACCTTATCCCCTAACTATAGACCCTTTAGGTTGTAACTCGAACCGAGATCCTTTATATGTAGACTACATTCAATTAAAGATTCATTTAACAGCCTTGGATGTTTAGTTTATTGGATTTAGGGTTTAAATGAAGGCAAAGTCTTAGATAACGAACAATAACACTTTATTGAAATAATAACACTTTATTACATTAATTAGAACATAATTACAAACTACGAGTTTTAGGGCACAAATTCCAACACAGAAATGGATAGGGACTCTTAGGTAATTTGCCAACAGTTGTCTTTCTTAATAGTAGCATGTTGGCTCGGACCTATTGGATCTGAAAATGGTAGGGTCACATTTATGGGATGAGTTAAGCTAGTTAACAAGTCCTTGACCAAACAAACGGTAGCTAAGGACCATTGGGACATGAGATGTTCTGGTAGTGAGAATTGGCTGAGAAAGTCTCAATTCGAGGGAGGAATGACTGACCGCCCGATGAAGGCTTTTGTTCTAAACCCTTGAAATATCGTTGCAAAATTAAAGGTTTAATTTAAACACTGGGTTTTGTTTAAACACTAGGGTTCTTTAATAATTTTGCTAAACTTGATTGGTTTATAATGAGTTAAAGGCATAACTAATTAGAACTATTTTGGAATTTCAGCATGTCGTCCTCGTATATAGCCTTACTCAAAAACGAGCGTTTAACTGGTGAAAACTTTACTACGTGGAAGTCCAACCTGGATGCGATTCTTGTTGTTGACGACCTTCGGTTCGTACTGACTGAGGAATGTCCTCAGATCCCTGCTCAAAACGCACCTCAATCTGTTAAGGATGCATTTGACCGCTGGTCCAAGGCCAATGAAAAGGCCAAGGCTTATATATCCTGGCTGACATATTTGATGTTTTAGCCAGGAAGTTTGAGGATATGGTCTCAGCTCATGAGATCATGGGTTATCTGCAAAATTTGTCTAGACAACCGTCTGAACAAATTCGGCACGAATCCCTTAAGTACGTTTATAACACGCACATGAAGGAGGGAACTTTAGTGAGAGAACCTGTTCTCGATCTTATAGTTCACTTCAATGTGGGCGAAATGAATGGAGCGGTCTTAGATGAGCAAAGTCTGGTATTCTTCATCCTGGAATCTCTTCCGAAGAGTTTCCTGCTATTCTGTAGCAATGCAGAGATGAACAAAAAGGAGTATAACCTGACTTCCCTCCTAAATGAACTGCAGACTTACCAGTCTCTTATGGATAATAAGGGACAGGTTGATGGAGAGGCAAATCAGTTTGCCCATTCCAAAAGGCTCAAGATTGGTTCATCCTCTGGAATCGAGCCCTGCGGTTCTTCTTCTGGAATTAAGAAGACTCGGAAGAAGAGGAAAGGAGGAAAAGGGAAAGCTTCTACTACTGCAGAGATTGAGCTCAAAGAGAAGAAAGGTAAATTAGATTTACTTGTTCTTGAAACTTGCTTAGTGGAAAATGATGATTTTACCTGGATACTTGATTCAGGAGCCACTAATCACGTTTGCTCTTCGTTTTAGAAAACTAGTTCCTTCAAGGAGCTCGAAGAGGGTGAGATGACGCTCAGGGTCAGAACGGGAGACGTCGTCTCAGCTCGTGCTGTGGGAGATGCCAAGTTATTTTTCAGAGATATATTTATTTTATTAAAAAATATGTATATAGTTCCTAAAATTAAGAGGAACTTAATTTCTATCTCTTGTTTAATAGAACTTGGATATTATATTTCCTTTTCTTTAAATGATGCGTTCATTTTAAAAGAGGGCGACAATGTTTGTTCTGCTAAATTTCAAAACGGCTTGTATGTACTCAAACCGAATAGAACTAAAGCAATTTTGAATCATGAGATGTTTAAAACTGCTAATACTCAAAGTAAAAGGCAAAGAATTTCTCAAAATAATACCTATCTATGGCATCTTAGACTTGGTCATATAAATCTCAACCGGATTGAGAGACTCTCTAAGAATGGTCTTCTAAACAAGTTAGAAGATGATTCTTTTCCTCCCTGCGAATCATGCTTGGAAGGTAAAATGACTAAGCGACCTTTTACTGAAAAAGGTTACAGAGCCATAGAGCCCTTAGAACTTATACATTCGAATCTTTGTGGTCTGGTGAATGTTAAAGCTCGAGGAGGGTACGGATATTTCATCTCTTTCATAGATGATTATTCGAGGTATGGATATCTATACCTAATGCATCACAAGTCTTAGGCTCTTGAAAAGTTCAAAGAGTATAAGGCTGAAGTAGAGAATGCATTAGGGAAAACCATTAAAACATTTCGATCCGATCGAGGTGGAGAGTATATGGATTTGACATTCCAGGACTATATGATTGAACATGGAATTAAATCTCAACTCTCAACACCTAATACACCACAGTAAAATGGTGTCTAAGAAAGGAAAAATAGAACCTTGTTGGACATGGTTCGTTCTATGATGAGCTATGCTCAATTGCCTGCCACGTTTTGGGGATATGGAGTAGAGACTGCAGTACAAATCTTGAACACTGTTCCATCAAAGAGTGTTTCAGAAATCTTGAACATTTCGTGACGCATTCGAGTCTGGCACTTGAGGACACTCCTCAGTTAGCACAAACTTAAGATCATCCACTACCAAAATAGTGTTGAGTTTGTTTTTCCATGTCATCATATTCTCTCCGGTTAACTTTTTCGTACCCAATAAGAAAATTATAGAGCTAGACATTTTTTTTGCTGAAAATTTACAAAAAAACTTGTATGAGTTTCTTGCTATAACTCTAATCCAATCATGTCTTAGCTAATTATCAAATGATTCCTAGGCCATTTATAATTTGCAATGATACTCCAAAGGTTTAGAATGTATGACACCGAAGGGTAATAAAAAAAACTCCTCCTCTGGATCAAGACATTCTTGACCAAAACCTAACACCAGAATAACTCTTATTCCTATAAGTTTTAGTTACTATTTTTCGGTCTGGATACATACACAACTTATGTACCCCGTGAGTCTAACCCGTTGTCTTTAGATCCCAGAGTCTCGATCCAATAAAATCCGCCGAAGGGAGGACTAGATTGGAAAATAGTCTAAGGAAATCTTTATCCCTTTCGGTTGTCTACTATGTTAGATCCCCTATGATCAAGCCTTCTGAAGGGATTGTCTGGTCCATGCCAAACTAGCAGGCTAACCATAGTGGTCTAACGGTGTAAACCGACAAAAGAGACCGTAGGTTTTGTTTTCACTAAACCTGCTCCCACTCACTATAAGTACCCTCTCCATTCACCTTGGTATTGACTCATACAAACACCATCCGAAGGGGGACGCTCCCGTTTGCGCCACGAGGCCAAGCATGAGTCTCACGGTGTGAACTTCTTGGAGATAGCGTAGGTGGAAAAATATGTATCTCATACACTTTTTCCTCCCACTGAATACTTTAAGTCTACAGGAATCTTTCTTAGGCTAAAACCCGGCTAATGGTTTTACCTAACTCTATCAACATAACTCTTATATTGATAATCAATATAACTCTTATATTGATTTTATCCTAAGTTTGTTAATATAACTCCTTATATTAAACCTAGGATTTCTAGTTTATTAACCCCTTAATAAACCGGCATTGACGCTTTCTTGTAATTTATAAGACTCTCTGATTAAATTTCACTCCCATGTCAGTTTCTAGGTAGGGGTGTTCCCTTTCCGTCAGCTTAAATACCCCAGCCTAGACAGAACTTTCCTTAGACAGAGTTCCTCTTTTAATCATAACTTATAAATTACTTGGTTCCTAATTCTAATCTAATTAGAACTAGATAACCTAAGGTTAATTATTTCCAAGTTCTAAACACTTTAAAACTAATAATTAACCTTAGGTGACATGCATACTATGTTATAGTGTTTGATCATTCATCACATGAATAATAAAACATTCATAGCATATTCATCTCATGAAATATAATGCATGTCAATGCTGTCCAAAAATTAATATAACAACCTTATATTAATTAATCATGCAAACTATATAATATAACTCCTTCTATTATAAATGATGCATGAAAATGCTTAACCTAAGGTGGGATTTCTAAAATACAATCATACAATATGCATGGCAATAATTACACAACAATTGCATAATTAAAATAGCAAAAATTAGACCAATTTTGGCACCCTAGAAATAATTTTAATTCATATAATCTAATTATATTAATTAAAATTAAAATTATTAAATATATTAAAATAAAATATTTTTATAATTAATATAAATAATAAAATTTCAGTTTCTGCCCGTTGCTCCTCGCGTGAAACGTCTTCGACGTTGCAACGCTGATAGCAGCGTTGCAACGCTACTTTTGTCGTTTTTTGTCGAAGCGTTGCAACGCTGTCGTCTTCTCCAGCCGCGCGCCTGCCACAATGGCGTTGCTACGCAAGGCGTTGCTGCGTAACGCCATTCACGTAAACGACCATAGGAATCTTCATTCCTTGCTCGTTTTCGCTCCGATCTTCTTAGCAACCGCTTTGCCTCGATCGACACGGACTTACAGACTCAATTTATAATTAAATTTATCCAAAACAACTGGGCCCTAACATTGAACATTTCAATGAAATTGTAAATCTAAGTGCCAAAATTGAAAAGATCTAATTTCGCAAAAACCGTTTATACATCTCATGCACAAAACAGTAAATCCCACATTGTTCTTCAAAAATCCAGAACATAAATCAAGAACGCAATTGGTCTCTGATACCAATTGAAGGGAATCGAAGTCCCCGCAGCGGAAGAGATTGCGAATCGCGCGCTCTTGATTTAGTTACAATAGAAATTTCAAGAATGTAAAACATGGATTAAGCATAAAATAAGAGTTTGGACAGTCAGAGTTTACCTTTGAAGAACGTTTTTTCAAGTGTTCCTCTCTCCACGGTCACGATCTCAGCAACTAGAACTCCAACGTGCGATGACACGACCACCAGATCTTCTCTGTTGTATCCTAGGTGAGGGAGGAAGGTGGGTTCCCTTTAGGAAATGTGAGGTATTTTGAGAGAGATGTGTGTTTTGGAACCCTTCCAACAACACAACAAGGAGGCTAGTGATTCTATGAAAAAACCCTTAACCTAGTTGAATTTCATGCAACCATATATATAGAGAATTGGGATGGAAATGACCATCCTACCCCTCCTTTAATCTCTCTTTAGTATATAGTCTAAATCACATTAAAACTTTATATTATATCAATTATATCATATATAATTGATATAACTCCTCATGTATGAAATTGAACACTTCAATTTTACTCCTAACTTTATACCTTCTATATTAACATGAGATCCAATGATGGACCTACAGATCATGAGATCCAATGATGTGAAATTAATTGATCAAACTCTTTGATCCAGTTAATCAATATTCATTAACTACAAGTCACTCCACTATAGACTTGTAGCTGCACTCTCCTCATTGTAGATATTATTGTGTCCACTGATATAGTCATTACCCATGAGTCGACTCTTCACAGGTTGTTCGTAATCATAGTTTCAAATTACCGTTTTACTCCTGTGATTACCTCTTTGCTCCTTAAGCACCACTGGTCCTCTGATGAACAACAAGTCTAAGGTCCTACCTTAGACTCATACCCTCGTAGGGGGCGGGGCCCCGTTGTTCAAGACCTGGAGTCTGTTCTTAAGGGAACAACCTATTTAATTCCTCAGTAGAGGAATGAGTGAATTCCATCTTGCAGCTTAAGTTCCCGGCTACGTGCGAGGTTACGTCGTCACGAGAAGGTAGGCTTATTGAGTCGGCTACATGCCACTCTCAGCCATACTAGTCTAAGAACAAACCCCTATAAGCAGGAGTTCTTAACTTGCTCAGGATTCAGGTCGAGTCACTAATGACCATCTATAAATTACTAGTCTTATCCTGTTAACGGTGTTATACTTGTTAGACTAATAATTTGCGATCCAGTCTTGTATGAACTCTTCATACAAGATGCCCCCACTCGCATGTCAATTACATGAATGAGGTTGATTACCTCTTTTGTACTAATTACAAAGTGGGCCGCATCCATGGTGTTACCAGAATGAGTTTTCCAACCTTATTCTTATACCATAGACTATTTAGGTTATAATCTTGAATTCAACCCAATTAGTGTCCACTACACTGATTTCAAGATAAGCGTTATAACCTTGGAGCTTAGTTTATTGAATTTATAAAAGCAAGATTGTAATCTTATCAAAACAAATAACACTTTATTTAATTGATCAAGATTACACAAGTTTAGGGCATAAATCCCAACATTTTCACCCTTAACGGTGGAGCTATAGTATGGCGCAACATCAAACAAGGATCCATTATTGACTTCACCATGGAGGCAGAGTATATAGTTGCTTGTGAAGCAGCTAAAGAGGTTGTTTGACTAAGGGAATTCCTTACTTATTTGGAAATTGTTTCAAATATGGAATTTTCCATCACCTTATATTTTGATAACAGTGGTACGGTAGCCAATTCAAAGGAATCTCGCAACCAAAAGCGAGGCAAGCACATCGAGAGGAAGTATCACCTGATACGAGAGATAGTGCAACGAGGAGATGCGACGATCACAAAGATTGCTTCGAAGCACAACATAGTTGATCCATTTACAAAGACTCTCACGATTAAAGTTTTTGAGGGTCATCTGGAAAGTCTAGGCCTATGAGACATGTACATAGGATAATCTAGGGCAAGTGGGAGATATGTAATGGGTATATGGATGCCCTAGTTTATTGTATTGTGTATCTCTATAACCACTATTTTAGATTGCAATGTACCCCACTAGAGTTTTAGTTCAAGTGGGAATTTGTTTGGGTTTATGCCCTAAAACTCGTAGTTTGTAAATAATGTTCTAATTATCAATAAAAAATTATTATTTTCAATAAAGGTTATAGTTTATCATTATTTACTATCTAGCCTTTTATTAGCCCTAAATCCAATAAACTAACATCCAAGGTTGTAACATGTCTCTTGAACTGAATGTAATGTACATATAAAGGATCTCAATTCGAGATACAACCTAAAGGGTCTATAGTAAGGGGATAAGGCTTGGGTACCTTACCCTGGTAATACTATGGATATGGTCCACTTTGTATTTGATACAAACACAGTGATCCTAACGTGTTTGTGTAGATGACATGTGAGTGGAGATATTCTATGTAATGAGATTGCATAAGACCGGACCACGAAATAGTAGCAACTAGGTGTAACTCTGTTGACTAGTTAGTTTTCTATTTCACTAGGATGACCTAGGCAACTTGATCTCAATCCTGAGCAGGTTACGAACTCCTATTTGCGAGGGATTGTCCTTTGACTAGTAAGGGTGAGAGTGACCCGAGTCGCCTACTCAATAAGCCTACCTTCTTGGAGACAAGACCGAGCAGGCAGCTGGGGACTTAACCTAGAAAGATGGAATTCACTTTTTCCCGCCTATTAGGGTAAGTAGATGAATGTTCCCTTAAGTGGTGCCTCCGGGACTTGAACAAAGGGTTCGACCCTCTCATTGGCCCGAGAGGGATTTCTTTTTGTTGATAGGACCACAAACAAATTGTTCATTAGAGGAGCATTAGGACTTAAGGTAAAAGATATAACCCAAGAGTAAAACGATAATTTGGCCAAGCTGGTGTTACGAACATTCGTGAAGGATTGACTTGTTGTGATTGGTCAATATCCAAAGACACAGAAATATATCTGCAGTGAGAAGAGTGCAGCAGCGGGACTTTAGTGGAGTGTTCCCGCAGTTAACAAATGTTGATTAGGGGGTTAATAAGATTAATCGAATAATCTCGTATCGTTGGAGCTTCTAATATGTAGGTCCATTAGCTCAACCTTCTAGCTCGTAAAGGGTTCTTAGATCATTTGAATTTGAAATGTTCAAATTCAATTAGGGAATAAATATTAATGTATATAGATACATTATAATATAAAGTTTTGGAACTTTATATTACAAATTTAATTTGAATATGATTCATATTAAACTACATGAGAGAATTAAATATTTGAAAGAGTTCACATATTATTTTAAATGTGAATAATATTCATATTTAAAAACTATAGGTTAAAATTTAATGTGCATAAGATGTGCAATAAAACTATAGGTTAGAGGAAAAATTGATTATAATTAATCTAAATTAAATATATGATATTTAATTAATTTTGATTAAATGTGATTTAATCCAATAGGGGCAATTGGGCTGGTAGCAAAAAGGTCCAATATAATTGCCCATATAGCAAATGTCTCAATCAATTTGCAAAAATAGCAAAAATTTGAAAAGAGAAATTGAAATTACTAAAACACCCCACGTTATATCAGTGATATCATTGATAGGATGATATCAGTGATATCATCACAGAATAGGATTCTATCGGTGATATAAAGCGATAGAAGTCATTTATTTAATAACTAATTTTTTTTGTCATTTTATTTAATAACTAATTTTTTCTTATAATTTTAGTTTTCCATCACCCCATTGATAACAAGCGAAGAAGAAATCATTGATAGGATGCTATTAGTGATATCACCGATAGAAGTTTGTTTATTTAATAACTATTTTTTGTCGTTTGGGAATGGTTACACGATTGTCAATGTGTTATAGTGTTAGACTTCTATCATCTTATATCGTTGATAGAAGTCTATATGTGATAGAACCGATATGAGTGATAGAAGTCTATAACGATTGTCAATGTGTTACAGTGTTAGACTTCTATCATTTGATACCAGTGATAGAAGTCTATTAGGTGATAAAACTGATATAAGTGATAAAAGTCTATAACTCTATTAAACTTCTTGTTCATCATGAATATTATTCTATCAGGCTTGTGATAAATGTCTATCACTGATAGTTGTTTATCAATCATTAATTTCTTTCTAGTGATAGCTATCAGTGATAGATATCTAATAGAAGTGATAGACTACTATTTTGATATCTATCACTGATAAAAGTGATATCTATCAGTAATAGTTGTCTGATAGACTTCTACCATAGTTGTCTATCTATTATCTATTACTCATAACTTTTCTATTATCTATTAGACTTATTGTTCCTATCTGACTTCTATCATTGTCTATCACTAATAGAAGTGATAAACTACTATCACTATTAATGATTGATAGAAATTAAAGAAAAAGAAGTGATAGACTACTATCACTGATAGAAGTGATAGGCTTCTATTAGTGATAGTTGTCTGATAGACTTCTACCTATCTATTACCTATTACTCATAACTTTTCTATTAGACTTCTTGTTATTCATGATTATTAATTTTTTTCTTCTATCTGACTTCTATCAGTGATAGATGTCTATTACTGATAGTTGTCGATCAATCATTAACTTCTTTCCAGTAATAGACTTTTATCAGTGATAGATGTCTATCACAGATAAAAGTGATAGACTTCTATCAGTGGTAGTTGTCTATCACTATCACTGATAGTTGTTTATCTGTTAACTACTATTGTTTGTTGTGTGGTCTTCAAATTTTCTCATCAGATGCCAAAGTCCTTGTGTTCATAGCATTGATATTAAACTTTTGAAACAATCACAAACCTTGTATTGATAGTATGAATAGTATGATAACAACAATATTGAGTTCTATCTTGAAAAAATATATCTAAAACTAATTGTCAATAATTACATCATGGTAAAATGGTGGAAAATTACATGTCTTACGATTGTGACCAACACGATGACAATGACTGCATTTTATGTGACTTCTTGCTTCAGCAATCGACGAAATTCTTTGCTTTCACGGTCTTCCTGCTTGACGTTTAACAATTGGAGGTAATGCATTCATGTCAACATCTATCGAACTCCATTCAGAATGATTCCCAATTGGGCGGATTACACCTCCGTAAGTTGTCACTCCCATCACTAATTGCACAAGAGGAGCCATCAAAACAAGCATCATTAATATGAGCAACTAAAGGATATCTTGTATTTTGATCTTCCACTAAAGTTAAAAACCAAGCAACATCAAAACAACGACATGGCGTTAGTTAATAACATCCCTCATTGCTATGTTTTTTTTTTTTAATATTACCTAATTTTCTAAAGTATTATCAATATTAATATTAACATTTTCCCGAGAAAATGAAAAGGAAAATGCTACCGATAGAGAGAAAGGAGAGGGGGTAGTGTTTAGATTCCGAGAAAATTCTTGTAATGTAAACTAAAAAAAAAGAAGAAAAAATTGATTAATATTTTCTTAATTTTGGGGTGTGTGAAAGCGGAAGTTTGGTGAAGTGCCAACTTGTTGTAGTGTCATTACTCTCTCAAATTAACAAACTAGATGGGCCCCACTTTTATATTTACTAATTTGTTTTCTTGAAAAAGGGAAGAAGAAGAAAATACTGAGGAAGAAAAAAAATAGATTTAAGCCAAGGGTATAATAGGAATTATGAAAACAATTTAAAGATGTTTGCCATATTTGCAATTATTTTAAAATGTTGTTATATCTACAAATAGTAAAATCATCCTTGCTACCCATTACAAATTCTCTTTAATTTATTTTAATTAGATATGATTTAATTGATTTATTTAATAATTAATATGATTAATTATTAATAAAATAATAAAATAAATAAAAAAGGAAGAACGTGTCAGGAAGACACTTCCCCATGTCTCTCAAGAATTGATAATTTTTTTTGGTGTAATTATGAATTGTGAAAAGAAACTCTCTCTCAAACATAAAATTCTCTTTTCTTCTACCAAATTGTTGGATTCCTTCCCACCAAGGAATTGATCGATAGAATTCAGAGAATAGAAGGTTTATCCTGAGTGGTAGCGTCTTGTTGAAAGAACAGAGCCTACTGTGTTGCTGTAGATTCCAAGGAGCAAGGAGTTGCTGTGGAAAATTTGAACTACAAAGGTAAATATATCTTTCCTTTTAGTTTAGGAAATTTACAACATGTTTATCACTTGTTTAATCGATGATTAATTAGATTATTATTACTTATCTCTGTTATTTTTTCCAATGCAGTGGTTTTTGAAGTAAACCAAGAACAAACAAGTAATTACGATTTTAAATCACGTTTTCGTTGCTCATGGGGATTCGATTCCCTTCAGGTTGTTCATGAGAGGATCAGTGGTACTTAAGGGCAAGAAGTACTCACGGGGGTAAAAAGGTAATTTGACCTAACTATGATTATGAACAACTCGTGAAGGATCGACCGTAAAAAGGTAATTTGACCTAGCTATGATTTAACCTCATATCATTGGAGTTCATGATCTATAGGTCCATTAGGTCCATCCGCCAACTCATTAAGGATTAACAAGGATAATTAATTTTGGAAGAAATTTAAATTGTTCAAATAAATTAAGGGAGAGTATATCAATTATATATGATATAATTGTTATAATATAAAGTTTATTTTGAATAAGATTCAAAATTGAACTTTATGGTAAAATTAAATTAGATTCAATTTTACCTATATATGAGTCTGATTCATATCAGACCTTTAGGACACAAATTGATTTGAATTTGATTCAAATCAAAACTATACGTTATATGAGAGATATGCAATGGAATATGATTCCTTGCACATTTAATTTAGTATAAGATACTAAATTTAAAAGGATTATGCAATTTAATTTTGCATAATGCTTGTTTGGTGGAAAGAGTGGGATAATGGATGGAAGAAGTTACCTCCATCAAACAACTACAAATATATGCATTTAGACTCGTTGCAAAAGGAGTTTTCCCAAAAAATTGATTCTTGTCGGTGAATTGTAGAGAAGACATATTGGAGGTGTCGTAGAGAACGAGAATCATTGAATAACGAAAAACACGGAAGAGGATTCATCAAAAGAAAATTCTAATTTTCTTCTTCCCATTTTAATATGCTTGACTTACTATTTTTGTGAAATGTTCACAACAAATTTTGAAAGCAAAGTGATTCAAATGCTTCTGTATCGTGATTCGATCCCTTCACTATAAAGAATTGAACCTGAAAAACTTGCATGACACTAGTATTGTGATTCAATTGCTGAAGATCCTAGGACTCACTCATTAGGAGTAGTAGAGGAAGTTCTTGTTAAGGTTAATCAATTGATATTCCCTGTTGGCTTCTATGTTGTGCAAATGAATGAAAACTCTCATGCATTTGTATCAGAGTGTTGTGAACTCATTTTTTTATTCTTTCATGCATTTGCATCAGAGTGTTGTGATTCAATTTGTTGCTTATGTAACTTTCTTTATTCTTTTATTTTCACTAAAATGATATTTCCTTTGAACTCATTTTCTTTTTCTTGCAGGTATATAAAAACTTTTCCACCCAAAGCAACAGATTAGAAACTACCATGCTTGTTCACCATCAAACTCCATCTCGGTGTGAAAGCGTGTGATCGTTTTTGCTCTAAATTGTTGTAAAATTTGCACAAAAATCCTAAGGTTAAACATTGAACACAAAGGGTGAAGATGAAATACCTTTGAAGAACACTTCTTCTTTTAATCCTTCTCCTTGGTTTTCCAATTCTCAAATCTCAGTCACGATCTCTCAAACCGAATACTTCCAATAGATCTTCTCTATTGTTCTCTTGGAATAGGGAGGATTGTAGGATACCTTTTAGAACTCTTAAACTTTTGAGAGAACTTTCACTTTAGGGAGGTCAAAGAGAATTGTAGAATGCTTTGGAAGTCTCAATTCCAAAAAGTGGGATTTCTCTACCACAAGTGCATCCAAATGTACTATTATATAGTGTGGGAGTGAAACTACCCCACTCACCCACTAATTGCATTACAAAACAACCAACCAAAAACTCCTAAAATCAAGAAAAAGATAAAGAAAGTAGAAAAGAACTTAGGTCGATTGTCAACCTTCGTCTCCGACACATAGTTCGTGATCTCGAGCCTTGAGTTCCCTCCTTGGCTCTAAAAAATTCTCCTTTAACTCCTTAGGCAATACTCCAATCGAAATTAGGATTTATGGTCTCCCAAAACGGCTCCCCCACTCATACACAACAAATCTTATTTATAAAAATCGTGACAACGTCGAGACGCTAAGGACAATGTCTCTAGAGTCTCGACGTTATACCTAATGCACGTGTCAATTTTGTAAAAATAGGGTAGCGTCTCAACGCTACGGACGAAAAACGTAAGCTGCGTGTTTTTTACAACGTTGAGACGTTGTGGACAACATCCTTGCAGATCCTCTTGTGTGAATAGTGGCATTGTTAAGACGCTAAGAACAACGTCTCAACGCTCCCCTCTCAGCTCCACATGCTCTAATTTGCTCGCTTCTTGATTCCAAAGCTCCCAACACGTATTTTTAGCTCCCTTAACTTTCATTTATCTCCAATTCCTCAAATTCTCCATAATTGATCAATTCCTACTGTATAAAAGAGATAAATGCATAAATGTACATATTGAAGCTTAAACTAGCAAGAATTAAGTGTAATAAATAACATTATTTGGTGTGTTATGAGTAGGGATAAAAGATAGTGTAAGGATTATTGATGATGAGATTGACAAAGTCAAAATCATTGGAACTAATTTGAAACTTTCAACAAATTTTCTTTTTTAAATTTCTCTCTTTATTTCTCTTGATTTTAGCTTTTTTTTAAAACTAGTTGTGGATAAGGGGAAAATAAGTCCAAACTTCCCACCTAAAATATTTAAGAAAAATACCAATTATGCAAGCAATCCTATACAAAAATGTTAAATGTTAAGAACATATTACGATTATATTATGGCATTGAATAAATTTCATCATCTAATTTAGTGCAATAATATATGAAGTGGAGGTTTAAACCTAAAGGGGTGTTTGGTCTATGGTTTTGGGTTGGGATAGTGAGTTCCAAATCTAGAGGCATGTGTTTACATAAGGTGTTCAAAATTCTTGATTCTTAAACACAATCCCATGGGTTACAATAGTGAAACTCCATGTAGTTTGTCCCATGTTTTCCTTTTCCATTTATCATTTTCTATTTTCGGTGACCACTTCGACAACAACTTTGTTGACAACTCGAGTAACCACCCGACGACCACTGACAACGACAATGACAACCACACTGGCAACCTGACCACCGTTGATGATTACCTTTGGTGACCACTACGATGAGAACTTTATAGACCAGTCAGACGACAACTCCTACGACTTAACCACTTTAATAAACTGACATCACTTTGGTGACCCAACTTGCCCGAACCACCCCAACGACCATCTGACAACCATTCTGACGATCCGGCCACCATACAACCATAGTTGACGACCGCCCAAAAAATTCGACCACCTAGTGACCACTCTGATGACCCAATGATAGTACCAAAATCAGTTGTATATTTTGTGCCTAATTCTTGTTAGTTTTGTTGATTTTATGTGTATATTCATTTATTTTGTATGTAATTGAGCATGGAAGGCTAATTTGAAGAAATGCGCCCAATTAGGGTTAAAACGAGCTAAAAAGGAGGTCATTTGAGTAACCGAGTGAAGCTAATGAATCAAATGACTAAATTGCTCTTGATGAGAGCGTCTAGATAATGGTCGAAGCATCTAGACGCTGTAGAAGACACTAGCGTGCAGATGTAGGAAAATGTCGAGACTCTGTCCATAGCATCTCGACGCAGAGACGAGAGCATCGTGCGATGCTACGGTGAGCCCTCCTCATTACTGGGATAATTACGGACAATATTTAGATGTTGCCTATAGCATCTCGATGTTGTCTCGATTTGCATAAAAGAAAATGCTCTTGATTTAGGTCATTTGATTGAGGCTTTGCCCAAATATTTCTACCTTCATGGCTTCTTCTCCCTCCATTCTTTACTGTTTTACTTAGTATTAGAGTAGTTTAGGTGTTGTAGATAAATCATCGGTGTTTTTAATGCTCAAATCGATGTCCAACTAAGTATTGGAATCTTCTTCAAGTACCGATTGGGTTTATTCAATAGAGGTTATTGAATGCGTATTACTTTTTACCTTAAATAACCCTAAATCCAATAAACTAACATCCTAGGTTGTGTTATAAGTCTTGAATTGTATGTGGAGACATATAGGATCGATATTCAAGAAAAAACCTAAAGGGTCTATAGTATAGAGATATGATTGGGTACCTTATCCTGGTACCACTATGGATACGACCCGCTTTGTATTTGACACAAATGCAATGATCTAACGCGTTCATGTAGTGCGAGTGGGGGTATCTTATGGAATGAGTTTGCATAAGACCGGATCGCGAATTATTAACCAACTGATGTAACATTATTAACAGCTTTAGGTTTAATAATTCATAGATGACCTTTAGTAACTCGACCTTAATCCTGAGTGGGTTACGGACTCCTGTCTGTTAGGGTTTGTCCTTTGACTAGTATGGGTCAGAGTGACCCAAGACGCCGACTGTTGCGTATAATTATGAATATGCAATACCGCAGTGTACGGGTCAAGTTTTAGTATAGTGATTTATGAGTCCAAGTATCATCCTCGGGAATGGGTTTCTAGATTAATTAATTACTAAGGTACTAATTCTCAATTTTAGATAAAGAAACATAACACGGATAGTTGGTTGAAAGTAAACACAAACAAATAAACAAACATGTGGAGACACGAATTGATAGATTTAAAGGAAATTAACCTTGCAACTCAACACTTAATTACACATGCAATGAATAAATGAGATGAATTTATAAACACGAAGTAAATTACTCAAGAAAGTCTCTCGATCTCTCAAGAGCCTCGCACATACAACAAATCCTAGTGTCCATATAAAATCTAAGCATGCACGGCATTAAGCAACTTCTTTATGTGTTTCCCTTAAACTTCTAAGTCATTCTCATGCCAGAATTCTAAGGGTTTTGACAACCTTGTTCTAATTTAAGCTTTTTCTCTCGAGTTCACTTAAACCAAAGATATAAATGAAATTAAGAATGAATTACAAAAAATAAAGATCAAAACATACTTCAATGCATGGCGAAGAAGTCTTAATAAGCAAATCAAATCCTAACTACAACATTTAGCTACTCTAAATCACATGAAAACCAAGCTAAACATGTAGAAAACGTCTTAGAACGCTATTACAAATTGAAAGAAAGGGAATTAAACTTATGTGTCGATGTCGGTCCTTCGTCTCCGAGCTATCGTCTTCGATCTTGAACCTCCACGGATGCTTTGGCTCCCAAAATCGCTCTTTCCTCTCTTCTTACAAAGTGTATTTCGAAATTAGGGTGGAAAATCTACCAAATTCGACTCCCTTTACAAGAATGCACAATGATATATTTATAGGTTCAATCGGTGCAGCGTTGCAACGCTAGGGACAGCGTTGCAACGCTGTACCCTAGGCGGCTAGTAAATAAGGAAATAGTCGATGGTGTTGCAACGCTGGGAGCAGCGTTGCAACGCCGCTACCCTAACGCGCGCGCCTTCTTATCGATACGGCGTTGCGACGCTGCAAGGCAGCGTTGCAATGCCCGTTGTGTGGCTTCTCATGCGCGCTTTCTTATTGAGATAGTGTTGTGACGCTGCTAGGCAGCGTTACAACGCTATCGCCTGGAGTCTTCAAAGCCTCTCAGCAGCAATCACGGCGTTGCAACGCCATCACCTTGGGTCTATTAGCTTGGATTGATATTTCTACTTCCAATTGATGTTATTTTTAGCTCCAAAAAGCCTCGTTTCGATCCCGAGTGATCCAAAATATCTCCAAATGTTCTGTTTACGCTCTTAACCTGAAATTGAGTGATTTAAACATGTAAAAGCCCTGAAATCATTATAAAACTAACAATTATTAAGCCTAAGGATAACACATTTTGTGTGCTATCAAATACCCCCAAACTTAAACTTTTGCTAGTCCCGAGCAAAAATAGAATTAAACATCAGATTGTTCTTAAACATATATTTGATTCAAGCCTCATAAATTTAAGAGAAAATCTGGTAATCACAGGAAACACTCAAACATAACACTTCAACAAGCAATTTAAAACTTTTCCTAAGTGTTCCTACGTGTGTGTGTGATTAACCTATGTTTCCTTCATTTTTACTAAGCCCGGATCAACTTTCTTAAGCTCTCCATTCAACTTCCTCCTACACTGGTCATAATTACTAATCTTTGAGTCTCCCTACATTCAAGAATTAAATAACTCTACTTAGTAATTACTCATTTTTTTCTTTTTTTGTGCAAGGATACTAGCTTTCACACATCCACTGCAGGGACCCTTACCCAGAGCACTCGCTCAATGAATGGCCTAACTGATCACAATGAAGGTAGCTCTTTTTGCCCTCACAAATTTTTTCTTTAGCAAACAAATAACCAAAGCCAACTAATTCACATATTATACAGGTCATGCACTTCATATTGTTATTCACCCTATCCTGCAATTTAGCTCTCAAATCAGATCTTAGACCTATCGAGGTGACATCAAACTTCTGAACCTAATAACTTTATTCTAAGCATTTCAAAACTACAGGAACACAGACTATGTGCATAATAGTGCAGGAAAACTCAAGAAAATTTTTAAATTAACTCGAATTCATGTCATGCTCTCAAGTTTCACCAGAATCACAAATATTTCAATTAAATCTCATCCTAGGCTATCATGATCATACTTATGTAAAAGATCAATCAACAATTCAGCACATACTCAGGACAGTCACAAGAAATAAACACATCCCACCCCGAAACTTAAACTAAACATTGTCCCCAATGTTTGTAGAATTAAGCACAAATTAAGTATAAGAGTAAGAGTGAACAATACTGTCCTGGGTAATGGAGCTCTTTCTGAGTTTCTTGGATAGCCAAAGCATGTGTGTTGGAGTTCCTCAGAACGGGAGCATGGATTTCAACGAAGAAATGCATCGTCACAACCTACAAAGCAAAACAACAACTAGTAAATAAACTAAGAATTGAAAAAAAAACATCAAATTAAAGCAAGCTAAAGATTGAAAAACAAAAGTAAGTATAGCTTGGGTTGCCTCCCAAGAAGCGCTTTCTTTAACGTCTTTAGCTAGACTGTACTCCCTCAAGGTGTTTCTTTTCTTGCTTGCAGTGCCTGGAGTGATGTTTTCATTTGGCCAATCTGGGTCTCTATGTTCTTTATTGCAGCTCCATGACTTGTCACTATACCAGATAGACTGGTGACTGCATTTTCCAGCTGGTTGGACCGACTTCTGGATTCAGCTATGAAGGAGTGCAATGTCTCTTCCAGAGATGGTTTCCTCTCTGATGTAGAAGCATGCCCTGTAGGAGGAATCAACACATTTTTGTTGTTAGCATAAGAAAAATTCTCATGATACCTCAAACCTAGATTATAATGTGTTGGGAGGTTATTCTGATTCTGGTTTCCTCCATAGTTGTTGGTTCTGTTGTTCAGGTAATGTAGTTGCTCCATAGTGGATTCTCCATTAGGCTGGGAGCATTGAGAGGACATCCCTGTCTGTGGTGATCCTGCAAAATTATTCAACGCATGAGTGGGAGATGCCATATGAGATCTAAGAGAAGTTACCTCATCAAGTTGATGATCCAACTCTCGGCTTAGATCTGTCATCATTGTCATGAGGCCACCGGTAGGTGGCGATTGACACTTCCTCCGGGAGGGCATTGCTTTCGCACGATCTTCGCCATGAAAGCCCTCTCAGAGGTGGCATCCAGAATGGTCTTGGTCTTACCTTCCAGTCCATTATAAAATTGTTGTACCTGGAGCCAATCTGGGTAGCCATGCTGTGGGCACCTCCTGAGCATGTCCTTGTACCTTTCCCATGCCTCGAATAACTGCTCTCCCTCCTGCTGCCTGAATGTTCCAATCTCAGTCCTTTACTTTGCAGCCTTCACTAGTGGAAAGAATTTGGTCATGAAGGCTTGGGCCAATTCCTCCCAGGAAGTGATACTACCTGAGGGAAGGGACCCTAGCCATTCTTTGGCTCTACCCTGCAAAGAGAAAGGAAATCGACGTAAGCGAATATTATTAGCAGAGATACCATTCATTTTAACTGTACCACAGATTTCTAAGAAATTTTGAAGATGAGAGTTAGGATCTTCTGTGGCTAAGCCTCGAAAAGCACCTTCCCTAACCATTTGTATCAGTCCTGTCTTAAGTTCAAAGTTATTAGCATTGATAGGGGCATGGACTATTCCAGCCTGCTCAGAATTAAACACAGGTTGGAAATACTCCTTGATAGGTTTAGGGTTATTGATGAGCTCCTGATCAGCCATAGTATGTGTTTCTGCCTTTCCTTCCCTTAGGAGTCTCCTACAGGTCGTCTCGATCTCAGGATCGGGTGCAAGTCTGCAGCTCTCCCCTTGGCATATACCTGGAGGAACAAAAAGAAAGAAATTAGACAAAAATAAAAAAATTAGGAAATAAAATAAAACATAAAAGAAGACAAAAACAAAGATAAAGACATGAAACATAAAACTTGGGTTGCCTCCCAAGTAGTGCTTTTTTTAACGGCATTAGCTAGACGGTGGCTTATCAGGACACATAAAATTGCTCATATTTCTTTGGGCCCTTCTTGCTCGAATCGATATAGCCTTTTAAGTCTAAAAGGCTATCCTGTTTTTCTTGAGCCTCAGACAAAAAATTATTTTTGGTATTTTCGTTTAGTGAAATGAAAGAACTGAAATCAAAACAAGACTCGTGAGTATAAGACAAATGGTTATCGAAAATAAAGGAAATTTTTTGGGATAAAAGGGAAGAAGACTTCTCAGCCTCTAACTCTATCACCTGGGGTTTCTTTGTGGAAGTGACTATATCACCAATGTCTACCTCACTAACCTGGTTATGGTGTGTCTCAGTCTCCCCTAAACTATCCTCATTATAATAAGAACAACCCCTCCTAGGTGGCACCTCCTGAGTGGTAAGGATACGACATTGTTCCTGTAAGGCCTTAAGGGAAATTACTAGCTGATTAAGATACTGGGCTCTATCCTGCACTATTTCCCAAAGTCCTACCACCTCAGTTTCTAACCTATTCAACCTCTCTAATTCACTATGAACCAAATTTTTAAATTTCAATTCTAAGGTATATTCTGTCAATTGGTCCATAAGAGAAGATTTATCTAGGGGTTGGTTAAGGTACGAAAAACTATGGTTTCAGGTGCCTAAATAACTACCCTCATGTGAATTT
Source organism: Trichosanthes cucumerina (assembly GCA_036507285.1). Lineage (NCBI taxonomy): Eukaryota > Viridiplantae > Streptophyta > Magnoliopsida > Cucurbitales > Cucurbitaceae > Trichosanthes > Trichosanthes cucumerina. The sequence continues at coordinate 20,788,412 of CM071839.1, read as the reverse complement.
TCATATATGTCAGGTACAGAATGGTAAAAATTAGACACATGGTATTCAAAAAAATTATGATGCACAAAACTAGGGTCCTGAGAGGGGCATTAGAATGGTGGAAACTCAAAATCATGCAAAGTCATGTTTGAAAAATCAGTAATTCAAATCAAGACTTTTACATAATAGCACACAACCAAACAAGGTATACATACTCAGAAACAACCAAACTAAAATAGGAAAAATACGGAAACAAACACACAAAAACAGAAAACAAATAAGGAAAAACACACAAACACCCTTTAGTCTAAAATTTCAAATTTTCTCCTAATATTAATTAATCTAAATAATCGCCATCCCCCGGCAACGGCGCCAAAAACTTGTTGCGTATAATTATGAATATGCAATACCGCAGTGTACGGGTCAAGTTTTAGTATAGTGATTTATGAGTCCAAGTATCGTCCTAAGGAATGGGTTTCTAGATTAATTAATTACTAAGGTACTAATTCTCAAATTTAGCTAAAGAAACATAACATGGATAGTTGGTTGAAAGTAAAGACAAGCAAATAAACAAACATGTGGAGACACGAATTGATAGATTTAAAGGAAATTAACCTCACAACTCAACACTTAATTACACATGCAATGAATAAATGATATGAATTTATAAACAAGAAGTAAATTACTCAAGAAAGTCTCTCGATCTCTCAAGAGCCTCGCACATACAATAAATCCTATAGTCTCCATATAAAATCTAAGCATGCACGGCATTAAGCAACTTCTTTATGTGTTTCCCTTAAACTTCTAAGTCATTCTCATTCCAGAATTCTAAGGATTTTGACAACCTTGTTCTAATTTAAGCTTTTTCTCTCGAGTCCACTTAAACTAAAGATATAAATGAAATTAAGAATGAATTTCCAAAAATAAAGATCAAAACATACTTCAATACATGGCAAAGAAGTCTTAATAAGCAAATTAAATCCTAACTACAACATTTAGCTACTCTAAATCACATGAAAACCAAGCTAAACATGTAGAAAATGTCTTAGAACACTATTACAAATTGAAAGAAAGGGAATTAAGTTTACGTGTCAATGTCGGTCCTTCGTCTCCGAACTCCCGTCTTCGATCTCGAACCTCCACGGATACTTTGGCTCCCAAAATCGCTCTTTCCTCTCTTCTTACAAAGTGTATTTCGAAATTAGGGTGGAAAATCAACCAAATTCGGCTCCCTTTACAAGAATCCATAATGATATATTTATAGGTTCAATCGGTGCAGCATTGCAACGCTAGGGACAGCGTTGCAACGTTGTACCCTAGGCAGCGGGTAAATAAGGAAATAGTCGATGGCGTTGTAACGCTGAGGGCAGCGTTGCATTGCCGCTACCCTAACGCTCGCGCCTTCCTATCGATACGTCGTTGCAACACTGCAAGGCAGCGTTGCAACGCTCGTTGTGCGGCTTCTCATGCGCGCTTCCTTATCGAGATAGCGTTGCAATGCTATCGCCTGGAGTCTTCAAAGCCTCTCAGCAGCAATCACGGCGTTGCAACACCATCACCTCGGGTCTACTAGCTTGGATTGATATTTCTACTTCCAATTGATGTAATTTTTAGCTACAAAAAGCCTCGTTTCGATCCCGAGTGATCCAAAATGTCTCCAAATGTTCTGTTTATGCTCTTAACCTGAAATTGAGTGATTTAAACATGTAAAAGCTCTGAAATCATTATAAAACTAACAATTATTAAGCCTAAGGATAGCACATTTTCTGTGTTATCACCGACTCAATAAGCCTACCTTATTGGGGACAGAAAGTAGTGGGGAGTTGGCAACATAGCTTAGCAAGATGGACTTCCCTCATTCCCAAGCTTAAGAAATTTAGATAAGTTTTTCCCTTAAGTGTTGATTTCGGGCTTGAACAATAGGGCCCCACCCTCTCATTGGCCCTGATGGGATTGAATTTCGTAGCGGAAGTGATTTGAATCGTCTTGCTTGCAAAACCATTGTGAACAACTTCACAAAATCCTAAGACTAAGCAAAAACCAATGAAAAAGAATAAAGGAAAATGAGATATTACCTTTGAAGAAACTTTTTTTCATCTTGTAATCCATTCTCCAACGATCTTGAACACGATCTCAACAACAACGATAACGACACCTCGAAAATGTCTTGGTGGAGAGAAAGTTGTAGAGAATTTTTTAGAACTCTTCTCAAAATTACCTTTTAATATGTGCAGTGTGCAAAATTGCAAAGAAACCACTTACATATAATTGTGTGGGTGGAACCACTCACCACACCATCATTTCCACCAAAATAGCATTATGCAATCTAATTTGCATAATGCATTTAATTAAGTATCATATACTTAATTAAATGCACAATGAATCATATTCTAATGTGTTTCCTCTCATATAACTTGTACTTTGAATTTGAATCTTATCCAAATTAACTTTTTTCCTATAGATTAAAATGAATCATATCCATATAGAGTAAAATTGAATCTAATTCAATTTTGCCATAAAGTTCAATTTTGAATTTCATTGCAAATCAACTTTATATTATATCAAATATATCATATATAGGTTATATTCTCTCTAAAATTTGAACAATTAAAATTTCTTCTAAAACTTATATTCCTTGTTAAATCCGTATTGAGCTAGCAAGGAGACCTAATGAACCTATAGATCATGGGCTCTAATGATACGAGATCATCCGGTCAAACTTTTTGACCCAAGCTAATCAATATTCATTAACTACGAGTGACTCCACTATAGACTCGTAGTTGCACTCTCCTCACAGTAGGACAAGTTGTGTCCATTGATATAACCCATACCTGTAGGTCGATCGTTCACAAGTCGTTCGTAGTGATAGCTCGATCAAAATTACCTTTTTATTCCCATGACTAAATCTTGCACCTTAACTACCACTGATCCTCTAATGAACAACCTCTTTATAGTCCTACAATAAGCAAATCTATATTTGGAACAACTTCCAAATCACGCAAGAACATTCTAAGCCAAACAAATCTTTTGTTGTTTCACAAGCAGCTACTTACTCAACCACCATAATGGAGTTTTCAATGCATCCTTGCTTGATGCTTCGCCATATTATAGCTCTCCCGTTTAAGGTGAACACTGATCCTGATGTAGATTTCCTAGAATCCAGTTTGAAAATCATAGTCTGTGTATGCGGTAAGGATCAAATCCTTAGCCCCATACACTACCATATAGTCTCTCATTCTCCTTAGATACTTGAGGATATTTTTAACTATGGTCTAGTGGTCTAACCCGGGATTGGACTGTACCTACTGATTATTCCCACTGCATAACAAATGTCAGGCCTACTGCACAACATAGTATACATTAAGCTATCCACTGCAAAGGCATAGGGAATACATCTTATATCCTCAACTTCTTAAGGTGTCTCAAGACACTGTTCCTTAGACAGATGAACAACATGCCTGAAAGGTAATAAACCCTTCTTAGAGTTTTTCACCGAATATCGTACCAACATCTTGTCGATATAAGACTCATGATACAGAGCTAGCATTATATTCTTACGATTCCTAATGATTTGAATCCCAAGAACGTACTGCGCCTCTCCATAATCCTTCATTTGGAATTGGCCTACCAACCATTTCTTTATGTCAGATAGGAATCTTACATCATTACCAATGAGCAGGATATCGTCCACATAAAGTATTAAGAAAGCTAATTTACAGTTGATGATTTTCTTGGATACACAAGGTTCATCAATGTTTTGGTCAAAACCATAAGACTTGATTTCAGTATCAAATCTTATGTTCCGGGATCTGGAAGTTCACTTCAACCCATAAATGAATCGATTAAGCTTGTAAACTTACTCCTGACCTTGGGCAATGAACCCCTCGGATTGAGACATATAGATGCTCTCTTCAAAATTACCATTAAAAAATGCAGTTTTGACATCCATTTTTCATATCTCATAGTCATAAAACGTGGCTATGGCAGGAGAATCCTTATTGATTTAAGCATAGCAACAGGAAAAAAAGTTTCATCATAGTCAACTCATTCCCTTTAGGTATACCCCTTTGTTACAAGTCTAACTTTAAAGGTATGTACCTTTCTAGCTACATCTCTTTCTCTTTAATAGATCCATTTGCACCCTATGGGTTTTACCTTTTCAGGTTGATCTACAAGATCTCATACTGAATTGAAGTACATAGACACCATTTCAAGGTCCATGGCTTTGACCCATTGGTCCTTGTCTATGTCATCCATTGTTTGTCTATAGGTCAATGGATCCTCTACGCTATCATCTGGTATGACGACCTGAGTTTTAGTTCAACCCAAGTAACGGTCAGTTTGTGAAACAACCCTCCCACTACGTCAAGGCACTCTCAGCGATTGAGAAGGATGAGACTGACCCGAAGTGTTGAATCCTTCATCACTCTTGAAGAAGGCCCAACGTGGTCAGCAACTCTCGTTGACTCTTCAGTAGCTTCATTTAATACTAATTTACTACGTGGTTTATGATCTCTCATGTTGTATTCCTCCAAGAAAGGCATAATTTTGAACGAGGTTCCAACTTCTTTGAATTTGTCAATAGCACGTGTGCAGGACAACTCCAAATCCTGAAGTAGTGCAAACTAGGTTTACGCCCTCTCCATAACTCAAAACGTGTTTCAGAAACACTCTTTGAGGGGAACGTTGTTTAAGAAGTAAACTGCAGTCTCTACTGAATGCCCCCAGAACGAATCAGGAAAATGAGCATAGCTCATCAATAAAACGAACTATGTCTAACAAGATTTTATTTCTCCTTTCTGATACACCATTTTGCTGAGGTGTACCATGTGTAAAGAGTTGGGACTGGATTCCATGTTCTACCAGATAGTCTTGAAATCTTAAGTCCATGTACTCTCCACCTTGTTTATATCGAAGTGTTTTGCTTTTACATTCATTGGACCACAGAGATCCGAATGTGCAAGTTCTAATGGTTCTTTGGTTTGAAGGTCTTTTCCACTAAAATATCTTTTAGTCATTTTTCCTTCAAGACAGGATTCACATGGAGGTAATGAATCATCTTCTAAGTGATATAGAAGTTCATTCTTAACCAATCTCTCAATCCGTTTTAGATTTATGTGACCTAGTCTCAAATGCCAAAGATAAGTATTGTTACTTGGAGAAATTCTTCGCCTTTTATTTTAAATATTAAAACTTTTAAACATCTTATGATTTAAAATAGCTTTTCTAACTTTGTAGAAAAAATAAAGACACTATTTCTTGGAATGAATGCTTCATTATAAGAAAAAACAACCGAGTAGTCATGTTCCAAAAAATAAGAGATAGAAATTAAGTTCCTTTTAATTCAAGGAACTGCATACAAATTTTCTAAAAATATGTATCTATCTCTAAAAAATAATTTTGCATCTCCCACTGCATGAGATGAGATGGCATCTCCTGTTTCATAGCATGCAAATATGCTATCTTATTTCTTATATTTCAGCTAATTTTTATACTTAAAATGTGGGTTTTCATGTTATTTATGGTTAATTTCCGAAAATCGAGCTTGAGAAGAAAAAATAGAGTGTTCGAGACAATTTTGGTGCAATTTGGAGCATTTATATGCTTAACTGAAGATCAAAGAAAAATATAGATGTAGTTTTGAGCATGATAAGTATTCTGAGAGATTCTACATCGAATCACTGTTCCAATGCATCAAACCGGAGGTCATTCAGACACCCGAGCGAAAAGATATGGCAAAAATGGTTGCAGTGGGTTGACTGGTTGCAAGGGGTAGCGTCTAGACGCTACATGCAGCGTCTAGATGCTACGAAAAATTGAAAAAGCACTGATTTATGCTAGGGACAACATCTCGCTGTCCCTAGCATTTAGACGTTGTTCCGAGACCTATAAATACCTCCTTATGAGGCCATTCTAAAGGGGAGCCAATTTGGACACCTAAAATACCCTTAAAAATGATTTCTACACTGATTATTGGGTTGAGAGGACTATTTTGGAGTCAAGGAACGTGAGTTCGAGCAGTAGATCATGACGATGTTCGGGAATGAGGATCGACATGACCATGACAGTTTTTCTTTTCCTTTCTCAGTTGTATTTGTTTTTATGAATTTTAGTGATAAGCTTAGTAGTTTTATTTTTCAAATTATATGGAACTAAACTTTTTTTATGGATTGATTAGTCGTCACACTATTTGTTGAGTTGATTGTTTTTATATTATTGTATGTGTTTTCATTCATGCAATTGCGTTCATAATTCTTATAAACTCTTGATCGTGGTTTATTTATTAATGTAAATATGAACTTACGCTTGAGAGAGATAGTTTTGATTTGATCTCGATTGCATGACTAATAATCACGTTGACATGAGAAGGATTAGGTTGTTATTAGACACCGTAAAAGAACTAATCTTAGTGCCATGCATGTTTTTTAAAAGCTAGGCAGAGGTGTTAGTTTTATCTTCATGCATGAGAGTCACTTGCCTCGAGAGAGTCATTTGTTATATTTGTTTCTTGATTTAATCATCTAATAGCATAACCTCGATTAAATTGTTGGTCGATCGATGAAAGCAATTCCCTAAATTGTGTCTCCCGTTATCTTTTACTTTTTAGTTTAATTCTTAGGCTTATACTATTTTCATTTGATTCGGTCTCTAAATAAAGTTAAGAGAAAGCAATCACAGTAATTAAATGAATTAAGAAATCCAATCCCTGAGATCGACCTTGACCACTTTTATTGCAAATTTAAGAGGTCTAGGTAAATAAATTATTATTTGATAGGCCTTCGACAAGCCTCTTTTATCACCGTTCCAACCCTAAGTGTTACTCACCCTTTTCCAACTCTGTGAAGGAACTAGTTTCCTGTAAAGAATAACAAACATGATTAGTGACCCCTAAATAAAGTATCCAGACAGAATAGTCATTTTCAACTAAACAGGTTTTTATGACTACTGAATCATATTTACTTTCTTTCCCCTTTTTCTTTTCGGCGAGGTATTTCGGACAATTGCCTTTCCAATGCCTCTCTATGTTATAGTGGAAACACTTTCTTTTATCTACAACTTTTTCCCTTGCGTTTTGCAGCAATAACAGCAAGAGTTTTCCCCTTCTCTCATTTCTTCCTCTTATGGATCTTTTTGGACCTAGAAATTGAACTGAACCTACAGACTTGGTTCCAGATGATGATGTTGGGGTTGGTGCCCTAAAACTCGTAGTTTGTATTTTTTGTTCTAATTATTGTAATAAAGTATTATTATTTCAATAAAGAGTTATTGTTCGTTATTTACGATATTTTCCCTGTTTTAATCCTAAATCCAATAAACTAAACATCCAAGGTTGTAAAATGTATTATTAACTGAATGTAGTGTACATATAAAGGATCTCGGTTCGAGATACGACCTAAAGGGTCTATAGTAAGGGGGATAAGGTTTAGGTACCTTACCCTGGTAAAACTATGGATGTGGCCCACTTTGTATATGATACAAACACTGTGATCCTAACGTGTTCGTGTAGATGACTTGTGAGTGGGGATATCCTATGTAATGAGATTACATAAAACTGGACCGCGAAAGAGTAACCACTAAATGTAACTCCGTTAACTAGCTAGGTTTCTATTTCACTAGGATGACCTAGGCAACTTGATCTCAATCCTGACCTAGTTACGAACTCTTGTTTGCGAGAGATTGTCCTTTGACTAGTATGGGTGAGAGTGGCCAGATTCGCCGACACAATATGCCTACCTTCTTGGGGACAAGACCGAGTGAGTAGCTGGGGACTTAACCTATCAAGATGGAATTCACTCCTTCCCGACTACTAGGGTAAGTAGATGAATATTCCCTTAAGTTGTGTCTCCCGGACTTGAACAAAGGGTTCGACCCTCTCATTGGTCCGAGAGGGACTTCTGTTTGTTGGTAGGACCACAAACAAATTGTTCATTAGAGAAGCACTGGTACTTAAGGTACAAGATGTAACCCAGGGGTAAAACGATAATTTGATCCAGCTTGTGTTACGAACATTCGTGAAGGATTGACTTGTTGTTATTGGTCAATATCCGTGGACAAAGAAATATATTTGCAGTGAGAAGAGTGCAGTTGCGGGATTTTAGTGGAGTGTTCCTACAGTTAACGAATGGTGATTAGGAGGTTAATGAGATTAACCGGGTAATCTCGTATCATTGGAGCTTCTGATCTGTAGGTCCATTAGGTCCACCTTCTAGCTCGTAAAGGATTCTTTGATCGTTTGAATTTGAAATGTTTAAATTCATTAGGGAATAAATTTAATGTATATAGATACGATATAATATAAAGTTTTGGAACTATATATTATAAATTTAATGTGGATATGATTCATATTAAATTATATGAGAGAATTATATATTTGAAAGAGTTCAAATGTTAAATTTAAATGTGAATGTGATTCATATTTGAAAACTATAGGTTATAATTTAATGTGCATGAGATGTACATTAAAACTATAGGTTAGAGGGAAAAATTGATTAAATATGATTTAATCATAATTAAATATATGATATTTAATTTAATTTTGGTTAAATGTGATTTAATTAAAATTAATATTAATTAATAATTAAATATGATTTAATTATTAATTAAATTAATTAATTAATATTATTATTAAATTAATTAAGGAAACGTGTCAGGATGACACGTTCCCACGACCTCTCTTCCTCCCCCTATTGACAGATAAACAGGGAGAGGGGATCAGTGAGGAAACTGATCGATCATTTTCATTTTTTGTGCAATTGGTGAACTGCTGTAAAAACTCTCTCGAAAAAATCCTCTCTTCCATCCAAATTGTTGGAGGTTTTCCCACAAAAGCTTGGATCAAAAGAACTCAGAGATATAGGAGGTTTTCCAAGTGGTGGTGTTCTGTAAAAACATAAAAGACTTCTTGTTGTTGTGTTGTTGTCCAATTGGAGCAAGAGTTGCTGTTGAAAAACTACAAAGGTAATATTTCTAATTCCCTTTTAGTTCAATGTTTTACACAACATTTTTTCATGATTAGTTCCATGCCTAATTAGATTAGGAAATGTATGCTTATTCTCTGCATTTTTCCCAATGTACTAGTATTTGTGTTTAATCAAAATAAACAAGTAATTACGATTTCAAATCACGTTTTCGCTGCTCAAGGAGATCGGATCTCCATCAATTGGTATCAGAGCAATGCTTGTTTTGTTTTGGTTTAAACAAATTTGCATTGGTTAGGTGTGAATTGCATTTTAGTTTGCTGTAAAACTGTTTAGAAAAATTTTGGCCTTAGTTTGTTTTGATTTGATCAAATTAAATGTAAAGGCCCCTGCATTTTAGGCAATTAAGTGCATAATCGAGTCTGTAATCGTGTTATGAGTTGTTCAGGATCAGTTTCGTGCTATTTAGATTAGTACGGAAGGAGAAATTGGCAAATGAAGCTGTCGTGTTCTAAGGAAATTGCTGCTGCCGATGCAACTGCATTGCAACACCGTTCATCAGCGTTGCAACGCTGAGGAACGGCGTCGCAACGCCAAGGATCCCTATCGATGCGGAAGTTCCAGCGGTCAGTAGCGTTGCAACGCTACCCCGATGTCAGGCGCGTGCGCGAATGAAGTTGGCGTTGCAACGCACCCTTCAGTGTTTCAAACCTGAAGATGCAGATCTCTATTGGGCGGTTCGGTTTAGTTTTAGTCCGATTCGAGCGATTTGAGTCTGGTTCAAGGAGTTTTGGATCGGTTTTGTAATAAGATTAGTGTAATTTTATTATTTTTGCACTTTAGGGGCCACATTTTTTCGATTTTACAGCTATTTTTCTTTATGAATGTCATTTAGAATTTTTTTCACCTTAGGATAAGGATGTTCATGCATTTTATTTGTGTAATTGTTATATAAATATGGTAGAAGTGCATGATCTAGTTTATTTTTCATAAGTATTTATTTATAATTGTTATAATTAGAAAATATGGAAAAAAAATTGCATGGAGCATGAAATTACTTACTTTAAAATAAATGTTATTTTATTTAAGTAATTTAGTTATTCAATTAGTTGAATAATTTCTTTTATAATTCCAATTTGAAATTAATTGTTGGTTTTATAATATAGTTCCTTGTCATAGGTTAATTATTAAAATTTATAAAAATTATAAATTAAGGGGTTTTAGAAACAATAACCTATAACAAAGAATTGCATGCAAACATAGGAACTTGGGTTAAATTAAATTAGTTTTAAATTGTTTAAAATTAATTTAGACCTAAGTTTTATTTTCTAATAGGATTAGAAGTTTGTCTTACATAGTATTTTAAATAGTTTAAAATATATAGTAAGACAATAGAACTTTGGTTATAAGGGAACTCTACCAGTGAAGTTCTGTCTAAGGTTGTGGGTACTTAAGCTAACGGTTAACGGAACACCTCCTACCTGCGAACTGACCCGGAGTTTGAGTTGAATTAACCATAGTCCTGTTTTATATCTAGGTAATTAAAAGGTTTATTCACCTAGACATAAGGTTAAAAGACCTAGTTATAATAGGCATAGACTTTGATGGATTCTTTTAGCCAGAATCTGTCTAAGTTGAACCTACACCCTAACCTTAGGAGCTTCAGTGGGAGAAAACGAGATGTTCGCATCGAGTTTACTCTCACGTCCTCAAGAGTTTACACCGTAAGTTCCATGCTTGGCTACGTGGCGTCAATAGGGCGTCCCCCTACGGTAAGTGTTTGCATGGTTCAATACCAAGGTGAATGAGGGAAGTATCCATAGAAAATGGGAGCAGGACACGTGTCAATGTATCCTACAGTCTCCTCCATTCGGTCGCACCGTGAGATTTCTATAGTCCGCCTGCTAGGTTGTCTTTGAACAACCAATCCCTACGGAGGGCCTGACTATAGGGATCGGAACACCGCGAACTCTAAAAATGGATAGGGTTTCTTAGGTAATTTGCCAACAATTGTCTTTCTTAATAGTAGCTTGTTGGCTCGGACATCTTGGATCTGAAAATGGTAGGGTCACATTTACGGGATAAGATAAGCTAGTTAACAAGTCCTTGACCAAACAAACGGTACCTAAGGATCATTGGGACATGAGATGTTCTGGTAGTGAGAATTGGCTGAGATAGTCTAAATTCAAGGGAGGAGTGACTGACCACCCGACGATGGCTTTTGTTCTAAACCCTTGAAGTATCGTTACAAAATTAATGGTTTAATTTAAACACTAGGGTTCTTTAATAATTTTGCTAAAATTGATTGGTTGATAATGGGTTAAAGGCATAACTAATTAGAACTACTTTTGGAATTTCAGCATGTCGTCCTCAATTATAGCCTTACTAAAAAACGAACGTTTAACTGGTGAAAACTATACTACGTTGAAGTCCAACCTGGATGTGATTCTGGTTATAGATGACCTTCGATTTGTACTGACTGAGGAATGTCCTCAGGTCTCTGCTCAAAACGCACCTCAATCAGTTAAGAATGTGTTTGACCGTTGGTCCAAGACCTATATCCTGGCTGGCATATCTGATGTTTTGTCCAGGAAGTTAGAGAGAATGGTCTCAGCTCGTGAGATCATGGGTTATCTGCAGAGTTTATGCGGACCGTCCCGAACAAATTCGGCACGAATCCCTCAAGTATGTTTATAACACACGCATGAAGGAGGAAACTTCAGTGAGAGAACATGTTCTTGATCTTATAGTTCACTTCAACGTGGCCGAAATGAACGGAGCGGTCTTGGATGAGCAAAGTCAGGTATTCTTCATCCTGGAATCTCTTCCGAATAGTTTCCTGCCATTCAGCAGCAATGCGGAGATGAACAAAAAGGAGTATAACCTGACTTCCCTCCTAAATGAACTGCAGACTTACCAGTCTCTTATGGATAATAAGGGACAGATAGATGAAGAGGCAAATCAGTTTGCCCATTCCAAAAGGGTCCAGATGGGTTATTCCTCTGGAACCAAGCCATGTGGTTCTTCTTCTAGGATTAAGAAGACACGGAAGAAGAGGAAAGGAGAAAAAGGGAAAGCTTCTGCTACCACAGACATTGAGCTCGAAGAGAAGAAAGGTAAATTCGATTTACTTGTTCTTGAAACTTGCTTAGTGGAAAATGATGATTTTACCTCGATACTTGATTCATGAGCCACTAATCACGTTTGATTTTCTTTACAGGAAACTAGTTCATTCAAGGAGCTCGAAGAGGGTGAGATGATGCTCAGGATCGAAACGAAAGACGTCGTCTCAGCTCGTGCAGTGGGAGATACCAAGCTATTTTTTAGAGATAGATTTATCTTTTTAGAAAATCTGTACATAGTTCCTAAAATTAAGAGGAACGAACTTAATTTCTATCTCTTGCTTAGTTGAACTTGGCTATTGTATTACCTTCTCGTTTAATGAAGCGTTCATTTTAAAGAAAGGTGTTAATATTTATTCTGCTAAGTTAGAAAACGGCTTGATGTACTCAAACCGAATCAAACTAAATCAATTTTAAATCATGAGATGTTTAAAACTGCTAATACTTAAAGTAAAAGGCAAAGAATTTCTCCAAACAATAATACCTATATTTGGCATCTTATACTTGGTCATATAAATCTCAACCGGATTGAGAGACTATCTAAGAATGGACTTCTAAACAAGTTAGAAGATGATTCTTTACCTCCTTGCGAATCTTGCTTGGAAGGTAAAATGACTAAGCGGCCTTTTACTTGAAAATGTTATAGAGCCATATAGCCCTTAGAGCTTATACATTCGGATCTTTGTGGGGGAATGTTAAAGCTCGAGGAGGGTACAAATATTTCATCTCGTTCATAGATGATTATTCGAGGTATGGTTATCTATACCTAATGCATCATAAGTCTGAGGCTCTTAAAAAGTTCAAAGAGTATAAGGCTGAAGTAGAGAATGCGTTAGGGAAAACCATTAAAACCACTTCGATCCGATCGAGGCAGAGAATATATGGATTTGAGATTCCAGGACTATTTGATAGAACATGGAATTAAATCTCAACTCTCAGCATCTAATACACCACAACAAAATGGTGTGTCAGAAAAGAGAAATAGAACCTTGTTAGACATGATTCGATCTATGATGAGCTATGCTCAATTGCCTACCTCGTTTTGGGGATACGCAGTAGAGACTAGAGTTCAAATCTTGAACACTGTTCCTTCAAAGAGTGTTTCTGAAACACCTTTTGAATTATGGAATGAGCAGAAACCTAGTTTACAACACTTCAGGATTTGAGGTTGTTCGGCACACATGCTGGTGACAAACTCAAAGAAACTGGAAGCTCGTTCAAGATTATGCCAATTTGTTGGCTATCCCAAAGAAATGAGAGGTGGTCTTTTCTACGACCCACAAGAAAACAAGGTGATTGTATCGACAAACGCCACTTTCTTGGAGGAAGATCACATGAGGAACCATAAACCACGTAGTACACTAGTACTAAATGAAGCTACAGATGAACCAAAAAAGAGTTGTTGATCAAGCTTGACCTTCATCAAGAGTTGATGAAGAAGCCAACACATCAAGTCAGTCTCGTCCTTCTCAATCATTGAGAATGCCTCGACGCAGTGGGAGGGTTGTTTCCCAACCTGACCGCTACTTGAGTTTAGTTGAAACTCAAGTTGTCATACCTGAAGACGGTGTAGATGATCCATTGTCCTACAAACAGGCAATGAATGACGTAGATAAGGACCAATGGATCAAAGCCATGGACCTTGAAATGGGGTCAATGTACTTCAATTCAGTATGGGAACTTGTAGACCAACCTGAAGGGGTAAGACCCATAGGGTGCAAATGGATCTACAAGAGAAAAAGAGACAAAGCCGGAAAGGTACAAATCTTTAAGGCAAGACTTGTAGCAGATAGTTTTACCCAAAGGGAAGGGGTTGACTATGAGGAAACTTTTTCCCATGTTGCTATGCTTAAGTCTATAAGGATATTCTTGTCCATAGCCGCATTTTATGATTATGAAATTTGGCAAATGGACGTCAAGACTGCCTTTTTGAATGGTAATCTTGACGAGAGCATCTATATGTCTCAGCCCAAAGGGTTCATAACCCAAGGTCAGGAGCAAAAAGTTTGCAAGCTCAATCGATCCATTTATGGGTTGAAACAAGCATCCAGATCTTGGACATAAGATTTGATACTGCGTTCAAGTCTTATGGCTTTGACCAAAACGTTGATGAGCCTTGTGTTTACAAGAGGATCATCAACAACAAAGTAGCTTTCTTAGTGCTTTATGTGGATGATATCCTACTCATTGGGAATGAAGTAGGATACCTAACTGACATAAAAAATTGGTTGGCGACCCAATTCCAAATGAAAGATTTGAGAGAGGCGTAGTATGTTCTTGGGATTCATATATTCAGGAATCGCAATAACAGAACGCTAGCTCTGTCCATGTTGGGATGTATGCCCTAAAACTTGTGTAATTTTGATCAAAGAAATAAAGAGTTATTTTTTTTTTATAAAATTACAGCCCTGCTTTATAAATCAAATAAACTAAGCTCCAATGTTATAATATATATCTTGAACATCAATGTAGTGGACACTATTTAGATTGAGTTCAAGAATATAACCTAAATGGTCTATGGTATAAGAACAAGGTTGGAAACCTCATTCTGGTAACACCATGGATGCGACCCACTTTGTAATTAGTACAAAAGAGGTAATCCAACTCATTCATGTAGTTGACATGCGAGTGGGGGCATCCTGTATGAAGAGTTCATACAAGACCAGACCGCAAATTATAGATGGTCATTAGTGACTCGTCCTGAATCCTGAGCGAGTTAAGAACTCCTGCTTATAGGGGTTTGTCCTTAGACTAGTATGGGTGAGAGTGGCCTGTAGCCGACTCAATAAGCCTACCTTCGGTGACGAGAACCTCGTGAGGTAGCTGGGAACTTAACTGTGCAAGATGGAATTCACTCATTCCTACACTAAGGAATTAGATAGGTTATTTCCTTAAGAACTGACTCCAGGTCTTGAACAACGGGGCCCCACCCTCTATGAGGGTATGAGTCTATGGTAGGGCCTTAGACTTGTTGTTCATTAGAGGATCAGTGGTGCTTAAGGAACAAAGATGTAATCATAGGGGTAAAACGGTAATTTGACCCAGCTGTGATCACGAACAACCTGTGAAGGGTCGACTCATAGGTAATGACTATATCAGTGGACACAATATTATCTACAGTGAGGAAAGTGCAACTACAAGTCTATAGTGGAGTGACTTGTAGTTAATGAATATTGATTAACTGGATCAAAGGGTTTGATCAGTTAATCTCACATCATTGTAGCTCATGAACTGTAGGTCCATTAGGTCCCTCCATTGGCTCAACATGGTAATATTGAGGGTATAAAGTTAGGAATGAAATTTAAGTGTTCAATTTCATACATGAGGTGTTATATCAATTATATATGATATAATTGATATAATATATAGTTTTAATGTGAATTAGATTCACATATAAACCATATACTAATGAGAGAGTAAAGGAGGGGTAGGATGGTCATTTTCATACTATTTCCTTATATATATTGTTGCATGAGATGCAACTAGGTTAAAGAATTTTAAGCCTTTGTTGTGTTGTTGGAAAAGTTCCAAAAACACAAACCTCTCTCTCACAACATCTCATCTCACCTAAAGGGAACCCACCTTCCTCCCTCACCTAGAGAACAACGGAGAAGATCCGGTGGTAGTGTTCGTAATCTTTTGGGTTCATGTTGCTGAGATCGTGGTCGTGGGAGAAGGAGCACTCGAAGAAAGGTTCTTCAAAGGTATATTTCTTGTTGTCCATATTCTGTTTTTATGCTTAATCTAGATTATTTAGTTCTTGAACACAATCGTTGTAACGGTATTAAGAACGCGCGATTCACAATCGCTTCCGCTGCGGGATTCGATTTCCTTCAATTGGTATCCGAGCCCAATTGCGTTCTTGATTTACGTTCTGGATTTTTCAAGAACGATGTGGGATTTACTGTTTTGCATGAGATGTATGAACGGTTTGCAAATTAGATGTTTTCGATTTTGGCACTTAGATTTATAATTTTTTCATTGAATCGTTCAATGTAAGGGCCCGGTCTTTTGGGCAATTTTAATTGTAAATCGAGTCTGTAAGTCCGTGTCGATCAAGGCAAAGTGGTTGCTAAGAAAATTGGAGCGAAAACGAGTAAGAATTGGAGAATTCATGTTGTTGTCTGTGTGCAGCGTTGCAACGTTGTTCATTGGCGTTGCAACGTTGCGCTTGCGGAAGGAGGAGCGCATCAGAGGCAGCGTTGCAACGTCGAAGACGTTTCGCAACGCGCTCCAATGGGCAGAAACGAACAACATACAGCGTTGCAACGCCGAAGGCGTTTCAGCGAGTTATCCAACGGGTGAAAATTTGGTTTTTATTATATATAATAAATATAAAAATGTTTTATATTTATTTATATTTAATTTATTTAATTTTAATTAATATAATTAGATTTTATTAATTAAAATTAATTTTAGGGTGCCAAAATTGGTCTAATTTTGCTATTTAAATTATGTAATTGTTGTATAATTATTGTCATGCATAATGTATGCTTTTATTTTAGAAATCCCACCTTAGGTTAAGCATTTTCATGCATCATTTATATTATATAGTTTGCATGATTAATTAATATAAAGTTGTTATATGAATTTATGGACAGCATTGACATGCATTATATATCATGAGATGATTATGCTATGAATGTCTTATTATTCATGTGATGAATGATCAAGCACTATAACATAGTATGCATGTCACCTAAGGTTAATTATTAGTTTTAAAATGTTTAGAACTTGGAAATAATAGACCTTATGTTATCTAGTTATAATTAGATTAGAATGTGAAACCAAGTAATTTATAAGCTATGATTAAAAGAGGAACTCTGTCTAATGAAGGTTTTGTCTAGGTTGGGGTATTTAAGTGTGAAACGGAACACCCTACAGGAGAACCATCCCGGGAGTGAAATTTAATCAGGGAGTTTATAAATTACAGTAGCGTCAGGGGTTTATTAAGGGGTTAATAAACTAGAAATCCTAGGCTTAATATAAAAAGTTATATTAACAAACTTAGGATAAAATCAATATAAGAGTTATATTGATTATCGATATAAGAGTTATATTGATAGAGTTAGGTAAAACCATTAGTCAGGTTTTAGCCTAAGAAAGATTCCTATAACTTTAAAGTATCCAGTGGGAGGAAAAGTGTATATGAAACATATTTTTCCACCTACGTTATCTCCAAAAAATTCACACCGTGAGACTCATACTTAGTCTCGTGGTGCAAACGGGAGTGTCTCCCTTCAGATGGTGTTTGTATGAGTCAATATCAAGGTGAATGGAGAGGATACTTATAGTGACTGGGAGCAGGTTTAGTGAAAAACAAAACCTATGGTCTCTTTTGTCGGTTTACACCGTTAGACCACTATGGTCAGCCTGCTAGTTTGGCTGGACCGGACAAATCTTCCAGCGGGCTTGATCATAGGGGATCGAACACAGTAGACACCCGAAAGGGATAAAGATTTCCTTAGTCTGTTTTTCAATCTAGTCCTCCCTTCGGCGGATTTTATTGGATGGAGACTCTGGGATCTAAATATAGAGGGTTACACTCACGGGGTACATAAGTTGTGTATGTATCCTGACCGAAAAATGGTAACTAAAACCTATTGGAATAAGAGTTATTCTGGCATTAGGTTTTGGTCAAGAGTATCTTGATCCAGAGGATGAGTGTTTTTTATTACTCTTCGGTGTCATACATTCTAAATCTTTGGAGTATCATTGTGAATTATAAATGACCTAGGAATCATTTGATAATTAGGTAAAACATGATCTGATTAGAGTTATAGCAAGAAACTCATACAAGTTCGTTTGTAAATTTTTCAGTAAAAATGTCTAGCTCTATTATTTCCTTATTGGGTGCGAAATATTTAACCAGAGAGAATATGATGACCTGGAAAAAAAAACTGAACACTATATTGGTTGTGGATGATCTAAAGTTTGTGTTAACTGAGGAGTGTCCTCAGGTGCCAGGCTCGAATGCGTCACGAAATGTTCGTGATGCATATGATCGATGGATCAAGGCCAATGATAAGGCCAATGATAAGGCCAAGGTCTACATGCTGGCAAGTATGTCTGACATATTAGCCAAGAAGCATGAGGGCATGATAACTGCCAAGGAAATCATAGATTTTGTGCAGGGTATGTTTGGACAACAGTCCACACAGGCCCGACACAATGCCCTAAAGTACATATTTAACTCAAGGATGCAAGAGGGTACATCTGTTCGGGATCATGTCCTGGATATGATGGTGTACTTTAACATCGAAGAGTCGAATGGTGCTTCCATCGATGAATCGAGTTAGGTCAACTTCATTCTGGAAACCCTTCCAGATAGTTTCCTACATTTTAGAAGTAATGTTGTTATGAACAAGCTTACTTTTAATCTTACCTCCCTTCTAAATGAACTCCAGACCTTTCAATCTTTGATGAAAATTCAGGAATCGAAAAGTGAGGCAAATGTTGCCAGTAGGAGTTATCACAGAGGTTCGACCTTTGGGACAAAAACAGTGGCTTCATCTTCTACTAACCTGAAAGGGAAGAAGAAGAACATGAAGAAGGTTGGTAAAGGGAAACGAGCTGACAAAGTTGCCGCCCAAAAGGGCAAGAAAGTCAAAGAAGTTGCTGACAAAGGAAAGTGTTTCCACCGCAAGCGTGAGCGAGTATTGGAAAGCAGAATCGCATGCGAAGTACATTGCAGAAAATAAGAAGGAAGGTAAATATGATTTACTTTGCCTAGAAACTTGTTTAGTGGATAATAATAAAACTGCTTGGATACTTGATTCAGGCGCCACTAATCATGTGTGCTCTTCTTTTCAGGGAATTGACTCTTGGCGCAAGCTACAGAAAGGTGAGATAACACTCCAAGTTGGAAATGGAGAAGTCGTCTCAGTTGTAGCAGTAGGCACGATGAAGCTTTATTTTGGCAAGAAATATATGTTGTTGGACAATATATTAGTGATACCAGGGTTTACTAGAAACCTTATTTCAATATCTTGCCTCATAGAACAATGTATTTCTGTTTCTTTCTCAATGAATAAAGTGTTTATTTTGAAGAAAGGTGTGGAAATATGTTCAGCTTCATTAGAAAATGGATTGTATGTTTTAAGGCCTAATTCAGTCAAAATGGTTTTGAACACTGAATTATTTAAAACTGCAAATGCACAAACTAAGAAACGTAAAATTTCTCCTGAGGAAAATGCTCATCTTTAGCATCTAAGATTGGGTCACATTAATCTCAATAGGATTGAGAGATTGGTAAAGAATGGACTTTTAAATGTGTTAGAAGAAAATACTTTACCTGTATGTGAATCCTGCCTAGAAGGCAAAATGACTAAATGATCTTTTAGTGGAAAAGGTTATAGAGCCGAAAAACCTCTTGAGCTTATACATTCAGACATTTGTGGTCCGATGAGTGTTAAAGCCAGAGGAGGTTATGAATATTTCATCTCCTTTGTAGATGATTATTCCAGATTTGGGCATATTTACCTAATGCACCACAAGTCTGAAGCACTTGAAAAGTTCAAGGAATTCAAGACTAAGGTTTAAAATCAGTTGGGTAAAACTATTAAAACACTTCGATCGGATCGAGGTGTAGAGTACATGGATTTAAAATTCCAGAACTATATGATAAAACATGGAATTACATCCCAACTCTCAGCTCCCGGCACACCACAGCAAAATGGTGTATCGGAAAGGAGAAATAGAACCTTGTTAGACATGGTTCGATCAATGATGAGTTATGCTCATCTCCCTAGTTCATTTTGGGCTTACGCAGTAGAGACTGCAGTATACATTTTGAATAATGTACCCTCAAAAAGTGTTTCTGAAACACCTTTTGAACTCTGAAAAGGACGTAAAGGTAGTTTATGTCATTTCAGAATTTGGGGTTGTCCAGCACATGTGCTTGTGACAAATCCAAAGAAGTTGGATTCACGTTCCAAATTGTGCCTATTCGTAGGTTACCCGAAAGAAACAAGAGGTGGTTTATTCTATGATCCTAAGGAAGATAAGGTTTTTGTGTCGACAAATGCCATTTTCTTAGAGGAGGACCACATAAGGGACCACAAACCAAAAAGTAAAGTAGTGTTGAGTGAGTTAGACGGAACAATAGCAAAAGTTGTTAATAAAACTAGTACGTCAAGAAGAGTTGTTGATACTAGTTTGTCTAGTCAAGATAGTCCATCTCAAGAGTTGAGTATGCCTCGACGTAATGGGAGGGTTGTAACACAGCCTGACTGTTACATGGGTTTATCTGAAACCCAAGTTGTTATACCAGATTACAACTGCGAGGATCCATTGACTTATAATCAAGCGATGGTTGACAAAGACAAAGACAAATGGGTAATAGCCATGGACCAAGAAATGGAGTCTATGTACTTCAATTTTGTTTGGGATCTTGTAGATAGACCTGATGGGGTAAAACCTATAGGTTGTAAGTGGATCTACAAGAGAAAAAGTGGTGTAAATGGAAAGGTGCAAACCTTCAAAGCTAGACTAGTAGCAAAGGGTTATACCTAGGTTGAAGGGATTGACTATAAGGAGACCTTTTCACCTGTTGCTATGGTAAAGTCTATCCGTATCCTACTTGCCATTGTCGCATATTATGACTATGAGGTATGGCAAATGGATGTCAAGACGGCCTTTTTGAATGGCAATCTTGAAGAAAACATCTACATGGAAGAACCCAAAGGGTACATTAAACCAGGACAAGACCAAAAAGTTTGCAGGCTTAAAAGGTCAATTTATGGACTGAAACAATCCTTTAGGTCCTGGAATATAAGATTTGATGAGACAATCAAATCTTATGGTTTTGACCAGAATGATGATGAACCTTGTGTCTACAAGAAAATCATCAATAGTTCTGTCGCATTCCTAATTCTCTATGTGGATGATATCCTACTCATTGGGAATGATGTAGGTTATCTTACTGACATTAAGGATTGGCTAGCTACGCAATTCCAAATGAAAGATTTGGGTGATGCACAGTTCGTTCTTGGGATCCAAATTGTCCGGAACCGCAAGAATAAAACACTAGCCTTATCTCAAACATCTTACATAGACAAAGTGTTGTCAAGGTTTAAGATGCAAGACTCCAAAAAGGGCTTGTTGCCTTTTAGACATGGAGACCATTTGTCTAAGGAACAGTGTCCTAAGACACCTCAAGGAGTTGAGGATATGAGACGGATTCCTTATGCATCAGTTGTTGGGAGCATGATGCACGCCATGTTGTGTACAAGGCCTGACATATGTTTTGCAGTTGGAATGGTCAGTAGGTATTAATCCAATCCAGCACTTGAACACTGGACAGCGGTTAAAATAATCCTTAAGTATCTTCGGAGAACAAGGAACAACATGCTTGTGTATGGGGCTAAGGATTTGATCCCTACAGGATACACGGATTCTGACTTTCAGACTGATAAAGATTCTCGAAAATCTACATCAAGGTCAGTATTTACTCTTAAAGGAGAAGTTGTAGTATGGGAAGCGTCAAGTAAGGATGCATCGCAGATTCCACCATGGAGGCCGAATATGTAGCAGCTTGTGAAGCAGCTAAAGAAGTCGTTTGGTTAAGGAAATTCATGCTAAATTTGGAAGTTGTTCCAAATATGACTTTGCCCATTATGTTGTATAGCGATAACAGTGGTGCAGTGGAAAATTCGAGGGAACCCCGAAGTCACAAGAGGGGAAAGTACATTGAGCGGATGTATCATCTCATCCAAGAGATCGTGCATAGAGGAGACGTGATTGTCACGAATATAGCCTCATAGCATAACGTTGTTGATCCTTTTATAAAGGCTCTCACGGCTAAAGTATTTGAGAGTCACCTAGAAGGTCTAGGTTTACAAGTCTTCCCAAACTAGGGCAAGTGGGAGTATTTTGTACAAAGGGTTTAAATGCCCTAGTTTATTGTATTTACATCACTGTAATTGTACTCCACAAGCTTTAGGTCAAGTGGGAGATTGTTGGGATGCATGCCCTAAAACTTGTGTAATTTTTATCAAAGAAATAAAGAGTTATTTGTTTTGATAAAATTACAGCCCTGCTTTATAAATCCAATAAACTAAGCTCCAAGGTTATAATATATATCTTGAACATTAGTGTAGTGGACACTATTCGGATTGAGTTCAAGAATATAACCTAAATGGTCTATGGTATAAGAATAAGGTTCGAAATCTCATTCTGGTAACACCATGGATACGGCCCACTTTTTAATTATTACAAATGAGATAATCCAACTCATTAATGTAGTTGACATGCGAGTGGGGGCATCCTGTATGAAAAGTTCATACAAGACCAGACCGCAAATTATTAGTCTAACCAGTGTAACACCGTTAACAGGATAACACTAGTAATTTTTAGATGGTCATTAGTGACTCGACCTGAATCCTGAGCGAGTTAAGAACTCCTTCTTATAGGGGTTTGTCCTTAGACTAGTATGGGTGAGAGAGTGGCACATGGTCGACTCAATAAGCTTACCTTCTCAGGGACAGAACCTCGTAGGTAGCTGGGAACTTAACTATGCAAGATGGAATTCACTCATTCCCACACTAAGGAATTAGATAGGTTATTCTCTTAAGAACTGACTCCAGGTTTTGAACAACGGGGCCCCGCCCTCTATGAGGGTATGAGTCTATGGTAGGACCTTAGACTTGTTGTTCATTAGAGGATCAGTGGTGCTTAAGGAGCAAAGAGGTAATCACAGGGGTAAAACGGTAATTTCACCAAGCTGTGATTACGAACAACCTGTGAAGGGTCGACTCATGTGTAATGACTATATCAGTGGAAACAATATTATCTACAGTGAGGAGAGTGCAGCTACAAGTCTATAGTTGAGTGACTTGTAGTTAATGAATTTTGATTAATTGGATCAAAGAGTTTGATCAGTTAATCTCACATCATTGGAGCTCATGAACTGTAGGTTCATTAGGTCCCTCCGTTGACTCAACATGGAAATATTGAGGGTATAAAGTTAGGAATGAAATTGAGGTGTTCAATTTCATACATCAGGTGTTATATCCATTATATATGATATAATTGATATAATATATAGTTTTAAAGTGAATTAGATTCACATATACACCATATACTAATGAGAGAATAAAGGAGGGGTAGGATGGTCATTTCTATCATATTTCCCTATATATATGGTTGCATGAGATGCAACTAGGTTAAGGAATTTTAAGCTTTTGTTGTGTTGTTGGAAAATTTCCAAAAACACAAACCTCTCTATCACAACATCTTATCTCACCTAAAGGGAACCCACCTTCCTCCCTCACCTAGAGAACGACGGAGAAGATCCGGTGGTAGTGTTCGTAATCTTTTGGGTTCGTGTTGCTGAGATCGTGGTTGTGGGAGAAGCAGCACTCGAAGAAAGGTTTTTCAAAGGTATATTTCTTGTTGTCCATATTCTGTATTTATGCTTAATCTAGATTATTTAGTTCTTGAACACAATCGTTGTAACGGTATTAAGAACGTGCGATTCATAATCGCTTCCGCTGCGAGATTCGATTCCCTTCATCTCAAGCATCTTATATCGACAAAATGTTGGCTCGATATTCGATGCAGAATTCCAAGAGTGATTTATTACCCTTCAGGCATGGAGTTCATCTGTCTAAGGAACAGTGTCCTAAAACACCTCAAGAGGTTGAGGATATGAGACGTATTCCATATGCCTCTGCAATTGGTAGCTTAATGTATGCTATGTTGTGCATGAGGCCAGACATTTGTTATGCAGTGGGAATAATCAATAGGTACCAATCCAATCCAAGGTTAGACCACTGACCGCAGTTAAAAATATCCTCAAGTATCTTAGGAGAACGAGGGACTATACGCTTGTGTATGGGACTAAGGATTTGATCCTTACTGGATACACTGATTCTAATTTTCATACTGATAAGGATTCTAAGAAATTCACATCAGGATCAGTTTTCACCCTTAACGGTGGAGCTATAGTATGGCGAAGCATCAAGCAGGGATGCATTGTTGACTCCACGATGGAGGCTGAGTATGTCGCTGCTTGTGAAGCAGCTAAAGAGACTATTTGGCTAAGGAAATTCCTTACTGATTTGGAAGTTGTTCCAAATATGGAATTTCCCATCACCTTATACTGTGACAATAGTGGGGCGGTAGCAACCTCGAAGGAACCTCGCAGCCATAAGTGAGGCAAGAACATCGAGAGGAAGTATCACCTGATACGAGATATAGTGCAACGATGAGATGTGACAGTCACGAAGATCACTTCGGAGCACAACATTGTTGATCCGTTTACAAATACTCTCACGGCTAAAGTGTTCGAGGGTCATCTGTCTACGAGATATGTACATAAGCTAATCTAGGGCAAGTGGGAGATATGTAATGGGGTATATGGATGCCCTAGTTTATTGTATTTATATCTCTGTAACTACTGTTTTATATTATGATGTACTCCACTAGAGTTTTAGTTCTAGTGGGAGTTTGTTGGGGTTTGTGCCCTAAAACTCGTAGTTTGTATTTTTTGTTCTAATTATTGTAATAAAGTGTTATTATTCAATAAAGAGTTCTTGTTCGTTATTTACGATATTGCCCCTGTTTTAACCTTAAATCCAATAAACTAAACATCCAAGGCTGTAAAATGTATCTTTAACTGAATGTAGTGTACATATAAAAGATCTCGGTTCGAGATACAACCTAAAGGGTCTATAGTAAGGGGATAAGGTTTGGGTACCTTACCCTGGTAAAACTATAGATGTGGCCAACTTTGTATATGATACAAACACTACGATCCTAACGTGTTTGTGTAGATAACATGTGAGTGGGGATATCCTATGTAATGAGATTACATTAAGACCAGACCGCGAAATAGTAACCACGAGATGTAACTCCGTTGACTAACTAGGTTTCTATTTCACTAAGATGACTTAGGTAACTTGATCTCAATCCTGAGCGGGTTACGAACTCCTGTTTGCGAGGGATTGTCCTTTGACTAGTATGGGTGAGAGTGGCCAGATTCGCCGACACAATATGTCTACCTTATTGGGGACAAGACCGAGTGAGCAGCTGGGGACGTAGCCTAGCAAGATGGAATTCACTCCTTCCCGACTACTAAGGTAAGTAGATGAATGTTCCCTCAAGTGGTGTCTCTGGGACATGAACAAAGGGTCCGACCCTCTCATTGGCCCGAGACAGACTTCTTTTTGTTGGTAGACCACAAACAAATTGTTCCTTAGAGGAGCACTGGTACTTAAGGTACAAGATGTAACCCAGGGGTAAAACGGTAATTTGATCCAGCTGGTGTTACGAACATTCGTGAAGGATTGACTTGCTGTAAGGTACAAAATGTAACCTAGGGGTAAAACGGTAATTTGATCCAGCTTGTGTTACGAACATTCGTGAAGGATTGACTTGCTGTTATTGGTCAATATCCGTGGACACAGAAATATAACTGCAGTGAGAAGAGTGCAGCTGCGAGACTTTAGTGGAGTGTTGTTGCAGTTAACGAATGGTGATTAGGAGAATAATGAAATTAACCGAGTAATCTCGTATCATTGGAGTTTCTGATTTGTAGGTCCATTAGGTTCACCTTCTAGCTCGTAAAGCGTTCTTAGATCGTTTGAATTTGAAATGTTCAAATTCATTAGGTAATAAATTTAATTATATAGATACGATATAATATAAAATTTTGGAACTATGTATTATAAATTTAATGTGAATATGATTCATATTAAATTATATGAGAGAATTATATATTTCAAGGAGTTCAAATGTTAAATTTAAATGTGAATGTGATTCATATTTGAAAACTATAGGTTATAATTTAATGTGTATAAGATGTACATTAAAACTATAGGTTAGAGGGAAAAATTGATTAAATATGATTTAATCTTAATTAAATATATGATATTTAATTTAATTTTGGTTAAATGTGATTTAATTAAAATTAATATTAATTTATAATTAAATATGATTTAATTATTAATTAAATTAATTAATTAATACTATTATTAAATTAATTAAGGGAACGTGTCAAGATGACACGTTCCCACGACCCCTCTTCCTCTCCCTATCGACAAATAAACAGGGAGTGGGGATCAGTGAGGAAACTGATCGATCATTTCCATTTTCTGTGCAATTGGTGAATTGCAGTGAAAACTCTCTCTAAAAAATTTTCTCTCCCATCCAAATTGTTGGAGACTTTCCCCCAAAAGATTGGATCAAAAGAACTCAGAGATATAGGACGTTTTCCAAGTGGTGGTGTTCTGTAAAAACATAGAAGACTTCTTGTTGCTGTGTTGTTGTCCAATTGGAGCAAGAGTTGTTGTTGAAAAACTACAAAGAATATTTCTATTTCTCTTTTAGTTCAATGTTTGACACAGCATGTTTGCATGATTTGTTCCATGCCTAATTAGATTAGGAAATGTATGCTTATTCTCTGCATTTTTCCCAATGTACTGGTATTTCTGTTTAATTAGAATAAACAAGCAATTACGATTTCAAATCACGTTTTCGCTGCTCCAAGAGATCGGATCTCCATCAATTGGTATCAGAGCAATGTTTGTTTTGTTTTTGTTGAAACAAATTTGCATTGGTTAGGTGGGAATTGTATTTTGGTTTGTTGTAAAACTGTTTAGGAAAATTTTGGCCTTAGTTTTCGTTGATTTAATCAAATTGAATGTAGAGGCCCCTCCGTTTTGGGCAATTAAGTGCATAATCGAGTCTATAATCGTGTTATGAGTCGTTCGGGACCAGTTTCGTGTTATTTAGATTAGTATCGAAGGAAAAATTGGCAAATGAAGCTGTTGTGTTCGAAGGAAATTGTTGTTGCCGAAGCAATAGCGTTGCAACGCTATCAGCAACGTTGCGACGTCATTCATCAGCGTTGCAACGCTGAGGAACGGTGTCGCAACACCGAGGCTCCCTATCGATGCAGAAGTTCCAGGGTCGTGGCGTTGCGGTAACGCCCCCTTAGCGTTGCAACGCTACCCCGATGTCAGGCGACCGTGCAAATGAAACTGGCGTAGCAACGCTCCCTTCAGCGTCGCAACGCCGTGACGCCAACCTGAAGATGCAGATCTCTATTGGACGGTTCAGTTCGATTTTGGTCCGGTTCGAGCGGTTTGAGTGCGGTTTGAGGAGTTTTGGACCGATTTTGTAATAAGATTAGTGTAATTTTATTATTTTTGCACTTTAGGAACCAAATTTTTCTGGTTTTACAGCTATTTTTCTTTATGAATGTCTTTTAGAATTTTTCCCACCTTAGGATAAGCATGTTCATGCATTTTATTTGTATAATTGTTATATAAATATGGTAGAAATGCATGATCTAGTTTATTTTTGATAAATATTTATTTATAATTGTTAGAATTAGATAATATGGAAAATAAATTGCATGGAGCATGAAATTACTTAGTTTAAAATAAATGTTATTTTATTTAAGTAATTTAGTTATTCACTTAGTTGAATAATTTCTTTTATAATTTCAATTTGAAATTAATTGTTGGTTTTATAATATAGTTTCTTGTCATAGGTTAATTATTAAAATTTAAACGTTATAAATTAAGGGGTTTTAGAAACCATAACCTATAATAAAGAATTACATGCAAATATAGGAACTTGGGTTAAATTAAATTAGTTTAAAATTATTTAAAATTAATTTAGACCTAAGTTTTATTTTCTAATAGGATTAGAAGTTTGTCTTACATAGTATTTTAAATAGTTTAAAATATAATAGGACAATAGAACTTTGGTTATAAGGCAACTCTACCGGTGAAGTTCTGTCTAAGGTTGGGGGTACTTAAGCTAACAGTTATCTAACACCTCCTGCAGGAGGAACCGACCGGAGCTTAAGTTGAATTAACCATAGTCCTGTTTTATATCTAGGTAATTAAAAGGTTTATTCACCTAGACATAAGGTTAAAAGACCTAGTTATAATAGTTATAATAGACATAGACTTAGATAGATTCTTTTAGCCAGAATCCGATTAAGTTGAACCTACACCCTAACCTTAGGAGCTTCAGTGGGAGAAAACGAGATGTTTGCATCGGGTTTACTCTCACGTCCTCAAGAGTTCACACCATGAGTTCCATGCTCGGCTACGTGGCGTCAATAGGGTGTCCCCCTACGGTAAGTGTTTGCATGGTTCAATATCAAGGTGAATGAGGGAAGTATCCATAGTAAATGAGAGCAGGACGCGTGTCAACGTATCCTACGGTCTCCTCCATTCGGTCGCACCGTGAGATTTCTATAGTCCGCCTGCTAGGTTGTCCTGGAACAACCAATCCCTATGGAGGGCCTGACTGTAGGGATCGGAACACAGCGAACTCCCGAAATGGATAGAGTCTCTTAGTTAATTTGCAAACAGTTGTCTTTCTTAATAGTAGCCTGTTGGCTCGGACCTATTGGATCTGAAAATGGCAGGGTCACCTTTACGGGATAAGTTAAGCTAGTTAATAAGTCCTTGACGAAACAAACGGTAGCTAAGGATCATTGGGACATGAGATGTTATGGTAGTGAGAATTGGTTGAGATAGTCTTAATTTAAGGGAGGAGTGACTGACCACCCGACGGTGGCTTTTGTTCTGAACCCTTGAAGTATCATTACAAAATTAAAGGTTTAATTTAAACACTAGGGTTCTTTAAGAATTTTGTTAAAATTGATTGGTTGAAAATGGGTTAAAGGCATAACTAATTAGAACTACTTTTGGAATTTCAGCATGTCGTCCTCAATTATAGCCTTACTAAAAAACAAACGTTTAACTGGTGAAAATTATACTACGTGGAAGTCCAACCTGGATGTGATTCTGGATATGGATGACCTTCGATTTGTACTGACTGAGGAATGTCCTCAGGTCCCTGCTCAAAACGCACCTCAATCAGTTAAGGATGTGTTTGACTGCTGGTCCAAGGCCTATATCCTGGCTGGCATATCTGATGTTTTGGCTAGGAAGTTGGAGGGAATGGTCTCAGCTCGTGAGATCATGGGTTATCTGCAGAGTTTGTCTGGACAACCGTCTGAACAAATTCAGCACGAATCCCTCAAGTACATTTATAACACGCGCATGAAGGAGGGAACTTCAGTGAGAGAACATGTTCTTGATCTTATAGTTCAATTCAACGTGGCCGAAATGAACGGAGCGGTCTTGGATGAACAAAGTCAGGTATTCTTCATCCTGGAATCCCTTTCGAAGAGTTTCCTGCCATTCCGCAACAATGCGGAGATGAACAAAAAGGAGTATAACCTGACTTCCCTCCTAAATGAACTGCAAACTTACCAGTCTCTTATGGATAATGAGGGACAGGTAGATGGAGAGGCAAATCAGTTTGCCCATTCCAAAAGGGTCCAGATGGGTTCATCCTCTGGAACCAAGCCCTGCGGTTCTTCTTCTAGGATTAAGAAGACTCGGAAGAAGAGGAAAGGAGAAAAAGGAAAAGCTTCTGCTACTACAGATATTGAGCTTGAAGAGAAGAAAGGTAAATCCGATTTACTTGTTCTTGAAACTTGCTTAGTGGAAAATGGTTATTTTACCTGGATACTTGATTCAGGAGCCACTAATCACGTTTGCTCTTTTTTACAGGAAACTAGTGCCTTCAAGGAGCTCGAAGAGGGTTAGATGATGCTCAGGGTCAGAACGGGAGACGTTTTCTCAGCTCGTGCAGTGGGAGATGCCAAGCTGTTTTTTAGAGATAGATTTATCTTTTTAGAAAATCTGTACATAGTTCCTAAAATTAAGAGGAACTTAATTTCTATCTCTTACTTACTTGAACTTGGCTATTGTATTACCTTCTCGTTTAATGAAGCGTTCATTTTAAAGAAAGGTGTCAATATTTATTCTGCTAAGTTAGAAAACGGCTTGTATGTACTTAAACTGAATCAAACTAAAGCAATTTTAAATCATGAGATGTTTAAAACTGTTAATACTCAAAGTAAAAGGCAAAGAATTTCTCCAAACAATAATACCTATCTTTGGCATCTTAGACTTGGTCATATAAATCTTAACTGGATTGAGAGACTATCTAAGAATTGACTTATAAACAAGTTAGAAGATGATTCTTTACCTCCTTGCGAATCTTGCTTGGAAGGTAAAATGACTAAGCGACCTTTTACTTGAAAAGGTTATAGAGTCATAGAGCCCTTATAGCTTATACATTCTGATATTTGTGGTCCGGTGAATGTTAAAGCTCGAGAAGGGTACAAATATTTGATCTCTTTCATAGATGATTATTCGAGGTATGGTTATCTATACCTAATGCATCATAAGTCTGAGGCTCTTGAAAAGTTCAAAGAGTATAAGGCTGAAGTAGAGAATGCGTTAGGGAAAACCATTAAAACACTTCGATCCGATCGAGGTGGAGAGTATATGGATTTGAGATTTCAGGACTATTTGATAGAACATGAAATTAAATCTCAACTCTCAGGACCTAATACACCACAGCAAAATGATGTGTCAGAAATGAGAAATAAAACCTTGTTAGACATGGTTCGATCTATGATGAGCTATGCTCAATTGCCTACCTCGTTTTGGGGATACGCAATAGAGACTGCAGTTCAAATCTTGAACACTGTTCCTTCAAAGAGTGTATCTGAAACACCTTTTGAATTATGGAAGGCGCGTAAACCTAGTTTACAACACTTCAGGATTTGGGGTTGTCCAGTGTCACGGTCATGCTCGGACATCTTGGATCTGAAAATGGTAGGGTCACATTTACAGGATAAGATAAGCTAGTTAACAAGTCCTTGACCAAACAAACGGTACCTAAGGATCATTGGGACATGAGATGTTCTGGTAGTGAGAATTGGCTGAGATAGTCTAAATTCAAGGGAGGAGTGACTGACCACCCGACGATGGCTTTTGTTCTAAACCCTTGAAGTATCGTTACAAAATTAATGGTTTAATTTAAACACTAGGGTTCTTTAATAATTTTGCTAAAATTGATTGGTTGATAATGGGTTAAAGGCATAACTAATTAGAACTACTTTTGGAATTTCAGCATGTCGTCCTCAATTATAGCCTTACTAAAAAACGAACGTTTAACTGGTGAAAACTATACTACGTTGAAGTCCAACCTGGATGTGATTCTGGTTATAGATGACCTTCGATTTGTACTGACTGAGGAATGTCCTCAGGTCTCTGCTCAAAACGCACCTCAATCAGTTAAGAATGTGTTTGACCGTTGGTCCAAGACCTATATCCTGGCTGGCATATCTGATGTTTTGTCCAGGAAGTTAGAGAGAATGGTCTCAGCTCGTGAGATCATGGGTTATCTGCAGAGTTTGTCTGGACAACCGTCTGAACAAATTCGGCACGAATCCCTCAAGTATGTTTATAACACACGCATGAAGGAGGAAACTTCAGTGAGAGAACATGTTCTTGATCTTATAGTTCACTTCAACGTGGCGAAATGAGCAGGCGGTCTTGGATGAGCAAAGTCGGTATTCTTCATCCTGGAATCTCTTAGAATAGTTTCTCGCCATTCAAAGAAGAATGCGGAGATGAACAAAAGGAGTATATAACGACTTCCCTCCTAAATGAACTGCAGACTTACCAGTCTCTTATGGATAATAAGGGACAGATAGATGAAGAGGCAAATCAGTTTGCCCATTCCAAAAGGGTCCAGATGGGTTATTCCTCTGGAACCAAGCCATGTGGTTCTTCTTCTAGGATTAAGAAGACACGGAAGAAGAGGAAAGGAGAAAAAGGGAAAGCTTCTGCTACCACAGACATTGAGCTCGAAGAGAAGAAAGGTAAATTCGATTTACTTGTTCTTGAAACTTGCTTAGTGGAAAATGATGATTTTACCTCGATACTTGATTCATGAGCCACTAATCACGTTTGATTTTCTTTACAGGAAACTAGTTCATTCAAGGAGCTCGAAGAGGGTGAGATGATGCTCAGGATCGAAACGAAAGACGTCGTCTCAGCTCGTGCAGTGGGAGATACCAAGCTATTTTTTAGAGATAGATTTATCTTTTTAGAAAATCTGTACATAGTTCCTAAAATTAAGAGGAACGAACTTAATTTCTATCTCTTGCTTAGTTGAACTTGGCTATTGTATTACCTTCTCGTTTAATGAAGCGTTCATTTTAAAGAAAGGTGTTAATATTTATTCTGCTAAGTTAGAAAACGGCTTGATGTACTCAAACCGAATCAAACTAAATCAATTTTAAATCATGAGATGTTTAAAACTGCTAATACTTAAAGTAAAAGGCAAAGAATTTCTCCAAACAATAATACCTATATTTGGCATCTTATACTTGGTCATATAAATCTCAACCGGATTGAGAGACTATCTAAGAATGGACTTCTAAACAAGTTAGAAGATGATTCTTTACCTCCTTGCGAATCTTGCTTGGAAGGTAAAATGACTAAGCGGCCTTTTACTTGAAAATGTTATAGAGCCATATAGCCCTTAGAGCTTATACATTCGGATCTTTGTGGGGGAATGTTAAAGCTCGAGGAGGGTACAAATATTTCATCTCGTTCATAGATGATTATTCGAGGTATGGTTATCTATACCTAATGCATCATAAGTCTGAGGCTCTTAAAAAGTTCAAAGAGTATAAGGCTGAAGTAGAGAATGCGTTAGGGAAAACCATTAAAACCACTTCGATCCGATCGAGGCAGAGAATATATGGATTTGAGATTCCAGGACTATTTGATAGAACATGGAATTAAATCTCAACTCTCAGCATCTAATACACCACAACAAAATGGTGTGTCAGAAAAGAGAAATAGAACCTTGTTAGACATGATTCGATCTATGATGAGCTATGCTCAATTGCCTACCTCGTTTTGGGGATACGCAGTAGAGACTAGAGTTCAAATCTTGAACACTGTTCCTTCAAAGAGTGTTTCTGAAACACCTTTTGAATTATGGAATGAGCAGAAACCTAGTTTACAACACTTCAGGATTTGGGGTTGTCCAGTGTCACGGTCATGCTCGTCCAGGGCGTGTTGCCCATGGTCGCATGCCCGTCCAACCCCTTTTACAATGCTTTCATGTACTTACTTTCCCTAGTGTAGGTTGTTTAGTTTTCCTTGTATTTTCGCGAGTGTATGACTCCTCGCCACTTTGCATGTTTATGCCTGTAATAGCTAAAATTTCATATAATATACTATAGGGGGATGCGACTAGTCGTCAAATCTTCCTACCCGGAGTTATATGCTATCGTGAGCGTGGTTGTCCCTTGATTGCTTGCTAGCCTATAACAATCTTTTCTCAAAATGCTTTTCCAAACGCTTTCTAAACTTTCTCTAACCCCGTTTTCGAAAACCGTTTTCTCTTGAAACGGGGGTGGAGGTTGCGAGATCTTGCCGTTGTGCCACACCGCGATCCTTTTCGCTAAGTTGGCTTACTTGTTCGAGTGCGGGAACAAGTGTCGCACGATCACTCAAGACCCTTCAAAAAGTGTGATCGTGACAGTTGGTATCAGAGCCGAGTTGGCTCCTCATACTCGTCCCGACGATCATGGCTGCCTCAAAACAATTGAACAAATCGGACAAAGAACGATTGACTGAGATCGAAGAGCAACTGCTCTATCTAGTCGAAGTCCGACAGCGATTCGGTTTTGGAGTCTCATCGGAAGAGATTGCATCCAAAGCCGAAGCGGGATCGATGCTGATGAGTCGCGCCTTGATGGGATGCCCATCAAAGAACTAATGATAAGAGTTGAGACCACGGAGGAGAAAGTTACCCAACGTGGTAGCTTTGAACGAGGGAATAGCTCATCGGGCTCTGCTGCCCAAATGGAGGAACGCGTCGATGGCTTAGATAGTTCCAAAAAGTACTAGGTCGGATGATGGTGACCTCTCTCGAAGACGTAAAGCGACCCAGAAGTTTGTAGGCCGAGATGACCTGAAATAGCCCGACAAAGTGAACGTTACCATGAGGCGGTTGGAAACCAAGCCCCAATGGGGCGGGATTCAATCAAAGAAATACAAGGTCCCTGAACCGAAACCCTTCTGTGGGGTTCGTGACGCCAAAGCCATAGAGAACTTCCTCTTCGACCTCGAGCAGTACTTTGAGGCAACTGAGACAGTGACGGAGAGGGCAAAGATTATGATTGCCACAATGCATCTATCTGAAGATGCCAAGTTATGGTGGAGGTCAGATACGTGGACATCCAAGATGGTCGCTGCTCGATAGACACGTGGGAGAAACTGAAGCAAGAACTACGTTCTCAGTTCTTCCCCGAGAATGTTGAAATCCTGGCACGAAGGAAGCTGCGGGAACTAAAACACACAGGCAGCATCCGAGACTACGTCAAACAATTCGCTGGGCTGATGTCTGACATCCGTGACATGTCCGAGAAAGACAAAGTTTTCTGTTTTGTCGAGGGGCTCAAGCCTTGGGCAAAGACGAAGTTATATGAACAAAGAGTGCAAGACCTAGTGTCTGCTTATGCCGCCGCCGAACGATTGTTTGACCTAAGTCATGAACCGAACCAAGACACGAGACGTAATCAAGCGTCCTCCAGTGGAGGACAAAGAAACACCCAAAGAAGGTCCCCTAGAAGTGGGGAGGAGACAGAGCAAGGGGAGATCGCGAGACCCTCCCGGCGCGCGAAATGACATGAGAATTGGCGAGGGCCTAACTGAGGAACTATACACCGAGGGCCCCTATCAAGGTCCCTTCTCTTGTCTCATTTGCAAGGGAAACCACCGAGTAAGGGATTGCCCTCAGCGAGCAGCCCTTCAAGCCTTCACAGCTACCCTTGCTCCAAATCAAGAATCGAGACACTGGAACACGAAGGCGAGGCGAGCAGGCCATGCGAGGGCGAAGACAACCCTGCGCATGGGGCACTGAAATTCCTATCCGCCTCCAAAGGAAAGCAGATCGAGCAAAGGAAGGTAGAGCGGGGCTTGATGTATGTGGAGGCGTGGGTCAACCACAGGGCGGCCAAGAACACCATGGTCGACTGCGGGGCTACCCACAACTTCATGGCGAGGACGAAGCCCGACGACTGAATTTGCTATGGCACCGAGACTCAGGAAAAATGAAAGCCGTCAACTCGGCAGCTCTACCCATTTTGGGGATTGCGAAGAGAGCGGCAATAAAATTGGGTGATTGGAAAGGGCAAGCGGACTTCGTGATAGTTAAAATGGATGACTTCGACGTCGTGTTGGGGATGGAATTCCTCTTCGAACACAAAGTCATACCTATGCCCCTGGCCCACTGCTTTGTGCTACAGGGACCAACCCCACGGTTGTCCAAACCATCAACAAACCACCACACGGCACGAGAATGATATCAGCCCTCCAGCTGAAGAGGGGCCTCGCCCATGACGAACCAACATTTATGGCCATTCCCTTGTTGGAGGAGAAAAGTGGAGAACAGACAGTCCCAAGAGAAATTCAGGATGTCTTAGACAAGTATGTCGACGTCATGCCTGATAGCTTGCCGAAGTCCTTACCTCCGAGGAGGGAAATCGATCATGATATTGAGTTGATACCAGGTGTCAAACCGCCCGCCAAAAATGCCTACCAGATGGCACCTCCCGAGTTGGCTGAACTCCGCAAACAGCTCGACGAACTCCTAGATGTTGGATTCATTAGACCAGCGAAGGTCCCTTATGGAGCCCCAGTCCTGTTCCAGAAGAAGAAAGATGGCAGTCTCCGTCTGTGCATCGACTATAGAGCTCTGAACAAGCTCACCGTCCGAAACAAGTATCTGTTTCCCATTATAACTGACCTGTTTGATCGTCTCCATGGGGCAAAGTACTTCTCTAAACTAGACTTGAGATCGGGGTACTACCAAGTTCGAATTGTCGAAGGGGACGAGCCTAACACAACCTGCATCACCAGATATGGGGCTTTTGAATTCCTTGTAATGCCCTTCGGTCTCACCAATGCTCCTGCTACCTTCTGCACTCTAATGAACCAAGTGTTCCATGAATACCTCGACAAATTCGTGGTGGTGTACCTGGACGACATCATGGTTTACAGCCCGACATTGGAAGAACATCAGGTCCACCTTCGACTTGTCTTCGATAAACTAAGACAGAATCAGTTATACGTGAAGAAGGAGAAATGCTCTTTTGCCCAGGAACGTATAAGCTTCTTGGGGCACGTCATCGAGTGTGGAAAGATCGGAATGGAAGATGGAAAGGTCGAAGCCATACGAGACTGGAAGGTGCCGACCTCAGTCACTGAGTTGCGATCCTTCCTCGGGTTAGCCAATTACTACAGGCGATTCGTGGAAGGATTCTCAAAACGAACAGGTCCCCTGACCGATTTGCTGAAGAAGAACCTCAGTTGGAAGTGGACAACAGAATGTAATGTTGCCTTTGAAGACCTGAAAAAGGCAATGATGGAGGGACCGGTACTCGGAATTGCCGATGTAACCAAACCCTTTGAGATTGAGACCGACGCTTCTGACTTCGCATTGGGGGGCGTCCTCTTGCAAGACGGCCACCCCATCGCAGCGTCACGAGTCGAAAGTTGAACGAAGCGGAAAGAAAGTATGTCGCTTCCGAGAAAGAAATGCTAGCAGTTGTCCATTGTCTGAGAGCATGGAGACAATACCTACTGGAAGCCAAGTTCGTAGTGAAGACGGACAATAGTTCGATCTGTCACTTTTTCAACCAACCAAGGCTCTAATCTAAGCAAGCACGCTGGCAAGAGTATCTAGCCGAATTCGATTTTCAATTTGAACATAAGCTCGGACGGGCTAATCAAGCTGCAGATGCCCTTAGTCGCAAGAGCGAGCATGCGGCCCTGTGCATGCTAGCCCACTTGAAAAGCAGCAGGTTAGATGGAACGGTTCGCGAGAACATAAAGAACCACCTGAGTAACGACCCCATCGCTCAGACGATCATGCAACTAGCACGAGAAGGAAAAACCCGACAGTTTTGGGTGGAAGATGACCTCTTGTTCACTAGAGAAAATCGATTGTACGTACCCCGTTCGGGGAACTTGAGGAAGTTGTTGTTAGAAGAATGCCACAACACGCTATGGGCCGGCCACGCTGGATGGCAGAGAACTTATGCCCTACTAAAAGGGGGTACTACTGGCCCAATCTACGTGACGACGTGATGCAGTTCACCAAGACTTGTCTAATCTGTCAACAAGACAAAGTCGAGAGAACCAAGGTAGCAAGGTTGCTGGAACCCCTGCCAGTCCCGACGCGGCCTTGGGAAAGTGTCTCGCTAGATTTTATCACCCACCTTCCCAAAGTCGGCGAATTAGAAGCAGTACTAGTGGTTGTCGATAGATTCTCGAAGTATGCGACCTTTATTCCGACCCCGAGAATGTGTTCAGCAGAGATGACGGCCCACTTGTTCTTTAAGAACGTCGTAAAACTATGGGGCATTCTAGAGAGCATCGTCAGCGACCGAGATGGGCGATTCACAGGAACCTTTTGGACAGAATTGTTCAGGTTGTTAGGCTCCAACCTTAACATCTCTTCCAATTATCACCTGCATCGATGGGCAACCGAACGCTTCAACGGTATGTTGGAGGAATACCTCCGACACTTCATCGATGCAAAGCAGAAAAAGCGGGTTGATATGCTTGGCGTGGCTCGGCTTTAGCTTCAATCGCCAACAGAGTTCGCAGCGGAAAAACCCCATTTGAAATTGTCGGTGGAAGACAACCGACAATGCCTCATGTCATAGATCACCCTTATGTGGGGAAAAGCCCTCAAGCTTATAACTTCACTAAGGAGTGGAAGCAAACGTCGGAAGTGGCTCGTGCTTATCTTGAGAAAGCGGCAAAGAGGATGAAGAAGTGGGCCGACCAAAAACGTCGCCCCTTAGAATTCCAAGCGGGGGAGAAAGTGTTGATCAAGTTGCGACGCAGCGACTCCGATTTCGGGGAAACAAAGACCAACGTCTAGTGCGAAAAATCTGAAGGCCCCGTGGAAGTGATCCGAAAGTCGGCAAAGCATCATATAGGGTTCAACTTCCTTCGTGGATGAAAGTCCACCCTGTCATTCACGTAAGTAACTTGAAACCCTATCATCCGGATCCTGAGGATGAATCTCGTAACGAGGTATCTAGACCCCCTGTGACGATCAAGAACACTTCCGAGAAGAAGGTAGAAGAGATATTGGCTGACAAAACGCGACGAATCGGCAGACCAAGGAAAGACGTACAAGAATTCCTAGTGAAATGGAAAGGTCTCCCTGAAGCTGAGATCAGTTGGGAGCGCGCTGAAGACCTGAAGTCAGCCACCGTCAAGATTGCCGAGTTTGAAGAAAGTCGGTTGACAGGGACATCAACCAATTAAGTGGGGGAGGATGTCACGGTCATGCTCGTCCAGGGCGTGTTGCCCATGGCCACATGCCCGTCCAACCCCTTTTACAATGCTTTCATGTACTTACTTTCCCTAGTGTAGGTTGTTTAGTTTTCCTTGTATTTTCGCGAGTGTATGACTCCTCGCCACTTTGCATGTTTATGCCTGTAATAGCTAAAATTTCATATAATATACTATAGGGGGATGCGACTAGTCGTCAAATCTTCCTACCCGGAGTTATATGCTATCGTGAGCGTGGTTGTCCCTTGATTGCTTGCTAGCCTATAACAATCTTTTCTCAAAATGCTTTTCCAAACGCTTTCTAAACTTTCTCTGACCCCGTTTTCGAAAACCGTTTTCTCTTGAAACGGGGGTGGAGGTTGCGAGATACGGCCGTTGTGCCACCGGCGATCCTTTTTCGCTAAGTTGGCTTACTTGTTCGAGTGCGGGAACAAGTGTCGCACGATCACTCAAGACCCTTCAAAAAGTGTGATCGTGACATCCAGCACACGTGTTGGTGACAAACACAAAGAAACTGAAACCTCGTTCAAGATTATGCCAATTTATTGGCTATGCCAAAGAAACGAGAGGTAATCCTTTCTATGACCCACAAGAAAACAAGGTGATTGTATCGACAAACGACACTTTCTTGGAGGAAGATCACCTGAGGAACCATACACCACGTAGTAAACTAGTACTAAATGAAGCTACAGGTGAACCAACAAGAGTTGTTGATCAAGTTAGACCTTCATCAAGAGTTGATGAAGAAGTTAGCACATCAAGTCAGTCTCGTCCTTCTCAATCGTTGAGAATGCCTCGACGCAGTGGGAGGGTTGTTTTCAAACCTGACCGCTACTTGGGTTTAGTTGAAACTCAAGTTGTCATACCTGATGATGGTGTAGAGGATCCATTGTCCTACAAACAGGCAATGAATGACGTAGATAAGGACCAATGGATCAAAGCCATGAACCTTGAAATGGAGTCAATGTACTTCAATTCAGTATGGGAACTTGTAGACCAACCTGAAGGGGTAAGACCCATAGGATGCAAATGGATCTACGAGAGAAAGAGAGATGCAGCCGGAAAGGTACAGACCTTTAAGGCAAGACTTGTAGCAAAGGGTTTTACCCAAAGGGAAGGGGTTGACTATGAGGAAACTTTTTTCCCTGTTGCTATGCTTAAGTCTATAAGGATACTCTTGTCCATAGCCGCATTTTATGATTATGAAATTTGGCAAATGGACGTCAAGACAGCCTTTTTGAATGGTAATCTTGACGAGAGCATCTATATGTCTCAGGCAGAAGGGTTCATAACCCAAGATCAGGAGAAAAAAGTTTGCAAGCTCAATCGATCCATTTATGGGTTGAAACAAGCATCCAGATCATGGAACATAGGATTTGATATTGCGATCAAGTCTTATGGATTTGACTAAAACGTTGATGAGCCTAGTGTTTACAAGATGATCATCAACAACAAAGTAGCTTTCTTAGTGCTTTATGTGGATGATATCCTACTCATTGGGAATGAAGTAGGATACCTAACTGACATAATGAATTGGTTGGCGACCCAATTCCAAATGAAAGATTTGAGAGAGGCACAGTATGTTCTTGGGATTCAGATATTCAGGAATTACAAGAACAGAACGCTAGCTCTATCGCAAGCATCTTATATCGATAAAATGTTGACTCGATATTCGATACAGAATTCCAAGAGAGGCTTATTACCCTTCAGGCATAGAGTTCATCTGTCTAAGGAGCAGTGTCCTAAGACACCTCAAGAGGTTGAGGATATGAGACATATTCCTTATGCCTCTGCAGTAGGTAGCTGAATATATGTTATGTTGTGCAGGAGGCTAGACATTTGTTATGCAGTGGGAATAGTCAGTAGGTACCAATCCAATCCAAGGTTAGACCACTGGACCGCAGTTAAAAATATCCTCAAGTATCTTAGGAGAACGAAGGACTATACGCTTGTGTTTTGGACAAAAGATTTGATCCTTATTGGATACACTGATTCTGATTTTCTGACCAATAAGAATTCTAGGAAATCCACATCGAGATTAGTTTTCACCCTTAACGGGGGAGCTATAGTATGGCGAAGCATCTAGCAGGGATGCATCGCTGACTCCACTATTGGGATTTATGCCCTAAACTTGTGTAATTTTGATCAAATAAATAAAGTGTTATTTGTTTTGATAGAATTACAGTCTTTCTTTATAAATCCAATAAACTAAGCTCCAAGGTTATAACATTTATCTTGAACATCAGTGTAGTGGACACTATTTGGGTTGAGTTAAAGAATATAACCTAAATAGTCTATGGTATAAGAATAAGGTTGGCAACCTCATTCTGGTAACACCATGGATGTAGCTCACTTTGTAATCAGTACAAATGAGGTAATCCAACTCATTCATGTAGTTGACATGCGAGTGGGGGCATCTTGTATGAAGAGTTCATACAAGAATGGATCGCAAATTATTAGTCTAACCAGTGTAACACCGTTAATAGGATAAGACTAGTAATTTATAGATGGTCATTAGTGACTCGACCTGAATCCTGAGCAAGTTAAGAACTCCTACTTATAGGGGTTTGTCCTTAGACTAGTATGGGTGAGAGTGGCCTGTAGCCACTCAATAAGCCTACCTTCTCAGGGACAGAACCTCGTAGGTAGCTGGGAACTTAACTGTGCAAAATGGAATTCACTCATTCCTACACTAAGGAATTAGATAGGTTGTTCCCTTAAGAACTGACTCCAGGTCTTGAACAACGGGGCCCCACCCTCTATGAGGGGTATGAGTCTAAGGTAGGACCTTAGACTTGTTGTTCATTAGAGGATCTGTGGTGCTTAAGGAGCAAAGAGGTAATCACAAGGGTAAAACGATAATTTGACCCAGCTGTGATTACGAACAACCTGTGAAGGGTCGACTCATGGGTAATGACTATATCAGTGGACACAATATTATCTACAGTGAGGAGAGTGCAGCTACAAGTCTATAGTGGAGTGACTTGTAGTTAATGAATATTGATTAACTGGATCAAAGAGTTTGATCAGTTAATCTCACATCATTGGAGCTCATGAACTATAGGTCCATTAGGTCCATCCGTTGGCTCAATATGGTAATATTGAGGGTATAAAGTTAGGAATGACATTGAAGTGTTCAATTTCATACATGAAGTGTTATATCAATTATATACGATATAATTAATATAATATATAGTTTTAATGTGAATTAGATTCACATATAAACTATATACTAAAGAGAGATTAAAGGAGGGGTAGGATGGTCATTTCCATCCTATTTCCCTATATATATGGTTGCATGAGATGCAACTAGGTGAAGTGTTCTTTCAAGCTTTTAGTTGTGTTGTTGGAAGGGTTCCAAAAACACACATCTCTCTCACAAAAAAATACCTCACCTCTCCTAAAGGGAACCCACCTTCCTCCCTCACCTAGAGATCAACGGAGAAGATCCGGTGGTAGTGTCGGTGTTCGTTCGAGTTCGTGTTGCGTTGATCTTGATCGTGAGAGAGGAGGAGCACTTGAAGAAAGGTTCTTCAAAGGTAACTTTCTTGTTGTCCATTATATTTATATGCTTAATCTAGTTATATTTGTTCTTGAATTTATCGTTGTAACTAAATCAAGTGCGCGCGATTTGCAATCGCTTCTGCAGCGGGACTACGATTCCCTTCAATTGGGATCAGAGCCCAATTGCGTTCTTGATTTATGGTCTGGATTTTTTCAAGAACGAGGTGGGATTTACTGTTTTTGCATGAGATGTATGAACGGTTTTGCAAAATTAGATGTTTTCAATTTTGGCACTTAGATTTACAATTTCCATTGAATCGTTCAATGTAAGGGCCCGGTGTTTTGGGCATTTTTAATTGTAAATTGCGTCTGTAAGTCCGTGTCGATTGAGGCAAAGCGGTTGCCAAGAAAAACGAGCATAAACGAGACAAAACAATGGAGATTGTTGTTATTTTGTGAATGGCGTTGCAACGCCATCTGCGCAGCGTGCGGTGGCAGAGAAGGCGACGACATTGCTGTGGCGAGGCGTTGCGCAACGCTTAGCAGAAGACGACAAGAAGCAGCGTTGCAACGCTGGTGCCAGAGACGTTTCGCGCATTCCAGCAACGGGCAGAAAATTTTTTTTTATTATATATTAATTATAAAAACGTTTTATATTTAATATATTTAATTTTAATTAATATAATTAGATTATATTACTTAAAATTATTTCTAGGGTGCCAAAATTGATCTATTTTTGCTATTTAAATTATGCAATTGTTGTGTAATTATTACCATGCATAGTGTATGCTTTTATTTTAGAAATCTCACCTTAGGTTAAGAATTTTCATGCATCATTTATAATATAAAGAGTTATATTATATAGTTTGCATGATTAATTAATATAAAGTTGTTATATTAATTTATGGACAGCATTGACATGCATTATGTATCATGAGATGAATATGCTATGGATGTCTTATTATTCATGTGATGAATGATCAAGCACTATAACATAGTATGCATGTCACCTAAGCTTAATTATTAGTTTTAAAGTGTTTAGAACTTGGAAATAATAGACCTTAGGTTATCTAGTTCTAATTAGATTAGAATTAGGAACCAAGTAATTTATAAGCTATGATTAAAAGAGGAACTTTGTCTTAGGAAAGTTTTGTCTAGGCTGGGGTATTTAAGTTGACGGAAACGGAACACCCCTACCTGGGAACTGACCTGGGAGTGAAATTTAATCAGAGAATTTTATAAATTACTGTAGCGTCAGCGGGTTTATTAAGGGGTTAATAAACTAGAAATCCTAGGTTTAATATAAGGAGTTATATTAACAAACTTAGGATAAAATCAATATAAGAGTTATATTGATTATCGATATAAGAGTTATATTGATAGAGTTAGGTAAAACCATTAGTCGGGTTTTAGCCTAAGTAAGATTCCTATAAACTTTAAAGTATTCAGTGGGAGGAAAAGTGTGTGAGATACATATTTTTCTACCTACGCTATCTCCGAGAAGTTCACACCATGAGACTTATACTTGGCCTCGTGGCGCAAACAGGAGCGTCCCCCTTCGGATGGTGTTTGTATGAGTCAATATCAAGGTGAATGGAGAGGATACTTATAGTGAGTGGGAGCAGGTTTAGTGAAAATAAAACCTATGGTCTCTTTTGTTGGTTTACACCGTTAGACCACTATGGTCAGCCTGCTAGTTTGGCCTAGACCAGACAATCCCTTCGGAGGGCTTGATCATAGGGGATCGAACACAGTAGACACTCGAAAGGGATAAAGATTTCCTTAGACTATTTTCCAATCTAGTCCTCCCTTCGGCAGATTTTATTGGATGGAGACTCTCGGATCTA
Source organism: Trichosanthes cucumerina (assembly GCA_036507285.1). Classification (NCBI taxonomy): domain Eukaryota; kingdom Viridiplantae; phylum Streptophyta; class Magnoliopsida; order Cucurbitales; family Cucurbitaceae; genus Trichosanthes; species Trichosanthes cucumerina. The sequence continues at coordinate 20,744,817 of CM071839.1, read as the reverse complement.
AAGACAGAGGGTTACACTCACGGGGTACATAAGTTGTGTATGTATCCATACCGAAAAATGGTAACTAAAACCTATAGGAATAAGAATTATTCTGGTATTAGGTTTTGGTCAAGAGTGTCTTGATCCAGAGGAGGAGTGTTTTTGATTACCCTTCGGTGTCATACATTCTAAACCTTTGGAGTATCATTGCAAATTATAAATGGCCTGGGAATCATTTGATAATTAGCTAAAATATGATTGGATTAGAGTTATAGCAAGAAACTCATACAAGTTTGTTTGTAAAGTTTTCAGCAAAATATTTAGCTCTATTATTTTCTTATTGGGTGCGAAAAAGTTAACCGGAGAGAACATAATGACTTGGAGGGATGGACTCAACATAATCTTTGTTACACATGATCTTAAGTTCGTTCTCAATGAGTAGTGTCCTCAATTTCCTGCTCAAAATGCATCTCTAGCTGTTGAGGATGCGTATGACTGCTGGATTAATGCCAACGAAAAGGCAAAAGCCTATATCCTGGCTAGCATACCTGATGTTTTAGCCAGGAGGCTGGAGGGCAAGGTCTCAGCTCGAGAGATCATGGATTTTGTGCTAAATTTTTCTAGACAACCGTCTAAACAAATTCGGCATGAAGCCCTAAAATTCGTTTATAACGCACGTATGAAGGAAGGAACATTAGTGAGAGAACATGTTCTCAATCTGATTGCCCACTTCAACATAGCGGAATTAAACGGAGCGGTCATAGATGAGAAATGTCGATTTTGTTCATCCTAGAATCTCTTAGAAGAGTTTTCGCAATTAAAGTAGCAATGCAAATGATGAACAAATAGAGTAGGATCGACTTCTGCGCCATACATGAGCTGCAGAATTATAAGTTTCTTATGGATGATAAGAGACAACAAAATGGAGAGGTAAATTTGTTTGCCCATTCCAAAAGTTCTCAGGAAGACTCATCCTCTGGGACTAAGAAGCTGCGACCATACTTACGAACTTAAGAAGATACTGAAGAAGAAAAAAAAGGAGAGATAAAGAGCAATCGTCTGCAAAGAAAAGTCATTATTTGATAACATGTAGCTTAAGGGTTTATTAGAAACTTTTTTTCTATTTCTTGCCTTAGCGAACATTGTACTTCTTTTTCTTTTCAATTGAATAAAGTGTTTATTTCATTGAAAAAGTATTGTACTATGTGTTGCTCTTCTTGAGAATTATTTGCAAACGGTTTAATTCAATTAAAATAGTTTTAACTCTGAATTCTACAAAATTGCAAGTACACGAACTAATTTCTCCTAAAGAAATTGCTCATCTTTGGCATCTAATATTGGGTCACATTAATCTCAATAGGATTGAGAGATTGGCAAAGAACGGACGTCTAAACGAGTTAGAAGAAAATTCTTTGTCAGTATGTGAATCATGCCTAGAAGGCAAAATGACTAAAAGGCCTTTTAGTGGAAAAGGTTATAGAGCCAAAGACCCTCTAGAGCTTATACATTTGGACCTTTGTGGTCCGGATGAATGTTAAAGCCGAGAGGAGGATATGAATATTTCATCTCTTTTATAGATGATTATTCTAGATTTGGACATATTTACCTAATGCACCACAAGTCTGAAGCACTTGAAAAGTTCAAGGAATTCAAGACTGAGGTTGAAAATCAATTAGGTAAAACTATTAAAACACTTCGATCGGATCGAGGTGGAGAGTACATGGATTTAAAATTCCAGAACTATATTAGAACATGGAATTACATCCCAACTCTCAGCTCCCGGCACACCACAGCAAAACGGTGTATCGGAAAGGAGAAATAGAACCTTGTCTGACATTTTTTTATCAAAGATGAGTTATGCTCATCTCCCTAGTTCCTTTTAGGGTTACGCAGTGGAGACTGCAGTATACATTTTGAATAATGTGCCCTCCAAAAGTGTTTCTGAAACACCTTTTGAACTCTGAAAAGGACGTAAAGGTAGTTTATGTCACTTCAGAATATGGGGTTGTCCAGCACATGTGATTGTGACAAATCCAAAGAAGTTGGATTCACGTTCAAAGTTATACCTATTCGTAGGATACCCAAAAGAAACAAGAGGTGGTTTATTCTATGATCCTAAGGAAGATAAGGTTTCTGTGTCGACAAATGCCATTTTCTTAAGGGAGGACCACATAAGGGACCACAAACCAAAAAGTAAAGTAGTGTTGAGTGAGTTAGACGGAACAATAGCAAAGGTTGCTAATAAGAACACTAGTACGTCAACAAGAGTTGTTGATACTAGTTTGTCTAGTCAAGAGAGACCATCTCAAGAGTTGAGTATGCCTCGACGTAGTGGGAGAGTTGTACTACAGCCTGAACGTTACATGGGTTTAGCTGAAACCCAAGTTGTTATACCAGATGACAACTGCGAGGATCCATTGACTTATAATCAAGCAATGGTTGACAAAGACAAAGACAAATGGGTCATAGTCATGGACCAAGAAATGGAGTCTATGTACTTCAATTCTATTTGGGATCTTGTAGATAAGCCTGATGGGCTAAAACCTATAGGTTGTAAGTGGATCTACAAGAGAAAGCGTGGTGTAGATGGCAAGGTGCAAACCTTTAAAGCTAGACTAGTAGCAAAGGGTTATACCCATGTTGAAGGGGTTGACTATGAGGAAACCTTTTCACCTGTTTCTATGGTAAAGTCTATCCATATCCTTCTTGCCATTGTCGCATATTATGACTATGAGCTATGGCAAATGGATGTCAAGACAACCTTTTTGAATGGCAATCTTGAGGAAAACATCTACATGGACCAACCCAAAGGGTTCATTGAACCAGGACAAGAGCAAAAGGTTTGCAGGCTTAAATGGTCAATTTATGGACTGAAACAAGCCTATAGGTCCTGGAATATAAGATTTGATGAGGCAATCAGATCTTATGGTTTTGACCAGAATGATGATGAACCTTGTGTTTACAAGAAAATCATCAATAGTTCTGTCGCATTCCTAATTCTCTATGTGGATGATATCCTACTCATTAGGAATGATGTAGGTTATCTTACTGACATCAAGGAATGGCTAGCTACGCAGTTCCAAATGAAAGATTTGGGTGATGCGTGATTTGTTCTTGGGATCCAGATTGTCCGGAACCGCAAGAATAAAACACTAGCCTTGTCTCAAGCATCTTACATAGACAAAGTGTTGTCAAGGTTTAAGATGCAAGACTCCAAAAAGGGCTTGTTTCCTTTTAGACATGGAATCCATTTGTCTAAGGAACAGTGTCCTAAGACAACCCAAGGAGTTGAGGATATGAGACGGATTCCTTATGCATCGGTTGTTGGGAGCCTGATGTACGTCATGTTGTGTACTGGCCCGACATCCATTTTGCGATTGGGATGGTCGATGAGGTATCAATCCAATCAAAGACTTGAACACTGGACAGCGGTTAAAACAATCCTTAAGTATCTTCGGAGAACAAGGAACTACATGCTTATGTATGAGGCTAAGGATTTGATCCTTACAGGATACACGGATTCTGACTTTTAGACTGATAAAGATTCTCGAAAATCTACATTAGGGTCCGTATTCACTCTTAACGGAGGAGTTGTAGTATGGCGAAGCATCAAGCAAGGATGCATCATTGATTCCACCATGGAGGTCGAATATGTAGCAGCTTGTGAAGCAGCTAAGAAGGTCGTTTGGTTAAGGAAATTCATGCTAAATTTGGAAGTTTTTCCAAATATGACTTTTTCCATCACACTGTATTGCGATAATAGTGGTGCAGTGGCAAATTCGAGGGAACCTCGAAGTACCAAGAGGGGAAAACACATAGAGCGGAAGTATCATCTCATCTGGGAGATCGTGCATAGAGGAGACGTGATTGTCACGAAGATAGCCTCAGAGCATAATATTGTTGATCCTTTTACAAAGGCTCTCACGGCTAAAGTATTTGAGAGTCACCTAGAAAGTCTAGGTTTACAAGTCTTTCCCAACTAGGGCAAGTGGGAGTATTTTGTACACAGGGGTTTAAATGCCCTAGTTTATTGTATTTACATTACTATAATGTTTTTGTACTCCACAATCTTTATGTCAAGTGGGAGATTGTTGGGATTTATGCCCTAAACTTGTGTAATTTTGATCAAATAAATAAAGTGTTATTTGTTTTGATAGAATTACAGTCTTACTTTATATATCCCAATAAACTAAGCTCCAAGGTTATAACATTTATCTTGAACATCGAGTGTAGTGGACACTATTTGGGTTGAGTTAAAGAATATAACCTAAATAGTTTATGGTATAAGAATAAGGTTGGAAACCTCCTTCTGGTAACACCATGGATGCGGCTCACTTTGTAATTAGTACAAATGAGGTAATCCAACTCATTCATGTAGTTGACATGAGTGGGGGCATCCTGTATGAAGAGTTCATACAAGATGGATCATGAAATTATTAGTCTAACCGATTGTAACAATCGTTAATGAGGATAAGACTAGTAATTTATAGATGGTCATTAATGACTCGACCTGAATCCTGAGCAAGTTAAGAACTCATGCTTTTAGGGGTTTGTCCTTAGACTAGTATGGGTGAGAGTGGCCTGTAGCCGACTCAATAAGTCTACCTTCTCAGTGACGAGGAACCTCGTAGGTAGCCGGGAACTTAAGCTGTGCAAGATGGAATTCACTCATTCCTACACTAAGGAATTAGATAGGTTGTTCCCCAAGAACCGACTCGTGTCTTGAACAACGGGGCCCCACCCTCTATGAGGGTATGAGTCTAAGGTAGGACCTTAGACTTGTTGTTCATTAGAGGATCGTGGTGCTTAAGGAGCAAAAGAGGTAATCACGGGGGTAAAGCGATAATTTGACCCGGTGTGATTACGAACAACCGTGAAGGGTCGACTCATGGGTAATGACTATATCGGTGGACACAATATTATCTACAGTGAGGAGAGTGCAGCTACAAGTCTATAGTGGAGTGACTTGTATTTAATGAATATTGATTAACTGGATCAAAGAGTTTTATCAGTTAATCTCACATCATTGGAGCTCATGAACTGTAGGTCCATTAGGTCCATCCGTTGGCTCAATATGGTAATATTGAGGGTATAAAGTTAGGAATGACATTGAAGTGTTCAATTTCATACATGACGTGTTATATCAATTATATACGATATAATTAATATAATATATAGTTTTAACGTGAATTAGATTCACATATAAACTATATACTAAAGAGAGATTAAAGGAGGGGTAAGATGGTCATTTCCATCCTATTTCCCTATATATATGATTGCATGAGATGCAACTAGGTGAAGTGTTCTTTCAAGCTTTTAGTTGTGTTGTTGGAAGGGTTCCAAAACACACATCTCTCTCACAAAAAAATACCTCACCTCTCCTAAAGGGAACCCACCTTCCTCCCTCACCTAGAGAACAACGGAGAAGATCTGGTGGTAGTGTCGGTGTTCGTTCGAGTTCGTGTTACGTTGATCTTGATAGTGAGAGAGGAGGAGCACTTGAAGAAAGGTTCTTCAAAAGTAACTTTCTTGTTGTCCATTATATTTATATGCTTAATCTAGTTATATTTGTTCTTGAATTTATCGTTGTAACTAAATCAAGAGCGTGCGATTCGCAATCGCTTCCGCTGCGGGACTCTGATTCCCTTCATCCACGATGGAGGTTAAGTATGTCGCTGCTTGTGAAGCAGCTAAAGAGACTATTTGGCTAAGGAAATGCCTTACTTATTTGGAAGTTATTCCAAATATGGAATTTTCCATCACCTTATACTGTGACAACAGTGGTGCGGTAGCCAATTCGAAGGAACCTCACAGCCATAAGCGAGGCAAGCACATCGAGAGGAAGTATCACCTGATACGAGAAATTGTGCAACGAGGAGATGTGGCAGTCACGAAGATCGCTTCGGAGCACAACATTGTTGATCCGTTTACAAAGACTCTCACTGCTAAAGTGTTCGAGGGTCATCTGGTTTACGTGATATGTACATACGCTAATCTAGGGCAAGTGGGAGATATGTAATGGGGTATATGGATGCCCTAGTTTATTGTATTTATATCTTTGTAACCACTGTTTTAGATTATCATGTACCCCACTAGAGTTTTAGTTCAAGTGGGAGTTTGTTGGGTTGGTGCCCTAAAACTCGTAGTTTGTATTTTTTGTTCTAATTATTGTAACAAAGTGTTATTATTTCAATAAAGAGTTATTTTTCGTTATTTACGATATTGCCCCTTGTTTTAACCCTAAATCCAATAAACTAACCATCTAAGGCTGTAAAATGTATCTTTAACTGAATGTAGTGTACATATAAAGGATATCGGTTCGAGATACAACCTAAAGGGTCTATAGTAAGGGGATAAGGTTTGGGTACCTTACCCTGGTAAAACTATGGATGTGGCTCACTTTGTATATGATACAAACACTGTGATCCTAACGTGTTCGTGTAGATGACATGTGAGTGGGGATATCCTATGTAATGAGATAACATGAGACCAGACCGCGAAATAGTAACCACTAGATGTAACTCCGTTGACTAGCTAGGTTTCTATTTCACTAGGATGACCTAGGCAACTTGATCTCAATACTGAGCGGGTTACGAACTCCTGTTTGCGAGGGATTGTCCTTTGACTAGTATGGGTGAGAGTTGCCAGATTCGCCGACTCAATATGCCTACTTTCTTGGGGACAAGACCGAGTGAGCAGTTGGAGACTTAGCCTAGCAAGATGGAATTCACTCATTCCCGACTACTAGGGTAAGTAGATGAATGTTCCCTTAAGTGGTGTCTCCGGGACTTGAACAAATAGCTCGACCCTCTCATTAGCTAGAGAGGGACTTTTGTTTGTTGGTAGAACCACAAACAAATTGTTTATTAGAGGAGCACTGGTACTTAAGGTACAAGATGTAACCTAGGGGTAAAACGGTAATTTGATCCAGCTAGTGTTACGAACATTCGTGAAGGATTGACTTGCTGTTATTGGTCAATATCCGTGGACACAGAAATATAACTGCAGTGAGAAGAGTGCAGCTGCGAGACTTTAGTGGAATGTTGCTGCAGTTAACGAATGGTGATTAGGAGGTTAATGAGATTAACCGAGTAATCTCGTATCATTGGAGTTTCTGATCTGTAGGTCCATTAGGTCCACCTTCTTGCTCGTAAAGCGTTCTTAGATCGTTTGAATTTGAAATGTTCAAATTCATTAGGTAATAAATTTAATTATATAGATACGATATAATATAAAGTTTTGGAACTATATATTATAAATTTAATGTGAATATGATTCATATTAAATTATATGAGAGAATTATATATTTGAAAGAGTTCAAATGTTAAATTTAAACGTGAATGTGATTGATATTTGAAAACTATAGGTTATAATTTAATGTGCATAAGATGTAAATTAAAACTATATGTTAGAGGGAAAAATTGATTAATTATGATTTAATCATAATTAAATATATGATATTTAATTTAATTTTGATTAAATTTGATTTAATTAAAATTAATATTAATTTATAATTAAATATGATTTAATTATTAATTTAATTAATTAATGTATATTATTATTAAATTAATTAAGGGAGCGTGTCAGGATGACACGTTCCCACGACCCTTCTTCCTCTTCCTATCGACAGATAAACAGGGAGAGGAGATTAGTGAGGAAACTAATCGATCATTTTCATTTTTTGTGCAATTGGTGAATTGTTGTGAAAACTCTCTCTCAAAAATTCCCTCTCCCATCCAAATTGTTGGAGGCTTTCCCACAAAAGATTGGATCAAAAGAACTCAGAGATATAGGAGGTTTTCCAAGTGGTGGTGTTCTGTAAAAACAGAGAAGACTTCTTGTTGCTGTGTTGCTGTCCAATTGGAGCAAGAGTTGTTGTTGAAAAACTACAAAAGTAATATTTCTAATTCCCTTTTAGTTCAATGTTTTACATAGCATGTTTGCATGATTAGTTCCATGCCTAATTAGATTAGGAAATATATGCTTATTCTCTGCATTTTTCCCAATGTACTGGTATTTGTGTTTAATTAAAATAAACAAGTAATTATGATTTCAAATAACGTTTCCGCTGCTCAAGGAGATCGGATCTCCATCAGATGAACCCTTTTGGAACTTCCTGGAATGGGCAAACAGATTTGTCTCTCCTTCAGTTGGTCCCTTACTTTTCATAAGAGACTGATATGTTTGTAGATCATTGAAGACGGTAGTCAGGTCATACTGAGTTTTGTTCATCACCGCATTGTTGCGGAATTGTAGGAAACTTTTCGAAAGAGATTCCAGGATGAACGAAACCTGACTTTACTCGTTTATGCCCTGTTCATTTCGACCATGTTGAAGTGGACCATCATTTGGAGAACATGTTCTCTCGCTAAAGTCCCCTCTTTCATATGCACGTTATAAACGTACTTGAGACTTTTTGTTGGATCTATCTGGATGGTTGTCCAAACATATCCTGCAATGAACTCATGATCTCACGAGCTGAGACCATGCCCTCATGTTTCTTAACTAACACGCCAGACAAGCTTGCTTATACCTTCGCCTTATCATTGGCTTTGGTCCAACGGTCATAAGCATCTGTCCTCGCTTGGGGCACGTTACAAGCAGCGGTTTGAGAACATCCTCAGTTAAGACAAATCGGAGGTCATCAAAAACAAGAATCATTTTCAAGTTTGACTTTCACATAGAATAATTATCTTTGGTTAATTTTTCATTAGCGAGTAAGGATATTATTGAAGACGACATGCTGAAAAATCATAAATTGACCGTATTACTTATCTTTGCTTTTTGTTGGGATTTGTGCCCTAAAACTCGTAGTTTGTAATTATGTTCTAATTATTGTAATAAAGTGTTATTGTTCGTTAAATGCGAGTTTGCCTTTATCTAAACCCTAAATCCAATAAACTAAACATCCAAGGTTGTTAAATGAATCTCTAACTGAATGTAATGTACATAAAAAGGATCTCGAATCGAGATACAACCTAAAGGGTCTATAGTTAGAGGATAATTGGGTACCTTACCCTGGTAAAACTATGGATGTGGCCCACTTTGTATTTGATACAAACACTGTGATCCTAACGTGTTCGTGTAGATAACATGTGTGAGTAGGGATATCCTATGTAATGAGATTACATAAGACCGGACCACGAAATAGTAACCTCTAGCTGTAACTCCGTTGACTAGTTAGGTTTCTATTTCACTAGGATGACCTAGGCAACTTGATCTCAATCTCGAGCGAGTTCACGAACTCCTGTCGCGAGGGATTGTCCTTTGACTAGTATGGGTGAGAGTGGGCAGATTCGCCGACTCAATATGCCTACCTTCTTGGGGACAAGACCGAGTGAGCGACTGGGGACTTAACTTAGCAAGACGGAATTCACTCCTTCCCGCCTACTAGGGTAAGTAGAGGAATGTTCCCTTAAGTGGTGTCTCCGGGACTTGAACAAAGGGCACGACCCTCTCATTGGCCCGAGAGGGACTCTGTTTGTTAGTAGGACCACAAACAAATTGTTCATTAGAGGAGCACTAGTACTTAAGGCACAAGATGTAACCCAAGGGTAAAACGGTAATTTGACCCAGCTGGTGTTACGAACATTCGTGAAGGATTGACTTGCTGTTATTGGTCAATATCCATTGACACAGAAATATATCTGCAGTGAGAAGAGTGCAACTGTGGGACTTTAGTGGAGTGTTCCCACAGTTAACGAATGTTGATTGGGAGGTTAATGAGATTAACCGAACAATCTCGTATCATTGGAGCTTCTGATCTGTAGGTCTATTAGGTCTACCTTCTAGCTCGTAAAGGGTTCTTAGATCATTTGAATTTGAAATGTTCAAATTTATGAGGGAATAAATATAATGTATATTGATGCGATATAATATATAGTTTTGGAACTATATATTATAAATTTAATGTGAATAGGATTCATATTAAATTACTTTAGAGAATTAAATATTTGAAAGAGTTCAAATATTAAATTCAAATGTGAATGTGATTCATATTTGAAAACTATAGGTTCAAATTTAATGTGCACTGGATGTACATTAAAACTATAGGTTAAAGGGGTAATATGATTAAATGAGATTTAATCCAAATTAAATATATGATATTTAATTTATATTATTTAAATTAATAATTAAATTTGATTTAATTATTATTTAACTATTACTATTATTATTATTATTATTTTAATAATAAAAATAAAGGAACGTGTCTTCCAGACACGTTCCCACCCTCTCCTTCCTTCTCCCTATCGATAGCTTAACAGGGAGAAGAGGTGTGAAATGATTAGATGATCAATTGATGTTCTCACAGATGAAATCTCTCTCTCTCTCTCAATCTTCTAATTCCTAAAACCTTCCAATTGTTGGAATCCTTCCCACAAAGGGTTTTGTTCTAAGATCTCAGAGGATAGAAGGTTTTCCTCGTGGTGTTGTCCAATTGAAGAAAACAGAGAAGTATCTTGGAAGTTCCTGTGTTGCTGTCTTTTTTGGAGAAAGGAGTTGCTGCAAGTTGAAACTACAAAGGTATTTTTCTTCCCTTTAGTTTAATTGTTAAACTCAACATATGTTTGCATGTATGCAATTAATCCATGTCTAATAGGATTAGAATTTTCATGCTTGTTCTGTTTTATTTATCAATATACTGGTTTTTGTTTCAATTAAAATAATCAAGCAATTTACGATCCCAAACACGTTTCCGCTGCTCAAGGAGATTTGATCTTCATCAATTGGTATCAGAGCAATGCTTGTATTGTTTTGTTTTGAAACAAAATTGCATTGTTTTGGTGGGAAATGCATTGGGTTTGCTGTAAAATTATTTTGGAGTATTTGGCCATAGTTTACTTCTTTTGATTTGATCAAATTGTATGTAAAGGCCCCTTCGTTTTTTGGCATAAAGTGCATAATTGAGTATGTAATTGAGTTACGAGTTGTTCGGGACCAGTTTCATTCAAATCGGTTGAGAATCGAAGGAGAAATTGAAGAACGAAGCTATTGTGTTCGTGAGTTTCAGCTGCTGCCGAAGCAGCAGCGTTGCAACGTCGTTCATCAGTGTTGCAACGCTGAAGAACGGCGTCGCAACGCCAGCGCTCCCTATCGATGCGGGCGCTCAAGGGGTCAGCGGCGTTGCAACGCTGCCCCTCAGCGTTGCAACGCCATCCCGATATTAGGCGCGCAAGACGATGAAACGGGCGTTGCAACGCCGTGAGGCATTCCAGCAGCTGCAGACCGGTTCGATTGGTTCAATTGATTTTGATCCGGTTCGAGCGGTTCAAGGTCGGTTCAAGGTGTTTTGGATCGGTTTCATGAAATAAATTAATGTAATTTTATTTTATTTTTTGCACTTTAGGGGCCAAATTATTCCGGTTTTACAGCTATTTATCTTTATGAATGTCATTTAGATTTTTCCCACCTTAGGATAAGCATGTTCATGCATTTTATTTATATAAATGTTATATGAATATGGTTAAATGCATGATTAATTTATTTTTCATGAGTAATTAAATATAATTGTTATGATTAGATTATATGGAAAATAAATTGCATGGAGCATGAAATTACTTAGTTTAAAAATAAATGTTGTTTTGTTTAAGTAATTTTATAATTCAATTAGTTGAATTCCTTTTATAATTCCAATTTGAATATTTATTGTTGGATTTATAATATAGTTTCTTTCATAGGTTAATTATTAAATTTATAAAAGTTATAAATTAAAGGGGTCTTAGAAACCATAACCTATAATAAAGAAATGCATGCAAACATAGGAACTTGAGTTAAAATTTAATTAGTTTTAAATCGTTTAAAATTAATTTAGACCTAAGTTTTAATTTCTAATAGGATTAGAAATTAGTCTTACGTAGTATTTTAAATAGTTTAAAATATAGTAGGACTTTAGGACTTTGGTTATAAAGGGAACTCTCTAGGTGAAGTTACGTCTAAAAGGTGGGGTACTTAAGTGACAGTTATCTAACACCTCCTACACAGAACCGACCGGAACCTGAGTTGAATTAACCTTAGTTCTTTTTTATCTCTAGGCAAATAAAATGTTTATTCACCTAGACATAAGGTTTTAAGACCTAGTTATAATAGTTATAATAGTTATAATAGGCATAGACTTAGATAGATTCTTTTAGCCAGAATCCAACTAAGTTAAAACTATACCCTAATTTTAGGAACTTCAGTCGGAGAAAACGAGATGTTCGCATCGAGTTTACTCTCACGTTCTCAAGAGTTCACACCGTGAGTTCCATGCTCGGCTACGCGGCGTCAATAGGGCGTCCCCCTACGTTATGTGTTTGCATGGTTCAATACCAAGGTGAATGAGGGAAGTATCCATAGTAAATGGGAGCAAGACGCGTGTCAACATGTCCTACGGTCTCCTCCATTAGGTCGCACCGTGAGATTTCTATAGTCCGCCTGCTAGGTTGTCTGAGCAGCCAAACCCTACGGAGGACGACTATAGGGATCGGAACACGCGAACTCGAGAAATGGATAGGGTCTCTTAGGTTGTTTGCCGCCAGATTGTCTTTCTTAATAGTAGCTTTGTTGGCTCGGGGCCTATTGGATCCGAAAATGGTAGGGTCACATTTACGGGATGAGTTAAGTTAGTTAACAAATCCTTGACCAAACAAGCGGTAGCTAAGGACCATTGGGACATGAGATGTTACGGTAGTGAGAATTAGTGAAAAAGTCTCAACTCAAGGGAGGAATGGTGTGCCCGACGGAGGCTTTTGTTCTAAACCCTTGAAGTATCGTTGCAAAATTAAAGGTTTAACTTAAGCAAAGGTTTAGTTTAAACACTAGGGTTCTTTAATAATTTTGCTAAATTTGATTGGTTTTACAATGGGTTAAAAGGCATAACTAATTAGAACTATTTTGGATTTTCAACATGTCGTCCTCAATAATAGCCTTACTTAAAAGCGGACCAGTTAAACCGGTGAGAATTTTACTACGTGGAAGTCCAACTTGAATACGATTCTCGTTGTTGGCGACCTCACGGTTTTATCTTGTCGAGGAATGTCCTCGAGATCCCCGCTCATAACGCTCCTCAATCATTAAGGAAGCGTCACGGACCGTTGGATCAAGGCCAATGACAAGGCCAAGGTCTACATTTTGGTTCTTTGTTTCGAAGTTACGCCCAAAGGCACGAGGCATGGTCTCGGCTCGTGAGATCATGAGTTCATTGCGAGAAATGTTTGGATAACCGTCCGGACAGATTCAAAGACGAATCCTCAAATACGTTTATAACTCCCGTATGAAGGAGGGGTCATCGGTGAGAGAACACGTTCTTGATCTGATGGTTCACTTCAACGTGGCTGAGATGAACGGAGCGGTCATTGACGAGCAAAGTCAGGTATCGTTCATCCTAGAGTCTCTTCCCAAGAGTTTCCTGCAATTCCGCAACAATGTAGTGATGAACAAGATATAGTATAACCTGACTACTCTCCTTAATGAACTACAGACTTTCCAGTCTCTTATGAAGAATAAGGGACAGGCTGATGGAGAGGCAAATCTGTTTGCCCATCAGAAGGTTCCAGAAGGTTCCAGAAGGGTTCATCCTCTGGGACTAAGTCCTGTAGCTCATCTTCTGGGCTTAAGAAGACCCAAAAGAAAAAAATAGGAGGGAAAGGGAAGGCACCTGCTGCTGACAAAGGCAAGGAAAAGCCAAGGTTGCGAGATAAAGGAAAATGTTTCCCTTTGCAACATGGATGGGCATTGGAAGCTTTAAAGCGCCCAAAATACCTGCTTGAGCTCAAAGAGAAGAAAGGTAAATCAGATTACTTGTTCTTGAAACTTGTTTAGTGGAAAATAATGATTTGACATGGATACTGGATTCAGGAGCCACTAATCACGTTTACTCTTCATTTCAGGAAACTAGTTCTTTCAAAGAGCTCGAAGAGGGTGAGATGACGCTCAGGGTCGGAACAGGAGACGTCGTCTCAACTTGTGCAGTGGGAGATGCCAAGCTATTTTTCGGAGATAGATTTCTTTTATTAACAAATCTGTATATAGTTCCTAAGCTTAAAAGGAACTTAATTTCTATCTCTTGTTTAATAGAACTTGGATATTGTATTTCTTTTTCGATTAATGAAGCGTTCATTTTGAAAGAGGGCGTCAATATTTGTTCTGCTAAATTGAAAAATGGCTTGTATTTACTGAAACCGAACAAAACTAAAGCAATTTTAAATCATGAGATGTTTAAGAATGCTAACACTCAAAATAAAAGGCAAAGAATTTCTCCAAACAATAATACCTATCTATGGCATCTTAGACTTGGTCATACTAATCTCAACCGGATTGAGAGACTCTCTAAGAATGGACTTCTAAATAAGTTAGAAGATGATTCTTTACCTCCTTGCAAATCTTGCTTGGAAGGTAAAATGACCAAGCGACCTTTTACTGGAAAAGGTTACATTGCCGTAGAGCCCCTAGAACTTGTGCATTCGGATCTTTGTGGTCCAGTGAATGTCAAAGCTCGAGGAGGGTACGAATATTTCATCTTTTTCATAGATGATTATTTGAGGTATGATTATCTATACCTAATGCATCACAAGTCTGAAGCTCTTGAAAAGTTCAAAGAGTATAAGGCAGAAGTAGAGAATGCATTAGGAAAAACCATTAAAACGATTCGATCCGATCGAGGTGGAGAGTATATGGATTTGAGATTACAGGACTATATGATAGAACATGGAATTAAATCTCAACTCTCAGCACCTAATACACCACAACAAAATGGTGTGTCAGAAAGGAGAAATAGAACCTTGTTAGACATGGTTCGTTCTATGATGAGCTATGCTCAGTTGCCTGCCTCGTTTTGTGGATTCGCAGTAGAGAGTGCAGTTCAAATCTTGAACAGTGTTCCATCAAAGATTGTTTCAGAAACACCTTCTGAACTGTGGAAGGGGCGTAAACCTAGTTTACAACACTTCAGGATTTGGGGTTGTCGGCACACGTGCTCGTGACAAACCCAAAGAAACTGGAACCTCATTCAAAATTGTGCCAATTTGTTGGCTATCCCAAAGAAACGAGACGTGGTCTTTTCTACGACCCACAAGAAAACAAGGTGATTGTATCGACAAATGCCACGTTCTTGGAGGAAGATCACATGAGGAACCACGAACCGCGTGGTAAACTAGTACTAAATGAAGCTACTCATGAACCAACAAGAGTATCGACAAAATGTTGTCCAGATATTCGATGCAAAATTCCAAGAGGGGTTTATTACCCTTCAGGCACGGAGTTCATCTGTCTTGGGAACAGTGTCCCAAGACACCTCAAGAAGTTGAGGATATGAGACATATTCTCTATGCCTCTCTGATGAGGTAGCTTAATGTATGCTATCTTTGTACGAGGCCGGACATTTGTTATGCAAAGTGGGAATAGTCAGTAGGTACCAGTCCAATCCAGGGTTAGACCACTGGACAACAGTTAAAAATATCCTCAAGTATCTAAGGAGAACGAGGGGATATATGCTTGTGTATGGGTCTAAGAATTTGATCCTTACTGGATACACTGATTCTGATTTTTAGACCGATAAGGATTCTCGGAAATCCACATCGGGATCAGTTTTCACCCTTAACGGGGGAGCTATAGTATGGCGAAGCATCAAGCAAGGATGCATCGTTGATTCCACAATGGAGGCTGAGTATGTCGCTGCTTGTGAAGCAGCTAAAGAGGTTGTTTGGCTAAGGAAATTCCTTACTGATTTGGAAGTTGTTCTAAATATGGAATCTCCCATCACCTTATACTGCGACAACAGTGGTGCGGTAGCCAATTCGAAGGAACCTCGCAGCCATAAGCGAGGTAAGCACATCGAGAGGAAGTATCACCTGATACGAGAAATAGTGCAACGAGGAGATGTGACAGTCACGAAGATCGTTTCGGAGCACAATATTGTTGATCCGTTTACAAAGACTCTCACGGCTAAAGTGTTCGAGGGTCATCTGGAAAGTCTGGGTCTACGAGATATGTACATAGGCTTATCTAGGGCAAGTGGGAGATATGTAATGAGGTATATGGATGCCCTAGTTTATTTTATTTCTATCTCTTGTAACCACTGTTTTAGATTATGATGTACCCCACTAGAGTTTTAGTTCAAGTGGGAGTTTGTTGGGATTTGTGCCCTAAAACTCGTAGTTTGTAATTATGTTCTAATTATTGTAATAAAGTAATATTGTTCGTTAAATGCGAGTTTGTCTTTATCTAGACCCTAAATCCAATAAACTAAACATCCAATGTTGTTAAATGAATCTCTAACTGAATGTAAAGTACATAAAAAGGATCTCGGTACGAGATACAACCTAAAGGGTCTATAGTTAGGGGATAAGGTTTGGGTACCTTACCCTCGTAAAACTATGGATGTGGCCCACTTTGTATTTGATACAAACACTGTGATCCTAATGTGTTCGTGTAGATAACATGTGAGTGGGGATATCCTATGTAATGAGATTACATAAGACCGGACCACGAAATAGTAACCTCTAGCTGTAACTCCGTTGACTAGTTAGGTTTCTATTTCACTAGGATGACCTAGGCAACTTGATCTCAATCCTGAGCAGGTTACGAACTCCTGTTCGCGAGGGATTGTCCTTTGACTAGTATGGGTGAGAGTGGCCAGATTCGCCGACTCAATATGCCTACCTTCTTGGGGACAAGACCGAGTGAGCGGCTGAGAACTTAACTTAACAAGACGGAATTCACTCATTCCCGCCTACTAGGGTAAGTAGAGGAATGTTCCCTTAAGTGGTGTCTCCGGGACTTGAACAAAGGGTCCGACCCTCTCATTGGCTCGAGAGGGACTCTGTTTGTTGGTAGGACCACAAACAAATTGTTCATTAGAGGAGCACTAGTACTTAAGGCACAAGATGTAACCCAGGGGTAAAACGGTAATTTGACCTAGCTGGTGTTACGAACATTCGTGAAGGATTGACTTGCTGTTATTGGTCAATATCCTTGGACATAGAAATATATCTGCAGAGAGAAGAGTGCAACTGTGGGACTTTAGTGGAGTGTTCCCCACGATTAACGAATGTTGATTGGGAGGTTAATGAGATTACAGAACAATCTCGTATCGTTGGAGCTTACGATCCAGTAGGTCCATTAGGTCCACCTTCTAGCTCGTAAAGGGTTCTTAGATCATTTGAATTTGAAATGTTCAAATTCATTAGGGAATAAATATAATGTATATTGATGCGATATAATATATAGTTTTGGAACTATATATTATAAATTTAATGTGAATAGGATTCATATTAAATTACTTTAGAGAATTAAATATTTGAAAAAGTTCAAATATTAAATTTAAATGTGAATGTGATTCATATTTGAAAACTATAGGTTCAAATTTAATGTGCACTGGATGTACATTAAAACTATAGGTTAAAGGGGTAATATGATTAAATGAGATTTAATCCAAATTAAATATATGATATTTAATTTATATTATTTAAATTAATAATTAAATTTGATTTAATTATTATTTAACTATTACTATTATTATTATTATTATTTTAATAATAAAAATAAAGGAACGTCCCACCCTCCCCTTCCTTCTCCCTAATAGCTTAACAGGGAGAAGAGGTGTGAAATGATTAGATGATCAATTGATGTTCTCACAGATGAAATCTCTCTCTCTCTCTCTCAATCTTCTAATTCCCAAAACCTTCCAATTTTTGGAATCCTCCCACAAAGGGTTTTGTTCTAAGATCTCAGAGGATAGAAGGTTTTCCTCGTGGTGTTGTCCAATTGAAGAAAACAGAGAAGCATCTTGGAAGTTCCTGTGTTGCTGTCTTGTTTGGAGCAAGGAGTTGCTGCAAGTTGAAACTACAAAGGTATTTTTCTTCCCTTTAGTTTAATTGTTAAACTCAACATATGTTTGCATGTATGCAATTAATCCATGTCTAATAGGATTAGAATTTCCATGCTTGTTCTATTTTATTTATCAATGTACTGGTTTTTGTTTCAATTAAAACAATCAAGCAATTTACGATCCCAAACACGTTTTCGCTGCTCAAGGAGATTCGATCTCCATCACTTTTAACCCATTACAAACAAAAGAATCCAACCAATTTATCAAAATTAACAAGGAACCCTAATTTAACTTTTGTGCTTCATTTTGCAATGATACTTTAGAGGTTTAGAATAACAAACACCGAATAACCTAAGAAACCACTCTTCCCCTGAATTAAGACTATCTCAACTAATCACCACTACTAGAATATCTCATATTCCAATGGTTTTTAGCTATCGTTTTTCAGTCAAAGAATCAATCATTAACTAGCTTAGCTCATCTCTTAAATGTGACCCTACCATTTTCAGATCATAGAGGTTCGCGCCGACAGGCTACCGTTAGGAAAGACAACTGTTGGAGAATAACCTAAGAAACCCTATCCATTTCTGGACTTCGCGGTGTTTCGACTCCTATGGTCAGGCCCTCTGAAGGGATGGTTGCTCTCAGGGCTACACTCGAGTAGTCCATACAAATTTCACGGTGTGACCTAATGGAGGAGGTCGTACGATACGTTGACACACGTCATTCTCCCATTTACTATAAATAGTTTCCTCATTCACCTTGGTATTGACCCATGAAAACACCATGCAAAGGGGGATACCCTATGGACTCACGGTGTGAACTCTTGAGGACGTGAGAGCTAAAATTTGATGCGAACATCTCATTTTTTCCCACTATGAATCTATCTAAGTTTATGCCTCTTATAGCTCTTATAACTAAGTCTTTAAGCTTAATATCTAGGTGAATTAAACCATTTAATTACCTAGTGTCATTACATGCTAACAAGACTATGGTTAATTCAACTCATGTTTTGGATTAGTTCCCAGGTAAGAGGTTTTCTGTAAACCATCAACTTAAGTACCCCTAGCCTTAGACAGAACGCCACTGGTAGAGTTTCCTTATAACCAAAGTCCTATTTGTCCTACTTAACCATATTTTAAATCTATTAAAATACTAAGTAAGACTAATTTCTAATCCTATTAGAAATTATGATCTTAAGTCTAATTAATTTTAAACGCTTTAAAATTAATTCAATTATACCTAAACATCCTATGTTGCATGCAACTCTTTGTTATAGGTTAATGTTTCTTATTCAAATTTATAACTATTATCAATTTGAATGAATTAACCTATAACAGGCTTCTATGGTGTAATAAGTTAACAATCAAATTCAAATTAAATTATTAACCACACAATCCATGGAATTAATAAAATATTTATATTAATAAATCATGAATTAATCAAGCATGCTAGACATTAACATTTTATATTAAACTATGTAATGTCATGCATCATGCTTTTTATTTTTCATATATTTAATATAACACTTTATATCAAATAACTCATGAAAAATAAGACGTGTATTTTAATCAAACATTATCACTCTTATAAAAAAAGACATTATTTATCCTATGGTGAGATTTGACTAAATGACAATCATAAAGTTGTAAATAACCATATAGACTGGAAAATTTGACTCTTAAATTGAATAAAATTAAAAATATAAAAACCATAATAGAAACCGATCCAAACCACTCGAACCGAACCAAAAAGAAACTGCACGAATTCATGTCTTCACGACGTGCCTCTCTCGCAAAATCGTGACAACATCGAGACGATGTAAACAACGTCTCAACATTATGTCTGTTGCACGTCAAAAAATCGCACGATTAGTGTTAAGACGTTGTTCCTTAGCGTCTCAATGCTACGAACAACGGCTCGACGCTGTACTCAATATAAAACTTTTCTATTATCGATTTCTGCACAATTTAGTTGCAAAATTGCTCCTTTTTGCTCCAAAATTCTCCGTTCTTCTCATCGAATGAGTACTCGAACGACATAATAACTATTACAAACTCGATTGCATAAATAATGTCCAAAAATGCAGAGGCCTTTGCATAATTTGAACAACTCAAAAATAGTAAAGGCTACAACCAAAATTCCTAAACAGTTTAATGGCAAACCAATCATTCATAATGCAATGCATCCCACCAAAACCAATGCAAATTTCAGCAACTAAATTATAAGTACGAGCTGGATCTGATGCCAATTGATGGTTTTGAAAACCCTTTACACTGCAGAAGCCAAAAAGGAATTGAATCGTATTTTAATATGGTTTTCAAAATGCTAGTACACAAATTAAGGGATAAACACGCAGGAGAACAAATTTCTACCGAATTAAAAGTTAGAATACTTACTTTTAATTCAGGAATTAAAGTTGGAAAATCCTTTTTTCAAGGTTTGAAAGATCAAGATCTTCCTCCAATCGATGTTTTGCCAACACGATTTGAAACCTCGAATAGAACAAGACACTATCAATAGAACTTCCTTCCTATATCTCTAAGATTTCTGAGATCACGATGGTGGGATCGTATCTCGATTGGGAAGGGAAGGGAATGTGTAGAGAGAATAAATTTATGGGAGTCAGGTATGCAAAACAAGGAAACCAATTGTGTTGATCAAACTTCTCTGCCTTCCTCACACCCATTTTATTGGAGTTGTTTATGGATGTTCTCGTTTCCATTATCTGTGTTATGTTGGGGCCCAACCATTAATTATTATACTTTGGAGGAGGTTGGACATTGGTGAAATCCTTTTGAAGTGCTTGTGTGCTTAAAACAGGTTAAATAAATTTTTGGTTTTGTCCAGGTAGCGTGGTTATGCTGTCGAAATTTCAGCGCAGATGGTGTTGCCTAGTGACGTCCTTAGCTGAAGTTTGGTCTGAAAACTAAAGGTGTTACAAAATAACAAAACAAGGAAATTGAAATTATATTTATGAGCATAATTTTGAAAAACTAAAAACCAAAAACAAAATGATTATCAAACGGGTTTAAATAACCCAATTAAAGTTATAGATATTAAGGACAACAAAACCTCTATTTATCTCCATAATAATATGATATTGTTCAGAGAAAAAAGCGTGGCTTCACTTTTGGTTTCCCAAAAAGACCTTATGGGTGTTGTAGGAATCAAGTAAGCTCTCTATAGATGAGAGGTTTGAATCCTCACTTTAATCCTGTTTGAACTAAAACAAAATTAGTAAAACAAAAATAGTACAAAAACGTCAATCATAAATAGCACAAGTGAATTATTACCAAAAAAAAAGAATACAAACCATAGTCATTCCCTCTTTGCGATTGTTGAGTAAAAAAAAACACAAGTAAAAAACTCAATTCTACAATATTCATGGTTAAACTACACATTTATTTAATATAATTTAGACTTAATTCCAATTTCATCTCCATGCTTTTTAATTTTTTAGTTTCAATTCGATATGTATAATTAGATAAAATTTTATAAATTGATTTTTATCCACTACCCCCGGCAAAACTCGGCCATTTTTCTTTGACTCAATATTAAACACATTAGTAGAAAACACGTTATGATGGCATTAATTAATAAGGACGATGTCTAAAATTCAACAAAACCATACAACATTGCAAATCATATGAATCAAATTAAAACCGATCTTAAATCCTAAAAGCCAAGAAAAATATAAATCTAAATATTAAAAAATTATTCAACATGACCACAATGTAGTCGCCACTATCCTCTAACTATTAGAAGTATAATAAAACTACTACATGTAACAGTAGAAAATCGTCGGTCACACCATTCAAGTCTCAAAACGTAAGTTTCCACGTGGCTTACGCTGATTGGATAAAGGAAGCCAGTCTTTTAACCAACGCAACAGCATTCTCACACGTGGGATTAAACAAATGAAACACGTGATCCTCCCCTTCATTCTCCACCATCTCCACCGACCCTTTCCACCCACTCTCCCTCAACGCCGCGTGAAACCCACGCGCCCTGTCCTTCAACCAATCATGTTCCGCCGCCACTATCAGGACCCGGTTACACCGTAAGCTCCCTAGTCCCGGGTTGGATAGCGGGTTCATCCTCGGATCCTCCAGACCCGCCGACGTCGGGAAGATGTACTCTATCAACTTATCGGGCTTGTCGATCATGAAAAACGGATGCACCAGGCCCAGCCCAATTATCTTCAGTCCCTTCGGCCCATTATCATTTTCACTGGCCCGGCCCACCACGTTGTACGAAATGTTGGCCCCAGCGCTGTCACCGACGACGAAAACGCGGTCGAAATCCGCGTGTTCGTTCAGCCAAGTCTCGGCGCCGTCGCGATTGGAGTGCGACGCCGCCCATTCCACCGCCGTCCAGGCGTCTTCGTACGCCGCCGGGAGAGGATGCTCCGGCGCGAGGCGGTATTCGACCGAGACAGCGACGGCGTTGGCCTCGGCGGCGAGGGAGAGCAGGTGGGTGTGGTAGATCGGAGAGGCGACGGAGCCGACGGAGAAGGCGCCGCCGTGAATGTAAATTAGGAGGGGGAGCTTCTTCGTGGAGTCTGAAATATTCGGGAGGTAGATCCGGACGGAGAGTTGGGTGTTTGGATCGATGAGGATGTCTTTTGATTGGACGCCGGTTGGTGGATCGGTGGACGGCGGAACGCGGTCGGCGGGAATGAGCCTCTCGACGCGGCCGCTTTTGAAGACGCGGAAGATTGGTAGGAATTGGAAAACTACTTCTTCTCCGGCGGGGTCGGTGGAATCCATTTGTTGAAAGAGAGGATGAAGATGGGATTTGGGAATGGGGGGAGGAGGAGAAGCGATGACACTCATAAATACTCGGCCCACCTTTTTTTCTGTTGAGTAGGTGAAAATCTGTCATTGATGATGAAATGATAATTAATCCTTTATTAGTAATAATTTGTTGTAAAAATGTGATGGAAACATGGTATAACTTTACCAATATTTAAATACTAATATAATATATTTATAGTAAATATTATTATTATTATTATGTGTATATATATAATATAAATAAAGAGAGTGAAAATTTATGACAAATTAAAATAACAAGTGAAATTGGAGAAAGTAGGAGAAAAGAGTTGAACAAAAAAAAAGTGGGAGAAAAGAGAGAAGATTGGAGGTCTTTCCACCAATTGATGTGTTTATTCATCCACCAAAAGTCACTATTTATAGGCAATTTGGAGAGGTCCATTTGGACACCAATCTATGGCCTTTGTTGGACACATGAAAGACACTTTGGCTAGGGATAATTTGCCACATGGCATGTACGACATGTGGAAATGGGCATTTACATGATAATGTTTACAATACTCCCCCATTTATATAAAAATATGTCTTGTTAATAGGAAAAAACCCAATGGGATAAAAATCCTAGTGAACGAAAAATAGTACATATTTTATATAATACATTTACTCCCCTCATGAAGACATCACTTGAGATCTCTGAGTCGTCGCATCCCAATACTGTGAACCAATTTCTCAAATGTTGTAGTTGGTAATGCCTTTGTAAATATGTCCGTCAAGTTATCTTTCGAACAAAATTGTTGTACTGAGATGTCACCATTTTCTTCAGAGTCATGACTATAAAAAAGCTCTGGAGAGATATGTTTCGTTCTATCTCCTTTAATATATCCTCCTTTGATTTGAGTTATACATGATGTGTTGTTTTCGTATAATATTGTTAGAAGAGGTTTACTCGAAGACAAGCCACATGTCTCACGAATGTGTTATGTCATCGATCTTAGCCATACACATTCTCGACTTGCCTCGTGAATTGCGAGGATTTCAGCATGATTCGAAGAAGTAGGCGTGATGCTTTGTTTCACTGATCGCCATGATATAACAATTCCTCCACATGTAAATAGACAACCTGTCTAAGATCTAGCTTTGTGTGGATCAGATAGATAACCAGAATCTACATAACCAACTAGATCATAATTTGATTTGTTAGAATAAAATAAACTTATATCAATTGTCCTTCGGAAATATCGAAGTCATGCTTAACTCCGTTCCAATGTCTTTTTGTAGGACATGAACTATATCTAGCTAATAAATTTACTGAAAATGCAATATTTGGTCTTATGTTATTAGCCAGATACATAAGTGCACCAGTTGTACTAAGATATGGTACTTCAGGACCAAGTAGTTTTTCATTGTCATTTCGAGGTCGAAATATATCTTTTTTTACATTCAGTGAACGAACTTCCATTGGAATGTTCAATGGATGTATTTTATCCATATAGAATCTTTTTAAGATTTTTTCTATATAAGTTGATTGATGAACAAATATTTCATCTGCTAAATGTTCAATTTGCAAGTCAAGAAAATTTTTTGTTGTCCCAAGATCTTTCATCTCAAATTCTTTCTTAAGATATTCTATTGCCTTGGATAACTTTTTAGGAATTCCAATTATATTTAAGTTATCAACATATACAGTTATAATAGCAAATCATGACTGAGATTTCTTTATGAAAACACACGGACATATTGGATTATTTTGATATCCTTCTTTCAACAGATATTCACTCAGACGATTATATCACATTCGTCCTGATTGTTTTAATTCATATAATGATCTCTGTAACTTTATTGAATACAATTCCCAAGAACTTGATTAATATGTTTCTGGTATTTTAAATCCTTCTGGGATTTTCATATAAATGTCATTATCCAGAGATCCATATAAATACGTCATGACTACATCCATTAGATGCATATCAAGTTTTTCATATACAGTCAGCCCAATCAAATATCTTAGCGTTATTGCATCCACCACAAGAGAATATGTCTCCTCATTATCAATATCAGGCCTTTGCGAGAATCCTTGTGCAACAAGTCTCGCTTTATATCTTGTGACTTCATTCTTTTCATTTCTTTTCTTTACAAATACCCATTTGTATCCCACAGGTTTGACACCTTCTGGTGTTAGGACTACTGGTCCAAAAACCTCACGTTTTGAAAATGAGTTCAACTCTGTTTGGATTGTTTCTTTCCACTTCGCCCAATCCTTTCTATATTGACATTCTTCAATAGATATTTTATCAAAATCGTCACTTTCATGAATAATATCGTGAGCAACATTATAAGCAAAAATGTTGTCAACAATGATATCATTTCGGTTCCATCTCTTTTCTGTTGTAATATAGTTTATAGAAATTTTATTATTATCCTCAAGCGTTTGATTTTCATCAATACTCTTTTAAGTAGTTGTATTCTGGATTTCTTCTAGAACATTCATACCTTTTATTGAATCATTTTGATTTTCAACTACTTTTCTTTTTCGAGGATTTTTATCTTTGGAACTCATTGGTCTACCACGCTTCTGGCATGCTCCAGACTCATTATTGACAACTTGTTCCATTGGGATATCAATTTTTGATGGAGCATTTGCAGTTGGTATATATGATTTAGTCACTCTTTTAACATCTGTGAATGCATCTGGTAATTGATTTGCTATATTTTGCAAATGAATTATCTTTTGAACTTCAAGTTCACATTGATCTCTACGAGAATCTAAATGAGATAATAATGATGTATTCCATGTAATTTCTTTTTCCAACTTCTTAATTCCTCCCCCTAATGTTGGAAAATTTATCTCATTAAAATAACAATCAACAAATCGTGCAATAAATACATCACCTGTCAGGGGTTCAAGATATTTAATAATTGATGGGGAATCATATCCAACATATATTCCTAACCTCCTTTGAGGACCCATCTTAGTACGTTGTGGTGGAGCAATTGGAACATATACTACACATCCAAAAATTCTCAGATGGGATATATTTGGTTGTTGGTCATAAGCTAATTGCATAGGAGAATATTTATTATAGGCTACTGGTCTGATACGTTATAATGATGCAACATGCAAAATAGCATGACCCCAGATCGATGTAGGAAGTTTAACTCTCATAAGTAATGGTCTTGCAATTAGTTGTAGACGTTTTATAAATGATTATGTTAGACCATTTTGTGTATGAACATGAGCTACAGGATGTTCAACACTTATCCCAATTGACATACAATAATTATTAAAAGTTTGGGATGTAAATTCACCAGCATTATCAAGTCGAATGGTTTTAATTGTATAATCAAGAAATTGTGCTCTTAACTTAATTATTTGAGCAAGTAATCTTGCAAATGCAAGATTTCGACTTGATAATAAGCATACATGTGACCATCTGCTGAATGCGTCAATTAATACCATAAAATATCTAAATGGACCACTTTGTGGGTTTATAGGTCCACAAATATCACCTTGAAATCGCTCTAAAAATGCAGACGATTCAATCACCACTTTAGCTGGTGATGGTCTAATAATTAATTTCCCTTGAGAGCAAGCATCACATGACAACTCATTTGATTGAAGAATATTCTGGTTCTTTAAAGGATGTCCATGTGAATTCTCAATAATTTTCCTCATCATTGTCGATTATGGATGACCCAGTTGATCTTGCCAAACACTGAATATTTTTGGATTCATGAACTTCTGGTTCATTGTTGCATAGCTTTCGAATACTCGTATATGAGTATAATGTAATCCATAACAAAAAGCAGACAGTGTTTCTAATATACATTTTTCATGTGAAACAATAGATGTGATATAGAGCCACTCTATATTATTTTTACGATAAGTTTTAACATGATAAACATTGTTACATATATCTTTGAAACTTAATAAATTTCTCTTTGATTTGCTAGAGAACAAAGCATTATTAATTGAAAATTTTGTTCCTCTAGGAAAGATAAAACTTGTTTTTCCAAAACCTTCAATCAAGTCTGCAGAACCTGATATAGTATTGACTTTTGCTTCCAACATTGTCAATTTAGAAAAATACTTTTTGTTTATAAGTATTGTGTGCGTAGTTGCGCAGTCTGCCACACATAGATCTTTATTATTCATTTTTTAGTCATTCAACATATGAAAACTGTCCATATTTATTCATTAAACAAAAATAATTACAATAAAAGATACATAATATACAAAGTTTAAAGCTAAAAGGAACATAAAACATAAGATTAGTATTAAACATTGTCAAAATCAAAAGAAACACTTGTTATTCCATCAATTGCTTCAATCTTCTCTTCAGGAGATGCAAAGAAGTATGCCACATCCAAATTTGTCATATTGGATGGGTCAAATATATCATTATCTTGATAAGCAAGATTTGCTTCCACATTTTTTCCTTTTTCCTTTAGGGAAACTTGATAGAGATCAACTAAGTGTTTGGATGTACGACAAACACGTGACCAATGTCTAGTCATTTCACATCGAAAACATTTATTTTCATCACCTCCTGAATTCTTATTTTATGGAGCTTTTCCTTTATGATCATCATTTTGTGTGGGTTTCTTAAAATTTGGATAATTATAATGCCCACCACGAAAATATTTATTTCTTCCCCTACCGTTGTCACGACCTCAACCACGACCACGACCTCGACCTCGATTGTTAAAATTCATAACATTCAATTCAGGAAATGGTGTTAATCCAGTTGGTCGAGATTCATGATTTTTCATTAATAGCTCGTTGTTTTGTTCAACCACAAGAAGACATGAAAATGAGTTTTGAATACTTTTTAAAACTTTTCTCTCGATATTGTTGTTGCAGGAGTATATTCGAGACATGAAAAGTAGAAAATGTATTCTCTAACATATCCACATCATTAATGTTTTCTCCACATAATTTTAATTTCGAACTAATTTTGAATAATGCAGAGTTATATTCACTTACAGATTTAAAATCTTGCAACTTCAGGTACATCCAATCATAACGAGCTTTTGGAAGAATAACAGTTTTTTGATGATCATACCTTTCTTTCAAGCTCTTCCACAGGACATAGAAATCTTTTATCGTCAGATATTCCATTTTCAATCCTTCGTGGAGATGATGACGAATAAAGATCATGGCCTTAGCCTTTTCTTGACTGGATGTCATATTTTCTTCTTTAATGGTCTCTGCAAGGTTCATAACATCCAAATGTATCTCAGTATCAAGCACCCATGACAAATAATTATTACCATTAATGTCAAGGGTCGTGAATTCTAATTTTGCAAGATTTACCTTAGTAATCCTATATAAAAAGAAATTTCATTTACATTAAAAATTAATTAAACATGCAAAATAACATTTTATTATTAAAAAAATGGCTTACCCGAAGGACCTACCTTTAGTGGAAAAACCGATAGAACTTCATGCTGATAACGTGTTGTAAAAATAGGATGGAAATCGGGGTATATAATTTTACCAATATTTTAATACTAATATAGTATATTTATAATGATAATAATAATAATAATAATAATAATATTATTATTATTATTATTATGGATATATATATATACATATATATATATATAATATAATATACTATAATATAATATAAATAAAGAGAGTGGAAATTTATGGCAAATTAAAATAACAAGTGAAATTAGAGAAAGTGGGAGAAAAGAGAGAAGATTGGAGGTCTTTCCACCAATTGATGTGTTTATTCATCCACCAAAAGCCACTATTTATAGACAATTTGGAGAGCTTGATGTGGTCCATTTGGACACCAATCTATGGCCTTTGTTGGACATATGAGAAACATTTTGGCTAGGGATAATTTGCCACATGTCATGGGAGTTAAAGGACATGTGGAAATGAGCATTTACATGATAATATTTACCATATAATGGAATTAATAATACTCTTCAACAAGGCCCCAGTGTTCTTTTTGTCATTCTCAACATATAAGCATAATTCACATCGAAAATAAACTCATTGAATAATTTGTCATTATGAAATGACGCAAGTGACGACCTTATTGAAGGATTTGTCGGTAAAACTTACAAAAAAAAAGGTTTAAAATATCATTATGAATCTTGTACTTTGACATTTGTTTTTTTCAGTTTAAGTGTTTTTAAATATCCAAATTTAGTTTTATGTGTGTTTCAAATGTCTAGATTTTGTCCATATAAGTCTTAAGAATAAGTCATTTGAAGTGAATTTTTATTCAATTTGATTAAATAATAATAATAATTTCTATATAAGAAAAGACATTATAAAATGAATATGCTTCCAACATTTATAAGAGAATGACTAATATAGTCATATAATTATTTTTTTGAAAAGTTAGCAATAAATTAACAATGGAGACTATTTTAAAAATTTATTGAAGGCAAGATAGCTAAATTTTGATATTTAAAAGTATATATTAACATAAAATAAATCTCAGTGTGCATGGATCAAAATAATATTTTAACAAATATATATAATAGTTCTAGCTTTTAATAATGTGGTTAACTTTTTTTTCTTTTTATTTTTTGTTAAAATGTAATTGAAAATAGAGATGAAATCTAAAAGTAGATGAGAATGGGAAATGATGGTAAACGAAGAAATGGGAAGGACTTTAATCTGGGCATGAATTTCTACTCTCACAATTTCTTTCTGACCAACTTTGACATTTTTATTTTGATGGAGATGTTTTTCTTTTCAATCTTTGAAAAATATATCATTTTGGATTTTGAAATGATTAGAAATGAAAAAAAAATTATATGGAACATCCAGGTAATTTTAATTAGTATGAATAGAAATTTTGATAATGAAAAATTATCACGTCATTACCAACATTGATGAAAAAATTATATTGAATTAGAGATTAATTAAATTTGTAAGAATCCTTGAATTAAATGGTGGCGAATCAAAAGATACAATTGAATGGTATGAAATTAGAAAATCTTAGGAATGGATAAAAAGAAAGGGTTGTTTTGATTAATGGTCATTTAATTATGGTCACACAAGTGCATGTGTGGCCATAATTAAAAAGAAAAATTGGATGACCATTAATCAAAATAACGCTTGCGTAAAATTTCATTTTTTAAAAAATTCTTTTTGCCCTCGTACATTTCTCTTTTTTTTTTTTTAATTTTCCTCTCTCTTTTTTTATTTAAATTGTATCTAATCTGTATTTTGAAAGATATACCGTTAGTATATATTATACTTATTTTTTTGATTATCTCATCCCAAGATAATCCTTCTCTCCGAAATTTCTCTTCTATTTTATTTAAATTGTATCTAATCTGTATTTTGAAAGGTTTACATATTTTTTTTTATTCTCTCTCCAAGCAAATCCTCCTCCCTCCGAAATTATCTCTCTCCAAGCCAATTATTCAATCGCTTCCTTCTTGAAATTCTCTCGCGCCAATACAACTCTCCTCTCCGAATAAGTCATTGGTATTTTTTCAGTTCTCTCTCCCCAAAAGACAATCTTTCTCTCTCTGAATCGACACTATCGCTGCTGCACATGCCAATTTCATATGGGTAATTGTTAGTCGCTTCCTCTGACAGTTCGATCAACAATTCGAAGCTTTTTGGAAGCTTTGAAGGTGATTCGTCGAAATCTTCGAGAATCTTCGAGGCTTAGAGTTGAGTTGTTGTGCGTGGTGGAGGCGATGGGTAAAGAAGATGAAGAGGAGAGTGTTAGTTGGGGACAAGGTAATTGTTGGTTCCATTGATTGGGAAGGAATAAAGAAATCGAGAACTTGCATTGGATTCTATTCATGGTCGACCAATAACTTTTTATTCACTTATTCCTATCTGTTATGTTGCTCTTATTGATAAAAATCCAGGCTTGTGGTAATGTTCGTACTTTTTATATATCTATATATTTTTTTATGCAAGCTCTATTTCTCTATAGATATCATCTCAAGAGGTAGATGACTTCGTGACCGTTTGTATTTATCTCTTTGTATTTATCTGCACATATACAACTCAAGAGTATATGACAAGGGTAGGTTTAGGTATATAAACTATCTATTTTAAACTCTAAAATAAAGAAATTAAATCTATTTATATTTTATCATATTTGTACCTTATATCTTCTCAAAATATTGAATTATATTTATAAAAATGTGTAAATACTTTAATCTTTGTTATTTTTTGGATACTTTTATTTTTGAGTTTAGTATTTCAGATTGCATGCCATTTTATTGATTTGTTAATTTATTATTTTAACTATTTTTAATCTTTTTGTTATGTAATCAATGTGTATTTTTGTTTGAATTGTAGATAATCTATTTGAATTTTGAAATTTTGTTAAGTTTATGAATCAAACAACTTTTGTTGTTTAGATTAGTCAATTTATATCAAATATAGATCTTGATTTTAAATTAAATATAATTAAATGATAATTAGTGGCAGTGTATTTTTGTTTAAATTGTAATAATTTGAATTTTGATTTTTTTTTGTTAGTTTTAAATCGTAACACTTTTATTGTTTAGATTAACCCATTTTATCTATTCAAATTTTGATTTTAATTCTAAATTAAATATAATTACCTTATAATTAGGGAATCTTGATCATGAAAGAAGTTAGTGGTAATCTGGTCATTTAATAATGACAAATTAAAATTATAAATAATGATTTGACCATTTACAAAAAATTAAGATCGTTCGACCATTTTTTAAAATGAAAAAAATAGTAATTTGCATTGTCAACTCTATGAAATTAAGACCACTCCTAGGTAAAAGCAGAAGGTCACAATTAACAAAGTCTATACCCAACCCAAAGTCAACCCAACCCAATCCAAAGGCTAGGCACAAAATCAACCAGACTCAGTCTAGAGGGTTAAGCCAAAAGTCAACCAAACTCAGTCCAAAGCCCACAAAATCAACCTTTCGACACAAGTCCAAGGGCATCTAGATGCCTTCGGAAACTCTATAAATAGAAAGTTCTCTCCTCTATTTGAGGGGTTTATAAGTTGAAAATCTAAAAGAAATGACTTAGAGAGAATTCAAAAAACAAATACTAGAAGACTAATTAAATTCTTAAAGACCAAATATTCTTTGAACCAAAGCCTTGAAGTCTAAAAGATTTTAAAGATCGAGAAACAAGCTGCAAAGTCCTCTAAATTCACATTCAAGAATGAGCTGCAAAGCCCTTGAAAAAATCCATATTCGAAAACCAACAGCGAATTATAAAAAGAAGGAAATAATAACAAGCTGCAAAGTCCTCTAAATTCATATTTTAATACTAATATAGTATATTTATAATAACAAATTTACATTTGAGAACAAGCTGTTTGAGAATAAGTTGCAAAACCTTCGAAATATATGCACATGAGAGAAAAAGTGAATCAGAAGAACAAATTAGAGATTGTATTCCACTACATTCAAATTAATACAAATATAAATTCATTTTCGTGTGTCTCAGTTCTTTTTATTTTTAAATTAAATATGAATCTAATGATTTTTTTAAAAAATGACACAATTATGGTAGTTTAGGATTTGTTTAATGATGTTAAAAAAAATTACAAGTCTGGAGTGAGGAAAAACGTATCGACAAAATTAAGTCCAAACTTGTGTACCCTATACACGTTTTGCGTGGGAAATCACGTACACGGTACATGATTTATGTGAAAACGATACGATTGATAATTCTCATAATTGAGAATTATTGAACCTATAAATAGAAGTTATATTTGGATTCATTAGCAAAATTCTTTATAAAATCTTTCACATCCCAACAAAAACATCATGAACTCTTTAATAATGTAAAGCAAATCAATAAAAAGAAGGAAATAATAAGATCTACACTAATTATGGTGTTTTTATGCAGCTTTGGTGAAAAAGATAGATCGCCAACCGACAATCTGATGGATTGCTGCAGCAATGGGACAGGGAAGATTTTTGAGATTTGTCAAAATTTTAAGATTACAGCTTTTATTTCTCCTTAAACCAAGCAAGGATTTCATACAAGGAAACCCTATTTGTCATTGCCTATAAAAAGGAAGAGAAAACACACAAAAATGTGGAATTCCTCCTCGACGAAAACCCATTTTTTCTACATTCATTCTGTTGATGTCTTTTCAGTTTCATCTACGTTTTCATGTTGTATTTTTATTTTTTCCAGTTTGACTCTTGTGAGAAAAGCCAAAGTCCCATCAAAGGTCACCCCTTGGATTGTGAAGATTCACTCTATCTCGAAAGAGAAGAGGGAAATCGACTCAAGGCTACTCAATTTTACAGTTGATTTTACGTTGTATTTTTTTTTTTCTATGGTGGAGAATGACTTGGGCCTAAGGCCCAAAAGTTACATGAATAATGGGAGTGTTTGTCCTATGTGAATGAGAGTGTTTGTCCCATATTGGAAAGATTGTGAAAGTGAGAATGATTTTTATATTTTTATTTGATTTTTATATTTTTATTTCCTTCTACTTTTAATTTTGCCAGATCCAGATCTGAAAAAACGTCTCCTTTTTCTCCTTTTAGTTTCTCTTCAGATCTAAATGAAAAAGACACAGATTTTTCAATTCTGATTTTTTTCTATTCGATTTTCGCAAACTTTGTTCTTCTCACGCCACGATAGGGTGTTGTGTTAACCTTGGGGAGCAACCGGCTCTAACGATTTAGCACCGTGGTCGTGCTGAAATTGCTTTCAAGGCAGTGGTTTTTCACGACACAACAACATTCTGATTATCGTCCTAAATAACAATTTGAAAGCAATTTATCCTATACTATGTCGATGATCAAATCGGGAAAGGTGCTGCCAGATCTGTCTAAATTAGAACCACTTGACGGATCAAACTACCGACGTTGGTCTCAGAAACTCTTGATCTTCTTCGGACAGTTGGAGGTCGATTATGTTCTACTGTCGGACAAATCACAGAGGCCTACTGTTACAACATTGGTAGATCCAGGAAGTTCCATCATTGCTGTTGAGCCTGATCCAACTGTCCATATCGATTCTGCCCAATCGAAAAAGGATACTGGTGGAGCTGACAATTTCGAGAAAAACAACAAGACGGTCCGCGACCATCTCCTGAATCACATGACTGATTCTCTGTTCGATCTCTTTGTCGTTCATAAATCTGCAAAGGTAATATGAGATATTCTGGAATCTAGATATGGTAAAGATGATGCAGGTAGAAGAAAATACGTTGTTGGAAAATGGTTGCAGTTTTAGATGACAGATGATAAACCAATCATGGAGCAAGTTCATGAATATGAAAATATGGTAGCTAATGTATTGACTGAAGGCATGAAGATGTGCGAAATTCTTCAAGCGAACGTACTGCTCGAAAAATTCTCTCCATCCTGGAGTGACTATCGCAACCACATGAAACACAAAAAAAAGGACCTGACCTTGCAAGAACTGATCTGTCACATGCGCACTGAAGAAGCCAATAGGCAGAAGGATAAGATGAATTCTCAATCTCTGAACTCTGTTAATGCTAACCTTGTTGAGTCTTCTGTTGCCTTAAAAGACAGGTTCAAGAACAAAGGAAAACAAACTGCCAAAGACAGAACACAAAATGGGCATCAATTTAGGGCTTCCAATGGAAAAATTGAGAAGTCTAAGTTGATCTGTTATGTGTGCGGAAGACCTGGACACAAATCATACCAGTGCAACCATAGGAAAGGAAAGCCAGATCAAAAACCTGTTCCACAGGCCAACCTCACTGAGCAAGAAGAAATCATTGTTGTTGTGGTCGTAGAAGCCAACTTAGTTGAGAATAAGTCTGACTGGATTATCGACACTGGAGCTTCAAGACATCTTTGTTCAAATCGAGAGTTGTTCCATGACTACCAAGATTGTGCTGATGGCGAATGTGTGTTCATGGGGAACTCTGCAACAGCTGGAGTACTTGGAAAAGGGAAGGTTCTCTTAAAACTTACCTCTGGAAAAACTTTATCATTAAGTGATGTTTTGTATGTTCCTTCACTACGTAGGAACTTGGTGTCTGAAAATCTATTGAACAGGGTTGGGCTTAGAATTGTGTTTGAGGCTGACAAGGTTATCATCACCAAAAATGTGATTTTGTTGGTAAGGGATATCTAGCTGATGGTTTATTTGTTCTGAACACGGTTGTTAGTGCTACATTGATAAATGAAAGTACCTCTCGTTTTGCTTATATCGTTGAATCTATTGACATGTGGCATGTTAGACTAGGACATGTAAATGTTGCATCAGTTAAAAGGCTAAAGAATCTAAACCTTATTAATGCATCAGAATCGCATGAAACTGGAAAATGCACTGTATGTGTAGAAGCCAAATTCACAAAACAATCTTTTAAACCTATCACAACTAGAAGTACAGAGTTACTTGAACTAATCCATTCTGATTTGGCTGATTTCAAAAATACTACAAGCAGAGGTGGTAAAAACTATTATATATCCTTCGTTGATGATTTTTCTCGATATACAAAAATTTATCTCTTAAAATCTAAAGATGAGGCAAGTAGTATGTTTTTAAAATTTAAAGCTGAAGTAGAAAAGCAGTTGGATAAAAAAATAAAAAGGTTAAGATCCGACAAAGGTGGTGAATATAGTGATAAATATCTTAAAGAATTTTGTGAATTAAATGGAATTATACACGAAACTACTGCACCATACTCTCCTCAACAAAATGGCATAGCTGAACGTAAGAATAGAACATTGAAAGAAATGATGAATGTTATGTTATTAAGTTATGGGTTATTTGATAATTTGTGGGGGGAAGCTGTGCTTTCTGCATGTTTCATTCTTAACAGGGTTCCTCACAAAAGGTTGGATAAGACACCATACAAACTGTGGAAGGGTTATTCGCCTAATCTAAGCTACTTGAGAGTGTGGGGATGCTTAGCTAAAGTTGCGTA
Organism: Trichosanthes cucumerina; assembly: GCA_036507285.1. Taxonomy (NCBI): domain Eukaryota; kingdom Viridiplantae; phylum Streptophyta; class Magnoliopsida; order Cucurbitales; family Cucurbitaceae; genus Trichosanthes; species Trichosanthes cucumerina. Next base: position 20,709,388 of record CM071839.1, on the reverse strand, counting down.
TCCATCATTCAAGAAACCTACGGTTGGATCTAAAACTGACTGTGTTTTTATTGGTTATGCTCATAATAGTGTTGCATATAAGTTTATGTGCTTAAATGATAAATCAATTTGTGAATATAGAGATGCTAAATTCTTTGAAAATACTTTTCCCATGGTTAAAGTAGCTAGTGAACCTACTAATATTAAGAATGTCAACATCACAGTCAATGACCAGATAACTATGCAATTACCATCTACTTCTGATAGTTTGCATGAGCCTAGAAGAAGTAAAAGACAAAAAATTGATAAAAATTTTGGATCTGATTTTTTAACTATTTTCTTAGTAGAAAATTCAGATAAGATAGACAATCAATTTGCTTCCATGTTCTTAATAGATGACAAACCTAAATCATACCAAGAGGCCTTATGCTCAATAGACTCCAAGTTTTGGAAAAAAACAATTAAAAGTAAATTAGATTCCTTGCTTATGAATCAAACATGGAACTTGGTAGATTTGCCTAAAGGTAATAAGCCTATTAAATGCAAATGAATTTTCAAAAAGAAAATTAGACCTGATGGATCAATTGAAAAATTCAAGGCTAGATTAGTGGTTGTAGGATATACACAAAAACAAGGTATATAATACTTTGATACTTATTCTCCTGTGACTAAAATAGCTACCATTGTGACGACCACAACCACAGGTACTAGCTATTTATGTTATTTAACATGCTCTCAACCTGTGTATGTCTAGTCGGATTAACGAATTTCATCAAGCTCGGTGTTAATGAGTCCTTGATTTTATTAGTTTAAAGCAAAATATTCTCCTTTAGAGAACTATCTTGGATTAAAATTAAAAGAAGGGGAAGGGACAATGGCATTTTAGTTATTAGTGTTTAAATGAGGGATTGTTGTGATATTTGGAATTTGACCTAAACCCTAACAATTAGCCTCCTTAATATTTAATCCAAAAGAAAACCCTAGCCCCATCAACACCTTCTCCTTCTCCTTGTACGTATGCCCTAGCCGTGAGTTTCAACCCACAGCAGCTCTCGCCGGCCGATCCACGAAACCACTGGTGCAGCAACTCTCACCGGTCGATCCACGAAGCCATTCGAGCAGCTCCGACGCCACCCCATCGCCTGCGCCGCAACTGCAAGCCGCCATCCCAGCCCGCGAGTCGTGCGTCGCGCCGCCTGCAAGTTGAAACCTCAGCCGTGCCGCCGAGGGAAACGCGATCACGAACAGCAGCCGCTCGCCGTCCCTTGAAGCCGCTTGTCCGATCACGATCACGAACAGCAGGTCTCGCGCCGGACTTCACATTACCCCGCCCCGCGCAGCCTGTTCCGAGAGAGCTCACGCCGCCCGGCTTTCCTCGTGTGGTTTCTCGCGGCAAGCCCTCGATCGAGTTACATCCGCGGCGAGCCGCGCGCGCCGGACCACGAACGGTGAAGACTCCAACGCCCACCGTTCCTCCTCGTGTTGCAGCCCGCCACGCCGAGCAGATCACGATCAGACACTCGCGCCGCTGCCGACTGCCGTGAGCTCGCCGCCCCATCATCCGACCGGCGATCGTTGTTCGTTGATTACGCCCGCAATCAAGAAGTATTCGAGGTCAAGGTTGTGGATTAGGTGAGCCACGCGAAACCCTCTTTAATTTTGGAGTGCGAATTATTTAGATCTCGATTCGCATGAAAATATTCGCATGAAATCATTGTAGGAACGAAGTGAATTTTGTGATCAAGATTTCCAAGTTTTGGAGCGAACAATTTAGCGTTCGGTTTATTCTCCGGAGTCGAGGAAATTGGAGCAAGGTAAGAATCATAGCCATTTTTGTACTCCGACTCTGTATTTTGGATGAATTGTATAGTAGGATGACGGAAGAGAAGAATTCTTGGTTTACAGGTTATTTGGAAGGGACGTTAACTTAAGAATTAGGAAGAAAGCGTGAGATCAAAGCTCGAGGTAAGGGACCTTGTGCCGAATCTTTTTAAAAAGGGATTAAAAAAAAAAATGAACTCCATTATTTTATGTGAAATTAGCTCGTTATTTTACTTAAAAAGATTTAATGATGTTACACGAGAATATTTCAAAATTTCATGCGAGAATACTCTAATATTTTATGTGAGTTTAATCTAGTATTTTATGTGAGAATATCTCTGTATTCTATGTAAGAGTATTCCAAAATTTCATGTGAGGATATGACAGTAACTTGTATGAGAATATTTCATGATTTCCTACAAAAGTATTATTTTCAAACTGTCTATGAGGAAATTATGATTTACATATTGACGATGATGTTTGTGGCATGTACACTATTGTTATGTTGAATGATGGGACCTCATGCATGTTATGTATGCCATGAAATGATTTGATGAAAAATGTGGACATTGGTCTCCTGAGTGCATTATGTGCATGGTCAAACATGCATTAGAGACCCTATGGGTCAAATTACAGGGGTCTGTGAGGGACTCAATTTATACAGGGGTCTGTGAGGGACTCAAACCATACAGGGGTCTGTGAGGGACTCAAATGATTACAGGGGTCTGTGAGGGACTCAAAATGAAATGACTCAGGATGACCAATTGGCCACTTAAAGGAAAAAGGAAGTCATGTATTATAGTCATGACGATATGAGAAAGTTTTAGGTCCCACATATGTACATTTCGAACAGGTTTAAAAGTCATGATTGCATGTGTTTGCATATCCCAAACCTCGGTAGCGAGGTCACTTACTGGGTATTGTTTTGCAATACTCACCCTTTCTTTTAAAAATGTTTTTTTCAGGTAAGGCTAAGGACGTGCAGGGCGAGTGACGGAGGCGCGTTGCCAGGACCATGGGAATAGACATGTCTTCTTCCGCATATTTTCTTTTTAAACCGATGTCGTCATTTTATGTTTTCGTAGTTTAACTTTACTTTCCAGATTTTTAATAGGCCATGTTTAAACTGCTTCTTTTGCGCGTTTTGAATGTTTTAATGGGATCCCTAAAGACAATTTGTTTTAAGTGGAGTTCTAAAGATCGTTTTATATCTTTGGCCTATAAACGCATGCATGTGTAGTAATGTCCCTAAGAGTTTAGTTATAGAAAAGTAGGGGCGTTACAACCATTAGGGCAATGATTGCATTTTCAGCAATTCGTGGCTTGTTAATACATCAAATGGATGTATAAACGGCTTTCCTGAATAGAGATTTAGATGAAGAAATATATATGACACAACTTGAGGGATTTGTAGTTACTAGTCAAGAGAACAAGATATACAAGCTTAGAAAATCCCTTGATGGTCTTAAACAAGCACCCAAACAATGGTATGAGAAGTTTAATAAAACTTTAGTAAATGAGGGTTTTAAAGTAAATTCTTCTGACACATGTGTTTATTCGAAAATGTTTGGTGTTGATTGTGTGATTATATGTCTATATGTTGATGACATGTTAATTTTTGGTACAAACCTAGATGTGATTAAAAATACCAAGTCTTTCTTATCTTCTCAATTCGAGATGAAAGACCTAGGCGAAGCAGATGTGATACTTGGTGTTAAAATAAGAAACACCGAAAATAGATTTTCATTATGTCAATCACATTATATTGAAAAATTGTTAAGAAAATTTGAATGCTTCGATGATGTTCCAATAAGGACGCCTTATGATGCTAGTACTAATCTTAAGAAAAAATAAAGGTGATAGTGTTTCTCAATCTGAATATGCAAAAATTATAGGTAGTGTAATGTTCTTGATAAATTATACTAGGTCTGATATTGCATATGCTGTTAGCAGATTGAGTTGATATACCCATAATCCTAATAATGATCATTGGGCTGCTCTTCGTCGGTTGTTAAGATATCTCAAAGGTATAATGGACCTTTCACTACAGGAAAAAAGGTCTACGATAGCTTCGAAAAAATGCTGTAATAGGCCTTTTATAGCTTTTTCTGTAGAGCCATGACAACCCAAGCTATTAAAAGTCTGGGACTTTTTACAGCATTTTATAAAAGCTGTAAAAGATTAGACTTTTTATAACATTTTGTAAAAGGTATAAAAATTAGACTTTTTACAACATTTTGTAAAAGCTATAAAAAATAGACTTTTTATAGCATTTTATAAAAAATATATAAAATGATATATCAAAAGTCTTTTAATAGCCTAATTCTTCTTTTAAAATCAATGATAGCATTTTATAAATGCTATAAAAATATTGTAGTAATCTACGATGATATTTTAGTAATTATAGCATTTATTTGTAGCTATTTTTTAACTTAAATTAAAGCTATAATATACTTTCGAATTGTAAAAATTTTGTTATTGTTGTAACTTTGATGGCTTTTGAAATTATTCATGATGGTATTATTCATGTTTCCTACCTTAGTTCAAATTAGAAGTAAAATAATAAATAAATGTGATCTACAAGATTAGATATACAATGAGTTTATATGTGACATTAATCCAAACAAATTACATTTCATTAAAGGTTTACATTATCTCACTTAAATTGATACAAAACATAACAATCTATTGTTCAAAAAATAGATATAGCTAGTAATGAACATCAACTTTGGGATGCCACTAAATATTAAATTTGTATGCTATTCATTAAATTACAAAATGTTTCACTATTCAATATCAAAATATATAACTCTCGAGCTAGTTGTTTTTGTGGCCAAGAACTTCCCATGATATTCTGTCATCAACATACAAAAAGTCATCAATAAAGAAATAAAGAAGAATATTTACTCAAATAAAATAATTATTAATCAAATCAATAATTTTAATTAATAATACATAAATGTACGTAGTGATTAAAACTTTGTTAAAAAGTCATGCAATTGTACTACCAATAGCATCTTCAATGTATGTCATTTCAGAGTTGGGTCTCCATAAAATTTCGACAACATAACAAACTATATGCTTCGAAAATTTCGACAGCATAACGACATAACGATAACAAATACCAAAAATTTTACTTAACACCTGTTGGTAAAAAAAATAACACTTATATATCCAGATTAACCAACCACAACTTTCAACTCTAACTCACAAAATCATGGAAGATTCACAAATGAACCAATATTCTAAATATGTAAAGTACTATACCAATTCATTAATTTCCAACAAACACAATCCCCAAGGTAATGTCTCTACTGCAATCTAAGACATCAATTACTTGAACGTTTAATTAAGTATACGTTGAGGACAAAAAATAACTCAAAATGGCCTAAAAGGTACCTATGAAACTTACAAAGTTACAAAAATTTGTATAAAAGGAGTCTTAAGTCTCATGTTCACGCTCAAAGAAATCTAAAGAGTTCCTAAACTAAATTTAGGCAAACAACCAAGCCCTCAAATCTTCAAAAGTATCTTAAGGGCTCTTAAGCCTACTTTTAGGCTAAAAATAACTCAAAACGACCTAAAAAATACTTATGAAACTTACAAAGCTACAAAAAAGTATATAAAAAGAGTTTAAGTCCAATGTTCACGCTCAAAGAAACCTAAAGAGTTCCTAAACTAAAATTTAGGCAAACAATCAATCCCTCGAATCTTCAAAAGTATCTTAAGGGCTCTTAAACATACTCTTAGGCTAAAATAACTCAAAACGATCTAAAATGATGAAATTGCACTTTTTGTGTTCTTTGAAATGACGGTTTGATCGGCCACTGACTCACTTCTTCAATCCTCGAAATGTCGAAGATCCCTAATCACAATCAAATTAAAAAGGATAAAAATCGCAGACTACTGATTGAGATGGAACGAAACAGAAAAAGGAAAAAGATTAAACGAATGTCGATGTTGACGTGAGGTTGAAGAAAAACGAGATGTGAGAAGAAGAAGAAGAGACGAGGATGAACACAAAAGTCGGGAAAATATGCAAAACGAAAAAAAGAACGAAAAGTAAGAAGAAGAAGAGACGACGATGAACACAACAGTCTCGCGAAGGTAGAAAACTCTATAATTGAAGTTCATTGGATAAACATAAAGTAGCACCAACCTCGTTGAAAATTCAAGTTTCAAGGTTTTCATTAACTTCAACATTTGTATAGTTGTAGACAAGCTTCATCACATCAATCAAACACCTGAGAAGAAGCTCGAGAAAGAGTAGACAAATTGAGAAGGGAAGTGGAGCTAGTAAATTCATCACATCAATCAATCAAACATCTTCAAAATATAATCTCTCTAAGTCAAAATTTGCAACTACATATGTAAGGACCCCAAAATTTACCCTAATTCTAAGGAACTAAACTAACAATCACTATGTTTCAAAAATTTCGGCAAAACAACGACTGAACTTTGACACTACCAAAAAAATTTTTTGTCACCTGTTAGACGAGAAAGAACACTTTTATATATATTCAGATATCACACAACGTCCCTCAAACAAAGTTCCCAAGCATGAGCAACCTTGAGACTCTAATAACCTACTAGCTACTACATATATTATACTACTTTAAAATCATAAGTGAAACAAAGTTTGTTGCAACCTAAAAGACATGAGAAATTGTTAAAGAAGATATATTGAATCAAACACAACCACATCCATATATATTTTATCGAAACGGTTAAAGAAGGTATTATTCAAATAAGTGAACAAAAATCTTACCTAAACAATGTGATCAACTACATATATTCCAAGCATGAGAAGAAGAATCCATAAAATGTCATTTACACGCTTGTCCAGTTTCTAACTCATCACTAAATTTTCCTGACCATTGTTTAATATCATTAAGGGGGTGTTTGGTTTATGGGGTTGGGTTGAGTTGAGTTGGGTTAATAACCCAACTCTTTGTTTGTTTCACCAACAATTATAACCGGTGACTTAATAACCCAACCCCTTTCCGACGACGGTCCGGCGAGTCTCCGACGACGGTCCGACGAGTCTCCGATGACGGTCCGGCGAGTCTCCGACGATGATCCGGCGATTCTCCAACGACTTCTCCGATGGCTGTTCAGCGAGATGAAGAAAATGGAGAAAAGAAGAAGATGATGAGAGTTTTGAAGTGTCTTTAAGTTGCTAATACTTAAACTCTAAACTACGTTTGCACAAGAACAAATAAGTTAAAAGCATATCATAACAAGTGTCAACACACAAGCAACTCAAATAACTTTAACTAGAATTCCTGCGAGAGGCTATAAGGATCGTTGCCTACGATGTAGGCGAGTATGCAGAATCTAAGACCCATGCTCTGATACCAACTGTAACAACCCTAATTTTTCAAACTCAAAATTTTCTAGGGACGTTACTTAACAACATTGCCTACACTGAAAATTTCGGTAGCATAACGACGCTACTAAGACCTTGATGACATATCTAATATTTTGTAGATATGCAACTTCAATATGACATAAAATATTTAAGTATGTTGACATATTTTTAACATCTTCACAAGGTAAACTATTTATTCTATTCTAAAGATGTCCATAGACAATGCATGTGTTTAGACAAATTTAAATAAACACTCTTCATTAGGGTGTACATAAGCCGAGCAGGGGCGGGTTATGCTAGTTTTTTGGACCAACCCGAATTTTCGGGTTGGTCATTATTCCAACCCAAATAACCCTATTCATGAGGGTAACCCAACCCAACCCAACCCAACATTTTCGGGTTGGGTTGGGTTGGGTCATCGAGTTAGCTTTTTTTTTTTTAATTTAAAATTTATAGAAAAACCAAAATTAATATAAATATAAAAAATTCAAGAATTAAAAAACTCCAAATGTCTTTATACTAAATAAAAATCATAAAACTTAAATATTCTATTACAAATTTACAATTATCCCAAGAAACTTCTAAATAAATCGTCCTCATTTAAAACAAAAACTTTTTGTTTTTCAAAGATTGAATTAAAATTAGCCACTTAGTTTTAATTTATATTATGAAAAATTACACCCTACGACTTAAAAAATATATTTTAAGAGTTATTAAATAATAAATAATTACGAAATTAAATAAAAATAAATTACATACATATATATATATAGTTGTATGGTAGGTAAAAAAATAATTTTTAAAATTAATAAAAAGTTCGGGTTGGTCGGGTCAACCCAAATAAATTTTAGGTGAACCCACGAACCAACCCAACCCATACATTTTAATTTATTTGAACCCAACCCAACCCAAATAAATTTATAACCCAACCCAACCCGTCGAGTTGGGTTGGGTTGGTCGGGTTGTTCGGGTTATCGAGTTTTTTGAACACCCATACTCTTCATATGCAAAATATTAATACTAAGATCTACCTAAAATAAAATAAAAAAGTAGTGGTGAACATGTGCATAAAAAAGGAATAAAGTTCATATTGTAGAGTAAAAGTTCTAAATAATGAATTTTATTGGAAAAGAAATATTGATATCAAACCCAATATCCATTACTTTTGCAAATACCCCTAACATACATTTGGCAAATGGTAATATATATTGTAATTTTATAATTGATCACATAATTGAGTTTTGAAATTGTAGACAAATGTGTTTGTATTTGATTTGTTGTGAAAACAAAGTAAGGAAAAAAAGTCACAAAAAAAATCAGACCTTTCACTTTACATATGATAAAAATGATTTTTAGGGGAAAAGAAAAATTGATATCAATCTCAATATTCAGTATTGTTCTAAATATCCCATATATCTTGCAAATAATAATATATATTGTAAATTTGTAATTGATCTCATAATGAAGTTTTGAAATTGTAGACAAATATGTTTGCAATTGATTTGGTGGAAACAAAAAAAGTAAAGAAAAAAGTCACAAAAAATCAGATTTATTCACTTTGCAAAAATCGCATCGATGATTTCGACATAATAACTCAACTCAGAAACCAAACAACGATTGATTTATGTAATTCATCGACAAAACAACTCAACCCAACCCAACTCAACCCAACTCAACTCAACTCAACTCTGCGATCCAAACGCCCCCTAATAGTGCAAGGATAATGAAGTTACATCAACTAGTCACATAAGTTGAAAAATCAGAATGCAAGGGAAAACAACCTTTCACCAAATTAATATTTTACTCTCATTTTCACTATTACATCAACTAGTCATATATGTTACATCATGCTAACTCAGTCAAAATCAATCAAATGGACATATCATAACAACATTCCACCAATAGTATTAAACACTAGGACTAAACGAAAATATTGTTCAATGTTTTGAGACTAATTCAAACTTGCTATAATAGGAACTTTTAAGAGCTTGTGGACTAAATAGATACAACACTCAAAAGTTTCAAAAACAATTTATAATTTTATAAAAACAATTTATAATTTTATAAAGATGCAACAGCCAAATATGTCTCTAGTAAAAAGATTCAATCAAAGTTCATGTATCTGCCAACGCTTCAATGAAGATTTCCAGGTCTATGTGCAAAGTAGCATAAGATACTTTAAACATGAAAGGCAACAAATACCTAATATCAGAGCCATTATCACACGAATAAAGTCGGGAAGTTTGGGACAAATGAAGGAACCAACAATATAAGTTGGAAGGACAGTGACAACTTCCAATCTGTATTGCAGAGAACTTGAGAACTGTTGGAAATTGGGTATGATCTTCCAAATGGTGCAATATTATTAATGTAATCAATGTCACTCCAACAACTTTCATCCAAAAAGTCTACTTTGTGGTGATTAAACTACATGGTGGTTGCACTGGAAGTGTAACAACTCGCCTTACCGTGTTTGAATCTAGACAAATTTTAATAAGGATGCCCAAAGAAAATATAGAGAATATAAAAACCAGAAAAATAGCAGAAAAGATACCCTTCCAACAAAACAAAAAGCTATAGATCCCAACTCTCTCTCTCTCCACCCAAAACTAACTAACAACCTCTCTGGCCCATATACTTTTCTCTCCACAAGAGTTTAAGTCTCATTTTCACTATTACATATCAAGGGTGTTCAAATTACATATCAAGGGCATCCACTATTAGGAATCAACCCAAAGTAGCTTGAATCAATTCGATAAGGCTTGAATAGAAAGTTTCTTCCTCAAAATTTTCTTTATCTCAAACATCACAAAAAGCATACATTTCACAACCAAATAAGTTAGAAACTCATTTCTCTTAACATAATTTTCAACCTTATTTCTTACATCCTTACCCATTATTAGAGGGTGATAACCAAACTAAACAATAGAATAATTTTCATACGTTCATGTCATTTGATCAGTAAGGAGATATTCAAGAAAGATATAATTTGAATAAAAACCATATACAATTAATATCACCATTTAACAAATTCCTTTTTTTTATGTTTATAGAAACTGTATCTACAAAACGAACAAGGAATTATAACAAAGAATGGATAGTTGTCAGCAAGATTAAACAATTTTTAAGTAGAGAAATTGATCAAACAACAAAGAAAGACTTGTTGATTGGGGAATATTCAAGAAGCAAGAATCATCTAGAAAGGAGATATAGCGTAATATGGAACACTTGTTTGTGTTTCTAACTCAAAATAAGACAAAATTTGACAAGTGAAAGATAGAAAAAGTAAAAACCATAAAAGAACATAAATCAAAATCAACTGGATAGAGATTTCACTTAATCACAAATGAAATTGAAAAAAAAATGATAGTTTCAACAATATGAAAGGAAATTTTGAGAAAACCAAAATCTCAAACTACTCATCAGAGAATAAATTTCTTATAAAAAACTTGGCAGAGCAAATTTTACCTTGTTATTAAAGTTAAGAAAATGGAAACCCCCCTTAGATGATTGAGAAAAGCTATAAATTCTCTCCATAGCCTTCTTCCTGTTGGGGTTTGTGCCATAAAACTCGTAGTTTGTAATTATATTCTAATTATTTTAATAAAGTGTTATTATTTCAATAAAGAGTTATTGTTCGTTATTTGCGATATTGTCTTTGTTTTAACCCTAAATCCAATAAACTAAACATCCAAGGCTGTAAAATGTATCTTTAACTGAATGTAGTGTACATATAAAGGATCTCGGTTCGAGATACAACCTAAAGGGTCTATAGTTAGGGGATAAGGTTTGGGTACCTTACCCTGGTAAAACTATGGATGTGGCCCACTTTGTATAAGATACAAACACTGTGATCCTAAGGTGTTCGTGTAGATGACATGTGAGTGGGGATATCCTATGTAATGAGATTACATAAGACCGGACCGCAAAATAGTAACCACTAGATGTAACTCCGTTGACTAGTTAGGTTTCTATTTCACTAGGATGACCTAGGCAACTTGATCTCAATCCTGAGCAGGTTACGAACTCCTGTTCATAAGGGATTGTCCTTTGACTAGTATGGGTGAGAGTGACCAGATTCGCCGACTCAATATGCCTACCTTCTTGGGGACAAGACCGAGTGAGCGGTTGGGAACTTAACTTAGCAAGATGGAATTCACTCCTTCCCACCTACTAGGGTAAGTAGAGGAATGTTTCCTTAAGTGGTGTCTCCGGGAATTCACTCCTTCCCGCCTACTAGGGTAAGTAGAGGAATTCACTCCTTCTCTCTACTGGTAGTGTCCTGTTGGAGAAAACAGAGAAGTGTTTTTGAGTTGTTGTGTTGCTGTAAAGCTTGAATCAAGGAGTTGCTGAGGAAAAACTACAAAGGTAACTTTTCTTTTTTTAGTTTAATTGTTAAACAAAGCATGTTTGCATGTTAATTTCCATGTCTAATTAGATTAGAAGACATGTTTATCTCTGTTTATTTTCAATGTCTTGGTTTTTGATTTTCAACCAAAATAAGCTTGCAATTACAATTCCAAACTCATTTCCGCTGCTCAAAGGGATGAGATCTACATCAATTGGTATCAGAGCAATGCTTGTTTTATTTTGGTTGAAACAAAATTGCATTGATTTGGTGGGAATTGCATTTGGTTTGCTGTAAAACTGTTTAGGAGTATTTGGCCTTAGTTTTTCATTGATTTGATCAATTTTAAATGTAAAGACCCCTGTGTTTTTGGGCAATTAAGTGAATTATCGAGTCTGTAATCGAGTTAAGAGTCGTTCGGGACAAGTTTCATGTTTTTTGGTTGAGAACTGAAGGAGAAATTGAAGATTGAAGCTGCTGTGTCGAAGGAGAAATCTGTTGCCGAAGCAACAGTGTTGCAACGCCGTTCATCAGCGTTGCAACGCTGAGGAACGGCGTCACAACGCCATATCTCCCTATCGACACGGGAGCTCCATGGGTCAGCGACGTTGCAAAGCTGCCCCTCAGCGTTGCAACGCCACCCCGATAGCAGGCGCACGCGCGGACAAAGCCGGCGTTGCAACACCCACATCAGCGTTGCAACGCCGTGATGCCATTTGAGAAGCTGCAGACCGGTTCAGCGACTTGGTTGGTTTTCGGTTCGGTTCGAGCGGTTCAAATCCGGTTCAAGGAGTTTTAGACCGGTTTATATAATAAAATTACAGTAATTTTATTATTTTGCACTTTAGGGGCCAAATTATTCCGGTTTTACAGCTGTGTTTCTTTATGAATGTCATTTAGAATTTTTCCCACCTTAGGATAAGCATGTTCATGCATTTTATTTGTATAATTGTTATATGAATATGGTTTAAATGCATGATTAATTTATTTTTCATGAGTAATTAATTATTAAATGTTATAATTAGATTATATGGAAAATAAATTGCATGGAGCATGAAATTACTTAGTTTAAAATAAATGTTATTTTATTTAAGTAATTTAATTATTCAATTAGTTGAATATTTTATAATTCCAATTTGAAAAATAATTGTTGGTTTTATAATATAGTTCTTTGTCATAGGTTAATTATTAAAATTTATAAAAGTGATAAATTAAGGGGTTTTAGAAACCATAACCTATAACAAAGAAATGCATGCAAACATAGGAACTTGGGTAACACCTTTTGAACTCTGGAAAGGACGTAAAGGTAGTTTATGTCACTTCAGAATATGGGGTTGTCCGGCACATGTGCTTGTGACAAATCCAAAGAAGTTAGATTCACGTTCAAAATTATGCCTATTCGTAGGATACCCAAAAGAAATAAGAGGTGGTTTATTCTATGATCCTAAGGAAGATAAGGTTTTTGTGTCGACAAATGCCACTTTCTTGGAGGAGGACCACATAAGGGACCACAAACCAAAAAGTAAAGTAGTGTTGACTGAGTTAGACGAAACATTAGCAAAGGTTGCTAATAAAAACACTAGTACATCAACAAGAGTTGTTGATACTAGTTTGTCTAGTCAAGAAAGTCCATCTCAAGAGTTGAGTATGCCTCGACGTAGTGGGAGGGTTGTAATACAGCCTGACCGTTACATGGATTTAGCTGAAATCCAAGTTGTTATACCAGATGACAACTGCGAGGATCCATTGACTTATAATCAACCAATGGTTGACAAAGACAAAGGCAAATGGGTCATAGCCATGGACCAAGAAATGGAGTCGATGTACTTCAATTCTGTTTGGGATCTTGTAGATAAGCCAATGGGGTAAAACCTATAGGTTGTAAGTGGATCTACAAGAGAAAACGTGGTGTAGATGGAAAGGTACTAACCTTTAAAGCTAGACTAGTAGCAAAGGGTTATACCCAAGTTGAAGGGGTTGACTATGAGGAGACCTTTTCACCTGTTGCTATGGTAAGTCTATTCGTATCCTTCTTGCCATTGCCGCATATTATGACTATGAGGTATGGAAAATGGATGTCAAGACAACCTTTTTGAATGGCAAACTTGAGGGAACCATTTACATGGACCAACCCAAAGGGTTCATTGAACCAAGACAAGAGCAAAAGGTTTACAGGTTTAAAAGGTCAATTTATGGACTGAAACAAGCCTCTAGGTTCTAGAATATAAGATTTGATGAAGCAATCAGATCTTATGGTTTTGACAAGAATGATGATGAACCTTGTGTCTACAAGAAAATCATCAATAGTTCTGTCGCTTTCCTAATTCTCTATGTGGATGATATACTACTCATTGGGAATGATGTAGGTTATCTTACTGACATCAAGGAATGGCTAGCTACGCAGTTCCAAATGAAAGATTTGGGTAATGCGCAGTTTGTTCTTGGGATCAGCATTGTCCGGAACCGCAAGAATAAAACACTAGCCTTGTCTCAAGCATCATACATAGACAAAGTGTTGTCAAGGTTTAAGATGCAAGATTCCAAAAAAGAGCTTGTTTCCATTTAAACATGGAATCCATTTGTCTAAGGAACAGTGTCCTAAGACATCTCAAGGAGTTGAGGATATGAGACGGATTCCTTATGCATCGGTTGTTGGGAGCCTGATGTACGCCATGTTGTGTACTAGGCCCGACATCTGTTTTGCAGTTGGGATGGTCAGTAGGTATCAATCTAATCCAGGACTTGAACAATGGACAACGGTTAGAACAATCTTTAAGTATCTTCGGAGAACAAGAAACTACATGCTTGTGTATGGGGCTAAGGATTTGATCCTTACAGGATACACGGATTCTGACTTTCAGACTGATAAAGATTCTCGGAAATCTACATTAGGGTCAGTATTCACTCTTAACGGAGGAGCTGTAGTATGGCGAAGTGTCAAGAGATGATGCATCGCTGATTCCACCATGGAGGCCGAATATGTAGCAGCTTGTGAAGCAGCTAAGGAGGCCGTTTGGTCAAGGAAATTCATGCTAAATTTGGAAGTTGTTCCAAATATGACTTTTCCCATCACCATTGTATTGCGATACTTGGTGGTGCGTTGGCAAATTCGAGGAACCCCGAATTCACAAGAGGGGAAAGCACATAGAGCGGAAATATCATCTCATCCGGGAGATCGTGCATAGAGGAGACGTGATTATCACGAAGATAGCCTAAGAGCACAACATTGCTGATCCTTTTACAAAGGCTCTCACGGCTAAAGTATTTGAGAGTCACCTAGAAGGTCTAGGTTTACAAGTCTTCCCCATCTAGGGCAAGTGGGAGTATTTTGTACAAAGGGGTTTAAATGCCCTAGTTTATTGTATTTACATTCTTGTAATGTTCGAAGACTCCACAAGCTTCAGTCAAGTGGGGAGATTGTTGGGATTTATGCCCTAAACTTGTGTAATTTTGATCAATTAAATAAAATGTTATCTGTTTTGATAAGATTACAGTCTTGCTTTTATAAATCCAATAAACTAAGTTCCAAGGTTATAACATTTATCTTGAAATCAGTGTAGTGGACACTATTTGGGTTGAGTTCAAGATTATAACCTAAATAGTCTATGGTATTAGAATAAGATTGGAAACCTCATTCTGGTAACACCATGGATGCGACCCACTTTGTAATTAGTACAAATGAGGTAATCCAACTCATTCATGTAGTTGACATGCGAGTGGGGGCATCCTGTATGAAGAGTTCATACAAGAATGGATCGTAAATTATTAGTCTAACCAGTGTAACACCGTTAACAGGATAAGACTAGTAACTTATAGATGGTCATTAGTGACTCGACCTGAATCCTAAGCAAGTTAAGAACTCCTGCTTATAGGGGTTTGTCCTTAGACTAGTATGGGTGAGAGTGGCCTGTAGCCGACTCAATAAGCCTACCTTCTCAGGGACAGAACCTCGTAGGTAGCTGGGAACTTAATTGTGCAAGATGGAATTCACTCATTCCTCTACTGAGGAATTAGATAAGTTGTTCTCTTAAGAACTGACTCAAGGTCTTGAACAACGAGGCCCCACCCTCTATGAGGGTATGAGTCTAAGGTAGGACCTTAGACTTGTTGTTCATTAGAGGATCAGTGGTGCTTAAGGAGCAAAGAGGTAATCAAATGGGTAAAGCGGTAATTTGACCCGGTGTGATTTAACAACAACTTTGTGAAGGGTCGACTCATGGGTAATGACTATATCAGTGGACACAATAATATCTATAGTGAGGAGAGTGCAACTACAAGTCTATAGTGGAGTGACTTGTAGTTAATGAATATTGATTAAGTTGATCAAAAGAGTTTGATCAGTTAATCTCACATCATTGGAGCTCATGAACTGTAGGTCCATTAGATCCCTCCGTTGGCTCAACATGGTAATATTGAGGGTATAAAGTTAGGAGTGAAATTGAAGTGTTCAATTTCATACATGAGGTGTTATATCAATTATATATGATATAATTGATATAATATATAGTTTTGGGAAAAATACCTTTTTAGTCCCTCATGTTTCAAGTTTGTGTCTATTTAGTCCCTACGTTTCAAAATCAAACAATCGAGTCCCTGAATTTAGTGAAATAGTTCAATTTGATCCTTCGCCGTTAATTTTTATTAACGGAAGCTGACGTGGATGTTTAAATATTAATATAATAATAAAAAATATATATTATTATTATAATAATAATAAATATATTATAATAATAATAATAATCATTACTCTCTCTCCCTCCCTCCCCTCTTCCATTCTTTCTTTCTCTTCTCCCTCTCCTCCTCCATTCTTTCTCTCTCTTCTGGTTGCGTTTGAAGCTCATTCCTTTTTCTTTTTTTATTTTATTATTATTATTATTATTATTATTATTATATTTCTTCTCTCCTTCTTTCCCTTTCTCTCTCCCTTCATTTCTCCCTTATTTCTCTCTCTTCTGTGCGTCTGTCCAAGTTTTTTTTTCTTCTTCTGATGGCAGTGAAAAAGCAGAGGATGAAGAAGAATGGAAGGGCGGCGACGGCGGCGACGGCGGCGGCAGATGTGTAGGCGACAGATCTGGGCATCGAACTCGTGGCACGCGACAAGCAGGCTCGAGTTCTTCCGACAACCAATTGCGTGAACTCGACTGCGGTGAATGGTCTGGCGTGCGAATGACGAAACCCAACTCCAGATCTGCTCTGTAGGCCGAAAGATTTAGCGTGCAATGATGGTCGAACTCCAGATTTAGGGTGCAACTCCATATTAGATATGCTCTCTGCTTTGCCCTACAATCGGAAAGGAAAGAAAAAGAAAAGAAGAAATTAAGGGTTGGACGCACGAACAGAAAGAAGGAAGAGGAAGGGAGAAAGGGATGGGAGTGAGAGAAAAATATTAAAATAATAATATTATTATTTTATTTTTTGTTATTATTTATTTTTTTAAAAATTATTATTTTAATATTAAAACACATCCACGCCAGGCTCTGTGAACTTCCGTTAATAAAAATTAATGACGAAAGACCAAATTGAACTATTTAACTAAATTCAGGGACTCGATTGTCCGATTTTGAAACATAAGGACTAAATAGACACAAACTTGAAACATGAGAGACTAAAAATGTATTTTTCCCTATAGTTTTAATGTGAATTAGATTCATATATAAACTATATACTAAAGAGAGAATAAAGGAGGGGTAGGATGATCAATTCCATCTCATTCCCTTATATATATGGTTGCATGAGATGCAACTAGGTAAAAGGAATTCTAAGGAATTACAAGCTCTTTGTTGTGTTGTTGGAAAGGTTCCAAGACACACACATCTCTTTCAAAATACCTCACCTCTCCTAAAAGGAACCCACCTTCCTCCCTCACCTAGAGAACAACGGAGAAAATCCGGTGGTCATGTTTTCGCACGTTGGAGTTTTTGTTGCTGAGATCGTGACCGTGGGAGAGAGGAGTACTTGAAGAAAAGTTCTTCAAAGGTAAATTCTTGTTGTCCATTCTGATTTTATGCTTAATCTTGCTATGTATGTTCTTGAGTTAATCGTTGTAACTAAATCAAGAGCGCGCGATTCGCAATCGCTTCCGCTGCGGGGACATCGATTCCCTTCAGTTACATCAGTAGGTCTAATAATTCACGGTCCGGTCTTGTACAATCTCATTGTACAGGATGCCTCCACTCGCATGTCAACCACATGAACGAGTCAGATCACCTCGTTTATATCTTAATACAAAGCGGGCCACATCCACAGCGTATCTAGGATTAGGTCTCCAACCCCATCCATATACTGTAGACCGTTCGGGTCATGTACTCGAACGTGATCCTCCCTGTGTGTCCACTACACACCATTCAATTTCTAGTTCTCTCATGTATTCAATGACCCTGGAGTTTAGTTTATTGGTCAAGGTTTGTATAAAATGCGAGACACAAAATGATGAAATGAATAACGCTTTATTAATTTTAAATAGTAATTTACAAACTGAACGAGATTAGGACAAACATCCCAACACAATCTAATACTGAAAGAGTTAGAAGAAGACGAGGAAGAGCTTAGACATAAGCCTAACATGATTCTAGAAATAGCACGACCCTCAAAACCAAGAATACGATTTCAACTACCCAAGTATGATTGATTTAGTCACTTAGTCTATTAAAAGTTTTATATCAAAACTAAATAGGAGTTGATTCTGTAAAATGTAACGCCCCTACTTTTTCTATGACTAAACTCTTAGGGACATTACTACACATGCATGCATTTATAGGCCAGCAGAGATAAAACGATCTTTAAATCTCCAATAAAAATAATTTGTCTTTAGGGATCCCAAGAAAACATTCAAACTAGATAAAAGGAGCAGTTTAACATGGCCTATTTAAAATCAGTAAAGTAAATTTAAACTTGAAAATATAAAGGAACAACATCGATTATAAAAGAATGTGCGGAAAACATGTCTATTCCCATGGTCCAAGACAGCGCGCCTCCGTCACACTCACCG
The DNA here is from genome assembly GCA_036507285.1 of Trichosanthes cucumerina. Taxonomy (NCBI): domain Eukaryota; kingdom Viridiplantae; phylum Streptophyta; class Magnoliopsida; order Cucurbitales; family Cucurbitaceae; genus Trichosanthes; species Trichosanthes cucumerina. The sequence goes on along the minus strand of CM071839.1, from coordinate 20,690,881 downwards.
CACGTCCTTAGCCTTACACGAAAACATTTTAAAAGAAAGGGTGAGTATTGTAAAACAATACCCGATGTAAGTGACCTCGCTCACCGAGGGTTTGGGATATGCATACACATACAATCATGACTTTTAGACTTGTTCGAAATGTACATATCACGGGACCTAAAACTTTCTCATATTGTCAGTCTTTAATCCATGACTTCCTTTTTATTTATGTGGCCGACTGGTCATCCTGAGTCATTTCATTTTGAGTCCCTCACAGACCCCTGAAATAATTTGAGTCCCTCACAGACCCCTGTAAATTTGACCCATAGGGTCTCTATTGCATGTTTGACCATGCACATAATGCACTCGAGGAGACCAATGTCCACACTTTTCATCAAATCATTTCATGACATACATAACATGCATGAGGTCCCATCATTCAACATAACTATAGTGTACATGCCACAACCATTATCATTATTATGCAAATCATGACCTTTCACATCAGATAGGGTGTAATACTCACGTATATAATCATGCAAAATTCTCATAGATAATACTGTACTACCCTCACATGAAATACTAGAATATCTTTACGTAAAATATAAAGACATTCTCGCATAGAATACTAGATTATACTCGCATAAAGTATTGAGATATCCTCACATAGAATATCAAAGTATCTTCACATAAAATCTCGGGATATTCTCGTGTAAAAATCATTAAATCTTTTTAAATAAAATATCGTACTAATTTCACATAAAATATTGAAATTCGTTTTCTTTAATCCCATTTAAAAGATTCGGCACAAGGTCCCTTATCTTAGTTCCGATTTCGCTCCAAAACCTAACCGAACTCCTTGACTACTCTTCTTTTAGTGGGACCTGATTCACACAACAATTCGAAATTATTCCCCGAGCCTTCACTAAATCCATAATTGTAAAGGTACTTAACTCAAGTCCTTACAATTTCATGCCCCGCTTTACCTCGGGTTCAACGCGAGGACTTAATATTCCTTAGTTTGTTTTGGCGTTTGACCTCGGCCGCTCCAAGTTTAGTCCCCTACAAGTTGTGTTCAAACCGTAGTTAAACTCTCAATTAGACTCTTAGATAAATAATAAGTCGCGATTTAATCCTTCAACAACATCGAAGCTAAACACGAACGCTCACCGGATGTAATCAGCGGTACCGTGGAGTCGTCTTTGGCGGCGTTGCGAATCCGGCGGGAGGCTGCGGTGGGAGGATGAGCTCGCGCGTGGTTCCCGTGTTCGTGCAACTCCGCGCGAGGTTACGCGCCGCTCGATCGGACGAAGTCTCGGCGAGGCGCCGTGGTGGAGCTTGTGGCGGCGTCAACTCGAGCGTTTCGGCGTGCGAGAATCGACGGCGAGGTGAAGCTTGTGGCGGCGGCTTGCAGCGCGAAGGATTCGGCGGCGTGGCGGCTCGACCTTCGTCGATCGGTCGTGCGTGCGGCAAGAACGAGCGGCTTCCACGAACGACTTCAGCGGGGATGACTTCAGCGTGCGGCGTGGCTTCTTCAAAGCGACAGCGCTTGCCCGTTCGTGAGCTTGGACGAGGTGGTGGGGACTTCTCGAGCGGCTAAATTTGGACGGCGAGAGTTTTTTTTTTGTGGTGGCGGCGGGAGAGCGGTAGTAACGAGGAGAAGGTGGTGGCTAGGGTAAATTGTGGAGGAAGAAGAAAATGAGTTTAGGGTTAGGGTTTGTCTCAATGAGTTTAGGGTTAGGGTTTTCTTTAATTTGAAGTTTAAGGAGCTTAAATACTACAAAATTAGGTCAATAATCAAAAGTCCTATGTAACCCTCATTTAGTGATTAATAACCAAAGTGCCATCGCTCCTTCTTTTTCCTTTAATTTTACAATTCATTATCTAGGAGAATATTTCGTTTTAAGCTAAGTAAAATCAAAGACTCACTAACACTGAGCTTGATGAGATTCACTAACCCAACTCAACACACACAGGTTGATAGAACGCTAAATAAAATAAATAATTAGTACCTGTGGTCGTGGTCGTCACATAAAATGCCCAATTATTGTAGTAATTAAATAGCAATCGATTTCTGTGACATGCTGATTGTTGTAACAATTGATAGGCAATTGGTGCTATGAAATATCTAATTATTGTAGCAATTGGTTGGCAATCTTATCAATGGGCATGAATGGACTTGAATCCTTGCATTCTTTCTTAGAATCTTTTAAAATCGTAAGTTTTACGCTTCATTTTCGTCTTCATCATCAAACCCACATTCATTATGTTTTTATATTTTGGTTACCAAAGTTGTCATTGTCGCAATTTTGTTACATTTTCAATTTGTAGTGTCTGTCATTCCCTTAGGATTCAATACTTGGAATACTTTCCTTATTACTTATATTGGTAGTGTATATTTGCACTTCATAAGTCTGAACTTCATAAGTAACAATTTTTGGACCTTGAAGTTGAGATGTCCATTTACGCCCTAATGAGGCGGAAATTCCTCTTTAGGTAGAGAATAGAGGAGGGAGTGAGAGGAGGGGAATGCCCTATGAGCTAAATGGAGACTGAGACAATGAATGTATTCCATATCTCTATTCCCTATTTCTTGCTCCATTTATGTTTATATATATAATTTAGATAATTGGATATATTTGAATTATATGGTTAAACATTTGAATTAGATTTATGGATTATTATATAATTTTGATATGGAATATTATTTTGTTTCAATTAAAAGGTTTAAGAGTTTTATTTTTAAATAGTGTTGTTTTTTTTAGGAAACTAACTATTTAAATGAAAAATTTTCATGAATATTTAACTATCTAATTGAAAATTAATTGATATATCCCACGAAAAGTTAATTATTTAAAATTTTATCAAAAAGATTATTTGATTCAATTGAGATTAAAAAAAAAAAGAGATAATTCCCTTATGATAAGCTAAATTTAATAAGAAATTTCACGAGATGAAGATTAAAATGGAGAATGAGGCAATGAAGGAAAAGTCATCTCCATCCTCATCTCCATCCCCATTTTCGTCTCACCCCATGTACATTCCTATCTAGAAGAAGATGTGGAACAAAATGCCAGTGGTATGTAACAAACATATCTGCCTGTAGATTTGATTGGAAGCTACTTCAATTGATGATGAAGAGATGATGAAGAAGATGAAAAAGAAGACGAAGACTCTTTTCAGGTACCTTCCTCTTCAATACACAATGTATTGTTCACTTCTCAACAAAATGACATGACGAGGTTGTTGAATGACGGGGTCAAAGGGATAGAACTCGTGTACTATATACACGAGTTTCGTGGCCCTACACTAAAACGTTCGCAACTGGATCCAAGTGTTATGCCATATGTTATACGCATATATGTGGATGACAATTTAACTAAATCATGACTCATGTACACAATTAATCTATTTTATTTTTTGAAATATTTTCAAAACTGCCCTACATATTTTTAAGTACATTATTTTTTAAAAAATATCCCAAAACTTCATCTTTTTTTTTTCCATTTACGTTTAATTAAGTAAAGTTTAAAAAATGACCTAAAACAAAGAGTAAAAGTTTTTGAATTCAAATAGAATTAAATTATTTTTCTCAAAAGATCTAAACCAATTATTATTGAGTGGTGTCAATTGAAATATAGTATAGTGGATAAGACACCAATTATCATCATAATTTAGTATTTCACCTCATAATTATTAAATTTCAGAAAAAAGATTATTAAGTAATGGTAGGTGAAGTCTTTGCCTAAATAACATTATACACTCTCATGAGTCATACCAACCACTCCCTTTCACTTGTTTTTTTTATTTTTTTTTAATGTTATAAATAATACTTTTTTAAAAAATGTAGTAGTTTTCTTAAGCATTAGAGATTTTTTTTTTTTTTTGAAAATATTAAAGCATTAGAGAATTATGGTCGTTTTCAAAGTATTTAAATAATCATGTAGGAACTCAAGAAAATAAATAAGTAAATGTGGTAGCGTAGATTTGTTCCAAAATGAAAACTTCTTCAGCCAAATCTCTCAATATGGGTCAAAATGAGACAACTCAAGAAAATAAATAAATAAATGTGGTAGCGTAGATTTGTTTCAAAATGAAAACTTCTTCAGCCAAATCTCTCAATAGGGGTCAAAATGAGAGGCAAATTATTCAAGACGTCGTTTCGATGTGACTGATTCATAATAATTATTTGATGTGGATCTAATAATGTTCATGTCCCTAATAATTATGGAATATAAATTAGAGATATTTCTCTCTGTCTAATAATTAAAAACTGTTAGCTATATTGTAACAACTTTAACGAATAATTACTCCAAATGAAGATTAATTTGTTCTCTAATTCTCTGAGAAAGGTAATCCGGATTTAGACTGTGATTCAAGAGATGGAGGGGTGAAATCGTATTCTCAACATATAGCCCAAAACGAATGTTTAGTCATTTGATTAAAAAAAATAATAATAAGTTTAGGGAAATGTGGTCATTCCAAATTCCAAAAAACACTTTAGTTTCTTTGTTCTTTCTAACTTTTTAACCTTTTTGTGGTTCAATCTCTGCAATGTAATTTTCAAATTTATATGGCTAAGACATTTGATAATCATTTTAGTTTTTTCAAAATTGTACTTGGTATTGGTTTTTTGACCTTTAATCTAAAATTAATTAATTAATATTTTGATGATAACAAACCTGCTATTAATTACTAATAGTTTAAGTGTTTTGAAGTACCCGTAGCATAGAGCTCGGAATAACGATTCCAACGCCTCTTGAATCACTCAAATCGAAATTAAAACGAAGAAGATAGGACCAAAAGAAATTTGAACGAAAAATTCCTGATACGATGACGTCGCAACCAAGTAAAGCATTGTAGACAAGTGTGACATATGGGCATATGAAAGAGTAACATTTGGTGGCACTTTTGTTTGTTTTAAAATAAAAAGAAAAGTAAAAGTAAAATAAAAATAAAAATTATATTTATATATTTATATATAAGTTACCGTTTGTGTTAAAAAAAAATATCAGATTGCATAAATGCAATCTGACCGTTGAAGGTTTTTTTTTAAAAAAAATCAAAACTTCTTTTTTCCGTTACTCACATACTTTTTTATATTATTATTATTATTATTTTTTTCTTTTTATTTAATTATTTACATTTTACTTTTTAATCTCCACCATTCATTTCTATTTTACCACAATCCAATGGTCCAAATTGAATTTTGATTTTTACCCCATTTCCCTCCTTTTTTATACCATATTCTTCTCTAAATTTTCATAACAATTTCTACAACTTTCGATCCTCCAAAAATCAAAAACCTCCATTGTTCCTCTCTCCAAGATCTCAATTTTTTTTTTTCTTTTCATCTTATTCTTGAGAGAGATTTTTTGTATTGTGAGGATTGATTTGTGAGAGTTCAAATTGTAAATACACTCTATCAAAAGAGTTTATTTGTGTGTTTCTTCAATTTACCAAACTTTGTAACGGTTTGATCCTAACCTGTGGAAAGGATCGGGTTTGTTTTTTAACCCGTAAAAAGAGCGGTGTAGCGGTTGAGCTCTAATCCGTGGAAAGAGTCGGTGCAATTTTTTATTCAAATTTCCAAGAGGCGCTTGGGGAGTGGAGTAGGTCGAGTTTGACCGAACCACTATAAAATTACGGTGTCATCCTCTCTAATTCTTTCTTGTTTACTTTTGAAATTAAATGTAGTAATTTATGCATACTTAATTTGTTCTGGTTCGATTGTTGTATTGGGTAGAATCAATTTTCATACTTTACATCTATTTTACTTGTTGTATTTTTTTTTTTGTTTATAAAAAGTTTATTGATTAGTATTTTTGGGCATATTTAATTAAAAAAATTTAATTTAACCCTATTCACCCCCCTCTAGGGTTGCCATACTGATCCAACAATTACTATTGATTTTTTTTTTAAACATTATTGTTTGAGCTTTATGGCAAACCTAGTAGTAAATGGTGTAATTGAATGACAATCCACCTCTAGACCTTCTTATTTTGATGGGCCAAATTATTCTTATTGGAAAACTATGATGAAAATTTATTTGCAATCTGTTGACTATAGTTTATGGTTAAATGTGGTTAATGGTTCATGTATTCCCATGACAAATGTTAATGAAAATTATGTGCCAAAATTAGAAAATTAATATGAGGAAATTGATTTGAAAAAGTGTGCTCTTAATGCTAGAACTATTGTGCTTTGAGTAAGGATGAATTTAATAGAATATCTATGTGCTCTTCGGCTAAAGAAATATGAAATATTCTTGAAGTGACTCAGGAGGGAACTAATCAAGTTAAAGAATAAAAAATTAGGATGTTAGTTCATACTTATGAATTGTTTAAGATGGATGCTAATGAATCTATTACCGAGATGTTTACTAGATTTACGAACATTACAAATACTTTGAAAGGTCTTGGTAAAGTTTACACTACCTCGAAAATTATTAGGAAAATTCTTTGATCTCTACCTAAAAATTGGGAAGCAAAGGTGACGACGATTCAAGAAGTAAAAGATCTCACCAAACTTCCTTCGAAGAAACTTATTGACTCTCTCATGTCACATGAGATCACTATGAAGGAACACATGGAGGATGAGTCTAAAAAGAAGAAAGATATTGCTTTAAAAACTTTATCCTTGGAAGTTGAATCCAAAGAGAAAGGCGTTCTTGATGAAGAAGATATCACATATTTTTCACGTAAGTATAAGAACTTCATCAAGAGAAAGAAACACTTCAATAAACATATTTCAACAAAAAAGAGTCAAAGGGCGAAAAGAGTAAAAAGGATGAGGTCATATGTTATGAATGCAAGAAACTGGGTCACATAAGAACGGATTGCCCTCTCCTCAAATCATCCAAGAAATCCAAGAAGAAAGCAATGAAAGCCACTTGGGATGATAGTGATGAAAGTGGAAGTGGAAGTGACAATGAAAAAGTAGCAAACTTTTGCTTCATTGCTCATAAGTGACAAGGGTGATGAGATTCATATTAAACTATAGTATAGCCTAATTATGAAATTAAGGCTTAGATTGGAGAAATTGATTTGAGAGATTTATAAAATTGAATGTGATTCAATTTTAATTCCACATTATGTAAATGAGATTTGTATAATAAGGTATGTGATACCTTATACTATATATTATGCAAATATGATTTGCTTATTATATGGTAGTCGTTAAGTGGTAATTAGGTGGATATTTTGTCCCCACCACATACCATTATTTAAAGGTGCTTGATGAAGCATTCTTGATTCATTATTCCTTCATTTTTTGGAAATCCAACAAGAATTCTCTCTCAAATCCTCTCAATTCTCTCTACTCCCTCCATACCTAAAACTCCAAAGGGAATCCCACATATTCTCCCTCATCCGCTGGAGAACAACCAAGAAGGTGTTTTGGAACTATTCCAATATCGAGATCTTTCAGGAGTTCGTAGAGATCGTGAGATCGTGTTAAGTGGGAGGAGGAAAACGTGAAGAAAGGTTTTTCAAGAGGTATGTAACCATTGAACCTAGAACGCATGTGATGTAGTTTAATTTTAAGTAATTTTGTGTAACACAGCGGGGCAATGCAATTCACATCGCTTCCGCTGCGGGATTCCATCCCATCATGAACATACTAAACTTGATGTAAATATTTTGATTATTATCAATAAAGTATTGTTTGAGTTTATTCAATAAAGGTTATTGAATTTGTATTAGTTTTCGTGCCTTAAATAATCCTAAATTCAATAAACTAACATCCTAGGTTGAGATATGAGTCTTGAATTGTATGTGGAGACATACAGGGATCGATATTTAAGAAACAACCTAAAGGGTCTATAGTATAGGGATACGGTTGGATACCTTATCCTGGTAACACTATGGATACGACCCATTTTGTATTTGATACAAACACAATGATCTAAAATATTCGTGTATGAGACATGCGAGTGGAGATATTCTATGCAACGAGTTTGCATAAAAATTAGAGCGCAAATTATTAACCAGATGATGTAACACCGTTAACAACTTTAGGTTTAATAATTCATAGATGACCTTTAGTAACTCAACCTTAATCCTAAGCGGGTTACGAACTCTTGTCTGTTAGGGTTTGTCCTTTGACTAGTATGGGTGAGAGTGGCCCGAGACGCCGACTTAATAACTCTACCTTCTTGGGGACATAACCTAGTTAGGAGCTAGGGACGTGACTTAGCAAGATGAAATTTACTCGTTCTCGTGCTTAGGAAATTTAGATCAATTATTCTTCCCTTAAGTGTTGATTCAGGACTTGAACAATGGAGCCCAGTGAGAGGGACTTTGTTAAATGTTAAGACCATAAACAAGTTGTTCATTAGAGAATCAATGTACTTAAGGAGCAAGATATAGTCACAGGGTGTTGCGTGTGCGGTGATTGTTGGGATTTATGTCCTAAACTTGTGTAATTTTTATCAAATAAATAAAGGGTTATTTGTTTTGATCAAATTATATTCTTTCTTTATAAATCCAATAAACTAACCTCCAAGGTTATAATATATCTTGAACATCAGTGTAGTGGACACTATTTGGATTGTGTTCTAGAATATAACATAAATGGTCTATGATATAAGAATAAGGTTGGAAACCTTATTCTGGTAACACCATGGATGCGACCCACTTTGTAATTAGTACAAATGAGATAATCCAACTCATTCATGTGGTTGAGATGCGAGTATGAGCATTCTGTATGAAGTGTTCATACAAGACCGGACTGCAAATTATTAGTCTAACCAGTGTAACACCATTAACAGGATAAGACTGATAATTTATAGATGGTCATTAGTGACTCGACCCAATCCCGAGCAAGTTGGGAACTCCTCGCTTATAGGGGTTTGTCCTTAGACTAATATGGGGTGAGTGGCACATGGCAGAGCTCAATAAGCCTATCTTCTCTCAGGACAAAATCTCGTAGGTAGTGGGGACTTAAGCTGTGCAAGATGGAATTCACTCATTCCTGCACTAAGGAATTAGATAGGTTGTTCCCTTAAGAACTGACTCCAGGTCTTGAACAACGCGGCCCCGCCCTCTATGAGGGGTATGAGTCTATGGTAGGATCTTAGACTTGTTGTTCATTAGAGGATCAGTGGTGCTTAAGGAACAAAGAGGTAATCACAGGGGTAAAACGATAATTTGACCCAACCGTGATTACGAACAACCTGTGAAGGGTCGACTCATGGGTAATGATTATATCAGTGGACACAATATAATCTACAGTGAGGAGAGTACAGCTACAAGTCTACAGTGGAGTGACTTGTAGTTAATGAATATTGATTAATTGGATCAAAGAGTTTGATCAGTTAATTTCACATCATTGGAGCTCATGAACTGTAGGTCCATTAGGTCCCTCCGTTGGCTCAACATGGTTATATTGAGGGTATAAAGTTAGGAATGAAATTGAAGTGTTCAATTTCATATATGAGAAGTCATATAAGTTATATGTGATATAATATATAGTTTTAATGTGAATTAGATTCGTATATTAACTATATACTAAAAAGAGAATGAAAGAGGGATAGAATGGTAATTTGCATCTCTATCTCCTTAGTTGCAAGATGCAACTAGGTTAAGAAAATTCTAGCAAAACCTAAGCTTTTGTTGTGTTGTTGGAAAAGTTCCAAAACACAAACTCTCTCACAACATCTCATCACACCTAAAGGGAACCCACATTCCTCACTCACCTAGAGGACAACGGAGAAGATCCGATAGTAGTGTCGGTGAACGTTCGGATTCGTGTTGCTGAGATCATGGTCGTGGGAGAAGGAGCACTTGAAGAAAGGTTCTTCAAAGGTAATATCTCGTTGTCCATATTGTTGTTTTATGCTTAATCTAGGTAGAATTGTTCTTGAAAGTAATCTTTGTAACGAAATTAAGAACGCGCGATTCACTATCGCTTTCGCTGCGGGATTCGATTCCCTACAGTGGGTGCAAAAATGAGTACGAACTAGTTACCATACAACGTAGAATATGCAAGTATACATAGTCAATTGCAACAAGTAATAAATAAACGGTATTGAGTACCGAGTATCGTCTCCACAAGAACTAAATGAGATTCTCAAGTCAAGTTCAAATCTTTTGCAGTGAATTCTTGGGTAACCGACAGGAAAGTAAAAACAAATGATAAATGAGGGTTTTTGCAAGAAAAGTAAATGACAGAAAAGTAAAGAAAGCGAGTAAAGGAAAGTAGTAAATAAAGCGAGTAAATGAAAGCATATACATAAAGCAAGTAAATGAAAGCAAGTAATATTCACAAGGTGAGGTTGTTTGTGTTCATTAAAGCAACTAGGTTTCAAATTAAAGAGAGTTCCTTAAGCCAAATGCTTCCTATTAAGTCTATGTGATCCTCTTGACATCAAAGCAAGTATTCATGGTAGTTTTTTTCTCAAAACTTACCTAATTTTTCAGTAAGTAAATTCCCATTTAACATGCCTAGTATGCGCTTGCTCATATTCTAGGTGAGAGATCATTCCTAATCTTGTCTTCTTCGACACAAGATTACTCTTAGTGATTTATCTTAGAATGGAAATGGTAAATCGGCTTCCCCTTTTTTCCAAAAGCAAGAAACATGATGGAAATCAAAATGGCCAATTTCAATCCTAACATAAATCATTCAACATAACAATTTTCCAACATCAAGTGTCAAACATACACCCAACAACAAGTCAAGTAACTCAAAAAGGTCATTAATCATAGCCATTCAACATTATAAAACATAATCTTCATACATTAGATGATAAACATGAGGTACATAATAATTATAGGCTCTCGGTCCCAAGGAAAGCATACGCGAAAGAGTATATTCAAGAGGGAAAGTGAAATCTAAGCTAATGGAAGTAATACAAAGAAAGATCTAAGTAAAATTCCCTCTGATGAAGTTTTTTGAGACCAATCACTCCCTTCTTGAAGATCTCCTTGTGCACTTCTCCCTTTGGACAAGCTCTAATCGAAAATGAAACCTACAAACAAAATCTAAGTCTAACAATGAGAACATAATGCTTATATAACCCCAATCAAACCATAACTTAACCCTAGTCAATCCTAACCAAGGCCCAATGGTTTCTAACTTGAGTTAATGGAAATTGGTTTACAAATCATGTGCTCATTCTTAAAAATTCCGTGCAGAATCTACAGTGCTTTTGCAACTGTCAAGCACAACATTGCAACATTGCTGAAGCCAAGCACTTCCATGATGCTGAAGCAGAGTTTTCCTGAATCAGTTGATTAACTTCTCCAAAGCTTCTCTTCTCAGCATTTTCCTTCCTAAACAAGCAAAATGTCTCCATTTAGACACAAATATCATAAATTCACTCATTGCTAGTTCTAAGATCAATATGTAACCAAAACACAAGCAATCATGCATAATTCAGGAAGATAAGAAGCTAAAAAGCACAAATCAATCACAATAATGCAAAGTTTAGTAGCAAGAATGAAGCTAAATAACTCTCTATTGGAGAGTTATCAAACCCTCAAACTTGAACTACTCATTGTCCTCAATGAGTGCTAACTTCATAAGGAAAATAATAAACTTTGCTCAACTCTAAACTTCACAAATCTAGATTGAAAAATGCACAACATTGCTCTTCATGCTTTCTTTGAGTAGCTTTCAAAATATTCAACAAGATAGATGCACTTCCACAAAGCTATAAGTGTAAACCAAATCAAGCCTTAATACTCTTTTCTCAATTTCATCTAGCTAGACATTCAATCCTCCATTCTTAGCAACCATTACTCCAAAGTTTACTTTACTTCTAAATTATTGATCATTTTAATTAATTCAGTTTAAATTCGAAATTATGAGATATTGTTCTCCTCAATTCCTTAAAGTTCTTACAAGAGAAAATCTCTTCCATAGTTCTTAGCATGGTCACATTTCTGATGCAACTCACCTAAGCAAATGAGAAGTTCAATTCTCTAGGGTTTTTTCATTCTTTTTTTTTTTTTTAATTTCCCATAGATCTTAGACTGGTCACATTTGTGATGCAACTAACCTAAGCAAAGGGGGAATAGAGTTCTGTCCCAAGTACCTTCGATTTAAGTGACGAAACGGTTAGTGAAGTTCACCTAACAACGAGCCTAAGGTTTAACTCACACTTAATTTGTTAGCCTAATAGAACTTTATGGAATTGTGAATTTTTAATTCTTTGAAATTTTCATAGCTTTTCTTTCTTTTTCTTCGACAAAATGTTTTCTTGGAAGCTTGCTTCCTCACCCCCCAACTTAAAATATCAATGTCCTCATTAAGGTAAACTTAAAATGATCACTAATGATAAGAAGCAAAATTTTGAATATTATGAACTTTTGAGGTTGCCTAGAATGTCATGATACTAGCTCTTAAACTTTGCTAACTGAGGTATTAAGTCTTAAGAGGCTTACTCAACATATTATGCATATAAAATCTAACTTGGACTCTTTAAAAGAAAGCTCAAGACAAGGAAAAATAAGAATAATGAAGTCTCGACCATAGCAAAAAAATAAGGAAAGCAACAAATTTTGTTTTCATTCATTGGAAAACAACAAGCATACATAGGTCACACATCACTCTAACTCATCACACTCCATAAAACAACACTCCTTCCTTCCACAGCAGCAAGAGACACTCAAACAAAGCAGAAAAACTCAGAAAGACAACAACAAGCAACAAGAAAATGCAGAAGACAACAAGCACACATAAAGCATATAAAAGGCAACCACAAAGAAATGATCTCCCCTTGAGTTTTGGCGAGCTACTCATCTCCTTCCTCTCTAAGCAAGTCATCTTCCTCATCCACCTTGTCTTCAGCATCCGAGGGTATCCAAGGCTGCAATACAGTACGAGGAAACTCTGGAAAATCCAGATAAGGGTGCTTGAAATTTGCGTGCATAGCTTCCTTCAAGGCAAAGTCTCTTTGGTTGGCGTAGTCCAAATAGCTATGAGATTGAGATTGCGAATGGTTCATCATGGATAACATGGTGGTGCTTTGTTCAATGAGTTGAACAATGGCCACGACAAGTCCCATTCCTCTCTTGGATCCACTATGGATTTGTGGCTCCATAGATACGCTAAGGGTGCCTTTTGGATATAAACATGCAAACATGCTGTAGGAATTAACTAAACTAAAAGGAAATACGTAATTACCTTTGTTGTTTTCTCAACTGCAACTCCTTGCTCCAAGTGTGTAACAACACAACAATAAAAAAAAAAGTTCTCTGTTTTTTTCAACAGGACAACACCACGAGGAAAACCTTCTATCCTCTGAGTATCAACTTAGATCACCCTAGGTGGGAAGGGATCCAACTTTTGGAAGAAGGGAATTGAGAGAGAGAGAATTTTTCTTGAGGTAATTTCACAAAATCACGAATGAATAAATTAATCAACTGTCACCCTTCTCCCTGTTAATCTATCGATAGGGAGAAGGAGAGGGATAGTGGGAACGTGTCAGGATGACACGTTCCCTCAATTTAATTAAAATAATAATATAATTAAATTATATTTAATTATATAATTATTAATTTAAATCTCATTTAATTAAATCAAATTAAATATCATATATTTAATTTGGATTAAATCACATATAATCAATTTTTCCTCTAACCTATAGTTTTAATGCACATCTAATGCACATTAAATTTTAACGTATAGTTTTCAAATATGAATCACATTCACATTTAAATTAATATTTGAACTCTTTCAAATATTTAATTCTCTCATATAATTTAATATGAATCATATTCACATTAAATTTATAATATATAGTTCCAAAACTTTATATTATATCGTATCTATATACTTTAAATTTTTTCCTAATGAATTTGAACATTTCAAATTCAAACGATCTAAGAACCCTTTACGAGCCAGAAGGCGGACCTAATGGACCTATAGATCAGAAGCTCCAACGATACGAGATTACTTGGTTAATCTCATTAACCTCCTAATCAACATTCGTTAACTGCGGGAACACTCCACTAAAGTCCCACAGCTGCCCTCTTCTCACTGCAGATATATTTCTGTGTCCACGGATATTGACCAATAACAGCAAGTCAATCCTTCATGAATGTTCAACACCAGCTGAGTCAAATTACCGTTTTACCCCTTGGTTACATCTCGTACCTTAAGTACCAGTGCTCCTCTAATGAACAATTTTTTTATGGTCCTACCAACAAACAGAGTCCCTCTCGGGCCAATGAGAGGGTCGGGCTCTTTGTTCAAGTCCCAGAGATACCACTAAAGGGAACATTCCTCTACTTACCCTAGTAGGCGGGAAAGAGTGAATTCCATCTTGCTAGGCTAAGTCCCCAGTTGCTCACTCGGTCTTGTCCCCAAGAAGGTAGCCATATTGAATCGGCGAATCTAGCCACTTTCACCCATACTAGTCAAAGGACAATCCCTCGCAAACAGGAGTTCGTAACCTGCTCAGGATTGAGATCAAGTTGCCTTGGTCATCCTAGTGAAATAGATACCTATCTAGTCAAAAGAGTTTCATCTAGTGGTTACTATTTTGTGGTCCGGTCTTATGTAATCTCATTACATAGGATATCCCCACTCACATGTCATCTACACGAACACGTTAGGATCACAGTGTTAGAATCATATACAAAGTGGGCCACATCCATAGTTTTACCAAGGTAAGGTACCCAAACCTTATCCCCTTACTATAGACCTTTTAGGCTGTATCTCGAACCGAGATCCTTTATATGTACACTACATTCAGTTAAAGATACATTTTACAACCTTGGATGTTTAGTTTATTGGATTTATGGTTAAAACAATGTCAATATCGTAAATAACGTACAATAACACTTTATTGAAGTAATAACAGTTTATTACATTAATTAGAACAAAAATTACAGACTACGTGTTTTAGGGCACAATCCCCAACAAACTCCGACTTGAACTAAAACTCTAGTGGGGTACATCATAATCTAAAACAGTGGTTACAGAGATTCGAATACAACAAACTAGGGCATCCATATACCCATTACATATCTCCCACTTGCCCTAGATTAGCCTATGTACATGTCTCGTAGACCTAGACTCTCCAGATGACCCTCGAACACTTTAGCCGTGAGAGTCTTTGTAAATGGATCAACAATGTTGTGCTCCGAAGCGATTTTCGTGACTGTCACATCTCCTCGTTGCACTATTTCTCGTATCAGGTGATACTTCCTCTCAATGTGCTTGCCTCGCTTATGCTGCGAGGCTCCTTCGAATTGGCTACCGCACTAATGTTGTCACAGTATAAGGTGATGGGAAATTCTATATTTGAAACAACTTCCAAATCAGTAAGGAATTTCCTTAGCCAAACAACCTCTTTAGCTGCTTCACAAGCAGCGACATACGCAGCCTCCATAGTGGAGTCAGCGATGCATCCTTGCTTGATGCTTCACCATACTATAGCTCCCCCGTTAAGGGTGAAAACTGATCCCGATGTGGATTTCCTAGAATCCTTATCGATCTAAAAATCAGAATCAGTGTATCCTGTAAGGATCAAATCCTTAGTCTCATACACAAGCGTATAGTTCCTTGTTCTCCTAAGGTACTTGAGGATATTTTTAACTGCGGTCCAGTGGTCTACCCCTGGATTGGATTGATACCTACTGACTATTCCCACTACATAACATTGTCTGGCCTCGTGCATATCATAACATACATTAAGCTACCTACTGCAGAGGCATAGGGAATGCGTCTCATATCCTCAACTTCTTGAGGTGTCTTAGGACACTGTTCCTTAGACAGATGAACTTCATGTCTGAAGAGTAATAAGCCCCTCTTGAAATTCTGCATCGAATATTGGAACAACATTTTGTCAATATAAGATGCTTGATACAGAGCTAGCGTTCTGTTCTTGTGATTCCTGAAAATATGAATCCCAAGAACATATTGCGCCTCTCCCAAATCTTTCATTTGGAATTGGGTCGCCAACCAATTCTTTATGTTAGTAAGGTATCCTACATCATTCCCAATGAGTAGGATATCATCCACATAAAGCACTAAGAAAGCTACTTTGTCGTTGATGATCCTCTTGTAAACACAAGACTCATCAACGTTTTGGTCAAAGCTATAAGACTTGATCGAAGTATCAAATCTTATGCTCCAAGATCTGGATGCTTGTTTCAACCCATAAATGGATCGATTGAGCTTGCAAACTTTTTGCTCCTGACCTTGGGTTATGAACCCTTCGAGCAGAGACATATAGATGCTCTCCTCAA
The DNA here is from genome assembly GCA_036507285.1 of Trichosanthes cucumerina. Taxonomy (NCBI): domain Eukaryota; kingdom Viridiplantae; phylum Streptophyta; class Magnoliopsida; order Cucurbitales; family Cucurbitaceae; genus Trichosanthes; species Trichosanthes cucumerina. The sequence goes on along the minus strand of CM071839.1, from coordinate 20,674,700 downwards.
GATTACCATTCAAAAAGGCAGTCTTGACGCCCATTTGCTAGATTTTATAATCATAAAATGTGGCTACAAGAGTATCCTGATAGACTTAAGCATAACAACAGGAGAAAAAGTTTCTTCATAGTCAACTTCTTCCCTTTGGATAAAACCCTTTGCTACAAGTCTAGCCTTAAAGGTCTGTACCTTTTCGGCTGTATCTCTGTTTCTCTTATAGATCCATTTATACCCTATGGGTCTTACCCCTTCAGGTTGGTCTCCAAGATCCCATACTGAATTCAAGTACATTGACTCCATTTCAAGGTCTATGGCTTTGATCCATTGGTCCTTGTCTACGTCATTCATTGTCTGTCTATAAGACAATAGATCTTCTACGCCGTCATCAGGTATGACGACTTGAGTTTTAGCTAAACCTAAGTAGCGGTCAGGTTGGGAAACAACTCTCCCACTACGTCGAGGCATTCTCAACGATTGAGAAGTACGAGACTGACTTGAGGTGTTGGCTTCTCCATGAACTCTTGATGAAGGTCCAGCTTGATCAAGAACTCTTGTTGGTTCATCTGTAGCTTCATTTAGTACTAATTTACTACGTGGTTTATGGTTCCTCATGTGATCTTCCTCCAAGAAAGTGGTGTTTGTCGATTCAATCACTTTGTTCTCTTCTGGGTCGTAGAAAAGACCACCTCTCGTTTATTTGGGATAGCCAACAAATTGGCATAATCTTGAATGAAGTTCCAGTTTCTTTGGATTTGTCACTAGCACGTGTGCCGGGCAACCCCAAATCTTGAAATGTTGTAAACTAGGTGTACGCCCCTTCCACAATTCAAAAGGTGTTTCTGAAACACTCTTTGATGAAACAGTGTTCAAGATTTGAACTGTAGTTTCTACTGCGTATCCCCAAAACGAGGCAGGCAATTGAGCATAACTCATCATAGAACGAACCATGTCCAACAAGGTTCTATTTCTCCTTTCTGACACACCATTTTGCTGTGGTGTATTAGGTGCTGAGAGTTTATATTTAATTCCATGTTCTATCAAATAGTCCTTGAATCTCAAATCCATATACTCTCCACCTCGATCGGATCGAAGTATTTTAATGGTTTTCCCTAATCCATTCTCTAGTTTAGCCTTATACTCTTTGAACTTTTCAAGAGCCTTGGACTTATGATGCATTAGGTATAAATAATCATACTTCGAGTAATCATCTATAAAAGAGATGAAATATTCGTACCCTCCTCGAGCTTTAACATTCACCGGACCACAAAGATCCGAATGTATAAGTTATAAGGGCTCTATGGCTCTGTAAACGTTTTCCAGTAAAAGGTCGCTTGGTCATTTTACCTTCCAAGCAGGATTCACAAGGAGGTAAAGAATCGTCTTCTAACTTGTTTAGAAGTCCATTCTTAGAGAGTCTCTCAATCCGGTTGAGATTTATATGACCAAGTCTAAGATGCCAAAGATAGGTATTATTATGAGAAATTCTTTGCCTTTTACTTTGAGTATTAGCAGTTTTAAACATCTCATGATTCAAAATTGCTTTAGTTCCATTCGGTCTAAGTACATACAAGTCGTTTTCTAACTTAGCAGAACAAATATTGACACCCTTTTTTCGAAATGAACGCTTCATTGATAGAAAAAGAAATACAATATCCAAGTTCTATTAAACAAGAGATAGAAATTAAGTTCCTTTTAATCTTAGGAACTATGTACATATTTTCTAAAAATATAAATCTATCTCTAAAAAACAGCTTGGCATCTCCCACTGCACGAGCTGAGACAACGTCTCCCGTTCCGACCCTGAGCGTCATCTCACCCTCTTCGAGCTCTTTGAAGGAACTAGTTTCCTGAAAAGAAGAGCAAACATGATTAGTCGCTCCTAAATCAAGTATCCAGGTAAAATCATTATTTTCCACTAAGTAAGTTTCAAGAACAAGTAAATCGAATTTACCTTTCTTCTCTTTGAGCTCAGCAAGGTATTTTGGGCAGTTTCACTTCCAGTGCCCATCCATGTTGCAGTGGAAACACTTTCTTTTGTCTGCAACCTTGGCTTTTCCCTTGCCCTTATCAGCAGCATGTGCCTTCCCTTTCCCTCCTATCTTCTTCTTTTGGGTCTTCTTAAGCCCAGAAGATAAACGACAGGACTTAGTCCCAAAGGATGAACCCTTCTGAAACCTTATGGAATGGGCAAACAGATTTGCCTCTCCATCAGCCAGTCCCTTATTCTTCATAAGAGACTGGAAAGTTTGTAGTTCATTAAGGAGAGTAGTCTTGTTATACTCTATCTTGTTCATCACCGCCCTGCTGCGGAATTGCAGGAAACTCTTCGAAAGAGATTCCAGGATGAACGAGAGACTTTGACTTTTGCTCAATGACCGCGCTGCTCATTTCATTTCAGCCACGTTGAAGTTGACCATCAGATCGAGAACGTGTTCTCTCACCGACAACCCCTCCTTCATACGGGAGTTATAAACGTACTTGAGGGATTCGTGCCGAAGCTGTCCAGATAGTTGTCCAAACATATCCTACAACGAACTCATGATCTCACGAGCTGAGACCATGCCCTCGTGCTTTTTGGCTAGAACTTCAGAAACACTAGCCAAAATGTAGACCTTGGCCTTATCATTGGCCTTCATCCATCGGTCGTACGCCTCCTTAATAGATTGAGGAGCGTTTCGAGCAGGGACCTGAGGACATTCTGAAGGGAATTGAATCCCGCAGCGAAAGCGGTTGTGAATCGCGCGCTCTTGATTAAGTTACAACGATTTCATTCAAGAATGAAACTAACTAGATTAAGCATATAAAAGTAGATGGACAACAAGAAATATACCTTTGAAGAACTTTTCTTCAAGTGCTCCTTTCTCCCTCGATCACGATCTCAATAACAGGAACACGAACGGACGAAGACACGACCACTTGATCTTCTCCGTTGTTCTCTAGGTGAAGGAGGAATGTGGGTTCCCTTTAGGTAAGATGAGATCTTGTGAGAGAGAGGTTTGTGTTTTGGAACTTTTCTAACAACACAACAAAGGCTTAGGTTAACTTATTCTAGTTGCATCTTATGCAACTATATATAAGGAGATACGGATGGAAATTACCATCCTATCTCTCTTTCATTCTCTCTGTAATATATAGTTAATATGTGAATCCAATTCACATTAAAACTATATATTATATTAATTATATCACATATAATTGATATGACATCTCATATATGAAATTGAACACTTCAATTTCATTCCTAACTTTATACCCTCAATATTACCATGTTGAGCCAACGGAGGGACCTAATGGACCTACAGTTCATGAGCTCCATTGATAAGAGATTGACTGATCAAACTCTTTGATCCAGTTAATCAATATTCATTAACTATAAGTCACTCTACTATAGACTTGTAGCTGCACTCTCCTCACTGTAGATAATATTGTGTCCACTGATATAGTCACTACCCATTAGTCGACCCTTCACAGGTTGTTCGTAATCACAGCTAGGTCAAATTACCTTTTTACCCCTATGATACCTCTTTGTTCCTTAAGCACCACTGATCCTCTAATGAACAACAAGTCTAAGGTCCTACCTTAGACTCATATCCTCATAGAGGGCGGGCCCCCGTTGTTCAAGACCTGGAGTCAGTTCTTAAGGGAACAACCTATCTAATTCCTTAGTGTAGGAATGAGTGAATTCCATCTTGCACAGTTAAGTTTTCAGCTACCTACGAGGTTTTGTCCCTTAGAAGGTAGGCTTATTGGGTCGGCTACGGGCCACTCTCACCCATACTAGTCTAAGGACAAACCCCTATAAGTAGGAGTTCTTAACTTGCTCAGGATTCAGGTCGAGTCACTAATGACCATCAATAAATTACTAGTCTTATCCTTACTAATTGTTTACTTTGGTTAGACTAATAATTTTATGATCCGATCTTGTATGAACTCTTCATACAAGATGCCCCCACTCGCATGTCAACTACATGAATGAGTTGTATTACCTCATTTGTCCTAATTACAAAGTGGGCCGCATCCATGGTGTCCACTATACTGATGTTCACTACAATGAGGTTTCCAACCTTATTCTTATACCATAGACCATTTAGGTTATATTCTTGAACACAATCCAAATAGTGTCCATTACACTGATGTTCAAGATATATGTTATAACCTTGGAGCTTAGTTTATTGGATTTAGAAAAGCAAGACTGTAATTCTATCAAAACAAATAACCCTTTATTTAATTGATCAAAATTACACAAGTTTAGGGCATAAATCCAAACAATCTCCCACTTGACCTAAAGCTTGTGGAGTACTAAAACATAAAAGTAATTTAAATACAATAAACTAGGGCATTTAAACCCCTTTGTACAAAATACTCCCACTTGCCGTTGTTGGGGAAGACTTGTAAACCTAGACCTTCTAGGTGACTCTAAAAAACTTTAGCCGTAAGAGCCTTTGTTAAAAGGATAAGCAAGGTTGTGCTCTGAGGCTATCTTCGTGACAATCACGTCTCCTCTATGCACGATCTCCCGGATGAGATGTTATTTCCGCTCAATGTGCTTTCCCCTTTTGTGACTTCGGGGTTTCATCGAATTTGCCACTGCACCACTGTTATCGCAATACAGCGTGATGGGCAAAGTCATATTTGGATCAACTTCCAAATTTAGCATGAATTTCCTTAACCAAACGACCTCTTTAACTGCTTCACAAGCTGCTACATATTCGGCCTCCATGGTGGACTCAGCGATGCATCCTTACTTGACGATTCGTCATACTACAACTCCTCCGTTAAGAGTGAATACTGACCCTGATGTAGATTTCCGAGAATTTTTATCAGTCTGAAAGTCAGAATCCGTGTATCCTATAAGGATCAGATCCTTAGCCCCATACACGAGCATGAAGTTCCTTGTTCTCCGAAGATACTTAAGGATTGTCTTAACCGCTGTCCAGGTTCAAGTCCTGGATTGGATTGATACCTACTGACCATCCCAACTGCAAAACAGATGTCAGGCCTAGTACACAACATGGCGTACATTAGGCTCCCAACAACCGATGCATAAGGAATCCGTCTCATATCCTCAACTCCTTGAGGTGTCTTAGGACACTGTTCCTTAGACAAATGGATTCCATGTTTAAAAGGCAACAAACCCTTTTTTGGAATCTTGCATCTTAAACCTTGACAACACTTTGTCTATGTAAGATGTTTGAGACAAGGCTAGTGTTTTATTCTTGCGGTTCCGGACAAGCTGGATTCCAAGAACAAACTGCGCATCACCCAAATCTTTCATTTGGAACTGCGTAGCTAGCCATTCCTTGATGTCAGTAAGATAACCTACATCATTCCCAATGAGTAGGATATCATCCACATAGAGAATTAGGAATGCGACAGAACTATTGATGATTTTCTTGTAGACACAAGGTTCATCATCATTCTTGTCAAAACCATAAGATTTGATTGCTTCATCAAATCTTATATTCCAGGATCTAGAGGCTTGTTTCAGTCCATAAATCGACCTTTTAAGCCTGCAAACCTTTTGCTCTTGTCCTGGTTCAATGAACCATTTGGGTTGGTCCATATAGATGTTTTCCTCAAGATTGCCATTCAAAAACGCAGTCTTGACATCCATTTTCCATACCTCATAGTCATAATATGCGGCAATTGCAAGTAGGATACGTATAGACTTTAACATAGCAACAAGTGAAAAGGTTTCCTCATAGTCAACCCCTTCAACCTGGGTATAACCCTTTGCTACTAGTCTAGCTTTAAAGGTTTGCACCTTTCCATCTACACCACGCTTTCTCTTGTAGATCAACTTACAACCTATAGGTTTTACCCTATCAGGTTTATCTACAAGATCCCAAATAGAATTGAAGTACATAGACTCCATATCTTTGTCCATGGCTATGACCCATTTGTCTTTGTCTTTGTCACCCATTGCTTGATTATAAGTCAATGGATCCTCGCAGTTGTCATCTGGTATAACAACTTGGGTTTCAGATAAACCCATGTAACGGTAAGGTTGTATTATAACCCTCCCACTACGTCGAGGCATACTCAACTCTTGAGATGGACTCTCTTGACTACAAAAACCAGTATCAACAACTCTTGTTGACGTACTAGTTTTATTTGCAACCTTTGCTATTGTTCCGTCTAACTCACTCAACACAACTTTACTTTTTGGTTTGTGGTCCTTTATGTGGTCCTCCTAAAGAAAATGGCATTTGTCGACACAAAAACCTTATCTTCCTTAGGATCATAGAATAAACCACCTCTTGTTTCTTTTGGGTATCCTACGAATAGGCATAACTTTGAACGTGAATCCCACTTCTTTGGATTTTTCACAAGCACATGTGTATGACAGCCCCATATCCTTATGTGACATAAACTACCTTTCCGTCTTTTCCAGAGTTCAAAAGGTGTTTCAGAAAATCTTTTTGAGGGCACATTATTCAAAATGTATACTGCAGTCTCCACTGCGTATCCCCAAAAGGAACTAGGGAGATGAACATAACTCATCATTGATCGAACTATGTCCAACAAGGTTCTATTTCTCCTTTTCGATACATCGTTTTGTTGTGGTGTGCCGGGAGCTGAGAGTTGGGATGTAATTCCATGTTCTATCATATAGTTTTGGAATTTTAAATCCATGTACTCTCTACCTCGATCTGATCGATATGTTTTAACAGTTTTACCTAATTGATTTTCAACCTCCGTCTTAAATTCCTTGAACTTTTCAAGTGCTTCAGACTTGTGGTGCATTAGGTAAATATGCCCAAATCTAGAATAATTATCTATAAAAGAGATGAAATATTCACATCCTCCCCTTGTTTAACATTCATCGGACCACAAAGATCTGAATGTATAAGCTCTAGAGGGTCTTTGGCTCTATAATCTTTTCCACTAAAAGGTCTTTTAGTCATTTTGCCTTCTAGGCAGGATTCACATACCGACAAAGAGTTTTCTTCTAACTTGTTTAGAAGTCTGTTCTTTACCAATCTCTCAATCCTATTGAGATTAATGTGACCCAACCTAAGATGCCAAAGGTGAACATTTTCTTTAGGAGAAATTTTACGTTTCTTAGTTTGTGCGCTTGCAGTTTTAAATAATTCAGTGTTCAAAACCATTTTGACTGAATTAGGCCTTAAAACGTACAACCCATTTTCTAATGAAGTTGAACATATTTCTATACCTTTCTTCAAAATAAACACTTTATTCATTGAGAAGGAAACAAAAATACACTGTTCTATGAGGCAAGAAATGTAAATAAGGTTTCTAGTAAACCCTGGTATCACTAATATATTGTCCAACAATACATATTTCTTGCCAAAATAAAGCTTCATCGTGCCCACTGCTACAGCTGAGACGACTTCTCCATTTCCAACCCAGAGCGTTATCTCTTCTTTCTGTAGCTGCAACCAGGAATCAATTCCCTGAAAAGAAGAGCAAACATGATTAGTGGCGCCTGAATCAAGTATCCAAGCAGTTTTATCATTATCCACTAAACAAGCTTCTAGGCAAAGTAAATCATATTTACCTTCCTTCTTTTCTGCAATGTACTTCAGACAGTTCCGTTTCCAATGCCCGTCTTCGTTGCAGTGGAAACACTTTCCTTTGTCAGCAACTTCTTTGAATTTCTTGCCCTTCTGGACGGCAGTTTTGTCAGCCTGTTTCCCTTTTCCAACCTTCTTCATGTTCTTCTTCTTCCCTTTCAGGTTAGAAAAAGATGAAGCCACTGTTTTTGTCCCAGAGGTCGAACCTCTGTGATAACTCCTACTGGCAACATTTGCCTCACCTTTCGATCCCTGAATTTTCATCAAAGATTGAAAGGTCTGGAGTTCATTCAGAAGGGAGGTAAGATTAAAAGTAAGCTTGTTCATAACAACATTACTTCTAAACTGCAGGAAACTATCGGGAAGGGTTTTCAGAATGAAGCTGACCTGGCTCGATTCATCGATGGAAGCACCATTCGACTATGCGATGTTGAAGTGCACCATCATATCCAGGACATGATCCCTAACAGATGTACCCTCTAGCTATCTTAAGTTGAATATGTACTTTAGGGCATTGTGTCGGGCCTGTGTGGACTGTTGTCCAAACATACCCTGCATGGAATCCATGATTTCCTTGGCAGTAAGCATGCCCTTATGCTTCTTGGCTAATATGTCAGACATACTTGCCAGCATGTAGACCTTGGCCTTATCATTGGCCTTGATCCATCGATCATATGCATCACGAACATTTCGTGACGCATTCGAGCCTGGCACTTGAGGACACTCCTCAGTTAGCACAAACTTCAGATCATCCACTACCAATATAGTGTTGAGTTTGTTTTTCCATGTCATCATATTCTCTCCAGTTAACTTTTCCGCACCCAATAAGGAAATAATAGAGCTAGACATTTTTGCTGAAAATTTACAAACGAACTTGTATGAGTTTCTTGCTATAACTCTAATCCAATCTTGTTTTAGCTAATTATCAAAATGATTCCTAGGTCATTTATAATTTGCAATGATACTCCACAGGTTTAGAATGTATGACACCGAAGGGTAATAAAAAACACTCTTCCTCTAGATCAAGACACTCTTGACCAAAACCTAATACCGTAATAACTCTTATTCCTATAGGTTTTAGTTACCATTTTCGGTCGGGATACATACACAACTTATGTACCCAGTGAGTGTAACCCTCTCATCTTTAGATCCCAGATTCTCCATCCAATAAAATCATAGGAAGGAGGACTAGATTAAAAAATAGTCTAAGGAAATCATTATCCCTTTCGGGTGTCTACTGTGTTCGATCCCCTATGATCAAGCCCTCCGAAGGGATTGTCTGGTCCAGGCCAAAATAGCAGGCTGACCATAGTGATCTAATGGTGTAAACCGATAAAAGAGACCGTAGGTTTTATTTTCACTAAACCTGCTCCCACTCACTATAAGTACCCTCTCCATTCACCTTGATATTGACTCATACAAACACCATCAGAAGAGGGACACTCCCGTTTGTGACACGAGGCCAAGTATAAGTCTCACGGTGTGAACTTCCCGGAGATAGCGTAGGTGAGAAAATATGTATCTCATACACTTTTCCTCCCACTGAATACTTTAAAGTTATAGGAATCTTACTTAGGCTAAAACTCGGCTAATGGTTTTACCTAACTCTATCAATATTACTCTTATATCGATAATCAATATAACTCTTATATTGATTTTATCCTAAGTTTGTTAATATAACTCTTTATATTAAACCTAGGATTTCTAGTTTATTAACCCCCTAATAAATCATTGATTTATTGTAATTTATAAACTCTCGATTAAATTTCACTCCCAGTCGGTTCAAGGTAGGGGTGTTCCATTTCCAAAAAGATAAAACCCCCTGCCTAGACAAAACTTTCCTTAGACAGAGTTCCTCTTTAATCATAGCTTATAAATTACTTGGTTCCTAATTCTAATCTAATTATAACTAGATAACCTAAGGTCTATTATTTCCAAGTTCTAAACATTTTAAAACTAATAATTAACCTTAGGTGACATGCATACTATGTTATAGTGCTTGATCATTCATCACATGAATAATAAGACATTCATAGCATAATCATCTCATGATATATAATGCATGTCAATGCTGTCCATAAATTAATATAACAACTTTATATTAATTAATCATGCAAACTATATAATATAACTCCTTATATTATAAATGATGCATGAAAATGCTTAACCTAAGGTGAAATTTCTAAAATAAAAGCATACATTATGCATGACAATAATTACACAACAATTGCATAATTTAAATAGCAAAATTAGACCAATTTTGGTACCATAAATTTAATTTTAATTAATATACTCTAATTATATTAATTAAAATCAAATAAATCAAATATATTAAATATAAAACGTTTTTATAATTAATATATATAATAAAACTGAATTTTCGCCTGTTGCTCCTTCGCGTGAAACGCATGTGGCGTTGCAACGCTGATGGCAGCATTGCAACACTGCGCCTTGTCCATTTCTGCCCGTTGGAGCGGTTGCGAAACGCCTTCGGCGTTGCAACGCGGCCTTAATGCGCGCCTCCTTTCGCAAGCACAACGTTGCAACGCCAATGAACAACGTTGCAACGCTGCACACAGACAGCATAAGGAATGTCCTATTCCAAGCTCGTTTTCGCTCCGATCTTCTCAGCAACCACCTTGCCTCGATCGACACTGACTTATAGACTCGATTTATAATTAAATTTGCCCAAAACACCGGGCCCTTACGAACGATTCAATGGAAAAAATTGTAAATCTAAGTGCCAAAATTGAAAACATCTAATTTGTAAAACCGTTCATACATCTCATGCAAAACAGTAAATCCCACCTCGTTCTTGAAAAATCCAGAACGCAATTGGTCTTTGTACCAATTGAAGAGAATCGAATCCCGCAGCGAAAGCGATTGTGAATCACGCGCTCTTGATTAAGTTACAATGATTTCATTCAAGAATGAAACTAACTAGATTAAGCATATAAAAGTAGATGGACAACAAGAAATATACCTTTGAAGAACATTTCTTCAAGTGCTCCTTTCTCCCTCGATCACGATCTCAGTAACAGGAACACGAACAGACGAAGACACGACCACTGGATCTTCTCCGTTGTTCTCTAGGAGAGGGAGGAATGTGGGTTTTCTTTAGGTAAGATGAGATCTTGTGAGAGAGAGGTTTGTGTTTTGGAACTTTTCTAACAATACAACAAAGGCTTAGGTTAACTTATTCTAGTTGCATCTTATGCAACTATATATAAGGAGATAGGGATGGAAATTACCATCCTATCCCTCTTTCATTCTCTCTTTAATATATAGTTAATATGTGAATCCAATTCACATTAAAACTATATATTATATTAATTATATCACATATGATTGATATGTCATCTCATATATGAAATTGAACACTTCAATTTCATTCCTAACTTTATACCCTCAATATTACCATGTTGAGCCAACGGAGGGACCTAATGGACCTACAGTTCATGAGCTCCAATGATATGAGATTGACTGATCAAACTCTTTGATCCAGTTAATCAATATTCATTAACTACAAGTCACTCCACTATAGACTTGTAGCTGCACTCTCCTCACTGTAGATAATTTGTGTCCACTGATATAGTCATTACCCATGAGTCGACCCTTCACAGGTTGTTCGTAATTACAGCTAGGTCAAATTACCTTTTTACCCCTATGATTACCTCTTTGTTCCTTAAGCACCACTGATCCTCTAATGAACAACAAGTCTAAGGTCCTACCTTAGACTCATACCCTCATAGAGGGCGGGGCTCCGTTGTTCAAGACCTGGAGTCAGTTTTTAAGGGAATAACCTATCTAATTCCTTAGTGTAGGAATGAGTGAATTCCATCTTGCACAGTTAAGTTCCCAGCTACCTACGAGATTCTGTCCCTGAGAAGGTAGGCTTATTGAGTCGGCTACAGGCCACTCTCACCCATACTAGTCTAAGGACAAACCCCTATAAGTAGGAGTTCTTAACTTACTCAGATTTAGGTCGAGTCACTAATTACCATCTATAAATTACTAGTCTTATCCTGTTAACGGTGTTACACTTGTTAGACTAATAATTTGCGGTCCAATCTTGTATGAACTCTTCATACAGGATGCCCCCACTCGCATGTCAACTACATGAATGAGTTGGATTACCTCATTTGTACTAATTACAAAGTGGGTCGCATCCATGGTGTTTCTAGAATGAGGTTTCCAACCTTATTCTTATACCATAGACCATTTAGGTTATATTCTTGAACACAATCCAAATAATGTCCATTACACTGATGTTCAAGATATATGTTATAACCTTGGAGCTTAGTTTATTGGATTTATAAAGCAAGACTGTAATTCTATCAAAACCAATAACCCTTTATTTAATTGATCAAAATTACACAAGTTTAGGGCATAAATCCCAACACATTCCTCAGTCAGTACAAACCGAAGGTCGTCAACAACAAGAATCGTATTTAGGTTGGACTTCCACATAGTAGAGTTTTCACCAGTTAATCGATCGCTTTTCAGTAAGGCTATAATTGAGGACGACATGCTTAAATTTCAAAAATAGTTCTAATTAGTTATGCCTTTAACCAATTATAAACCAATCAATTTTAGCAAAATTATTAAAGAACCCTAGTGTTTAAATTAAACCTTTAATTTTGCAACGATATTTCAATGGTTTAGAACAAAAGCCACCATAGGGTGGTTAGTCACTCATCCCCTGAATTGAGACTTTCTCAGCCAATTCTCACTACCAGAACATCTCATGTCCCAATGATCCTTAGCTACTGTTTGTTTGGTCAAGGACATGTTATGTAGCTTAACTTATCCCGTAAATGTGACCCTACCATTTTCAGATCCAATAGGTTCGAGCCAACATGCTACTATTAAGAAAGACAACTATTGGCAAAGTACCTAAGAGACCCTATCCATTTCTGGAGTTCGCGGTCTTCCGATCCCTATAGTCGGGCCCTCCGGAGGGATTGGTTGTTCAAGGACAACCTAGCAGGTGGACTATAGAAATCTCACGGTGCAATCTAATGGAGGAGACCGTTGGATACGTTGACACACGTCCTGCTCCCATTTACTATGGATACTTCCCTCATGCACCTTGATATTGAACCATGCAAACACTTACCGTAGGGAGACACCCTACTGACGCCACGTAGCTGAAAGTGGAACTCACGGTGTGAACTCTTGAGGACGTGAGAGTAAACTCGATGCGAACATCTCGTTTTCTCCCACTGAAGCTCCTAAGGTTAGGGTGTAGGTTTAACTTAGTCGGATTATGGCTAAAAGAATCTATCTAAATCTATGCCTATTATAACCATTATAACTAGGTCTTTTAACCTTATGTCTAGGTGAATAAACATTTTAGTTACCTAGAAATAAACAGAACTATGGTTAATTCAACTCAAGCTCCAGATCAGTTCCAAGGTAGGAGGTGTGTTAGTTATCCGTCGACTTAAGTACCCCAACCTTAGAGATGTAACTTCACAAAGAGAGTTCCCTTATAACCAAAGTTCTAATTTCTTACTATATTTTAAACTATTTAAAATACTATGTTAGACAAACTTATAATCCTATTAGAAATTTAAAACTTAGGTCTAAATTAATTTTAACAATTTAAAATTAACTTAATTTTAACCCAAGTTCCTATGTTTGCATGCAATTCTTTGTTATAGGTTATGGTTTCTAAAACCCGTTTAATTTATAACACTTATAAATTTTAATAATTAACCTATAACAAGGAAGTATATTATAAAACCAACAATTAATTTCAAATTAGAATTATAAAATTATTCAACTAATTGAATAATTAAATTACTTAAATAAAATAACAATTATTTTAAACTAAGTAATTCATGCTCCATGCAATTTATTTTCCATATTTATCTAAGTATAACAATTATAAACAAATACTTATGAAAAATAAATTAGATCGTGCATTTCTACCATATTTATATAACAATTATACAAATAAAATGCATGAACATGTTTATCCTAAGGTGGGAAAAAATTCTAAATGACATTCATAAAGAAAAATAGCTGTAAAACTGGAATAATTTGGCCCCTAAAGTGCAAAAATAATAAAATTACTCTAATTTTAGTACAAAACTGGTCCAAAACACCTTGAACCGAGCTCAAACCACTCGAACCGGACTGAAAAATAACGAACCACCCAGACCGGTCTGCAGCACCAGTTTTGACATCACGACGTTGCAAAGCTGATGGGAGCGTTGCAACGCTTGCTTCATCCGCACGCACGCCTGTTATCAGGGTAGCGTTGCAACGCTGAGGGGCAGCGTTGCAACACTGCTGACCCCCTGGGATTCCTTATCGATAGGAAGCGCTGGCGTTGCGACGCCGTTCCTCAGCGTTGCAACGTTGATGAACGGCGTTGCAATGTTGTTAGTAGCGTTGTAACGCTGTTACTTCGGCAGCAGCAGAAAACTTCAAACACTCCCTCGATAGTCATCCGAATTGCACGAAACTTGTCCAGAATGAATCTTAACTCGATTACAGACTCGATTATGCACTTAATTTCCCAAAAACATAGGGGCCTTTACATTTAATTTGATCAAATCAAAAGAAAACCAAGGCAAAAAATTTCTAAACAGTTTTACAGCAAATCAAATGCAATTCCCACCTAATCCAATGCAATTTTGTTTCAACAAAAAAAAAAACAAGCATTGCTTTGATACCAATTGATGGGGATCGGATCCCTTTGAGCGCGGAAACGTGTTTTGGAATCGCAATTGCAAGTTCGTTTTGGTTGAAAAACAAAAAACCAATACATTGGGTAAAACATACAGAACAAGCATACATTTTCTAATCTAATTGGCATGGATATAAACATGCAAACTGTTGGGATGTATGTCCTCATCTCGTGTAGTTTGTAATATTCAAAGTTGTAAATAAATAAAAGTTATTTATTTGAACCTTGTGATATTTGAACTTTGTATCTCGCATATTTCATAAACTTAATCCAATAAACTAAAATCCAGAGTCATTGTATTAATGAGAGAACTAGAACTTGAACAGTGTGTAGTGGACACACAGGGAGGATCACGTTCGCGTTAATGACCCAAACAGTCTACAGTATATGGATAGGGTTGGAGACCTAATCCTGGATACGTCGTGGATGCAACCCGCTTTGTATTAAGATACAAACGAGGTGATCTGACTCGTTCATGTGGTTGACATGCGAGTGGGGGCATCCTGTGCTATGAGATTGTACAAGACCGGATCATGAATTATTAGACTTACTGATGTTACACCGTTAACAGTATAGGGTTAATAATTTCGTAGATGACCATTAGTGACTCGAACTTAATCCTGAGCTTGTTATTGACTCCTGCCTGCGGGTGCCTGTCCTTTGACTAGTACGGGTAAGGGTGGCCACTGTTGCTCGCCTAATATTACTATCTTCTCATGGACAGGACCACGTGGGGAGCTGGGAACTTGACTATGCAAGAAGGAATTCACTCGTTCCCGACTTAGGGAAACTAGAGGGGTTGTTCCTGAAGAGAATCGAAGTCCCCGCAGCGGAAGCGATTGCGAATCGCGTGCTCTTGATTTAGTTACAATGGAAATTTCAAGAATGTAAAACATGAATTAAGCATAAAAGAAAAGTTTGGACAGCAAGAAGTTACCTTTGAAGAACCTTTCTTCAAGTGCTCCTCTCTCCACATCCACGATCTCAAGAATAAGAACTCCAACGTATGAAGACACGACCACAGGATCTTCTCTCCGTTGTTCTCAGGTGAGGAGGAAGGTGGGTTCCCTTTAGGAGATGTGAGGTATTTTGAGAGAGATGTGTGTTTTGGAACTCTTCCAACAACACACAACAAGAGGCTAGTGATTCTATGAAAAACCCTAACCTAGTTGCATCTCATGCAACCATATATATAGAGAATTGGGATGGAAATGACCATCCTACCCCTCCTTTAATCTCTATTTAGTATATAGTCTAATTCACATTAAAACTATATATTATATCAATTATATCATATATAATTGATATAACTCCTCATGTATGAAATTGAACACTTCAATTTCACTCCTAACTTTATACCTCTATATTACCATGTTGAGCCAACGGAGAGGATCTAATGGACCTACTGATCATGAGCTCCAATGATGTGAAATTAATCGATCAAACTCTTTGATCCAGTTAATCAATATTCATTAACTACAAGTCACTCCACTATAGACTTGTATCTGCACTCTCCTCACTGTAGATATTATTGTGTCCACTGATATAGTTGTTGCCCATGAGTCGACCCTTCACAGGTTGTTCGTAATCACAGCTGGGTTAAATTATCGTTTTACCCCTGTGATTACCTTTTTGCTCCTTAAGCACCACTGATCCTCTAATGAACGACAAGTCTAAGGTCCTACCTTAGACTCATACCCTCATAGAGGGCGGGGCCCCGTTGTTCAAGACCTGGAGTCAGTTATTAAGGGAACCACCTATCTAATTCCTCAGTAGAGGAATGAGTGAATTCCATCTTGCACAGTTAAGTTCCCGGCTACTCCTACGAGGTTACGTCACGAGAAGGTAGGCTTATTGAGTCGCCATGTGCCACTCTCACCCATACTATTCTAAGGACAAACCCCTATAAGCAGGAGCTCTTAACTTGCTCAAGATTCAGGTCGAGTCACTAATGACCATCTATAAATTACTAGTCTTATCATGTTAACGTTGTTACACTGGTTAGACTAATAATTTGCGATCCAGTCTTGTATGAACTCTTCGTACAGGATGCCACCACTCGCATGTCAACTACATGAATGAGTTGGATTACCTCATTTGTACTAATTACAAAGTGGGCCGCATCCATGGTGGTACCAGAATGAGGTTTCCATCCTTATTCTTATACCATAGACTATTTAGGTTATAATCTTGAATTCAACCCAATGAGTGTCCACTACACTGATTTCAAGATAAGCGTTATAACCTTGGATCTTAGTTTATTGGATTTATAAAAGTAAGACTGTAATCTTATCAAAACAAATAACACTTTCTTTAATTGATCAAGATTACAGAAGTTTAGGGCATAAATCCCAACAGTTCCCTTAAGTGCTGTCTCCAGGGCTTGAACAACAGGGCCCCACTCTCTCACTGACCAGAGAGAGTTGTTGTTTATGGTTGGACCATACAACGTAGTTGTTCATTGGAAGAGTCGTGGAACTTAAGGGGCAAAAGGTAGACACAGGAGTAAAACGGTAATTTGACCCAACAGTGTCTACGAACAACCTGTGAAGGGTCGACTCATGGGTATTGGTTATATCGATAAACACAACTTGTCCTACGGTGATGAGAGTGCAGCTACGGGCTTTAGTGGAGTGTTACCGTAGCTAATGAATGTTGAATAACTGGGTCAAAGAGTTTGACAGGTTAGTCTCGGATCATTGGAGCTCGTCACGTGTAGGTCCATTAGATCCCTCGGTTGGCTCAAATTGGACAAATTTAGGGTTTGTAGTTTGGTGTGAATTTGAAGTGTTCAAATTCATTATTTGGGTATTTATGCAATTTATATGGGATATAGATGACCTAATATATAGTTTAATGTGAATGAGATTTATAATAAACTATAGTATAGCCTAATTGATTGATTAGTGCTAGTTGGAGAAATTGAATTGAGAGAAATTAAATTGAATGTGATTCAATTTAAAAATTTCATATTTATGCAAATGAGATTTGTATAATAAGGTATGGGATACCTTATATTATGTGATATGCAAATGTGATTTGTATATCATATAGTTGTGGTAATATTGTGATTTGGTAGAGATTTTAACTCCATCACACAATAGTATATAAAGGCTTTGTAAGAAGCTTTTAGTGTAGCTTTGGCCATTTTTTGGATTTTGATCCAAAGAGAGCAAAGCATTCTCTCCATTCTTTCTCAATTCTCTCTAAGATCTCTCCTCACCCAAAATCCAAAGGGAGTCCCACATACTCTCCCTCAACCTCTCGAAAACAACTGAGAAGACCATGTAGAGGTATCTTGCTGTTCGGATCGAGGTTCGTGTTCGAGGATATCATCCGTTCGAGAGAGATCGTGACCGGAGGAGGATATCTATGAAGAAGTGTTCTTCAACAAGTTAGTACAATTTACCTTACTGTTTTTCCTCTCCTATATGCATGTTTAGCCTAGAATTAAAGTTATTTAATTAAATTTTAAGATAGAATTACACAACGAAATAATGACGTTTCACAACGTCTTCCGCTGCGGAAATTCCAAATCCCTTCACAAACATGCTTTAGGAATTAACAAAACTAAATGAGAATTCGTAATTACATTTGTTGTTTTCTCAACTGCAACTCCTTGCTCCAAGTGTGCAGCAACACAACAATAAAAAAAACTTCTCTGTTTTCTTCAACAGGACAACACCACGAGGAAAACCATCTATCCTCTGAGTATCAACTTAGATCACCCTAGGTGGGAAGGGATCCAACTCTTGGAAGAAGGGAATTGAGAGAGAGAGAATTTTCCTTGAGGTAATTTCACAAAATCACGAATGAATCAATTAATCAACTGTCACCCTTCTCCTTGTTAATCTATCGATAGGGAGAAAGAGAGGGATAGTGGGAACGTGTCATGATGACACGTTCCCTCAATTTAATTAAAATAATAATATAATTAAATCATATTTAATTATATAATTATTAATTTAAATCACATTTAATTAAATCAAATTAAATATCATATATTTAATTTGGATTAAATCACATGATCAATTTTTCCTCTAACCTATAGTTTTAATGCACATCTAATGCACATTAAATTTTAACCTATAGTTTTCAAATATGAATCACCTTCACATTTAAATTAATATTTGAACTCTTTCAAATATTTAATTCTCTCATATAATTTAATATGAATCATATTTACATTAAATTTATGATATATAGTTCCAAAAGTTTATATTATATCGTATCTATATACTTTAAATTTATTCCCTAATGAATTTGAACATTTCAAATTCAAACGATCTAAGAACCCTTTACGAGCTAGAAGGTGGACCTAATGGACCTACAGATCAGAAGCTCCAACGATACGAGATTACTCGGTTAATCTCATTAACCTCCTAATCAACATTCGTTAACTACGGGAATACTCCACTAAAGTCCCACAGCTGCACTCTTCTCACTGCAAATATATTTCTGTGTCCACGGATATTGACCAATAAAAGCAAGTCAATCCTTCACGAATGTTCGTAACACCAGCTGGGTCAAATTACCGTTTTACCCCTGGGTTACATCTTGTACCTTAAGTACTAGTGCTCCTCTAATTAACAATTTGTTTGTGGTTCTACCAACAAACAGAGTCCCTCTCTGGCCAATGAGAGGGTTGGGCCCTTTGTTCAAGTCCCGGAGACACCACTTAAGGGAACATTCCTCTACTTACCCTCGTAGGCGGCAAGGAGTGAATTCCATCTTGCTAGGCTAAGTCCCTAGCTGCTCACTCGGTCTAGTCCCCAAGAAGGTAGGCATATTGAGTCGGCGAATCTGACCACTCTCACCCGTACTAGTTAAAGGACAATCTCTCGCAAACAGGTTCGTAACCTGCTCAAGATTGAGATCAAGTTGCCTAGGTCATACTAGTGAAATAGAAACCTAACTAGTCAACGAAGTTACATCTAGTGGTTACTATTTTGTTGTCCGGTCTTATGTAATCTCATTACATAGGATATCCCCACTCACATGTCATCTACACGAACATGTTAGGATCACAGTGTTTGTATCATATACAAAGTGGGCCACATCCATAGTTTTACCAAGGTAAGGTACCCAAACCTTATCCCCTTACTATAGACCCTTTAGGCTGTATCTCGAATCAAGATCCTTTATATGTGCACTACATTCAGTTGAAGATACATTTTATAGCCTTGGATGTTTAGTTTATTGGATTTGTAGTTAAAACAATGTCAATATCGTAAATAACGTACAATAACACTTTATTGAAGTAATAATAGTTTATTACATTAATCAGAACAAAAATTACAAACTACGAGTTTTAGGGCACAAACCCCAACAGAATTCTATCTCTAGAAATGGTGGAGTCATGAGTAGTCGGCATAATGCGAAGCTTGATGAAGGAAAGCCAAATGGGAGCCTCAGGGGTAAGGTAGGTGTTGCGTAAAATTAATATTGCAATACCGCAAGTGTACGAGTCAAGATTTAGTATACTTATTTGAGAGTTCCAAGTATTGTCCTCGGGAATTTATTTCTAGATTAATTAATTACCAAGATACTAATTCTCAATTTTAGCTAAAGTAACATAACATGGATAGATGGTGAAAACAAAGATAAAAGATAGACAAACAAGTGGAGACACGAAAATGATAGAACTAGAGGAGATTGACTTCACAAGTTAATAACTTATTTAACATATGCAATGAACTAGCATGATGAATTTATAAACAAGAAGTAAGATACTCAAGAAAATCTATCGATTCTTAGTAAGCCTCGCACACACAATAAATTCTATAGTCTCCATATGAATTCAAAAGCATGCACGACATGAAGCAACTTCTTTATGTGTTTCCCTTAGACTTCTAGGTCATTCTCATGCTAGACTTCGAAGAGTTTTGACAACTTTGCTCTAATCTAAGCTTTTTCTCTTGAGTACACTTAAACCAACGAGATCAAAGAATTGAAGAACGAATTGCAAAAAATAAATATCAAAACATAGTTCAATACATAAGCAAATAAGTCTTAAACAAGCAAGTCAAATCCTAACTACAACTTTTAGTCACTCTAAATCACAATAAAACAAAACTAAAAGTGTAGAAATCGTCTTAGAACGATGTTACAATCTGAAAAAAAGAGGAAATAAACTTATGTGTCGATGCCGGTCCCTCGTTCCCGAGCTCCCGTCACGATCTCGAACCTCCACGAATGCTTTGGCTCCCAAGGAATGCTCACTTTTCTATTCTTACAGAGTGTATTTCGAAATTAGGGTGCAAGGACTATCAAATTCGGCTACCCTAAGCGCGCACCTTTCTATCGATTTGGCATTGCGACGCTGCAAAGCAGCGTTGCAACGCCCTCGCCACGACCCTTTTGCTTGGTCTTCTTATCAAGATAGTGTTGCAACGCTATCGACATAGTTCTCTATTCACAAAATCAGCAAGTATGGCGTTGCAACGCTCTGCATGGCATTGCAATGGCATCACCTCGGGTCTACTAGCTTGGATTGATCGTTTTACTTCTAATGGATGTTATTTTAAGCTCCAAAAAGCCTCGATTCGATCTCGAGTGATCTATAATATCTCCAAATGTCCTGTTTAAGCTCTTTACCTGAAATTAAGTGATTTAAACACATCAAAGCTCTAAAATGAACATATAACTAGCAATAATTAAGCCTAAGGATAACACATTTTGTGTGCTATCAGTAGGATGCTAACATAGTCCTAACTCCTCTACGAGTTACTCTCCACTCTGCACCTTCCAGTCCCACTACACTCAAGGTCGTATTGAGATGTGCTTCGGTTGGGTCCATAAGCATCTCATTAAAAGTCCCATATGTGTAGCTTTGGGTGTTAAGCATGGCATTGATGGACTCTGCGCTAAAATCAACTTGTACACCTCGAACAATAAATCTTAGATCAATAGGTATATAGATATTAGCGTAAAACTCCCTTACAATGTAAGGAATGACTCCTTCGGGCTCCTTACAAAAGATTTTCCAACCAAAATTATGGATGTTTGTAGCTAAAAACAAAGGTAAAGTGTAGATGTTAGAAGGAAAACTTTTCTCCATGAGTAGGGGTCTCGCAACTAGTTTTTCAAATTTGGCTCGGGCCCTATCATTGAGGAATTGATCCAGGATGAAATGAAGTTCATCCTCTTCTTGTTCAACATCAAACACTTTGTCCTTCCCTTTTTCTTTTGACCTTTTGCTTTTTTTCTTAGGAGAAGGTGAAGCTAAAGGAACTTGAACTTGAACTTGCTCTTGTTCTTCTACCAACGACTTCTTTCCTTTTCCTTTCTTCTTTCTTCCTTTCTTTGGGGATTGAGATGGCTCAAAAGGAACATCAATTGGTTGTTGCTCCGTGTCCTCCCAATACTGACTTGGTTTCTCCTTAGAACTCCTAGTGGCATAGGATGAAGACTTGGAGGTGAAGGCTACCTCGGCTTGCTCTTGAGGTTCCTCAAGGGACCTAAGGCTCTCGGGCTCCTTGGCTTTCTTACCTTGACCTTTTCCTCTCTTCCACATGCTTAGCTTGAATAGGAAAGCTTTGAGATAGCACAAGAGAAGAAGAAGAAGAAAAATTTGCAAAACAAAGAAAAGAGAGAAACTGGGAGCTTTTGGCTTTCTCCAAACTTTTTCCTCACAACTCAAACTTGTTTCAAACGCTAACTAAACTCTTTTATTTATGCTAAAAAAAGGAGAAGATAAAAAAATCTAAGATGAGGATGGTCTTTTGTCCTCTTCCAACCTTGGAAGTCTAAGAAAAACAACTTGTCAAGTACCAATGTTGTTGTCATAGGTCACTTTTTTGGTGTACATTTACGGCTTGGATGTGATAGTGGCTAAGTTTTTTTTTATCAAAACCTCTTCCCTAGAGCTTCGTACAATGTTGAATGGTGATAGAAGTCACAATTGTGCTGACAATAGGCCTCAAATGAGGGCATGAATATTGCTGTCACAGAAAACTGCAACAAAAATTCTGCATTTCTCTTCTAAAACCGAAATTTGCATTCTCCAAATGAGAATTGTCAGCTTTTGCAATGCTCCTTGATCCTACACAAAACTAAAAAACAAGCAAACTAGAAACACAAGCTGGTTAGGGGCAGTTGCAATCCAACTAAAATTTGAAAAGCATTTAAAAAGGTTCACATGAGGCACTCGAAAATGCAATGTTCTAGCAAATGAGAAATTTCATTACTTTACTACCTTAATTAAGATAGAAAATAATGTCCCGAGGGCTCACATGCTTCACAAAATGAAAAGATTAAAAGGGAAAATAAAGCAACTTAACAAACACTCTAACACAAGCAAATTAAACAACAACACATCATGCCTTAAAAACAAAAGATGCAGAAAATTTGTGAATGCCTAGGAGTCTCCTTGAAAAATTTGCAACAACAACTTGGACTCCTCCAACAAATTCTCTCTTACTCATTTAATTTCCAAGAAGCAATGCTTGTTTGGAAATCTTCTCCCCAATAATGCTTTAGTCTTTGCCCATTCACAAGGAATTCTCTAGCATCTTTCTCACAACACACTTTAACCGATCCATGAGGGAAAATTTTAACAATGACAAAGGGTCCGACCCATCTAGATCTATGCTTTCCAAGAAAAAGCTTGAGTCTTGAATTGGATAACAACACTCTTTGACCCACTTCAAACTTCTTTGGAATGAACTCTTTGTCATGCCAAGCTTTAGTCTTTTCCATATAAGGCTTAGCATTCTCATAAGAGAATCTCTTAAACTCAAACAAATCATTAAGTTGAAGCATTCTCAACTCTCCTGAAGCTTTCAAATCTAAATTAAGCTCCTTTAAAGCCAAAAATTCTTTATGTTCTTATTCTAGGGGAATGTGACAAGCTTTGCCAAACACAAGCCTATAGGGAGACATTCCAATAGGTGTTTCAAAGGCGATCCTATAAGCCCATAGAACTTCATCAAGCCTGAAGGACGAATCCCTTATGTGAGGTTTAACTACTTTCTCTACGATAACTTTTATTTCCTTCTTTGAAATTTCAGCCTGTCCATTAGCCTGAGGATGATACGGTGTAGAGATTATGTGCCTGAAATTATATTTGGCTAGAAGAGCCCTCATAGCTTTGTTAACAAAGTGAGACCCTTCATCACTGATCAAGACTCTGGGAGTCCCAAACCTAGTGAATATATGTCTATGCCGAAATCTCAATACTATTTTGGCATCATTGGATTGACAAGCCATAGCTTCAACCCATTTAGAAACATAGTCAACTGCAACCAAGATGTATGAATTTCCTTTGGAAGGTGGAAACGGTCCCATGAAGTCAATCCCCCATACATCAAAGAGTTCAACTTCTAGGATATATGTCAAGGCATTTCATCCCTTCTTCCAATGTTTCCTTTCCTTTGACATCATCACAAGTCTTACTGAAAATGTGGGCATCTCTGAAGATAGATGACTAGAAATACCTTGACTGGAACACTTTTGCAGCCGTCCTTTAGCCTCTAAAATGGCCTCTATAAGGGGACGAATGACAATGTTCAAGGATAGAGGGTATCTCACTCTCTTCCACACATCTCATTATGATTCCATCCACACAATGCTTGTATAGACAAGGATCATCCCATAAATAGGACTTAACATCATGCAAGAACTTTTTCAACTGTTGCTTGGACAAGTCTTGAGGAAGAACATTCCTAGCTAAGTAATTGGCATAGTCAGCAAACCAAGGTGGCTTGATTTCCTGAATACTAGAAATTAAAAGGGGTTGCTCATCTGGAAAACAATCTTTGATATCAGGTTGAGAGGCTAAGGGTTGAGAATTCTCAATCCTAGAGAGGTGATCTGCAACCATGTTCTCAGAACCTTTCTTATCCATGATTTCCACTTTGAATTCTTGTAAAAGTAACACTTATCTTATCAACCTTGGTTTAACATCTTTCTTGGCTAGAAGGTACTTAATAACAGCATGGTATGTGTAGACAACTACCTTGGTATCGACCAAGTAAGGCTTAAACTTCTCAAAAGCAAAAACTACTACCAACAACTCTTTTTTTCTGTTGTGGTATAATTATTTTGTGCTTCGTTTAAGGTTTACTTGCATAGTAAATAGGATGAATTACTTTTCCATGTCTCTGGCCCAACATTGCTCCCACAACATAATCGTTGGCATCACATATCAACTCGAATGGCAACTGCCAATCAGGTGAAGACCTGATTGGGTCACTCATTAGGGCGGTCATCAACACATTAAAAGCATTTAGACACTCCTCTGTGAACTCAAACTTTCGATCTTCAATAAGAAACAAAGAGGTTTCGAGATTTTAGAGAAGTCTTTAATGAAACGACGGTAGAACGCTACATGTCTTAGGAAGCTTCGTACTCCCTTAACATTTTTTAGAGGTTCTAACCTCTCCATTATCTCTATCTTTGCCTTATCAACTCCAATTCCTTCTTTTGACACTCTGTGTCCTAACATAATTCCTTCCTTAAGCATGAAGTTACATTTCTCCAAGTTCGAAACTAGATTAGTACCTTCACAACGTTGAAGCACTTTACCCAAATTCACTAGACAAGCTTCAAATGAATTTCCAAAGACTAATAAATCATCCATAAAAACTTTTATGATGTCCTCCACAAGATCAGAGAAAATAACCATCATGCACCTCTGAAAGGTAGTAGGGACGTTACATAGACCAAATGGCATCCTTCTGAAGCGAAAGTACCATACAGAGAAGTAAAGGTGGTCATCTCTTGGTATTGAGGTGCAATGGTTATTTGATTATAACCAATATAACCATCTAACAAGCAATAAAAAGCTTGACTGGCTAGTTTGTCCAACATTTGATTAATGAATGGCAGAGGGAAATGATCTTTTTTGGTGGCTTTATTTAGCCTCATGTAATCCATACACACCCTCCATCCACTGATTATTCTGGTGGGGTTTATTTCATTAGCTTCGTTGGTTATCATTGTCATCCCTCTCTTTTTAGGATCGCACTGAACTGGACTAACCCAACTACTATCAGAAATAGGGTAAAATAATTCCCGCATCCTGATAACTCTCCAATAGAGAGTTATTTAGCATAATTCTTGCTACTAAACTTTGCATTATTGTGATTGAATTGTGCTTTTTAGCTTCTTATCTTCCAGAATTATGTATGATTGCTTGTGTTTTGGTTATAAATTGATCTTAGCACTAGCAATAAGTGAATTTATGATATTTGTGTCTAAATGAAGACATTTTTCTTGTTTAGGAAGGAAAAAGCTAAAAAGAGATGTTTTGGAGAAGCTGATCAATTGATTCTTGAAAACTCTACTTCAGCATCCTAGAAGAGCTTGGCTTCAGCGAAGTAGCAATGTTGTGCTTGACAGTTGAAAAAGCACTGTAGCTTCTACACGAAAATTTTTAGAACAAGCACGTGATTTGCAAACCCATCTTCATTAACTCAAGTTAGAAACTATTGGGCCTTGGTTAGGGTTGACTAGGGTTAAGTTAGGGTTTGATTGGGGATATATAAACATTATGTTCTCATTTTGAGACGTAGGTTTTTTTGTGGGTCTCATTCACGATTAGGGCATTGTCCAAGGGAGAAGTGCACAAGGAGATCTTCAAGAAGGGAGTAATTGGCCTTTAAAACTTCATCAAAGAGTGAGTTTTACATAGATCTATCTTTGTATTACTTCCATTAGCTTAGATTTCACTTTCCCTCTTGAATATACTATTTCGTGTATGCCTTCCTCGTGGCCGAGAGCCTCTAATTGTTATGTACCTCATGTTTATCATCTAATGTATGAAGATTATGCAATATAATGTTGAATGGTTATGATTAATGACCTTTTTGAGTTACTTGACTTGTTGTTGGGTGTATGTTTGACTCTTGATGTTGGAAAATGGTTTTGTTGAATGATATATGTTGGGATTGAAATTCGCCATTTTAATTTCCATCGTGTTTCTTTCTTTTGAGAAAAAGGGGAAGTCGATTTACCATTTTCATTCTAGGATAAAGCACTAAGAGCAGTCTTGTGTCGAAGAAGGGAAGATTAGGAATTATCTCTCATCTAGAATATGAGCAAGGGCATACTAGGCATGTTAAATGAGAATTTACTAGTTGAAAAATTAGGTAAGTTTTGAGAAAAACTACCATGAACACTTGCTATGATGTCAAGAGGATCACATAGACTTAATAGGAAGCAATTGGCTTAAGGAGCTCTCTTAATTTGAACCTACTTGCTTTAATGAATCCATACAACCTCACCTTGTGAATATTACTTGCTTTCATTTACTTTCTTTCCTTATATGCTTTCTTTTACGGCTTTCATTTACCGCTTTCTTTATCGCTTTCCTTTATTCGCTTTCTTTACATTCTTGTCATTTACTTTTCTTGCACAAAACCCCCATTCATCATTTGTTTTTACTTTCCTATTGGTTACCCTACAATTCACTGCAGAAGATTTGAACTTGACTTGAGAATCTCATTTAGTCCTTGTGGAGACGATACTCGGTACTCAATACCGTTTATTTATTACTTGTTGCAATTGACTATGTATACTTGCATATTCTGCGTTCTGTGTAACTAATTTGTATCTATTCTTGCGTCCTTGTGGAGACGATACTCGGTACTCAATACCGTTTATTTATTACTTGTTGCAATTGACTATGTATACTTGCATATTCTGCGTTGTGTGTAACTAATTTGTATCTATTCTTGCACCCACACGCACGCGCAACACATCCAACTACTTGATAATCTCTTTTTTCACCACTTCTTCATGGTAGGGTTCAATTTTCTTTGTTGCTCAACTGACTTGAAGTTACCTTCCTCTAAAATGATCTTATGCATGTAGTAGGAGGGACTAATTCCTCTAATATCAGCTAACGAACAACCTATGGGTTTCTTGTGCTGCTTAAGCTTGTCAGGCAACAACTCTTCTTCCTTAGGTGGCAAGTCTGCTGCTATAATGATGAGAAGAGTTTCTTTGTCTCCCAAAAAAGCATATTTCAAATGTTGAGGTAATGGTTTAAATTCAAGGTCAAGAGGTTCTTGTATTGATGGTAACATTGGGGAATTATTTTTCTTCTCTAGACTCCAAAGATTCAAAGATTTGTCTGAACTGAGTTATTTTAACTAGTTCTTCCAACTCTTGGATAGAGTCTTCTAGATCTAAATCTTCTTCTCTAACTCCTCCAAATTTTTAGATATGTTTCTCTTCAAACTCCTCACTAAAAGTTTTAGAAATGACATCCTCTAACACATGGATAGCGGAGCACTCCTCGTCTTCATCCGGATATTTCATTGCATAGTGTATATTGAACTGGACCTCTTGATCATTCATCTTCAACTTGATGCTCCATTCATACACATCAATAACTGTTCTCCCTATCTTTAGGAAAGGTCTGCCTAGGATAATAGAGACATCCTTGTCAGTCTCATAATCCAAGACGATAAAATCAAAAGAAAAAATGAATTTGCCAACCTGAACTAGGATATCTTCTATCTTTCCTTCAGGGTGTGTGATTGACATATCTGCCAACTGTAAGGTCACTGTGGTAGGTCTAGCTTTTCCTATGCCCAGTTCCTTGTAAATGAATAGGGGCATAAGGTTGATACTAGCTCCTAAGTCACATAATGTTCTCCCTAATTGTTTTCCTCCAATGGATACAGGTATAGTGAAAGATCTTGGATCCTTCTCCTTGTGAGGGATCCGATTTCAAAAAACAATACTACATTCCTCACTTAATGAGACAACCTTGAACTCTTGAAATATTTCTCTTTCTGAACATACACCCTTGAGAAATTTCAAGTAATTGGGCATCTGCCTCAAGGCATCTATAAGCGGAATATTAATGTGAATTTCCTTTAACATATCTAGGAACTTCTCAAAATGAGCTTCATTGGCTTTCTTTCTTTGCAGTCTCTGATGATAAGGTGGTGGAGGTGGTTTAAACTCAGGAACAACTGGGGCTCCTTGAGAAACCTTAGGGTTTGAACTTTCAGGTTTCTTAGAAACTCCTTCAGTTTCCCTAATTGTCGGTTTTGACAACCTCTCACTCCTCTCTTCTTCTGGGTCTTTTTTCTTTTGTCTAGTCTCACTTTCCACTCCTCTTGATGCTAAAGACTTACCACTTCTTAGCTCAATGGCTTGGACTTGCTCCTTCCCTTCTCTCTTTGGATTTTCAGTATCTGTAGGAAGTTTACCTAGAGGTCTAGCCCTAAGCTCAGTAGCTAACTATCCTACTTGCAGCTCTAAGTTTCTCAAAGAAGCTTGTTGACTCTGAATAACGACATCATTTCGAGCCATAAATTCTTTCATCAAACTCTCAAGAGATGAACTCGATGCTTGAGGCGGTGTAATCCTTTGAGTTTGCTATGTCATGGAATTGTGGTTGTTAAAGATTGAATAACCCTGAGTACTAAAACCCGGTGGCTGACTCACCTTTTGTTGCACCTGGGGGCTTGAGAATTACTTCTTTGACCTCCCCAAGAGAAATTTGGGTGATTTCTCCATCCTGAGTTATAGGTATTTGAGTAAGGATTATTGCTGGAGTAGCTGTGATTACCTATGTAGCATACCAAAGCTAGATTACTAGGACAAAACTCGAAAGTATGTCCTTCACCGCAGTAAACACATGAGCCTGTGCTCACTTGGCTCACCATTGACACATTAGGTACACTAGAAGATAATTTGTTCACATTTCCTACTAATAAACCTTTCAACATGGTGGACATAGATGTGATTTGTGCATTAATAACATTGAGAGCATCTAATTCCAATATTCCTTTGATGGGGATCCGATCCCCTTGAGTAGCGGAAACGAGTTTGGGATAGTAATTGCTTGATCGTTTTAGTTAGAAACAAAAACCAGTACATTGATAAAAACAGAACAAGCATGCAAATTAATTAGACATGGACAATTGCATACAAACATACTAAGTTTAACAATTAAACTAAAAGAAGAAAAAATGTTACCTTTGTAGATTCGCAGCAACTCCTTGCTCCAAGCTTTTTCAGCAACACAACAACCAAGAACTCTTTTTTGCTCCAACAGGGCACTACCACTTGGATAACCCTCTATCCTCTGAGTTCTACTTAGACCTTTTCCTTTGGTGGGAAGGAATTCCAACAATTGGAAGATGTTTGGGAAATTGAGAGAGTGATAGAGAGAGAATTTCTTCTTGTGTCGGTGAAAAAAACAATCGAATCATTCCTTTCGATCATTACTACCTATCTCACCACGAGAAGGCCTTCACTGGGTAACTCCCCACTCCCTAGCGAGGGGGAGTTGGGGAGTAGTGGGAACGTGTTATCATGACACGTTTCATAATTAATTAATAAAGTAATTAAATAATCAATTAATTAAATTAAATCAAATTTAATTCAATTAATTCATTTAATTAAATCTAATTTAATTAAATACTAAATGATTAAATCTTATTTAATCATTTTACCCTTTAATTTATAGTTTAATGCACATCAAATGCACATTAGATTTTAACCTATAGTTTTCAAATATGAATCACATTCACATTTGAATTTAATATTTGAACTCTTTCGAATATTTAATTCTCTCATATAATTTAATATGAATCATATTCACATTAAATATATATTATATCGTATCTATATACGTTAAATTTATTCCCTTATGAATTTGAACATTTCAAATTCAAATGATCTAAGAACCCTATACGAGCTAGAAGATGGACCTAATGGATCTACAAATCAGAAGCTCCAACGATACGAGATTGCTTAGTTAATCTCATTAACCTCCCAATCAACATTCGTTAACTGTGGGAACACTCCACTAAAGTCCCACAACTACACTCTTCTCACTGCAGATATATTTCTATGTCCACGGATATTGACAAATAACATCAAGTCAATCCTTCACGAAATGTTCGTAACACCAGCTGGGTCAAATTACCGTTTTACCCCTTGGTTAAATCTTGTACCTTAAGTACCAGTGCTCCTATAATGAACAATTTGTTTGTGGTCCTACCAACAAACAGAGTCCCTCTCGGGCAAATGAGAGGGTCGGGTCCTTTGTTGAAGTCCCGAAGACACCACTTAAGGGAACATTCCTCTACTTACCCTAGTAAGCGGGAATGAGTGAATTCCATCTTGCTGAGTTAAGTTCCTAGCCGCTCACTCGGTCTTGTCTCCAAAAAGGTAGGCATATTGAGTCAGCGAATCTGGCCACTCTCACCCATACTAGTCAAAGGACAATCTCTCGCGAACAGGAGTTCGTAACCTGCTCAGGATCGAGATCAAGTTGCATAAGTTATCCTAGTGAAATAGAAACCTATCTAGTCAATGGAGTTACATCTAGTGGTTACTATTTCGCGGTTTGGTCTTATGCAATCTCATTACATAGGATATCCCCACTCACATGTCATCTACACGAACACGTTAGGATCATAGTGTTTGTATCAAATACAAAGTGTGCCACATCCATAGTTTTACCAGGGTAAGGTACCCAAACCTTATCCCCTAACTATGACCCTTTAAGTTGTATCTCTAACCGAGATCCTCTATATGTACACTACATTCAGTTTAAGATTCAATTAACAACCTTGGATGTTTAGTTTATTGGATTTAGGGTTTAAATAAAGGCAAACTCATAGATAACGAACAATAACTCTTTATTGAAATAATAACACTTTATTACATTAATTAGAACATAATTACAAACTACGAGTTTTAGGGCACAAATCCCAAAAAACTCCCACTTGAACTAAAACACTAGTGGGGTACATCATAATCTAAAACAGTGGTTACAAGAGATAGAAATACAATGAACCAGGGCATCCGTAAACCCTATTACATATCTCCCACTTGCCCTAGATTAGCCTATGTACATATCTCGTAGACCTAGACTTTCCAGATGATCCTCGAACACTTTAGCCGTGAGAGTCTTTGTAAACGGATCAACAATATTGTGCTCGGCGATCTTCGTGGTATCACATCATCTCCTCGTTGCACTATTTCTCGTATCAAGTGATACTTCCTCTCGATGTGCTTGCCTCGCTTATGGCTGCGAGGTTCCTTCGAATTGGCTACTGCACCACTGTTGTCACAGTATAAGGTGATTGGAAATTCCATATTTGGAACTACTTCCAAATCTGTTAGGAATTTCCTCAGCCAAACAGCCTCCTTAGCTACTTCACAAGCAGCGACATATTCAGCCTCCATCGTGGAGTCAACGATGCATCCTTGCTTGATGCTTCGCCATATTATAGCTCCCCCGTTAAGGGTGAAAACTGATCTCGATGTAGATTTCCGAGAATCCTTATCGGTCTGAAAATCAGAATCAGTGTATCAAGTAAGGATCAAATCCTTAGTCCTATACACAAGCGTATAGTCTCTCGTTCTCCTAAGATACTTGAGGATATTTTTAACTGTTGTCCACTGGTCAAACCCTAGATTGGACTGGTACCTACTGACTATTCCCACTTCATAAAATATGTCCGGCCTCGTGCACAACATAGCATACATTAAGCTACCTACTGCAGAGGCATAAGGAATACGTCTCATATCCTCAACTTCTTGAGGTGTCTTAGGACACTGTTCCTTAGACAGATGAACTCCATGCCTGAAGGGCAACAAGCCCCTCTTGGAATTCTACATCGAATATCGGGACAACATTTTATCGATATAAGACGCTTGAGATAGGGCTAGCGTTCTGTTCTTGCGATTCCTGAAGATCTGAATCCCAAGAACATATTGCGCCTCTCCGAAATCTTTCATTTGGAATTGGGTCCCCAGCCAATTCTTTATGTTAGTAAGGTATCCTACGTCATTCCCATTGAGTAGGATATCATCCACATAAAGTACTAATAAAGCTAATTTGTCGTTGATGATCCTCTTGTAAACACAAGGCTCATCAACATTTTGGTCAAAACCATAAGACTTGATCGCAGTATCAAATCTTATATTCCAAGATCTGGATGCTTGTTTCAACCCATAAACTGATCGATTGAGCTTGCAACCTTTTTGATCCTGACCTTGGGTTATGAACCCTTCGGGCTGAGATATATAGATGCTCTCGTCAAAATTACCATTCAAAAAGGAAGTCTTGACGTCCATTTGCAAAATTTCATAATCATAAAACGCGGCTATGGACAAGAGTATCCTTATAGACTTCAGCATAGCAACAGGGAAAAAAGTTTCTTCATAATCAACTCCTTCCCTTTGGGTAAAACCCTTTGCTACCAGTCTAGCCTTAAAGGTCTGTACCTTTCCGGCTGCATCTATTTTTCTCTTATAGATCCATTTACACCCTACCCCTTCAGGTTGGTCTACAAGTTCCCATACTGAATTGAAGTCCATTGACTCCATTTCAAGGTCCATGGCTTTGATCCATCGGTCCTTGTCTACGTCATTCATTGCCTGTTTATAAGATAATGGATCTTCTACGCCGTCAGCAGGTACGAAAACTTGAGTTTGATCAGCTAAACCCAAGTAGCAGTCAGATTGGGAAACAACCATCCCACAGCGTCGAGGCATTCCCAACAATTGAGAAGGACGAGACTAACTTGAGGTGCTGGCTCCTCCATCAACTCTTAATGAAGGTCCAGCTTGATCAAATACTCTTGTTGGTTCATCTGTAGCTTCATTTAGCACTAATTTACTATGCGGTTTTTGGTTCCTCATGTGATCTTCCTCCAAGAACGTGACGTTTGTCGATACAATCACCTTGTTTTCTTGTGGGTCGTAGAAAAGACCACCTCTCGCATCTTTGGGATAGCCAACAAATTGGCACAATCTTGAATGAGGTTCCATTTTCTTTGGGTTTGTCACCAGCACGTGTGCCGGACAACCCCAAATCCGGAAGTATTGTAAACTGGGTTTACGCCCCTTCCAAAATTCAAAAGGTGTTTCTGAAACACTCTTTGATGGAACAGTGTTCAAGATTTGTACTGCAGTCTCTACTGCGTATCCCCAAAACGAGGCGGTGTAATTGAGCATAGCTCATCATAGAAACGAACCATGTCCAACAAGGTTCTATTTCTCCTCTTCGACACACAATTTTCTTTGTGGTGTATTAGGTGCTGAGAGTTGAGATTTAATTCCATGTTCTATCATATAGTCCTGGAATCTCAAATCCATATACTCTCCACCTCGATCGGATCGAAGTGTTTTGATGGTTTTCCCTAATGCATTCTCTCCTTCAGCTTTATACTCTTTGAACTTTTTAAGAGCTTAAGACTTATGATGCATTAGGTATAAATAACCATACCTCAAATAATCATCTATGAAAGAGATGAAATATTCGTACCCTCCTCGAGCTTTAACATTCATCGGACCACAAAGATCTGAATGTACAAGTTTTAAGGGTTCTATGGCTCTGTAACCTTTTCTAGTAAAAGGTCGCTTGGTCATTTTACCTTCCAAGCAAGACTCGCAAGGAGGTAAAGAATCATCTTCTAACTTATTTAGAAGTCCATTCTTAGAAAGTCTCTCAATCCGGTTGAGATTAATATGACCAAGCCTAAGATGCCATAGATAGGTATTATTATTTGGAGAAATTATTTGCCTTTTACTTTGATATTAGCATTTCTAAACATCTCATGATTTTAAATTGCCTCTGTTTCTATTCAGTTTAAGTACATACAAGCCGTTTTTTAACTTAGCACAACAAATATTGACACCTTTCTTTAAAATGAATGCTTCATTAAACGAATAGGTAATACAGTAGCCAAGTTCAATCAAACAAGAGATAGAAATTAAGTTCCTCTTAATTTTAGGAACTATATACAGATTTTCTAAGAATAAAAATCTATCTGTAAAAAATAGCTTAGCATCTCCCACTGCACGAGCTGAGACGACGTCATCCGTTCCGACCCTTAGCACCATCTCACCCTCTTCGAGCTCCTTGAAGGAACTAATTTCCTGAAACGAAGAGCAAACATGATTAGTGGCTCCTGAATCAAGTATCTAGGTAAAATCATCATTTTCCACTAAACAAGTTTCAAGAACAAGTAAATCTAATTTACCTTTCTTTTCTATGACCTCAGTAAGGTATTTTGGGCAGTTTCGCTTCCAGTGTCCATCCACGTTGCAGTGGAAACATTTTCCTTTGTCTGCAACCTTGGCTTTTCCCTTGCCTTTGTCAGCAGCAGGTGCCTTCGCTTTCCCTCCCATCCTCTTCTTTTGGGTCTTCTTAAGCCTAGAAGATGAACTACAGGACTTAGTCCCAGAGGATGAACCCTTCTGGAACCTTCTGGAATGGGCAAACAGATTTGCCCTTTCCATCAGCCTGTCCCTTATTCTTCATAAGAGACTAGAAAGTTTGTAGTTCATTTAGGAGAGTAGTCAGGTTATACTCTATCTTATTCATCACCGCATTGCTGCGGAATTGTAGGAAATTCTTTGGAAGAGATTCCAGGTTGAACGAGACCTGACTTTGCTCGTCAATGACCGCGCCGTTTATCTCATCCACGTTGAAGTGGACCATCAGATCGAGAACATGTTCTCTCATCGACGTTCCTCCTTCATACGGGAGTTATAAACATATTTGAGGGATTCGTGGCGAAGCTGTCCAGACGGTTGTCCAAACATATCCTGCAACAAACTCATGATCTCACGGGCTGAGACCATGCCCTCGTGCTTTTTGGCTAGAACTTCAGAAACACTAGCCAAAATGCAGACCTTGGCCTTATCATTGCCCTTGATCCAGCGGTCGTATGCCTCCTTAATGAAGGGAATGAAAATCCCGTGCAGCGGAAGACGATTGAATCGTCGATGTATCAATTACGCAAACCGTCTTTATTAAAATTGATCTAGTACATAGATCTAGGCTAAACATGCAATTAAGAAGAAGAATAACAGTAAGAAAGGATTTTACTTACTTGTTGAAGACTTTCTTCACAATATCTTCTTCAAATCCACGAACTCTTTGTGCTCCTCGTACACAACGAACACCTCCAATAGTTATGAACTGAACACAACCAAAATGTCTTCTCGGTTGTTCTCTTTTGGAGAAAGGAGGCTTGTGGGAACCTTTTGGTTTTGGAGAGGGAGGAGAATTTGAGAGAGAATAGAGAGAGTTTCTCTTCTCTTTTTGTGTAAAATTAAAAAATGAGAGAGTTTGATGTCATCCTTCTTGAAAGAAGGGTTTATATAGTGGATTAGTGGAGTTAAAATGTCCACATTATTACCACTTTACCACAACCATAGGTTATGCAAATCTCATTTGCATAACCACATAATATAAGATATCTCATATCTCATATTGCAAATCTCATTTGCAATAATTGTGGATTTATTAAATTGAATCACATCCAATTTAATTTCTCTCAATCAAATTCTCCAATTAGCCCTAATTCAACAATTAGGCTAACCTATAGTTTATTATGAATCTCATTCACATTAAACTATATATTATATCATTCATATCTCATATAAATGACATAAATGCCCTTAAGGTGAAATTGAACACTTCAATTTCATACCAAAACTTTATCCCTTCTTAAATCCGGATGGAGCCAACCGGGGACCTAATGGACCTACAAAGTGGCGGGCCCAATGATCCGAGATTAACACCGCCAAACTCTTTGACCCGGTTAACCAACATTCATTAGCTACGGTAACACTCCACTATAGCCCGTAGCTGCACTCCCGTCAGTGCAGAATATTACGTGTCCACTGATATAACCAATGCCCATGAGTCGACCCTTCACAGGTTGTTCGTAGACACGACTGGGTCAAATTACCGTTTTACCCCTGTGTCTACCTCTTGTTCCTTAAGTCCCCACTGCTCCTCTAATGAACAACATATTGTGATGGTCCAACCATACACAACACCCTTCTCGCCAAAGTGAGAAGGTGGGCGCCGTTGTCCAAGCCCGGAGACAAAGACTTAAGGGAACAACCCTCTAGTTTCCCTAAAGCGGAACGAGTGAATTCCATCTCGCGTAGTTAAGTTCCCGCCTCCTACTTGGTTCGTCACGAGAAGATAGGCATATTGGGCGAGTGGCGTGACCACCCTCACCCGTATTAGTCAAAGAACAGACCCTCGTAGACAGGAGTCCGTAACACGCTCAGGATTCAGGTCGAGTCACTAATGGTCATCTATGAAATTATTAGTCCTTTCTGTCAACGGTGTTACATCAGTAGGTTTAATAATTCACGGTCCGGTCTTGTACAATCTCATTACACAGGATGCCCCCACTCGCATGTCAACTACATGAACGAGTCAGATCACCTCGTCTGTATCTAATACAAAGCGGGCCGCATCCACAGTGTATCAAGGATTAGGTCTCTAACGCTATCCATATATCATGAGACCGTTCGGGTCATTAACTCGAACGTGATCTTCCCCTGTGTGTCCACTACACACCGCTCAAGTTCTAGTTCTCTCATGTATACAATGACCACGGAGCTTAGTTTATTGGAAAAGTTTATAAATATTACGAGACACAAAGTGATGAAATAAATAACTCTTATTAATTTCAATCAATATATTACAAACACGAGATTAGGACAAAAATCCCAACAAACTCCCACTTGGACTAAGCTAGTGGAGAAAATACATTTCAGAAATGTACATAAATTACAAATAAGTAATACAATAAACTAGGACATTGAATACCCGTTTACACATCCCCACTTGCCCTAGTCAGAAGCTCTCAAGACCTAGACTCTCTAGGTGACCCTCAAACACCTTAGCCATGAGGGGCTTTGTAAATGGATCACCACGTTGTGCTCGACGCTATCTCGCGTGATATCACGTGTCGCGGTGCACAATCTCCGTATCGGATGATACTTGCGCGCCAATGTGTTTGCCTCTCTTATGGCTCCGAGGCTCACGTGAGTTGGCTATCGCACCACTTGTTATCACGAGCAGTGTGATGGATGGACAAGTTCATGTTAGGAACAACTTCCCAAATGTCATGAACTTCCTTAGCCAAGCGACTTCCTTTGCGACTTCACAAGCCGCAACATACCCGCTTCCATAGTGGTGGAATCGATGCATCTCTCGCTTGATGCTTCGCCATACTACGACTCCTCCATTCGGAATGAAGAAGGTGACCGAGGTGGATTTCCTAGAATCCTTATCGGCCCGAAAACCAGAATCTGTATCCCGTAAGGATCAAATCCCCACTCCCATACACTAAGTTGTAGTTCCTCGTTCTCCTAAGATACTTGAGGATTGCCTTTACGGTGTCCGGTGATCTAATCTGGATTGGACCGATATCTCACCGACAATTCCCTCTTGCATAACGGATATCGGGCCTAGTACACACATGGCATACATCGGGCTCCCTACGGTGAAGCATATGGAATGGCGTCGATATCCTCAACATCTTGAGGAGTCTTAGGACATTGATCCTTAGACAAGTGAACCCCATGCCCGAAAGGCGAAGAAGCCTTCTTGGAGTTCTCGCATCTTATATCTAGACAACATCTTGTCAATATAAGACGCCGAGACAAGGCTAGCGTTCTGTTCTTAGGTTCGACTATCCGGATACCTAGAACATACCGAGATTCTCCCAAATCTTTCATTTGGAATTGCGAAGCTAGCCACTTCTTTACGTCGAAGAAATTCTACCTCATTCCCAATGAGAAGAATATAGATCCATATACAACACTAAAAATGCGACAGCTTTGTCAACGATTTTCTTGTAGACACAAGGCTCGTCGACATTTTGATCAAAGCCATAAGATTTGATCGCCTCATCAAACTTTATATTCCAAGACCTCAAGCCTGCTTTTGGTCCATAAATGCACCTATGAAGCGGCAAACTTTTTTTTCTCTTGGCCTTGGACAATGAACCCTTTTGGGGTGGTCCATGTAGATGGTCTCATCAAGTTTGCCATTCGTAAAGGTCGTCTTGACATCCATCCGCCATACCGTAGTCATCATACACACGCGGCAATGGCCGAAGGATCTGATCGACTTTACCATGGCAACAGCGTAAAAGGTCTCCTCATAGTCAACCCCTTCAACCTCGGGTAAAACCCTTTGCCACTAGTCGGGCTTTGAAGGTCCGCACCTTCCCATCTACGCCACGTTTACGCTTGTAGATCCATTTGCAACCAATAGGTTTTACCCCATCCGGTTGATCCACAAGCTCCCATACAGAATTGAAGTACATAGACTCCATTTCTTGGTCCATAGCTTTAATCCACTCGTCTTTGTCAACATCAACCGTTGCGTGATCATAGGACAATGGATCCTCACAGTCATCATCAGGAGCGACAACTGAGGTTTCAGCTAAACCCATGTAGCGATCGGTGTCTCTCACAGCCTCCCACTACTGTGAGGCATTCCCAACTCTTGGGAACGGATTTGACTAGACGTGCTAGGATCAACAACACTTGTTGATGTACTAGCCTCATCAGCAACTCTTGCTGATGAACTGTCCATTTCATTCAATACAATCTTACTCCTTGGTACATGATCCCTAACGTGGTCTTCCTCTAGGAAAGTGGCATTTGTCGACACAAGCACCCTATTTTCCCTAGGATCATAAAACAAACCACCTCTAGTCTCTTTAGGGTAACCTACGAATAGGCACAATTTCGAACGGGGTTCGAACTTTTTCGGGTTTGACACCAACACATGGCTGGGCATCTCCAAATCCTGAAGTGATGTAAACTTCCTTTACGTCCACTCCAGAGCTCGAAAGGTGTTTCACAAACACTCTTCGAGTGAACGTTGTTCAAAATATAAACCGCAGTCTCCATTGCGTACCCCCAAAAAGAATCAGGGAGACGAGCATAGCTCATCATCGACCGAACCATGTCCAACAAGGTTCTGTTTCTCCTCTCCGATACACCATTCTGCTGTGGCATACCAGGTGCTGAGAGTTGGGACGTGATTCCGTGTTCTATCATATAGTCCTGGAATTCAGTTTCCATGTACTCTCCACCCCGATCCGATCGAAGTGTTTTAAGCGATTTACCTAAGAGGTTCTCAACCTCAGTCTGGTACTGCTTAAACTTTTCAAGAGTTTCAGACTTCTTATGCATTAGGTAAATGTACCCATATCTAGAGTAGTCGTCTATGAAAGACACAAAGTACTCATAACCGCCCCGAGCTTTAACATTCATCGGACCACAAAGGTCAGATATACTAACTCAAGAGGCTCTTTGGCTCTATATCCTTTTCCACTAAAAGGACGTTTGGTAATTTTGCCCTCAAGGCATGACTCACACACCGATAAAGAGTTTTCTTCCAACTCGTTTAGAAGTCCACTCTTCACTAGTTTCTCAATCCTATTGAGATTAATGTGGCCTAACCGAAGATGCCAAAGATGGGCATTTTCTTTTGGAGAAACTTTCGCTTTCTTAGTTCGTGTTTTCTAGGTTTTAAATAATTCGATATTCAAAACACTTTTGACCGAATTAGGTTTCATAACATACAGATTATTTTCAAGTGAACCTGAACAAATCACATTCCCTTTGAAAGAAATAAACGCTTTAGTCGATTCAAAAGAAACTGAAATACATTGTTCTATAAGGCAGGGAATTGAAACAAGCTTTCTAGTAAACCCTGGAACTATGTACAAATTGTCCAACAATAAGTACTTCCCGCCAAAGCTTAGCTTCACCGTGCCGATCGCTGCAGCAGAGACAAGCTCCCCGGATCCAACCCGTAGAGTCACCTCGCCCTCTCGCAGCGGCTGCCAGGAATCAATCCCCTGAAAAGAAGAACAAACGTGGTTAGTGGCGCCGAATCCGAAGATCAGCAGAGTCACTACTCTCCACTAAACGAGTTTTGATCCACAAGTAAATCACATTTACCTTGATTCTTCTTCTCGGCAAGGAATTTGGGACAGTTTCTTTTCCAGTGACTGCCCCCATTGCAGTGGAAACACTTTCCTTTCTCTGCAACCTCCTTGACCTTCTTGCCCTTGTGGGTGGCAACTCGGTCAGTTTTACCCCTCTTCATCCTCTTCTTCCCTTTCGGGCGTGAGGAGTAGCGCGAGTTTCATCCTGCAGGTCGAACCCCGTGATAAGACTCAGAGGCAACATTTGCCTCGATTCCCGACCCTATGCAAGGATTGGAAATTCAGAGCTCATTGAGGAGGGTTGTCGGTGTGTAGCTAATTTTGTTCATACAAAGCATTGCTCTGGCCGGAAGGAAACTCTTGGAAGAGTCTCCAAAATAAAAGCGACCGCCTCGACTCATCGATCGAAGCCCCGTTCATCTCGGCCGGATGGAAGTGGGTCATCATGTCTAGAAGCGTGTTCGCACGCACGCACGACCCTTCTTTCATCCGCATGCGTTGAAAACGTATTTGAGCGAGTCATGCCGGACTGAAAGGATCTTTGTCCAAACATTTCTCGCAAAGACCCCATGATCTCCTTAGCGGAAACCATCACTCGTGCTTCTTTGCCAAGACATCGGACATGCTTGGCAATTATGTAGACCTTGACCTTTTCATTGGCCCCGATCCATCGATCGATGCGTATCGCGAACACTTCGCGACAGCGGTCGAGCCCAGACATCGAGGACACTCCTCGCACAACACAAACTTAATGTCATCTTGTACCAAAATTGTATTTATGTTGTTTTTCCAACTTTGATAGTTATCTCCCACTAATTTGTCCAGGCGAGTAAAGCTATTATTGCGCTAGACATTTTTAATTTGAAAAATCAAGAAAATCTTTGTATTAGTCTCATAAAAAACTTTTGAAATCCAATCAAGTTTTAGCAAAATTTGTTTCATGATCCCTAAGTCAATCAAAATTTTGCAATGATACCTAAAGGTTTAGAATGACCGCCACCGGAAGGGTGAGCAGAACACTCCTCCTCTAGGGACGAGACTTTCTCGATCGGACCTAATCCCGAGAATAACTCTTATTCCATTAGGCGCCCAATTACCATTGTTCGGTTGAATTCATTAACACTTAACGCAATGCTCGTGAGTGTCACCCTCAATCTTTAAGTTTCCAAGCATCCGCCCAAACAATAGCCACCGGAAGGGTGAACCAAGAAGGAAACCAACCAGAAAGCTGATCCCTTTCGGGAATTCACGGTGTTCCGACTCCCATGATCAAGCCCTCCGAAGGGATTGTCTGGTCCAAGCCAAACTGCAGGCAGATCATAGGCGTCTCACGGTGTGAATCGAAAGAAGAGACCGTGGGTCTCGTTTTCACAAGTTCCGCTCCCACTCACTATAAGTACTTTCTCCATCCACGATGATATTGACCTATACAAATGCCATTCGAAGGGGGACGCTCCCATTTGCGCCACGAGGCCGAGTATAGATCTCACGGTGCGGACTTTAAAGGAGATTTGTGGTTGAAAATTCAAATGTATCTCATACACTTTATTTCCTCTCACTCAGCACTTTAAATTTTATTAGGGATTGACTTAGATAAACCGGCTAAAATTTACCTAAGTCTACCAATATAACTCTTATATGGTATTAACCTAAGTTTATAATCACATTATTAACTTAGGTCTATGTGAGTAAATTAATTAACACTTAATTAACGGCACTCACGAGAATATAACCTAAGAATCTCCGAACCGAATTCACTCCCAGGTCGATTTCCAGGTAGGGGTGTTCCACAAGCGTCAACTTAAATACCACAGCCTTAGACAAAACCTTCCTTAGACAGAGTTACTTATCAGTCACCGTTCATAGGTTATATTTGATTTCCTAAATTTCTAATCTCATTAGAAAATTAGAAACCTAAGTCTAATTATTCAAGTTCTAAACACTTTAAAACTAATAATTAACTTAGGTTGCATGCATTTCTATGTTATAGTGCTTGATCATCCATCACATGAATAATACTATATACTATAACATAATATAATTCATCACATGAATTTAAATGCATGAGCATGCTTTTAATTTAAAATATAACACTTATATTTAAATAAATTAAAACATGCATACATTATATTATAACTCTTATAATATAATCCTATCATGCACTATATATTATAACTCTTATAATATAAATATGATGCATGAAATGTTTAACCTAAGGTGGGATTTTAAATCTATATGACATACAATATGCACATAGAAATTAATTAAAAAATACATCTCATGCATAAAATAATTAAATAGCAAAAATGGACCGATTTTTGGCATTTAGGGCAATTATTTAATTAAATAACATTAATATAACATTTATATTAATATTATTTAATAAAATAATTAAATTAAAAAAAATTACATTTTACAAAAAGAAATAAATAAAACGTGTGAAAACCGCCCAAATGGAGGCTTGAACCCACGTCCTCGCGAATCGCCGCGAATCGCTTGCTCCTCAACGCATGCATGCAGCGTTGTAACGCCATGGGCGGCGTTGTAATATTTGCCTCGTCTCAGCGTCGACGCGCGTTCTCAACGCCGGCGCGCATTGTAACGCTTACGCCCGCCACGTTGTAACGCTGTTTCTGCTGCAGGCCTCCATCCGCGAGAATAGCGTTGAGACGCCATTGGGCGGCGTCTCAACGCGCATCGGCTGTAACAAAGAAACTCCTTTGCTTCGTTTCTTCGTCGATTCACTGCTTTTCGCTCCGATTTCTTCACAGCAACACTTGCCACGAACGACACGGACTTACAGACTCGATTTATTTTCTAAAAAATGCCCAAAAACACGGGCCCTTTACATTTGATCTCATCAAACAGAAAATAAATCTAAAAGTGCCAAAAACCGAAAACATCCATTATGCAGACCAAAACATTCATCTCATGAATTATGGTAAAATACCCACCAAATTTTAACAAAACAGTGCATAATTAAGAAACCATCGAAATGGCTCTGATACCATTTGAAGGGAATGAAAATCCCGTGCAGCGGAAGACGATTGAATCGTCGATGTATCAATTACGCAAACCGTCTTTATTAAAATTGATCTAGTACATAGATCTAGGCTAAACATGCAATTAAGAAGAAGAATAACAGTAAGAAAAGATTTTACTTACTTGTTGAAGACTTTCTTCACAATATCTTCTTCAAATCCACGAACTCTTCGTGCTCCTCGTACACAACGAACACCTCCAATAGTTATGAACTGAACACAACCAAAATGTCTTCTCGGTTGTTCTCTTTTGGAGAAAGGAGGCTCGTGGGAACCTTTTGGTTTTGGAGAGGGAGGAGAATTTGAGAGAGAATAGAGAGAGTTTCTCTTCTCTTTTTGTGTAAAATTAAAAAATGAGAGAGTGAGATGTCATCCTTCTTGAAAGAAGGGTTTATATAGTGGGATTAGTGGAGTTAAAATGTCCACATTATTACCACTTTACCACAACCTTAGGTTATGCAAATCTCATTTGCATAACCACATAATATAAGATATCTCATATCTCATATTGCAAATCTCATTTGCAATAATTGTGGATTTATTAAATTGAATCACATCCAATTTAATTTCTCTCAATCAAATTCTCCAATTAGCCCTAATTCAACAATTAGGCTAACCTATAGTTTATTATGAATCTCATTCACATTAAACAATATATTATATCATTCATATCTCATATAAATGACATAAATGCCCTTAAGATGAAATTGAACACTTCAATTTCATACCAAAACTTTATCCCTTCTTAAATCCGGATGGAGCCAACCGAGGACCTAATGGACCTACAAAGGATGGCGGGCTCCAATGATCCGAGATTAACTCGCCAAACTCTTTGACCCGGTTAACCAACATTGATTAGCTACGGTAACACTCCACTATAGCCCGTAGTCGCAATCCCCGTCTGCGAGAATATTACGTGTCCACCGATATAACCAATGCCCATGAGTCGACCCTTCACGGGTTGTTCGAGACACGGTGGGTCAAATTATCGCTTTACCCCCGTGTCTACCTCTTGTTCCTTAAGTCCCCACCGCTCCTCTAATGAACAACATATTGTGATGGTCCAACCATACACAACACCCTTTCGGCCGGTGAGAAGGTGGGCGCCGTTGTCCAAGCCGGAGACAACACTTAAGGGAACAACCCTCTAGTTTCCTAAAGGAACGAGTGAATTCCATCTCGCGTAGTTAAGTTCCCGGCTCCCTACTTGGTTCTCGTCCACGAGAAGATAGGCATATTGGGCGAGTAGCGTGACCACCCTCACCCGTACTAGTCAAAGAAATGCACTGCAGATGTGAGTCCGTAACACGCCAAGATTGGTCGAGTCACTAATGGTCATCTACGAAATTATT
This sequence comes from Trichosanthes cucumerina, assembly GCA_036507285.1. Taxonomy (NCBI): domain Eukaryota; kingdom Viridiplantae; phylum Streptophyta; class Magnoliopsida; order Cucurbitales; family Cucurbitaceae; genus Trichosanthes; species Trichosanthes cucumerina. The sequence continues at coordinate 20,630,369 of CM071839.1, read as the reverse complement.
AGTCCTTTTCACAGCGGTGTTACATCGAGAGGGTCTAATAATTCACTCATCCGATCTTGTACAATCTCATTGCACATGATGCCCCCACTCGCATGTCAACTACATGAACGAGTCGATCACCTCGCCTCGTATCTAATACAAAGCGGGTCGCATCCACGAGTGTATCGAGGATTAGGTCTCAACCCTATCCATATATTGTAGACCGTTCGGGTCATTAACTCGAACGTGATCTTCCCTGTGTGTCCACTACACACCATTCAAGTTCTAGTTCTCTCATGTATACAATGACCCTGGAGCTTAGTTTATTGGAAAAGCTTATAAATATTGCGAGACACAAAGTGATGAAATAAATAACTTTTATTAATTTCAATCAATATATTACAAACACGAGATTAGGACAAAAATCCCAACACTTAACAGATTGAGGAGCGTTTCGAGTAGGGACCTGAGGACATTCTTTAGTCAGTACAAACCGTAGGTCGTCAACAACAAGAATTGTATTCAAGTTGGACTTCCATGCAGTAAAGTTCTCACCAGTTAAACGATCGCTTTTAAGTAAGGCTATTATTGAGGATGACATGCTGAGAATCCAAAATAGTTCTAATTAGTTATGCCTTTTAACCCATTATAAAACCAATTATATTTAGCAAAATTATTAAAGAACCCTAGTGTTTAAACTAAACCTAGTGTTTAAATTAAACCTTTAATTTTGTAACGATATTTCAAGGGGTTAGAACAAAAGCCTCCGTCGGGCGATCAGTCATTTCTTCCCTGAATTGAGACTTTCTCAGCCAATTCTCACTACCAGAACATCTCATGTCCCAATGGTCCTTAGCTACCGTTTGTTTGGTCAAGGACTTGTTAACTAGCTTAACTCATCCCGTAATGTGACCCTACCATTTTCAGATCCAATAGGTCCGAGCCAACAAGCCACTATTAAGAAAGACAACTGTTGGCAAATTACCTAAGAGACCCTATCCATTTATTGAGTTTGCGGTGTTCCGATCCCTATAGTCAGGCCCTCCGTAGGGTTTGGCTGTTCTAGGACAACCTAGCAGGCGGACTATATAAATCTCACGGTGCAACCTAATGGAGGAGACCGTAGGATACGTTGACACGCGTTCTGCTCCCATTTACTATGGATACTTCCCTCATTCCCTTGGTATTGAACCATGCAAACACATACCGTAGGGGGACGCCCTATTGACGCCACGTAGCCGAGCATGGAACTCACGGTGTGAACTCTTGAGGACGTGAGAGTAAACTCGATGCGAACATCTCGGTTTCTCCCACTGAAGCTCCTAAGATTAGGGTATAGGTTTAACTTAGTCAGATTCTGGCTAAAAGAATCTATCTAAGTCTATGTCTATTATAACAATTATAACTAGGTCTTTTAACCTTATGTCTAGGCGAATAAACATTTTAATTACCTAGAGATAAAATAGAACTAAGGACTCAAGTTCTGGATCAGTTCCCCGGTAGGAGGTGTTCCGTTATCCGTCAGCTTAAGTACCCCCAACCTTAGACAGAACTTCACCAGTAGAGTTCCCTTATAACCAAAGTCCTAATGTCCTACTATATTTTAAACTATTTAAAATACTACGTAACACTAATTTCTAATCCTATTAGAAATTAAAACTTAGATCTAAATTAATTTTAAATAATTTAAAACTAATTTAAATTTTAACCCAAGTTCCTATGTTTGCATGCATTTCTTTATTATAGGTTATGGTTTCTAAAACCCCTTTAATTTATAACTTTTATAAATTTAATAATTAAGCTATGATAAAGAAACTATATTATAAATCCAACAATTATTTTTCAAATTGGAATTATAAAATATTCAACTAATTGAATAATAAAAATTACTTAAATAAAATAAAAATTATTTTAAACTAAGTAATTTCATGCTCCATGCAATTTATTTTCCATATAATCTAATTATAACAATTATAACTAATTACTCATGAAAAATAAATTAATCATGCATTTGACCATATTCATATAACAATTATACAAATAAAATGCATGAATATGCTTATCCTAAGGTGGGAAGAATCTAAATGACATTCATAAAGACATAAAGCTGTAAAACCGGAATAATTTGGCCCCTAAAGTGCAAAAAAATAAAATTACACTAATTTTATCACATAAAACCGGTCCAAAACGCCTTGAACTAGGCTTGAACCGCGCGAACCGGACCAAAAACAAACCCAAAAAGTTGAACCAGTGTGCTGCTGGTGAAATGGCATCACGGCGTTGCAACGCTAATGCGAGCGTTGCAACGCCCGCTTCGTCTGCGCGCGCGCCTGCTATCGAGGTGGCATTGCAACGCTGCTGACCCCTGAGTCTCCGCATCGATAGGGATGAAGGCGTTGCGACGTTGTTCCTCAGGGTTGCAACACTGATGAACGGTGTTGCAACGCTGCTTGCTGCGTTGCAACGCTGAAGCTTCGGCAATGGCTCTCTTCTTCGAACACAGCAACATCAATGAATGAATTCTCCTTCGATTCTCAACCGAATTGCATGAAACTGGTCTCGAACGACTCACAACTTGAATACAAACTCAATAAAGCACTTAATGCCCAAAAAAAAGAGGGGCCTTTACATACAAAATGATAAAATCAAAGTAAACTAAGGCAAAAAAATTCCTAAACTAGTTTTACAGCAAACCAAATGCAAATTATTCCCACCAAATCAATGCAATTTTGCTTCAAACAAACAGTAAAAGCATTACTCTGATACCAATTGATGGGGATCCGATCCCCTCTCGCAGCGGAAACGAGTTTCAGATCGTAATTGCTTGATCGTTTTAGTTAGAAACAAAAACAAGTACATTGATAAAAACAGAACAAGCATGCAAATTCTAATCTAATTAGACATGAACAATAACATACAAACATACTAAGTTTAACAATTAAACTAAAAGAAGAAGAAGTGTTACCTTTGTAGATTCGCAGCAACTCCTTGCTCCAAGCTTTTTCAGCAACACAACAACCCAAAACTCTGTTTTTCTCCAATAGGGCACTACCACTTGGATAACCCTCTATCCTCTGAGTTCTACTTAGAGCTTTTACTTTGGTTGGAAGGGATTCAAACAATTGGAAGATGATTGGGAAATTGAGAGAGTGAGAGAGAGAGAATTTCTTCTTGTGTCTGTGAAAAAAATAATCGAATCACTCCCTTCGATCATTACTTCCTATCTCACCAGGAGAAGGCCTTCACTGGGTAACTCCCCACTCTCTATCAAGGGGGAGTTGGTAAGTAGTGGGAACGTGTCACCACGTTCCCTAATTAAATAATAAAGTAATTAATTAACCAATTAATTAAATTAAATCAAATTTAATTCATTTAATTAAATCTAATTTAATTAAATACTAAATGGTTAAAACTAATTTAATCATTTTACCCTTTAATTTATAGTTTAATGCACATCAAATGCACATTAGATTTTAACCTATAGTTTTCAAATATGAATCACATTCACATTTGAATTTAATATTTCAACTCTTTCAAATATTTAATTTTGTCATATAATTTAATATGAATCATATTCACATTAAATTTATATTATATAGTTCTAAAACTATATATTATATCGTATCTATATATGTAAGTTTATTCCCTTATGAATTTGAACATTTCAAATTCAAATGATCTAAGAACCCTTTACGAGCTAGAAGGTGGACCTAATGAACCTACAGATTAGAAGCTCCAACGATACGAGATTGCACAGTTAATCTAATTAACCTACCAATCAACATTCGTTAACTGCGAGAACGCTCCACTAAAGTCCCACAGCTGCACTCTTCTCACTTCAGATATATTTCTGTGTCCACGGATATTGACCAATAACAGCAAGTCAATCCTTCACGAATGTTCGTAACACCAGCTGGGTCAAATTACCGTTTTACCCCTGGGTTACATCTTGAATCTTAAGTACAAGTGCTTCTCTAATGAACAATTTGTTTGTGGTCCTACCAACAAACAGTGTCCCTCTCAGGCCAATGAGAGGGTCGGGCCCTTTGTTCAAGTCCCGAAGACACCACTTAAGGGAACATTCCTCTACTTACCCTAGTAGGCGGGAAGGAGTGTATTCCATCTTGCTGAGTTAAGTTCCCAGTCGCTCTCTCGGTCTTGGTCCCAAGAAGGTAGGCATATTGAGTCGACGAATTTGGCCACTCTCACCCATACTAGTCAAATGACAATCCCTCGCAAACAGGAGTTCGTAACCTGCTCAGGATTGAGATCAAGTTGCCTAGGTCATCCTAGTGAATTAGAAACCTATATAGTCAATGGAGTTACATCTAGTGGTTACTATTTCGCAGTCCGGTCTTATGCAATCTCATTACATAGGATATCCCCACTCACATGTCATCTACACGAACACGTTAGGATCAAAGTGTTTGTATCAAATACAAAGTGGGCCACATCCATAGTTTTACCAGGGTAAGGTACCTAAACATTATCCCCTAACTATAAACCCTTTAAGCTGTATCTCTAATCGAGATCCTCTATATGTACACTACATTCAGTTAAAGATTCATTTAACAGCCTTGGATGTTTAGTTTATTGGATTTAGGGTTTAAATAAAGGAAAACTCGCCGATAACGAACAAAAACTCTTTATTGAAATAATAACACTTTATTACATTAATTAGAAGATAATTACAAACTACGAGTTTTAGGGCACAAACCCCAACATCCTTTGGTTTTCTTACCAAGGTTCCTCCTAGCATCAACCCATTGACAGTTGTTAGACGATATTCTTTCGAGTATCTCATTGGCCTCATTATAGGTTTTTGACAACAAGGCACCATTAACAGATGCATCCCCAACTTGCTTGGTGGCTATGTTCAACTAGTGATAGAAAGTTTCCATGTATATACAGTGGGGTAGACAATGGTGATGGCATTTCTTGAGTAATTCTTTAATCTTTCCCATGCCTCACTCAAAGTCTCATCATCAAACTACTGGAACGCTACAATCTTATTCCTAAATCTGGCATTCCTAGTAGGTGGAAAATATTTAATCAGAAATCTTTCTGCTAGAGAGTTCCAAGAATCTACTGCTCCTGATGGAAGCGAATTAATCCAAGTCTTAACAGCATCTCTCATGGAGTAAGGGAACAAACTCAATCTGAGGGAATCCTTTGGTACTCCTGACGTGATAAACGAATCACTAACTCCCAAAAATGATTTCAGATGTAAATGAGGATCTTCAACAAGTAAACTATGAAATTTCCCTATGATCTGAAGCATCTGAAAAAATAATTGGCTTCAACTCAAAAGTTGGTGCATGAATAACAAGTCTGATAATCCCTGGGTTTAGCTCATTGACCAGTGGATTAACATAAGTTCTAATGGCTTTTTCTCTGTCATCTGCTAACTCAATGACATTAGCAGGTGCTACTGTTAGGATTTATGCCCTAAACTTGTGTAATTTTGATCAATTAAATAAAGTGTTATTTGTTTTGATAGAATTACAGTCTTGCTTTAACAAATCCAATAAACTAAGCTCCAAGGTTATAACATTTATCTTGAACATTAGTGTAGTAGACACTATTTGGGTTGAGTTCGAGAATATAACCTAAATAGTCTATGGTATAAGAATAAGGTTGGAAACCCCATTCTGGTAACACAATGGATGCGACTCACTTTGTAATTAGTACAAATGAGGTAATCCAACTCATTTATGTAGTTGACATGCGAGTGGGGGCATCCTATATGAAGAGTTCATACAAGACTGGATCGCAAATTATTAGTCTAACCAATGTAACACCGTTAACAGAATAAGACTAGTAATTTATAGATGGTCATTAGTGACTCGGCCTGAATCCTGAGAAAGTTAAGAACTCATGCTTATAGAGGTTTGTCCTTAGACTAGTATGGGTGAGAGTGGTCTGTAGCCGACTCAATAAGCTTACCTTCTCAGGGACAGAACCTCGTAGGTAGCTGGGAACTTAACTGTGCAAGATGGAATTCACTCATTCCTATACTAAGGAATTAGATAGGTTGTTTCCTTAAGAACTGACTCCAGTTCTTGAACAACGGGGCCCCGCCCTCTATGAGGGATTGAGTCTAAGGTACGACCTTAGACTTGTTTTTCGTTAGAGGATCAGTGGTGCCTAAGGAGCAAAGAGGTAATCACAGGGGTAAAATGGTAATTTGATCCAGCTGTGATTACGAACGACCTGTGAAGGGTCGACTCATGGGTAATGACCATATTAGTGGACACAATATTATGTACAGTGAGGAGAGTGCAGCTACAAGTCTATAGTGGAGTGACTTGTATTTAATGAATATTGATTAACTGGATCAAAGAGTTTAATCAGTTAATCTCACATCATTGGAGCTCATGAACTGTAGGTCCATTAGGTCCCTCCGTTGGCTCAATATGGTAATATTGAGGGTATAAAGTTAGGACTGAAATTGAAGTGTTCAATTTCATACATGAGGTGTTATATCAATTATATATGATATAATTGATATAATATATAGTTTTAATGTGAATTAGATTCATATATAAACTATATACTAAAGAGAGAATAAAGCAGGGGTAGGATGGTCATTTCCATCCTATTTCCCTATATATATGGTAACATGAGATGCAACTAGGTTAAGGAATTTCAAGCTCTTTGTTGTGTTGTTGGAAGGGTTCCAAAACACACATCTCTCTCACAAAATACCTCATCTCTCCTAAAGGAACCCACATTCCTCCTCACTGCAGAGAACAACGGAGAAGTTAGGTGGTCGTGTCTTCGCACGCCTACCATTCTCGTTCTTTGAGATCGAGATCGTGGAAGAGTGGAGCACTTGAAGAAAGGTTCTTCAAAGGTAACATTTCTTGTTGTCCATTATGTTTTATGCTTAATCTAGTTGTTTACGTTCATGAATTAAGTCGTTGTAACTAAATCAAGAGCGCGCGATTCGCAATCGCTTCCGCTGCGGGACTTCGATTCCCTTCAAATGGTATCAGAGCCCAATTGTGTTCTTGATTTATGTTCTTGATTTTTCAAGAACAAGGTGGGATTTACTGTTTTTGCATAAGATGTATGAACGGTTTTTGCAAATTAGATGGTTTAAATTTTGGCACTTAGATTTACATTTTCTATTGAATCGTTCAATGTAAGGGCCTATTGTTTTGGGCATTTTATTATGTAAATCAAGTCTGTAAGTCCGAGCCGATCGAGGCAAGGTGGTTGCTGAGAAGATCGGAGCAAAAACGAGCTTGGAATAGGTGATTCGATATGTTGTCAGTGAGCAGCTGCAACGCTGTTCATTGGTGTTGCAACGCTGCGCTTGTGGAAGAAGGCGCACACCGGAGGCAGCGTTGCAACGCCGAAGGCATTTCGCAACGCACTCCAATGGACAGAAACGGACAAGGCGCAGCGTTGCAACGCTGCCATTGGCGTTGCAACGCTGGAGGCGTTTCTCAGCAGCTTCAAACAGACGGAAAATATTTTTTTAATTATATATTAAATATAAAAGCGTTTTATATTTAATTTATATTTAATTAATTAATTTTAATTAATAAAATTAGATTACATTATTTAAAATTAATTTTAGGGTGCCAAAATTGGTCTAATTTTGCTAGTTTAATTATGCAATTGTTGTGTAATTATTATGCATAATGTAAGCTTATATTTTATAAATTCCACCTTAGGTTAAACATTTTCATGCATCATTTATAATATAAAGAGTTATATTATATAGTTTGCATGATTAATTAATATAAAGTTGTCATATTAATTTATGGACAACATTGACATGCATTATATATCATGAGATGTGTGACGACCATCACCACAGGTACTATTATTTATTTTATTTAATACTCTAGTAAACGCCGTGTTTAACTGGATTAGTGTTTTTAATCAAGCTCGGCGAGAGGGAGGCCGAAATTTTGTTTAGCTTATGTGAATTACTCCTTTTCAGATGAAATTAACTATGAAATTAAAGGAAAAGACAATTTCAAGGGCGTTTTGGTAATTATTGCTTAAATAAGGGTTGCATGAGACTTGACCTAAACCCTAAACATTAAGCCTCCTTAGTATTTAACCATAAGGAAACCCTAGGCCACCATCATCTCCTTCATCTCATTGTAAACCTAGAGTGCAAACCCTAACCTTAGCCACCTCTCATATTACTCTCACTTACCCTTGTGACCTAATTGGAACCCTAAAAACCTATCACTACTAGTGTTGTCACCGCCGACCAGAAACGGTGCAAGGGCCGTCGCCGCCGGCAAGCCACGATCGTCTTCATCAGCCGCCCGCCACCGTGCGCCACGCCCCCCTGCAGACCGGAACTCCTAGCGCTGCGGCCGGGCCATTGAAGTGAGCCGCGACCGGGCCGCACACACGGTCGCCGAGCACGCCGCCATCCCCGCCGATCCACGAACGTGATCGAAGCCAGCCGCCCGCGAGTCTTCAGCCAAACCGCAACCGAAGTCTCCCCCCGCCGCAGCCTGCGGAGTCGCGCGCCCACCGCCGCCGAGGATCGTTCAAAGACGCCCGGCCAAGAAAAGCGCCGATTTGAGTCATCTTCACGCACCTTTTCCGATCGTTTGCGCATCGCGCAGACCGAGGATCTTACGCGAGCACCACCGCCGGACCACCCACGAGCTCAAATGCCCACCGTAGAGCCCTCGCGACGCCAAACCGCCGTGACTTCTGGCGGCGAGGATTTGTCGTTCGGTGAGCGATCTTGCTAAAGTACCGAGTTTGATTGCGAATTAATTGTGTCCCGTCGATTATTTAAAACGTGTGATTGAGAATTTAGGTTACTGGTTCGAACACATGCTTGTAGGAAACAAACTCGGAGCGGAATTGGGGTTGATCGTCAAGACGGACTAAGGAATAGTGGGGTTTTACATTGAGCTTGAGGTAAGCGGGGCACGATATCTTAATACTGAATTTAAGTATCGCATGATTAGGGTTTTAGTTAATACTTGGAGTTTGAATTCGAGAAATTATGGTGTGAATCAAAGTTTCACTAAAAGGAGAATAGGCAGGGAGTTCGATTAGGTTTTGGAGTAAAATCGAAGCTAGAGGTAAGGGACCTTGTGCCGAATATTTTTAATGGGATTAAATGAAAACGATTTTATGATTTCATACGAAAATACTTTATAATCTTCTATACGGAAATATACAGATATTCATGTGAGAATACGTAATATTTTATGTGCAAATACTTCGATGCTTCAAGTGGAAATAACCCATTATTTTATGTGAGATTATTCTCGTATGCTATGTAAAAGTATTTCATTATTGCATGTGAGAATAGGACAGTAGTTTGTATGAGAATGGTACATGCTTTCTTACAAAAGTATGATCTTCAAACTGTCCATGAGAAAGTATGATTGATATATTGATGATGATATTTGTGACATGTACTTTATTATTATGTGACTGATGGGACCTCATGCATGTTTTGTATGCCACGAAATGAACTAGTGAATAGTGTGGACATTGGTTATCCTGAGATCATTATGTGCATGGCCAAACATGCAATAGAGACCTATGGGTCAAAGTACAGGGGTCTGTGAGGGACTCAAAACGAAATGACTCAGGATGACCAGTCGGCCCCACAATTAAATGAGCAGTCATGGATTAAAGACCTGACAACTAAATAAGCAGTCATGGATTAAAGGCCTGACAACTAAATAAGCAGTCATGGATTAAAGGCCTGACAACTAAATAAGCAGTCATGGATTAAAGACCTGACAATACTAGAAAGTTTTAGGTCCCATCTATGTATGTTACGAATGAGTTTAGAGATCATGATTGTATGTGTATGCATATCCCGAACCTCGGTAGCGAGGTTACTTACTGGGTATTGTTTGCAATACTCACCCTTTCTTTTAAAAATGTTTTTGTGTAAAGGAAAGGACGTGTGTAGTAGTGTGGGGGAGGCGTTACTAAAACCATGGGGACCGACATGTTTTCCGCACATTTACATTTTAAAACCGATGTTATCTCTATGCTTTTATTTGGAGTTAAACTTATTTACGTTTTAATAGGCCATGCTAAAACGATGCTTTTATCGGATTTTAATGTTTTGTTTTTGGGATCCCTGAAATTATTTATGTTGAATGGAAATTTCTTTTCAGTTCTTTTATCTCTCGGCCTATAAATGCATGCATGTGTAGTAATGTCCCTAGGAAGTGGTCATAGAGAAGTAGGGGCGTTACAGGATGAATATGCTATGAATGTCTTATTATTCATGTGATGAATGATCAAGCACTATAACATAGTATGCATGTCACCTAAGGTTAATTATTAGTTTTAAAGTGTTTAGAACTTGGAAATAATAGACTTTAGGTTATCTAGTTCTAATTAGATTACAATTAGGAACCAAGTAATTTATAAGCTATGATTAAAAGAGGAACTCTATCTAAGGAAAGTTCTATCTAGGCTGAGCTATTTAAGCTGACGGAAACGGAACACCCCTTCCTGGGAACTGACCTGGGAGTGAAATTTAATTAGAAAGTTTTATAAATTACAGTAGCGTCAGCGGGTTTATTAAGGGATTAATAAACTAGAAATCCTCGATTTAATATAAGGAGTTATATTAACAAACTTAGGATAAAATGTATATAAGAGTTATATTGATTATCAATATAAGAGTTATATTGATAGAGTTAGGTGAAACCATTAGCCGGATTTTTAGCCTAAGTAAGATTCCTATAAAGTTAGTATTCAGTGGGAGGAAAAAGTGTATGAGATACATATTTTTCCATCTACGCTATCTCCGGGAAGTTCACACCGTGAGACTCATACTTGGCCTCGTGGCGCAAACGAGAGCGTCCCCCTTCGGATGGTGTTTGTATGAGTCAATATCAAGGTGAATGGAGAGGATACTTATAGTAAGTGGGAACAGGTTTAGTGAAAACAAAACCTACGGTCTCTTTTGTCGGTTTACACCGTTAGACCACTATGGCCAGCCTGCTAGTTTGGCCTGGACCAGACAATCCCTTTGGAGGGCTTGATCATAGGGAATCGAACAAAGTAGACACCCGGAAGGGATAAAGATTTCCTTAGACTATTTTTCAATCTAGTCCTCCCTTTGGCGGATTTTATTGGATGGAGACTTTGGGATCTAAGGACAAAGGGTTACACTCACGGGGTACATAGGTTGTGTATGTATCCAAACTGAAAAATGGTAACTAAAACCTATAGGAATAAGAGTTATTCTGGTATTAGGTTTTTGTCAAGAGTGCCTTTATCAAGAGGAGGAGTGTTTTTTATTACCCTTCGGTGTCATACATTCTAAACCTTTGGAGTATCATTGCAAATTATAAATGGCCTAGGAATCATTTGATAATTAGCTAAAACATGATTGGATTAGAGTTATAGCAAGAAACTCATACAAGTTTGTTTGTAAAATTTCAGCAAAATGTCTAGCTCTATTATTTCCTTATTGGGTGCAGAAAAGTTAACCGGAGAGAACATAATGACTTGGAGGGATGGACTGAACATAATTTTGGTTACACATGATCTTAAGTTCGTTCTCAATGAGGAGTGTCCTCAATTTCCTGCTCAAAATGCATCTCAAGTTGTTGAGGATGCGTATGACCGTTGGATTAATGCCAACGAAAAGGCAAAAGCCTATATCCTGGCTAGCATACCTAATGTTTTAGCCAGGAGGCTGGAGGGCAAGGTCTAAGCTTGAGAGATCATGGATTTTGTGCTAAATTTGTCTAGACAACTGTCCAAACAAATTCGGCATGAAGCCCTAAAATTCGTTTATAACGCACGTATGAAGGAATGAACATCAGTGAGAGAACATGTTCTCAATCTGATTGCCCACTTCAACATAGCGGAATTAAACGGAGCGGTCATAGATGAGAAATGTCAGATTTTTTTTTATCCTAGAATCTCTTCCGAAGAGTTTTGTGCAATTCCGTAGCAATGCCACGATGAACAACATAGAGTATGATCTAACTTCTCTGCTACATGAGCTGCAGAATTATCAGTTTCTTATGGATGATAAGAGACAACAAAATGGAGAGGCAAATTTGTTTGCCCATTCCAAAAGTTCTCAGGAGGATTCATCCTCTGGACTAAGAACTGCAGCCATACTTCTGAACTTAATAAGATACAGAAGAAGAGGAAAATGAGCAGATAAAGAGCAATCGTCTAGCAAAGAAAAACTAGTATTTGATAACATGTAGCTTAAGGGTTTATTAGAAACCTTATTTCTATTTCTTGCCTTAGCGAACATTGTACTTATTTTTCTTTTCAATTGAATAAAGTGTTTATTTCATTGGAAAAGTATTGTACTATGTGTTGCTCTTCTTGAGAATTATTTGCAAACAGTTTAATTTAGTTTAAAAAGTTTTAACAGTGAATTCTACAAAATTGCAAGTACACGAACTAATTTCTCCTGAAGAAAATGCTCATCTTTGGCATCAAAGATTGGGTCACATTAATCTCAATAGGATTGAGAGATTGGTAAAGAACGAACTTCTAAACGAGTTAGAAGAAAATTCTTTGCCAGTATCTGAATCATGCCTAGAAGGCAAAATGACTAAAAGACCATTTAGTGGAAAAGGTTATAGAGCCAAAGACCCTCTAGAGCTTATACATTCAGACCTTTGTCGTCCGATGAATGTTAAAGCCAGGGGAGGATATGAATATTTCATTTCTTTTATAGATGATTATTCTAGATTTGGACATATTTACCTAATGCACCACAAGTCTGAAGCACTTGAAAAGTTCAAGGAATTCAAGACTGAGGTTGAAAATCAATTAGGTAAAACTATTAAAACACTTCGATCGGATCGAGGTGGAGAGTACATGGATTTAAAATTCCAGAACTATATAATAGAACATGAAATAACATCCCAACTCTCAGCTCCCGACACACCACAACAAAACGGTGTATCGGAAAGGAGAAATAGAACCTTGTTAGACATGGTTCGATCAATGATGAGTTATGCTCATCTCCCTAGTTCCTTTTGGGGTTACGCAGTGGAGACTACAATATACATTTTGAATAATGTGCCCTCTAAAAGTGTTTGTGAAACACCTTTTGAACTCTGAAAATGACGTAAATGTAGTTTATGTCACTTTAGAATATGGGGCTGTCCAGCACATGTGCTTGTGACAAATCCAAAGAAGTTCGATTCACGTTCAAAGTTATGCCTATTCGTAGGATACCCAAAAGAAACAAGAGGTGGTTTATTCTATGATCCTAAGGATGATAAGGTTTTTGTGTCGACAAATGCCACTTTCTTGGAGGAGGACCACAAACCAAAAAGCAAAGTAGTGTTGAGTGAGTTAGACGGAACAATAGCAAAGGTTGCTAATAAGAACACTAGTACGTCAACAAGAGTTGTTGATACTAGTTTGTCTAGTCAAGAGAATCCATCTCAAGAGTTGAGTATGCCTCGACGTAGTGGGAGGGTTGTAATACAGCCTGACCGTTATATGGATTTAGCTGAAATCCAAGTTGTTATACCAGATGACAACTGCGAGGATCCATTGAATTATACTCAAGCAATGGTTGACAAAGACAAAGACAAATGGGTCATAGCCATGGACCAAGAAATGGAGTCGATGTACTTCAATTCTGTTTGGGATCTTGTAGATAAGCCTGATGGGGTAAAACCTATAGGTTATAAGTGGATCTACAAGAGAAAACGTGGTGTAGATGGGAAGGTGCAAACCTTTAAAGCTAGACTAGTAGCAAAGGGTTATACCCAGGTTGAAGGGCTTAACTATGAGGAAACCTTTTCACCTGTTGCTATGGTAAAGTCTATCCGTATCCTTCTTGGCATTGTCACATATTATGACTATGAGGTATGGAAAATGGATGTCAAGACAACCTTTTTGAATGACAATCTTGAGGAAAACATCTACATGTACCAACCCAAAGGGTTCATTGAACCAGGACAAGAGCAAAAGGTTTGCAGGCATAAAAGGTCAATTTATGGACTGAAACAAGCCTCTAGGTCCTAGAATATAAGATTTCATGAGGCAATCAGATCTTATGGTTTTGACTAGAATGTGGATGATATCCTACTCATTGGAAATGATGTAAGTTATCTTACTTACATCAAGGAATGGCTAGCTACGCAGTTCCAAATTAAAGATTTGGGTGATGCGCAGTTTGTTCTTGGGATCCAGATTGTCCGGAACTGCAAGAATAAAACACTAGCCTTGTCTCAAGCATGTTACATAGACAAAGTGTTGTCAAGGTTTAAGATGAAGGATTCCAAAAAGGGCTTGTTGCCTTTTGACATGGAATCCATTTGTCCAAGGAACAGTGTCCTAAGACACCTCAAGGAGTTGAGGATATGAGACGGATTCCTTACGCATCAGCTGTTGGGAGCTTGATGTACGCCATGTTGTGTACAATGCCTGACATCTGTTTTGCAGTTGGGATGGTCAGTAGGTATCAATCCAATCTAGGACTTGAACACTGGACAACGGTTAAAACAATCCTTAAGTATCTTCGGTGAACAAGGAACTACATGCTTATGTATGAGGCTAAGTATTTGATCCTTACAGGAAACACGGATTCTGACTTTCAGACTGATAAAGATTCTCGAAAATCTACATCAGGATCAGTATTCACTCTTAACGGAGGAGCTGTAGTATGGCGAAGCATCAAGCAAGGATGCATCGCTGATTCCACCATGGAGGTTCAATATGCAGCAGCTTGTGAAGCAACTAAGGAGGTCGTTTGGTTAAGGAAATTCATGCTAAATTTGGAAGTTGTTCCAAATATGACTTTACCCATCACGTTGTATTGCGATAACAGTGGTGTAGTGGCAAATTCGAGGGAACCCCGAAGTCAAAAGAGGGGAAAGCACATAGAGCGGAAGTATCATCTCATCCGGGAGATCGTGCATAGAGGAGACGTGATTGTCACGAAGATAGCCTCAGAGCACAACATTGCTGATCCTTTTATAAAGGCTCTCATGGCTAAAATATTTGAGAGTCACCTAGAAGGTCTAGGTTTACAAGTCTTCCTCAACTAGGGCAAGTGGGAGTATTTTGTACAAAGGGGTTTAAATGCCCTAGTTTATTGTATTTACATTACTGTAATGTTTAGTACTCCACAAGCTTTAGGTCAAGTGGGAGATTGTTTGGATTTATGCCCTAAACTTGTATAATTTTGATCAATTAAATAAAGTGTTATTTGTTTTGATAGAATTACAGTCTTGCTTTAACAAATCCAATAAACTAAGCTCCAAGGTTATAACATTTATCTTGAACATCAGTGTAGTGGACACTATTTTGGTTGAGTTCAAGAATATAACCTAAATAGTCTATGGTATAAGGATAAGGTTGGAAACCTCATTCTAGTAACACCATGGATGCGACTCACTTTGTAATTAGTACAAATGAGGTAATCCAACTCATTCATGTAGTTGACATGCGAGTGGGGGCATCCTGTATGAAGAGTTCATACAAGATCGATCGCAAATTATTAGTCTAACGATTGTAACACAAGTAATGAGGATAAGACTAGTAATTTATAGATGGTCATTAGTGACTCGACACGAATCTCGAGTAAGTTAAGAACTCCCTTATAGGGGTTTGTCCTTAGACTAGTATGGTGAGAGGTGGCTGTAGCCGACTCAATAAGCCTACCTTCTCGTGACGAGAACCTCGTAGGTAGTCGGGAACTTAACTGCAAGATGGAATTCACTCATTCCTACACTAAGGAATTAGATAGGTTGTTCCCAAGAATCGACTCGTGTCTTGAACAACGGCCCGCCTCTATATGAGGGTATGAGTCTAAGGTAGGACCTTAGACTTGTTGTTCATTAGAGGATCGGTGGTGCTTAAGGAGCAAAGAGGTAATCATGAGGGGTAAAACGATAATTTGACCCATTTGTGATTACGAACGACCGTGAAGGGTCGACTCATGGGTAATGACTATATTAGTGGACACAATATTATCTACAGTGAGGAGAGTGCAGCTACAAGTCTATAGTGGAGTGACTTGTAGTTAATGAATATTGATTAACTAGATCAAAGAGTTTGATCAGTTAATCTCACATCATTGGAGTTCATGAACTATAGGTCCATTAGGTCCCTCCGTGAAGGGAATCGAAGTCCCCGCAGTGGAAGCGATTGTGAATCGCGCGCTCTTGATTTAGTTACAATGGAAATTTCAAGAATGTAAAACATGGATTAAGCATAAAATAAGAGTTTGGACAGCAAGAAGTTAGCTTTGAAGAACCTTTCTTCAAGTGCTCCTCTCTCCACGGTCACGATCTCAGCAACAAGAACTCCAACGTGCGAAGACACTACCACCGGATCTTCTCCGTTGTTCTCTAGGTGAGGGAGGAAGGTGGGTTCCCTTTAGGAGATGTGAGGTATTTTGAGAGAGATGTATGTTTTTGGAACTCTTCCAACAACACAACAAGGAGGCTAGTGATTCTATGAAAAACCCTTAACCTAGTTGCATCTCATGCAACCATATATATAGAGAATTGGGATGGAAATGACCATCTTACCGCTCCTTTGATCTCTCTTTAGTATATAGTCTAAATCACATTAAAACTATATATTATATCAATTATATCATATATAATTGATATAACTCCTCATGTATGAAATTGAACACTTCAATTTCACTCCTAACTTTATACCCTCTATATTACCATGTTGAGCCAACGGAGGGATCTAATGGACCTACAGATCATGAGCTCCAATGATGTGAAATTAACTGATCAAACTCTTTGATCCAGTTAATCAATATTCATTAACTACAAGTCACTCCACTATAGACTTGTAGCCGCACTCTCTCATCAGATATATTATTGTGTCCATCGATATAGTCATTACCCATGAGTCGACCCTTCACAGTTGTTCAGTAATCACACATTGGTCAAATTACCATTTTACCCCTGTGATTACCTCTTTGCTCCTTAAGCACCACTGATCCTCTAATGAACAACAAGTCTAAGGTCCCACCATAGACTCATACCCTCATAGAGGGCGGGGCCCCGTTGTTCAAGACCTGGAGTTTGTTCTTAAGGGAACAACCTATCTAATTCCTCAGTAGAGGAATGAGTGAATTCCATCTTGCACAGTTAAGTTCCCAGGCTACCTACGAGGTTCTGTCCCTGAGAAGGTAGGCTTATTGAGCTCTGGCCATGTGCCACTCTCACCCATACTAGTCTAAGGACAAACCCCTATAAGCAGGAGTTCTTAACTTGCTCAGGATTCAGGTCGAGTCACTAATGACCATCTATAAATTACTAGTCTTATCCTATTAACGGTGTTTACACTGGTTAGACTAATAATTTGTGATCCAGTCTTGTATGAACTCTTCATACAGGATGCCCTCACTCGCATGTCAACTACATGAATGAGTTGGATTACCTCATTTGTACTAATTACAACGTGGGTCGCATTCATGGTGTTACCAGAATGAGGTTTCCAACCTTATTCTTATACCATAGACTATTTAGGTTATAATCTTGAATTCAACCCAAATAGTGTCCTCTACACTGATTTCAAGATAACGTTATAACCTTGGAGCTTAGTTTATTGGATTTATAAAAGCAATACTGTAATCTTATCAAAACAAATAACACTTTATTTAATTGATCAAGATTACACAAGTTTAGGGCATAAATCCCAACAATCTCCCACTTGACCTCTCAGAGTGGGCTTGGGTAGGATCCTGCATCCCGTCCTGATCCTGCCTGCATCGTCTGCTAGTACGTGGTGACATGACTTCTATTACATATCAACATACTAGACATGTAATGAATACTTTCAAATGCACAATTCTAGACTTGTATTTACATTCTAGTCCTGACTGGACTTACTATTATCCTTACTTGGACCATACTCTACTAGTTCGATCTGAACTAGCTCAATAACTTGCTATAACTTTTACTTTATTCTCAGAGCTAACTTGCCCTGTCTCCTTCCCATGGAGCTAACTGCTCTGATACCAAGTTGTCACACCCTCCCAAACTACCAGCCTAACTTAGCCCTACAGACGGCGTGAAGCCAATGACATCGCTCACCTCTAACGAGCACTGCTGACCCTGTTTTCCCGATAAGCATACTAAACTTGTATAAGAAACACTTAAACATAACACAATGGAATATAGACAATTACGTAACTCACGTAAGGGGTAACCCTACTTATGACTCTGGAAAACTGAAAGAGATATGAACATCACAACCAAAAACATACCCAACCATTGATCACACAACCACAACCTAAAATGTACACATAAACATAACTTTATAGTCCTTCTACAATACATATAGACTTCCTATACATCTCCACCCACGTACAACATGTCATACTTGTGAAGCTTCCAGCAGACTATGGCAGGTTATCACGCACCGAGAGCTCGATCCTACCTGAAAAGTGGGAAAACAATGAAAGAATGAGCTATAAAGCTCAGTGAGTGACTTGAGTTTAAAGGAAACTACTAACTCGTAAATCATATCACCTGGCCATCTATGAGCATATGCATCTGTAATCAAACGTTAAAAGTAATCGTGTAATCATAATAGCTTTTCAGAAAAACCAGCAAGTATATCGTTAAAATCTCGTAAGGCATGTAAATGATATAAACTTTTTTTAAAACATGTCACAATCTACGTTTGTTCTACGATGTAGTGGGGCCCGCCCAGCACTCACGACAGTGTTGTTGTCACGGAGTTCACTCAACGTCGACAACAGAAATTACCTGTGTGCACACGGTACCATAAAGCCTCGGGCTCAATATCTCAGAAGATCACATGAAAACATTCGAACATGCCTGCTTATCTTTTCTTTCATAAAACTCAAGCTTACTTAGCTTGTTCATAAAACTGGAAATTTTTAAAAACATACTTGCTAAAACATACTTGCTTGGAATCATAACATTTCCATAAACTTCGGAAATTCAATAAACATATGCTCGTATATAAACTTCATCAAGACATTTAGGCTCATCATGAACACTTTAAAACATTTCTACGAAATCATGAATGCTCATAAACAAGTATTCAAAGAAAACAATAAACATCTAAACCCTTTCCTTCAAGCAAAACTTGTATTTCTTAAAGCATTTTTCAAGCATATAGCTCATTTACGAAGTTCGTTTGTCACTCACAGTGTTAGAACTAGAACTTTGGCCCGTACACTCGACCTATCTCCTCTTGGCCTGTCAAACAAACCAAATCCATGTATTAGAACCTCAAGCTCATGATTTAACCTTAAAGTTATAAGAAAACACACTTTCAAGTTTTCCAGCATTTTCAGATTTTCTGCCCTGTTTTCAGACATCCATAACTTCTTCATTACTTATCCAACAATAATGTCATTTATACCAAACTCTTCATTTTTGAACCCTCTAAAAATCATATGAAGATATGAAATTGAGATTCCCAACGGATTTGTTTAAAAATACCTCGAAAGCTTCTTTCCCAGGAACTAACTTCTGCTGTTTCCAGATTCCGATTTCCTGCTGCACAACAAATTTAACCTGATATTTAAAACATCTTCTACACATTTTCTACTCACGATTTCTTCATGAAAGTTTAAGGAAATTTAATAAGCTTTCCAACCATACCTATTAGAGCTTCTAACTCCAAGCATACAGATTAGTACAACCAAAAAATCAGAGACTTCTCGAATTTGACAGCAAATTCTGTCTTCTGTCTTCCTCTTCACAAAACAGCAACTTAAGGTCAGAATTGGCTCAAGCATCCTTCACGAACTTTGTTCAAAAATGAATTAACTTTCAAGAAAATCAAACCTCAACTCTTAACTCTTCTTGTGGAGCTCGAAATTAGTTATTCATCAGAACTGGTCTGAATTGATCAAAGAATTTCCATGGAAGTTGAATGATTCTTCTCCTTTCTTCTTCAACCTCAAACCAGAAACTTTCTCCCTTCTTTTCCTCTCAAACCTCTCCCACGAAGCTCTGCCTTTTCTTGGTTGAAAATGAAAACAAAATGGGTTGGAAATGAATAAAAAAAAAATTGGTTTAAATAAGCCAAACGGTGGTTTTTGTCTTCTTGCCTTTTTCTTCTTTTTCATTTTCCTTTTCTCTTTTCCTTTATCTCTTTATTTCACTTTTCTTTTCCTTTCTTTTGTTTTCAAAGCAAAACCAAACAGAAATATATTCCTTTCTTGTTTTCTTTTGTTTTTTTTTTTTTTTGTAGGAAATTCTAAAGAGTGATCTCGGGTTTACATATTTTACCTTTGAAGAACCTTTCTTCAAGTGCTCCTCTCTCCACGGTCACGATCTCAGCAACAAGAACTCGTACGAACACCAACACCACCACCAGATCTTCTTCGTTGATATTTTGTGAGAGAGATTTTGTGTTTTTGGAACACTTCCAACAATAACAAGGAGGCTATGAATACTATTTCTCAAGTCTTGACCTAGTTGCATCTCATGCAACTATATATAGGGGAATGGTATGGAATCCCAACAGCATCCTTGCTTGACGCTTCGCCATACTACAACTCCTCCGTTAAGAGTGAAAACTGACCCTCATGTAGATTTCCGAGAATCTTTATCAGTCTGAAAGTCAGAATCCATGTATCCTGTAAGGATCAAATCCTTAGCCCCATACACAAGCATGTAGTTCCTTGTTCTCCGAAGATACTTAAGGATCGTTTTAACCGTTGTCTAGTGTTCAAGTCCTGGATTGGATTGATACCTCATCGACCATCCCAATCGCAAAGCGGATGTCGGGCCTAGTACACAACATGGCGTAGATCGGGCTCCCAACGGTGATGCGTAATGAATCCGCCTCATATCCTCAACTCCTTGAGGTGTCTTAGGACACTGTTCCTTAGACAAATGGATTCCATGTCTAAAAGGCAACAAGCCCTTTTTGGAATCTTCCATCTTAAACCTTGACGACACTTTGTCTATGTATAATGCTTGAGACAAGGCTAGTGTTCTATTCTTGCGGTTCCGAACAATCTGGATCCCAAGAACAAATTGCGCATCACCCAAATCTTTCATTTGGAATTGCGTTGCTAGCCATTCCTTGATCTCAGTAAGATAACCTACATCATTCCCAACGAGTAGGATATCATCCACATAGAGAATTAGGAAAGTTTAGCGTAACTATTGATGATTTTCTTGTAGACACAAGGTTCATCATCATTCAAGTCAAAACCATAAGATTTGATAGCCTCATCAAATCTTATATTCCAGGACCTAAAGGCTTGTTTCAGTCCATAAATCGACCCTTTAAGCCTGCAAACCTTTTGCTCTTGTCCTGGTTCAATGAACCCTTTGGGTTGGTCCATGTAGATGATTTCCTCAAGATTGACATTCAAAAAGGCTGTCTTGACATCCAATTGCCATACCTCATAGTCATAATATGCGACAATGGCAAGAAGGATACTGATAGACTTTACCATAGCAACAGGTGAAAAGGTTTCCTCAAAGTCAACCCCTTCAACCTGGGTATAACCCTTTGCTACTAGTCTAGCTTTAAAGGTTTGCACCTTCCCATCTACACCTCGTTTTCTCTTGTAGATCCATTTACAACCTATAGGTTTTACCCCATCAGGCTTATCTACAAGATCCCAAACAGAATTGAAGTGCATAGACTCCATTTCTTGGTCCATGGCTATGACCCATTTGTCTTTGTCAATGTCAACCATTGCTTGATTATAAGTCAATGGATCCTCGCAGTTGTCATCTGGTGTAACAACTTGGGTTTCAGCTAAACCCATGTAACGGTCAGGCTGTATCACAACCCTCCCACTACGTCGAGACATATTCAACTCTTGAGATGGACCCTCTTGACTAGACAAACTAGTATCAACAACTCTTGTTGATGTACTAGTGTTCTTATTAGCAACCTTTGCTACTTTTCTGTCTAACTCACTCAACACTACCTTACTTTTTGGTTTGTGGTCTCTTATGTGGTCCTCCTCCAAGAAAGTGGCATTTGTCGACACAAAGACCTTATCTTCCTTAGGATCATAGAATAAACCACCTCTTGTTTCTTTTGGGTATCCTACGAATAGGCACAACTTTGAACGTGAATCCAACTTCTTTGGATTTGTCACAAGCACATGTGTTGGACAACCCCATATTCTGAAGTGACATAAACTACCTTTACGTCATTTCCAGAGTTCAAAAGGTGTTTCAGAAACACTTTTGGAGGGCACACTATTCAAAATGTATACTGCAGTCTCCACTGCATAACCCCAAAAGGAACTAAGGAGATGAGCATAACTCATCATTGATCGAACCATGTCCAACACTGTTCTATTTCTCCTTTCCGATACACCGCTTTTTGGTGTGTGTGGGAGCCGAGAGTTGGGATGTAATTCCATGTTCTATCATATAGTTATGGAATTTTAAATCCATGTACTCTCCACCTCGATCCGATCGAAGTGTTTTAACTCTTTTACCTAATTGATTTTCAACCTCAGCCTTGAATTCCTTGAACTTTTCAAGTGCTTTAGACTTGTGGTGCATTAGGTAAATATGCCCATATCTGGAATAATCATCTATAAAAGAGATGAAATATTCATATCCTCCCCTGGCTTTAACATTCATCGGATCACAAAGGTCTGAATCTATAAGCTCTAGAGGATCTTTGGCTCTATAACCTTTTCCACTAAAAGGTCTTTTAGTCATCTTGCCTTCTAGGCAGGATTCACATACTGGCAAAGAATTTTCTTCTAACTCGTTTAGAAGTCCGTTCTTTACCAATCTCTCAATCCTATTGAGATTAATGTGACTTAATCTTAGATGCCAAAGATGAGCATTTTCTTTAGGAGAAATTTTTCGTTTCTTAATTTGTGCGTTTGCAGTTTTAAATAATTCAGTGTTCAAAACCATTTTTACTGAATTAGGCCTTAAAACATACAATCCATTTTCTAATGAAGTAGAGAATATTTCTAGACCTTTCTTCAAAATAAACACTTTATTCATAGAATAGGAAACAGAAATACATTGTTTAATAAGGCAAGAAATGGAAATAAGGTTTCTAGTAAACCCTAGTATCACTAATATATTGTCCAACAATACATATTTCTTGCCAAAATAAAGCTTCATTGTGCCTACTGCTACAGCTGAGATGACTTCTCCATTTCCAACCCGGAGTGTTATCTCTCCTTGTTGTAGCTGATGTCAGGAATCAATTCCCTGAAAAAAAGAACAAACATGATTAGTGGCGCCTGAAATAAGTATCGAAACTGTTTTATCATTATCGACTAAACAAGCTTCTAGGCAAAGTAAATCATATTTACCTTCCTTCTTCTTTTCTGCAATGTACTTCGGACAGTTCCGTTTCCAATGCCCGTCTTCGTTGCAGTATAAACACTTTCCTTTGTCAGCAACGTCTTTGACTTTCTTGCCCTTCTGGGCGGCAGGTTTATCAGCCTGTTTCCCTTTACCAACCTTCTTCATATTCTTCTTCTTACCTCTCAGGTTAGAAGAAGACGAAGCCACTATTTTTGTCCCAGAGGTCGAACCTCTGTGATAACTCCTACTGGCAACATTTGCCTCACCTTTCGATCCCTGAATTTTCATCAAAGATTGAAAGGTCTGGAGTTCATTCAGAAGGGAGGTAAGATTAAAAGTAAGCTTGTTCATAACATCATTACTTCTAAACTGTAGGAAACTATCTAGAAGGGCTTCCAGAATGAAGCTGACCTGGCTCGACTCATCGATGAAAGCACCATTTGACTCCGCGATGTTAAAGTGTACCATCATATCCAGGACATGATCCCGTACAGATGTACCCTGTGGCATCCTCGAGTTGAATATGTACTTTAGGGCATTATGTCGGGCTTGTGTGGACTGTTGTCCAAACATACCCTGCACAGAATCCATGATTTCCTTGGTGGTAATCACGCCCTCATGTTTCTTGGCTAATATGTTAGACATACTTGCCGACATGTAGACTTTGGCCTTATCATTGGCTTTGATCCATCGATCATATGCATCACGAACATTTCGTGACGCATTCTTGCCTTGCACCTGAGGACACTCCTCAGTTAGCACAAACTTCAGATCATCCACTACCAAAATAGTGTTGAGTTTGTTTTTCCATGTCATCATATTCTCTCCGGTTAACTTTTCCGCACCCAATAAGGAAATTATAGAGCTAGACATTTTTGTTGAAAAATTTACAAACAAACTTGTATGAGTTTCTTGCTATAACTCTAATCCAATCATGTTTTAGCTAATTATCAAATGATTCCTAGGCATTTATAATTTGCAATGATACTCCAGAGGTTTAGAATGTATGACACCGAAGGGTAATAAAAAACACTCCTCCTCTGGATCAAGACATTCTTGACCAAAACCTAATACCAGAATAACTCTTATTCCCATAGGTTTTAGTTACCATTTTTCGGTCTGAATACATACACCACTTATGTATCCCGTGAGTGTAACCGTTTGTCTTTAGATCCCAGAGTCTCGATCCAATAAAATTCGCCGAAGGGAGGACTAGATTGGAAAATAGTCTAAGGAAATCTTTATCCCTTTCGGGTGTCTACTGTGTTAGATCCCCTATGATCAAGCCCTCCGAAGGGATTGTCTGGTCCAGGCCAAACTAGCAAGCTGACCATACTGGTCCAACGGTGTAAACCGACAAAAGAGACCGTAGGTTTTGTTTTCACTAAACCTGCTCCCACTCACTATAAGTATCATCTCCATTCACCTTGGTATTGACTCATACAAACACCATCCGAAGGGGGACGCTCCCATTTGTGCCACGAGGCCAAGTATGAGTCTCACGGTGTGAACTTCCCGGAGATAGCGTAGGTGGAAAAATATTTATCTCATACACTTTTTCCTCCCACTGAATACTTTAAGTCTACAGGAATCTTTCTTAGGCTAAAACCCGGCTAATGGTTTTACCTATATCTATCAACATAACTCTTATATTGACAATCAATATAAATCTTATATTGATTTTATCCTAGGTTTGTTAATATAACTCCTTATATTAAACCTAGGATTTCTAGTTTATTAACCCCTTAATAAACTTGTTGACGCTTACTATAATTTATAAGACTCTCTCGATTAAATTTCACTCCCTGTGTCAGTTCCCATGTAGGGTGTTCCGTTTCAGTCACTTAAATACCCTGACCTAGACAGTAACTTTCCTTAGACATGAGTTCCTCTTTTAATCATAGCTTATAAATTACTTGGTTCCTAATTCTAATCTAATTAGAACTAGATAACCTAAGGTCTATTATTTCCAAGTTCTAAACACTTTAAAACTAATAATTAACCTTAGGTGACATGCATACTATGTTATAGTGCTTGATCATTCATCACATGAATAATAAAACAAACATAGCATATTCATCTCATGAACTATAATGCATATCAATGCTGTCTAAAAATTAATATAACAACCTTATATTAATTAATCATGCAAACTATATAATATAACTCCTTATATTATAAATGATGCATGAAAATGCTTAACTTAAGGTGGGATTTCTAAAATACAAGCATACACTATGCATGGCAATAATTACACAACAATTGCATAATTAAAATAGGAAAAATTAGACCAATTTTGGCACCCTAAAATTAATTTTAAATAATATAATCTAATTTTATTAATTAAAATTAATTAATTAAATATAAATTAAATACAAAACGTTTTTATATTTAATATGCTATTGAGATTAATGTGACCTAATCTTAGATGCCTAAGATGAGCATTTTCTTTAGGAGAAATTTTACGTTTCTTTGTTTGTGCGTTTGCAGTTTTAAATAATTCAGTGTTCAAAACCATTTTGACTGAATTAGGCCTTAAAACATACAATCCATTTTCTAATGAAGCCGAACATATTTCTAAACCTTTCTTCAAAATAAATACTTTATTCATAGAAAAGAAAATAGAAATACATTGTTCTATAAGGCAAGAAATGGAAATAAGGTTTCTAGTAAACCCTGGTATCACTAATATATTGTCCAACAATACATATTTCTTGCCAAAATAAAGCTTCATTGTGCTTCATCTTGCTACAAATTGAGACGACTTCTCCATTTCCAATCAGGAGCATTATCTCTCCTTGTTGTATTAGCTTTGCCAGAATCAATTCCTGAAAAGAAGAACAAACATGATTAGTTGCGCCTGAATCAAGTATCCAAGCTGTTTTATCATTATCCACTAAACAAGCTTCTAGGCAAAGTAAATCATATTTACCTTCCTTCTTCTTTTTTGGAATGTACTTCGGGCAGTTCCATTTCCAATGCCCGTCTTCGTTGCATTGGAAACACTTTCCTTTGTCAGCAACGACTTTGACTTTCTTTCCCTTTTGGACGGCAGTTTTGTCAGCTTGTTTCCCTTTACCAACCTTCTTCATGTTCTTTTTCTTACCTCTAAGGTTAGAAGAAGATGAAACCACTGTTTTTTTTCCCAGAGGTCGAACCTCTGTGATAACTCCTACTGGCAACATTTGCCTCACCTTTCGATCCCTGAATTTTCATCAAAGATTGAAAGTTCTGGAGTTCATTCAGAAGGGAGGTAAGATTAAAAGTAAGCTTGTTCATAACAACATTACTTCTAAACTGCAGGAAACTATCTGGAAGGGTTTCCAGAATGAAGCTTACCTGGCTCGACTCATCGATGAAAGTACCATTCGACTCCGCGATGTTAAAGTGTACCATCATATCCAGGACATGATCCCGAACAGATGTACCTTCTGGCATCCTCGAGTTGAATATGTACTTTAGGGCATTATGACGGGCTTGTGTGGATCGTTGTCCAAACATACCGCATGTAATCCATGATTTCCTTGGCGGTAATCATGCCTCATGCTTCTTGGCTAATATGTCAGACATACTTGCCAGCATGTAGACCTTGGCCTTATCATTGGCCTTGATCCATCGATCATATGCATCATGAACATGTCGTGACGCATTCGAGCCTGGCACCTGAGGACACTCTTCTGTTAGCACAAACTTCAGATCATCCACTACAAAAATAGTGTTAAGTTTGTTTTTCCATGTCATCATATTCTCTCCGGTTAACTTTTCCGCACCCAAGAAGGAAATTATAGAGCTAGACAATTTTTTTTTTTTTGCTGAAAATTTACAAACAAACTTATATGAGTTTCTTGATATAACTCTAATCCAATCATGTTTTAGCTAATTATCAAATGATCCCTAGGCCATTTACAATTTGCAATGATACTCCAAAGGTTTAGAATGTATGACACCGAAGGGTAATAAAAAACACTCCTCCTCTGGATCAAGACATTCTTGACCAAAACCTAATACTAGAATAACTCTTATTCCCATAGATTTTAGTTACCATTTTTCGGTCTGAATACATACACCACTTATGTATCCCGTGAGTGTAACCGTTTGTCTTTAGATCCCAGAGTCTCGATCCAATAAAATTCGCCGAAGGGAGGACTAGATTGGAAAATAGTCTAAGGAAATCTTTATCCCTTTCGGGTGTCTACTGTGTTAGATCCCCTATGATCAAGCCCTCCGAAGGGATTGTCTGGTCCAGGCAAAACTAGCAGGCTGACCATAGTGGTCTAATGGTGTAAACCGATAAAGGAGACCGTAGGTTTTGTTTTCACTAAACCTGCTCCCACTCACTATAAGTACCCTCTCCATTCACCTTGGTATTGACTCATACAAACACCATCCGAAGGGGGACGCTCCCGTTTGCGCCACGAGGCCAAGTATGAGTCTCACGGTGTGAACTTTTCGGAGATAGCGTAGGTGAAAAAATATGTATCTCATACACGTTTTCCTCCCACTGAATACTTTAAGTCTATAGGAATCTTTCTTAGGCTAAAACCCGGCTAATGGTTTTACCTAACTCTATCAACTTAACTCTTATATTGATAATCAATATAACTCTTATATTGATTTTATCCTAAGTTTGTTAATATAACTCCTTATATTAAACCTAGGATTTCTAGTTTATTAACCCCTTAATACACCTGCTGACGCTACTGTAATTTATAAGACTCTCTGATTAAATTTCACTCCCAGGTCAGTTTCCAAAATTGAAAACATCTAATTTCGCAAAAACCGTTCATACATCTCATGCACAAAACAGTAAATCTCACCTTGTTCTTGAAAAATCCAGAACATAAATCAAGAACGCAATTGGGCTCTGATACCAATTGAAGGGAATCAAGAAGTCCCCAAATGAAGCAATTGTGAATCGCGCGCTCTTGATTTAGTTACAATGGAAATTTCAAGAATGTAAAACATGGATTAAGCATAAAATAAGAGTTTGGACAGCAAGAAGTTACCTTTGAAGAACCTTTCTTCAAGTGCTCCTCTCTCCACGGTCACGATCTCAGCAACAAGAACTCCAACGTGTGAAGACACGACCATCGGATCTTCTCCGTTGTTCTCTAGGTGAGGGAGGAAGGTGGGTTCCCTTCAGGAGATGTGAGATATTTTGAGAGAGATGTATGTTTTTTGAACTCTTCCAACAACACAACAAGGAGGCTAGTGATTCTATGAAAAACTCTTAACCTAGTTGCATCTCATGCAACCATATATATAGAGAATTGGAATGGAAATGACCATCCTACCCCCTCCTTTAATCTCTCTTTAGTATATAGTCTAAATCACATTAAAACTATATATTATATCAATTATATCATATATAATTGATATAACTCCTCATGTATGAAATTGAACACTTCAATTTCACTCCTAACTTTATACCCACTATATTACCATGTTGAGCCAACAGAGGGATCTAATGGACCTACAAATCATGAGCTCCAATGATGTGAAATTAACTAATCAAACTCTTTGACCCAGTTAATCAATATTCATTAACTACTAGTCACTCCACTATAGACTTGTAGCTGCACTCTCCTCACTGTAGATATTATTGTGTCCACTGTTATAGTCATTACCCATGAGTCGACCCTTCACAGGTTGTTCGTAATCACAGCTGGGTCAAATTACCGTTTTACCCCTGTGATTACCTCTTTGCTCCTTAAGCACCACTGATCCTCTAATGAACAACAAGTCTAAGGTCCCACCTTAGACTCATACCCTCATAAAGGGCGGGGCCCCGTTGTTCAAGACTTGGAGTCAGTTCTTAAGGGAACAACCTATCTAATTCCTCAGTAGAGGAATGAGTGAATTCAATCTTGCACAGTTAAGTTCCTAGCTACCCACACGAGGTTCTCGTCACGAGAAGGTAGGCTTATTGAGTCGGCTACAGGCCACTCTCACCCATACTAGTCCAAGGACAAACCCCTATAAGCAGGAGTTCTTAACTTGCTCAGGATTCAGGTCGAGTCAGTAATGACCATCTATAAATTACTAGTCTTATCCTGTTAACGGTGTTATACTTGTTAGACTAATAATTTGTGATCCAGTCTTGTATGAACTCTTCATACAGGATGCCTCCACTCGCTTGTCAACTATATGAATGAGTTGGATTACCTCATTTGTACTAATTACAAAGTGGGTCGCATCCATGGTGTTACCAGAATGAGGTTTCCAAACTTATTCTTATACCATAGACTATTTAGGTTATAATCTTGAACTCAACCCAAATAGTGTTCACTACACTGATTTCAAGATAAGCGTTATAACCTTGGAGCTTAGTTTATTGGATTTATAAAAACAAGACTGTAATCTTATCAAAACAAATAACACTTTATTTAATTGATCAAGATTACATAAGCTTAGGACATGAATCCCAACACTTCGTTTGCTCAATATGGTAATATTGAGGGTATAAAGTTATAAGTGAAATTGAAGTGTTCAATTTCATATATGAGGTGTTATATCAATTATATATGATATAATTGATATAATATATAGTTTTAATGTGAATTAGATTCATATATAAACTATATACTAAAGAGAGAATAAAGGAGGGGTAGGATGGTCATTTCCATCCTATTTCCCTATATATATGGTTGCATGAGATGCAACTAGGTTAAGGAATTTCAAGCTCTTTGTTGTGTTGTTGGAAGGGTTCCAAAACACACATCTCTCTCACAAAATACCTCACCTCTCCTAAAGGGAACCCACATTCCTCCCTCACCTAGAGAACAACGGAGAAGATCCGGTGGTCGTGTCTTCATACGTTTGTGTTTCTGTTGCTGAGATCGAGATCATGGAAGAGTGGAGCACTGGAAGAAAGGTTCTTCAAAGGTAACATTTCTTGCTGTCCATTCTGTTTCATGCTTAATCTAGTTGTTTACGTTCATGAATTAAGTCGTTGTAACTAAATCAAGAGCGTGAAATTCGCAATCGCTTCCGTTGCGGGACTTCGATTCCCTTCAGCTACAACCTGATGGGCTTCTAGAGATGGTCTATTTTCAGGTATGGGTGGTTGTCTATTCGCCTGATTTGGTCCTAATGGATCTAGAGGTTCCCTAGCGGGTTGTTGATTTGCTATAATGGTTCTTTGTGCTCTTAACCTCCTCCTATAGGTTCTCTCTATTTCGGGATCCAAGATGAACTCTAAAGGTTGACGTTATTTCATACACAACTCAAGTGCCTGAATAATAGAAAATCCAACTCTAACGAGTCTAAATAAAGCTTAAAAGAAAAATTCACTCTAACAAACTTAAACGAGAAAAGAAAATCAAACAAATCTAGTCCCCGACAACGACACCAAAAACTTGTTGTGTGTGCGGTGGGTGCAAAAATGGGTACGAATTGGTTACAACACAATGCAAAATATGCAAGTATACATAGTCAAGAGTATTGAGTATCGACTCCACAGGGACTAAATGAGATTCTCAAGTCAAGTTCAAATCTTTTGCAGTGAATTCTTGAGTAGCCGACATGAAAGTAAGAACAAATGATAAATGAAGGGTTGTTGCAAGAAAAGTAAATGACAGAAGAGTAAAGAAAACGAGTAAAGGAAAGTAGTAAATAAAGAGAGTAAATGAAAACAAGTAAAGGAAAGCAGTAAATGAAAACATATAAAGAATGCAAGTAAATAAAAGCAAGTAATATTCACAAGGTGAGGTTGTTTGGGTTCATTAAAGCAAGTAGGTTTCAAATTAAAGAGAGCTCCTTCAGCCAAATGCTTCCTATTAAGTCTATGTGATCCTCTTGACATCATAGCAAGTATTCATGGTAGTTTTTCCCAAAACTTCCTAACTTTTCAACAAGTAAACTCCAATTTAACATGCCTAGTATGTGCTTGCTCATATTCTTGGTGAGAGTGTTGGGATTTATGCCCTAAACTTGTGAAATTTTGATCAATTAAATAAAGTGTTATTTATTTTGATAATATTACAGTCTTGCTTTTATAAATCCAATAAACTAAGCTTCGACACAAGATTTCTCTTAGTGCTTTATCTCAGAATGGAAATGGTAAATCGACTTCCCCTTTTTCCCAAAAGCAAGAAACATGATGGAAATAAAAATGGCCAATTTCAATCCCAACATAAATCATTCAACACAACCATTTTCCAACATCAAGAGTCAAACATACACCCAACAACAAGTCAAGTAACTCAAAAAGATCATTAATCATAACCATTCAACATTATAGAGCATAATCTTCATACATTAGATGGTAAACATGAGGTACATAACAATTAGAGGCTCTAGACCACAAGGAAAACATACACGAAAGAGTATATTCCAGAGGAAAAGTCAAATCTAAGCTAATGGAAGTAATATAAAGAAAGATCTAAGTAAAACTCCCTATTTGATGAAGCTTTTTGAGACCAATCACTCCCTTCTTGAAGATCTCCTTGTGCACTTCTCCCTTTGGACAAGCTCCAATCGAAAATGAAACCCACAAACAAAACTTAAGTCTAACAATGAGAAAATAATGTTTATATAGCCCCAATCAAACCCTAACTTAACCTTAGTCAACCCTAACAAAGGGCCTAATGGTTTCTAACTTGAGTTAATGGAAATTGATTTACAAATCACGTGCTCATTCTTAAAAACCCTTTGCAGAATCTACAGTGCTTTTGCAACTTTCAAGAACAACATTGTAACATTGTTGAAGCCAAGCACTTCCAGGATGCTGAAGTAGAGTTTTCTAGAATCAGTTGATCAGCTTCTCCAAAGCTTTTATTCTCAACGTTTTCCTTCATAAACAAGCAAAATGTCTCTATTTAGACAAAAATATCATAAATTCACTCATTGTTAGTGTTAAGATCAATATGTAACCAGAACACAAGCAATCATGCATAATTCAGGAAGATAAGAAGCTAAAAAGCACAAATTAATCACAGTAATGCAATGTTTAGTAGCAAGAATGAAGCTAAATAACTCTCTATTGGAGAGTTATCATAGGGGTAAAACAATAATTTTGACCCATCTATGACTACGAACAACTTGTGAATGATTGACTTACGGGTATGAGTTATATAAATGGGCACAACTTGTTCTACAGTGAGGAGAGTGCAATTACAAATCTATAGTGGAGTCACCCATAGTTAATGAATTTTGATCAGCTCGGGTCAAAGAGTTTGACCAGCTTGATCTTATATCATTGGAGCTCATGATCTGTAGGTCGAAGGTCCCCTTGCTAGCTCAATACGTATTTAAAACGAATATAAGTTTTAGAAGAAATTTGAATTGTTCAAATTTTAGAGAGATATCGGCCATATGTGATATAGTTGATATAACATAAAGATCATTTGCAATGAGAATCAAAATTGAAATTTATGGGAAAATTGAATTACATTCAATTTTACACTATATGAATATGATTCATTTTAATGTATAGGACAAAAATTAGTTTGGATAAGATTCAAATTAAAATTATAACTTATGTGAGAGGAAATATGCTAGAATATGACTCGTGGTGGGTGGTTCCACCCATAGTATTGTATGTAGGTGGTTTCTTGGAAAAATTTGAACACTACACATTACAAGGCAATTTTGAGAAGAGTTCTAAAAAATCTCAACAACCTTTTTCTTACTTCCCTCTCAAAATTTTCTCTCTTCCAAAAGGAGGTTCCAATCAACCATTTCCTTGACTGAGAGGATGGCAAGGAAGGCTTTTTGGAGGTTTCGTTGAGATCGTGTTCGAGATCATTGGAGAACATATTACAAGAAGAAAGGTGTTTCTTCAAAGGTAATATCTCCCTTTCCCTTATGCTTTTCACTGATTTGTTTAGTCTTAGGATTTTGTGTTATTATTCACAAATATTTTGTAAGCAAGGTGATTTAAATCGCTTATGCTATGAGATTTGATCCTATCATTTACTAAAGGCATACACATTTTCTGTTTATCAATGACCTTATGTGAGGTTAGTAACATCAACCCTTGAAGCTCCTCTCAACATTCTTATCGCACCACTTGAATTCTCTTCGCATTTTTGCCACGGAGCTAGAACAAAGATGTAGGACGTGGTGCCATATATGAAACAAAAATTCAAAAGCACGTAGAAAGGAAGAATAATAAAAATTTTAAAATAAAGACTAGCCCAAGCCTATGAAGGGTTAAGGCCAACCCTAGGGTTAGGTTGAAATCAAGTGAGTTTCTCACCTCGAGGTGGAATAGATGGAGCAAAACGCAAAAAAAAAAAAAAAAATCATGATATCTTATTAGATCGATGCCCAAACTAAGCACACCCTTGTCTAGTCTTTCGACGACTTAAAAAAAGTATATAAAAGTGAGTGGTCTTGAATGAGGAAGAGGGAAAAAAAAAGTACATACTATACTCCCTAAATCTCGTTGAAAATGCATGTATTAGGACCAGCAACTCTCATATGCACATTCCCGAAAATACCACACTCATATTGCAATTGCTCAAGCTGAGCTTTAATCATCGAGGTGTTGGGGTGTCTGTCCTAATCTCGTGTAGTTTATAATATTCGTTGTTGTAAATAAATAAAAGTTATTTATTCAAACTTTGTGTTTCACATTTTTATAAACTTAATCCAATAAACTAAGCTCCAGGGTCATATCCTTTAAGAGAACTAAGACTTGAACGGTGTGTAGTGGACACACGGAGAGCATCACGTTCGAGTTAATGACCCGAACGGTCTAGAGTATACGGATAGGGTTGGAAACCTAATCCTGGTTACACTGTGGATGCGACCCGCTTTGTATTAAATACAAACGAGGTGATCCGGCTCGTTCATGTGGTTGACATGCGAGTGGGGGCATCATGTGCAATCAGATTGTACAAGATCGGATCGTGAATTATAAGACCTACTTATGTAACACCATTAACAGTATAGGACTAATAACTTCGTAGATGACCATTAGTGACTCATCCTTAATCCTGAGCGTGTTACGAACTCCTGTCTACAGGGGTCTGTCCTTTGACTAATACGGGTGAGGGTGCGATAGTTGCTCGCCCAATATGCCTACCTTCTGGGGGCAGGACCATGTGGGGAGCTGCGAACTTAACTTCACAAGATGGAATTCACTCGTTCCCGACTAAGGGAAACTAGAGGGGTTGTTCCCTTAAGTGTTCTCTCTAGGGCTTGGACAACGGGCACCCACCCTCTCACTGGCACGAGAGGGTTGTTGTTTATGGTCGGACTATGCAACATAGTTGTTCATTAGAGGAGCAAGTGGATTTAAGGAGCAAGAAGTAGACATAGGAGTATAACGATAATTTGACCCAACAGTGACTACGAATAACCTGTGAAAGGACGACTCACGGGTATTGATTATATCGATGGATACAACTTGTCCTATAGTGATGGGAGTGCAACAAGGCTTTAGTGGAGTGTTACCGTAACTAATGAATGTTGAATAACCGTGTCAAAGAGTTTGGCAGGTTAATCTTGGATCATTGAAGTTCGTCATCTATAGGTCCATTACGTCCCTCTGTTGGCTCAAATTGGACAAATTGAGGGTTTACAGTTTGGTGTAGATTTGAAGTGTTCAAATTCATTAATTGGGTATTTATGTCATTTACATGTTATATAATTGATATAATATATAGTTTGATGTGAATGAGATTCATAATAAACTATAGTATAGCCTAATTGATTAATTAGTGCTAAATTGGAGAAATTGAATTAAGAGAAATTAAATTGTATGCGATTCAATTTACAATTCCACAATTATGCAAATGAGATTTGTATAATAAGGTATGAGATACCTTATATTATGTGATATGCAAATATGATTTGCATATCATATGGTTGTGGTAAAATGATGAATTGGTGGAGATTTTAACTCCACCACACACCATTATAAATAGATGCATTCAAAGGCATCTTACAACTCAAGCTTTCATTTTTTGGATTTTGGCATCCAAGAGAAAGAACTCTCTCTCAAAAGCTCTCTCTCAATTCTCAAATTTCCTCTCCAAACCCAAAACCAAAGGGATCCTCAGAACTCTCCGTCAACCTCCCGAGAACAATCGAGAAGATCTTTCGGAAGTGTCTGTGTGTTCGGATTCGAAGATCATGTTCGTTGAGATCGTTGGTTCGAGAGGGTTCGTGATCGAGAAGGATTTTGAAGAAGAGTTCTTCAAGAGGTTAGTATGTTCCATACCTATTATATTTCCTTCTCGTTTTCAGCATGTTTAACCTAGGATGTATGAGATACGTTTGATTTTCAGAAAAACGAAACACAACGAAATAACGACGTTTCACAACGTCTTTGAAGGGAATTGAATCCCGTGCAGAAGCGATTGATAACATATGCACTTAATTGTGTGACATAGAAAATGCTAAAAACATAAAAACTAATGCTAAGCATACTAATTTGAAAGCATAAATGTCTTTGAAGATTACCTTTGAAGACCGATTCTTCAACTGGTTCCTCGTCGTCTACGAGCTCCTCTTCTCTACAAACGAATCCTCGAACACTGCCAAAAAACCTTCTCGGTTGTTCTCTAGGAGAGGGAGAGAGGTGGGATCTCCTTTGGATTAGGGATGTATTTTAGAGAGAACTTGAGAGAACTCTTGTGTTTGCTTTATATGCAAAACTACACAAATGGTTCAAGTGTTCTAAAATGCATCCAAATTGATGCTTTTATAGGCAATTTGGGTGGAGACAAATTCTCCACCTATCTTGCCACTATTTCAACTTATTATGCATAAATGCATACTATAAGGTGTCAAACACCTTATTATATGAATCATATTCATATAATGTGGAGAAATTGGATTTGAATAAGTCCAATTTCATTTCTCCAAAGTTCTAGCATATGTTATGTCCCAATTCCATAATTAGACATAATTAATTTCAATATGAATCATATTTACATTGAACTATATATTATATCAATCATATCATATATAATTAATATAATCCCTAAATTTGAATTTGAACATTTTCAATTCATTCCAAAACTTTATACCCTCTATTAAATTTCATGTCGAGCCAACTGAGGGACCTAATGGACCTACAGATCATGAGCTCCAACGATACGAGATTGACTAATCGAACTCATTGATCCCGTCAATTAACATTCGTTAACTACGAGTCACTCCACTAAAGACTCGTAGCTGCACTCTTCTCACTGTAGGACAAGTTATGTCCATTGATTTAATCAATGACCGTGTATCAACCCTTCATAGGTCGTTCGTAGTCACAGCTGGGTCGAATTACAGTTTTACCCTTGTGACTACTTCTTGCACCTTAAGCACCACTGATCCTCTAATGAACAACAAGTTTATGGTTTGACCATAAACATTATTCCTCTCGGGCCAGCAAGAGGGAGGGGCCCCGTTGTTCAAGACCTGGATACATCTCTTAAGGGAACAACCTATCTAGTTACCCTTGAACAGGAACGAGTGAATTCCTTCTTATGAAGTTGAGTCCCCAGCTACCTACAAGGTTTCATCCATGAGAAGGTAGGCATATTGAGTCGACAACTGTGGCCACTCTCACCCGTACTAGTCAAGGAATAATCCTCGACAAACAGGAGTTCGCAACTCGCTCAGGATTCAGGTTGAATCACTATTGGTCATCGTTTGAATCATTAGCCCTAACTTATCAACGATGTTAATGGATTAGTCTAACAATTCTTGGTCCGGTCTTGTACAAACTCTTTGAACAGGATGCCCCCACTCGCATGTCAACTACATGAACGAGTTGGATTGCCTCATTTGTATCAGATACAAAGTGTGTCGCATCCATAATGTTAACAGGATAAGGTTCCCAACGTAATCCATCTACTATAGACCATTTGGGTGACAATCTAAATGTGACCCAGGAGCTTAGTTTATTGGATTTAAGTTTGTAATTGCGAGAATACAAGTTTAAAGGAAAAAATAACAACTTTATTCATTTCCTCAAATAATTACAAATACACGAGTTTAGGGCATAAATCCCAACAAACACACACTTGTCCTAAAGCTAGTGGAGTACATAAAACATTATAATAATGCAAATACAATAAACTAGGACATTGAATACCCTTTGATACAATACTCCCACTTGCCCTAGTCAAGTTCTAATGTGTAAACCTAGAGTTTCTAGATGACCCTCGAACACCTTAGCCGTGAGAGTCTTTGTAAATGGATCAGCTTCGTTGTGCTCCGATGCTATCTTCGTGACGATCACGTCTCCTCGGTGCACATTTTCTCGTATCAAGTGATACTTCCGTTCGATGTGTTTTCCCCTTTTGTGACTACGTGGTTTTCTCGTGTTGGCCACAGAACTGCTGTTAGCATAATAAAGGGTGATCGGGAGGTTCATATTTGGAACGACTTCCAAATCAGTCATGAACTTCCTAAGCCATACTGCATCTTTAGCCGCTTCACAAGTTGCTACATACTCAACCTCCATAGTGGAGCAAGCAATGAGCATTCTTGTTTGATGTTTCGCCAGACTATTGCCCCTCCATTAAGAGTAACCCCGAAGTGAATTTCCTAGAATCGTTATCAGTTTGGAAGTCAGAGTTCGTGTATCCTGTAAGGATCAGATCCTTTGCCCCATATACGAGCATATAGCTCCTCGTTCTCCTAAGATACTTGAGAATTGATTTTACCGCAGTCCAGTTATCTAATCTTGGGTTGGATTGATATCTACTTACAATCCCAACTGCATAACAGATGTCGGGTTGAGTGCACAACATGGCATAGATGAGGCTACTTACAGCTGATGCATAAGGGACTCGTCTCATATCCACAACCTCTTGAGGTGTCTTAGGACATTGTTCTTTAAACAAATGAACCTCATGCCTGAAAGGCAATAAACCCTTCTTAGAGTTTTGCATCTTATATCAAATCAACATTTTGTCGATGTATGATGCTTGAGACAAGGCTAGTGTTTTGTTCTTGCGGTTTCGGACAATTTGGATCCCGAGAACGAACTACGCTTATCCCAAATCTTTCATTTGAAATTGCGTAGCCAGCCAGTTTTTAACGTCAATGAGGAATCCTACATCATTCCCAATGAGTAGGATATCATCCACATACAACACTAGAAAAGTGACAGTATTGTTCATTATCTTCTTGTATACACAAAGTACATCAACATTCTGATAAAAGCCATAAGATTTGAAAGCCTCATCAAGCCTTATATTCCAAGACCAAGAGGCTTGTTTCAACCCATAAATGGATCCTTTCAGCCTGTAAACCTTTTGCTCATGGCCTGGTTCAATGAACCATTTGGGTTGGTCCATGTATATGTTTTCGTCAAGATTGTCGTTCAAAAAGGCCGTCTTGACATCCATTTGCCATACTTCATAGTCATAATATGTGACAATGGCAAGAAGGATCCGTATAGACTTAATCATGGCAACATGAGAAAAGGTTTCCTCATAGTCAACCCCTTCTCGCTGAGTATAACCCTTTGCCACGAGTCTAGCTTTGAAGGTTTGTATCTTCCCATCTAAAGAGGATGATGTTGGGATTTGTGCCCTAAAACTCGTAGTTTGTAATTATGTTCTAATTAATGTAATAAAGTGTTATTATTTCAATAAAGTGTTATTGTTTTGTTATCTACGAGTTTGCCTTTATTTAAACCATAAATTCAATAAACTAAACATCCAAGGCTGTTAAATGAATCTTTAACTGAATGTAATGTACATAAAAAGGATCTCAGTTCGAGATACAGCCTAAAGGGTCTATAGTTAGGGGATAAGGTTTGGGTACCTTACCCTTGTTAAACTATGGATGTGGCCCACTTTGTATTTGATACAAACACTATGATCCTAATGTGTTCGTGTAGATGTGAGTGGGGATATCCTATGTAATGAGATTACATAAGACCGGACAACGAAATAGTAACCTCTAGCTGTAACTCCGTTGACTAGTTAGGTTTCTATTTCACTAGGATGACCTAGGCAACTTGATCTCAATCTGAGAAAGGTGTTACGAACTCCTCTGCTCGCAAGGGATTGTCCTTTGACTAGTATGGGTGAGAGTGGCCAGATTCGCCGACTCAATATGCCTACCTTCTTGGGGACAAGACCGAGTGAGCGACTGGGAACTTAACTTAGCAATATGGAATTCACTCCTTCCCGCCTACTAGGGTAAGTAGAGGAATGTTCCCTTAAGTGGTGTCTCCAGGACTTGAACAAAGGCCCGACCCTCTCATTGGCCCGAGAGGGACTCTGGTTTGTTGGTAGGACCACAAACAAATTGTTCATTAGAGGAGCACTGGTACTTAAGGCACAAGATGTAACCCAGGGGTAAAACGGTAATTTGACCCAGCTGGTGTTACGAACATTCGTGAAGGATTGACTTGCTGGTATTGGTCAATATCCACGGACACAGAGATATATCTGCAGTGAGAAGAGTGCAGTTGTGGTACTTTAGTGGAGTGTTCCTGCAGTTAACGAATGTTGATTGGGAGGTTAATGAGATTAACCGAGCAATCTCGTATCGTTGGAGTTTCTGATCTGTAGGTCCATTAGGTCCACATTATAGCTCGTAAAGGGTTCTTAGATCATTCGAATTTGAAATGTTCAAATTCATTAAGGAATATATTTAATGTATATGGATACGATATAATATATAGTTTTGGAACTATATATTATAAATTTAATGTGAATATGATTCATGTTAAATTACTTGAGAGAATTGAATATTTGAAAGAGTTCAAATATCAAATTCAAATGTGAATGTGATTCATATTTGAAAACTATAGGTTATAATTTAATGTGCATAAGATGTACATTAAACTATAGGATAAATGGTAAAATGATTAAATGTGATTTAATCATTTATTTAATATTATATATGAATTAAATTTGATTTAATTTAATGTATT
Organism: Trichosanthes cucumerina; assembly: GCA_036507285.1. Taxonomy (NCBI): domain Eukaryota; kingdom Viridiplantae; phylum Streptophyta; class Magnoliopsida; order Cucurbitales; family Cucurbitaceae; genus Trichosanthes; species Trichosanthes cucumerina. The sequence continues at coordinate 20,590,316 of CM071839.1, read as the reverse complement.
TAATTATTAATTAAATATTAATATAATATTAAATGGGAACGTATCAAGAGGACACGTTCCCACCACTCCCCATCTCCCTCTCGATAGGGAAGTGGGGAGTTACCCACTGAATCCTTCTTCTCTGGTAGAATAAGGCATTGATCGGGTAATGACGGAAGACTGTTTTTTGGAGAATTGCTCTCTCTCTCTCACACTCTAAAAATCCCTTCACATTCCAAAAGTTGGAATCCTTCCCACCAAGGAAAGATCTAAGCACTCAGAGGATAGGAGGTTCTCCTGTTGGTAGTGTCCCTGCTTGAAAAACAGAGGAGTTGTTGTGTTGCTGAGTTACTGGAATTTGCTTGGAGCAAGGAGTTGCTGTGAGTCTACAAAGGTAATTCTTCTTCCCTTTAGTTTAATTGTTAAACTTAACATGTTTGCATGTATGCTTTTCTCCATGTCTAATTAGATTAGAATTAGCATGCTTGTTCTGTATGTTTTATTCATCAATGTACTGGTTTTTGTTTCAATTAAAACAATCAAGCAATTAACGATCCCAATCACATTTCCGCTGCTCAAGGAGATCAGCTCTATCCATTGGTATCAGAGCAATGCTTGTATTGTTTTGTTTTGAAACAAAATTGCATTGATTTTGGTGGGAATTGCATTGGTTTGCTGTAATGCTGTTTAGGAATGTTTTGGCCTTAGTTTACTTTGATTTTGATCAATTAGTATGTAAAGGCTCCTGCATTTTTGGACAAAAAGTGCAAAATTGAGTCTATAATTGAGTTACGAGTCGTTCGGGACAAGTTTCATTTAATTTGGTTGAGAATCAAATAAGAAATTGAAGAACAAAGCTGCTGTGTTCGTGGAAGAAGGTTGTTGCCGGCGAAAGCGGCGTTGTAACGCTACGGTGGCGCGCTGCTGTACGCTCGTTCATCAAACATTGAAACGTGAAGAAAAAAACGCACGCAACGCCGGCGTTCCCTATCGACGCGGGCGATCAAGGGGTCAGCGGCGTTGCAACGTTGCCCCTTAGCGTTGCAACGCCATCCCGATAGCACGCGCGCGTGAGGATGGAGCGGGCGTTGCAACGCCGTGAGGCAGTTCAAGCAGCAGCAGATCGGTTCGAGCTGGTTCGTTGGTTTTGGTCCGGTTCGAGCGGTTCAAGCCCGGTTCAGGGTGTTTTTGGATCGGTTTCATGAAATAAATTAATGTAATTTATTTTTTTTTTTTCACTTTAGGGGCCAAATTATTCCTGTTTTACAACTATTTATCTATATGAATGTCATTTAGATTATTCCCACCTTAGGATAAGCATGTTCATGCATTTTATTTATAAAAATGTTATATGAATATGGTTGAATGCATGACTAATTTATTTTTTCATGAGTAATTAATTATAAGTGTTATAATTAGATTATATGGAAAATAAATTGCATGGAGCATAAAATTACTTAGTTTAAAATAAATGTTATTTTATTTAAGTAATTTTATAATTAAAATAGTTGAATTTCTTTTATAATTCCAATTTGAATATTGATTGTTGGATTTATAATATAGTTTCTTTATCATAGGTTAATTATTAAAGTTTATAAAAGTTATAAATTAAAGGAGTTTTAGAAACCATAACCTATAATAAAGAAATGCATGCAAACATAGGAAATTGGGTTAAATTTAATTAGTTTTAAATTGTATAAAATTAATTTAGACCTAAGTTTCAATTTCTAATAAGATTAGAAATAAGTCTTACATAATATTTTAAATAGTTTAAAATATAGTAGGACTTTAGGACTTTGGTTATAAGGGAACTCTACTGGTGAAGTTCTCGTCAAAGGTGGGGTACTTAACTTTGTGTTAATCTAACACCTCCTACAGGAACCGACCGGAACCGAGTTGAATTAACTACGTTTTGTTTTATCTCTAGGTAATTAAAATGTTTATTCACCTAGACATAAGGTTTTAAGACCTAGTTATAATAGTTATAATAGGCATAGACTTAGATAGATTCTTTTAGCCAGAATCCGACTAAGTTAAATCCATACCCTAATTTTAGGAATTTCAGTGGGAGAAAACGAGATGTTCGCATCTAGTTTACTCTCACGTCCTCAAGAGTTCACACCGTGAGTTCCATGCTCGGCTACGCGGCGTCAATAGGGCGTCCCCCTACGATATGTGTTTGCATGGTTCAATACCAAGGTGAATGAGGGAAGTATCCATAGTAAATGGGAGCAAGACGCGTGTCAACGTATCCTACGGTCTCCTCCATTAGGTCGCACCGTGAGATTTCTATAGTCCGCCTGCTAGATTGTCCTGGAACAGCCAAACCCTACGGAGGGCCTGACTATAGGGATCGGAACACTGCGAACTCCAGAAATGGATAGGGTCTCTTAGGTTGTTTGCCAGAAGTTGTCTTTCTTAATAGTAGCCTGTTGGCTCGGGCTTATTGGATCTGAAAATGGTAGGGTCACATTTACCGGATGAGTTAAGTTAGTTAACAAGTCCTTGACCAAACAAATGGTAGCTAAGGACCATTGGGACATGAGATGTTCTGGTAGTGGGAATTGGCTGAGATAGTCTCAATTCAAGGGAGGAATGACTGTGATCGCCCGACTTGAGCTTTTGTTCTAAATCCTTGAAGTATCGTTGCAAAATTAAAGGTTTAACTTAAACAATGGATTTTAGTTTAAACACTAGGGTTCCTTAATAATTTTGCTAAATTAGATTGATTTTTATAATGGGTTTAAAAGGCATAACTAATTAGAACTATTTTGGATTTTCAGCATGTCGTCCTCAATAATAGCCTTACTTAAAAGCGACCGTTTAACTGGTGAGAATTTTACTACATGGAAGTCCAACTTGAATACGATTCTCGTTGTTGACGACCTTCGGTTCGTACTAACTAAGGAATGTCCTCAGATTCTCGCCGTAACGCCTCAATCATTAAGGAGGCGTCGGCCATGGATCAAGGCCAATGATAAGGTCAAGGTCTACATTTTGGCTAGTGTTTTGAAGTTCGGCCAAAAGCACGAGGGCATGGTCTCACTCGTGAGATCATGAGTTCACTCTGAGGAAATGTTTGACAAATGCGGGCCAGATTTCGCACGAATCCTTCAAATACGTTTATAACTCCCGTATGAAGGAGGGGTCATCGGTGAGAGAACACGTTCTTGATCTAATGGTCCACTTCAACGTGGCTGAGATGAACGGAGTGGTCATTGACGAGCAGAGTCAGGTATCATTCATCCTAGAATCTCTTCCGAAGAGTTTCCTGCAATTCCGCAGCAATGCGGTGATGAACAAGATAGAGTATAACCTGACTACTCTCCTTAATGAACTACTGACTTTCCAGTCTATTATGAAGAATAAGGGACGGACTGATGGAGAGGCAAATATGTTTGCCTATTCCAGAAGGTTCCAGAAGGGTTCATCTTCTAGGACTAAGTCCTGTAGCTCATCTTCTGGGCTTAAGAAGACCCAAAAGAAGAAAATAAGAGGGAAAGGGAAGGCACCTGCTGCTGACAAAGGTAAGGGAAAAGCCAAGCTTGCAGATAAAGGAAAGTGTTTCCACTGCAACATGGATAAGCACTGGAAGAGAAACTGCCCAAAATACCTTGCTGAGCTCAAAGAGAAGAAAGAAGAAAGGTAAATTAGATTTACTTGTTCTTGAAACTTGTTTAGTGGAAAATGATGATTTAACCTGGATACTTGATTCAGGACCCACTAATCACGTTTGCTCTTCATTTCAGAAACTAGTTCCTTCAAGGAGCTCAAAGAGGTGAGATGACTTTCGAGGAGGGGCAGGAGACGTCGTCTCACTCGTGCAGTGGGAGATGCCAAGTTATTTTTCGGAGATAGATTTATTTTAATGAAAAATCTGTATATAGTTCCTAAGCTTAAAAGGAACTTAATTTCTATCTCTTGTTTAATAGAACTTGGTTATTGTATTACTTTTTCAATCAATGAAGCGTTCATTTTGAAAGAGAGGTGTCAATATATGTTACGCTAAATTGAAAAATGGCATGTACGTCATCAAACCGAATAAAACCAAAGCAATTTTAAATCATGAGATGTTTAAGAATGCTAACACTCAAAATAAAAGGCAAAGAATTTCTCCAAATAATAATACCTATCTGTGGCATCTTAGACTTGGTCATATTAATCTCAACCGGATTGAGAAACTTTCTCAGAATGGACTTCTAAACAAGTTAGAAGATGATTCTTTACCGCCTTGCGAGTCTTGCTTGGAAGGTAAAATGACCAAACGACCTTTTACTGAAAAAGGTTATAGAGCCGTATAACCCTTAGAACTTATACATTCGGATCTTTGTGGTCCGGTGAATGTTAAACCTCGAGGAGGGTACGAATATTTCATCTCTTTCATAGATGATTATTCAAGGTATGGTTATCTATACCTAATGCATCACAAGTCTGAAGCTCTTGAAAAGTTCAAAGAGTATAAGGCTGAAGTAGAGAATGCATTAGAGAAAAGCATTAAAACACTTCGATCCGGCCGAGGTGGAGAGTATATGGATTTGAGATTCCAAGACTATATGATAGAACATGGAATTAAATCTCAACTCTCTGCACCTAATACACCACAGCAAAATGGTGTGTCAGAAAGGAGAAATAGAACCTTGTTAGACATGGTTCGTTCTATGTTCGTTCTATGATGAGCTATGCTCAATTGCCTGCCTGGTTTTGGGGATACGCAGTAGAGACTGCAGTTTAAATCTTGAACAGTGTCCCGTCAAAAAATGTTTCAAAAACACCTTTTGAACTTTGGAAGGGGCGTAAACCTAGTTTACAATGATTCAGGATTTGGGGATGTCCTGCTCACGTACTCGTGACAAACCAAAAGAAACTGGAACCTCGTTCAAGATTATGCCAATTTGTTGGCTATCCCAAAGAAACGAGAGGTGGTCTTTTCTACGACCCACAAGAAAATAAGGTGATTGTATCAACAAACGCCACGTTCTTGGAGGAAGATTACATGAGAAACCATAAACCGCGTAGTAAATTAGTACTAAATGAAGCTACACATGAACCAACAAGAGTTGTCGATCAAGTTGGACCCTCATCAAGAGTTGATAGAGGAGTCAGCGCCTCAAGTCAGTCTCGTCCTTCTCAATCGTTGGGAATGCCTCGACGCAGTGGGAGTGTTGTTTTCCAACCTGACCGCTACTTGGGTTTAGCTGAAACTCAAGTTGTCATACCTGATGATGGCGTAGAAGATCCATTGTCTTATAAACAGGCAATGAATGACGTAGACAAGGACCAATGGATCAAAGCCATGGACCTTGAAATGGAGTCAATGGACTTCAATTCGGTATGGGAACTTGTAGACCAACCTGATGGGGTTAGACCCATAGGGTGTAAATGGATCTATAAGAGAAAGGGAGATGCAGCCGGAAAGGTACAGACCTTTAAGGCTAGACTTGTAGCAAAGGGTTTTACCCAAAGGGAAGGAGTTGACTATGAAGAAACTTTTTCCCCTGTTGTTATGCTGAAGTCTATAAGGATACTCTTGTCCATAGCCGCATTTTATGATTATGAAATTTGGCAAATGGACGTCAAGACTGCCTTTTTGAGTGGTAATCTTGACGAGAACATCTATATGTCTCAGCCCGAAGGATTCATAGCACGAGGTCAGGAGCAAAAAGTTTGCAAGCTTAATCGATCCATTTATGGATTGAAACAAGCATCAAGATCTTGGAATATAAGATTTGATACTGCGATCAAGTCTTACAGCTTTGACCAAAACGTTAACGAGCCTTGTGTTTACAAGAGGATCGTCAATGACAAAGTAGCTTTGTTAGTACTTTATGTGGATGATATCCTACTCATTGGGAATGATGTAGGATACCTAACTGACGTAAAGAATTGGCTGGCGACCCAATTCCAAATGAAAGATTTGGGAGAGGTGCAGTATGTTCTTTGGATTCAGATCTTTAGGAATCGCAAGAACATAACGCTAGCTTTGTCTCAAGCGTCTTATATCAACAAGATGTTGTCCAGATATTCGATGCAGAATTCCAAGAGGGGCATATTACCCTTCAGGCACGGAGTTCGTTTGTCTAGGGAACAGTGTCCCAAGACACCTCAAGAAGTTGAGGATATGAGACATATTCCCTATGCCTCTGCAGTAGGTAGCTTAATGTATGTTATGCTATGCACGAGGACGGACATTTGCTATGCAGTGGGAATAGTTAGTAGGTACCAGTCCAATCCAGGGTTAGACCACTGGACAGCAGTTAAAAATATCCTCAAGTATCTAAGGAGAACGAGAAACTATATGCTTGTGTATGGGTCTAAGGATTTGATCCTTACTGGATACACTGATTCTGATTTTCAGACCGATATGGATTCTCAGAAATCTACATTGGGATCAGTTTTTACCCTGAACGGGGGAGCTATAGTATGGCGAAGCATCAAGCAAGGATGCATCGCTTACTCCACAATGGAGGTTGAGTATGTCGCTGCTTGTGAAGCAGCTAAGGAGGGTATTTGGCTAAGGAAATTCCTTACTGATTTGGAAGTTGCTCCAAATATGGAATCTCCATCACCTTATACTGTGACAACAGTGGTGTGGTAGCCAATTCGAAGGAACCTCGCAACCATAAGCAAGGAAAGCACATCAGAGAAAGTATCACCTGATACGAGAAATAGTGCAATAAGGAGATGTGACAGTCACGAAGATCGCTTCGGAGCACAATATTGCTGATCCATTTACAAAGACTCTCACGGCTAAAGTGTTCGAGGGTCATCTGGAAAGTCTGGGTCTACGAGATATGTACATAAGCTAATCTAGGGCAAGTGGGAGATATGTAATGGGGTATATGGATGCCCTAGTTTATTGTATTTATATCTCTTGTAACCACTATTTTAGATTATGATGTACCCCACTAGAGTTTTAGTTCAAGTGGGAGTTTGTTGGGATTTGTGCCCTAAAACTCGTAGTTTGTAATTATGTTCTAATTAATGTAATAAAGTGTTATTATTTCAATAAAGTGTTATTGTTTTGTTATCTACGAGTTTGCCTTTATTTAAACCCTAAATCCAATAAACTAAACATTCAAGGTTGTTAAATGAATCTTTAACTGAATGTAATGTACATAAAAAGGATCTCAATTCGAGATACTACCTAAAGTGTCTATAGTTAGGGGATAAGGTTTGGGTACCTTACCCTGGTTAAACTATGGATGTGGCCCACTTTGTATTTGATACAAACATTGTGATCCTAACGTGTTCGTGTAGATGACATGTGAGTGGGGATATTCTATGTAATGAGATTACATAAGACCGGACCATGAAATAGTAACCTAAATTGTGAACTCAGTTGACTAGTTAGGTTTCTATTTCACTAGGATGACCTAGGCAACTTGATCTCAATCCTGAGCAGGTACGAACTCCTGTTCGCGAGGGATTGTCCTTTGACTAGTATGGGTGAGAGTGGCCAGATTCGCCTACTCAATATGCCTACCTTCTTGTGGACAAGACCGAGTAAGTGGCTGGGAACTTAACTTAGCAAGATGGAATTCACTCCTTCCTGCCTACTAGTGTAAGTAGAGGAATGTTCCCTTAAGTGGTGTCTCCAAGACTTGAACAAAGGGCCCGACCCTCTCATTGGCCCGAGAGGGACTCTGTTTGTTTGTAGGACCACAAACAAATTGTTCATTAGAGGAGCACTGGTACTTAAGGTACAAGATGTAACCTAGGGGTAAAACGGTAATTTGACCCAGCTGGTGTTACGAACATTCGTGAAGGATTGACTTGCTGTTATTGGTCAATATCCATGGACACAGAAATATATCTGCAATGAGAAGAGTGCAGTTGTGGGACTTTAGTGGAGTGTTCCCGCAGTTAACGAATGTTGATTGGGAGGTTAATGAGATTAGCCGAGCAATCTCGTATCGTTGGAGCTTCTGATCTGCAGGTCCATAAGGTCCACCTTCTAGCTCGTAAAGGATTCTTAGATCATTTGAATTTGAAATGTTCGAATTGATTAGGGAATAAACTTTATGTATATAGATACGATATAATATATAGTTTTGGAACTATAGATTATAAATTTAATGTGAATATGATTCATATTAAATTATATGAGAGAATTGAATATTTGAAAGAGTTCAAATATTATATGTGAATATGATTCACATTTTGATAGCTATAGGTTAAAATTTAATGTGCACTGGATGTACATTAAAACTATAGGCTAAAGGGGTAATATGATTAAATGAGATTTAATCCAAATTAAATATATGATATTTAATTTGTATTATTTAAATATGATTTAAATTAATAATTAAATTAGATTTAATTATTATTCAATTATTATTATTATTATTTTAATAATAAAATAGGGGAACGTGTCATCCAGACACGTTCCCCACTACCCCTCTCCTTCTCCCTATCGACAGTTTAACAGGGAGAAGAGGGTTGCTCATTTAATTGATCGATTAATCATTTTCCATTTTGCAGAATTGGAAAATATCTCTCTCTCTCTCACTCTCATTCCCAAAACTCTTCCAATTGTTGGAATTCTTTCCACAAAGGATCTTGTTCTAAGAACTCAGAGATATAGAAGGTTTTCTCTGTTGATGGTGTCTTGCGTGGAAATACAGAGAAGTTTCTTGGAAGTTCCTGTGTTGTTGTACTGTTTGGAGCAAGGAGTTGCTGCAAGTTGAAACTACAAAGGTATTCCTTCTTTTCTCTTTTAGTTTAATTGTTAAACTTAATATGTTTGCATGTATGTTATTATCCATGTCTAATAGGATTAGAATTTCCATGCTTGTTCTGTTTTTTATTTTTTTTGTCAATGTATCGGTTTTTGTTTCAAGCAAAACAATCAAGCGATGTACGATCCCAAACCCGTCTCTGCTGCTCAAGGAGATCCGATCTCCATCAGCTACTTACAGTTGATGCATAAGGAACTCGTCTCATATCCACAACCTCTTGAGGTGTCTTAGGACATTGTTCCTTAAATAAATAAACCTCATGCCTGAAAGGCAATAAACCCTTCTTGGAGTTTTGCATCTTATATCAAATCAACATTTTGTCGATGTATGATGCTTGAGACAAGGCTAGTGTTTTGTTCTTGCGGTTTCGGACAATCTGGATCCCGAGAACGAACTACGCTTATCCCAAATCTTTCATTTGAAATTGCGTAGCCAGCCGGTTTTTAACGTCAATGAGGAATCCTACATCATTCCCAATAAGTAGGATATCATCCACATACAACACTAGAAAAGCGATAGTATTGTTGATTATCTTCTTGTATACACAAGGTTCATCAACATTCTGATAAAAGCCATAAGATTTGAAAGCCTCATCAAGCCTTATATTCCAAGACCAAGAGGCTTGTTTCAACCCATAAATGGATCGTTTCAGCCTGCAAACCTTTTGCTCATGGCCTTGTTCAATGAACCATTTGGGTTGGTCCATGTGTATGTTTTCGTCAAGATTGTCGTGCAAAAAGGTCGTCTTGACATCCATTTGCCATACTTCATAGTCATAATATGCGGCAATGGCAAGAAGGATTCGTATAGACTTAATCATGGCAACATGAGAAAAGGTTTCCTCATAGTCAACCCCTTCTCGCTGAGTATAACCCTTTGCCACGAGTCTAGCTTTGAAGATTTGTATCTTCCCATCTACACCACGTTTTCTCTTGTAGATGCATTTACAACCTATGGGCTTAACCCTATCAGGTTGATCCACAAGATCCCAAACGGAATTGAAGTACATAGACTCCATTTCCTGGTCCATGGCTTTTATCCATTCGTCTTTGTCAATGTCATTCGTTGCTTGATCATATGACAATGGGTCCTCGTAGTCATCACTAGATGTGACAACTTGAGTTTCAGTTAAACCCATGTAACGGTCAGGCTGTATAACAACCCTCCCACTACGTCGAGGCTCTCTCAACTGTTGAGATGGACAACTTTGACTAGACGAGCTAGGGTCAACAACTTTTGTTGGTTTCTTAGTATTTTTAGTAACTTTTACTGACATACTGTCCAACTCTTTTAACACGATTTTACTTTTAGGCTTGTGATCCCTGATGTGGTCTTCCTCAAGAAAAGTGGCTTTTGTCGACACAAGCACCCTATTTTCTTTAGGATAAAAAAATAGACCATCTCTCGTTTCTTTAGAGTAGCCCAAAAACAGGCATAATTTTGAACGAGATTCCAATTTCTTCGGATTTGTCACAGGCACATGGGTTGGACATCCCCAAATTATTTAATGACATAAACTACCTTTACGTCCTTTCCAGAGTTCCTAAGGTTTTTCAGAAAAACTTTTCGAAGGAACATTGTTCAAAATGTATACTGCAGTCTCCACTGCATAACCCCAAAACGAGTCGGGAGATGAACATAACTCATCATCGACCGAACCATGTCTAACGAGATTTTATTTCTCCTTTTCGATACACCATTTTGTTGTAGCATACCAGGTGCTGAGAGTTGAGACGTTATTCCATGTTCTATCATATAATCTCGAAATTCATGATCCATGTACTCTCCACCTCGATCAAATCAAAATGTTTTGATGGATTTACCTAAAAGGTTCTCAGCCTCGATTTTATATTCCTTGAACTTTTCAAGTGCCTCAGATTTCTGATGCATAGGTAAATGTATCCAAAGAGATGAAGTATTCATATCTACATCGAGCTTTAACACTCATCGGACCACAAAGGTCTGAGTGTACAAGCTCCAAGGTTTCCTTGGCTCTATAACCTTTTCCACTAAAAGGTCGTTTGGTCATTTTGCCTTCAAGACATGATTTGCATCCAGGTAGAAAATTTTCTTCTACCTCGTTTAGAAGTTCGTTCTTCACCAAACCTCAATCCTATTGAGGTTTATATGACCTAATCTTAGATGCCAAAGATAGGCATTTTATTTAGGAGATACTTTTTGCTTTTTATTAGTTCGCGTATTTGTTGTTTTAAATAGTTCAGTGTTCAAAACCATTTTAATAGAATTAGCCCTTAAAACATACAAATTATTTTCAAGTAGAGTTGTACACAATTCTAAACCTTTCGATGAAATAAATGCTTTATTAAATTGAAACGAAATTGAAATACATTTACTAATATGGCAAGAAACAGAAATTAGGTTTCTAGCAAACCCTGAAACTATATACACGTTATCTAATAACAATATTTTCTTGCCAAATAGTAGCTCCACCGTGCCCACTACTACAGCTGAGACAACATCTCCATTTCCAACTCTGAATGTTATCTCCCTTTCTTGTAGTTGTTGCAAGGAACTAGTTTCCTGAAAAGAAGAGCAAACGTTGTTAGTGGCCCCTGAATCAAATATCCAGGAAGAGTTATCACTCTCCACTAAGGATGTTTCAACATAAAGCAAATCAAATTTACCTTCTTTCTTTTTATCGACCAGGTATTTGGGGCAGTTATGCTTCCAGTGCCCATCTACGTTACAGTAGAAACATTTTACTTTTTCTGCAGCGTCCTTGACCTTCTTGCCCTTTTGGGCGGCAGCACGGTCAGCTTGTTTCCCTTTGGCCACTTTTTTCATATTCTTCTTCTTCCCTTTCGGGCCTAATGAGGATGAGACTACAGATTTGGTCCCCGAGGACGAACCTCCATGAAAAGACCGTTGGGCAACATTTTCCTCACCTTCTTGTCGCCTGACTTTCATCAGAGACTGGAAGGTTTGTAGCTCATTGAGCAAAGTGGTTAAGGTGTAGCTAAGCTTGTTCATAACAACATTGCTACGAAATTGCAGAAAACTATCTAGTAGAGTTTCCAAAATGAAGCTGGCCTTACTCGACTCATCGATAGATGCTCCATTCATATTGCCACGTTCAAGTGGATCATCATGTCGAGAACATGTTCCCTGACAGACGCCCCCTCCTTCATTCTGGCATTGAAAATGTGCTTGAGCGCATCGTGTATGACCTGAAAGGACTGTTGTCCAAACATGTCTTGCAGCGATGCCAGATCTCCTTTGCGGTGACCATGTTCTCATGCTTCTTAACCAATATATCAGATATATTAGCTAAGATGTAGACCTTAGCCTTGTCATTTGCCTTGGTCCATCTATTGAATGTGTCACGAACACTTCGTGTCACAGTCGGGCCTGACACCTGAGGACAATTCTCAGTGAGTACGAACTTCAGGTCGTCCACAACTAAAATCGTATTAATGTTGTTTTTTCATGTCTGGTAATTGTTTCCAATGAGTTTTTCTGCAACCAAAAGAGAAATAATCGAACTCGACATATTTGCTGAAATATAAGAAAAAACCTTGTATCATTTTCTCGTATTAAACCTATGTATAAACAAAAAGTTTTTGCAAAATTAATCTATGATCCCTGATGGTAATCTGATCCCCTTGAGCAGTAGAAACGTGATTAAAAGATCGATTTTGCTGGTTTGTTTTTGGTTAAACACAAATACCAATACATTGGAAAAATAACAGAGATAAGCATAAATTCTAATCTAATTAGGCATGAAACTAATCATGCAAACATGCTGTAAATTAAATAAATAATAAGGAAAATCTAAATTTACCTTTGTAGTTTTTCCAACAGCAACTACTTGCTCCAATTTGATTCTACAGCAACACAAGAACAAGTTTATTCTCTGTTCTAACAGAACACTGCCACTAGTGAGAACCTCTTATTCTCTGAGAAACATAGATCTACTCCTTTGGTGGGAAGGATTCAAACTGATTTGGAAGTAGAAAAAGGGAATTGAGAGAAGAGAGAATTTTGAGAGCAATTAAACAATTGCAAAAAGGAAATCAATGATCGATCAACCAACTGTCTCCCTTCTCCCTGTTAATCTATCGATAGGGAGAAGGAGAGGGATAGTGGGAACGTGTCTGGATGACACGTTGCCTCAATTTAATTAAAACATAATCTTAATTATTAATTAATTAATAAAATAATATAATTAAATCATATTTAATTATATAATTATCAATTTAAATCACATTTAATTAAATAAAATTAAATATCATATATTTAATTTGGATTAAATCACATTTAATCAATTTGTCCCTCTAACCTATAGTTTTTAATGCACATCTAATGTACACTAAATTTTAACCTATAGTTTTTAAATATGAATCACATTCACATTTATATTAATATTTGAATTCTTTCAAATATTTAATTCTCTCATATATTTAATATGAATCATATTCACATTAAATTTATAATATAAAGTTCCAAAACTTTATATTATAATGTATCTATATATAAAAAGATTTATTCCCTAATGAATTTGAACATTTCAAATTCAAACGATCTAAGAACCCTTTACGAGCTAGAAGGTGGACCTAATGACCTACAGATCAGAAGCTCCAACGATACGAGATTACTCGGTTAATCTCATTAACCTCCTAATCAATATTCGTTAACTGCGGGAACACTCCACTAAAGTCACGCAGTTGCACTCTTCTCACTGCAGATATATTTCTGTGTCTATGGATATTGACCAATAACATCAAGTCAATCCATCACGAATAGTCGTAACACCAGCTGGGTCAAATTACCGTTTTACCACTGGGTTACATCTTGTACCTTAAGTACCAGTGCTCCTCTAATGAACAATTTGTTTGTGGTCCTACCAACAAACAGAAGTCCCTCTCGGGCCAATGAGAGGGTCGGGCCCTTTGTTTATGTCCCGGAGACACCACTTAAGGGAAGATTCATCTACTTACCCTAGTAGTTGGGAAGGAGTGAATTCCATCTTGCTAGGCTAAGCCCGAGCTGCTCACTCGGTCTTGTCCCCAAGAACGTAGTCATATTGAGTCGACGAATCTGGCCACTCTCACCCATACTAGTCAAAGGACAATCCCTCGCAAACAGGAGTTTGTAACCCGCTTAGGATTGAGATCAAGTTGCCTAGGTCATCCTAGTGAAATAGAAACCTAGCTAGTCAATGGAGTTACATCTAGTGGTTACTATTTCGTGATCCGGTCTTATGTATTCTCATTGCATAGGATATCCCCACTCATACGTCATCTACACGAACACGTTAGGACCACTATGTTTGTGTCATATACAAAGTGGGTCACATCCATAGTATTACCAGGGTAAGGTACCCAAACCTATCCCCTTACTATAGACCCTTTAGGTTGTATCTCGAACCGAGATCCTTTTTATGTACACTACATTCAGTTCAAGAGATGTTTTATAGCCTTGGATGTTTAGTTTATTGGATTTAGGATTAAAACAGGGGCAATATCGTAAATAATGAATAATAACTCTTTATTGAAATAATGACATTTTATTACAATAATTAGAACAAAATTACAAACTACGAGTTTTAGGGCACAAACCCCAACAATCTCTAGGTCAATTAATTTGCAATGATACCCGACAGGTTTAAAATGACCGCCACCGAAGGGTAGTCGAATCACTCCTCCTCTAAGACGAGACATTCTCAACTTGACCTTATTACCAGAATAACTCTTATTCCCTATAAGTTCTAGCTACCATTTTTGGTCTTAATCCATTAACTTTTAATGTATCCCGTGAGTGTCACCCTCTAACTTTAGATCATAGAGTCCCGATCCAACAAAATCCCTCGAAGGGAGGACTAAGTTGGAAAATAAACTAAGGTAATCCTATCCCTTTCGGGAGTTCGCTATGTTCCGACTCCTATGATCAGGCCCTCCGAAGGGATTGTCTGGTCCAGGCAAAACTAGCAGGCGGATCATAAGAATCTCACAACGCAAACCATTAGAAGAGGTCGTGGGACTCGTTTGCACAAGTCCCGCTCCCACTCACTATAAGCACTCTCTCCATTCACTTTGCTTTTGACCCATACAAACACCATCCGAAGGGGAACGCTCTCATTTATGCCACGAGGCCAAGTATGGATCTCACGGTGTGAACTTAATAGAGATGTGTAGTTGAAAATTAATGTGTTATATACACTAATTTCCTCCCACTAAGTACTTTAGATTTAATGGGATGACCTAGATAAATCTTGCTATAATTTACCTAAGTCTACCAATATAACATTTATATTGGAATTTCCTAAGTCTATAAACCATTTATTAAAACTTAGTCTTAAAGTTTATTAACAATTTAATAAACGTCGCTCACGATAAACATAACCTATGAATCTCCTGACCAAATTCACTCACAGGTAGGTTCCAAGGAAAGGATGTTCCGTTTCCGTCAACTTAAATACTCCAGCCTAGCCAGAACCTTCCTTAGACAGAGTTACTTATCGGTCACCATTCACTAAGTCATATTAGATTTCCTAATTCTAATCTTAGTAGAACTAGATAACCCAAGTCTAATTAGTAACAGGTTCTAAAACAATTTTAAAACTAGTTAATTAATACTTAGGTTACATGCATTTCTATGTTATAGTGCTTGATCATTCATCACATGAATAAATTAAAACATATAACATATATCATCACATGAAATAAATGCATAGCTATACTTTCAAAAATAATCAACATAACTCTTATATTAATTAACAACTTATATTATAAAATGATGAATATGAATATGCTTAACCTAAGGTGGGATTTTAATCTAAATGGAATACTTTATGCACATAATTTATACACAACAATTGCACAATTAAAATAGCAAAATTGGACCATGATTTGGCATCCTAAATATTAATTAAAATTAATATAATCAAAATATATTAATAATAATTAATTAAATAAAATAATAAGTGAAAAAAAACTAAAAAAAAAGTCTAAAAAGACGCCACTAATGCCCATATCCCGCGCGGCATTCAACCACTACCGCAGCAGCGTTGCAATGCCCGCCTGGCGTCTTCACGTTGACCGGCGTTGCAACGTTGCCCTTGCATCAGGCCTCCTACCGCACGTCTGGCGTTGAAACGCTGATGAACAGCGTTGCAACGCCATCGTCTGGACAACAACAACCTCTGTTTTTCACCCAATTATGCTCCGTTTCTTCACATCAACACTTTGCCACGAACGACATGGACTTACAGGCTCGATTTACGATACATTTTTGCCCAATACACCAGGCTCTTAGATTGAAATTTTCAATTGAATTGTAAATCTAAATGCCAAATCATGTAAACATCCATTTTTGCAAAACCACATGCAATTTCTCAAAAATTGAATGTTATACCCACCAAATTTTGAGCAATTTCTAACACAATTAAGAGCACGATTAGCCTCTGATTCCAATAGAAGGGAATTGAATCCCGTGCGAAAGCGATTGATCGCATATGCACTTAATTGTGTGACATAGAAAATGCTCAAGAACATAAAAAGTAATGCTAAGAATGTTGGAGTTTATGCCCTAAAACTCATAGTTTGTAATTTTGTTCTAATTATTGTAATAAAGTGTTATTATTTCAATAAAGAGTTATTGTTCGTTATTTACGATATTGTCATTGTTTTTAACCTTAAATCCAATAAACTAAACATCAAAGGCTGTAAAATGTATCTTTAACTGAATGTAGTGTACATATAAAGGATCTCGGTTCGAGATACAACCTAAAGGGTCTATAGTAAATGGATAAGGATTAGGTACCTTACCCTGGTAACACTATGGATGTGGCCCACTTGATATATGATACAAACACTGTGATCCTAATATGTTCGTGTAGATGACATGTGAGTGGGGATATCCTATGTCATGAGATTACATAAGACCGGACCCCAAAATAGTAACCACTAGATGTAACTCCATTGACTAGTTAGGTTTCTATTTCACTGGGATGTCTTAGGCAACTTGATCTCAATCTTGAGCGGGTTACGAACTCCTGTTTGCGAGGGATTGTCCTTTGACTAGTATGGGTGAGAGTGGCCAGATTCGCCGACTCAATATGCCTACCTTCTTGGGGACAAGATCGAGTGAGCGGCTGGGAACTTAACTGAGCAAGATGGAATTCAATCTTTCCCGCCTACTAGGGTAAGTAGATGAATGTTCCCTTAAGTGGTATCTCCGAGACTTGAACAAAGGTCCCGACACTCTCATTGGCCCGAGAGGGACTTCTGTTTGTTCGTAGGGCCACAAACAAATTGTTCATTAGAGGAGTACTATTACTTAAGGTACAAGATGTAACCTAGGGGTAAAACGGTAATTAGACCCAACTGGTGTTACGAACATTTGTGAAGGATTGACTTGCTGTTTGGATGACACGTTCCCTCATTTATTATTAAAATAATAATAATAATAATAATAATAATAATATAATTAAATCAAATTTAATTATTCATTTAAATAACATTTAAATAATACAAATTAAATATCATATATTTAATTTAAATTAAATCTCATTTAATCATATTACCCTTTTAACCTATAGTTTTAATGTACATCCAGTGCACATTAAATTATATCCTATAGTTTGCAAATGTGAATCATATAATATTTGAACTCTTTCAAATATTCAATTCTCTCATATAATTTATTATGAATCACATTCACATTAAATTTATAATATATAGTTCCAAAACTATATATTATATCGTATCAATATACATTAAATATATTCCCTAATGAATTTGAACATTTCAAATTCAAATGATCTAAGAACCCTTTACGAGCTAGAAGGTGGACCTAATGGACCTACAGATCAGAAGCTCCAACGATGCGAGATTGCTCGGTTAATCTCATTAACGTCCCAATTAACATTCGTTACTGTGGGAACACTCCACTAAAGTCCAACAGCTGCACTCTTCTCACTGCTGATATATTTCTGTGTCCATGGATATTGACCAATAACAAACAAATCAATCCTTCACGAATGTTCAGAAACACACCACCGGGTCAAATTACCGTTTTACCCCTGGGTTACATCTTGTGCCTTAAGTACCAGTGCTCCTCTAATGAACAATTTGTTTGTGGTCCTACCAACAAACAGAGTCCCTCTCGGGCCAATGAGAGGGTCGGGCCCTTTGTTCAAGTCCCGGAGGCACCACTTAAGGGAACATTCCTCTACTTACCGTAGTAGGCGGGAAGGAGTGAATTCCATCTTGCTAAGTTAAGTTTCCAGCAGCTCATTCAGTCTTGTCCCCAAGAAGGTAGGCATATTGAGTCGGCGAATCTGGTCACTCTCACCCATACTAGTCAAAGGACAATCCCTCGCGAACAGGAGTTCATAACCTGCTCAGGATTGAGATCAAGTTGCCTTGGTCATCCTAGTGAAATAGAAACCTAACTAGTCAACGGAGTTACAGCTAGAGGTTACTATTTCGTGGTCCGGTCTTATGTAATCTCATTACATAGGATATCCCCACTCACATGTCATCTACACGAACACGTTAGGATCACAGTGTTTGTATCAAATACAAAGTGGGCCACATCCATAGTTTTACCAGGGTAAGGTACCCAAACCTTATCCCCTAACTATAGACCCTTTAGGCTGTATCTCGAACCGAGATCCTTTTTATGTACATTACATTGAGTTAGCGATTCATTTAACAACCTTGGATGTTTAGTTTATTGGATTTAGGGTTTAAATAAAGGCAAACTCGTAGATAACGAACAATAACACTTTATTGAAATTGAAAGGGAATGAGAATCCCCGCGCAGCGGAAGACGATTGAATCGTCATGGTATCATTATGCTACTCGAATTTTGTCAAAACGATCTAACTATTAGATCTAGGCTAAACATGCTAGAAAGAAAGAAATTTACAGCGAGAAGAACATACTTACTTGTTGAAGACTCTCTTTAATGTTTCTTCCTTAGTCACGAACGCTTCGAGCTTCTTAATCTCAACAAAAACTTGAAGTAACGAACAAGATCCGGTCACAACCACTTGGAAACTCGGTTGTTCTTCTTTGGAAAGAAGGAAGATAGTGGGATCTTTGTTTTGGAGAGGGAGGAGAGTTGAGAGAATTCTTAATCTCTTCTCTTTCATGAAAATAAAAAAATGAGAGAGTGATCCTTCAATCCCTTCTTGCAAAGGGTTTAAATAGTGGAATTGATGGAGTTAAAATCTCCACATAATTACCACTTTACCATAACCATAGGTTATGCAAATCTCATTTGCATAACCACATAATATAAGATATCTCATATCTCATATTGCAAATCTCATTTGCAATAAATGTGGATTAATTAAATTGAATCACATCCAATTTAATTTCTCTCAATTAATTTCTCCAATTAGCTCTAATTCAACAATTAGGCTAACCTATAGTTTATTATGAATCTCATTCACATTAAACTATATATTATATCATTCATATCTCATATAAATGACATAAATGCCCTTAAAGTGAAATTGAACACTTCAATTTCATACCAAAACATTAACCCTTCTTTTAACTTGATTGAGCCAACCGAGGGACCTAATGGACCTACAGTGACGGGCTCCAATGATCCGAGATTAACCTGTCAAACTCTTTGACCCGGTTAATCAATATTCATTAGCTACGGTAACACTGCACTATATCCCGTAGCTGCACTCCCGTCAGTGTAGAATATTACTGAAGGGATTTTGAATTCCCGCAGCGAAAGGCGTTGTGAAATGTCGTTGATCCGTTGTGTAAATAGTGTCTTAAAATTGAATCTATCTCATAGATCCTAGGCTAAACATGCAAAATAATAGAGAAAACAGTAAGTATAATGGATACTAACCTCTTGAAGAACACTTCTTCAACGTTTTCTCCTTCTCCGATCACGATCTCTCTCGTACCAACGAACTCCTCGAACTCGATCCTCGATCCGAACAGGGAGACACCTCCAAAGGGTCTTCTCGCTTGTTCTCGGGAGGTTGAGGAGAGTGAGTGAGACTCCCTTTGGTTTTGGGTGAGGAGAAATGTTAGAGAGATAAGAGAATTCTAGAGAGAATTGCTTTGCTCTCTTTGGATGGAAATCCAAAAAATGGCAAATGGCCTCCCAAAGGCTTCTTGCAAAGCCTTTAAATACTATTGTGTGATGGAGTTAAAACCTCCACCAAATCACAATTTTACCACAACCATATAATATACAAATCACATTTGCATATTATATAATATAAGGTATCTCATACCTTATTATACAAATCTCATTTGCATAAATGTGGAATTATAAATTGAATCACATTCAATTTAATTTCCCTCAATTCAATTTCTCAAAATAGCACTAATTAATCAATTAGGCTATACTATAGTTTTTTATGAATCTCATTCACATCAAACTATATATTATGTCATTTATATCTCATATAAATGACATAAATACCCAAATAATGAATTTGAACACTTCAAATTCACACCAAACTGTAAACACTCAATTTGTCCAATTTGAGCCAACCGAGGGACCTAATGGACCTACACGTGACGAGCTTCAATGATCCAAGACTAACCTGTCAAACTCTTTGACCCGGTTATTCAACATTCATTAGCTACGGTAACACTCCACTAAAGCCCGTAGCTGCACTCTCATCATCATGTAGGACAAGTTGTGTCGATCGATATAACCAATATACCATGAGTCGACCCTTCACAAGTTTTTCGTAGTCACGGTGGGTCAAATTCATTTTTACCCCCGTGTGTGCGCCTCTTGCTCCTTAAGTCCCACTTTGCTCCTCTAATGAACAACTACGTTGCATGGTCCAACCATAAACAACAACCCCTCGGGCCAATGAGAGAGTGGGGCCCCGTTGTTCCGATACCGGAGACAAGACTTAAGGGAACAACCCCTCTAGTTTCCTAAGTCGGGAACGCAGTGAATTCCTTCTTGCGTAGTCAAGTTCCTAGCTCCCACGTGGTCCCGCCCGAGAAGATAGGCATATTGGGGCAGCAACAACGGTGGCCACCCTCACCCATACTAGTCAAAGGACAGACCCCCGCAGACAGGAGTCCGTGACACGCTCAAGATTAAGATCGAGTCACTAATGGTCATCTACGAATTTATTAGCTCAATAGTGTTAACGGTGTTACATCAGTAAGTCTAATAATTCACGGTCTGGTCTTGTACAATTTCATTGCACAGGATACCCCCACTCCCTGTGTGTCCACTACACACCGTTCAAGTTCTTAGTTCTCTCATAATGCAATGACCCTGGAGCTTAGTTTATTGGATTAAGTTTATGAAAAATGCGAGACACAAAGTTTAAATAAATAACTCTTATTTATTACACAATGTTGAAATAAATAACTCTTATTCATTTACAACTTGGAATATTACAAACTACACGAGATGAGGACATACATCCCTACAATTACGTGTCCACAGATATAACCAATGCCAATGAGTCGACCCTTCACAGGTTGTTCGTAGACACGACTGAGTCAAATTACCATTTTACCCCTGTGTCTACCTCTTGTTCCTTATGTCCCCACTGCTCCTCTAATGAACAACATATTGTTATGGTCCAACCATACACAACACCCTTCTCGAGCCAGTGAGAAGGTGGGCGCCCGTTGTCCAAGCCCTCGAGACAGCACTTAAGGGAACAACCCCTCTAGTTTTCTTAAAGGTGGGAACGAGTGAATTCCATCTCGCGTAGTTAAGTTCCCAGCTCCCTACTTGGTCCTGTCCCTGAGAAGATAGGCATATTGGGCGAGTAACTTTGACCACCCTCACCCGTACTAGTCAAAGGACACACCCCTGCAGACAGGAGTCCGTAACACGCTCAGGATTCAGGTCGAGTCACTAATGATCATCTACAAAGTTATTAGTCCTTACTATCAACGGTGTTACATTAGTAGGTCCAATAATTTACGGTCCGGTCTTGTACAATCTCATTGCACAGGATGCCCCCACTCACATGTCAACCACATGAACGAGTCAGATTACCTCGTTTGTATCTAATACAAAGCGGGTCGCATCCACAGTGTATCCAGGATTAGGTCTCCAACCCTATCCATATACTATAGATCGTTCGGGTCATTTACTCGAACGTGATCCTCCCTGTGTGTCCATTACACACCGTTCAAGTTCTAGTTCTCTCATAAATTCAATGACCCTGGAGCTTAGTTTATTGGAAAAGTTTATAAATATTGCGAGACACAAAGTGATGAAATGAATAACTCTTATTAATTTCAAACAGTAATTTACAAACACGAGATTAGGACAAAAATTCCAAAAGAAATAATAACACTTTATTACAGTAATTAGAACATAATTACAAACTACGAGTTTTAGGGCACAAATCCCAACATGTTATTTGATAACATGTATGTAGTTACAGGTTTTATTAGAAACCTTATTTCTATTTCTTGCCTTAGCGAACATTGTACTTCAATTTCTTTTCAATTGAATAAAGTGTTTATTTCTTTGGAAAAGTATTGAACTATATGTGTTGCTCTTTTTGAGAATTATTTGCAAGGTGTTAATTCAGTTAAAATAGTTTTAAACACTGAATTTTAGCAAATACACGAACTAATTTCTCCTAAAGAAAATGCTCATCTTTGGCATCTTAAATTGGGTCACATTAATCTCAATAAGATTGAGAGATTGGTAAAGAATGGACTTCTAAATGAGTTGGAAGAAAATACTTTGCATGTATGTGAATCCTGCCTAGAAGGCAAAATGACTAAAAGGCCTTTTAGCTGAAACAATTATAGAGCCAAAGACCCTCTTGAGCTTATACATTCAGACCTTTGTGGTCCGATGAGTGTTAAAGCCAGAGTAGGTTATGAATATTTCATCTCCTTTATAGATGATTATTCTAGATTTGGGCATATTTACCTAATACAACATAAGTCTGAAGCACTTGAAAAGTTCAAGGAATTCAATACTGAAGTTGAAAATCAATTAGGTAAATTAATTAAAACACTTCGATCAAATCGAGGTGGAGAGTACATGAATTTAAAATTCCAGAACAATATGATAGAACATGGAATTACATCCCAACTCTCAGCTCCCGGTATACCACAGCAAAACGGTGCATCGGAAAGGAGAAATAGAACCCTGTTGGACATGGTTCGATCAATGATGAGTTATGCTCATCTCCGTAGTTCCTTTTGGGGTTACGCAGTGGAGACTGCGGTATACATTTTGAACAATGTGCAATCAAAAAGTGTTTCTGAAACACCTTTTGAACTCTGGAAAGGACGTAAAGGTAGTTTATGTAATTTCAGAATATGGGGTTGTCCAGTACACGTTCTTGTGACAAATCCAAAAAAGTTGGATTCACATAAAAAATTGTGCCTATTCGTAGAATACCCAAAAGAAACAAGAGGTGGTTTATTCTATGATCCTAAGGAAGATAAGGTTTTTGTGTCGACAAATGCTACTTTCTTAGAGGAGGACCACATAAGGGCCCACAAGCCAAGAAGTAGAATTGTGTTGAGTTAGTTAGACAGAACAATAGCAAAGGTTGCTAATAAAACTAGTACGTCAACAAAAGCTGTTGATACTAGCTTGTCTAGTCAAGAGAGTCCATCTCAAGAGTTGAGTATGCCACGACGTAGTGGGAGGGTTATAACACAACCTGACCATTACATGGGTTTATCTGAAACCCAAGTTGTTATGCCAGATGACAACTGTGAGGATCTATCGACTTATAATCAAGCGATGGATGACAAAGAGAAAGACAAATGGATCATAGTCATGAACCAAGAAATGGAGTCTATGCACTTCAATTCTGTTTGGGATCTTGTAGATAAACCTGATGGGGTAAAACCTATAGCTTGTAAGTGAATCTAGAAGAGAAAGCGTGGTGTATATGGGAATGTGCAAACCTTTAAAGCTAGACTAGTAGCAAAAGATTATACCTAGGTTGAAGGGGTTGACTATGAGGAAACCTTTTCACCTGCTTCTATGGTAAAGTCTATCCGTATCCTACTTGTCATTGCCGCATATTATGACTATTAGGTATGGCAAATGGATGTCAAGGCAGCCTTTTTGAATGGCAATCTTGAGGAAAACATCTACATGGACCAACCTAAAGGGTTCGTTGAACCAGGACTTGAGCAAAAGGTTTGCAGGCTTAAAAGGCCAATTTATGGACTGAAACAAGCCTCTAGGTCCTGGAATATAAGATTTGATGAGGCTATCAAATCCTATGGCTTTGATCAGAATGATGATGAACCTTGTGTCTACAAGAAAATCATCAATAGTTTTGTCGCATTCCTAGTTCTATATGTGGATGATATCCTACTCATTGGGAATGATGTAGGATATCTTACTGACATTAAGATTTGGATAGCTAAGAAATTCCAAATGAAAGATTTGGGTGAAGCACAGGTTGTTCTTGGGATCCAGATTGTCCAGAACCGCAAGAATAAAACACTAGCCTTACATCGACAAAGTGTTGTGGAGGTTTAAGATGCAAGACTCCAAAAAGGGTTTATTGCCTTTTAGACATGGAGTTCATTTTTCTAAGGAACAGTGTCCTAAGACACCTCCAGGAGTTGAAGATATGAGACGGATTCCTTGCGCATCAACAGTTGGGAGCCTGATGTACACCATGTTGTGTACTAGGCTAGACATCTGTTTTGCAGTTGGAATGGTCAGTAGGTATCAATCCAATCCAGGACTCGAACACTGGACAGCGGTTAAAACAATCCTTAAGTATCTACGGAGAACAAGGAACTACATGCTTGTGTATGGGACTAAGGATTTGATCCTTACAGGATATACGGATTCTGACTTTCAGACTGATAAAGATTCTCGAAAATCTACATCAGGGTCAGTATTCACTCTTAACGGAGGAGTTGTAGTATGGCGAAGCGTCAAGCAAGGATGCGTCGCTGATTCCACCATGGAGGTCGAATTTGTAGCAGCTTGTGAAGCAGCTAAAGAGGTCGTTTGGTTAAGGACATTCACGCTAAATTTAAAAGTTGTTCCAAATATGACTTTGCCCATCATGTTGTATTGCGATAATAGTGGTGCAGTGGCAAATTCAAAGGAACCCCGTAGTCACAAGAGGGGAAAGCATATTGAGCGCAAATATCAACTCATCCAGGAGATCGTGCATCGAGGAGACGTGATCGTCATGAAGATAGCCTCGGAGCACAAAGTGTTGACCCTTTTACAAAGGCTCTCACGGCTAAAGTGTTTGAGAGTCACCTAGAAGGTCTAGGTTTACAAGTCTTCTACAACTAGGGCAAGTTGGAGTATTTTGTACAAAGGGTTTAAATGCCTTAGTTTATTGTATTTACATTACTGTAATGCGTAAATCTCATTTAATCATATTACCCCGTTCTTAATTTCGTTACAACGATTACATTCAAGAACTAAATAATCTAAATTAAGCATAAAAATAGAATATGGACAATAAGAAATATTACATTTTAAGAACCTTTCTTCGAGTGCTCCTACTCCCACTGCTACAATCTGAGCAACACGAACCCAAGCGATCACAGACACTACAGCCGGATCTTCTCCGTTATTCTTGAGGTGAGAGAGGAAGGTGGGTTCCTTTTAGGTGAGATGAGATATTTTTGAGAGAGAGAGACTGTGTTTTGGAACCTTTCCAACAACACAACCAAATGGCACACTTAGGTTTGAAAAAGCTTAGGTTGCTTCTCTTTTCCTAGTTGCATCTTATGCAACTATATATATAAGGAGATAGGGATAGAAATCACCATCCTATCCCTCTTTCATTCTCTCTTTAGTATATAGTTAATATGTGAATCTAATTCACATTAAAACTATATATTATATTATATCACATATAATTGATATGATATCTCATATATGAAATTGAACACTTCAATTTCATTCCTAACTTTATACCCTCAATATAACCATGTTGAGCAAACGGAGGGACCTAAAGAACCTACATTTCATGAGCTGCAACGATGTAAGATTAACTGATCAGACTCTTTGATCCAGTTAATCAATATTCATTAACTACAAGTCATTCCACGATAGACTTGTAGCTGCACTCTCCTAACTGTAGATAATATTGTGTCCACTGATATAGTCATTACCCATGATTCGACCCTTCAAAGGTTGTTCATGATCACAACTGGGTCAAATTACCGTTTTACCCCTGTGATTACCTCTTTGTTCCTTAAGCACCACTGATCCTCTAATGAACAACAAGTCTAAGGTCCTACCATAGACTCATACCTCATAGAGGTGGGGCCCCGTTGTTCAAGACACGGAGTCGATTCTTAAGGGAACAACCTATCTAATTCCTTAGTGTAGGAATGAGTGAATTCCATCTTTGCAGTTAAGTTCCCATCTACCTACGAGGTTCTGTCCCTAAGAAGGTAGGCTTATTGAGTCAGCTACAGGCCACTCTCACCCATACTAGTCTAAGGACAAACCCCTATAAGCAGAAGTTCTTAACTCGCTTAGGATTCAGGTCGAGTCACTAATGACCATCTATAAATTACTAGTCTTATCTCGCAACGGTGTTACCTTTGGTTAGACTAATAATTTCTGATCCGATCTTATATGAACTCTTCATACAGATGCCTTCACTCGCATGTCAACTACATGAATGAGTTGAATTACCTCATTTGTACTAATTACAAAGTGGGTCGCATCCATGGTGTTACAGAATGAGGTTTCAACCTTATTCTTATACCATAGACCATTTAGGTTATATTCTTGAACTCAATCCAAATAGTGTCCACTACATCGATGTTCAAGATATATATTATAACCTTGGAGCTTAGTTTATTGGATTTATAAAACAAGACTGTAATTTTATCAAAACAAATAACGCTTTATTTATTTGATCAAAATTACACTAGTTTCGGGCATAATTCCCAACAGCTCCAAGGTTATAATATATCTTGAACATCTGTGTCGTGGACACTATTTGGATTGTGTTCAAGAATATAACCTAAATGGTCTATGGTATAAGAATAAGGTTGGAAGCCTCATTCTGGTAACACCATGGATGTGATCCACTTTGTCATTAGTACAAATGAGGTAATCCAACTCATTCATAGGGTTGACATGCGAGTGGGGGCATCCTGTATGAGGAGTTCATACAAGACCAGACGGTAAATTATTAGTCTTACCAGTGTAACACCGTTAACATGATAAGACTGATAATTTATAGATGGTCATTAGTGATTTCGACACGAATCTCTGAGTAAAGTTAAGAACTCCCGCTATAGGGGTTTGTCCTTAGACTAGTATGGGTGAGTGTCACACCCCCTCCTATACTATCTGCTAACTTAAACTGGAAGACGGCATGAAGCCAACAAACATTGTTTACCTCTTAACAATACCTGTTCACCCTGTTTACCTGATAAACATACTATGCTTGCATATGGAGCATTTTAAACATAACACAACGGAAACTTGATAACTACTAAACATACATAAGGAGAAACTCTTCTTAAGTCTCTCTTGAAAACTAAGACGAGTAAGAGCATCAGAACAAAAAACAGGTCAAACCATTGTTTTCACAACCACAACTTCTAAGGCACACACAACTATAACTACAGCGATAATATTAAGGTAATCAGAGAAAATTTGAAGGTAGCACAGGACCGTCAGAAGAGTTATGCTGATAAGCGACGAAAGGATTTAGAATTCCAAGTTGGAGATCAAGTTTTCTTGAAGTTATCTCCATGGAGAGGTGTCCTTCGTTTTGGTAAGAAGGGTAAACTAAGCACTAGATATATTGGTCCTTATCAAGTAACTTGGACGAGTTGGACCAGCCGACCCTCTGATTGGAGTTGCGAGCAGAACTATCTCGAGTACATGATGTTTTTCATGTGTCCATGTTAAGGAAGTATATTCCAGATCCGACACATGTTTTGCAAGCACAACCAGTTGAGCTGAAAGAAGACATGAGTTACGTGGAGGATGCAGTTCAAATCCTCGACAGGAAAGAACAAGTTTTGAGGAACAAGACAATCCCACTCGTGAAGGTTCGTTGGAGACATCACGGAGTGGAGGAGGCAACCTGGGAGTTAGAGGATCTAATGAGGAGGAAGTACCCAATGATTTTCACTTAAAGACTACTCAATTTCGAGGACGAAATTTCTTAAGGGGGAGGTAAGTTGTAAACCCGAGATCTTTCTTCAGACGTTCTATTCCATACGCCTTTTCTGGATCACTTGGCCCTGCTCTCTCTGGCCTGCCTACCTCCTGTGAGGAAATGGCATCTTCTTGATCTCTCGGCCTCGTTTGGACTCTCGGGGCACTAGATCCCCTCTCAGATTGGCCTTGGGTAGGATCACGTGTCCCGCCCCGATCCTACTGCGTAAATGCTGCTAAGTACGTGGTGGCATGACTCCTATAACATATCAAAATATTAGACATGCTATGGATACTTAACTCAAATACACACTACTAAACTTCTATTCATATTTTAGCCCTAACTGGACTTGCTCTTACCCTTACTTAAACCATACTCCACTAGCTCGATCTGAACTAACTCAATAACATGCTATGACTTTTACTTTATTCTCAGAGCTAACTTATGTCATGTTTAAGTGTTCCATTTTCGAACATAGTATGTTTATCAGGTGAATCAGGGTCAACAGGTATTGTTAAGAGATAAACAATGTCTGTTGGCTTCACGCCGCCTTTCGAGCTGAGTTAGCAGGTAGTTCGGGAGGGGGTGTGGCATAGATAATATAAAAGTTATGAGTAATAGGTAATAGATAAACAATTGTGGTAGAAGTCTATCAGACAAGTATCACTGGTAGAAGTCTATCACTTCTATTAGTGATAGATATCATAATGGTAGTTTATCAAAATTATAAGAAAAAAATTAACAAACAAAAAAATTAGTTATTAAATAAACAGACTTCTATCAGTGATGTCACTCATAGAATCCTATCACAGATATCACTGATAGCAGTGACTGGCGTGGGTTGTGAGAGGTGTTTTAGTAATTTCAATTCATCTTTTCAAATTTTTGCTATTTTTGCAAATAGATTGAGTCATTTGCTATATAAGCAATTATATTTGGTCTATTTGCTAATATAAAAGTTATGAGTAATAGGTAATAGATAGACAATTGTGGTAGAAGTCTATCAGACAAGTATCACTGATAGAAGTCTATCACTTCTATTAGTGATAGATATCACAATGGTAGTTTATCAAAATTATAAGAAAAAAATTAACAAACAAAAAAATTAGTTATTAAATAAACAGACTTCTATCAGTGATATCACTCATAGAATCCTATCACTGATAGCAGTGACTGGCGTGGGTTGTGAGGGGTGTTTTAGTAATTTCATTTCATCTTTTCAAATTTTTGCTATTTTTGCAAATAGATTGAGTCATTTGCTATATAAGCAATTATATTTGGTCTACTTGCTACCAGTCCAATTGCCCCTATTTATTATTAATTTTTTTTTGTTGGAGGGAATCCTTAAGTCGTCTATGCCTTCGATCCAACATATTAACACTTTGTGGTGAAAATAGCTGACTACGAGTATAGATACCATACAGATTGTCAGAGACTACTTTCATCCTAAGTTTAATCCTTCAAAAGACAAGTATTGGTCACAATACTTAGGATGTTGGAGTACCCTTTTTTTTATCACTTTTTTTTTTTAGTGAAAAACTTTTAAAAGGTATAATTTTCAATTAAGCAAACTTGCTCTTTCATTAGCTCCTAAGTCTATCGAGGTGACAACGATCTTCTGGACAAAATAAACTTTCCCTAAGCATTCAGGACCCTCCCGGGATTGGCTAAGTGCAATTAGGTTTAAGGAATTCTCTAATCAATTTTAAACATCCTAAAATTGGAATTTAATCAAGTTCTCTAGGCTGATGAACATTATTCACAATTCTCAATTAAATTTCATTAGTGGTTATCATAATCAAAGTAGGAAAAACTTACAATGAGTAATCCATTCCATTAACCTGAAATCAATCAAATGCACCAAAAACACACAGCAGAAAAGAATATGATAGAAGATGGAATGGAGTCAGATAAATCTCATGCAGTAAACAGTAATTAAAAGTCATACAATCACCCCCAAACTTGAGAACAACATTGTCCTCAATGTGCAAATACAGATAAGAAAATAACATCCAAATCAGCTAAAGAGACAACGGAGGAGTGAAAAGAATTGTACTGCCCTGAACACGAAAAAGTCTCATTCCTCATCAGAAGAGGCGTAGGGAGGCATAGGGCCCGCGAATGAAGGATCTGAACCATGAATATGCCGGAGACAATCATAAAGATGGCGGTGAGACGCCTCACTATACTGCAAATGTCTCATGATCCGGCGCTTCTCCCTACGACTCTGAGTCTCATGCTAGTCGAACCGCTGCTCGAGTCTAGCCATGGCCTGGACCAGATCCTGGTACTCCTGTGGGGCAGGGCGCTGTGGTGACTCATGCTGCCCCTCCTCTCCCATCACACCCTCGACTGCGTCAAGGAAAAATTCAGGCTCGTCTGCTTGCATCCCCGCAAGTACTCCTTGATCATGATCCCGAAGTCCCATGATGTAGTTTTATCCATCACCCCCTTGGGGTGAATCAGCTTCTCCTTAGATGTCCAGGTGACTCCGGCAAGACGACAGAGGGCGGTGATGAGAGAGGGATGGCCTAGTCCACCCTTGGTGGTGCCTCGCCGCACGTGCCTGATGTATCAACTGATGACTTTGCCTACATCAATCGTCTTGCCAGTGACAATGGCGTACAAGAGGATGGCGCGCTCCTTCGTCACATCACTCATGTGTGCAACCGGCTGGAATCTAGCACAGATAAAACTGTGCCACACTCTGCTGGACACGGTAAGGTCCGCTGTCCGGAGTTTGGAGACCTCGCCACTCCTTGTAACCCATTGGGTCCCAGGTCGTGCTAACGTATCAAGTACCTGTGCAGGGTCGAACTGTGTCCTGGCATAGATAGTGTACTCATTAGTCTCATAATCAGGTAAGTGAAAATACCTGTTAATGGACACAACGTCAAACGGGATGGGTTTCCCTCGCACGGTGGTATAGTAAGCCTCCAGAGGCATGTTGGCATAAAATTCCCTCACGAGGGGGACCACGCCCGCCTTGGATTGTTGCACCAACAACTCCCAATGTCGCTGCTGAATGGTAGTGTAGATGTCTCGGTGATGGGAGTCATCAGGAGCAATGCCCCGCTCAGGAACCAGAGCGCGATGCACTACGTAGCTCTGGTAGCGACTCACAGCTTCAGCATCCACAAACCGTTGTCTATCATATTCGGAACTAGAGTCGGCGGCTGTCTTTACCCTTTTTGGTGCCATATGTGATCAGTGTAAAAGAAAGAACTAGACAAGGGCAAGTAACAAAGTTAGTGCAAAATAAAAGGGAAGACAAGGAGATGCCCTATGGATAGTGCATGAGGTATAAAAGAAAATAAGCTTTGAAGTTCTCTACCCAAGGATGATGTAAATGGGGGGAAAGATAAGAACCCAATGACGCTTGCCACCTATCAATCATGAACAAAAAGTGGAAATACAACACAAGAGGGCCATATATAAAAGTGGACCACTTCATCATAGGCATACTAGGAGCAAGGAAAAAATAAGCATAAACCCAAAGACAATCCAAGCAAAACAATTATACATGCCCCATCCAATAATAAGAATAAGTTCCCAATTAGCAAGTGAAGACAACCAAAGGACCAAGTTGACATACTAATTCAACTACAAGGTCAACCAACTCATCTCATGTTCATGTAGGAAAAGTCGTCCAAAGAGAAAGCACAAACCGTAAAGAGCAAGGATGAGCAAGGACTTGTCTTACCAAAAGTAATAAGCAAAGATACAACCACACAACCAAATCATGTATCCATCAAAATGCACAACTAATAAGAATGGGCTTATGTTACCAAAATCAATGATTTCAATACCCCAAACTTAAGATTCAAGCCTTAAGGAGTAATAATGCCCAAAGATGGAAAAAACTGAAAACCAACATCAATTTACCATGAAAACACATCTAGGGCACTTCCATTAAACTACCCAAATCTCCTAATCTCAACAATAGGCTATGAAAATTCATCTAGGCCCAAGATTCATCATCCTAAATAATAATACAGCAACATAAACAACCAATCTTAGGCCTAATTACAGAAACATCACAAAAATCGGAAAGAAAATGGTAGAGAAATAGTTACCCACGATTTGTCTTCAAATGGGTATGAAACTTGCCCCAAAATGTCCAATCTAACACAAAATAGGAAGAATAATGAGTGGAGAAAGGTTAAAGTTAACAATCTTGAGGAAATAGTGAGGGAGATTGAAAGAAAGAAGAGAGAAAAGAGAAGAGAAAGTGAAATTTTAGGGGTTGTTCGGCAAAATCTGGAACAATAAAATTCCATATTTCGCGACAGCGTTGCAACGCTGAGGGCAGCATTGCAACGCTGTCCTCACGGGTCGCGTGCCTGATAAAGTGCGCAGCGTTGCAACGCCAACGCAAGGGTTGCAACGCTTGGATAAGCGTTGCAACGCCGTTTCGAACCTTTTTTTTTTAACCTGAGAACAAAAAACAAAAAATGTCAACCAACTAATAGATGATAAAATAATAGAATAAAGTAAAATAAAATAAGATAAAATAATATAATGAAATAAAATTGAAATAACTGAATTAAAATACAACGGGTTGCCTCCCGTTCAGCTCTTTCTTTAACGTCTTTTAGCTAGACCACCTGTAGTTGGGTCACGTGGCATTTCCATCAGTAAGGACAATGTTCTCCAAATGTCGCTCCTCGTCACCGCAATAATGTTTCACACGTTGCCCATTGACTTTGAACAATGCTCCATCCTTGCCTTGCAACTCAATTGCCCCATAAGGAAATACTTCCTTCACAGTGAATGGACCCGACCACCTTGATTTCAATTTTCCTGGAAATAAACGTAAACAGGAGTTAAAAAGGAGAACTTGCTAACCAGGAGAAAATGTTCTATTTTTTATTTGTTGATCATGCCAACGAGTTGTTCTTTCTTTATATAGCTTTGCGTTCTCGTAGGCTTGATTTCTGAACTCCTCCATCTCATTGATTTGCAACAATCTTTGCTCGCCCGCCTTCTGAAGGTTAAAGTTAAGAGTTTTAATAGCCTAGTAGGCTTTATGTTCCAACTCCACAGGTAGGTGGCACGCCTTGCCAAACACCAATCGGTACGGTGATGCACCTATCGGTGTTTTGAAGGCCGTGCGATATGCCCATAGTGCCTCATCCAATTTGTGGGTCCAATCTTTCCTGTTGGTCTTGACTGTTTTCTCCAAAAGGAGTTTAATCTCCCTATTTGAGATTTCAACTTGGCCATTTGTCTGAGGAAGATATGCTAATGAGACCTTATGTCTAACTCCATACCTGGCTAACATAGAATCAAACAGTTTATTGCAAAAATGAGTGCCCTCATCACTAATAATAGCTCGAGGGGTGCTAAATCTTGTGAAAATATTTTTGTGTAAAAACTTAATGACAACACGAGCATCGTTTTTCTTAGTGGCAATAGCCTCTACCCACTTAGAAACATAATCTACTGCAACTAGGATATACAGATAACCATGTGAAGATGGAAAAGACCCCATAAAATCTATTCCCCAGACATCAAATAATTCAACTTCAAGAATAGGGGTAAGAGGAAGTTCATGCTGACGTGAAATATTACCTGTGTGTTGGCATCGATCACAAGTTCGTACAAAAGTATAGCAATCTTTAAAAAGAGTAGGCCAATAAAAACCTGATTGTAATACTTTCGCAGCTATTCGAGTGGGTCCAAAATGTCCTCCATAAGGGGAGGCATGACAGTCATGTATGATTTTGCCCACTTCCTCTCGATGCACACACCTTCTGATAAGTTGATCTGCACCAACCTTGAAGAGTAATGGATCATCCCATAGATAGGACTTCACATCATGTAAGAATTTCTTCTTTTGCTGAGAAGTCAGATCTGGTGGCATTACTCCTCCTGCAAGATAATTCACAAAATCAGCAAACCATGGTAAATTATCCTATACTTGATAAAGTCTTTCATCAGGGAAATCTTCTGTGATAGGGAGAGAAGGTGAATTGTCCTCTTTTTCTATCCTGGATAGGTGGTCAGCTACCACATTTTCACATCCTTTCCTATCCTGATATCAAAGTAAAACTCCTGCAACAAAAGAATCCATCTAATCAAGCGAGGTTTAGCATCTTTCTTATCAAATAAATATCTAAGTGCAGCATGATCAGTGTACAATTACTTTAGTCCCTAACAGATAAGGCCTAAATTTATCAAAAGAAAACACCACAGCAAGCATCTCTTTTTCAGTGGTAGTGTAATTTTGTTGTGCACTATCTAAAGTTTTGCTTGCATAATAAATGGCCCTGAAAATCTTTTCCCGACGTTGGCCTAGAACTGCGCCTACAACGTAGTCACTAGCATAACACATGATCTCAAAGGGTTGACTCCAATCTGGCACAACAATAATAGGAGCAGAAGTTAGCTTTTTCTTCAAAAGATCAAAAGCAACTAAACAGTCATCACTAAACACAAAAGGAGAATCCTTTTCTAACAAGTTTTACAGGGGTTTCACAATTTTTGAAAAATCTTGTATGAAACGTCTATAAAACCCTGCATGTCCTAAGAAACTGCGTACTCCCTTAACATTAATTGGAGGTGGTAGTTGTTCAATGGCTGAAATCTTAGCTCTATCCACCTCTAGTCCCTTTTCAGAGACTTTGTGCCCTAGGAC
This sequence comes from Trichosanthes cucumerina, assembly GCA_036507285.1. Lineage (NCBI taxonomy): Eukaryota > Viridiplantae > Streptophyta > Magnoliopsida > Cucurbitales > Cucurbitaceae > Trichosanthes > Trichosanthes cucumerina. Next base: position 20,555,869 of record CM071839.1, on the reverse strand, counting down.
TATACCTTCCTTGACCATAAAACGAAATTTTTCCCAATTCAAAACAAGGTTAGTTTCCTGGCACCTCTGCAAAACACGAGCGAGATTATGCAAACAAATATCAAATGAACAACCAAAGACAAAAAAATCATCCATAAAAACCTCCATTATCTCCTCAATCATGTCATGGAATATTGCCATCATGCAACGCTGGAAAGTGGCAGGTGCATTGCACAATCCAAATGGCATTCTCCTGAAAGCATATGTTCCATACGGGCATGTGAAAGTAGTCTTCTCTTGGTCCTCAGGAGTAATAGCAATCTGGTTATAACATGAATAACCATCAAGAAAACAATAGTAAGGATAACCAGCAAGTCTATCAAGCATCTGATCAATAAAAGGAAGGGGAAAGTGATCTTTTCGTGTAGCCTTATTCAACTTCCTGTAATTGATACAGACACGCCATCCAGTGACTGTCCCGGTAGATATGAACTCATTCTTGTCATTTTTTATGACAGTCATCCCCCCTTTCTTTGGAACCACCTGCACAGGGCTCACCCAAGAAATGTCAGATATAGCATAAATAATTCCTGCATTTAACAGTTTGAGTACCTCAACTTTAACTACCTCCTTCATTGTTGGGTTAAGCCTCCTTTGGTGTTCAACTGATGGATTAAAGGTATCTTCCATTAAGATTTTATGCATGACTACAGATGGACTGATACCCTTAATATCACTAATTGACCACCCTAAAGCAGACTTATGACTTCTAAGGATTCTCAACAACTTTTCTTCCTCTTCTTTATTCAGATCAGCAGAAATAATCACATGATAAATAGACGAATCTCCTAAGAAAGCATAACCAAGATGTGCAGGTAATTGTTTCAATTCTCGAACAGGAGGTTTTATTTCTTCCACATTATTGACATGCAATTGTGAGAATTGTTCATATTAGAGTGTAGGCAATTGATTCAGTGATTTATTACAGTAAGTAATTTCATGGTCCAATGTCTTTAACTGATCTAACATTGAATTTGTCATGCAAGTTTCTAAGGGATCAACAGATAAAACTAACTTCTTAAATGAATCAACAGCAGCATCCAAAATATTAATCATGTGACAGGTACTTACCTCATTAGGGTACTTCAAGGATCGAAATATGTCAAATACAACATTGTCCTCACCGACCCTTAGAGTTAACTTACCATTTTGCACATCTATCAATGCTCTTCCAGTGGCTAGGAAAGGTCGTCCCAAAATAATTGGGACCTCAGAATCTTCCTCCATGTCTAGGACCACAAAATCTGCAGGGAAGATAAATTGTTCAACTTTTACCAACACATCTTCTACAATACCTCTGGGATATTTGATAGAACGGTCAGCCAACTATAGTGAGATGGTTGTAGGTTGAACCTCCCAAGACCTAGTTTCTGAAATGCAGATAAAGGCATCAAATTAATCTGGCCCCTAGATCACATAAAGCTTTATCAACAAAAATACTACCAATATTGCAAGGAATAGTAAAACTCCCTGGATCTTTTAATTTTTGTGGTAGTTTTCTCTGGAGTACAGCACTGCATTCTTCAGTGAGATTGACTGTCTCATATTTGTCAAACTTCTTTTTTCTGGATAGGACTTCCTTCATGAACTTTGCATATTTGGGCATTTGTTCCAAGGCATCTGCAAAAGGAATATTAATATGCAGTTTCTTAAACATATCAAGAAATTTTGCAAAGTCAGAATCAGTCTTTTTCTTTTGAAAACGTTGAGGATAAGGAATAGAGTTAGGAACAATACGAATAGAGAAATCAGAAATCTTCTCTGTTTGTTTCGATGTGCTTGCTTCCTCTACTACTTTCTCTGTATCCTCATTGGCATCAGAATTGAGCTGCTCTTCAGAATTTACCTTATCAGTTTCATCAAGCTCCTTACCACTTCTTAAGGTCACAGCCTTGCACTGTTCCCTAGGGTTCACCTCAGTGTCACTAGGAAACTTACCTTTCTGCAGTGTGTTTAGGGTGGTTGCCATCTGACTGATATGTACCTCTATGTACATTTTCCAACTGGTTGGTTGGATTCCTAGATTCAGTGATGAATGAACTCATCATGTCTTCCAGGGATGGTTTACCCTCAGCTGTAGATGTAGATGCATAACCTGGAAGAGGCTGCAAAACATTTTCTTATGAGCATAAGAAAAATTTTCATGATTACGCAAACCTGGATGATAATGAGTGGGCAACTGGTTTTGATTCTGATTTTCACGGTACCCATAACCTCTGTTGTTCACATATTGAGAGCTGCTCGAGTTCGGATCTTCAACACCTACAAGTTTTTAGCGATTTACAAGCTGCGACTATGGATTCATCATTACTGTACATGCAAGTTTATTCAACGCACTAGTTAGGGAGGCCATATGGAACTTGATGGAACTTACATCATCTATCTCGTACATCCCTGCCACGGGTTTGGCAGTTGATCTTTCAGAATGCCAATTATAACTTGTGGTAGCCATCTCCTCAAGCAAAGTACGAGCATCCTCTGCAGACTTAGAAAATATTGATCCCCCAGCAGCTGCATCCAAAAGAGATTTATTATTTCCAGATAATCCATTATAAAATAATTGAATTTGCAACCAGTCAGGATAACCATGTTGTGGGCATTTTCTAAGTAAATCTTTGTATCTTTCCCAAGCCTCAAACATCTGTTCTCCATCCTGCTGTCTGAAAGTGCCAATCTCAATGCGCAGCCTCGTAGTCTTGGCAGGTGGGAAGTATTTAGCTAAGAATGACTGAGTTAAATCCTCCCAAGTACTAATACTACCTGTGGGCAATGGCTCCAACCAGAATTTTGCCTTATCCTGCAGAGAAAAAGGAAACAATCGTAAGCGAATAGCATCAGGGGATACACCATTAATTTTTACCGTGCCACAGATTTCAGCAAAGGATCTCAGATGCAGATTGGGATCCTTAGTGGCATGTCCTCTGAAGGCATTTTCTCGAACCATCTGGATGAGACCTGTCTTTATCTCAAAATTATTAGCCTGAATTGGAGCATAAATAATTCCAGATTGGTTTCCAGCAAAAGTGGGTTGGAAGTACTCCCTAATGGGCTTATACTCTCCCTATTGCTCCTCCATGATTCTGACCTTGTCCTTAGTCTCCTTAAGTTTCCTTCTGAAAGTTCTGTCAATTTAAGGATCAAAAGGAACTAGATCAGTTTCTGAGTTACTTCGCATGCAACACACAACACAAAAAATAGAAAATTTAAAACTAACAAAAACAACAAACACAAAAAGAAAACAAACTCTAGATTAAGACTAAGTGGCTTCTTAATAGTATCAAAAGAATTAAATAAACGCCAATCCCCAGCAACGGCACCAAAAACTTGTTGCGTAAATTCTGCAATACCGCAAGTGTACGGGTCAAGTTTTAATATAGTGAATTTGAGTACGAGTATCGTCCACAAGATTGGATATTTAATTCAATCAATTCCTATCAATAACACCACTCAATTTTATCTAGCAAATTAGATTTAAAGTGAGGTGAAAACACAAAATCAAAGAGTGAAAGTTGAGAACAATCAGGAGAGACGAATATCTTAGGGACTAGATTTCACCAATTAATTAACTATTTTATTGAGATCATGCTAATGGGTTATTGCATTGCTTTTATAAACCAAGAAACTAAGATAACAAATAACCTCTCTCGAGGCAAGTGAATCTCATGCAAGACATAGAATTAAATATCTCTGTTCATCCTAAAAATCACACATGGCACTAAGTTCAATTCTTATGGGTTTCTAATAGCACTTCAATCATTCTCATGTCAAAGTAACTATCAGTCATGCAAAAGAGATCAGATCTAAAGTGTCTTTCTCAAGAATAAATTCAGACCTAGGAACAAATAAACCGTGATCAAGAGTCTATAAGCATTAAGGATGCAATTGAATGAATAAAAGCATTACAATAAACCAAAGGCAGTCAATTCAACAAAATAACATAACTAAAAGGCTACATCCATCCCTAAGATAACAAGTTTAGCTCCTCATGTCCACTATAAATCCTACTAAACTCAAATACAAAACCATAGTTCAACAATAAAAGTGAAAAGAACGAAGAAAGAACTCTCGTGGCGTGAACGGCAACGATCCCGGCACCTATCACGAACTCCGAGGTCCAAAAATTCTTCTTCTTGAAATCTCCCAGAAATCCTCTTACAATCTCTCACAATAGTGTTTAAACAATGGTCTCAAAATCTCTCCCAAAAAGGCCTCCTTCTCCAAGATGCATCTTTTCCTTTTTATATCAATAGCACGGCGTTGCAACGTCGTGCCCTAGCGAATAAACCATAAATGGAAAATATCAGGCAGCGTTGCAACGTTGAGGGAAGCGTTGCAACGCTGCTACCCTCGCGCGCGTTTGCTAATAGAAGTAGCGTTGCAACGTTGAGGACAGCGTTGCAACGCTGATACCCTTGCGCGCCTTTAGCTATCGAAGTAGCGTTGCAACGCCATCGCCACGGATCTTCAAGGCATAGTTGTTGCATGTTGGGCGTTGCAACGCTATCGACATGGATTTCTATGGTTGAATAGCTGCACACAGAGCGTTGCAACACCCTGAATGGCGTTGCAACGCCATCTCCTCGGATTTGATGGCTTGTTTTGACCTTGCTTCTTCCATTTAATGTCAATTTTGGCTCCTTTTTCACCCATAATTCTCCATCCATTCTCATATTGCTCTTTAACCTGAATTTCACAAATGAAATACGTTAAACCCCTGAAATTATCATAAAACTAACACAATTTAAGCCTAAGGATAGCACATTTTGTGTGCTATCATATTTCTATCTCTTGTAACCAATGTTTTAGATTATAATGTACCCCACTAGAGTTTTAGTTCAAGTGGGAGTTTGTTTGGGTTTGTGCCCTAAAACCCGTTGTTTGTTATTATGTTCTAATTAATGTAATAAAGTGTTATTATTTCAATAAAGAGTTATTGTTCGTTATCTAAGAGTTTGCCTTTATTTAAACCCTAAATCCAATTAACTAAACATCCAAGGCTGTTAAATGAATCTTTAACTGAATGTAGTGTAGATATAAAGGATCTCAGTTCGAGATACAGCCTAAAGGGTCTATAGTTAGGGAAAAAGGTTTGGGTACCTTACCCTGTTAAAACTATGGATGTTGCCCACTTTGTATTTGATACCAACACAGTGATCCTAACGTGTTCGTGTAGTTGACATGTGAGTGGGGATATCCTATAATGAGATTACGTAAGACCGGACCACGAAATAGTAGCCTCTAGCTGTAACTCCGTTGACTAGTTAGGTTTCTACTTTACCAGGATGACCTAGGCAACTTGATCTCAATCCTGAGCAGGTTACGAACTCCTGTTCGCGAGGAATTGTCCTTTGACTAGTATGGGTGAGAGTGGCCAGATTCGCCGACTTAATATGCCTACCTTTTTGGGGACAAGACCGAGTGAGCGGCTGGGAATTTAACTTGGGAAGATGGAATTCACTCCTTCCTACCTACTAGGGTATGTAGAGGAATGTTCCCTCAAGTGGTGTCTTCAGGACTTGAACAAAGGGCTCGATCCTCTTATTGGCCCGAGAGGGACTCTGTTTGTTGGTAGGACCACAAACAAATTGTTCATTAAAGGAGCACTGGTACTTAAGGCACAAGATGTAACCTAGGGGTAAAACGGTAATTTGACCCAGCTGGTATTACGAACATTCGTGAAGGATTGACTTGTTGTTATTTGTCAATATCCGTGGACATGGAAATATGTCTGCAGTGAGAAGAGTGTAGCTGCGAGATTTTAGTGGAGTGTTCCTGCAGTTAACGAATGTTGATTATGAGGTTAATGAGATTAACCAAGCAATCTCATATCGTTGGAGCTTCTGATCTGTAGGTCCATTACGTCCACCTTCTAGCTCGTAAAGGGTTCTTAGATCGTTTGAATTTGAAATGTTCAAATTCATAAGGAAATAAACTTAATGTATATTGATACGATATAATATATAGTTTTGGAACTATATATTATAAATTTAATATGAATATGATTCATATTAAATTACATGAGAGAATTAAATATTTGAAAGAGTTCAAATATTAAATTCAAATTTGAACTTGATTCATATTTGAAAACTATAGGTTAAATTTAATGTGCATTAGATGAGCATTAAAACTATAGGATAGAGGGATAATTGGTTAAATGTGATTTAATCTAAATTAAATATATGATATTTATTTTATTTTATTTAAATGTGATTTAAATTAATAATTAAATTTGATTTTATTATTATTTAATTATTATTATTATTTTAATAATAAAATAAAGGAACGTAACCTACAGACACGTTCCCACTACCCCTATGCTTCTCCCCATCGATAGTTTAACAGGGAGAAGGGGGTTGAGGAATCATGGATTGATTTTGTAATTGAAGGATTGCAACTTCCTGGAATTCTCTCTCTCACTCTCTAATTCTCAAAACTTCCAATTGTTGGAATCCTTCCCACCAAGGAAGATCTAAAAACCCAGAGATATAGAAGGTGTTTTGGTGGAGATTTTAACTCGATTACACAATAGTATTTAAAGGCTTTGAAAGAAGCCTTTTGTAAGCCATTTTTCCATTTTTTGGATTTTCATCCAAAGAGAGCAAGGCACTTCTCTCTCAACTCTCTCTCAATTCTCTCATACTCTCCTCACCCAAAACCAAATGGAGTCCCACATACTCTCCCTCAATCTCTCGAGAACAACCGAGAAGACCCTTTGGAGGTGTATTGTTGTTTCGTTCGAAGATCGAGATCGAGGAGATCATTTGTTCGAGAGATCGTGACAGGAGGAGGAAAGCGTTGAAGAAGAGTTCTTCAACAAGTAAGTACGAGTTTCCTTACTGTTTTTCTTCTTTAATGTATGTTTAGCCTAGGAATCTATGAGATAGGTTCGTTTTAAGATATGATTTACACAACAAAACAACGACGTTTCACAACGTCTTTCGCTGTGGGAATTTCAAAACCCTTCACTACCTTCACTGTGATCAGTTAGGCCACTCATTGAGCGAGTGCTCTGGGTAAGGGTCCTTGTAGTGGATGTGTAAAAGCTAGTGTCATTGCACACACAAAAAAAAAAAAAAGAAATGAGAAAAAGTGACATAAAAAAAGTGATTAAGTACAAAGTAAAGTTGTTTATTTCTTGAATGTGGGGAGACTTGAAGATTAGAAATTATGACCAGTGTAGGTGGAAGTTAAATGAAGAACCTAATAAAGTTGTTCCGGGCTTAGTAGAAATGAAAGGAAAGGAGGCTAATCACACACACACGTAGGAACACTTAGGAAATGTTGTAAATTTCTTGTTGAAGTATCATGTTTGATTGTTTCTCGTGATTGCTAAAATTTTCTTCTAAATCTCTGAGGCTTGAGTCTGATATATGCATAAGAAAGATCTTATAGTTTAATTCTGTTTTTCTCGGGACTAGCAAAAGCTTAAGTGTGGGGGTATTTGATAGCATACAAATATGTTATCTTATTTCTTATATTTTAGCTAGTTTTTATAATTAAAACATGGGCTTTCATGGTATTTTATGGTTAATTTCAGGAAACTAAGCTTGAGAAGCAAGAATAGAGTGTTTTGAGACTATTTTGGTGCAATTTAGAACATGTGTATGCTTAATTGAAGACCAAGAAAAATCTAGATGTATTTTGAGTATAAGAAATATACTGAGAGATTCTACACTGAATCACGATTCTAACGCATCAAACTGGAGGTCATTCGGACACGTGAGCGAAAAGATATGCAAAAATGGTCGGAGTGGGTTGGCTGGTAACAAGCATGGCGTTGCAACGCCGACCCTAGCATTGCAACGCCATGTCGAAAATCTCTATAAATATAACATGTTGTTTTCATTGCAAAGGGAGTCGAATTTGATAGAGATTGCACCCTAATTTCGAAATACACTCTGTAAGAAGAGAAAAGTGAGCATTCCTGGGAAGCCAAAGCAGACGTGGAGGTTCGAGATCATGACGGGAGCTTGGGGACGAGGGACCGACATCGACACATAAGTTTATTTCCTCTTTCTTTCAAATTGTAACGTCGTTCTAAGACGTTTTCTACACTTTTAGTTTGGTTTTATTGTGATTTAGAGTGGCTAAAAGTTGTAGTTAGGATTTGATTCACATGTTTAAGACTTGATTCCTTATGTATTAATCATGTTTTGTTGTTTATTTTTGGTAATTCGTTCTTGAATTCTTTAATCTTGTTGGTTTAAGTGGACTCGAGAGAAAAAGCTCAGATTAGAGCAAAGTTGTCAAAACTCTTAGAAGTCTGGCATGAGAATGACTTAGAAGTATAAGGGAAACACATAAAGAAGTTGCTTAATGTCCTGCATGTTTTATATGAAGGGAATCGAAGTCCCGCAGCGGAAGCGATTGCGTCGCGCGCTCTTGATTTAGTTACAACGATTTAATTCATGAACGTAAACAAGTAGATTAAGCATAAAACATAATGGACAGCAAGAAATGTTACCTTTGAAGAACCTTTCTTCAAGTGCTCCACTCTTCCACGATCTCGATCTTAGCAACAGGAACACGAACGTACGAAGACACGACCACCGGATCTTCTCCGTTGTTCTCTAGGTGAGGGAGGAATGTGGGTTTCCTTTAGGAGAGGTGAGGTATTTTGTGAGAGAGATGTGTGTTTTGGAACTCTTCCAACAACACAACAAAGAGCTTGAAATTCCTTAACCTAGTTGCATCTCATGCAACCATATATATAGGGAAATATGATGGAAATGACCATCCTACCCCTCCTTTATTCTCTCTTTAGTATATAGTTTATATATGAATCTAATTCACATTAAAACTATATATTATATCAATTATATCATATATAATTGATATAACACCTCATGTATGAAATTGAACACTTCAATTTCACTCCTAACTTTATACCCTCAATATTACCATATTGAGCCAACGGAGGGACCTAATGGACCTACAGTTCATGAGCTCCAATGATGTGAGATTAACTGATCAAACTCTTTGATCCAGTTAATCAATATTCATTAACTACAAGTCACTCCACTATAGACTTGTAGTTGCACTCTCCTCATTGTAGATAATATTGTGTCCACTGATATAGTTATTACCCATGAGTCGACCATTCACAGGTTGTTCGTAATCACTGCTGGGTCAAATTACCGTTTTACCCCTGTGATTACCTCTTTGCTCCTTAAGCACCACTGATCCTCTAATGAACAACAAGTCTAAGGTCCTACCTTAGACTCATACCCTCATAGAGGGCGGGGCCCCGTTGTTCAAGACCTAGAGTCAGTTCTTAAGGGAACAACCTATTTAATTCCTTAGTGTAGGAATGAGTGGATTCCATCTTGCACAGTTAAGTTCCCAGCTACCTACGCGGTTCTGTCCCTGAGAAGGTAGGCTTATTGAGTCGGCTACAGGCCACTCTCACCCATACTAGTCTAAGGACAAACCCCTATAAGCAGAAGTTCTTAACTTGCTCAGGATTCAGGTCGAGTCACTAATGACCATCTATAAATTACTAGTCTTATCCTGTTAACGATGTTACACTGGTTAGACTAATAATTTACGATCCAGTCTTGTATGAACTCTTCATACAGGATGCCCCCACTCGCATGTCAACTACATGAATGAGTTGGATTACCTCATTTGTACTAATTATGAAGTGGGCCGCATCCATGGTGTTACCAGAATGAGGTTTCCAATCTTATTCTTTTACCATAGACCATTTAGGTTATATTCTTGAACTCAACCCAAATAGTGTCCACTGCACTGATGTTCAAGATAAATGTTATAACCTTGGAGCTTAGTTTATTGGATTTATTAAAGCAAGACTGTAATTTTATCAAAACAAATAACACTTTATTTAATTGATCAAAATTACACAAGTTTAGGGCATAAATCCCAACACCACATACAATATCAGAAATGCGACAGTACTATTGATGATTTTCTTGTAAACACAAGGCTCATCAACATTATGATTAAAGCCATAAGAATTGATCGCCTCATCAAACCTTATATTCCAAGACCTCGAGGCTTGTTTCAGTCCATAAATAGACTTTTTAAGCCAACAAACCTTTTGCTTTTTGCCTTGGGTAATGAACCCCTTGGGTTGGTCAATGTAGATGGTCTCATCAAGATTGCCATTCAGAAAGGTTGTCTTGACATCCATCTGTCATACCTCATAGTCATAATATGCGGCAATGGCCAAAAGGATTTTGATAGACTTTACCATGGCAACAGGAGAAAAGGTTTCCTCATAGGCAACCCCTTCAACCTGGATAAAACCCTTTGCTACTAGTCTAGCTTTGAAGGTCTGCACCTTCCCATCTACGCCACGTTTACGCTTGTAGATCCACTTGCAACCAATAGGTTTAACCCCATCCGGTTGGTCCACAAGCTCCCAGACGGAATTGAAGTACATCGACTTCATTTCCTAGTCCATAGCTTTAATCCATTCGTCTTTGTCAACGTCAACCATTTCCTGATCATAGGTCAATGGATCCTCGTAGTCATCATCAGGAGTGATGACTTGCGTTTCAGCTAAACCCATGTAACGTTCAGGTTGTCTCACAATCCTCCCACTACGTCGAGGCATTCTCAACTCTTGAGAACGGACTTGACTAGACGAGCTAGGATCAACAACACTTGTTAATGTACTAGCCCCAACAACAACTCTTGTTGATATACTGTCTATTTCATTTAACACAGTTTTACTCCTAGGTAAATGATCCTTGATGTGGTCTTCCTCAAGGAATATGGCGTTTGTCGACAAAAGCACCCTATTTTCCATAAGATCGTAAAACAGACCACCCCTAGTCTCTTTTGGGTAACCTACAAAGAGGCACAACCTTGAACGGAGTTCTAACTTCTTCGAGTTTGACACCAACACATGGGTCGGGCATCCCCAAATTCTAAAATGTCGTAAACTGATTTTACGACCATGCTAGAGTTCCAAAGGTTTTTCACAAACACTCGTCGACGGAACTGTGTTTAAAATGTATACCGCAGTCTCCACTGCGTAACCTCAAAAAGAATCAGGGAGACGAGCATAGCTCATCATCAACCGAACCATGTTCAACAAGGTTCTGTTTCTCCTCTCTGATACACCATTCTCTTGTGGCATACCAAGTGCTGAGAGTTGGGACGTAATTCCATGTTCTATCATATAGCCCTTGAATTTAGTGTCCATATACTCTCCACCTCGATCCGATCGAAGTGTCTTAATAGTTTTACCTAAAAGGTTCTCAACCTGAGTCTTAAACTCCTTGAACTTTTCAAGAGTTTCATACTTCCTATGCATTAGGTAAATGTACCCATACCTCGAATAGTCATCTATAAAAGATACAAAGTATTCGTAACCTCCTCGTGCTTTAACATTCATCAGACCACAGAGGTCACAATGTATAAGCTCAAGAGGCTCTTTGGCGCTATATCTTTTTCTACTAAAAGGACGTTTAGTCATTTTGCCTTCAAGGCATGACTCACAAACCGGTAAAGAGTTTTCTTCCAACTCGCTTAGAAGTCCACTCTTCACTAGTCTCTCAATCCTATTGAGATTTATGTGGCCTAACCTTAGATGCCAAAGATAGCACTTTCTTTTGGAGAAACTTTTACTTTTTAGTTCGTGTTTCTGCTGTTTTAAACAATTTAGTATTCAAAACACTTTTGATCGAATTAGGCTTTAAAACATACAAATTACTCTCAAGCGAATCAGAACATAACAAATTTCCATTTCGAGAAATAAACGCTTTATTACTCATGAAAGAAACGGACATATTTTGTTCTAATAGACAGGAAATAGAAACTAGGTTTCAAGTAAACCCTGGAACTATGTACATATTATCTAATAATAAGTACTTTCCGCCAAAAAACAGCTTCACCGTGCCAATTGCTACAACTAAGACAACTTCTCTGGATCCAATCCTGAGTGTTATCTCACCCTCTTGCAACCGCTGCCAGGAACTTAATTCTTGAAAAGAAGAGCAAACATTTTTAGTGGCGCCTGAATCTAATATCCAGACAGCATTACTCTCCACTAAACAAGTTTCTGTAACAAGTAAATCACATTTACCTGCCATCTTCTTTTTGACAAGGAACTTGGGACAACTCTTTTTCAGGTGATCGTCCCCGTTGCAGTAGAAACACTTTCTAGCAACTTCCTTGATCTCTTTAAAGGGAATGAGAGTCTCAGCGCAGCGGAAGACGATTGAATCGTCGTGGTGATGTTGTGCAACTTAATTAAGTAAAAATTAACTATCACATAATTATAGGTTAAACATGCAAACTATAGAGGAAAAACAACAAGTTAGGTCTACTTACTTGTTGAAGACCGTCTTCAAAGTTCCTTCCTCCGATGATCACGAACTTTTCGTGTTCTCCCTAACGATCTCGAACTACTCGAACAAATCCAACGAACGGACACCTTCCACTCGATTTCTCAGTTGTTCTACTTTAGGAAGAACGAGAATTGTGGGATTCTCTTCCTTTTGGTGTAGGGAGGAGAGATTGAGAGAGAAAGCTTTTTGGAGAGAAAATCACTTTGCTTCTTTTGGTGAAATTTCCAAAAATGAGAAAATGAGTATAGAACCCTTCTTGCAAAGGGGTTTAAATAATGGAGATAGGTGGAATTGAAATCTCCACCTATTTACTATTTTACCACAACCATAGGTTATGCAAATCATATTTGCATCATCATATATTATAAGAAATCTCATATCTCATTTTACAAATCACATTTGCATTATTGTGGATTTTTAAATTGAATCACATCCAATTTAATATCTCTCAATCTAATTTCTCCAAATTAGCCCTAATTCATCAATTAGACTAACCTATAGTTTATTATGAATCTCATTCACATTAAACTATATATTATATCATTTATATCTCATATAAATGACATAAATACCCTTTAGTGAATTTGAACACTTCAATTCACACAAAAAAATGTAAACCTTCTTTTTGTTCAGTTTGAGCCAACCTAGGGACCTTATGGACCTACAGTGACAAGCTCCAATGATCCAAGATTAACCTATCAAACTCTTTGACCCGATTAATCAACCTTCATTAGCTACGGTAACACTCCACTAAAATCCGTAGTTGCACTCCCGTCAGTGTAAGATATTACGTGTCCACTAATATAACCAATGCCCATGAGTCGATCCTTCACAGGTTGTTCGTAGACACTGCTGGGTCAAATTATCGTTTTACCCCTGTGTCTACTTCTTGCTCCTTAAAACCCCACTGCTCCTCTAATGAACAACAACGTTGTAATGGTTCAACCATACACAACAACCCTCTCGTGCTAGTGAGAGGGTGGGTGCCCGTTGTCCAAGCTCTAGAGACAGCACTTAAGTGAACAACCCCTCTAGTTTCCCTAAAGGCGGGAATAAGTGGATTCCATCTCGCGTAGTTAAGTTCTCAGCTCCCTACTTAGTCCTGTCCCTGAGAAGATAGGCATATTGGGCGAGTAACTGTGACCACCCTCACCCATACTAGTCAAATGACAGACCCCCGCAGACAGGAGTCCGTAACACGCTCGGGATTCGGTCGAGTCACTAATGGTCATCTCACGAAGTTATTAGTCCATACATTAGCGGTGTTACATCGTGAGGTCTAATAATTCACGGTCCGGTCTTGTACAATCTCATTGTACAGGATGTCCCCACTCGCATGTCAACCACATGAACGTGTCAGATCACCTCGTTTGTATCTTAATACAAAGCAGGCCGCATCTACAGCGTTCCAGGATTAGGTCTCCAACCCTATCCATATACTGTAGACCGTTCGGGTCATTTACTCGAACGTGATCCTCCCTGTGTGTCCACTACACACCGTTCTAGTTTTAAGTCTCTCATATATTCAATGACCCTGGAGCTTAGTTTATTGGACAAAGTTTGTAATAAATGCGAGACACAAAAAAATAAAATAAATAACTTTTATTAATTTCAAACGTATATTTACAAACAGAACGAGATTGGGACAAACATCCCAACACTCTATGCCCTTTAAGGCGGCAGCGCGGTCAGCCCTAACCTTCTTCAACTTCTCCTTCTTCCCTTTCGGGCCTGAAGAATCTACAGACTTTTTCCCAGAGGTTGAACCCTTGTGAAAAGGTCTAAAGACAACACTTGCCTCAGCTTCCTGTCCCTTGATTTGCACCAAGGACTGGAAGGTTTGTAGATCGTTGAATAGGACTTTTGGACCAGGCACCTGAGGACACTCCTCAGTGAGCGTGAACTCTAGGTCATCATTTACCAAAATCGTGTCAATATTATTTTTCCATGTTTGAAAAATATCGCCGACTAACTTATTAGAAGCTAAAGGAGCATTAAATGCGTTTGACATTTTGTTGCTGAAAAATAAAAAACTTTGTATTAGTCTCGCAAAAACTTTGAAAATCCAATAAGCTTTTAGCAAATTTTGATCCTACGATTCCTAGGTCATTCAAAATTGCAATGATACCCCAAAGGTTTAGAATGATCGCCACCGTAGGGTAGACAAAGTCACTCCTCCTCTAGGACGAGACTTTCTCGACCAGACCCTAATACCAGAATAACTCTTATTCCATTAGGCATCCAGTTACCATTTTTCAGTCTGAATCCATTAACTCTTAATGAATCCTGTGAGTGTCACCCTCTATCTTTAAATTTTCAAGTATTCGTCCAAACAATAGTCGTCGTAGGGAGGACTACGAAGGAAAACCAACAAGGAAATCGTATCCCTTTCGAGAATTCACGGTGTTCCGACTCCCATGATCAAGGCCCTCTGCAGGGATTGTCTTGTCCAAGCCAAACTAGCAGGCGGATCATAGGCGTCTCACGGTGTGAATCGAAAGAAGAGATCGTGGGTCCTGTTTTCACAGGTCCCACTCCCACTCACTATAAGTACTCTCTCCATTCACGTTGAATTTTGACCCATACAAATACCACACGTAGGGGGGCGCTCCCATTTGCGCTACGAGGCCGAGTATTGATCTCACGGTGTGAACTTAACGGATATTTGTGGATGGAAAATTAAATGTATCTCATACACTTTACTTCCTCCCACTCAGCACTTTAAAATAATTGGGATTGACTTAGATAAACTAGCTAAAATTTACCTAAGTCTACCAATATAACTCTTATATTGGATTAGCCTAAGTCTATAATCACATTATTAACTTAGGTCTATGTGAGTAAATTAATTAACTCTTAATCAACGACACTCACGAGAATATAACCTATGAATCTCTGGACCAAATTCACTCCCAGGTCGGTTCCCAGGTAGGTGTGTTCCGCAAAACGTCAGTTTAAATACCCCAGCCTTAGACAGAGTTACTAATTAGTCACCATTCATAAGTCATATTGATTTCCTAATTCTAATCTTCTTAAAACTAGAAAACCTAAGTCTAATTATTCAAGTTCTAAACAATTTAAAACTAATAATTAACTTAGGTTACATGCATTTCTATGTTATTGTGTTTGATCATTCATCACATGAATAATTAGACTATATAACATACATACATCTCATGTATAAATGGATGTCTATGCTTTTAATCTAAGAAATATAACTCTTATATTAATTAAACTAAAAAAAACATACATTATATTATAACTCTTATAATATAATCCTATCATGCATACCATATATTATAACTCTTATAATATAAAATGATGTATGAAATGTTTAACCTAAGGTGGAATTTTAATCTATATGACATACATTATGCACATAGAATATATAAATCATACAACAATTGCATAATTTAATAAATAGCATAATTGGACTGGATTTTGACACTCTAGGGACATTAATTTAATTAATTAACATTAATATAATATTTATATTAATATTAATTAATTAAATTAATTAAATAAAGATATTTTACAAAGAAATAAAATTAAAAAATAAAAACGGTTGTCAACAGGTTTCGAACTGCCGACCACGTCCCCGCTTGCCACTACACGCACGAACTCCTCGTTGGAATTGCACAATACGCGGCAGCGTTCAGTGTTGCACCTCGCGCGCCCAACGCCTTAGCATTGCAACGCTGACCTCCAGCATCGTTTGGATCCGCACAGGCAGCATTGAGACGTCGAAGAACAACGTCTCAACGCCGTCGACAGAACAACAAACTTCTTTGCTATTTTTCATCGTTTTTCGCTCGATTCCGCTCTTTTTTCTTCACAGCAACCCTTGCCACGAACGACACGGACTTACGAACTCGATTTACATTAAAAAATGCCTAAAACACCGGGTCTTTACATTGATCTCATCAACTTTAATGTAAATTTAAACTATGTGCCAAAAACCGAAAACATCCAAAAATGCAAACCATTAGCATTCATCTCATGAAAAATTAATGCAACCCACCTAATTTTAAGAAATTACAGAATAAACAACGAAGAGCAACGGTTGGCTCTGATACCAATTAAAGGGATTTTGAATTACCGCAGCGGAAGACGTTGTGAAACGTTGTTGTTTCGTTGTGTAATACGTATCTTAAAACTGAATTAAACTACTTTAATTCTAGGCTAAACATGCACAAAGAGAAGAAAAACAGTGAGTAACTTGTTACTTACTTGTTGAAGAACTCTTCTTCAAAACTTTTCCTCCTCCTGTCACGATCCCTCTCGAACCAACGATTTCTACGAACTCGATCCTCGAACCGAACAGCAAGACACCTCCAAAGGGTCTTCTCGATTGTTCTCGGGAGATTGAGGGAGAGTGTGTGGGACTCCCTTTGGTTTCGGATGAGGAGAGAGAATTGAGAGAGAATTGAGAGAGAATGAAAGAATTTTTCTTTCTCTCTTTGGATGAAAATCCAAAAAATGGCAAAATGACACACCAAAGGCTTCTTGCAAGCCCTTTAAATATTAGTGTGTGGTGGAGTTAAAACCTCCACAAAATCACAATTTAACCACAACCATATGATATGCAAATCATATTTACATATCACATAATATAAGATATCTCATACCTTATTATACAAATCTCATTTGCATAATTGTAAAATTTTAAATTGAATCACATTCAATTTAATTTCACTCAATTCCATTTCTCCAATTAGCACTAATTAATCAATTAGGCTATGCTATAGTTTATTATGAATCTCATTCACATAAAACTATATATTATGTCATCTATATCACATATAAATGACATATATACCCAAATAATGAATTTGAACACTTCAAGTTCACACCAAACTGTAAACCCTCAACTTGTCCAATTTGAGCCAACCAATGGACCTAATGGACCTACAGATGACGAGCTTCAATGATCCGAGATTAACCTGTCAAACTCTTTGACTCGATTATTCAACATTCATTAGCTACGGTAACACTCCACTAAAGCACGTAGCTGCACTCTCATCACTGTAGGACAAGTTGTGTCCATCGATATAACCAATACCCGTGAGTCGACCCTTCATAGGTTGTTCGTAGTCACAGCTGGGTCAAATTACCGTTTTACCCCTATGTCTACCTTTTGCTTCTTAAGTCCCACTACTCCTCTAATGAACAACTACGTTGCATGGTCCAACCATAAACAACAACCCTCTCGGGCCAGTGAGAGGGTGGGGCCCCGTTGTTCAAGCCTTGGAGTCAGTAGTTAAGGGAACAACCCCTCTAGTTTCTCTAAATTGGGAACGAGTGAATTCCATCTCGCGTAGTCAAGTTTCCAGCTCCCCACGTGGTCATGTCCCTGAGAAGATAAGCATATTGGGCGAGTAACTGTAACCACACTCACCCGTACTAGTCAAAGGACAGACCCCCACAGACAGGAGTCCGTAACACGTTCAGCATTAAGGTTGAGTCACTAATGGTCATCTACGAATTTATTAGTCCTATATTGTTAACGGTGTTACATCAGTAAGTCTAATAATTCACGGTCCGACCTTATCCAATCTCATTGCACAGGATGCCCCCACTCCCATGTCAACCACAGGAACGAGTTGGATCACCTCGTTTGTATCTAATACAAAGTGGGTCACATCCACAATGTATCCGGGATTAGGTCTCCAACCCTATCCGTATATTGTAGACCATTCGGGTCATTAACTCGAACGTGATCCCCTCCGTGTGTCCACTACACACCGTTCAAGTTCTAGTTCTCTCATAATACAATGACCTTGGAGCTTAGTTTATTGGATTAAGTTTATGAAATATGCAAGACACAAAACAGTGAAAAAAATAACTTTTATTTATTTCAACTTTGAATATTACAAACTTCACGAGATTAGGGCATACACCCCAACAGTTGTTTATGGTCGGACCATGCAACATAGTTGTTCATTAGAGGAGCGGTGGGACTTAAGGAGAAGGAAGTAGACACAGGGGTAAAACAGTAATTTGACCCAACAGTGACTACGAACAACCTGTGAAGGGACGACACACGGGTATTGGTTATATCGATGGACACAACTTGTCCTACAGTGATGGGAGTGCAGATACGGACTTTAGTGGAGTGTTACCGTAGCTAATGAATGTTGAATAATCGGGTCAAACTCACAGGTTAATCTCGGATCATTAGAGCTCGTCATCTGTAGGTCAGGTTCCTTGGTTGGCTCAAATTGGACAAATTGAGAGTTTACAGTTTGGTGTGAATTTGAAGTGTTCAAATTCATTAATTGGGTATTTATCTCATTTATATGTGATATAATTGATATAATATATAGTTTGATGTGAATGAGATCCCTAATAAACTATAGTATAGCCTAATTGGTTAATTAGTGCTAAATTGGAGAAATTGAATTGAGAGAAATTAAATTGAATGTGATTGAATTTAAAATTACACAATTATGCAAATGAGATTTGTATAATAAGGTATGAGATACCTTATATTATGTGATATGCAAATATGATTTGCATATCATATTGTTGTAGTAAAATGGTGAATTGGTGGAGATTTTAACTCCACTACACACCATTATAAATAGATGCATTCAAAGACATCTTACAACTCAAGCTTTCATTTTTTGGATTTTGGCATCCAAGAGAAAGAACACTCTCTCAAAAGCTCTCTCTCAATTCTCACATTTCCTCTCCAAACCCAAAACAAAAGGGAGCCCCACAACTCTCCCTCAACCTCCCGAGAACAACCGAGAAGATGTTTTGGAAGTGTCCGTGTGTTCGGATTCGAAGATCGTGTTCGTGGAGATCATTGGTTTGAGAGGGTTCGTGATCTAGAAGGATTTCGAAGAAGAGTTCTTCAAGAGGTTAGTATGTTCCATACCTACTGTTTTTTCATCTCGTTTTCATCATGTTTAACCTAGGATGTATGAGATATGTTTGATTTTAAGAAAAACGAAACACAACGACGTTTCACAACGTTTTTCGCTGCGAGAAATCCATTCCCTTCACGAGGATGGTAAACCCTAAGAAGAAACATTTGACTCCATCTCATACTCTTCCGGATGCGAACTAGCCTCATAGAAAGCCACATTAAAGGATTCATCATCAGAATATGAATCATTTCTGTTAGGATAATGTCAAATTGACATTATCCTCACTTTCCATGAAGGAGAATATTAAGAAGAATATGAAAATTTTACCTTGAGAGGAAGAAGAAGTATGGGTACAAGGTGTGAACATGAGGGAGTTAAGCCTCCTAGTTATAGAGGCAACCAAGCAAAAAATTTTAAAATTCAAATCTTGTATTTTTTATTAAAAAAAAATGAGTGGTCAAGGTCGAGGCACTCCTTGTACGCCAAGGGCATACAGTCTTATGCTTGACACGCGTCTGGCACACTCCTGTCAACCATCCCTCTTTTGCTAAGTGTCCTGGGCGATTTCTCACCTTCTGTCAACTTGTTCAAATCTACCTGTGTCAAGGAATGCGTTCATGCAGGCCAGTGCAATTAATGAAGAATACTAAATGGTTAAGGGTTTGTTTGGTATACCATTCGAATCGTGTTTTATGTTTTCAGATTGATTGAATTCAATGAATATGTGTTTAGCAGATGTGTTTTCAAAAACTGTTTTCGAATTCTGGGATCCAAATAGTAGAAATTCTGAAAACAACATTTTTATGTTTTAATTATATCCAGATTCAGAATTTAAAATTTTAAAATGCAGAATTATATTAAACAAAGATAAAAATAATAAATACAATATTTCAGGTTATGAATTCATGTTAAATTAAATATGTATAATATAATATATTATAAATTATAGAATATTATATTATAAAAAGACAATTCTTTACAATTTACAAGATCATTTCATAAATTAATTAAAATTACTTATATTCAATCTAATAATTAGTTTTGCAACTACAACTAATTTCATGATCTATAAATATGTTATAGGACACACTTTAAACAATTGTTTAGAATGAAATCAAATTTCTAAATCTGCTACCAAACACATATCTGAAAACATGAAATACAACTTTGTTTCATTGAATTCCTTGTGTTTCAAATTTCTGTTTTCAGACTACGTACCAAACAGGCCCTAAATAACCTCTAAGAAAGCGTTCTTCAATTTTCAAAAGAGGGATTTCATGTCGAAACTTAAGAAAGCCTAAAGTTAACCAAAGAATCATGATGGGTCAGTGTAAAGAAAATCCAAAACCTACCTTGGAGCATTTGAATTAAAGAAGTCTGAGGTCAAAGTGACCAAAGTAAGCATAACTCAATGGTAATTGACATGTACTCTTGACTAATAGGTCTGAGATTCAAATCTCTAAACTCCAAATGTTATAGAATTCAAAGAAAAAAAAAATGAAAACTTGTGTGGCAAACACCACACCAATATATAGTCTCTATGTGAAGGTCAAGTGAGACTTTCTCAAGTCTGATTTTGACATCAACATGCATGATACACTTGGATGTAAGTTAAAAAAATTTACATGCCTAGTGGATTTTGATTTAAAATTCTAAAACTTCATTTCATATCTTATTTTGTCTTAAATTTATTTTTAAAATATTAGACAATTTCAAAAATAAACCCTTCGAATTATAAAACTAAATTTTCATTTTAAAATTTTGATTAAGGCTTCAAGAGCATTTTTAATTTAATGTTATTTATTTTAATTTTATAGCATAAAAATATGAAAGAAAATTTCTTTTGAGTAAATGATAAATTTAGTATAAACTATCAGGTACACATTTGAAAAATTAAAATTATATAAAGGACAAATAAGTTTAAAAGTATTTCTCAAATTTTTCATTTGTTAATATAGAAAAGATAAAAAAAATTATATAATTTATTAATTAAAATTTAAAAAGTTGTATGAATGTTTATTATGAAATTGTAAATGGAAGAGTTGGAGTAAAATTGTTGAAAAATGAGTTCCCAAAGTTTTAATATAGTAATAATATATTAAAAAAAACTATCGAACATGCTTTCACAAAATTATGGTTTTATACTAGAAGGTTGGGAGTAGAAGTTCTACCATCTAATTGTAGACTCTTAAATTTATCCGATATTTTATGTTATATCTTATTTTTTATTTTTTTAAAAAGAAAAAAGTATATCTTGGTAAAATTAATTAGTCAAATAAAAAATGTGAAATTTTGATAAAATTAATTGAGAAAAATATGTTGTTCACTAATTAATTTACCAAAATCAAACATTTAGAAATTTAGTGTTTTTAATTAAGCTAAATATATTCCTTTATTTGGGAAGAGATTTCATTGATGAACATATTAAATTTTGAAATTTTTTTGAAGTCATAACTCAATCATTTATTTGTTTTCATTTGAGTATTATTTGATATTATTTTGTTTTATTGTCATTCATTTTTAGATTTATTTGATTTGTTTTCATTTGAGTATTATTTGATATTATTTTGTTTTATTGTCATTCATTTTTAGATTTATTTTATTTTCTTTTCCTAATTTAAAATTGGAGTTTTTACTGTAAGAACAATCTCTTCCCACCTAGAGAATAAGGTTTTGGAGAACAATAAAAGAGAAGACCATTTTTTTTCTCTTCATTTTTTTTTCTCAACTCTCTCACTATTTTTTTTCACGCATCCCTCCTCTTTTTATCTTCATAAGTCCAATGTTTTTCTCCTCCAACAAATCTTTTTTCTTCCCCTCTAACTCGATTGCACCCTCTTTTTTTCTCTCCAACAGTTTTTCTCTACTTTTTTTTCCTCACATTTTGCTTATTTGTTTTTTTTTTCTTTCTTTCTTTACTTTTTTCTACATTTTTACAAATAAACATATTTTTTCTTGCATTCTTCTTTTGTTTATTTGGATATATATTAAAACTTTATAGCAATTTTTCTCTTTTAACATTGAATTTGCTTGGCTCGTGAAGCAAGTTGACCAAATCAAGTTCTTGTTTTTAGAGAATGGAGGGGAAAAGGGAAAAAACACAAAGACGACTAGGGTTTACATTGTGTATTATTCATATAATGACAAGATACAAACGTAAGTCTATTTATTGGAGTGATACAAGATCAAATCAAACAAAATGAAATCTAATGCAATAAAGTCTAATATAATAGAATCTAATATAATCTAACATCCCCTCTCAAACTCAAAATATTTGTTTTGTGAGTTTGTTAAACGATGTGAGGTAGAGACAGGGTGTCGAAGCACAAGCAGAGACAGGGTGTTGAAGCCATGAAGAAAACTATTGCATTAAACAAATAGGTGATTGAACCAAATCAATCTGAGCGAACCAGATCGAACAGGACTGGGCGAACCAGACCGAATTAGGCTGAGCGAACCGAACCGAATTGGGTTGAGCGAACCAAACCGAATCGAACTGGCTGAGCAAATCGAACCGAACTAGACTAGGACAGACAAAGGACGAGATGTGAGGTTTCTTTTTTTTCTTTTAGGAAGACGATGGATTTGATCTTCAAGTGAGCAGATGGACGGTGACTGGTTTGAACTGAGTCAGACGACGACATCTGCAGTGGGACAAATCCTCGATCAAACAGTGAGGCTGGAGACAGAGATCTGGATCTTAGGCATGACGGTGGATTGAAGATGGATGATACAGATATGAGGCCAGATTTGAGGTACGAGCAACTGCGATCTGGAGCAAGAAGGAACAAATTGAAGGAAATGGAATTTCCCACAGCGGAAGACATCGTGAAATGTCGTTGATTCGTTGTGAAACGTATTTCTTAAAATTGAAAGTATCGCATACAATTTAGGTTAAACATGTTGTAAAAAGAAGGAAAAACAGTAGGTAAGTCATACATTCTTGAAGAACCTTTTCTTCGATTTCCTCCTCGATCTCTCTCGATCCAATCGAATCATGAACTCGATCCTCGAACCGAACGACGAGACACTTCCAAAGAATTTTCTCGGTTGTTCTCGGAAGGTTGAGGGAGAGTTGTGGGACTCATTTTGGTTTTGAGTTTAGAGAGGAAATGTGAGAATTGAGAGAGAGCTTCTTTCACTTGGAGTGATTTTCTAAAAAAATGAAAGCTTGAGTTATGAGATGCCTTTGAATGCATCTATTTATAATGGTGTGTGGTGAAGTTAAAATCTCCACCAATTCACAATATTACCACAACCATATGATATGCAAATCATATTAGCATATCACATAATATAAGGTATCTCATACCTTATTATACAAATCTCATTTGCATAATTGTGAAATTTTAAATTAAAT
The DNA here is from genome assembly GCA_036507285.1 of Trichosanthes cucumerina. Classification (NCBI taxonomy): domain Eukaryota; kingdom Viridiplantae; phylum Streptophyta; class Magnoliopsida; order Cucurbitales; family Cucurbitaceae; genus Trichosanthes; species Trichosanthes cucumerina. Next base: position 20,532,275 of record CM071839.1, on the reverse strand, counting down.
CACATTTAATTTAATTTCTCTCAATTCAATTTCTCCAATTTAGCACTAATTAGTCAATTAGGCTATACTAGTTTATTATGAATCTCATTCACATTGAACTATATATTATGTCAACTATATGACATATAAATGACATAAATACTCAAATAATGAATTTGAACATTTCAATTCCACACCAAACTGTAAACCCTCAATTTGTTCAGTTTGAGCCAATCGAGGGACCTAATGGACCTACAGATGACGAGCTCCAATGATCCGAGATTAACCTGTCAAACTCTTTGACCCGGTTATTCAACATTTATTAGCTACAGTAACACTCCACTAAAGCTCGTAGCTGCACTCTCATCACTGTAGGACAAGTTGTGTCCATCGATATAACCAATGTCCATGAGTTGACCCTTCACAGGTTGTTCGTAGCCACAGCTGGGTCAAATTACCGTTTTACCCCTTTGTCTACCTCTTGCTCCTTAAGTCCCACTGCTCCTCTAATGAACAACATTGTTGCATGGTCCAACCATAAACATCTCGAGCCAATGAGAGAGTGAGGCCCCGTCGTTCAAGCCCTGGAGACAACACTTAAGGGACAACCCCTCTAGTTTTCCTAATTCGGGAATGAGTGAATTCCTTCTTGCATAGTTAAGTTCCCAGCTCCCCACATGGTCTTGTCCCCAAGAAGGTAGGCATATTGGATGAGTAACTGTGGCCACCATCACCCATACTAGTCAAAGGACAGACCCTCGCAAACAAGAGTCCGTAACACGCTCAGGATTGAGGACGAGTCACTAATGGTCATCTACGAAGTTATTAGTCCTATGTTGTTAACGGTGTTACATCAGTAGGTCTAATAATTCACGGTCCGGTCTTGTACAATCTCATTGCACAAGATGCCCACACTCGCATGTCAACCACATGAACGAGTTGGATCACCTTGTTTGTATCTAATACAAAACAGGTCACATCCACAGTGTAACCAGGATTAGGTTTCCAACCCTATCCATATACTGTAGACCGTTCGGGTCATTAACTCGAACGTGATCCTCCCCTGTGTCCACTACACACCGTTCAAGTTCTAGTTCTCTCATAATACAATGACCCTAAAGCTTAGTTTATTGGATTAAGTTTATAAATATGCGAGACACAAAATTTGAATAAATAACTCTTATTTATTTCAACAATAAATATTACAAACTACACGAGCTGAGGGCATACACCCCAACACGAATCTGACTAGAGGGAAATCGTCCGACAGTGAACGAATCTGAGAGAAGAGGGGCGGTCTGTTAAACAGACGGTAGCAGCGAACGAATCTGAGCAGTGGCGAACGGTCTGTTGAACGGACAACTGCGTGAAACGGATCTGAGCAGAGAGAAACGGTCTGTTGAACGGAGCGACGAACAGATATGAGCAGAGAGCAACGATTTGTTTGAGGACGCGTGTGATGGACCCGTGACGAATAGAGAACTCGACCATGGCCACCTGTGGCAGACATGCAGCAGAAGTTGGAGGTAGTCGACGGGGAAGTAGAAAAAGAGGAGAAAAACGTGGAGGGTGATAATGTTGTGCTAGGGGAAGCGTTTTCACATGGGGTTTGATACCATGTTGTTTTTAGAGAATGGAGGGAAAAAGGGAAACAACACAAAAACGCCTAGGGTTTACATTGTGTATTATTCATATAATGACAAGATTCAAACGTAAGTCTATTTATAGGAGTGATACAAGATCAAATCAAATAAAATGAAATCTAATGTAATAAATTCTAATATAATAGAATCCAATATAGTCTAACACAAGTGTTCAAGTGGTAAGTTTTTTGTGCCTTCTTGAATATATTTTAAAAAGCTTTGTTTTGATGGGTTATTTACACTTATTCATGTTCGTATAATTTATACGCATAATTCATATCATAAAACATGTTTATGAATTTTTTGTATCATTACAAATTTGGATTTACAACTTGCATCAAATATTTGGACTAGAAGTTCGATTAATAGTGTTCTCAAATGTTATTTGATGAACCTGTAAAATGTGTTATGTAATTGTTCATTTATTTTATGGAGAATATTTATGCATTTCTTTTTAGTTATCTTGCATCTCGATTCTTTTTGTCAAAACTTACGAAAGTAAACTTTCCAATGATGGAACCCAAAATAATTAGAATGTCGATATTTTGGGTTCTTAAAGTGAGAAATCAATTTCTTAGGATGTCAAGATTTGATTTTAATATATATTTTCCTTTAAACAAAGCTAATGTATTTAATACAGTTATTTTTCTTTAAAAAAAAAAGAACAAAATGTTTGTTTGATAAAATATTTTGAACAAAAAGTTCGTTTGATAAATATATATTATGTATTTAATCACTACTCTATCTTAGAATCTTTAATTCAATAACTTCAGGAAAAAAAACTTTCCAATGATGGAATTTTTAATTTTTGCGTTGTTGATGTTGTTGGATTCTTGAGGTGAAAAATTAATATTTTAAGATTGCCAAAATTTGATTTTGATATAAAATAATAAAATTTTCCTATTTGCAGTTGTTTCTCTTTTATGATTTTTTTTTAACTAGGAAAATAATTTTTTCATAAATTTATAAAAAAAAATTAACAAAAAATATTTAAAAAAATGGAATATTTGATTTTTCTAAATTTGAAGTTTTATTCTTTTTTTATTTTCCTTCTTGAAAATTATTTTCATAAAAGGTCCAAAATAAATATTTTCATAAATATATATTTTTTTAAAATGAAACTTAGAGTTTCTAAAATCATTCCATTCACTTTCTTTTCAAAACATTAAATACATAAAATTTTAAAATAACAAATAATTTTCTTAAAAAGATTTTTTTTCCTCACACATGTTTTTAAATTTATAAACGAAACATTCTCCTTAAAAAAGACTTTCTTATAATAGAAATTAGAAAAATGAAAAGGTTGGTTACCTAATATTCTTGAGGTGATAAATTTATTTTGGGATGACAATTTAAATTCTAATAAATTTTGAATGGGTTTATGTCACCTATAATTATTGCATATTATTTAATTTAAGAATATTGATCAATAAAACATGAGACATTTGAAAATTAAAATAAAATATTTTTTCTACAAAGGTCCTTTTCTTTTTAAATAACACGAGGAACGTAAAATATCCTTCATTGAACGAGTAAAATATCGAGTGTTGTGGGGAGCTAATACCATCTCCATACATAAATGACTCCCGAACCTTACATCCTTTTATTCACAGACCATTTTAGCAATTTTTGGGTGTCCATTCACACCCTCTAAATAAAAGTCCTTGGCAACTCCATTTTCGTTCTCTTGAAAATAAAGTTGGTTGCTTCGTGTTGCAAACCCGTATCGCGCACTAACCATATGACTATGAAATTTATTACCTTTTATTATATAATATTCATATTCTTTAGAGGAAAAAACTTTTTTAGTCCTTGAATTTGAACATCAAGTACGTTTGGTTCTTAAGTTTTTAAAATGTACTCTTTTAGTCCTCGAATTTTTAAGAATGAGATTAAAAAGTTCCTCATTAACAGAACCTTAAATATAAATGGAGAGTTTACAAGGTATTTTTGGGTCTATTTGGTATGCAATCTTGATTTTGTTTTATGTTTTCAGATTCACTGAATTCAGTGAATATGTGTTTGTCAGATATGTTTTCGAAAACTGTTTTCGAATTCTGGGATCTAAATAGTAGAAATTCTGAAAACAACATTTTAATGTTTTTATTGTATCCAGATTATGAATTTAAAATTTTAAAATTCAGAATTATATTAAACAAAGATAAACATCTTAATAAATACAATATTTAATTTACTTTTGTTAAATTAAAATATGTATAATATAAAATATATTAAATTAATAATATTATATTATAAAATGATAATTTTATAAAATTTACAAAATCATTTCATAAATTAATTAATACTAACTTATATTCAATCTAATAATTACTTTTGCAACTACAATTAATTTCGTGATCTATAAACATGTTATAAGACACATTTTAAATAACTGTTTAGAATGAAATCAAATTTTTAAATCTGCTATCAAACACATATCTGAAAACATGAAATACAACATTATTTTCATTGAATCACTTGTTTTCAAATTTCTGTTTTCAGATTGGTTACCAAACAGACCCTTAGCTACTAAACTTGATGACTAGGATTAAAAATTAGACCAATTGAATTTTTGTGTAATTAATTATGATATTAAAAAAAGGGGCACTTGCATGAATAGCAAAAAAAATATATAAATATTGCACCCATGTCACTTCTTAATTCGATTTACAAAAATAGCAACAAAAAGGCCCAACTCAAACGGATGTCGTGCAAAGTAAAAAATACCCTTATATTTTTCACGCGCGTTTTTCAATCTGAAGTATATTAATAGCCTATCAATAGTCTATCAAAAACATACTGATGTACTTATGATATACCTAAAATGAAATATACTATTGATATTGATATACCAAGTTGATATACTACTTTATCTAAAAAACTATTGCTAGATTTACAAATACCTTCTCCGTGTTGTTCAATATCGAGAAAATCAGTAGTCTATCAATAATAGATCTAATATAACAACGATATATCTAACCAAAAAATAACTGTATAAGTGATATACTATTGATTCTGTTGATTTCACTAATATTAAGTATATATAGATGTGATATACTACCGATATACTTGATTTAGTATATCAACATTATATCACAAATAAGGATTTATGCTTGATAGTGATTTATGTTGACATACTTTATTTAGTAATATTAGGTCTATCAATGGAATCTCAAAATCTATTGTTAGATTTACAAATGTTCTCCTTGTGTTTTTCAATATCGAGAAAATAAGTAGTTTATCAATAATAGATCTGATATACCAATGATATATCCAATCAAAAAGTATTTATATGAATGATATGATATCTGTTGATATCACTAATATTAAGTATATATCAGTGTTATATACTAACGATATATTTTATTTAATATATCAACGGTATATCACAAATGGTGATTTATGCTTGACAATGATTTATACTGATATATTTTATTCAGTAATATTAAGTATATCAACGACATCTCATAAACTATTGCTAGATTTGGGAATGTTCTGCTGTGTTTTTCAATATCGAAAAAATCGGTAGTTTATTAACAATAGATCAGATATATCAATGATATATCTAACCAAAAAATAACTAATAGTCATTGATTTCACTAATATTAAGTATATATCAGTGTAATATACTACCAAAATATTTTATTCAATATATTAACGATATATCACAAATAGTGATTTATGCTTGATAGTGATTTATGATGATATACTTTATTCAATAATATTAAGTATATCAACAGAATCTCAAAAGCTATTTGTAATGTCCGACATTTCAGGTAGAGTAAATTTTAGGTTATGCTTTTAAATTTCAGGTAGAATTCATAATTTAAAACCAAATTAGAGTGTTATATCTTATTGTGTGAGATGTATTATTGTATAGAGTAAATCACTAATATACTACTGATATATGTATATGAAATTAATTAAGAGTATATCAGTAACTCGCATATGATATATGTTTATTTCACTGATATACTAATGATATACTAAATGTTAGGTATATTAGTGAAATAAACATATCTAAAATGAAGTGCATTAGTGATATACTAATATGAAAAATATCTCTAATTTGCTACGGATATATAGGAAGTATATCATTCTAAATGATATACCTAAAAGAAGGGTATCCATAGTATATCAGTAATGTACTATTAACATTAACATACTTCGTATTAGGTATATATTGGTATATAAAAATAAAGTATATCAGATATACTACTGATATACCAAATGTAAAGTATATCAGATATACTACAATATATATGTTGTTACACCAATGAGGGTAAATCTGTAATAATAAAAAAATGGAAATCAGATTAAAATTTTTTTGCTAGATTTGCAAATCTAAAAAATCATAGCTAAATTTACAGCTAATATTTTGTGCTACCCATTACAATTCCCCTTAAAAAAATGATAATTGAGTCATAGAATAATTGACTAAATAAATAGGTGTGTGTGAATTGCTGAAGGAGTGTTAGCTTGGTACGACAACGAACTACAATTGGAAGGGGTCGCTTCTTGCGACTGATGGCAAGACACGATTCAGATCAATCCTGAGCCTACAGTTTCAATCGACTAGGATTTTATTTCACGTGGGGGGCGTCGATTTCAGTGGTCGATTTGATTGACCGATGAGAATCTTGTTCCACCGTACGGGCTTCAATTTCAATAACAAAGTTATGATTCCGATTGACTGACGACTTAACTCAATGGCATTATCCCATTTCCCAACCACAAAGCTTTGATCTCATTCCCTAGTAATTTTTCTTTTCTTTTCTTTTCTTTTTCTTTGTCTGTTTGTTTCCTATCATTTGTAATTAGTGGAGTAACATGATTAAAACATAAATCTCATGTTGCTTATTTCTCTAAGGATAATTTGGGACTTTTTTTAATTATTATTGTTGTCGTCAAATTTTGGACAGGAGGACACACATGACCTCCACATGATGTTGAATTTTTAATTCTTGGGGAATAATGTAATCTGCAAGACAAGAAAAAACCTAGACACCGATGTGGTGCTTGTCACACCGACTCCGATGCTTAAGTTAGAGAATGAAGAAAAGTGTAGTCAACCATAATTTAGGAAGAAAAATGTAGTCAACCATAATTTAGGAAGAAAAGTGTAAAAGCTATAATTTAGAGAATGAATGTCCAGTTGAGCTCCTAGTCTTTAAGTCATAATGATCTATCTACAAGATATTTGACTTTTCTATTCCTTTTCATGTAAGGATTTAAATAGATTTCCTTTTTTTATCTAGAGATGAGATTTAAAAAAGTTAATCTTATCTAATTCCTCTCGTAATTCATACTTCTTGGTCTAATTTTACCCACCACAATTATTATTATTTGTGGCATGTAATTTAAAGGTGCTTTTTCTTCCTATTGTTTGAGAAAGTTATATGCATTCTCGTGTCAATATATTGATTTATTTAAATGTAGTCCAACCATGGCTCTATAGCCATCACTTGGCATTCGAGTGTCTTTGTAAAGATTTTCTCTTTTGTTTCAAGAGAGTTAATAACAACACTTTTTTCATCCATTACTTTCTCTAGTATATGCATAGTTTCAATTTGTTTGAAGTACTTAAGAATTGAGAAAAAGATCCTCGTCAGTCAATTAGAATCGGTTGTTGAAATCGAAGCCTTGCTTGTGGAACAAATCCTCGTAAATCAGAACTATAGGCTCCTGCGATTGGTCAAAACTATAGCCTTTTACAAGTTAATCAAAATCGTGAAGAAGGGTCCCTTCACAGTTTGTAGTCATAACAAAAATCAGATTCTACCAGTTTTTATTCCGAGTCATCAAGCCATGTAAGAAGCTAAAATGCTTAGTCAGCTCTCTACTTGCACTTAACGATTTTGTTAGTGATGGGAGACCTTTTCAACCTATTCTTAAAAGCTTAATGACTAAAAAGGTATATTTTTAAAACTTAGAGACTAAACACACCTAATGCTCAAAACTCATAGACTAAAAAAGATATTTTTCTTCTTTAAATATCTATTTGGAATTTTTATTTCTTATTATTTTAGTATATTAATAACCTATTTTATATTTTGCTAAAAAAGTATAGAGAGAGAGAGATAGAAAATCTTGTTTTATATAGTACAAGGAAAAAAACTTATTTATTTCAAAATATTGAATTTGTGAATATTAATTTAATGTGCGTGATGGCAATGGCATCAAATTCGACAAATGACTCAATAAGTCATAAAAGCTATGGTTAAAAAATAAATTGTTTCGTTTAATTTATCGTAAGCAAATGTCGTTGTAGTATAGTGGTAAGTATTCCCGCCTGTCACGCGGGTGACCCTGGTTCGATCCCCGGCAACGGCGTATTTTTTTATCTTTTCCTCTTTTCAGTTTCCATATGTATTTATGATATTATGCTAGACTTTTCTAATACTGGACCGATTATGACTTTTTTGGTTTTTTGAAGTGGATCGATTATGACTTTTTTTGGTTTTTTGAAGTGGATCGATTATGACTCGTGTTATGAACGGTTGATTTTCAATCAGTTGGCCTCTCAAGTCTCAAGACTCTCAACTGGGTTTTTATTTTCTTTTATAAAATATTTTTATTTTAAGTAAAAATTGATTAGCAAAGCCTTGTTTAATAGTTTTTAAAAAATTGATTTTATTTACTCTATTTCTTTGTAATAATTTACATTTTTTTAAGAAACACATTTGCATTTTTAGTCTAATTTTAGAAATAAAAACAAAATTTTTAAAAGCTATACCTTGAAGGATAACTATTTGATTTTTAATTTTTTAGTTTTTGAAATTTAAGCTCATAAACATTAACTTCACTAATGATTTCTTTATTTTGTTATCTATTTTTTAAATATGTTTTCAAAATTCAAGTCAAGTTTTAAAAATTAAGAAATATATATAATATATATAGTTTTTAAAAGACTTGTTTTTGCTTTTTGGAATTTAGTTAAGAATTCCAATGTTTCCTTAGAAAGAGTAAACAAACAAGAAATTAACCAAACAAAACAAGAATAATTTTCATAGTAAAAACCAAATGGTTATCAAATAGAACTTAAATTAACATCATTCACTATTTATCATTTTAAGCTCTAATGCACATGCAATTTAATCAGTATTTAATGCATTATTAAGTCTAGTTAAAAAAAAAATTAAACAAATAGTATTCTGTGTTAGTTTCAATAATATGAGATGGTTGAGAGTCGATCTCTTGACCTTTTGATTTAAAGTATAATATTTTAACTAATTGAGTTATGTGTTAACTAAAAAAATTGTTGAATTATGCTCAAGTTGGCTAAACAAATAGTAAATGATATATTCGCATTGTTGATAAGAAAATGATGAATTTGTCAATCTAGGTGTAGTTCAACTATTAAGACATGTATCTCAAACTGAAATATTAGAGGTTAAAATTGAAGTAAAAAAATAATTAATCGTAATTAGGGCTAAAAACCGTAATTAGGGCTAAAACCCCTTCAGAGATCTCTTCCAGTTCAGAAAGAAAAGTGATGTATTTATCTGTTGTAATTGCAGTAGCGATGCAATGCTAGGACAATGTTGTAACGTTGTCCAAACGACGTCGTATTGATGTTGTCGAAGAGGATAGCATTGCAACAAGTAGCGTTGCAATGCTACAATTGGAAATCACTTGGCTCGTGCGTTTCTGACATTGCAACACTACGATGCAGCGTTGCGATGACATCTTCTTGAGTTCAACTACATTGTTAGCTCCTAACTTTGTCCTTAGCCTCTTTAAATCCTCTAATTAAGCCTCTAAATCAACACATTGCTCTAAAATTGCATATTTTCCCGTCTAATCACTTTGATTCTTGAAATTATCAAATAATCGACATAAAGCTCATAATTATCGTGCAAAACTAGCTGAAACAAGGCAAAAATGTAGCACTATTTCACTGTTATCAACATAAACAACGAGGGGATGTTCTTTCAAGGTCATTTTTCGGCAAGCCTATTATTTGTACAATCGTGTACAATCCTGATTTGGGTTCAGATAAGTTTTCCAACGTGATTTTTGTTGGGTTTTATTCCCAAAAACTCGTAGTTTGTAACATTGTTCTATTTAATTCAATAAAGTGTTATTGTTTCTTCGACATTTCTATTTATTGCCTTATATTAACCCTAAATCAAATAAACGAACATCCTAGGTTGTTGTATGTCTCTTAAACTTGATGTAGAAGACATATTAGGATCACAATTCGATAAATAGTCGAAAGGGTCTATAGTAAAGGGATGAGGTTAGGTACCTTATCCCGGTGATACTATGGATATGACCCACTTTGTATATGATACAAACACAATGATCCAACGTGTTCGTGTAGACGACATGTGAGCGGTGATATCCTATGTGATGAGATTGCATAAGACCAAACCACAAAATAGTAACCGATAGATGTAACTTCGTTCACTAGTCAAGTTTCTATTTCAATAGGATGACCTAGGCAACTTGATCTAATCCTGAGTAGGTTACGAACTCTTGCTTGCAAGTATTGTCCATTGACTAGTATGTTGGGATTTGTGCCCTAATCTTATGTAATTTTGATCAAATAAATAAAGAGTTATTTGTTTTGATAAAATTATATTCTTGCTTTATAAATCCAATAAACTAAGCTCCAAGGTTATAATGTATCTTGAACATCAGTGTAGTAGACACTATTTGGATTGTGTTCAAGAATATAACCTAAATGGTCTATGGTATAAGAATAAGGATGGAAACCTTATTCTGGTAACACCATGATGCGACCCACTTTGTAATTAGTACAAATGAGGTAATCCAACTCATTCATGTAGTTGACATGTGAGTGGGGTCATCCTGTATGAAGAGTCATATAAGACCGGACCACAAATTATTAGTCTAACTAGTATAACACCGTTAACAGGATAAGACTTATAATTTATAGATGATCATTAGTGACTCGACCTGGATCCTGAGTAAGTTAAGAACTCCTGCTTATAGGGCTTTGTCCTTAGACTAGTATGGGTGAGAGTGGCATGTAGCCGACTCAATAAGCCTACCTTCTCAGGGACAGAACCTCGTAGGTAGCTGGGGACTTAACTATACAAGATGGAATTCACCCATTCGTACACTTAGGAATTAGATAGGTTGTTCCCTTAAGAAGTGACTTCAGGTCTTGAACAACGGGGCCCCGCCCTCTAAGAGGGTATGAGTCTATGGTAAGAGCTTAGACGTTTGTTCATTAGAGGATCAGTGGTGCTTAAGGAACAAAGAGGTAATTGTTGGGGTTTGTGCCCTAAAACTCGTAGTTTGTAATTTTGTTCTAATTTTGTTCTAATTTTTTGTAATAAAGTGTTATTATTTCAATAAAGAGTTATTGTTCGATATTGCTTTTGTTTTAAACCCTAAATCCAATAAACTAAACATCCAATGCTGTAATATGAATCTTTAATTGAATGTAGTGTACATATAAAGGATCTCGGTTAGAGATAAAGCCTAAAGGGTCTATAGTTAGGGGATAAGGTTTGGGTACCTTACCCTGGTAAAACTATGGATGTGGCCCACTTTGTATATGATACAAACATTCTGATCCTAACGTGTTCGTGTAGATGACATGTGAGTAGGGATATCCTATGTAATGAGATTACATAAGACCGGACCGCGAAATAGTAACAACTAGATGTAACTCTATTGACTAGTTAGGTTTCTATTTCACTAGGATGACCTAGGCAACTTGATCTCAATCTCGAAAGGTGTTACGAACTCCTGCTCGCGAGGGTATCCTTTGACTAGTATGGGTGAGAGTGGCGATTCACCACTCAATATGCCTACCTTCTTGGGGACAAGACCGAGTGAGCGGCTGGGAACTTAACTTAGCAAGATGGAATTCACTCATTCTTGCCTACTAGGGTAAGTAGAGGAATGTTCCCTTAAGTGGTATCTCCAGGACTTGAACAAAGGGCCCGACCCTCTCATTGGCCCGAGAGGGACTCTGTTTGTTGGTAGGACCACATACAAATTGTTCATTAGAGGAGCACTGGTACTTAAGGTACAAGATGTAACCCAGGGGTAAAACGGTAATTTGACCCAGCTGGTGTTATGAACATTCATGAAGGATTGACTTACTGTTATTGTTCAATATTTGTGGACACAAAAATATATCTGCAGTGAGAAGAGTGCAGCTGTGGGACTTTAGTGGAGTGTTCCCGTAGTTAACGAATGTTGATTGGGAGGTTAATGAGATTGACCGAGCAATCTCGTATCATTGAAGCTTCTGATCTGTAGGTCCATTAGGTTCACCTTCTAGCTCGTAAAGGGTTCTTAGATTATTTTAATTTGAAATGTTCAAATTCATAAGGGAATAGACTTAATGTATATTGATACGATATAATATATAGTTTAGGAACTATATATTATCAATTTAATGTGAATATGATTCATATTAAATTATGTGAGAGAATTAAATATTTGAAAGAGTTCAAATATTAGATTTAAATGTGAATATGATTTATATTTGAAAACTATAAGTTAAAATTTAATGTGCATTAGATGTGCATTAAAACTATAAGTTAGAGGGAAAATTGATTAAATGTGATTTAATCTAAATTAAATATATGATATTTAATTTAATTTAATTAAATAAGATTTAATTGATTTATTAATTAATACGATTAATTATTAAATAAAAAAAGAGGGAAACGTGTGACACATTCCCCACTTCCCTCCAACTCCCCATCGATAGGGAGTGAGGGAAGTTTTCCCTCCAGATGGTTTTTCTTCTCCTGGAGAGAAGAAATCAATTGATCGATGACTTTTGAACTGACACAAAGGATTCTCTCTCACTCTCTACATTCCCAAAAACATTGTTCCAATTGTTGGAATTCCTTCCCACAAATGAATAGGTCAAAACACTCAAAGAATATGAGGTTTTCTCTTTTGGTGGTGTCCTATTGTAGAAGCAGAGAAGTAGAGAAGTTCTTGTATTGCTGTAAAGCTTGGAGCAAGGAGTTGCTGAGGAAAATCTACAAAGGTATTCTTTCTTCCTTTAGTTTAATGGTTAAACAAAATATGTTTGCATGTTATACTCCATGTCTAATTATATTAGAAAATGCATGTTTATGCTGTTTTTATCAATGTATCGGTTTTTGTATTTCAACCAAAATGAACTTGCAAATTACGATTTCAAACACGTTTCCGCTACTCAAGGGGATCAAATCTCCATCAGTAATCACAGGGGTAAAACGGTAATTTGACCCAGCCGTGATTACGAACAACCTGTGAAGGATCGACTCATGGGTAATGATTATATCAATGGACACAATATAATCTACAGGGAGGAGAGTACAACTACAAGTCTATAGTGGAGTGACTTGTAGTTAATGAATATTGATTAACTGGATCAAAGAGTTTGATCAGTTAATCTCACATCATTGGAGCTCATGAATTGTAGGTCCATTAGGTCCCTCCGTTGGCTCAATATGGTAATATCAATTATATGTGATATAATTGATATAATATATGGTTTTAATGTGAATTAGATTCATATATAAACTATATATTAATGAGAGAATGAAAGTAGGGATATGATGGTAATTTCCATCCTATTTTCCTATAAATAATTGCATGAGATGCAACTTTGTGGCTAAACAAAATCTTGGAAACCCCTAAATTGTCAATTTTGTGTTGTTGGAAAAGTTCCACAAAACACAACCTCTCTCTCACAACCCCACACCCTATCCTAAAGGAACATACATTCCTCCCTCACCTAGAGAACAACGGAGAAGATCCGGTGGTGGTGTCCGTGATTGTTCGGGTTCGAGTTGCTGAGATCGTGATCGTGGGAGAAGGAGCACTTGAAGAAAGAGTTCTTCAAAGGTAATTTCTTGTTGTCCATCTTATAGAAGCATGGTTAATTTTAGATCTAGTTCTTGTTTATGATATCTATGTAATAAAATTAAGAACACGCGATTAACAATCGCTTCTGCTGCGGGATTCGATCCCTTCAATTGGTATCAGAGCCCAATTGTGTTCTTAATTTTCGTTTGGGATTTATCAAGAACGAGGTGAGATTTACTGTTTTTCATTAGATGAGTAAACGGTTTGTAAATTAGATGTTTTCGTTTTTGGCACCATAGATTTACGATTTTCATTGATTCGTTGGTAAAGGCCCGATATTTTTTTGGGCATTTTCTATTGTAAATCGAGTCTGTAAGTCCATGTCGATCGAGGCAAAGTGGTTGTTGAAAAGAACGGAGCAAAAACGAGCGAGGAAAAGAAAATTTTGTTACTGTTCTGTGAATGGCGTTGCAACGCGCCACTGCGGCAGGCGCACGGCTGAGGAGACGACAGCGTTGCAACGCTATCATCGGCATTGCAATGCTGGAGCTGAGGCGAGCTTCAATGGGCAGAAGAGGACAAACAGTAGTGTTGCAACGCCACAAGCGTTTCACGAAAATGAGCAACGGGCAGAAACGTTTTTTTATTATGTATAATAAATATAAAAACGTTTTATATTTATTTATATTTAATTTTATTAATTTTAATTAATATAATTAGATTAAAATTATTTTTAGGGTGCCAAAAATGGTCTAATTTTGCTATTTAAATTATGCAATTGTTGTATAATTATTGCCATGCATAATGTATGCTTTTAATTTAGATATCCCACCTTAGGTTAAACATTTCCATGCATCATTTATAATATAAAGTGTTATATTATATAGTTTGCATGTATAATTAATATAAAGAGTTATATTAATTTATGGACAACATTGACATGCATTATAATACATGATATGATTATGCTATGCATGTTTTATTATTCATGAGATGAATGATCAAGCACTATAACATAGTATGCATGTCACCTAAGGTTAATTATTAGTTTTAAAATGTTTAGAACTTGGAATTAATAGACCTTAGGTTATCTAGTTCTAATTAGATTAGAATTAGAAACCAAGTAATTTATGAACAATGATTAAAAGAGGAACTCTGTCTAAGGAAGGTTCTGTCTAGACTGGGGTATTTAAGCTGACGGAAACGGATCACCCCTACCTGGGAATTGACCTGTGAGTGAAATTTAATCAGAGAGTTTATATATTATAGTAGCGTTAGCGGGTTTATTAAGGGGTTAATAAACTAGAAATCCTAGGCTTAATATAAATAGTTATATTAGCAAACTTAGGATAAAATTAATATAAGAGTTATATTGATTATTAATATAAGAAGTTATATTGATAAGTTTAGGTAAAACCATTAGTCGGGTTTAGCCTAAGTAATTTCCTATAGATTTAAAGTATTCAGTGGGAGGAAAAGTGTATATGATACATATTTTTCCACCTACGTATCTCTGGGAAGTTCACACCGTGAGACTCATACTTGGCCTCGTGGCGCAAACGGGAGCGTCCCCCTTCGGATGGTGTTTGTATGAGGCAATATCAAGGTGAATGGAGAGGGTACTTATAGTGAGTAGGAGCAGGTTTAGTGAAAACAAAACCTATGGTCTCTTCTGTCGGTTTACATCGTAAGATCACTATGGTCAGCCTGCTAGTTTGGCCTGGACTAGACAATCCCTTCGGAGGGCTTGATCATAGGGGATCAAACAGAGTAGACACCCGAAATGGATAAAGATTTCCTTAGTCTGTTTTTCAATCTAGTCCTCCCTTCGACAAATTTTATTGGATGGGGACTCTGGGGTCTAAAGACAGAGGATTACACTCACAAGGTACATAAGTAGTGTATGTATCCTGACCGAATAATGGTAACTAAAGCCTATAGGAATAAGAGTTATTCTGGCATTAGGTTTTGATCAAGAATGTCTTGATCCAGAAGAGGAGTGTTCTTGATTACCCTTCGGTGTCATACATTCTAAACCTTTGGAGTATCATTGCAAATTATAAATGACCTAGAAATTATTTAATAATTAGCTAAAATATGATTGGATTAGAGAATTATAGCAAGAAGCTTATACAAGTTTTCTTTTATTTTTCAGCAAAATGTCTAGCTCTATAATTTCCTTATTGAGTGCGGAAAAGTTAACCAGAGAGAACATGATGACGTGGAAAAACAAACTCAACACTATATTGGTAGTGGATGATCTGAAGTTTGTGCTGACTGAGGAGTGTCCTCAGGTGCCAGGCTCGAATGCTACACGAAATGTTCGTGAGCATATGATCGATGGATCAAGGCCAAGGTCTATATGCTGGCGAGTATGTCTGACATATTAGTCAAGAAGCATGAGAGCATGATGACCGCTAAGGAAATCATGGATTCAGTGCAGGCTATGTTTGGACAACAATCTACACAGGCCCGACACAATGCCCTCAAGTATATATTCAACTCGAGGATGCCAGAGGGTACATCCGTTCGGGATCATGTCCTAGATATGATGGTACACTTTAACATCGTGGAGTCAAATGATGCTTCCATCGATGAATCGAGTCAGGTCAGCTTCATTATGGAAACCCTTCCAGATAGTTTCCTATAGTTTAGAAGTAATGTTGTTATGAACAAGCTTACTTTTAATCTTACCTCACTTCTGAATGAACTCCAGACCTTTCAATCTTTGATGAAAATTCAGGGATCGAAAGGTGAGGCAAATGTTGCCAGTAGGAGCTATCATAGAGGTTCGACCTCTAGATAAAAAACAGTGGCTTCATTTTCTTCTAACCTGAAAGGAAAGAAGAAGAACATGAAAAAGGTTGGTAAAGGGAAACGAGCTGATAAAGTTGCCGCCCAGAAGGGAAAGAAAGTCAAAGAAGTTGCAGATAAAAGAAAGTGTTTCCACTGCAACAAAGACGGACATTGAAAACGGAACTGTCCGAAGTATATTGCAGAAAAGAAGAAGGAAGGTAAATATGACTTACTTTGCTTAGAAGCTTGTTTAGTGGATAATGAAAACTGCTTGGATACTTGATTCAGGCGCTACTAATCATGTTTGATCTTTTTTTCAGGGAATTGATTCCTGGCAGCAGCTACAGGAAGAAGAGATAATGCTCCGGGTTGGAAATGGAGAAGTCGTCTCAACTGTAGCAGTAGGCACGATGAAGCTTTATTTTGGCAAGAAATGTATGTTGTTAGACAATATATTAGTGATACCAGGGTTTACGAGAAACTTTATTTCACCTTTTTGCCTTATAGAACAATGTATTTCTGTTTTTTTCTCATTGAATAAAGTGTTTATTTTGAAGAAAGGTGTGGAAATATGTTTAGCTTCATTAGAAAATGTGTTGTATGTTTTAAGGCCTAATTCAGTCAAAATGATTTTGAACACTGAATTATTTAAAACTACAAACACACAAACTAAGAAACGTAAAATTTCTCCTAAAGAAAATGCTCCTCTTTGGCATTTTAGATTGAGTCACATTAATCTCAATAGGATTGAGAGATTGGTAAGGAATGGACTTCTAAATAAGTTAGAAGAAAACACTTTACCTGTATGTGAATCCTGCCTAGAAGGCAAAATGACTAAAAGAACTTTTAGTGGAAAAGGATATAAAGCCAAAGAACCTCTTGAGCTTATACATTCAGACCTTTGTGGCCTAATGAATGTTAAAGCCAGAGAAGGTTATGAATATTTCACCTCTTTTATAGATGATTATTCTAGATTTGGGCATATTTACCTAATGCATCACAAGTCTAACGCACTTGAAAAGTTTAAGGAATTAAAGACTGAAGTTGAAAATCAATTAGGTAAAATGATTAAAACACTTCGATCAGATCGAGGTGGAGAGTACATGAATTTAAAATTCCAGAACTATAAGATAGAACATGGAATTACATCCCAACTCTCAGCTCCCGGTACACCACAACAAAACGGTGTATCGTAAAGGAAAAATAAACCCTGTTGGACATGGTTCGATTAATGATGAGTTATGCTCATCTCCCTAGTTCCTTTTGGGGTTACGCAGTAGAGATTGCAGTATACATTTTGAACAATGTGCCATCAAAGAGTGTTTCTGAAATACTTTTTGAACTCTGGAAAGGATGTAAAGATAGTTTATGTCATTTCAAAATTTGGGATTGTCCAGCACATGTGCTTGTGACAAATCCAAAGAAGTTGGATTTATGTTCAAAATTGTGTCTATTTGTAGGCTACCCAAAAGAAACAGGAGGTGATTTATTCTATGATCCTAAAGAAGATAAGGTTTTTGTGTCGACAAATGCCATTTTCTTAGAGGAGGACCACATAAGGGACCACAAACCAAGAAGTAAAATTGTGTTAAGTGAGTTATACAGAACAATAGCAAAAGTTGCTAATAAAACTAGTACGTCAACAAAAGTTGTTGATACTAGCTTGTCAAGTCAAGAGAGTCCATCTCAAGAGTTGAGTATGAAGGGAATCGTAGTCCCGCAGCGGAAGCGATTACGAATCGCGCGCTCTTGATTTAGTTACAACGATAAATTCAAGAATAAATATAACTAGATTAAGCATATAAATATAATGGACAACAAGTAATTTTACCTTTGAAGAACCTTTCTTCGAGTGCTCCACTCTCCCACGATCACTGAAGGGAATGAAAATCCCCGCGCAGCGGAAGACGATCGAATCGTCATGGTATCATTACGCTACATGAATTTTGTCAAAATGATCTAACTATTAGATCTAGGCTAAACATGCAATAGAAGGAAGAAATTTACAACGAGAAGAATGTACTTACTTGTTGTAGACAATTCTTCAAAATCTTCCTTGATCACGAACACTTCGTGCCTCTCAATCTCAACGAACGCTTCTCACGAATGGAATCCGAACACCACCAATTGGAACCTTGGTTGTTCTTCTTTTGGAAAGAAGGAGAATGATGAGATTCTAGAGTTTTGGAGAGGGAGGAGAATTGAGAGAGTAGAGAGAATTTTGATCTCTTCTCTTTGATCAAAATCAAAAAATGAGAGAATGCTCACCAATCCCTTTCTTTCAAAGGGTTTAAATAGTGGAATGATGGAGTTAAAATCTCCACATTATTACCATTTTACCACAACCATAGGTTATGCAAATCTCATTTGCATAACCACATAATATAAGATATCTCATATCTCATATTACAAATCACATTTGCTATAATTGTGGATTAATTAAATTGAATCACATCCAATTTAATTTCTCTCAATTAATTTCTCCAATTAGCCCTAATTCAACAATTAGGCTAACCTATAGTTTATTATGAATCTCATTCGCATTAAACTATATATTATATCATTCATATCTCATATAAATGACATAAATGCCCTTTAAATGAAATTGAACACTTCAACTTCATACCAAAACATTAACCCTTCTTTTAACCCAGATTGAGCCAACCGAGGGACCTAATGGACCTACAGTGACGGGCTCCAATGATCCGAGATTAACCTGTCAAATTCTTTGACCCGGTTAATCAACATTCATTAGCTACGGTAACACTCCACTATAGCCCGTAGCTGCACTCCCGTCAGTGCAGAATATTACGTGTCCACTGATATAACCAATGCCCATGAGTCGATCCTTCACAGGTTGTTCGTAGACACGGCTAGGTCAAATTACCATTTTACCCCTGTGTCTACCTCTTGTTCCTTAAGTCCCCACTGCTTCTCTAATGAACAACACATTGTGATGGTCCAACCATACACAACACCCTTCTTGAGCTAGTGAGAAGGTGGGCGCCCGTTGTCCAAGCCCTGGAGACAACACTTAAGGGAACAACCCCTCTAGTTTCCCTAAAGGCGAACGAGTGAATTCCATCTTGCGTAGTTAAGTTCCCAGACTCCTACTTGGTCCCTCCCCACGAGAAGATAGGCATATTGGGCGAGTAACTTTTACCACCCTCACCCGTATTAGTAGTCAAAGGACGGACCCATGCATGTGAGTTCGTAACACGCTCGGGATTTAGGTCGAGTCACTAATGGTTATCTCACGAAGTTATTAGTCCCATCATGTCAGCGGTGTTACATCGTGAGGTCTAATAATTCACGGTCCGGTCTTGTACAATCTCATTTGCAGGATGCCCCCACTCGCATGTCAACCACATGAACGAGTCGAGATCACCTCGTTTGTATCTAATAGAAAGCGGGTCGCATCCACGGTGTATCCGTGGATTAGGTCTCCAAGCCTATCAATATATCAGACCGTTCGGGTCATTTACTCGAACGTGATCCTCCCTGTGTGTCCACTACACACCGTTCAAGTTCTAGTTCTCTCATAAATTCAATGACCCTGGAGCTTAGTTTATTGGAAAAGTTTATAAATATTGCGAGACACAAAGTGATGAAATAAATAACTCTTATTAATTTCATTACAAACACGAGATTAGGACAAAAATCCCAACAATCATGATCTCAGTAACAGGAACTCCATCCTACGAAGACACGACCACCGGATCTTCTCCGTTCTTCTCGAGGTGAGGGAGGAAGGTGGGTTCCCTTTAGGAGAGGTGAGGTATTTTGTGAGAGAGAGATGTGTGCTTTGGAACCCTTCCAACAACATAACAAGAGAGCTTGTTAAAAACACTTAACCTAGTTGCATCTCATGCAACCATATATATAGGAAAATAGGATGAAAATGACCATCCTACCCCTCCTTTAATCTCTCTTTAGTATATAGTTTACATATGAATCTAATTCACATTAAAACTATATATTATATCAATTATATCATATATAATTGATAGAACACCTCATATACGAACTTGAACACTTCAATTTCATTCCTAACTTTATACCCTCAATATTACCATGTTGAGTTAACGGAGGGATCTAATGGACCTACAGTTCATGAGCTCCAATGATGTGAGATTAACGGATCAAACTCTTTGATCCAGCTTAATCAATATTCATTAACTACAAGTCACTCCACTATAGACTTGTAGAATGCACTCTCCTCACAAGAGAAAATATTGTGTCCACTTGATATAGTCATTACCCATGAGTCGACCCTTCACAAAGTTGTTCGTAATCACGGTGGGTCAAATTACCGCTTTACCCCCGTGATTACCTCTTTGCTCCTTAAGCACCACCGATCCTCTAATGAACAACAAGTCTAAGGTCCTACCTTAGACTCATACCCTCATAGAGGGGGGCCCCGCTGCTCAAGAGACTGGAGTCGATTCTTAAGAGAACAACCTATCTAATTCCTTAGTGTAGGAATGAGTGAATTCCATCTTGCATGCAGTTAAGTTCCCACTACCAACGAGGTTACGTCCCGAGAAAGCGGGCTTATTGAGTCGGCCATGTGCCACTCTCACCCATACTAGTTAAGGACAAACCTCTATAAGCGGGAGTTCTTAACTTGCTCAGGATTAAGGTCGAGTCACTAATGACCATCTATAAATTACTAGTCTTATCCTCATTAATGTGTTACAATGGTTAGACTAATAATTCATGCGATCGATCTTGTATGAACTCTTCATACAGGATGCCCCCACTCGCATGTCAACTACATGAATGAGTTGGATTACCTCATTTGTATTAATTACAAAGTGGGTCGCATCCATGGTGTTACCAGAATGAGGTTTCCAACCTTATTCTTATACCATAGACCATTTAGGTTATTCTCTTGAACTCAACCCAAATAGTATCCACTACACTGAGGTTCAAGATAAATGTTATAACCTTGGAGCTTAGTTTATTTGATTTATTAAAGCAGGACTGTAATTCTAGCAAAACAAATAATACTTTATTTAATTGATCAAAATTACACAAGTTTAGGGCATAAATCCCAACAGAGTATGCCTCGACGTAGTGGGAGGATTATAACACAACCTGACCGTTACATGGATTTATCTGAAACCCAAATTGTTATACCAGATGACAACTGTGAGGATCCATCGACTTATAATCAAGCGATGGTTGACAAAGACAAAGACAAATGGATCATAGCCATGGACCAAGAAATGGAGTCTATGTACTTCAATTCTGTTTGGGATCTTGTAGATAAACCTGATGGGGTACAACCTATAGGTTGTAAATGGATCTACAAGAGAAAGCATGGTGTAGATGGAAAGGTGCAAACCTTTAAAGCTAGACTAGTAGCAAAGGGTTATACCCAGACTGAAGGGGTTGACTATGAGGAAACCTTTTCACCTGTTGCTATGGTAAAGTCTATCCGTATCCTACTAGCCATTATCGCATATTATGACTATGAGGTATGACAAATGGATGTCAAGACAGCTTTTTTGAATGACAACCTTGACGAGAACATCTACATGGACCAACCCAAAGGGTTCATTAAACCAGGACATGAGCAAAAGGTTTGCAGGCTTAAAAGGTCAATTTATGGACTGAAACAAGCCTCTAGGTCTTGGAAAATAAGATTTGATGAGGCAATCAAATCTTTTGGCTTTGATCAGAATGATGATGAACCTTGTGTCTACAAGAAAATCATCAATAGTTCTGTCGCATTCCTAGTTCTATATGTGGATGATATCCTACTCATTGGGAATGATGTAGGATATCTTACTGACATTAAGAATTGGCTAGCTACGCAATTCCAAATGAAAGATTTGGGTGAAGCGCAGTTTGTTCTTGGGATCCAGATTGTCCGGAACCGCAAGAATAAAACACTAGCCTTGTCTCAGACATCTTACATTGACAAAGTATTGTCAAGGTTTAAGATGCAAGACTCCAAAAAGGGTTTATTACCTTTTAGATATGAAGTGCATTTGTCTAAGGAACAGTGTCCTAAGACACCTCAAGGAGTTGAGGATATGAGACGGTTTCCTTATGCATCAGCTGTTGGGAGCCTAATGTACGCCATGTTGTGTACTAGGCCAGACATCTGTTTTGCAGTTGGAATGGTCAGTAGGTATCAATCCAATCTAGGACCTGAACACTGGACAACGGTTAAAACAATCCTTAAGTATCTACGGAGAACAAGGAACTACATGCTTGTGTATGAGGCTAAGGATTTGATCCTTACAGGATACACGGATTCTCGACTTTTTGATCGATAAAGATTCTCGGAAATCTACATCAGGGTCAGTATTTACTCTTAACGGAGGAATTGTAGTATGGCGAAGCGTCAAGCAAGGATGCATCGTTGATTCCACCATGGAGGTCGAATATGTGTAGCGGCTTGTGAAGCAGCAAAAGAGGTCGTTTGGTTAAGGAAATTTATGTTAAATTTGGAAGTTGTTCCAAATATGAGTTTGCCCATCACGTTGTATTGTGATAACAGTGGTGCCGTGGAAAATTCAAGGGAACCCCAAAGTCACAAGAGGGGAAATTATATTGACCGAAAATATCACCTCATCCGGGAGATCGTGCATCGAGGAGACGTGATTGCCACGAAGATAGCCACAGAGCACAACATTGTTGATCCTTTTACAAAGGCTCTTACGACTAAAGTATTTGAGAATCACCTAGAAGGTCTAGGCTTACAAGTCTCCCCAACTAGGGCAAGTGGGAGTATATTGTACAAAGAGTTTTGAATGCCCTACTTTATTGTATTTACATTATTGTAGTGTTTTAGTACTCCACAAACTTTAGGTCAAGTGGGAGATTGTTGGGATTTGTGTCCTAAACTTATGTAATTTTGATCAAATAAATAAAGAGTTATTTGTTTTGATAAAATTATATTCTTGCTTTATAAATCCAATAAACTAAGCTCCATGGTTATAATGTATCTTGAACATCAGTGTAGTAGATACTATTTGGATTGTGTCCAAGAATATAACCTAAATGGTCTATGGTATAAGAATAAGGATGGAAACCTTATTCTGGTAATACCATGGATGCGACCCACTTTGTAATTAGTACAAATGAGGTAATCCAACTCATTCATGTGGTTGACATGCGAGTGGGGGCATCCTGTATGAAGAGTTCATACAAGATCGGACTGCAAATTATTAGTCTAACCAGTATAACACCATTAACAGGATAAGACTTATAATTTATAGATGATCATTAGTGACTCGACCTGA
This sequence comes from Trichosanthes cucumerina, assembly GCA_036507285.1. Lineage (NCBI taxonomy): Eukaryota > Viridiplantae > Streptophyta > Magnoliopsida > Cucurbitales > Cucurbitaceae > Trichosanthes > Trichosanthes cucumerina. Next base: position 20,508,802 of record CM071839.1, on the reverse strand, counting down.
ATCCGGAGTAAGTTAAGAACTCCTGCTTATAGGGGTTTGTCCTTAGACTAGTATGGGTGAGAGTGGCCTGTAGCCGACTAAATAAGCCTACCTTCTCAGTGACAAAACCTCATAGGTAGCTGGGGACTTAACTATACAAGATGGAATTCACTCGTTCCTACACTTAGGAATTAGATAGGTTGTTTCCTTAAGAACTTACTCCATGTCTTGAACAACGGGGCCCCGCCCTCTAAGAGGGTATGAGTCTATGGTAGAACCTTAGACTTGTTGTTAATTAGAGGATCAGTGGTGCTTAAGGAACAAAGAGGTAATCACAGGGGTAAAACGGTAATTTGACCCAACCGTGATTACGAACAACCTGTGAAGGGTCGACTCATGGGTAATGATTATATCAAGGGACACAATATAATCTACAGGGAGGATCGCAACTACAAGTCTATAGTGGAGTGACTTATAGTTAATGAATATTGATTAACTGGATCAAATAGTTTGATTAGTTAATCTCACATCATTGGAGCTCATGAACTGTAGACCCATTAGGTCCCTCCGTTGGCTCAATATGGTAATATTGAGGGTATAAAGTTAGAAATGAAATTGAAGTGTTCAACTTCATATATATAAGGTGTTACATCAATTATATGTGATATAATTGATATAATATATGATTTTAATGTGAATTAGATTCATATATAAGCTATATATTAATGAGAGAATGAAAGGAGTGATAGGATGGTAATTTCCATCATATTTCCCTATAAATAGTTGCATGAGATGCAACTTTGTGGCCAAGCAAAATCTTGGAAAACCCTAGATTGTCAATTTTGTGTTGTTGGAAAAGTTCCACAAAACACAACCTCTCTCTCACAACCCTACACCCTATCCTAAAGGAACCCACATTCCTCCCTCACCTAGAGAACAACGGAGAACATCCGGTGGTGGTGTCCGTGATTGTTCGGGTTCGAGTTGCTGAGATCGTGATCGTAGGAGAAGGAACACTTGAAGAAAGAGTTCTTCAAAGGTAATTTTTTGCTGTCCATCTTATAGAAGCATGCTTAATTTTAGATCTAGTTCTTGTTTATGATATCCATGTAACAAAATTAAGAACACGCGATTAATAATCACTTCCGCTGCGGGATTCGATCCCTTCATAATATGGGTGAGAGTGACCCGAGACGCCGACTCAATATGCCTACCTTTTTTCGGACAAAATCGAGCAGGCAGCTGGGGACTTAACTTAGCAAGATGGAATTCACTCGACCACCTTTAGGGTAAGAAGATGAGTGTTCCTTTAACTGGTGTCTCCGGGACTTGAACAAAGGGCCCGATCCTCTCATTGGCCCGAGAGGGACTTCTGTTTATTTGTAGGACCGTAAACAGGTTGTTCATTAGAGGAGCACTGGCGTTACGAACACTCGTGAAGGATTGACTTGCTGTCATTGGTCATTATCCATGGACACAGAAATGTATCTGCAATGAAAAGTGTCACACCCCCTCCCGAACTATCTGCTAACTTAGCACGGCAGACGGCGTGAAGCCAACAGACATCATTCACCTCTCTAACGATACCTGTTGACCCTGATTTACCTGATAAGCATACTATACTTGTATAAGAAACACTTTAAACATAACACAGCGGAATATAGACAATTACGAAACCTACGTAAGGAGTAATCCTACTTAAGACTCTCTTGAAAACTGAAACGGGTATGAACATCACAACCAAAAACATACCCAACCACGATTTACACAACCACAACCTCGAATGCACACACAACAATACTACATAGTCCTCTCCAAAATAACCTACAACACATATAGATTTGCTATACAACTCCACCCACGTACAAAATATCAAACTCGTGGAGCTTCCAGCAGACTATGGCAAGATGTCAGGCATCGGGAGCTCGATCTCTACCTGAAAAGTTTGAAAACACTGAAAGAATGAGCTATGAAGCTGAGTGAGTGAATGAGTTTAAAATCTATAACTCGTAAATCATATCACCTGACACTTATGAGCATATGCATATGTAATCAAGTGTTAAGAGTAAACGTGTAATCATAATAGCTTTTCTAGAAAACCAACAAGTATGTCATTAAAATCTCATAAGGCATATCAATAATATTAACCTTTATAAAACATATGACAATCTACGTTGTGTAGGGCACACCCAGTACAACCAACGTTTACTCTACGATGTAGTGGGGCCCGCCCAAAGACTCTCAGCGTCTTTGTAAAAGTGGGACCCACCCAAAGACTCACGACAAAGATTGTTGTCACGGAGTACACTCAACGTCGACAACAGAAAATAACCTGTGTGCACACGGTACTATACATCCTTGGGCTTAATATCTCAGTCATTTGCTCATTCGAGTCTCAGAAAACATATAAAAATATTTGACATGCCTATTTATCTTTTCTTTCGTAAAACTCAAGTTTACTCAACTTGTTCAAAAAAACTGGAAATCTTTAAATAATACTTGCTAGTATATGCTTGCTTGAAATCATAACATTTTCACTAAATTTCGGTAACCAATAAACATATGCTCACATATAAATTTCGTTGGGAAATCTGGGCTCACAACGAACACTTTAAATCATTTGTAGGAAAACATGTATGCTCATAAGTATGTGTTCAAAAGAAAACATAAAGCATTAAAGTCATTTCATTCTAGAGAAGTCATGTGTTTCCTTAAGCATAATTCAAGCATATAAATCTTTTTCGAAGTTCGTTTTGTCACACACATCGTTAGAACTAGAACTTTGTCTCGTATATTTGACCTATTTTTTCTTGGCCTGTCAAACAAACCAAAACCAAGCATTAGAACCTCGAGTTCATGAATTTCAAACCTTAAAATTACAAGACATTCTATCTATTTTCCAGCATTCTACAGATTTCATACGCTGATTTCACACAATCATAACTTCTTCATTAATTAGCCAAAAAAGATGTACTTTATACCAAACTCTTCCTCTGTGAACCCTCTAAAACCCATATGAAGAAATAAAATTGCAATTCTCAATGGTTTTGTCTGAAAATACCTCGAAAGTTGCCTCCTTAAGAACCAACTTCTGCTATTTCCAGATTCGTTTTCTTGCTGCACCCAGAACTTGACCTGAAATTTAAAGCAACGTCCAATCGTTTTCTCTCATGATTTCTTCATGAAAGTTATAGAAAATTTAATAAGATTTTCAACCATACCTATTACAGCTTCTGATTCGAATATTACTGATCAACACGACCCAAAAATCAGAGGTTTCTCAGATTTGACAACAATATCTTTCCTCTTCCTTTCTCTTCACAAATCAGTAACTTAGATTCAGAATTTGTTCGAGCTTCCTTCACGAATTTTGTTCAAATATGAGTTAACATTTCAGAAAATCAAACTTCACCTCTTACCTCTTCTTGTGGTACTCGAAATGATCTATATATCAGAACTGGGCATAATCGATCACCTTGCTGCCATGAGAGGTTGGATTGAGGTTTCTCCCTTACTTCTTCAACCTCAACACCAGAAACCCTTTTCTTCTTCTTTCTTCAACCCTCTCCCACGAAGCTCTCTGATTTACTTTGGTAAAATGAGAGAAAATGGGATGTAATGGGTTATAAAAAAAATACTTGGCAGTGGTGGAGTTCCACCTACCTCCTTTTCTTTTTTTTTACCTTTTTTTTTCTTTTGTCCTTTCTTCCTTCCTTTTACTTTTCTTTCTTTTTTTAAAACAAAACATATAAATCTTCCCTTTCCTTTTCCTCCTTTTATCTCTTTGTTTTATTTATTTTTTTAAGAAAATTCAAGGAGAGATCTCGGGTTTACAAGAAGAGTGCAATTGCGGGACTTTAGTGAAGTGTTCTCGCAGTTAACGAATGTTGATTAGGGGGTTAATGAGATTAACCTAATAATCTTGTATCGTTGGAGCTTCTGATCTGTAGGTTCATTAGGTCCACTTCCTAGCTCGTAAAGGGTTCTTAGATTATTAGAGATTGATTAGAATTTGAAATGTTCAAATTTGCTTTGGGAATTATTTTAATGTATGGAGATACATTATAATATAAAGTTTTTATGGACATTAAAACTTTATAGTATAAATTTAATTTGAATATGATTCAAAATAAATTTATGAGAGAATTAAATATTTGAAGGAGTTCAATTATTGTTTAAATGTGAATAGGAATCATATTTAAAATTATAGGTTAAAATTTAATGTGCATAAGATGTACATTAAAACTATAGGTTAGAGGGAGTGTGATTAAATAACCTAAATTAAACATATGATGTTTAATTATGAATTAATTAATTAAATTAATTAAATATGATTTAATTAAAAAGGTTATATATATTTATATAATTAAGTGAGATTTAATTATATTATTAATTTAATTTAATTTAATAATTAATTGATTAATTGATTTTTTTAATTAAAATGGGGAACGTGTGATTGACACGTTCCCCACTTCCCTGTTCTTTTCCCACTCCCCATCGATAAGTGCATGGAGTTGGGAGAAAGTTTTTATCCATCGATCATTTGGTGTGGTTGGTGAGCTACTACTCTCAAGAGAATTCTCTTTCAAATTTTTTCCTCTCCCAAAAGTTGGATAGCTTTCCACAAAGCTTCAATCTAAGGATCGAGAAGATAGGAGGTGTATTTCTCTTGGTGGTGTTCTGATTTTATTGGAGGTATAGTGTGGCAACTTAAGCACATTAAGGGCCAACCCACCAATATGTATCGAGGTAAGTAAGTGCATATACAGGACAACGAAAAAAACGACTATAAGTTCACATTGAACGAGGATATATACTCTGTAGCCATAAGTAGTGAGATATATATATACTGTGCATACACAATATTACATACACAAAGGGTAGATAGATGTTCGCACCAACCAAGGATATAACCGTAAGAGGATTATCGAATCATGCCAACTAGCAGATATTACCATTTATAGCATAGAGGATTATCAAATCATGCCAACCAGCAGATACTACCATTTACAACATAAGGGATTATCAAATCATGTCATCCAGCAGATAACCCTAAGTATTATGAAGTATATATTACCATTTACAACATACAGGTTTCGACAACAAGTACATCTATAGTACATTCCAATGTAAATCTAAACAGAAGGATACAAGGAGTAACGAGAGAGATATATGGTGTGTATATATCAAATTATCTTCTTTGTATCATGTTGGTCTTCGACAGGTTTCTTTGTTGAGACCATTTTCCCCTTCCCCGAGACAACCTTCTTTTGGGGAGTCTCTTTTTTCACAACATCCTGGAACATAGATGTTAGATGTTAGAATGTATATGCATCAATGTTAAAAGATATGAAAGTTTTTCAAGTTTAACAACATAAAAAGTTACAAGTTATATACCTTCTTACTCTTCTTTTTTGCAGGTTGCTCATCATCTCTTGTAGTTGGTGAGTCATCATCGGTTTCTTTGTCTCTATCTTCGTCGATTTTATCACATCCTCACTGCTATCTTCGCTAGTGTCATCATCAGCCTTACATAGGAACAATTATTATGAATGTCACATCTAGGATTGTTTATCAAATTCTAAAATGAAAAAATATACCTCGTTATTCCTCTGTCTATCTCCATCAGGTTCATTTTTTTTCGCTAATATTTTTTTGGAGGGCCTTCATCCCCACGTTCTCTTTTATACTCTTACGCTTGGGGGGGGGGGGGGAAGTCATTGCCGATGGATTCATTTGAACTCATTTGGTCTTTACCACCTACAGACTTTTTTGTTTGTATAACAACAAATCAATCAAATTAATTTTTCCAGACATTAAAGTAAAATGAACAAAAATAATGGACTACCTCTTCGTCAGTAATAAACTCTATCGGGGATTGAATCTTCTTTTTGGTCCTCGCTATCGTTACCCCCAACAACCTTTAACTGTGCACTCGCTCTTGTGTTTGAAGTTTACTTTTCCTTGACCATCACTGAGGACCAGACGGGTATGAGAGAATGGGGGAGAAGAGGATGTGTGAAGTTACTTTTTGGATTGTATTTGAAAAAAATAATGACATTGCAATTGTTTCAAAAAAAAATTCCTAAATGCACGGGATTCATTTAAAAAAAACGCTTGAAGATGGGGACCATGAGGTATAATCAATTGTAAAATAAATAAGTAAATGATGGTTCTTTTTTAGTTGAAGATGTTGTCCCAAAAAACTAGGAGGAGAAATTTTTTAATTTGAGAGGTGGAAGAAAACTACCTTGTGCGGCTGAACAAGAGAAGCAGAAATCGATGAAGATTATTATGAATCAGGGTAGAAGAAGAAACACACCTTTAGGTATGAACAAGAAACTCAACAGTTTTTTAGTAAAGAGGATGAGTACATACCTCAACGATCCTCGAAAATGTTCAGCTAAACCCTAGTCCCCAACCCTTCTTTTTCATTGGTTTCAAGAGAAGAGCCTTTCACTTGGAGGATTAAATTAAACGTACATGCAACAAATGGGTATAGAAGTTGGGGGATCGTAGGTGGATACTTAATGCGCTAGGTGATTTTGTTATTAATTTTGTTTAACACACTTTTAAAATTTGTCAATGCATGTAAGCTTGTTGGGTGGGATATTAATTTTTTGGGATTGTTGGTGGGTTTCTCCAAATTTACTTCTTGAGGCCCGATGCTTATTTTCACTCCTGTTGTTGTGTTAGCTGCATGAAATGTCTGCCTTGTTCGGGGTCTATACATCTATACAACATACCATACATCGTCTTGCTTATTTTGAATTACACAAAAACTTAGTGCTAAGGTGACTGTAGTACAAATTGATTGATTTACATATTGGTTGACATAATATTATTTGTATTAATTTTACTCGGTTTGTAGATGAATGAATTGTAGTATATGTATGTGCACACGATATCCTATTATCTTTGTCGCTATATGATTGGTTTGTGTTTGCTGGAGAACTCAAGTACCAATTTTTGGTTGGTTGAATTAACAAAATCATTATTTGAATTTTGTAGAATGTTTGTATATCCCTCTCATATTTTCTTTTCAAAAAATTGAATTTTCTTCCTATATATTCTAAAGTTTGTTAGCCATGATTATAAGAACTAAAAACCTCAAAATCTCTCAGGAGTGCAATTTTGTCACAATATTTAATTATTTTTAATTTAAAAAACTGTTTTAGACATTTTTGCAATTTAAAAGATGATTAGACATTTTTCTAGTTAGGTAGCATAAATTTAGTCATTTCTCTAATTGCCCCTTTACACTCATTCATGTTCGTATAATTTGTTCACATAATTCATATCATAAAACATGTTTATGATTTTTTTGTATCATTACAAATTTTGATTATCACAACTTGCATTTGAAAAATTTGTGAAAAGAAGTTGGATTAATAGTGTTATCAAATGTTGTTTGATGAACATGTGAAATGTGCTATGCAATTGTTCTTTTTTTTATTATTCTTTTATTTTATGGAGAATATTTATGCATTTCTTTTTAGTTAACTTGCATTTTTATCAAAACTTATGAAAGTAAACTTTTCCAATTATGGAACCCAAAATAATTTGAATGTCGATATTTTGGGTTCTTAAGGTGAGAACTCAATTTCTTGGGATGCCAAGATTTGATTTTAATATATATTTTCCTTTAAACAAAGCAAAGGTGTTTAATAAAATTAGTTTTCTTTTAAATAAAAGAACGAAAAGTTTGTTTGATAAAATATTTTGAGCAAAAAGTTCATTTGCTAAAATATTTTTTTCTAAATTACGATATTTCAATAATATTTATATATTATGTATTTAATCACTACTATATTTTAGAATCTTTAATTCAATAACTTCACAAAAAAAACTTTCCAATGATGGGAACTTTTAATTTTTGCAATGTCGATATTGTGACACTCGGTAATTTCAGGTAATTTTTTAAGTTTGAGAAACTCAGTTTCGGGTTCATTTCATGTATTTTAAGGATTTTTGGGGCTAGGTGGTTAATTATTTAACCTTTTAGGGACTCGAATAATGAAGTCCCCGCCTTTAAATTTAGGCCACCAACGCTTTTCAGTTTCATATTGTGCTTCCTTGAGAAGAATTAGTGGTAGTCTCCCCTTCTCTTTTCTTTTATTTTAGGTTACTTTCACTTTGTGTGTTTGAAAAGAAAAAAGAAAAGAAGAGTTGTCGAATAGAGGAGTCGCAACCCCTCCCCCCCCCACCTTCCCTTTTTGTCTGCGACCGAGGGAGATGCTGACGTACCACCGACGTTGCTTCATCGGGACCCCTCTCCCTCCCTGACCTTTCCCTTCCTATTTCCCTCTCTCTCTCACCCTCTCCAGCGTTTTTCCCTTCCATTCACCATTTTCTTTTCTTTCTTTCTCCCCCCTCGTTTCCTCTCTTTTGTTCGTCATACGACACTGGAGTGCGCCCCTCGTTGCCGGCCACTCTGAGCGTTCGCTCGCCTAGCCGCACTGCCAGTTGTTCAACATATCGGATCTTGCCGTGAACTTCTCCTTGAAACTCAAAATCGACGCGAGCTTGGATCGTCTGGTTCTCATCACTTGGAGGTCAGTTTTTAGTAGATCGAACAGTAGGCCCACCACTTCACTTTCACTTAGGCCCGGGCCAAGTCAGTGGGGGGACTGTCGCCTCCTCTCAAAAAAAAAAAAACAAAGCATGCGTGAGAGGAGTTTTCGGGAAACGGGTTACATGTGCCGACATGCGCCGCCGACTGCAACTATTGCTGAATTCCTCCTCTTTTGGTTGGTTCGATTTTGCTTGCCTTCGCTAAATTCGTGTAACTTTTGTTTGGGCAGGACGTTGATTTTCGACGAGAAGGTCGTAGTTGTGCTCGTTTGGTTCTGAGGTGTGGTGTTGGAAGTCTCGCTTCGACAACTCAAGTAAGTCCAAAACCTTACTTTTGTGCATCTGTATGGTAGGGCTAGATTTAGGTGTAGTTTGCAAATCAAAAGGGTCACCTTAGAAGGGGACTAGTAGGCTTGCTAATCACTAAAACTGTTCGAAGGCGACGCTTTGGTTGTAGGTTCCTTCGGTTGTCACTAGCGAGTTGGTGTTGACGTTTAAGAAGGAGAGCTAACATGCATTCTACACTGGAGGTAAGTAGTTATTTGGTTTAAATCACCGAGGCTGTCAGTGAAGGAGCTCGGTGTGTGTTGTTGCATTTACTGGATCTTGCATGCTTCTAGAATATGGTTAGAGGCTTCGTATTATAATGTTGTATGCATCTTTGGAATCCCTGGCTTATTTGAAAATGGTAAGCTAGTTACACATGTATGTGATACGTGAATAGGACTTCTGGCCTATTTGAATTGTTGAGCATGTTGCGTATGCATGTTATACATGTGCTTGAATCTTCTGGCTTGTCGTGGTTGTGGTTGGCGGGACTGTTGGTCGTTAGGGATTGGGTAGACAGGTGGTGAAATATGCGAACTTGAACCTCGAGTCTGACTTCCATGAGAGTCACGAGACTTAGTTGAGGTGATTTGGTTGGTCGGGGTGGATCAACCGAGCGAGGAGTTGGGTAGAAGAACCCTTTAGGCCAGACACTAATTAGGGTAACCGAAGGGGCTTAGGAGGAGCCTCGAGTGTCGTGAGGGAGCCTAAATTCGCTAGCCTAGCTTCCCCGTGATGGAGATCTGATCTCCTTGAGCAGCGGAAACGTGTTTGGGATCGTAATTCACTTGATTGTTCTAATTGAAACAAAAACCAGTACATTGACAAAAACATACAGTACAAGCATGCTCTTTAATCTAATTAGACATGGAGGATTACATGCAGTCATGCTTAAATTAATTTAACAATTAAACTAATAAAGAGGTAAAGGGACTACCTTTGTAGTTTCAACTTGCAACAACTCCTTGCTCCAAACAGCAACACAGCAGAACTTCTCTGTTTTTCTCCAAGAATGACACTACCAACAGGAGAACCTCCTATGTCTCTGAGTTCTACTTAGATCTTCCTTTGTGGGAAGGAATCCAATAATTGGACGAGGTTTTTGGAAATATGAGAGTGTGAGAGAGAGAGAATTTTTCAGTCAGAACTTCAAAATGTTGATCGATCGATTTCCCCTCCATCAACCCCCTTCTCCCTGTTAAACTATCGATAGGGAGAAGAAGGGGGTAGTGGGAACGTGTCTGGACCTTATTTTATTATTAAAATAATAATAATAATTAAATAATTATTAAATTTAATTATTAAATTAAATCATATTTAAATAAAACAAATATCATATATTTAATTTGGATTAAATCTCATTTAATCATATTACCCCTTTAACCTATAGTTTTAATGTACATCTTATGCACATTAAATTTTAACCTATAGTTTTCAAATATGAATCACATTCACACTTGAATTCAATATTTGAACTCTTTCAAATATTTAATTCTCTCACAAAATTTAATATGAATCATATCCACATTAAATTTATAATAGATAGTTCCAAACTATATATTATATCGTATCAATATACATTAAGTTTATTCTCTAATGAATTTTAACATTTCAAATTCTAATGATCTAAGAACCCTTTACGAGCTAGAAGGTGGACCTAATGGACCTACAGATCAGAAGCTCCAACGATACGAGATTGCTTGGTTAATCTCATTAACCTCCCAATCAACATTCGTTAACCTGCGGAACACTCCACTAAAGTCCCGTAGCTGCACTCTTCTCACTGCAGATATATTTCTGTGTCCACGGATATTGACCAATAACAGCAAGTCAATCCTTCACGAATGTTCGTCACACCAGCTGGGTGTTTTACCCCTGGGTTACATCTTGTGCCTTAAGTACCAGTGCTCCTCTAATGAATAATTTGTTTGTGGTCCTACCAACAAACAGAGTCCCTCTCGGGCCAATGAGAGGGTCGGACCCTTTGTTCAAGTCCTGGAGACACCACTTAAGGGAACATTCCTCTACTTACCCTATTAGGCATGAAGAAGAGAATTCCATCTTGCTAAGTTAAGTTCCCAGTCGCTCACTCGGCCTTGTCCCCAAGAAGGTAGGCATATTGAGTCGACGAATCTGGACACTCTCACCCATACTAGTCAAAGGACAATCACTCGTGAACAGGAGTTCGTAACCTGCTCAAGAATGAGATCAAGTTGCCTAGGTCATCCTAGTAAAATCGAAACCTAACTAGTCAACGAAGTTACAGCTGGAGGTTACTATTTCGTGGTTCGGTCTTATGTAATCTCATTACATAGGATATCCCCACTCACATGTCATCTACATGAACACGTTAGGATCACAGAGTTTGCATCAAATACAAAGTGGGCCACATCCATAGTTTTACCAGGGTAAGGTACCCAAACCTTATCACCTAACTATAGACCCTTTAGGTTGTATCTCGAACCGAGATCCTTTATATGTACACTACATTCAGTTAAAGATTCATATAATAGCCTTAGATGTTTAGTTTATTGGATTTAGGGTTTAAATAAAGGCAAACTCGTAGATAACGAACAATAACGAATAATAACTTTTTATTGAAATAATAACTACGAGTTTTAGGCACAAATCCCAACACCCCGAACCTTTTGAGTCACCCTGGGAGAGTCCAGACCTTTAGGTTGACAGTTTTGCATTTGTGTAAAGCCCCTACTTTTCTATAACTAAACTCTTAGGGACATTACTACACATGCATGCATTTATAGGCCAAAGGATATAAAACGATCTTTAAATCTCCACGGTTAATAAATTGTCTTTAGGGATCCCAAGAAAACATTCAAAACAGGTAAAAGGAGCAGTTTAAACATGGCCTGTTTAAAAACCTGAAGGTTAAACTTAACTTCAAAACCATAAAACGACAACATTAGTTATCAAAGAAAATATGCGGAAAACATGACTATTCTCATGGTTCTGGCAACGCGCCTCCGTCACTCGCCCTGCACGTCCTTGGTCTTACCTGAAAAACATTTTTAAAAGAAAGGGTGAGTATTGCAAAACAATACCCAGTAAGTGACCTCGCTACCGAGGTTTGGGATATGCAAACACATACAATCATGACTTTTAAACCTGTTCGAAATGTACATATGCGGGACCTAAAACTTTCTCATATCATCATGCCTATAGTCCATGACTTCCTTTTTCTTTAAGTGGTCAATTGGTCATCCCGAGTCATTTCATTTTGAGTCCCTCACTGGACACCCTGTAATTATTTGAGTCCCTCATGGACCTGTATGGTTTGAGTCCTCACAGGACACTGTATAGATTGAGTCCCTCACGGACACTCGTAATTTGACCCATAGGGTCTCTAATGCATGTTTGACCATGCACGCAATGCACTCGGAGACCAATTTCCACATTTTTCATTAAATCATTTTATGGCATACATAACATGCATGAGGTCCCATCATTCAACATGACTATAGTGCACATGTCACAAAACATTATCATGGATATGCAAGTCATGGCTTTTCACATCGAGATAGGATATAACACTCACGTATATAATCATGCAATATTCTCATAGAAAATACTATAATGTCCTCACATGAAATCTTTGGAATATTCTTACATAAAATACAAAGATATTCTCACATAAAATACTAGATTATACTCACATAAAATATTGAGATATCTTCACATAGAATATTAAAGTATTCTCACATAAAATCTTGAAATATTCTTGTGTAAAATCATTAAATCTTTTTAAGTAAACTAACGTACTAATTTCACATAGAATAATGGAATTCGTTTTCTTTAATCCCATTTAAAAGGTTCGGCACAAGGTCCCTTACCTTAGTTCGAATTCTACTCCAAAACCTAACCTTGAGCTCCTTGAGTACTCTTCTTTAGTGGAACTGATTCACACCACAATTCCAAGTTCATTCTCCAAGCATTCACTAAATTCATAATCGTAAGTGGTACTTAAATTACGTTCTTAAGATTTCATGCCCCGCTTACCTCAAGTTCAACGCGAATACCTAATACTCGTAGTTCGTCTTGACGTTTGACCTCAATTCCTCCCCAAACTTGGTCCCTACAATTAGCGTTCAAAGCGATGAGCTTAAGCTCTCAATTATACGCTTAGATAATCAATAGGTCATGAATAATTCTCATTCAAAATCCATACTTAACAAGATCGCTCACCGGGTTATAACCCGGTGGTGTAAAGTGGTGTCGATCGGCGTCGCCGCAGAGTTCAACGGCGGAGAGGGCGCGCGGCCGTGGATCGGAGGACTCGTGGCGGTGGTGTGCGTGAAGTCCGGCGAGGTCTTTGGCTGCGTGCTCGTGAGCAGAATAAGCGGTGAAGTTTCGACGGTTGCTGCAGTGCTCGTGGATCGGCGATGGCTCGGTGAAGACTTCGCGGATGGTGGGCGGCGTGAAGTCGGCGAGAGAGATTCTTTGTACTCATGAACGGACGAGGCGGTGGAGTTTCGGCGTGGGCGGCTGGAGCTTCGACGCGGCGGTGGCGCGACGTGGAAGTCCGGCGAAGCCTTGTGAGCGTGGAGCGTTACGCAACGAACAAGCTCGTTCGTGAATTTCGCCGCGCGAGTGACTTCAAAGACGTGCTCTTCCGGTCGTCGCGGGGTTTTGAAGCGGCAACTAAGATGGTCGTTTCGGATGAGAGCTAGGGAAAGTGAAGGAAGGAAAGGTGGTGATGGGATTAGGATTAGGTTTTTCTTTTGGGTTATAAAATAAGGAGATTAAATACCAACAATTAGGTCAAATTCCAAGTGTCCATTATCACCCTCATTTAGGCATTATTAACTAAAGTGCCATTGCCACTTCTTTTCTTTTAATTTGATAAATAATTCCATCCTAAGGAAAAACGATCCACTTAAACTCACGAAAAAATAGAGTTTCAATCACACCGAGCCCGATAGAATTTACTAAATCGACTTGACACAACGACTGTTAGAACAAAACTAAAATGACTAGTCAGTACCTGCGGGTGTGGTCGTCACAATCTTCCCTTCTTAAGAACTTTCGTCCTCGAAAGTTCCTATTCTTGGAATAGTTCGGGTATTTAGCCCGTCGTCCTCTTCTCGCTCCCGGTAGCTTCTTCCTTATGCGGTGGTTACGCCATAACACTTTAACTAAGTTGATCTCACTTCGCACGGAGGGTCTTTTGATCTCTTGCAATAATCTGTACAGGTCGCTCGCCATAACTCAAATCTTCTGCTAACTGTAATGGTTCAAAGTCCACGACGTGAGTCAGGTCTGGAACGTATTTTCTCAACATGGAGACGTGGAATACGTTATGAACCGCTGATAGGGAAGGCGGCAATGCTAGTCTGTAGGCCACCACGCCGACCCTCTCTAAGATCTCAAATGGCCCTATAAAGCGCGGACTCAACTTCCCTTTTCGCCCAAACCTTAGAATTCCTTTCATTGGGGCCACTTTAAGGAAAACGTGGTCCCCAACTTCGAATTCTAGGTCCCTTCGTCTCGAATCGGCATAACTCTTTTGTCTGCTTTGGGCGGTCTGCATTCGTACCCTAATCTTCTGTATCGCGCTATTAGTGATCTGTACTAATTCTGGACCCAAGAGCTGGCGTTCACCAACCTCCTCCCAGAAAACGGGAGTTCTGCAACGCTTTCCATAAAGAGCTTCGAATGGAGCCATTCCGATGGTCGATCGATAATCATTGTGTAAGCAAACTCCATCAAATGCAAATGAGTGTCCCAATTACGGAAAGTCTAAGGTGCAAGCTCGCAACATGTCTTCCAAGATCGGTTCAAACGTCGCATGCGCCCATCCGCCTGTGGGTGAAAGGTCGTGCTAAAGTTCAGCGTGAACCTAACGCTTTTCAGTAAACTTCTCCAAAAGTTGGAGGTGAAGCGTGGATCCTCATGCGAAATAATCTCGATTGGAATCCCATGCGGAGACGGACTATTTCTTCCATGTACAAATGCGCCCACTTATCCAGTAGAGTAGGTGGGTTTTTCCCGTATGAAATGTGCCGACTTTGTTGTTAATCTGGTCCACAATGACCCAAATCACTGAGTAACCTCGTAAGGTTCTGGGCAGTCCGACTATGAAATCCATAGAGATCTCTTCCCATTTCCACTGAGGCACATGTAAGGGTTGCAGTAATCCTGCGGGTCTCTGCCTAGGTGCCTTCACCTGCTGACAAGTCAAACACTTGCTGACAAACTCTGCTACGTCGCGCTTCATGTTACACCACCAGAATGACTGTTTCAGATCTCGATACATCTTGGTGCTACCAGGATGCATAGAGAATGGCGAGTTATGGGCTTCGTTCAAGATTTCAGTTCTCAGTTTGTCGTCGTCTGGCACACATAATCGTCCCTGAAACAGTAACCCTCCATCTGTGGATAGTGAAAACTCTGCCAACTCACTTGTAGTTACTGCCGTAAGCTTCTCTACTAACTGAGGGTCCCCTTGCTGAGACTCAACGATGCGTTGCCTCAAAGTTGGTTGTACAGTTAACTGAGCTAACTGAGCCGTGGTCTTCCCTACTAGTACTGCAATTTCTGCTCGTGCAAATTCTGCCTGTAACTCGCTCATCGATGCATTCGTCTTTGAGGTATGAATCGGCTTCCCATCGAGGGCATCGGCCACGACATTAGCCTTACCGGGGTGGTACTGAATATCTATGTCGTAGTCCTTCACTAATTCCAACCATCTGCGTTGCCTCATGTTCAACTCCTTCTGGGTGAACAAGTACTTCAGACTTTTATGATCTGTGAAAATCTGAATTTTCTCGCCATACAGGTAATGTCTCAAGATCTTTAGTGCAAAGACTACTGTCGCTAGTTCTAAGTCGTGGGTTGGATAATTCCTCTCGTGCGTCTTCAATTGTCGGGATGCATAGGCTATTACTTTACTTTACCGTTTGCGCATTAGTACACAACCCAACCCTTTCTTAGAAGCATCACTGTAAAAAACCACAAAACTCCCTTTCCCTCGGGGACTGTAAGAATCGGGGCTGACACTAATCTACACTTGAGCTCCTGGAAACTCGCCTCACAAGCGTCATCCCAAACAAATGAGTTACCCTTGCGCGTCAGCTGAGTCATGGGCATGGCTATCTTGGCGAAGTCCTGCACGAAATGTCTATAGTATCCTGCAAGACCCAGAAAACTACGTACCTCTGTGACGGTGGTCGGACGAGGCCACTGCGTGACTGCTTCCACTTTTGCTGGATCTACAGAGACTCCAGCCTCGGATACCACATGCCCTAAGAAGGATACCTGCCTAAGCCAGAATTCGCACTTCGAAAATTTTGCATATAACTTATTCTCTCTCAACGTGAGTAAAACTTTTCTCAGGTGCCTTTCATGATCTTCATCGCATCTGGAGTATATCAGAATGTCGTCAATAAATACAATCACGAACGTATCTAGGAACTCTTTGAATAAACGGTTCATCAAGTCCATGAAAGCGGCGGAGCGTTGGTCAAACCAAACGGCATCACCGTGAACTCGTAATGCCCATAACGTGATCTGAATGCTGTCTTAGGAATATCTTCTTCACCGATTTCTCGGTGATGGTAGCTCGATCTCGGATCAATCTTGGAAAACATCGTTGTTGCTCCGCTGAATCGATCGAACAAATCGTCTATCCTAGGAAGAGGGTATTTATTCTTGATCGTAACTTTATTCAACTCCTCGTAATCTATACACAAAGCGCATGGACCCGTCTTTCTCTTTCACGAACAACACTGGGCTCCCAAGGCGAAAACGCTAGGACGTATAAATCCCTTGTCCGAAGAAGTCTTGTAATCGTAGTTTCGATTCTTTTCAACTCTGCGGGTGCCATTCTCATGACGGTGCCTTGGATATCGGAGTCGCCCCTAACTCCAATCCGATGTTAAAATCCACCTCCACGATCGGAGGTACTCCGGGAGGTCCTCGGGAAAACGTCTGGAAATTCATTTACCATCGGTACAGATGACACCGAGATCTCGCACACCTTGCATCTAGTATGCAAGCTAAGACGCCCCAAGCTCCCCGATGTAATAACTTCACGGCCTTAAGGGCGTGAATCACCTGGGCCTACTTCCCGTTAGGGTGCTCTCGAACTCAGAACCGGGTTGGCTAGGGGGAGTGAACACTACCTCTTTCCTGAAACAATCAATGCAAGCATGGTTCTGCGCTAGCCAGTCCATACCCAATATCACATCAAAGTCAATCATGTCTAAGACTACTAGATTTACTGTTAACTCATGGTCTGCGATAGTCACACTACCATCCTTGACTTTCATAATGGCTAACAAGTTTATCCCCGCAGAGAGTGGAGACAGACAAAGCATCATCAGAATCGTTTCTAATTCTAACTCACTTGACTTACGAAGGATGCGAGAAATAAAAGAGTGTGTAGAACCAGAATCAAATAATACAAAGGCAAGGTGCCCAAGTAATGGGAGTGTACCTGTAACCACGGAGTCTGTGCCATGAATGCTCTTACTTGTACTCGCATAAGCTCTTCCTTGGTGTATTACGGGCTTGACAGCAGTCCCACTATTGATAACCTGAGGTTAGCTAGCACTGGCTTGACTCGGACAGCTATTAGCTCTGTGCCCTTCTTTCCCACATCTGAAGCACACTCCGGACCGGGCCAAACACTTACCCCAATGATGCTTACCACGATGCTTTGCATTGTGGCTTATCTCCACCATTAGTTCCTCGCCCTGTTGGCTTCGTGGTTTCAACCCAACTCGCACGAAAGTTTCTGGTCTATGTGGTGTACGCGGGGACGCTGCGAGCTTGAATTTTATTGGTCCCATTTCCTCTTGTGATTTACCATGGCCGCCTGGGTTAACCATTACCTGATGTGCTATGTGCCTGTACCCAAATCAACTCCGCCACTCTCACTGCGGAGGCATAGTCAGGAGGTGCTAGTGCTTGTATGAAGCCTCGAACATTTTCATCTAGTCCCATAATGAAACGCTCTATTTTCTTCGCCTCGGTGTCTACCAACTCGGGGCAAAACGTGACAAGCGGGTGAATTCTCTCTCATATACCTCTACCGCCTCCCATTCGGCTAAAGGTTGTAAGAATTCCGCCGCTTCCTATATCGAGTGCGTGCGGGATAAAATTTCCGCGAGAATGCTTCCTTAAAATGATTCGTGTAATCGCTTCTCCATTTGGCGACTATGGTTCCCTGGCGGACTCCCACCATAAATAAGCGTCATCTCTCGGCATGAAGGTAGCACAGACACCCTCGGTCCTCGGGGCGGTTCATCGATCACCGAAAATGGTCTCAATGGAGGACAACCATAATTCACCACGGTGGGGTCACTAGAAGACCCATCAAAAGATGCGGGATCATATTTCACAAGTCCTCCCGGATATCGAGACTCGAGTTGCATCATTACGCCCCACGACTTGCTTGGGCCAACTGGGTGGCTACTGTAGCTCGCACCAAAGTCTGCATAGCCTCTACCATCATAGTCATGACATTAGGGTTTCCTTGATCCGCCCCTGGAGCGACTACAGTGCATTCTCTGGCGACTGGTTGGTCCCTGGGGAGGTGCAGCGCGGGTGGAGTAATCTCTTTCTGTTCAGTGGTAATTCTGGTTGGTTGTCAACGTTTTCTCTTGCCTCAGACCCCTACCACGTCCTCTACCTCTCCTCGACCTCTAGGTGGCATTTTTGTCAGTACTACAATGCAGAGAATCTCTAACTTAGTTTTCATCACTTTCTATTTGTAAAATAAAATCACCCTTAGGGTTCAAATTCATTTACATTCATAATACAGAATTACATTATAACCATTTGCTTAGTTTATAAATTACGTAACGTACTGGCGGTGGTGGAATGCGTTGTTCAACCATGGGAACTACTCGTGCTTACTCAGTAAGCAAGTCTACGTAACCCCTTAAACCTAGGGCTCGATACCAATCGTAAAGCCCTACTTTTCTATAACTAAACTCTTAGGGACATTACTACACATGCATGCATTTATAGGCCAAAGGATATAAAACGATCTTTAAATCTCCACGGTTAATAAATTGTCTTTAGGGATCCCAAGAAAACATTCAAAAGCAGTAAAAGGAGCGGTTTAAACATGGCTGTTTAAAAACTCAAGGTTAAACTTAACTTCAAAACCATAAAACGACAACATTAGTTATCAAAGAAAATATGCGGAAAACATGACTATTCCCATGGTTTACGCAACGCGCCTCCGTCACTCGCGCCCGCACGCCCTTGGTCTTACGAAAAACATTTTTAAAGAAAGGGTGAGTATTGCAAAACAATACCAGTAAGTGACCTCGCCAATGAGGTTTGGGATATGCAAACACATACAATCATGACTTTTAAACCTGTTCGAAATGTACATATGCGGTACCTAAAACTTTCTCATATCATCATGCCTATAGTCCATGACTTCCTTTTTCTTTAAGTGGTCAATTGGTCATCCTGAGTCATTTCATTTTGAGTCCCTCACAGACCCCTGTAATTATTTGAGTCTCTCACAGACCCCTGTATGGTTTGAGTCCCTCACAGACCCCTGTATAGATTGAGTCCCTCACAGACCCCTGTAATTTGACCCATAGGGTCTCTAATGCATGTTTGACCATGCACGCAATGCACTCAGGAGACCAATTTCACATTTTTCATTAAATCATTTTATGGCATACATAACATGCATGAGGTCCCATCATTCAACATGACTATAGTGCACATGTCACAAAACATTATCATGGATATGCAAGTCATGGCTTTTCACATCAGATAGGATATAACACTCACGTATATAATCATGCAATATTCTCATAGAAAATACTATAATGTCCTCACATGAAATACTGGAATATTCTTACATAAAATACAAAGATATTCTCACATAAAATACTAGATTATACTCACATAAAATATTGAGATATCTTCACATAGAATATTAAAGTATTCTCATATAAAATCTTGAAATATTCTTGTGTAAAATCATTAAATCTTTTTAAGTAAACTAACGTACTAATTTCACATAGAATAATGGAATTCGTTTTCTTTAATCCCATTTAAAAAGGTTCGGCACAAGGTCCCTTACCTTAGTTCGAATTCTACTCCAAAACCTAACCCGAGCTCCTTGAGTACTCTTCTTTAGTGGAACCTGATTCACACCACAATTCCAAGTTCATTCTCCAAGCATTCACTAAATTCATAATCGTAAGGGTACTTAAATTACGTTCTTAAGATTTCATGCCCCGCTTACCTCAAGTTCAACGCGAATACCTAATACTCGTAGTTCGCCTTGACGTTTGACCTCAATTCCTCCCCAAACTTGGTCCCTACAATTAGCGTTTGAAAGCGATGAGCTTAAGCTCTCAATTATACGCTTAGATAATCAATAGGTCATGAATAATTCTCATTCAAAATCCATACTTAACAAGATCGCCACCGGTTATAACTTCGGTGCGGTGTAAAGTGGTGTCGATCGGTCGCAGAGTTCGACGCGGCGGAGAGGACGGCGGCGGCCGTGGTTGGAGGGACCGGTGGCGGTGGTGTGCGTGAAGTCCGGCGAGAGTCTCGCTCTTTGTGCTCGTGAAGCAGACGAACGGTGAAGTTTCGACGGTTGCTGCGCAGTGCTCGTGGATCGACGGTGGCTCGGTGAAGACTTCGCGGATGGGGGCGCGTCGCGTGAAGTCCGCGAGAGACCATTCTTCGTACTCGCGAAGCGACGAGCGGCGGTGGAGTTTCGACGTGGGCGGCTGGAGCTTCGACGCGAGCAGCTGACGCACGTGGAAGTCCGGCGAAGCCTTGTGAGCGTGAGCGGCTGCAACGAACAAGCTCCGTTCGTGAATTTCGCCGGCGCGAGTGACTTCAAAGACGCGTGCTCTTACGGTTTGCGGGGTTTGAAGCGGCAAGAATCGAGATGGTCGTTCTCGGATAGAGCTAGGGAAGCTGAAGGAAGGAAAGGTGGTGATGGGATTAGGATTAGGGTTTTTCTTTTGGGTTATAAAATAAGGAGATTAAATACCAACAATTAGGTCAAATTCCAAGTGTCCATTATCACCCTCATTTAGGCATTATTAACTAAAGTGCCATTGCCACTTCTTTTTCTTTTAATTTGATAAATAATTCCATCCTAAGGAAAAACGATCCACTTAAACTCACACGAAAAATAGAGTTTCAATCACACCGAGCCTGATAGAATTTACTAAATCGACTTGACACAACGACTGTTAGAACAAAACTAAAATGACTAGTCAGTACCTGCGGGTGTGGTCGTCACATTTGGGTCGAGCACTCATTTGTAGGACTAGCATTTGGGTCGAGCACTCATTTGTAGGATCAACATGTGGGTCGAGCACTCACTTGCATGATCAACATTTGGGTCGAGCACTCACTTGCAGGATTAGCATTTGGGTAGGGCACTCATTTGCAGGATTACCACACTCATTTGCAGGATAAGCATTTGGGTCGGGCACTCATTTGCAAGATTAACATTCGGGTCAAATACTCATTTGCAGGATTAACATTTAGTTCGAGCACTCATTTGCAGGATTAACATTTTGGTCGAGCACTCACTTGTAAGATTAGCATTTGAGTCGGGTACTCATTTGCAGGATTAGCATTAGGGTCGAGCATCCTTTTGCAGATTGTATGGTATTAGGGTCGAACACCCTCTTCCGTTTCTGTGAGAGCATTAAAGCCTCGCTCTTTCGCATCGGGGTGCGCCCCGTTCTAGCCACCTAGGTTTCTACGATCGTCGTGAAGGGAATGAAACTCCCAGTGCAGCGAAAGACGATCAAATCGTCGCGGTGTTGTTGTGCAATCAAATTTTGTTAAAACAATCTAACTCTTAGATAAGGCTAAACATGCATAAAAACGAAAAGAAACAACAAGATTTCGTTACTTACTTGTTGAAGACAGACCTCAATTTCCTTTTCGTTCACGATCACGAACTCTTCGTGTGCTCCTCGATCTCTACGAACCCGAATTCTTCTCACAAACAAGAACGGACACAACCAATTGGCTACTCGGTTGTTCTTCTTTTGGAAGAAGGAAGATGGTGGGATCTTCTTTGTTTTGATGTAGGGAGGAGAATTCTTGAGAGAGAATTGAGAGAAGGAGTTTGCTTTTTTTGGTGAGAAATTAAAAAATGAGCAAATGCTTAAACAACCCTTCTTGCAAAGGGGTTTAAATAATGGAGATAGGTGGAGTTGAAATCTCCACTTATTTACCATTTTATCACAACTATAGGTTATACAAATCATATTTGCATAACCACATTTTATAAGATATCTCATATCTCATTTTACAAATCACATTTGCATAATTGTGGATTTATTAAATTGAATCACATCCAATTTAATATCTCTCAATCTAATTTCTCCTAATTAGCCCTAATTCAACAATTAAGCTAACCTATAGTTTATTATGAATCTCATTCACATTAAACTATATATTATATCATTCATATCTCATATAAATTACATAAATGCCCTTTAGTGAAATTGAACACTTCAATTCACACCAAAATAGTAACCCTTCTTTTAATCCAGATTGAGCCAACCGAGGGACCTAATGGACCTACAGTGACGAGCTCCATGATCCAAGATTAACCTATCAAACTCTTTCACCCGGTTAATCACCATTCATTAGATACGGTAACACTCCACGAAAGCCCGTAGCTGCACTCCCGTTAGTGTAAGATATTACGTGTCCACTGATATAACCAATGCCCATGAGTCGACCCTTCACAGGTTGTTCGTAGACACTGCTGGGTCAAATTACCGTTTTACCCCTGTGTCTACCTCTTGTTCCTTAAGTCCCCACTGCTTCTCTAATGAACAACACATTGTGATGGTCCAACCATACACAACAACCCTCTCGTGTCAATTAGAGGGTGGGCGCCCGTTGTCCAAGCCCTGGAGACAGCACTTAAGGGAACAACCCCTCTAGTTTCCCTAAAGGCGGGAACGAGTGAATTCTGTCTCGCGTAGTTAAGTTCTCAGCTCCCTACTTGGTCCTGTCCTTGAGAAGATAGGCATATTGGGCGAGTATCTGTGATCACCCTCACCCGTACTAGTCAAAGGACTGACCCCCGCAGACAGGAGTCCGTAACACGCTCAGGATTCAGGTTGTTCCCTTAAGTGTTGTGTTCAGGGATTGAACAACGGGGCCCCACTCTCTCATTGGCCTGAGAGGGTTGTTGTTTATGGTTGGAACATACAACGTAGTTGTTCATTAGAGGAGCAGCGAGACATAAGGAGCAAGAGGTAGACACAAGGGTAAAACGGTAATTTGACCCAGCAGTGTCTACGAACAATCAGTGAAGGGTCGACTCACGGGTATTGGTTATATCGATGGACACAACTTGTCCTACAATGATGAGAGTGCAGCTACGGGCTTTAGTAGAGTGTTATCGTAGCTAATGAATGTTGAATAACCGGGTCAAAGAGTTTGACAGGTTAGTCTCGGATCATTGGAGCTCGTCACGTATAGGTCCATTAGGTCCCTCCGTTGGCTCAAATTGGACAAATTGAGAGTTTACAGTTTGGTGTGAATTTGAAGTGTTTAAATACATTATTTGGGTATTTATGTCATTTATATGAGATATAGATGACATAATATATAGTTTAATGTGAATGAGATTCATAATAAACTATAGTATAACCTAATTAAATAATTGGTGCTAATTGGAGAATTTCAATTGAGAGAAATTAAGTTGAATGTGATTCAATTTAGAAATCCACAATTATGCAAATGAGATTTGTATAATAAGGTATGAGATACCTTATATTATGTGATATGCAAATATGATTTGTATATCATATAGTTGGGGTTTAATGGTAATTTAATGGAGATATTAACTCCACATCTCACCATTATTTAAAGGCTTGGTGAGAAGCCTTTGGTAAGGGTTGGTTCTCATTTTTGGAAATTCAAGTTCCAAGAGACCTCCATTCTCTCTCAACTCTCTCAAATCCCTCCTCACCCAAAATCCAAAAGAAGTCCCACATACTCTCCCTCAACCTCCTGAGAACAACCGAGAAGACATTTTGGAAGTGTCTTGCAACACTGTTCGAGGTTCTATTCGAGGAGATCGTTGGTTCGAGAGAGATCGTGACCGGAGGAGGAAAGCGTTGAAGAAGTGTTCTTCAACAAGTAAGTACGAGTAACCTTACTGTTTTTCCTCTCTTTAATGCATGTTTAACCTAGAATTAAAGTTGTTTAGTTCATTTTAAGATAGAATTACACAACGGATCAACGACGTTTCACAAGGTCTTCCGCTGCGGGAATTCTAAATTCTTTCAAGGTAAATTTTTGGTTACGTTCGGGTAGCGCCGTTATGCTGCCAAAATTTTGGCGCAGAAGATGTTGCATAGTGACGCCCCTAGTTTGAGAGATGATTTAAAAACTAGGAGCGTTACAGTTTATAAAAGAAAGTTTTAACAAAAAAAATTATTTTAAAAAAGGAAATATTTGATTTTTCTAAATTTAAAATTTATTCTTTTTTTATTTTCCTTCTTGAAAATTATTTTCATAACACGTCCATATTTTCATAAATATATTTTTTAAAAAAGGAAACTTAGAGTTTCTAAAATCATTCTATTCACTTTCTTTTCAAAGCATTAAATTCCTAAAATTTTAAAATAACACAAAGTTTCCTTAAAAAGATTTTTTTTCCACACATGTTTTCAAATTAATAAACCAAACATTTTTCAATTAAAAAGACTTTTTTATTTTCCTTCTTGTGACTGACAACAGGTCACGATTCAGATCAATCCTAAGCCTATAATTCCGATCGACTAGGATTTTGTTCCACGTGGGAGGCTTCGATTTCAACGGTCGATTTGATTGATCGGTGAGAATCTTGTTCCACTGTGTAAGCTTTAATTTTAATAACAAAGCTATGATTCCGATTGACTGACAAGACCTCAATTCAATGACATTATCCCATTCCCCAACCACACAACTTTGATCTCATTCTCTAGTAATTTTTCTTTTTTTTTTTCCTTTCTCTGTTGTTTTCTATCATTTGTAATTAGTGGAGAAACTTGATTAAAACATAAATTTCAGGTTGCTTATTTTCTATGGATAATTTGGGACTTTTTTTTATTATTATTATTGTTGTTGCCAAATTTTAGACAGGAGAACACACCTGACCTCTACGTAACAACTATGGTGAATATGTAATTCTTGGGGGAATAATGCAACCTGCAAGACAAGAAAAAACTAGGCAGTAGTGTGGTGCTTGCCACACTGGCTCCGATGCTTAAATTAGAGAAAGAAGAAAAGTGTAGTCAATCATAGTTTAGGAAGAAAAGTGTAACAAGCTATAATTTAGAGAATGAGGGTTCAGTTGAGCTCTTAGTCTTTGAGTCATAATGATCTATCTATAGGATCTTTGACTTTTATACTGCTTTTCAGATAAAGATTTAAATAGATTTTCCCTTTATCTAGAGATGAGATTTAAAAAGGTTAATCTTATCTGATTCCTCTCATAATTCGGACTTCTTAGTCCAATTTTACCCACCACAATTATTATTATTTGTGGCATATAATTTAAAAGTGTTACTAAAGAATTCTTTTATCTCTTTCATTGCTTTTTTTGTTATTGTTTGAGAAAGTTATATGCATTCTCGTGTCAATATATTGATTTATTTAAATGTAGTCCAACCATGGCTCTATAGCCATCACTTGGCATTTGAGTGTCTTTGTAAAGATTTTCTCTTTTGTTTCAAGAGAGTTAATAACAACACTTTTTTCATCCATTACTTTCTCTAGTATATGCATAGTTTCAATTTGTTTGAAGTACTTAAAAATTGAGAAAAGATCCTCGTCACCAATTAGAATCGGTTGTTGAAATCAAGCCTTGCTTGTGGAACAAATCCTCGTAAATCGTAACTATAGGCTCTGCGATTGGTCAAAACTATAGCCTTTTACAAGTTACTCAAAATCGTGAAGAAGGGTCCCTTCACAGTTTGTAGTCATAACAAAAATCAGATTCTACCAGTTTTTATTCCGAGTCATCAAGCCATGTAAGAAGCTAAAATGCTTAGTCAGCTCTCTACTTGCACTTAACGATTTTGTTAGTGATGGGAGACCTTTTCAACCTATTCTTAAAAGCTTAATGACTAAAAAGGTATATTTTTAAAACTTAGAGACTAAACACACCTAATGCTCAAAACTCATAGACTAAAAAAGATATTTTTCTTCTTTAAATATCTATTTGGAATTTTTATTTCTTATTATTTTAGTATATTAATAACCTATTTTATATTTTGCTAAAAAAAGTATAGAGAGAGAGAGATAGAAAATCTTGTTTTATATAGTACAAGGAAAAAAACTTATTTATTTCAAAATATTGAATTTGTGAATATTAATTTAATGTGCGTGATGGCAATGGCATCAAATTCGACAAATGACTCAAGAAGTCATAAAAGCTATGGTTAAAAAATAAATTGTTTCGTTTAATTTATCGTAAGCAAATGTCGTTGTAGTATAGTGGTAAGTATTCCCGCCTGTCACGCGGGTGACCCGGGTTCGATCCCCGGCAACGGCGTATTTTTTTATCTTTTTCCTCTTTTCAGTTTCCATATGTATTTATGATATTATGCTAGACTTTTCTAATACTGGACCGATTATGACTTTTTTTGGTTTTTTGAAGTGGATCGATTATGACTTTTTTTGGTTTTTTGAAGTGGATCGATTATGACTCGTGTTATGAACGGTTGATTTTCAATCAGTTGGCCTCTCAAGTCTCAAGACTCTCAACTGGGTTTTTATTTTCTTTTATAAAATATTTTTATTTTAAGTAAAAATTGATTAGCAAAGCCTTGTTTAATAGTTTTTAAAAAATTGATTTTATTTACTCTATTTCTTTGTAATAATTTACATTTTTTTAAGAAACACATTTGCATTTTTAGTCTAATTTTAGAAATAAAAACAAAATTTTTAAAAGCTATACCTTGAAGGATAACTATTTGATTTTTAATTTTTTAGTTTTTGAAATTTAAGCTCATAAACATTAACTTCACTAATGATTTCTTTATTTTGTTATCTATTTTTTAAATATGTTTTCAAAATTCAAGTCAAGTTTTAAAAATTAAGAAATATATATAATATATATAGTTTTTAAAAGACTTGTTTTTGCTTTTTGGAATTTAGTTAAGAATTCCAATGTTTCTTAGAAAGAGTAAACAAACAAGAAATTAACCAAACAAAACAAGAATAATTTTCATAGTAAAAACCAAATGGTTATCAAATAGAACTTAAATTAACATCATTCACTATTTATCATTTTAAGCTCTAATGCACATGCAATTTAATCAGTATTTAATGCATTATTAAGTCTAGTTAAAAAAAAAAAATTAAACAGATAGTATTACGTGTTAGTTTCAATAATATGAGATGGTTGAGAGTCGATCTCTTGACCTTTTGATTTAAAGTATAATATTTTAACTAATTGAGTTATGTGTTAACTAAAAAAATTGTTGAATTATGCTCAAGTTGGCTAATAAATGATATATTCGCATTGTTGATAAGAAAATGATGAATTTGTCAATCTAGGCGTAGTTCAACTATTAAGACATGTATCTCAAACTGAAATATTAGAGGTTAAAATTGAAGTAAAAAAATAATTAATCGTAATTAGGGCTCAAAACCGTAATTAGGGCTAAAACCCCTTCAGAGATCTCTTCCAGTTCAGAAAGAAAAGTGATGTATTTATCTGTTGTAATTGCAGTAGCGATGCAATGCTAGGACAATGTTGTAACGTTGTCCAAACGACGTCGTATTGATGTTGTCGAAGAGGATAGCATTGCAACAAGTAGCGTTGCAATGCTACAATTGGAAATCACTTGGCTCGTGCATTTCTGACATTGCAACACTACGATGCAGCGTTTTTTTATATCCTTTTTTCTCTTTTCAGTTTCCCATATGAATCTATGATATTATGCTAGATTTTTCTAATACTGGACCGATTAGGTCTTTTTTTGGTTTTTTGAAGTGGATCGATTATGACATCTTCTCGGGTTCAACTACATTGTAAGCTCCCAACTTTGTCCTTAGCCTCTTTAAATCCTCTAATTAAGCCTCTAAATCATCACTTTGTTCTAAATTGCATATTTTCGCTCATAATCACTTTGATTCTTGAAGTAATCAAATAATCGACATAAAGCTTATAATTATCATGCAAAACTAGCTAAAACAAGGCACAAATGTAGCATTATTTTACTGTTATCAACATAGACGGCGAGAGGATGTTCTTTCGAGGTCATTTTTCGACAAGCCTATTATTTGTACAATCGTGTACAATCTCGATTTGGGTTCAGATAAGTTTTCCAACGTGATTTCTGTTGGGTTTTATTCCCTAAAACTCGTAGTTTATAACATTATTCTATTTAATTAAATAAAGTGTTAATGTTTCTTCAGTATTTCTATTTATTGCCTTATATTAACCCTAAATCCAATAAATGAACATCCTAGGTTGTTGTATGTCTATTGAAGTGGATGTAGAAGACATATTGCGATCACAATTCGATAAACAATCTAAAGGGTCTATAGTAAAGGGATGAGGTTGGGTACCTTATCCCGGTGATACCATGGATATGGCCCACTTTGTATATGATTCAAACACAGTGATCCAACGTGTTCGTGTAGACGACATGTGAGCGGTGATATCGTATGTGATGAGATTGCATAAGACCGAACCACAAAATAGTAACTAATAGATGTAACTCCGTTGACTAGTTAGGTTTCTATTTCAATAGAATGACCTAGGCAACTTGATTTAATCCTGAGCAGGTTACGAACTTCTGCTTGCAAGGGATTGTCCATTGACTAGTATGGATGAGAGTGGCCCGAGACGCGGACTCAATATACCTACCTTATTGGGAGAAAAATCGAGCAGGCAGACGAGGACTTAACTTAGCAAGATGGAATTCACTCCTTCCCACCTTTAGGGTAAGAAGATGAGTGTTCCCTTAAGTGGTTTCTCCGGGACTTGAACAAAGGGTTCGACCCTCTCATTGGCTCGAGAGTGACTTCTGTTTATTTGTAGGACTGCAAACAGGTTGTTCATTAAAGGAGCACTGACACTTAAGGTTAAAGATGTAACTCAAGGGTAAAACGGTAATTTGACCCAGTTGGCGTTACGAACACTCGTGAATGATTGACTTATTGTTATTTTTCGTTATCTATGGACACAGAAATATATCTGCAGTAAGAAGAGTGCAATGAAATTTTCTCGCAGTTAACGAATGTTGATTAGGGGGTTAATGAGATTAACCTAATAATCTTGTATCGTTGTAGCTTTTAATCTGTAGGTCCATTTTAGGTCCACTTCCTAGCTCGTAAATGGCTCTTAGATATTAGAGATTGATTAGATTTTGAAATGCTTAATTTTGATTTGGGAATTATTTTAATGTATGGAGATACATTATAATATAAAGTTTTTATGGACATTAAAAATTTATAGTATAAATTTAATTTGAATATGATTCAAAATAAATTTATGAGAGAATTAAATATTTGGAGGAGTTCAATTATTGTTTAAATGTGAATATGATTCATATTTAAAACTATAAGTTAAAATTTAATGTGCATAAGATGTACATTAAAACTATAGGTTAGAGGGAGTGTGATTAAATAACCTAAATTAATCATATGATGTTTATTTATGAACTAATTAATTAAATTAATTAAATAAGATTTAATTAAAAATGTTATATATATATTTATATAATTAAATGTGATTTAATTATATTATTAATTAATTAATTAATTAATTTTTAATTAATTAATGGGGAACATGTGATTGACACGTTCTCCACTTCCCTGTTCTTTTCCCACTCCCCATCGATAAGTGTAGGGAGTTGGGAGAAAGTTTTGATCGATCGATCATTTGGTGTGGTTGGTGAGCTACTACTTTCAAGAGAATTCTCTCTCAAATTTTTTCCTCTCCCAAAAGTTTGATAACTTTCCACAAAACTTTATTCTAAGGATCCAGAAGATAGGAGGTGTATTTCTTTTGGTGGTGTTTGAAGCTTTATTGATCTAGAGAACAACGGAGAAGATCCGGTGGTAGTGTCTTCATTCGTTCGGGTTCGAGTTGCTGAGATCGTGATCGTGGGAGAATGAGCACTTGAAGAAAGAGTTCTTCAAAGGTAATCTCTTGTTGTCCTATGTCAAATAGCATGCTTAATCTAGTTTTATTTGATCTTGATTGAAATCCATGTTACAAAATAAAAACACGTGATTCACAATCACTTCCGCTGCGGGATCCAATCCCTTCACCAGAGACACCACTTAAGGGAACATTCATCTACTTACCCTAGTAAGCGGGAAGGAGTGAATTCCATCTTGCTAAGTTAAGTCCCCAGCCGCTCACTCGGTCTTGTCCCCAAGAAGGTAGGCATATTGAGTCGGCGAATCTGGCCACTCTCACCCATACTAGTCAAAGGACAATCCCTCGTAAACAGGAGTTCGTAACCTGCTCAGGATTGAGATCAAGTTGCCTAGGTCATCCTAGTGAAATAGAAACCTAGCTAGTCAACGGAGTTACATCTAGTGGTTAGTATTTTGCGGTCCGATCTTATGTAATGTCATTACATAGGATATCCCCACTCACATGTCATATACACGAACACGTTAGGATTACAGTGTTTGTATCATATACAAAGTGGGCCACATCCACAGTGTTACCAAGGTAAGGTACCCAAACCTTATCCTCTTACTATAGACCCTTTAGGTTGTATCTCGAACCAAGATCTTTTATATGTACACTACATTCAGTTCAAGAGACATTTTACAGTCTTGGATGTTTAGTTTATTGGATTAGGTTAAAATAAAGGGTAATATCGTAAAAAATGACAATAACTCTTATTAAAATAATAACTCTTTATTACAATAATTAGAACAAAATTACAAACTACGAGTTGTAGGGCACAAACCCCAACAAACTCCCACTTGAACTAAAACTCTAGTGGGATACATCACAATCTAAAATAGTGGTTAAAGAGATACAAATACAATAAACTAGGGCATCCATATACCTATTACATCTCTCCCACTTTCCCTAGATTAGCCTATGTACATATCTCGTAGACCTAGACTTTCCAGATGACCCTCGAACACTTTAGCGGTGAAAGTTTTTGTAAACGGATCAGCAATGTTGTGCTCCGAAGTGATCTTCGTGACTGTCACATCTCATCGTTGCACTATTTCTTGTATCAGGTGATACTTCCTCTCGATGTGCTTGCCCCGCTTATGGTTGTGAGTTTCCTTTGAATTGGCTACCGCACCACTGTTGTCACAGTATGAGGGATGGAAAATTCCATATTTGGAACAACTTCCAAATCAATAAGAAATTTCCTTAGCCAAACAACCTCTTTAGCTGCTTCACAAGCAGCGACATACTCAGCCACCATCGTGGAGTCAGCGATGCATCATTGCTTGATGTTTCGTCATACTATAGCTCTCCTGTTAAGGGTGAAAACTGATCTCGCTGTGGATTTCCTAGAATCCCTATCGGTCTGAAAATCAGAATTAGTGTATCCAGTAAGGATCAAATCCCTAGTCCCATACACAAGCGTATAGTCCCTTGTTCTCTTAAGATACTTGAGGATATTTTTAGCTATAGTCCAGTGGTCAAACCCTGGATTGGATTGGTACCTACTGACTATTCCCACTACATAACAAAGGTCTGGCCTCGTGCACAACATAGCATACAGTAAGCTACCTACTGCAGAGGCATAGAGAATACGTTTCATATCCTCAACTTCTTGAGGTGTCTTAGGACATTCTTCCTTAGACAAATGAACTCCATGCATGAAGGGTAATAAGCCACTCTTGGAATTCTGCATCGAATATCAGACCAACATTTTATCGATATAAGACGCTTGAGACAGAGCTAGCATTCGGTTCTTGAGATTTCTGAAAATCTGAATCCCAAGAACATATTGTGCCTCTCCCAAATCTTTCATTTGGAATTGGGTCGCCAACCATTTCTTTATATTAGTTAGGTATCCTACATAATTCCCAATGAGTAGGATATCATCCACATAAAGTACTAAGAAAACTACTTTGTCGTTGATGATCCTCTTGTAAACACAAGGCTCATCAACATTTTGGTCAAAGCCACAAAACTTGATCGCAGTATCAAATCTTATGTTCCAAGATCTGGATGCTTGTTTCAACCCATAAATGGATCGATTGAGCTTGCAAACTTTTTGCTCCTAGCCTTGGGTTATGAACCCTTCGGGTTGAGACATATAGATGCTCTCGTCAAGATTACCATTCAAAAAGACAGTCTTGACGTCCATTTTCCAAATTTCATAATCATAAAACGCGACTAAGGACAAGAGTATCCTTATAGACTTAAGCATAGCAACAGGGGAAAAAGTTTCCTCATAGTCAACTCCTTCCCATCTACGCCACGTTTACGCTTGTAGATCCATTTGCAACCAATAGGTTTAACCTCTTCCGATTGGTCCACAAGCTCCCAGATGAAATTGAAGTACATTGACTCCATTTCCTAGTCCATAGCTTTAAATCATTCGTCTTTGTCAACGTCTGCCATTGCCTGATCATAGGTGAATGGATCCTCGCAATCATCATCAGGGGGGACGACTTGGGTTTCAACTAAACCCATGTAACGTTCAGGCTGTCTCACAACCCTCCCACTACGTCGAGGCATTCTCAACTCTTGAGAACGGGCTTGACTAGACGAGCTAGGACTAACAACACTTGTTGACGTACTAGCCCCATCAGCAACTCTTGATGATGAACTGTCCATTTCATTCAACACAATCTTACTCCTTGGTAAGTGATCCCTGATGTGGTCTTCCTCAAGGAAAGTGGCGTTTGTCAACACAATCACCCTATTATCCTTAGGATCGTAAAATAGACCACTCCTAGTCTCTTTTGGGTAACCTACAAAGAGGCACAACTTTGAACGGGGTTCCAACTTCTTCGGGTTTAACACCAACACATGGGTCGGGCATCCCAAATTCTGAAATGACGTCAACTTGTTTTACGACCATGCAAGAGTTCAAAAGGTGTTTCACAAACACTCTTCGACGGAACTGTGTTCAAAATGTATACCGCAATCTCCACAGCGTAACCCCAAAAAGAATCAGGGAGACGAGTATAGCTCATCATCGATCGAACCATGTCCAACAGGATTATGTTTCTCCTCTCCGATACACCATTCTACTGTGGCATATCAGGTGCTGAGAGTTGGGACGTAATTCCATGTTCTATCATATAGTCCTGGAATTCAGTGTCCATATACTCTCTACCTCGATCCGATCGAAGTTTTTTTATAGTTTTACCTAACAGGTTCTTAACCTCAGTCTTGAACTCCTTGAACTTTTCAAGAGTTTCAGACTTCTTATGCATTAGGTAAATGTACTCATACCTCGAATAGTCTTCTATGAAAGATAGAAAGTATTCATAATCTCCTCGTGCTTTAACATTCATCGGACCACAGAGGTCAGATTGTATAAACTCAAGAGGCTCTTTGGCTCTATATCATTTTCCACTAAAAGGACTGATAGCACACAAAATGTGTTATCCTTAGGCTTAATTATTGCTAGTTTTATGATAATTTCAGGGCTTTGATGAGTTTAAATCATTGAATTTCAGGTAAAGAGCTCAAACAAGACAATTGGAGACATTTTAGATCACTCGGAATCTAAACGAGGCTATTTGGAGCTAAAAATAACATCAATTGGAAGTAGAAGGATCAATCCAAGCTTGAAGACCCGAGGTGATGGTGTTGCAACGCCATGTAGAGCATTGCAACACCGTGATTGCAGATTTGAGGCATTGAAAGATCACTACCGATAGCGTTGCAATGCTATCTCGATAATAGAACACGCTGAAGACTCGTGCAGGTAGCATTGCAACGCCGCCTTGCAGCATCGCAACGCTACTTCGATAGAGAGGTGTGCGGGTTAGGGTAGCGGCGTTGTCACGCTGCTCTTAGCGTTGCAACGCCATCGATAGTTTCCATATACATCACGCGGTTTGAAGGGATTTGGAATTTCCGCAGCGGAAAACGTTGTTAAACATCGTTGATCCGTTGTGTAATTCTTATCTTAAAATTGAACTAAACAACTTTAATTCTAGGTTGAACATGCAAAGAAGAAGAAAAATAGTAAGGTTATGCTACTTACTTGTTGAAGAACCCTTCTTCAACACTTTCCTCCTCCGGTCACGATCTCTCTCGAACGGACGAACTCCTCGAACTCAATCCTTGAACAGTGTTGCAAGACACTTCAAAAATGTCTTCTCGGTTGTTCTCGGGAGGTTGAGGGAGAGTAGGTGGGACTCCCTTTGGCTTTTGGGGGAGGAGAGATTGAGAGAGAAACCTTTCTCTCTTTGGATCAAAATCCAAAAAATGGCAAGAGCTTTACCAAAGGCTTCTTGCAAAGCCTTTAAATACCATTGTGTTATGGAGTTAAAATCTCAACCAAATCACAATATTACCACGACTATATGATATAAAAATCATATTTGCATATCACATAATATAAGGTATCTCATACCTTATTATACAAATCTCATTTGCATAATTGTGGATTTTTAAATTGAATCACATTCAATTTAATTTCTCTCAATTGAATTTGTCCAATTAACACTAATTAATCAATTAGGCTATACTACAGTTTATTATGAATCTCATTCAACATTAAACTATATATTATGTTATCTATATCTCATATAAATGAGAAAAATACCCAAATAATGAATTTGAACAATTCAAATTCACACCAACTGTAAACCCTCAATTTGTCCAATTTGAGCCAACCGAGGGACCCAATGGACCTACACGTGATGAGCTCCAATGATTCGAAACTAACCTATCAAACTCTTTGACCCGATTATTCAACATTCATTAGCTATGGTAACACTCCACTAAAGCCTGTAGCTGCACTCTCATCACTGTAGGACAAGTTGTGTCCATCGATATAACCAATATCCATGAATCGACCCTTTACAGGTTGTTCGTAGACATTGCTGGGTAAAATTATCGTTTTACCCCTATGTCTACCTCTTGCTCCTTAAATCTCACTGCTCCTCTAATGAACAACTACGTTACATGGTCCAACAATAAACAACAACCCTCTATGGCCAGTAAAGGTGGGGCCGCGTTGTTCAAGCCCTGGAGACAACACTTAAGGGAACAACCCCTCTAGTTTTCTTAAGTCGGGAAAGAGTGAATTCCTTCTTGCGTAGTCAAGTTCCTAGCTCCCCACGTGGTCCTGTCCCTGAGAAGATAGGCATATTGGGCAAGCAACAGTGGCCACCCTCACCGAAGACTAGTCAAAAAAGCGGACCCATGATGCGGAGTCCGTAACACGCTCTAGATTAAGGTCGAGTCACTAATGGTCATCTACGAAATTATTAGCCCTATACTGTTAACGATGTTACATCAGTAAGTCTAATAACTCACAGTCCGGTCTTGTATAATCTCATTACACAGGATGCCCCCACTCGCATGTCAACCACATGAACGAGCTGGATCACCTCGTTTGTATCTAATACAAAGCGGGTCGCATCCACAACGTATCCAGGATTAGGTCTCCAACCCTATCCATATACTGTAGACCGTTCGGGTCATTAACTCGAACGTGATCCTTCCTGTGTGTCCACTACACACAATTCAAATTCTTAGTTCTCTCATAATGCAATGACCCTGGAGCTTAGTTTATTTGATTAAGTTTATGAAATATACGAGACACAAAGTTCAAATAAATAACTCATATTTTTGACACAAAGTTCAAATAAATAACTCTTATTTATTTACAACTTGGAATATTACAAACTACACGAGATGAGGACAAACATCCCAACAAACTCCCACTTGGACTAAGCTAGTGGAGTTCATGATACATTTCTCAAATGTGCAGTAAAGTAATACAATAAAGTAATACAATAAACTAGGGCATTTAATACCCCTTTACAATACTCCCACTTGCCCTAGTTTGGAAGCACTCGAAGTCTTAGACTCTCTAGGTGACTCTCAAACACCTTAGCGATGAGGGCCTTTGTAAATGGAGCTTCGAAGTTATCTGCGTGACTGTCACGTCTCCGCGATACATAATCTCTCGTATCAGGTGATACTTACACTCAATGTGTTTGCCCCTTTTATGACTCCGAGGTTCTCTCGAGTTGGCTACTGCACCACTGTTGTCACAAAACAGCGTGATCAGAAAGTTCATATTTGGAACAACTTCCAAATCTAGCATGAACTTCCTAAGCCAAATAGCTTCCTTTGCAGCTTCACAAGCCGCAACATACTCGGCTTCTATCGTGGAATCAGCGATGCATCCCTGCTTGATGCTTCGCCACACTGACTCCTCCATTCGAATGAAAGTGGCCCCAAGTGGATTTCCTAGAATCCTTATCGGTCTGAAAGTCAGAGTCTGTGTATCCCGTAAGGATCAAATCCTCACTCCCATACACAAGGCTGTAGTTCCTCATTCTCCTAAGATACTTGAGGATTGCCTTTACGGTTGTCCAGTGATCTAATCCTTGATTGGATTGATACCTACTGAAAATCCCAAATCGCATAATGATATGCGGGCCTAGTACACAACATGACATACATCAGGCTCCCTACAACTGAAACATAGGGGATTCGTCTCATATCCTCAACCTCTTGAGGTGTATTAGGACATTGATCCTTAGACAAGTTAACCCCATGCCTGAAAGGCAGCAAGCCCTTCTTGGAGTTCTGCATCTTATATCTAGACAAGATCTTGTCAGTATAAGACGCCTGAGACATGGCTAGCGTTATGTTCTTCCAGTTCTAGACTATCTGGATACCTCGAACATACTGTACCTCTCCTAAATCTTTCATTTGGAATTGCGAAGCCAACCATTCCTTAATGTCTGTAAGAAATCCTACCTCATTCCCAATGAAAAGAATATCATCCACATACAATATTAGAAATGCGACAGTACTGTTAACGATTTTCTTGTAGACACAAGGCTCGTCAACATTTTGATCAAAGCCATAAGATTTGATCGCCTCATCAAACCTTATATTCCAAGGCCTCGAGGCTTGTTTTAGTCCATAAATAAACCTTTGAAGCCAGCAAACTCTTTGCTCTTGGACTTGGGCAATGAACCCCTTGGGCTGATACATGTAGATGGTCTCGTCAAGGTTGCCATTTTGAAAGGCGGTCTTGACATCCATCTGCCATACCTCATAGTCATAATATGCGACAATGGCCAGAAGGATTCTAATCGACTTTACCATGGAAACAGGTGAAAAGGTTTCCTCATAGTCAACCTCTTCCACCTAGGTAAAACCCTTTGCCACTAGTCGTGCTTTGAAGGTCTGCACCTTCCCATCTACGCCACATTTACGCTTGTAGATCCACTTGCAACCAATAGGTTTTACTCCATCTAGTTGATCCACAAGCTCCCAGATGGAATTGAAGTACATCGACTCCATTTTCTGGTCCATAGCTTTAATCCATTCGTCGTTGTCAACGTCAGCCATTGCCTGATCATAGGTCAACGGATCCTCACAGTCATCATCAGGAGTGACGACTTGGGTTTCAGCTAAACCCATGTAACGTTCAGGCTGTCTCACAGCCCTTCCTAACTCTTGGGAACGGACTTGACTAGACGAGCTAGGGCCAACAACACTTGTTGACGTACTAGCACCATCAGCAACTCTTCCTGATGAATTGTCCATTTAATTCAACACAATCTTACTCCTTGGTAAGTTATCCCTAATGTGATCTTCCTCAAGGAAAGTGGCGTTTGTCGACACAAGCACCATATTATCCTTAGGATCATAAAAGAAACCACCCCTAGTCTCTTTTGGGTAACCTACAAAGAGGCACAACTTTGAACGGGGTTCCAACTTCTTCGGGTTTGACACCAACACATGGGCAGGGCATCCTCAAATTCTGAAATGACGTAAACCGGTTTTAAGACCATGCCAGAGTTCGAAAGGTGTTTCACAAACACTTTTCGGCGGAATTGTGTTCAAAATGTATACCGCGTCTCCACTGCGTAACCCCAAAAAGAATAAAGGAGACGAGCATAACTCATCATCGACCAAACCATGTCCAACAGGGTTCTGTTTCTCTTTTCTTATACACCATTCTGTTAGGGCATACCAGGTGCTGAGAGTTGGGACGTAATTCCATGTTCTATCATATAGTCCTAGAATTCAGTGTCCATATACTCTCCACCTCGATCCGATCGAAGTGTTTTAATCATTTTACCTAACATGTTCTCAGCCTCAGTCTTGAACTCCTTGAACTTTTCAAGAGTCTCAAACTTCCTATGCATTAGGTAAATGTACCCATACCTCGAATAGTCATCTATGAAAGATACGAAGTATTCGTAAGGACCTCGTGCTTTGACATTCATCGGACCACAAAGGTCAGAATGTATAAGCTCAAAGGCATGACTCACAAACCGGTAAAGAATTTCTTCCAACTCGCTTAGAAGTCCACTCTACACTAGTTTTTCAATCCTATTGAGATTTATGTGGCCTAACCTTAGATGCCAAAGATGGGCACTTCGAGAAAGTTTTAATCTCTTCGTTCGCGTTTCTGCTGTTTTAAACAATTCGGTATTCAAAACACTTTTGACCGAATTAGGATTCAAAACATATAAATTGCTCTCAAGCGAAGCAGAACAAATCAAATTTTCATTACGAGAAATAAACGATTTATTACTCTTGAATGAAACGGAAATATTTTGTTCTATTAAGCAGGAAATAGAAACTAGGTTTCTAGTAAACCCAAGAACTATGTGCATATTATCCAATAATAGGTACTTTCCGCCAAAAGAACAACTTCACCATGCCAATTGCTACAGATGAGACAACTTCTCCAGATCCAAACCTGAGTGTTATCTCACCCTCTTGCAGCCGCCAGGAACTTAATTCTTGAAAAGAAGAGCAAACATGGTTAGTGGCGCCTGAATCCAGTATCCAAACAGAGTCACTATTCTCCACTAAACAAGTTTCTGTGACAAGTAAATCACATTTACCTGTCATCTTCTTTTCTTCAAGGAACTTGGGACAACTCATTTTCAGTTGTCCATCCCCATTGCAGTAGAAACACTTTCTCGCAACTTCCTTGATTTTTTTTCCTTTTAGGGCGACAACGTGGTCAACCCTATCCTCTTTCAACTTCTCCTTCTTCCCTTTAGGGCCTGAAGAGCCTACAAACTTTGTCCCAGAGGTCTAACCCCCTGTGGAACGGTCTAAAGGCAACACTTGCCTCAGCTTCCTGTTCCTCGATTTGCACCAACGACTGGAAGGTTTGTAGATCGTTGAATAGGATTGTTGAACCGGGCACCTGAGGAGCCTTCTCAGTGAGCGCGAACTCATGGTCGTCATTTACCAAAATCGTGTTAATATTGTTTTTTCACGAAAAATGATCGTCGACTAACTTAACGAAAGCGAAAGGAGCGTTTAATAGCGTTTGACATTTTGTTGCTGGAAAATGGAAAAAACTTTATATTAGTCTCGCAAAAAACTTTTTGAAAAAAATCCAAACAAGTTTTAGCAAACTTTTATCCTATGATCCCTAGGTCATTTTTAAATATTTCAATGATACCCCAAAGGTTTAGAATGACCGCCACCGTAGGGTAGACAAACCCACACCTCCTCTGGGACGAGACTTTCTCGACCAGACCCTAATACAAGAATAACTCTTATTCCATTAGGCGTCCAATTACCATTTTTCGGTCTGAATCCATTAACTCTTAATGAATCCTGTGAGTGCTACACTTAATCTTTAAATTCCAAGTATCCGTCCAAACAATAGCCACCATAGGGAGGACTAAGAAGGAAATCCAACAAGGAAATCTTATCCCTTTCGGGAATTCACGGTGTTCCGACTCCCATGATCAAGGCCCTCCGTAGGGATTGTCTGGTCTAGGCCAAACTAGCAGGCAGATCATAGGGATCTCACGATGTGAATCGAAAGAAGAGACCGTGGGTCTCGTTTTCACAGGTCCCGCTCCCACTCACTATAAGTACTCTCTCCATTCACGTTGAATATTGACCCATACAAATGCCACCCGTAGGGGGGACACTCCCATTTTCGCCATGAGGCCAAGTATGGATCTCATGGTGCGAAGTTAACGGAGATTTGTGGATGGAAAATTAAATGTATCTCATACACTTTATTTCCTCCCACTCAACACTTTAAATTAAACGGGATTGACCTAGATAAACCGTCTAAAATTTACCTAAGTCTACCAATATAACTCTTATATTGGATTAGCTTAAGTCTATAATCACATTCATAACTTAGGTTTATGTGAGTAAATTAATTAACTCTTAATTAACGACATTCATGAGAATATAACCTAAGAATCTCCGGACCGAATTCACTCCCAGGTCGGTTCCTGTGTAGGGTGTTTCGCAAAGCGTCGACCTAAATACCCTGACCTTGAGCAGAATCTTCCTTAAGCAGAGTTACTTATCAGTCTCCATTCAAAGTTCATTTTTGATTTCCTTATTCTAATCTTATTAGAACTAGAAAACCTAAGTCTAATTATTCAAGTTCTAAACATTTTAAAACTAATAATTAACTTAGGTTACATGCATTTCTATGATATAGTTCTTGATCATTCATCACATGAATAATACTATACTATAACATACATTCATCACATGAATTAAATGCATGAGCATGCTTTTAATCTAAGAAATATAACATTTATATTAAATAAATTAAATCATGCAAACATTATATTATAACTCTTATAATATAATCCTATCATGCATACTATATATTATAACTCTTATAATATAAATGATGCATGAAATGTTTAACCTAAGGTGGGACTTTAAATCTATATGACATACATTATGCACATAGAAAAAAAAATATATTTCATACATCTCATGCATAAAATAAATAAATAGCATTATTGGACCGATTTTTGGCACCCTAGGGACATAAAATTAAATTAATTAACATTAATATAACATTTACATTAATATTAATTAAAATAATTAAATAAAATACATTTAATACAACAATTTTACAAAAGAAAATAAAAATAAAACGTGCAGCTGATGAGTCTCGAACCGCCACACACGAAGTCCCATACTGCCACTCCACGCACGATGTCGCGCAACTTCTAGAAACCGTCCACTATGCGGCAGCGTTGCAATGTCGTGGCCAGCATTGCAACTGTTGTGTTGAGCGTTGCCTCAACGTTCTCAACGCCCATAACGTTGCAACGCCACGTCTGACGTCGCAACGCTGTGCCTGCAACGGGCCTCTATCAGCATGGACAACGTTGAGACGCCGTTGAACAGCGTCTCAACGCTGTCGACAGAACAACAAACTCTTTGCTTGTTCTTCGTTGTTTTTCCTCTTATTTCCGCTCCGATTTCTTCACGACATCTCATGCCACGAACTACACAGACTTACAAACTCAATTTACATCAAAAAATGCCCAAACACCGGGCTCTTACATTGATCTCATCAACTTTTAATGTAAATCTAAACTAGTGCCAAAAACCGAACACATCCAAAATGCAAACCATTAACATACATCTCATGAAAATTAATGCTACCCACCTAATTTTAAGAATTCACAGAATACACAACGAAGAGCAATGATTGTCTTTGATACCAATTGAAGGGATTTGGAATTCCCGCAGCGAAGACGTTGTGAAACGTCGTTGATCCGTTGTGTAATTCTTATCTTAAAATTGAACTAAATAACTTTAATTCTAGGTTAAACATGCAAAGAAGAAGAAAAAACAGTAAGGTTATGCTACTTACTTGTTGAAGAAACCTTCTTCAAAGCTTTCCTCCTCCGGTCACGATCTCTCTCGAACCGACGAACTCCTCAAACTCGATCCTCGAACAATATTGCACGACACTTCCAAAATGTCTTCTCGATTGTTCTCGGGAGGTTGAGGGAGAGTAGGTCGGACTCCCTTTGGCTTTTGGGTGAGGAGAGATTGAGAGAGAATTGAGAGAGAAACCTTGCTCCCTTTGGATCAAAATCCAAAAAATGGCAACAGCTTTACCAAAGGCTTCTTGCAAAGCCTATAAATACCATTGTGTGATGGAGTTAAAATCTCCACCAAATCACAATATTACAACAACAACATGATATACAAATCATATTTGCATATCACATAATATAAGGTATCTCATACCTTATTATACAAATCTCATTTGCATAATTGTGGATTTTTAAATTTAATCACATTCAATTGAATTTCTCTCAATTGAATTTCTCCAATTAGCACTAATTAATCAATTAGGCTATACCATAGTTTATTATGAATCTAATTCACATTAAACTATATATTATATTAATCTATATCTCATATAAATGACATAAATACCCAAATAATGAATTTGAACACTTTAAATTCACACCAAACTGTAAACCCTCAATTTGTCCAATTTGAGCCAACTGAGGGACCTAATGGACCTACACGTGACGAACTCCAATGATCCGAGACTCACCTGTCAAACTCTTTGACCCGGTTATTCAACTTTCATTAGTTACGGTAACACTCCACTAAAGCCCGTAGCTGCACTCTCATCACTATAGGACAAGTTGTGTCCATCGATATAACCAATACCCATGAGTCGACCCTTCACAGGTTGTTCGTAAACACTGCTGGGTAAAATTACCGTTTTACCCCTGTGTCTACTTCTTGTTCCTTAAGTCCCACTACTCCTCTAATGAATAACTACACTACATGGTCCAACCATAAACAGCAACCTTCTCAGGCCAGTAAGAGGGTGGGGCCCCGTTGTTCAAGCCTGAAGGGAATCGAAGTCCCCGCAGCGGAAGCGATTGCGAATTGCGCGCTCTTGATTTAGTTAAAACGATGAATTCAAGAACATAAAAAACTAGATTAAGCATAAAAGTGAAATGGACAGTAAGAATTTACCTTTGAAGAACCTTTCTTCAAGTGCTCCTCTCTCCATGATCACGATCTCAGCAAAAAGAACTCCAACGTGCGAAGACACGACCACCGAATCTTCTCCGTTGTTCTCTAGGTGAGGGAGGAAGGTGGGTTCCTTTTAGGAGAGGTGAGGTATTTTGAGAGAGTTGTGTGCTTTGGAACTCTTCCAACAAAACAACAAGAGAGAGCTTGTAATTTTTTAGAATGACTTAACCTAGTTGCATCTCATGCAACCATATATATAGGGGAATCGGATGGAAATGACCATCCTACCCCTCCTTTATTCTCTCTTTAGTATATAGTTTATATATGAATCTAATTCATATTAAAACTATATATTATATCAATTATATCATATATCATTGATATAACACCTCATGTATGAAATTGAACACTTCAATTTCACTCCTAACTTTATACCTTCAATATTACCATATTGAGCCAGCGGAGGATCTAATGAACCTACGGTTCATGAGCTCAATGATGTGAGATTAATCGATCAAATCTGTTTGATCCAGTCAATCAATATTCATTAACTACAAGTCACTCCACTATAGACTTGTATTTGCACTCTCTCATTGTAGATAATATTGTGTCCATCGATATAGTCATTACCCATGAGTCGACCCTTCACGGGTTGTTCATAATCACGGTGGGTCAAATTACCGTTTTACCCCGTGATTACCTCTTTGATCCTTAAGCACCATCGATCCTCTAATGAACAACAAGTCTAAGGTCCTACCTTAGACTCATACCCTCATAGAGGCGGTGCCCGTTGTTCAAGACCTAGA
This sequence comes from Trichosanthes cucumerina, assembly GCA_036507285.1. Taxonomy (NCBI): domain Eukaryota; kingdom Viridiplantae; phylum Streptophyta; class Magnoliopsida; order Cucurbitales; family Cucurbitaceae; genus Trichosanthes; species Trichosanthes cucumerina. Next base: position 20,465,215 of record CM071839.1, on the reverse strand, counting down.
GTAAGTTACGAAGGAACAACCTATCTAATTCCTCGAGAGAGCAATGAGTGAATTCCATCTTGCCGCAGATTAAGTTCCCGGCTACCTCACGAGGTTACGTCCACTGAGAAGGTAGGCTTATTGAGTCGGCTACTGAGCCACTCTCACCCATACTAGTCTAAGGACAAACCCCTATAGCGGGAGTTCTTAACTTGCTGTCAGATTCAAGTCGAGTCACTAATGACCATCTATAAATTACTAGCCTTATCTCATTAATGGTGTTATACTTGTTAGACTAATAATTTGTGATCGGTCTTGTATGAACTCTTCATACAGGATGCCCCACTCGCATGTTAACTACATGAATGAGTTGGATTACCTCATTCTGGTGGGCCGCATCCATGGTGTTACCAGAATGAGTTAATCCAACTCATTCATGTAGTTGACATGCAATTGGGGGCATCCTGTATGAAGAGTTCATACAAGACTAGATCGAAAATTATTTGTCTAACCGAAGATAACACCGTTAATGAGATAAGACTAGTAATTTATAGATGGTCATTAGTGACTCGACTGAATCTGAGCAAGTTAAGAACTCCCGCTTATAGGTTTTGTCCTTAGACTAGTATGGTGAGCTGGCTCGTAGTCGACTGACTCAATAAGCCTACCTTCTCGTGGAAAGAACCTCGTGAGGTAGCCTGGAACTTAATGTGCAAGATGGAATTCACTCATTCCTCTACTGAGGAATTAGATAGGTTGTTCCCTTAAGAACTTACTCTAGGTCTTGAACAACGGGGCACCGCCCTCTATGAGGGTATGAGTCTAAGGTAGGACCTTAGACTTGTTGTTCATTAGAGGATCGATCGTGCTTATGAGGATCAAAAGTAATCACGAGGGTAAAGCGGTAATTTGACCCGGTGTGATTCTGAACAACCTTGTGAAGGGTCGACTCATGGGTAATGACTATATCAGTGGACACAATATTATCTACAATGAGGAGAGTGCAGCTACAAGTCTATAGTGGAGTGACTTGTAGTTAATGAATATTGATTGACTGGATCAAACAGTTTGATCAGTTAATCTCACATCATTGGAGCTCATGAACCGTAGGTCCATTAGATCCCTCCGTTGGCTCAATATGGTAATATTGAAGGTATAAAGTTAGGAGTGAAATTGAAGCAATTTCATACATGAGGTGTTATATCAATTATATATGATATAATTGATATAATATATAGTTTTAATGTGAATTAGATTCATATATAAACTATATACTAAAGAGAGAATAAAGGAGGGGTAGGATGGTCATTTCCATCCCATTCCCCTATATATATGGTTGCATGAGATGCAATTAGGTTAAGGATTTTTGAAATCATTCTAAGCAAGGTTTTTGAAAAGCTCTTTTGTTGTTGTTGGAAGAGTTCCAAGACAACAAAAACATCTCTCTCTCAAAATACCTCACATCTCCTAAAGGGAACCCACCTTCCTCCCTCACCTAGAGAACAACGGAGAAGATCCGGTGGTCATGTCTTCGCACGTTGGAGTTCTTGTTGCTGAGATCGTGACCGTGGAGAGAGAAGCACTTGAAGAAAGGTTGTTCAAAGGTAAATTCTTGTTGTCCATTTCACTTTTATGCTTAATCTAGTTTTGTATGTTCTTGAATTTATCGTTGTAATTAAATCAAGAGCGCGCGATTCGCAATCGCTTCCGCTGCGGGGACTTCGATGCCCTTACTCGCATGTTAACCCCATGAACGAGTTGGATCACCTTGTTTATATCTAATACAAAGCAGTTCGCATCCACAATTTATCCAGGATTAGGTCTCCAACCCTTTCCATATACTGTAGACCGTTCGGGTCATTAACTAGAACATGATCCTCCTTGTGTGTCCACTACACACCGTTCAAGTTCTTAGTTCTCTCATAATGCAATCACCCTGGGGATTAGTTTATTGAATTAAGTTTATGAACTATGCGAGACACAAAGTTTAAATAAATAACTCTTATTTATTACACAAAGTTAAAAGAAATAACTCTTATTTATTTACAACTTGGAATATTACAAACTACACGAGATGAGGACAAACATCTTAACACGGTTAGGGTACAGCGTTGCAACGCTGTACCGATTGGGCCTATAAATATAACCTTATGTTTTCTTGCAAAGGGAGCCGAATTTGATAGAGAATTCACCCTAGTTTTGAAATACCCTCTGTAAGAAGAGAAAAGAGAGCATTCTTGGGAGCCAAAGCGTTCGTGGAGGTTCAAGATCGAAGATGGGAGCTCGGAGACGAAGGACCGACATCGACACATAAGTTTAATTTCCTTTTCTTTCTGATTGTAACTCCATTTTAAGACGTTTTCTACACTTTTAGTTTGGGTTTCTTGTGATTTAGAGTAGCTAAATGTTATGGTTAGGATTTGATTTGCATGTTAAGACTTGTTTCCCATGTATTGAGTTATGTTTTGACATTTATTTTTGGCAATTCGTTTTTTAACTCTTTGATATTGTTGATTTAAGTGGACTCGAGAGATAAAGTTAGATTAGAGCAAAGTTGTCAAAACTCTTAGAAGTCTGACATGAGAATGACCTAGAAGTCTAAGGGAAACACGTAAAGAAGTTGCTTAATGTCGTGCATGCTTTAGATTTCTTAAGGAGACTTAGAATTTATTGTGTGTGCGAGGCTCACTAAAAATCGAGAGATTTTCTTGAGTATTCTACTTCTTGTTTATAAATTCATCATATTAGTTCATTGCATGTGTAAATTTGTGTTAACTTGTGAAGTCAATTTCCTCATAATCTATAAATTCATGTCTCCACTCGTTTGTTTGTTGTTTGAGCCATACAAATACCATCAGAAGGGGGACGCTCCCATTTGCGCCACGAGGCTGAGTATGGATCTCACGGTGTGAACTTAACAGAGATTTGTGGATGAATAATTAAATGTATTTCATACACTTTATTTCTTCCCACTCAGCACTTTAAAATAATCGGGATTGACCTTGATAAACCGACTAAAGTTTACCTAAGTCTACCAATATAACACTTATATTGGATTAGCCTAAGTCTATAATCACATTATTAACTTAGGTCTATATGAGTAAATTAATTAACTCTTAATTAATGGAACTCACGAGAATATAACCTATGAATCTCCGGACCAAATTCACTCTCAGGTCGGTTTCCAGGTAGGGGTGTTCCGCAAAGCGTCAACTTAAATACCCCAGCCTTAGACAGAACCTTCCTTAGACAGAGCTACTTATCAGTCACAATTCGAAGATCATATTTGATTTCCTAATTCTAATCTTATTAGAACTAGAAAACTTAAGTCTAATTATTCAAGTTCTAAACATTTTAAAACTAATAATTAACTTAGGTTACATGCATTCTATGTCATAGTGCTTGACCATTCATCACATGAATAATAAACTATAACATATACATTCATCACATGAATTAAATGCATGTGCATGCTTTTAATCTAAAAATATAACACTTATATTAAATAAATTAAAACATGCATTATATTATAACACTTATAATATAATCCTATCATGCATACTATATATTATAATTCTTATAATATAAATATGATGCATGAAATGTTTAACCTAAGGTGAGAGTTTAATCTATATGACATACATTATGTACATAGAAAAATAATAAATCATACAACAATTGCATAATTTAATAAATAGCATTATTGGACCGATTTTTGGCACCCTAGGGACATAAATTTAATTAATTAACATTAATATAACATTTATATTAATATTAATTAATAAAAATAATAAAATACATTTAATAAAACCATTTTACAAAAGAAAATAATAAAAACACGTTGGGTGGAGCTCGAAACCGCTCCCTCACACCCCACATTGCCACTACTTCGCGAACTGCATGCTGGAACCATCCACTACGCGGCAACGTTGCAACGCCGTGGCCAGCGTTGCAACGCTGCAGCGCTCAGTGTCACACTCTGCGTTCTCAACGCCCAAGCATTGCAACACCACGCCTGGCGTCGCAACGCTGTGCCTGCAGCGCGCCTGGATGCGCATGGACAACGTTGAGACGCCGAAGAACAACGTCTCAATGCCGTCGATAGAACAACAAACTCCTTTGTTGTTCTTTGTGGTTTTTCACCCGTTTTCGCTCCGATTTCTTCCCAGCATCTCATGCCACGAACAACACGGACTTACAACCTCGATTTACATTAAAAAATGCCCAAAACATCGGGCCCCTACATTGATCTCATCAACATTTAATATAAATCTAAACATGTGCCAAAAACTTAAAACATCCAAAAATGCAAACCATTAACAATCATCTCATGAAAATTAATGCTACCCACCTAATTTTAAGATATCACAGAATACACAACGAAGAGCAACGATTGGCTCTGATACCAATTGAAGGGATTTGGAATTCCCACAGCGGAAGACGTTGTAAACGTCATTGTTTCGTTGTGTAAAACGTATCTTAAAACTGAACCTATCTCATAGATTCCTCGGCTAAACATGCATAAAGAAGAGAAACAGTAAGAAATTTGTTACTTACTTGTTGAAGAACTCTTCTTCAAAACTTTCCTCTTCCGGTCACGATCTCTCTCGAACCAACGATCTCCACGAACTCGATCCTCGAACCGAACAGTGAGACACTTCCAAAATGCCTTCTCGGTTGTTCTCGGGAGGTTGAGGGAGAGTATGTGGGACTCCCTTTGGCTTTTGGGTGAGGAGAGTTTGAGAGAGAATTGAGAGAGAAATGAGAGAATGGCAATTGCTTCACCAAAGGCTTCTTGCAAAACAATTAATACTATTGTGTGACGGAGTTAAAACCTCCACCAAATCACAATTTTACAACAACCATATGATATGCAAATCATATTTGGATATCAAATAATATAAGGTATCTCATACCGTCTTATAGAAATCTCATTTGCATAATTGTGGAATTTTAAATTGAATCACATTCAATTTAATTTCTCTCAATTCAATTTCTCCAATTAGCACTAATTAATCAATTAGGTTATACTATAGTTTATTATGAATCTCATTCACATCAAACTATATATTATGTCATCTATATCATATATAAATGACATAAATACCCAAATAATGAATTTGAACACTTCAAATTCACACATTGTAAACCCTCAATTTATCCAATTTGAGCCAACCGAGGGACCTAATGGACCTACAGATGACAAGCTCCAATGATCCGAGACTAACCTGTCAAACTCTTTGACCCGGTTATTCAACATTCATTAGCTACAGTAACACTCCACTAAAGCCCATAGTTGCACTCTTAACACCGTAGGACAACTTGTGTCCATCGATATAACCAATACCCGTGAGTCGACCCTTCACCGGTTGTTCGTAGTCACAGCTAGGTCAAATTATCGTTTTACCCTTGTGTCTACCTCTTACTCCGTAAGTCCCATTGCTACTCTAGTGAGAGGGTGGGGCCCCGTAGTTCAAGCCCTGGAGACATCACTTAAGGGAACAACTACTCTAGTTTCCCTAATTCGGGAACGAGTGAAGTCCATCTCTCGTAGTCAAGTTCCCAGCTCCCCACGTGGTCCTGTCCCTGTGAATATAGGCATATTGGGCGAGCAACAGTGCCCACCCCCACCCGTACTAGTCAAATGACAGAACCTCGCAAACAGGAGTCAGTAACACGCTAAGGATTAAGGTCGAGTCACTAATGGTCATCTACGAAATTATTAGTCCTATATTGTCAACGGTGTTACATCAGTAAGTCTAATAATTCACGGTCCGGTCTTGTACAATCTCATTGCATAGGATGCCCCCACTCGCATGTCAACCACATGAACGAGCTGGATCACCTCGTTTGTATCTAATACAAAGGTGTCACATCGACAGTGTATCCAGGATTAGGTCTCCAACCCTATCCATATACTGTAGACCGTTCGGGTACATAACTCGAATTTGATCCTCCCTGTGTGTCAACTACAAACCGTTCAAGTTCTAGTTCTCTCATAATATAATGACCCTGAAGCTTAGTTTAATTGGATTAAGTTTATGAAAATATGCGAGACACAAAGTATTGAAAAAATAACTGTTGTTTATTTCAACTTGGAATATTATAAACTACACGAGATGAGGACATACATCCCAACATCAGGTTGGTCTACAAGTTCCCAAACTGAATTGAAGTACATTAACTCCATTTCAAGGTTCATGACTTTGATCCATTGGTCCTTGTCTACGTCATTCATTGCTTGTTCATAAGAAAATGGATCTTCTACGCCGTCATCAGGTATGACAACTTGAGTTTTGTTGGGATGTATGTTCTAATCTCGTACATGTTTGTAATATTCACTATTGAAATAAATAAAAGTTATTAATTTTTTTCATCACTTTGTGTCTCGCATATTTACAAACTTTGTCCAGTAAACTAAGCTCCAGGGTCATTGAATTATGAGAGAACTAGAACTTGAACAGTGTGTACTGGACACACAGGGAGGATCACGTTCGAGTTAATGACCCGAACAGTCAAAAGTATACGGATAGGGTTGGAGACCTAACCCTAGATTCACTTTGGATGCAACCCGCTTTGTATTAGATACAAACGAGGTGATCCAACTCGTTCATGTGGTTGACATGCGAGTGGGGGCATCCTGTGCAATGGGATTGTACAAGATCGAACAGTGAATTATTAGACCTACTGATGTAACACCGTTAACAGTATAAGACTAATAACTTCGTAGATGACCAATAGTGACTCGACCTTAATCCTTAGCGTGTTATGGACTCCTGTCTACGGGGGTCTGTCCTTTAACTAGTACGGGTGAGTGTTGTCACAGTTACTCACCCAATATGTCTATCTTCTCAACGACAGGACCACGTGGGGAGCTGGGAACTTGACTAGCGAGATGGAATTCACTCGTTCCCGACTCAGGGAAACTAGAGGGGTTGTTCCCTTAAGTGTTGTCTCCAGGGCTTGGACAACGGGCACCCACCCTCTCACTGGCCCGAGAGGGGTATTGTTTATGGTTGGTGTTGGGATTTATGCCCTAAACTTGTGTAATTTTGATCAAATAAATAAAGGGTTATTTGTTTTGATAAAATTATATTCTATCTTTATAAATCCAATAAACGAAGCTCCAAGGTTAAATATATCTTGAACATTAGTGTAGTGGACACTATTTGGATTGTGTTCAAGAATATAACCGAAATGGTATATGGTATAAGAATAAGGTTGGAAACCTTATTCTGGTAACACCATGGATGCGACCCATTTTGTAATTAGTACAAATGAGGTAATCCAACTCATTCATGTGGTTGACATGCGAGTGGGGGCATCCTGTATGAAGAGTTCATACAAGATCAGGATGCAAATTATTAGTATAACCCGATGTAACACCAGATAATGAGGATAAGACTAATAATTTATAGATGATCATTAGTGACTCGACCTGAATCCTAAGCAAGTTAAGAACTTCTACTTATAGGGGTTTGTCCTTAGACTAGTATGGGTGAGAATGACCTGTAGCCGACTCAATAAGCCTACCTTCTCAGGGACAGAATCTCGTAGGTAGCGGGGGACTTAACTGTGCAAGATGAAATTCACTCATTCCTACATTAAGGAATTAGATAGGTAGTTGGGGACTTAACTGTCCGAAGTACATTGCAGAAAAGAAGAAGAAAGTTAAATATGATTTACTTTGCCTAGAAGTTTGTTTAGTGGATAATGATAAAACTGCTTGGATACTTGATTCAGGCGCCACTAATCATGTTTGCTCTTCTTTTAGTGGAATTGATTCGTTATGTGACTCTGAGAAAGGAGAGATAACACTCCAGGTTGGAAATGGAGAAATCATCTCAGCTGTAGCCGTAGGCACGATGAAGCTTTATTTTGGCAAGAAATATATGTTGTTGGACAATATATTAGTGATACTAAGGTTTTCTAGAAACCTTATTTCAATTTCTTGCCTTATATAACAATGTATTTCTGTTTCTTTCTCAATGAATAAAGTGTTTATTTTGAACAAAGTTGTGGAAATATGCTCAGCTTCATTAGAAAATGGTTTGTATGTTTTAAGCCCTAATTAAGTCAAAATGGTTTTGAACACTGAATTATTTAAAACTGCAAACACACAAACTAAGAAACGTAAAATTTCTCCTAAAGAAAATGCTCATCTTTGGCATCTTAGATTGGGTCACATTAATCTCAATAGGATTGAGAGATTGGTAAAGAATGGACTTCTAAATGAGTTAGAAGAAAATACTTTACCTGTATGTGAATCCTGCCTAGAAGGCAAAATGACTAAAAGCCCTTTTAGTGGAAAAGGTTATAGAGCCAAAGAACCTGTTGAGCTTATACATTCAGACCTTTGTGGTCCGATGAGTGTTAAAGCCAGAGGAGGTTATGACCATTTCATCTCCTTTGTAGATGATTATTCCAGATTTGGGCATATTTACGTAATACAACATAAGTCTGAAACACTTGAAAAGTTCAAGGAATTCAAGACTAAGGTTGAAAATCTGTTGGGTAAAACAATTAAAATGCTTCGATCAGATCGAGGTGGAGAGTACATGGATTTAAAATTGCAGAACTATATGATAGAACATGGAATTACATCTAAACTCTCGGCTCCCGGTACACCACAACAAAACGGTGTATCGAAAAGGAGAAATAGAACCTTGTTGGACATGGTTCGATCAATGATGAGTTATGCTCATCTCCCTAGTTCATTTTGGGGTTACGAACTAGAGACTGCGGTATACATTTTGAATATTGTGCCCTCAAAAAGTATTTCTGAAACACCTTTTGAACTCTGGAAAGGACGTAAAGGTAGTTTATGTCATTTCAGAATCTAGGGCTGTCAAGCACATGTGCTTGTGACAAATCCAAAAAAGTAGGATTCACGTTCAAAATTGTGCCTATTCATAGGCTACCCAAAAGAAACAAGAGGTGGTTTATTCTATGATCCTAAGAAAAATAAGGTTTTTGTGTCGACAAAGGCCACTTTCTTAGAGGAGGACCACATAAGGGACCACAAACCAAGAAGTAAAATTGTGTTGAGTGAGTTAGACGGAACCATAACAAAGGTTGCTAATAAAACTAGTACGTCAACAAGAGTTGTTAATACTAGCTTGTCTAGTCAAGAGAGTCCATCTCAAGAGTTGAGTGTGCCTCGACGTAGTAGGAGGGTTATAACACAACCTGACCGTTACATGGGTTTATCTGAAACCCAAGTTGTTATACCAGATGACAACTGCGAGGATTCATTGACTTATAATCAAGCGATGGTTGACAATGACAAAGACAAATGGGTCATTGCCATGGACAAAGAAATGGAGTCTATGCACTTCAATTCTATTTGGATCTTGTAGATAAACCTGATGGGGTAAAACCTATAGGTTGTAAGTGGATCTACAAGAGAAAGCGTGGTGTAGATGGGAAGGTGCAAACCTTTGAAGCAAAACTAGTAGTAAAGGGTTATACCCAGGTTGAAGGAGTTGACTATGAGGAAAACTTTTCACCTGTTGCTATGGTAAAGTCTATCCGTATTCTACTTGCCATTGCCGCATATTATGACTATGAGGTATGACAAATGGATGTCAAGACAGCCTTTTTGAATGACAATCTTGAGGAAAACATCTACATGGACCAACCCAAGGGGTTCATTGAACCAGGACAAGAGCAAAAAGTTTGCAGGCTTAAAAGGTCAATTTATGGACTGAAACAAGCCTCTAGGTCCTGAAATATAAGATTTGATGAGGCAATCAAATCTTATGGGTTTGACAAGAATGATGATGAACCTTGTGTATACAAGAAGATCATCAATAGTTCTGTCGCATTCCTAGTTCTATATGTAGATGATATCCTACTCATTGGGTAGCTACGCAATTTCAAATGAAAGATTTGGGTGATGCGCAATTTGTTCTTGGGATCCAGACTGTCCGAAACCGCAAGAATAAAACACTAGCCTTGTCTCAAACATCTTACATAGACAAAGTGTTGTCAAGGTTTAAGATGCAAGACTCCAAAAAGGGCTTATTGCCTTTAGACATGTAGTCCATTTGTCTAAGGAACAGTGTCGTAAGACACCTCAAGGAGTTGGGGATATGAGATGAATTCCTTATGCATTAGCTGTTGGGAGCCTGATGTACGCCATGTTGTGTACTAGGTCTGACATCTGTTTTGCAGTTGGAATGGTCAGTAGGCTTCAACCAATCCAGGACTTGAACATTGGACAGCGGTTAAAACAATCCTTAAGTATCTACGGAGAACAAGGAACTATGCTTGTGTATGGGGCTAACGATTTGATCCTTACAGGATACACGGATTCTGACTTTCAGACTGATAGAGATTCTTAGAAATCTACATCAGGGTTAGTATTTACTCTTAACGGAGGAGTTGTAGTATGGCGAAGCATCAAGCAAGGATGCATCGCTGATTCCACCATGGAGGCCGAATATGTAGCAGCTTGTGAAGCAGCTAAAGAGGCCATTTGGTTAAGGATATTCATGCTAAATTTGGAAGTTGTTCCAAATATGACTTTGCCCATCACGCTGTATTGCGATAACAGTGGTGTAGTGGCAAATTCGAGGGAACCCCAAAGTCACAAGAGGGGAAAGCACATTGAGCAGAAATATCATCTCATCCGGGAGATCGTGCATAGAGGAGACGTAATTGTCACGAAGATAGCCTCAGAGCACAACGTTGCTAATCCTTTTACAAAGGCTCTCACGACTAAAGTATTTGAGAGTCACCTAGAACGTCTAGGGTTACAAGTCTTCCCCAACTAGGGCAAGTGGGAGTATTTTGTACAAAGGGTTTAAATGCCCTAGTTTATTGTACTGTAATATTTTAGTACTCCACAAGCTTTAGGTCAAGTGGGAGATTGTTGTGATTTATGCCTTAGACTTGTGTAATTTTGATCAAATAAATAAAGGGTTATTTGTTTTGATAAAATTATATTCTTTCTTTATAAATTCAATAAACTAAGCTCCAAGGTTATAATATATCTTGAACATCAGTGTAGTGGACACTATTTGGATTGTGTGCAAGAATATAACCTAAATGGTCTATGGTATAAGAATAAGGATGGAAACCTTATTCTGTTAACGTCATGGATGCGACCAATTTTGTAATTAGTACAAATGAAGTAATCCAACTCATTCATGTGGTTGACATGCGAGTGAGGGCATCCTGTATGAAGAGTTCATACAAGACCAGACTGCAAATTATTAGTCTAACCAGTGTAACACCGTTAACAGGATAAGACTAATAATTTATAGATGGTCATTAGTGACTCGACCTGAATCCTGAGCAAGTTAAAAACTCCTGCTTATAGGGGTTTGTCCTTAGACTAGTATGGGTATGAGTGACCTGTAGCCGACTCAATAAGCCTACCTTCTAAGGGACAAAATCTCGTAGGTAGCTGGGGACTTAACTCTTGATTGCACACAAAATGTGTTATCCTTAGGCTTAATTATTATAGTTTTATGATGATTTCAGGGCTTTGATGTGTTTAAATAACTCGATTTCAGGTTAAGAGCACAAACAAGACAATTGGAGACATTTTGGATCACTCGGGATCGAAACGAGGCTATTTGGAGCTAAAAATAACATCAATTGAAAGTGAAAGGACCAAACCAAGCTTGAAGACCCGAGGTGATGGCGTTTCAACGCCATGCAGAGCGTTGCAACGTCGTGGTTGCTGTTTAGAGGCATTGAAGACCCCAGGCGATAGCATTGCAACGCTTCTTTGCAGCGTCGCAACGCTGTCTCGGTAGAAAGATGCACTTGAAGGACCGCACAGAGGACGTTGCAACACTGCTTTGCAGCGTCGCAACGCCAATTCGATAGAAAGGCGCACACCTTAGGGTAGCGGCGTTGCAACTTTTCCCTCAGCGTTGCAACGCCATCGATATTTTCCATAAGTGATACACGGTTAGGGTACAACGTTGCAACGCTGTCCCTAGCGTTGCAACGCTATACCGAAGAACACTATAAATACAATCTTATGTTTTCTTGCAAAGGGAGCCGAAATTGATAGACAATCCGCCCTATTTTCGAAATATATTTTGTAAGAAGAGAAAAAGAGCGTTTTTGGAGCCAAAGCATTCGTGGAGGTTCGAGATCGAAGACGAGAGCTCGGAGACGAAGGATCGGCATCGACACATAAGTTTATTTTCCTTTTCTTTCAGATTGTAACACCATGTTAAGACGTTTCCTACATGTTTAGCTTGATTTTCATGTGATTTAGAGTAGCTAAATGTTGTAGTTAGGATTTGATTTACTTGTTAAGACTTTCTTACTATGAATTGAAGCATGTTTTGTTCTTATTTTTGGAAATTCGTTCTTAGCTCTTAATTTGTTGGTTTAAGTGGACTCGAGATATAAAACTTGAATTCGAGAAAAGTTGTCAAAACCCTTAGAAATCTTGCATGAGAATGACCTAGAAATCTTAGGGAAACACATAAAGAAGTTGTTTAATGTCGTGCATGTCGTAGGTTCATATGGAGACTATGGAGTTTATTGCATGTGCAAGGCTCACTAAGAATCGAGAGGTTTTCTTGAGTATTTTACTTCTTGTTTATAAATTCATCTCATTGGTTCATTGCATGTGTTAGTTAAGTCTTTAACGTGTAAAATCACTTTCCTCAAATCTATTAATTCGTGTCTCCACATGTTAGTCTGTTGTTTGTTTATACTTTCATCACCTATCTATGTTTTGTTTCTTTAGCTAAAATTGAAAATAAGTATCTTAGGAAATAATTAATCTAGAAACCCATTCACGAGGACGATACTTGGACTCTTAAATCACTATACTAAAACTTGACTCGTACACTACGATATTGCATAATCAAAATTATACGCAACAACTGTGCAAGATGGAATTCACTAATTCCTACAGTAAGGAATTAGATAGGTTGTTCCCTTAAGAACTGATTCCAGGTCCTGAACAACGGGGCCCCACCCTCTATTAGGGTATGAGTCTATGCTAGGACTTTAGACTTTTTGTTCATTAAAGGATCAGTGGTGCTTAAGGAACAAAGAGGTAATCACAGGGGTAAAACGGTAATTTGACCCAGCAGTGATGACGAACAACCTGTGAAGGGTTGACTCATGGGTAATGATTGTATCAGTGGACACAATATAATTTACAGTGAGGAGAGTGCAGCTACAAGTCTATAGTGGAGTGACTTGTAGTTAATGAATATTGATTAACTGGATCAAAGAGTTTGATCAGTTAATCTCACATCATTGGAGCTCATGAACTTTAGGTCCATTAGGTCCCTCCGTTGGCTCAACATTGTTATATTGAGGGTATAAAGTTAGGAATGAAATTGAAGTGTTCAATTTCATATATGCGATGTCATATAAGTTATATGTGATATAATTGATATAATATATAGTTTTAAAGTGAATTAGATTCACATATTAACTATATACTAAATAGAGAATGAAAGAGGGATAGGATTTTAATTTCCATCCCTATCTCCTTATATATATAGTTGCATAAGATGCAACTAGGTTAAGTAAGACAAAGGAGACAATCTTTTGCTAACCCTAGTGTGCCATTTGTTGTGTTGTTGGAAACGTTCCAAAACATAATCTCTCTCATAACATCTCATCTCACCTAAAGGGAACCGACATTCCTCCCTCACCTAGAGAACAATGGAGAAGATCCGGTGGTAGTGTCGGTGAACGTTCGAGTTCGTGTTGCTGAGATCGTGAACATAGGAGAAGGAGCACTTGAAGAAAGAGTTCTTCAAAGGTATTATCTCGCTGTCCATATTGTTATTTGCTTAACCTAGATAGTTTAGTTCTTGAATGTAATCCTCGTAACGAAATTAAGAACGTGCGATTCACTATCGCTTCTCCTGCGGGATTCGATTCCCTACAGTTGGACCATACAATGTTGTTGTTCATTAGAGGAGTAGTGGGGACTTAAGGAGGAAGAGGTAGCACAGGGGTAAAACGATAATTTGACCTAGCAGTGTCTACGAACAACCTGTGAAGGGTCGTTTCACGGGCATTGGTTATATTAATGGACACAACTTATCCTACAGTGATGGGAGTGCAGCTACAGTATTTAGTGGAGTGTTATCGTAGCTAATGAATGTTGAATAACCGGGTCAAGAGTTTGACAGGTTAGTCTCGGATCATTGGAGCTCGTCATCTGTAGGTCCATTAGGTCCCTCAGGCATCTGTAGGTCCATTTGAAATTTTAGACTAAAGCTTGTTTGTGTGTTTTTCGTTATTTGTTTTGTGTTTTTGTTTGTTTCCTTATTTGTTTTACTTTAAGTTTTGTGTGTTGTTTTTGAGTCTTTGTCCCCTGTTTTGGTTGTGTGGATATTGTGTAAAAGTCTTGATCTAATTTACTAATTTTTCAATTATGACTTTGCATGATTTTGATTCTCCACCATTGTATTGTCTCTCTCAGGACCCTAGGTATGTGCATCATGATTTCTCTGAATTCCATTTGTCTAATTTTCACCATTCTGTACCTGAAATTGATAAACATTCATGTAATGGTAGTTATTTAGGCAGTTGGAACCATAATTTTTCGTACCTTGACCAACCCATACAAAAATCTTCTCTTGTGGACCAATTGATTGAATATACCTTAGAATTGAAAATTAAAAATTTGGTTCATAATGAATTAGAAAAGTTGAATAGGTTAGAAATTGAGGTGGTAGGACTTTGGGAAATTGTACAGGATAGAGCTCAATATCTTAACCAGCTAGTAATTTCCCTTAGGGCCTTACAGGAACAATTTATTATCCTTAGCATTGAGAAGGTGCCACCTAGGAGGGTTGGTTCATATGATAGTGAGGATAGTTTGGGGGAGACTGAGGCATACCATAATCAGTTTAGTGAGGTAGACACGGGTAATACAATTATTTCCACAGGGGAGATTCAGGTGATAGAAGTAGAGGTTTAGAAGTCGTTTTCCCTTTTATCCCCAGAAACTTCCTTTATTCTTGATAACCATTTGTCCTACACTCACGAGTCTTGCTTTGATTTTTGTTCTTTTGTGTTATTAAACAAAAATACCAAAAATAATTTTCTGTCTGGTGCTCAAGAAAATGAAGATATCCTTTTAGACTTAGAAGTCTATATCGATTCAAGCAAGAAGGGCCCAAAGAAATATGAGCAGTTTTATGTGCCCTGATAAGTCACCGTCTAGCTAAAGACGTTAAAGAAAACGCTTCTTGGGAGGCAACCCAAGTTTTATGTTTCATGTCTTTATTTTTGTATTTTTCTTTCTTTTATGTTTTATTTTATTTTCTAGTTTTGTTGTTTTGTCTAATTTCTTTCTTTTTGTACCTCCAGGTGTATGCCCAAGGGGAAGCTACAAACGTGCACCCCTTTGATCCTGAAATCGAGAGGACCTGTAGGAGACTCCTAAGGGAAGGAAAAGTAGAACCTTAGATTATGGTCGATCAAAAGCTCATCAATAACCCTAAACCTATCAGGGAGTATTTCCAACCTGTGTTTAACTCTGAGCAGGCTGGAATAGTCCATGCTTCTACAAATGCTAATACTTTTGAACTTAAGACAGGGCTGATACAGATGGTTAGGGAAGGTGCTTTCAGAGGCTTAGCCACAGAAGATCCTAACTCACACTTACAAAATTTCTTAGAAATCTGTGGCACATTTAAAATGAACAGTATTTCTGCTGATGATATTCACTTACGTCTCTTTCCTTTCTCTTTGCAGGGTAGAGTCAAAGAATGGCTAGGGTCCCTCCCCTCAGGCAGTATCACTTCTTGGGAGGAGTTGGCCCAAACCTTCATGACCAAATTCTTTCTACCTGTGAAGGCTGCAAAGTTAAGGACGGAGATAGGAACATTCAGGCAGCAGGAGGGAGAGCAGCTATTTGAAGCATGGGAAAGGTACAAGGACATGCTTAGGAGGTGCCACGCTGACATGGCTACCCAGATTGGCTCAGTACAACTGTTTTATAATGGACTGGAAGGTAAGACCAGGACCATTCTGGATGCCACTGCTGGAGGGGCTTTCATGGCGAAGACTGTGCCAGAAACACTTGCCCTCCTTGAGGTAGTGTGAACTCCCAGCTACCAGTGGCCTACAGAGAATGACAGATCTAAGCAAGTAGCTGGATTGTATCAACTGGATGAGGTAACCTCTCTTAGATCTCATATGGCATCTCTCACTCATGCTCTGAATAATTTTGCAGGATCACCACAAAAAGGGATGTCCTCTCAATGCTTCCAACCCAATGCAGAATCCACTATGGAGCAATTGCACTACCTGAACAACAGAAGCAACAACTATGGAGGAAATCAGACTCAAAATAACCTCCCAACACATTATAATCCAGGTTTGAGGTATCATGAAAATTTCTCTTATGCTAACAACAAAAATGTGTTAAATCCTCCTACAGGGCATGCTTCTACATCAGAGAGGAAACCATCTCTGGAAGAGACATTGCACTCCTTTATAGTTGAATCCAAAAGTCGATCCAACCAACTGAAGAATGCAGTCACCAGTCTATCTGGTATAGTCACTAGTCATGGAACTGCAATAAAGAATATAGAGACCCAGATTGGCTAAATGAACACATCACTACAGGCACTGCAAGCAAAGAAATACCTTGAGGGAGTACAGTCTAGCTAAAGACGTTAAACAAAGCGTTTCTTAGGAGGCAACCCAAGCTTTATATTTTTGTTGCTTTCTGTCTTTAGTTTGTTGTAGTTGTTTTTTCAGGTCTTAGTTTATTTACTAGTTTGTTTGTTTTGCTTTGTAAGTTGTGATGATGTCCTCTGTCGTTGAAATCCATGCTCCCGTTCTAAGGAACTCCAGCACACATGTTTTGGCTATCCAAGGAACTCAGAAAGATCTCCATCACTCAAGACAGTATTGTTCACTCTTACCCTTATACTTAATTTGTGCTTATTTCTGCAAACATTGGGGGCAATGTTTAGTTTAAGTTTGGGGGTGTGATGTTGTTTATTTGTTGTGACTGTCCTGAGTATATGTTGAACTGCTGATTGATCTTTTGCATAAATATGATCATGATAGCCTAGGATGTGATTTAATTGGAAATATTTGTGATTCTGCTGAAACCTGAAAGCATGACATGAATTTGAGTTAATTTAAAAATTTTCTTGAGTTTCTCCTGCACTATTATGCACATAGCCTGTGTTCTTGTAAGTTTTGAAATGCTTAGAACAAAGTTATTAGGCTTAGAAGTTTGATGTCACCTCGATAGGTCTAAGAACTGATTTGAGAGTTAAACTGCAGGATAGGGTGAATGACAATATGAAATGCATGACCTGTATCGTATGTGAAATAGTTTGTTTTTGTTGTTTGTTTGCTAAACAAAATATTCGTGAGGGAAAAAAGAGCTACCTTCATTGTGATCAGTTAGGCCACTCATTGAGCGAGTGCTCTGGGTAAGGGTCCCTGCAATGGATGTGTGAAAGCTAGTGTCCTTGCACAAAAAAAAAAAGAAGAAAATAGAAAAAGTGAAAAAAAGTGAGTAAGTGCTGAGTAGAGTTATTTAATTCTTGAATGTGGGGAGGCTCAAAGATTAGTAATTAAGGCCAGTGTAGGGGGAAGTTGAATGGAGAGCCTAATAAAGTTGATCTGGGCTTAGTAAAAATGAAGGAAACATAGGCTAATCACACACACACGTAGGAACACTTAGGAAAAGTTTTAAATTGCCTGTCGAAGTGTTATGTTCGAATGTTTCCTGTGATTGCCAGATTTTTCCTTAAATCTTTGAGGCTTGAATCAAATGTATGTATAAGAATAATCTGATGTTTAATTCTGTTTTTGCTCGAGACTAGCAAAAGTTTAAGTTTGGGGGTGTTTGATAGCACACAAAATGTGCTATCCTTAGGCTTAATTATTGCTAGTTTTATGATGATTTCAGAGCTTTGATGTGTTTAAATCACTGGATTTCAGGTTAAAAGCACAAACAAGACAATTAGAGACATTTTGGATCACTCGGGATCAAAATGAGGCTATTTGGAGCTAAAAATAACATCAATTGGAAGTGAAAGAACCAAACCAAGCTTGAAGACCCGAGGTGAAGGCGTTGCAACACCATGCAGAGCATTGCAACACCGTGCTTGCTGTTTAGAGGCATTGAAGACCCCAGGCGATAGCGTTGCAACGCTGCTTTGCAGCGTCGCAACGCTGTCTCGATAGGAAGATGCACGTGAAGGACCGCACAGAGGGCGTTGCAACACTGCTTTGAAGCGTCGTAATGGCACTTCGATAAAAAGGCGCGCGCGTTAGGGTAGCGGCATTGCAATGCTGCCTTCAGCGTTGCAACACCATCGATATTTTCCATAAGTGATACACTGTTAGGGTACAACGTTGCAACGCTGTCCCTAGCGTTGAAACGCTATACCGAAGAACACTATAAATACAACCTTATGTTTTCTTGCAAAGCGAGCCGAAATTGATAGACAATCCACACTATTTTCGAAATATACTTTGTAAGAAGAGAGAAAAGAGCATTTTTGGAGCCAAAACATTCGTGGAGGTTCGAGATCGAAGACGGGAGCTAGGAGACGAAGGGCCTACATCGACACATAAGTTTAATTTCCTTTTCTTTCAAATTGTAACACCGTGTTAAGACGTTTCCTACATGTTTAGCTTGATTTTCATGTGATTTAGAGTAGCTAAATGTTGTAGTTAGGATTTGATTTACTTGTTAAGACTTTCTTACTATGAATTGAAGCATGTTTTGTTCTTATTTTTGGAAATTCTTTCTTAGATCTAAATTTGTTGGTTTAAGTGGACTCGAGAGATAAAGCTTGAATTAGAGCAAAGTTTTCAAAACCCTTAGAAATTTGGCATGAGAATGACCTAGAAATCTTAGGGAAACACATAAAGAAGTTGCTTAATGTCGTGCATGTCGTAGGTTCATATGGAGACTGAGTTTATTGCATGTGCGAGGCTCACTAAGAATCGAGAGGTTTTCTTGAGTATTTTACTTCTTGTTTATAAATTCATCTCATTGGTTCATTGCATGTGTTAGTTAAGTCTTTAACGTGTAAAATCACTTTCCTCAAATCTATCAATTCGTGTCTCCACATGTTAGTCTGTTGTTTTCCTCAAATCACTTTCCTCAAATCCATGTTTTGTTTCTTTAGCTAAAATTGAAGATCAATATCTTAGTAATTAATTAATCTAGAAACCCATTCCCGAGGATGATACTTGGACTCTTAAATCACTATACTAAAACTTGACCCGTACACTGCGGTATTGCATAATCAAAATTATACGCAACAACTTTGCAAGATGGAATTCACTCATTTCTACACTAAGGAATTAGATAGGTTGTTCCCTTAAGAACTGACCCTAGGTCTTGAACAACGGGGCCCCGTCCTCGATGAGGGTATGAGTATATGGTAGGACTAAAGACTTGTTGTTCATTAGAGGATCAGTGGGGCTTAAGGAACAAAGAGATACTCACAAGGGTAAAACGGTAATTTGACCCAGTAGTGATTACGAACAACCTGTGAAGGGTCGACTCATGGGTAATGATTATATCAGTGGACACAATATAATCTACAGTGAGGAGAGTGCAACTACAAGTGTATAGTGCAGTGACTTGTAGTTAATGAATAGTAATTAACTGGATCAAAGAGTTTGATTAGTTAGTCTCAAATCATTGGAGCTCATGAACTGTAGGTCCATTAGGTCCCTCCGTTGGCTCAACATGGTTATATTGAGGGTATAAAGTTAGGAATGAAATTGAAGTGTTCAATTTCATATATGAGATATCATATCAGTTATATGTGATATAATTGATATAATGTATAGTTTTAAAGTGAATTAGGTTCACATATTAACTATATACTAAAGAGAGAATGAAAGAGGGACAGGATGATAATTTACATCCCTATCTCTTTATATATATAGTTGCATAAGATGCAACTAGGTTAAGTAAGACAAGGGTGACAATCTTTTGCTAACCCTAGTGTGTCATTTGTTGTGTTGTTGGAAAAGTTCCAAAACATAATCTCTCTCACAACATCTCATCTCACCTAAAGGGAACCCTCGTTCCTCACTCACCTAGAGAACAATGGAGAAGATCCAGTGGTAGTGTCGGTGAACGTTCGGGTTTGTGTTGTTGAGATCGTTAACGTGGGAGAAGGAGCAGTTGAAGAAAGAGTTCTTCAAAGGTATTATCTCGTTGTCCATATTGTTATTTGCTTAATCTATATAGTTTAGTTTTTGAATGTAATCCTCGTAACGAAATTAAGAACGTGCAATTAACTATCGCTTCCGCTGTGGGATTCGATTCCCTACAGTTGGACTATACAATGTTGTTGTTCATTAGAGGAGTAGTGGGGACTTAAGGAGAAAGAGGTAGACACAGGGGTAAAACGGTAATTTGACCCAACAGTGTCTACGAACAACCAGTGAAAAGTTTACTCACGGGCATTGGTTATATTAATGGACACAACTTGTCCTACAATGATGGGTGTGTAGCTACGGTCTTTAGTGGAGCGTTATCGTAGCTAATGAATTTTGAATAACCGGGTCAAAGAGTTTGACAGGTTAGTCTCGGATCATTGGAGCTCGTCATCGGTAGGTCCATTAGGTCACTCGGTTTGCTCAAACTTGATATATAGAGGGTTTACAGTTTGGTGTGGATTTAAAGTGTTCAAATTCATTAAAACGATATTTATGTCATTTACATGAGATATGATTGACATATTATATAGTTTAATGTGAATGAGATTCATAATAAACTATAGGTTAGCCTAATTGATTAATTAGTGTTAATTTAGAGAAATTAGATTGAGAAAAATTAAATTGAATGTGATTCAATTTAAAATCCACAATTATACAAATGTGATTCGTATAATAAGATATGAGATATCTTATTATACGTGTTATGAAAATATGAATTGCATAAGCTAAGGTTGTGGTAAAATGGTAAATAGGTGGAGATTACAACTCCACCTATCACCATTATATAAAGCCTTTGTGAGAAAGCCTTTGATAGCACACAAAATGTGTTATCCTTAGGCTTAAATTGTGTTAGTTTTATGATAATTTCAGGGATTTAACGTATTTAATTTGTGATATTCAGGTTAAAGAGCAATATAAGAATGAATGGAGAATTATGGGTGAAAAAAGAGCCAAAATTGACATTAAATGGAAGAAGCAAGGTCAAAACAAGCCATCAAATCAGGAGATGGCGTTGTAAGCGCCATTCGAGGCGTTGCAGCGCTGCGTGTGCGACTATTCAACCATAGAAATCCATGTCGATAGCGTTGCAACGCTGCTTGCAGCGTTGCAACGCCTAGCATGCAGCAGCTACGTCTTGAAGATCCGTAACGATGGCGTTGTAACGCTACTTCGATAGCTAAAGGCGCGCGAGGGTAGCGGCGTTGCAACGCTGTCCTCAGCGTTGCAACGCTACTTCGATAGCTTAACGCGCGCGAGGGTAGCACCGTTGCAATGCTTCCCTCAGCGTTGCAACGCTACTTCGATAGCTAAACGCGCGCGAGGGTAGCAGCGTTGCAACGCTGCCTAATATTTTCCATTTATGACTTATTTGCTAGGGCACAACGTTGCAACGCCATGCCCAACGTTGCAACGCCGTGCTATTGATATAAAAAGGAAAAGATGCATCTTGTAAGGGGGCCTTTTTGGAGAGATTTTGACACCATTGTTTAATGACTATTGTGAGAGATTGTAAGAGGATTTTTTGGGAGATTTCAAGAAGGAGACGTTTTGGAGCTCAGGGTTCGTGATAGGTGTTGGGATCGTTGCCGTTCACGCCACGAGAGTTCTTTCTTCGTTCTTTTCACTTTTATTGTTGAACTATGGTTTTGTATTTGAGTTTAGTAGGATTTATAGTGGACATGAGTAGCTAAACTTGTTATCTTAGGGATAAATGTAGCCTTTTAATTATGTTATTTTGTTGAATTGATTGTCTTGGGTTTATTGTAATGCGTTTATTCATGCAATTGCATCCTTAATGCTTATAGACTCTTGATCACGGTTTATTTATTCTTAGGTCTGAATCTATTCTTGAGAAAGATATTTTAGATCTGATCTCTTTTGCATGACTGATAGTTACTTTGACATGAGAATGATTGAAGTGCTATTAGAAACCCATAAGAATTGAACTTAGTGCCATGTTTGATTTTTAGGTTGAACAGAGATGTTCAATTCTATGTCTTGCATGAGATTCACTTGCCTCGAGAGAGGTTATTTGTTATCTTAGTTTCTTGGTTTATAAACGCAGTGCAATAACCCATTAGCATGATCTCAATAAAATAGTTAATTAATAGGTGAAATCTAGTCTCTAAGATATTCGTCTCTCCTGATTGTTCTCAACTTTCACTCTTTGATTTTGTGTTTTCACCTCACTTTAAAGTCTAATTTTCTAGATAAAATTGAGTGGTATTATTGATATGAATTAATTGATTAAATACCCAATCCTGTGGACGATACTCGTACTCAAATTCACTATATTAAAACTTGACTCGTACACTTGCGGTATTGCAAAATTTACGCAACAGCCTTGAAGCGCTAACAAGTCATTTTTTGGAATCTCACCAAAATTTGCTCTCTCAAACTCTCTCAATTTCAATAGAGTTCTCTCTACCCCTATACTAAAGGGAGTCCCACCACTCTCCCTCTACCGAACGAGAACAACCGAGAAGATCAATTGGAGGTGTCCAATCCGTTCGATTCGAGAGATCGTGATCGTAGAGATCGAAGGCACGAAGAGTTCGTGATCGGAGAAGGAGATCTTGAAGAAACATTCTTCAACAAGTAAGTTTCTCTATCTTACTGTTTTTCCTTCTTATTATGCATGTTTAGCCTAGGATCTATGAGATAGGTTCAGTTTTAAGATAACGTTTTTCACAACGAACACCACGACGATTAAAAGTCGTTTTCCGCTGCGGGAGTTTCATTCCCTTTAATTGGTATCAGAGCCAATCGTTGGCTTCTCGTTGTGCAAACTGTTTTTCTTAAAATTAGGTGGGTTATGCTTTAATTCATGAGATGAATTTCGGTTTTGCATATTGGATGTTTACTATTTTGGCACATTTTTAGATATACTTTTTTGTTGATGAGATCAATGTAAAGGCCTAGTATTTTTGGGCATTTTAGAAAATAAATCGAGTCTGTAAGTTCGTGTCGTTCGTGGCAAGAGTTGCTGTGAAGAAATCGGAGCGGAAACGGGTGAAATTCGTTGAAAAACAACAAAGGTGTTTGTTGTACAATCGATGCCGTTGAGACGCTATTTTTCGGCGTGTGAACGCGTCGTCGCGTGATTGGAGAGGTGAGAGTGCAGTCGCGCAACGCTGGCGAGGCGTTGGACGCTGACCGAGTACAACGGGGACGCTGCAACGTTGCAACGCTGGCCACGACGTTGCAACGTTACGAGCGTAGAGGAGCAGTTGGCAAGAAGTTCGCGCGCAGAGTGGTTGTGTGGACAGTTGCTGAACGTGGGATGATTTTTTGATTATTTTATTTATTTATTTTATTGTAAAATGTATTTGGTTATTAATTAATATTAATATAAATGTTATATTAATGTTAATTAATTTAATTATTGTCCTTAGGGTGCCAAAATTGATCCAATTTTGCTATCTAATTTATTTTATGCATGTGATGTATGAAATTTATTTATTCTATGTGCATAATGTATGTCATATAGATTAAAATCCCACGTTAGGTTAACATTTCATGCATCATATTTATATTATAAGAGTTATAATATATAGTATGCATGATAGGATTATATTATAAGAGTTATAATATAATGTATGCATATTTTAATTTAATTAATATAAGTGTTATATTTTTTGAATTAAAAGCATGTACATGAATTTATTCATGTGATGAATGTATGTTATATAGTTTATTATTCATGTGATAAATGATCAAGCACTATAACATAGAAATGCATGTAACCTAAGTTAATTATTAGTTTTAAATTGTTTAGAACTTGAATAATTAAACTTAGGTTTTCTAGTTCTAATAAGATTAGAATTAGGAAATCAAGTATGACTTATGAATGGAGACTAATTAGTAACTCTATCCAAGGAAGGTTCTATCTAAGGCTGGGGTATTTAAGTTGATGCTTTGCGAAACACCCTTACCTGGAAACTGACCTGGGAGTTAATTCGGTCCGGAGATTCTTACGTATATTCTCGTGAGTGTCGTTAATTAAGAGTTAATTAATTTACTCACATAGACCTAAGTTAATAATATGATTATAGACTTAGGCTAATTCAATATAAGAGTTATATTGGTAGACTTAGGTAAATATTAGCCGATTTATCTAGGTCAATCCGGATTAACTTAATGTGCTGAGTGGGAGGAAATAAAGTGTATCAAATACATTTAATTTTCTAACCACAAATCTCCGTTAAGTTCACACCGTGAGATCCATACTCGGCCTCGTGACGCAAATGGGAGCGTCTCCCTTCGGATGGTATTTGTATGGGTCAATATCAACGTGAATTGAGAGAGTACTTAAAGTGAGTGGGAGCGGGACCTATGAAAACGAGACCCACGATCTCATCTTTCGATTCACACCATGAGACGCCTATGATCCGCCTGCTAGTTTGGCCTTGACTAGACAATCCCTTCGGAGGGCCTTAATCATGGGAGTCGGAACACCGTGAATTCCTGAAAGGGATACAATTTCCTTGTTGATTTTCCTTCGTGGTTCACCCTTCGGTGGTTATTGTTTGGACGGATACTTGGAAATTTAAAGATAGAGGGTGACACTCACGGGATTCATTAAGAGTTAATGGATTCAAACCGAATAATGGTAACAGGATGCCTAATGGAATAAAAGTTATTCTGACATTAGGGTCTGGTCGAGAAAGTCTAGTCCTAGAGGAGCAGTGTTTCTGTTCACCTTTCGGTGGTGGTCATTCTAAACCTTTGGGGTATCATTGCAATTTTTTAATGACCTAGGGATCATAGGATAAAAATTTGCTAAAACCTGATTGAATTTTCAAAGTTTTTGCGAGACTAATACAAAGTTTTTTACTTGTTTCCAGCAAAAATGTCTAGTTCAATTGTCGCTCTTTTAGCTTCTGACAAACTGGTAGGAGATAATTACCAAACATGGAAGAATAATATCAACACAATACTCGTAACTGACGACCTAAAATTCGTGCTCACTGAGGAGTGTCCTCAGGTGTCGGGCTCGACCGCATCGCGAAGTGTTCGTGATGCGTACGATCGATGGATCATGGCCAATG
This sequence comes from Trichosanthes cucumerina, assembly GCA_036507285.1. Lineage (NCBI taxonomy): Eukaryota > Viridiplantae > Streptophyta > Magnoliopsida > Cucurbitales > Cucurbitaceae > Trichosanthes > Trichosanthes cucumerina. The sequence goes on along the minus strand of CM071839.1, from coordinate 20,440,016 downwards.
AAAAGGCCAAGGTCTATATCATTGGCAACGTATCTGAAGTTTTGGTAAAAAAGCATGAGGTGATGATCACCGCTAAGGAGATCATGGAATCTCTGCAGGAAATGTTTAGACAACAGTCCTTTCAGGTCCGGGACGATTCCCTAAAAAACATCTTCAATGCGCAGATGAAAGAAGGGACGTCCTGTCCGTGAACATGTTCTGGACATGATGAGCCACTTTAATCTGGCAGAGATGAACGGGGCTTCGATCGACGAGTCGAGCCAGGTCAGCTTTATCTTGGAGACTCTTCCGAAGAGTTTACTTTAGTTTCGTAGCAATGCTGTTATGAACAAAATAAGCTACACTTTGACCACCCTTCTTAACGAACTACAGAACTTCCAGTCCTTGATGAGGATCAGGACACCGGAAGCTGAGACAAATGTTGCCTTTAGGTCCATTCACAGAGGTTCGACCTCTGGGACAAAATCTGTAGGCTCTTCAGGTCCGAAAGGGAAGAAGAAGAAGTTGAAAAAGGGCAAAGTTGACTGTGCTGCTGCCCAAAAGGACAAAAAGGTAAAGGAAGTTGCAGAGAAAACAAAGTGTTTCAACTGCAATGGGGATGTCACTGAAAGAGAAACTGTCCCAAGTTCCTTGCCGATAGAAGGAGAGAAGGTAAATGTGATTTACTAGTAATTTAAACTTGTTTAGTAGAGAGTAATGACTCTTCCTGGATACTAGATTCAGGCGCCACTAACCATGTGTGTTCTTCTTTTTAGGGAATTATTTCCTAGCAGCAGCTGCGAGAGGGTGAGATAATGCTATGGGTTTGATCTGGGGAGGTTGTCTTTGCTGCAGCGGTCGGCACGGTGAAGCTCTATTTTTGTGGGAAGTACTTATTATTGGATGATTTGTATATAGTTCCAGGGTTTACTAGAAACCTTGTTTCCATTTTCTGCCTTATTGAACATCGTATTTCAGTTAACTTTGAATTGAATAAAGCGTTTATTTGTTTCAAAGGAAACTTGATTTGTTCTGCTTCACTTGAGAATAATCTATACGTTTTGAAACCTAATTCAGTCAAAAGTGTTTTGAATGCTGAATTGTTTACAACGGCAGAAACACGAACTAAAAGAATAAAGGTTTCTCGTAAAGAAAATGCCCATCTTTGGAATCTAAGGTTAGGCCACATTAATCTCAATAGGATTGAGAGACTAGTGAATAGTAGACTTCTAAGCGAGTTGGAAAAAAACTCTTTATCGGTATTTGAGTCATGCCTTGAAGGCAAAATGACCAAACGTCCTTTTAGTGGAAAAAGATATAGAGCCAAAGAGCCTCTTGAGCTTATACATTCTGACCTCTGATGTCCGATAAGTGTTAAAGCACGAGGAGGTTACAAATACTTTGTATTTTTTATAGATGACTATTCAAAGTATGGGTATATTTACCTAATGCATAAGAAGTCAGAAACTCTTGAAAAGTTCGAGGAGTACAAGACAAAGGTTGAGAACCTGTTAGGTAAAACAATAAAAATACTTTGATCGGATCAAGGTGGAGAGTATATGGACACTGAATTCCATGACTATATGATAGAACATGAAGTTTGTTGGGATTTATGCCCTAAACTTGTGTAATTTTGATCAATTAAATAAAGTGTTATTTGTTTTGATAAGATTACAGTCTTGCTTTTATAAATCCAATAAACTAAGCTCCAAGGTTATAACATTTATCTTGAAATCAGTGTAGTGGACACGATTTGGGTTGAGTTCAAGATTATAACCTAAATAGTCTATGGTATAAGAATAAGGTTGGAAACCTCATTCTAGTAACATCATGGATGCGGCCCACTTTGTAATTAGTACAAATGAGGTAATCCAACTCATTCATGTAGTTAACATGCGAGTGGGGGCATCCTGTATGAAGAGTTCATACAAGACTGGATCACAAATTATTAGTCTAACCGGTATAACACCGTTAACAGGACAAGACTAGTAATTTATAGATGGTCATTAGTGACTCGACCTGAATCCTGAGCAAGTTAAGAACTCCTGTTTATAGGAGTTTGTCCTTAGACTAGTATGGGTGAGATCGGCCTGTAGCCGACTCAATAAGCCTACCTTCTCAGGGACAGAACCTCGTAGGTAGCTGGGAACTTAACTGTGCAAGATGGAATTCACTCATTCCTCTACTGAGGAATTAGGTAGGTTGTTCCCTTAAGAACTGACTCCAGGTCTTGAACAACGGGGCCCTGCCCTCTATGAGGTTTTGAGTCTAAGGTAGGACCTTAGACATGTTGTTCATTAGAGAATCAGTGGTGCTTAAGGAGCAAAGAGGTAATCACAGGGGTAAAATAATAATTTTACCCAGCTGTGATTACGAACAACCTGTGAAGGGTCGACTCATGGGTAATGACTATATCAGTGGACACAATTTTATCTCTGAGTGAGAGAGAGCAAACTACAAGTCTATAGTGGAGTGACTTGTAGTTAATGAATATTGATTAACTGGATCAAAGAGTTTGATTAGTTAATCTCACATCATTGGAGCTCATGATCTGTAGGTCCATTAGATTCTTCCGTTGGCTCAACATGGTAATATTGAGGGTATAAAGTTAGGAGTTAAATTGAAGTGTTCAATTTCATACATGAGGAGTTATATCAATTATATATGATATAATTGATATAATATATAGTTTTAATGTGAATTAGATTCATATATAAACTATATACTAAAAAGAGATTAAAGGAGAGGTAGGATGGTCATTTCTATCCCATTTCCCTATATATGGTTGCATGGGATGCAACTAGGTAAAAGAATTTTTTAAATCATTCTAAGCCAGGTTGTAACGCCCCAGAAATTCAAGTACCTTTTAATTTGTGACTAGGGTTAATTTATTGGAGATTAAATTAATTGGGCCTTGGGGCTCTGTAATTTATTGAAAGGTAATGTAAATTAAGAATTTTGTGTAATTAAAGCCCTTTTGAGAACATTTAAATTGGTTTAAGGGCTTGCTTGTGATTAAATGAAGAAGGAGGGGCAATCTGGTAATTAAGAGAAAAATGAATTTAGGGTTTGTCTACTAACTGACACGAAGTCCAATGCATCTCCTTCCTTCCTTCCCCTTTCACGAGTAACAGGAGCCTCCAGCCTCTCCCTTCGCGAGCCAACACCACCATCTTCTCCGGCTGCAAGCGCCAACGGTCGACAAAGCCATGGGCTTAAGCCTCGTCGAGCTGCAGACGTGACTCCACTAAAGAGTGAGTCCAACCGCCGGGAAAGATGTGCTGCAGCAGTCAGTCCGAGTAGGCCACCTCGCCGCTAAGCGTTCAAAATCGAGGTGTTCGCCGCGAGATCTCTTTGTGACGTGAAGCGCACCAACCGTCCGCCTCTCGCCGCCGTCGGTCGGCGCGCGCGATCCGTTGCGCCGCGCCCTGCGAGGTGTTGCTGTGCGCGGAGAAGCCCGGCGCGAGAAGGAAGCCGTGAACCTCGGCCGTAATGGCACTCCGTTGGTTCGACCGGTTCACGCCGTTTACGATCGGTTTTGAAGTTTCGGGACCGGTTTTGGATAGATCGGCTCACGGCGTTCCGCAGATCGGCGTTCTCACGCACGCGCACGCGCGCAAAGATCTCGACACCACACGCGCCGGCCACGCGCCGCCGCTCGCCGGAGCTGTTTCCGATCCACCTGTTTTAATTCCCCGAGTTCGTTTTCAGCCTCCGGTTGGGTAATTTCGCTTGATTATTACTTGATGTTCCAACTAATTGCTATGTAGACTCTAAGTTGTGCATATGTTAATTAATTAAGGAATTGATGAAATGGAATTAGGGATCTGGCGTATTAAACACGATTGTGATGAACACTGAATTAGGATCGGAGCTTGAGGAGTTTCAAGCTATGCTAAGGTAAGGGATTTTTCTACAAACGATCTTAAAAAGGGAAGTGAATATGATTTCTTGAAATATGTATTGTTAAAAGAGGAAATTTGAGGATTTATTCCAAAAAGGCGAATTCCCGAAACTTACACTCATGAACTTAGAAAAGTAACACTTCAAAAGGTCTTAAAGGACCTCGAGTAAATGATTTTCTATAAATAATTTTGAAAATGGGAGTTAGCGTATTTTATGAACTATTTATTGCAAAAGATGAAATTCAAAGGTTACTCCAAAAAGATATTATGATGGATTTATTTCAAGGAATGGTTTGCAAGGATTTATGCTTAAGACTTGAACCTAGAAAAGAGATATTTCAAAGGGTTTGAAATAACCCTAAGTAAATGATTTCTAAAAGATTTAGAAAATAACTTAACCTTGGATTTGAGAGGGTTCCAAGTGACTTAAGGGTCGGAGTGGACCTGAGTAGAAATGATTTTTAAAGTATTTGAAAAGGAGTCTCTTTTACACTGTTATGTATCTTTACATATAGTGAGCTATTCAGTTACGTTATTGTGATGAATACGTATTTAAGAAAAAGGTAAATGTGTTGTGCTTTAATTTATGATTGATTGACTCAGGTTTTGAATTAATGAAAGTCATGTCATGATTATGTGATTGTGCGTCCTTATAGTACTCTGTATTTGTGTGGAGTGACATATGGGACCTCATGCATATTGTGTGAACATGAACATGTTATGTAAGTGTGGCAATTGTTCTCACGAGAATTTTGTGCATGGTAAAACATGCATCGAGAGACCCTATGGGTCAAACTTATAGGAGTCTCATGAGGACTCAAACTTATAGAGAGTGCTGTGAGGGACTCAAATCTTATAGGGTGCAGTGTGAGGACTCAAACCTATAGAGAGTGCTGTGAGGGACTCAAAATGAAAAGACTCAGGTAGACTCAATTGACCACGCATAACCAAAGAGAAAAAGTCATGATTTTATGAAAGAAAGTTTTAGGTCCCACTACAGAAAGATTTATGATTTTAAAAGTCACGAATAATAGTCATGTTTAAAAGTCAGGTTTGAAGGAAAGTCATATGCATGTGTTTGCATTTCCCGACCCCTACTTACTGGGTATTTTACAATACTCATCCCTCTACCTTTGTTGTGTTTTCTCTGTTTTAAAATGTTTTCAGGTAAAGGCGAGAGCATACAAGGCGAGTGGCAGGGATGCGCTACAGAAGCCATGGGAACCGAGTCATGAATTCCGCATCCATGATTTAGAAAGAATTTTAAATGATTATTGTCTTCCGCTTATGTAACATAGAGTTTTGAAACTAGAGGCCGAACTTAGTTATGTTTCTTGTAAACGTTTTGTATTTCTATGGGATCCCAAATTAAATTGATTTTTATTTATCAACTTTTACTTATTTAAATTCAGTTAGGGCCTCGAATGCATGCATGAGTAGTAATGTCCCTAGGAATTTATGTTATAAAAGTAGGGGCGTTACACAGGTTTTGGAAAAGCTCTTTTGTTGTTGTTGGAAGAGTTCCAAGAAAACAAAAACATCTCTCTCTTAAAATACCTCACATCTCCTAAAGGGAACCCACCTTCCTCCCTCACCTAAAGAACAACGGAGAAGATCCGGTGGTCGTGTCTTCACACGTTGGAGTTCTTGTTGCTGAGATCGTGGCCGTGGAGAGAGGAGCACTTGAAAAAAGGTTCTTCAAAGGTAAATTCTTGCTGTCCATTTCACTTTTATGTTTAATCTAGTTTTGTATGTTCTTGAATTTATCGTTGTAACTAAATCAAGAGCGCGCGATTCGCAATCGCTTCCGCTGCGGGGACTTCGATTCCCTTCAAAATTACGTCCCAACTCTCAGCACCTGGTATGCCACAGCAGAATGGTGCATCAGAGAGGAGAAACATAACCCTGTTGGACATGGTTCGGTCGATGATGAGGTATACTCGTCTCCCTGATTCTTTTTAGGGTTACGTAGTGGAGACTGCGGTTTATATTTTGAACAACGTTCCATCGAAGAGTGTTTGTGAAACACCTTTCGAACTCTGAAATGGATGTAAAGGCAGTTTACACCATTTTAGAATTTTGGGATGCCCGACCCATGTATTGGTGTCAAACCCGAAAAAGTTAGAACTCCGTTCAAAATTGTGCCTCTTTGTAGGTTACCCAAAAGAGACTAGGGGTGGTAGGTTTTACGATCCTAAGGAAAATAGGGTACTTGTGTCGACAAACGTCACTTTCCTTGAGGAAGACCATATCAGAGATAATTTACCTAGGAGTAAGATTGTGTTAAACGAAATGGACAGTACATCAGCATGAGTTGCTGATGGGGCTAGTATGTCAACAAGTGTTGTTGATCCTAGCTCGTCTAGTCAAGTCCGTTCTCAAGAGTTGAGAATGCCTCGACGTAGTGGGAGGGTTGTGAGACAACCTGAACGTTATATGGGTTTAGCTGAAACCCAAGTCGTCACCCCCGATGATGACTGCGAAGATCCATTGACCTATGATCAGGCAATGACAGACGTTGACAAAGACGAATGGATTAAAGCTATGGACCAGGAAATGGAGTCGATGTAATTCAATTCCGTCTGGAGCATATGGATCAACCGAATGGGGTAAAACCTATAGGTTGCAAATTGATCTACAAACATAAACGTGGCGTAGATGGGAAGGTGCAGACCTTCAAAGCACGACTAGTGGCAAAGGGTTTTACCCAAGTTGAAGGGGTTGACTATGAGGAAACCTTTTCACCTGTTGCCATGGTAAAGTCGATCAGGATCCTTCTGGCCATTGCCGCATATTATGACTATGAGGTATGGCAGATGGACGTAAAGACAACCTTTCTGAATGACAATCTTGATGAAACCATCTACATGGACCAACTCAAAGGGTTCATTGCCCAAGGTCAAGACCAAAAGGTTTTCCGGCTTCATAAGTCTATTTATGGACTGAAACAAGCCTCGAGGTCTTGGAATATAAGGTTTGATGAGGCGATCAAATCTTATGGCTTTGGTCAGAATGTTGACGAGCCTTGTGTCAACAAGAAAATCGTCAACAACACTGCAACATTTCTGAAATTATATGTCGATCCCACAAGGGCTAAAGTTTGCAAAATTTGTAAAGTTGAGTAATGTTAAACTAGTCTTAAAGCTTCTAAACAACCCAAAGGCAACTAAAACGAGCTCGACATGAAAGAAATAGACTCTAGAAATTTTAGAGCAACAAATAACTCAAATAAACAATAAACAAGGTGAGAATTAAGTGATTAAAGTGTTGGAATTTATGGAAATGAACTTCTAATTTCTGCTGTCTAATTTGTAGCAATGCTACCACATTGCTTTCACACTGCTATACTGTGTAGAAACGAGAAATTATGAAATAAATTCCAAAAATTATTTCTAACCTTCGAATTGTAGCCTAAAAACAGAGTTTTACATATATATATGAAAACCCAACTTTCAAACATAAAATTAACTCAAATTTTCCTAAGTTTATTAGCCAAAAGTATATGTCTATACCTTTGGAACCTTATCTTTTTAAGGACAAAGACCTACTTGCATTGCATATACTTTTTCCATTCATTTTAACCTTTTCAGAATTCAAACAAGCTAATATTCAATCCTAAGGTGGCCACTTTTAAGAAGAACATCAAGCAACAAACACCCATAAGCAAACTACACAAGTTTAGTAATTTTCCAACAAAAGAACTTCAAGAAATTAGAGTTTCATTCCATAAATTCCAACTTAAAACAGTTAGCCCATGGTTTTCTTAAAGAAAACCACTAAGAAGAGTCTAAAGACTAAATAAATCTCAAGTTTAGACAAGATTTTCAAAAATAACAACCTAGAGAAAAACTTAGATAAACCCTACAAGCAAGAAAGCTTAAAGACAAGGTACAAGAAGAAGAAGAAAAAGAAGAAGATGATGAATCAAACGAAGGTGAAGACTCCTTGTTGCTCCTCCCTTTCGATCTTCTCCCTTCTCTTCTGCACTTTGCGATCAACCCTAGCTTCTTTCTCCTCCCTTTTTTTCCGATAAGATGATTCCCCCAATCGACTCCTTCTTTTTTCCCAATTAGGGTATGTCTTTTCTTTCGTTCTTTTTGCAACCAAGTCCTTCAATTATCAATTTTCCCAAAAGACCCAAAATTACTGATTTAAAACAGAAAAAATGGCTTTTGCTGCATCATCCCGAGAGGTGGGCCCCACTTGACTAATCTGCTCCGAAATCAATGTTGCAGCAATGTTGTGACATTGCAGCAATGCTACCACATTGCTTCCACATCGTGCCATCTCATGCTCTTTAAAGGTACTGTTGTAGTGGTGTTAAATCAAAGGTGCCACAACCTTCATCTTCTTCTTACACACACCAGACAAAACTCAAAGCACAACCGACTACAAAACACGGTCACGAACAATAACTAAACGCACAAAACTCAACACACAACAAACATAAAGCAAGCAAACTCAACAAAACAAATAAGGCACAAAATACTAAAATTAACCTAACACAACCAAGAAAATAAACAACTAGACACTAAAATTACTACACTCCAAAACTCAACAAAAACACACTAAGAAAATGACTAAAACACGCCCACCACTCAATTTTTAGTAGAAATAAGCAATGGAAAGTGCCAAAAATAACCTCATTTCATGGGATTATCACACCCTCAAACTTATTTCATTACTCGTCCTCGAGTGATGCACTAACAACTACCACAACAAACAAACAACTAGCTAGGCGCCATAAAGGTTTAGATTATCAAACCTTCAGGTAAACTCCCACAATTCACAAGCATAAACACAAACAAAGTTCAACAAAATCGCTCACAAGCTAAAGTAGTGTGTATGTGCAAGGTCTTAGCTCACTCACTTGCATCATCTAAGCCATTCTAAAGCTTAAATCATAGAACATAATTGGATGGGCGTCAAATGACCTAACACGACCATCAAAGAAACTAAAGTTTACAACAAGCTCAAAATGTAAAACCAAATGAACTCTACTTTTCTTTTTTCTTTTCTTAAAAAGAATACAACTCTTCCACCAAAAATACAATGAAGGAGAATAACAGGAGGTCAACCTTTTTTTTTTCTTTTTTTCTTTGCTTTCATTTTTTCTTTTTTTTTTCTTTTTTTTTCAAGGGAACCTTTCTAGTCATTTGTACCTTCGATCTAAACGCCAACATTGGTGATGAATACGCCTAACAACGAGCACTATCACATAGATTGGTGGCTTTTGCATACTCATATCCACCGTGACCGTTTGACTCAAAACTAAGCATGGGTATCATGCCTAGCCCTGGTTTACTAAGCCACAAGAAATAGAGGAGTATCCTTTTTTTTTTATTTTCTTTTTTTAATTTTTTTTTATAGATTCAACCTCCCCCAAACTTTGACTTTACAAATAAGAGAAACTAACAACTCGCTCAAGATACCTTAGACTCAATTCAAGAGACCACGCCAACTCATCTTAGCCCCTAAGCTCTCTTTAAGACTATAAAGCTTTTTAGACTCCACAAGCTCGGTAGCTAAGACTTAAGTGTGAATGTTACTTTAACTTAATCACTCATTTGTCAAACCTAAAGTGTTATAGCAAATAAAAGGTGAGGGTCTAAAGTATCATCATTAGCAATAAACTAACCAGCTGAGGCACCCAACAACAACAACACACAAACATACCAACAGACATTAAACAGACAAAACTACACTCCAAAAACCGGCCAACACAAACACACAAGTCAGACAAAGGGATGCAAAACCACCTTACACCACAACAACAAAATCACAAATAAGTATCCACCCCTAAACTTCAAGACACGCTGTGTCTTCACAACAACCACCACAGAGAACAAAAGAAATATAAAAGGGGCAGAAAAATAGCTCAACAACACTTAGAAGCAAAGCTTCACTAAACAGGATATAAGAGCAATAAAATGAAAAGCATACAAAAAAAAATAATAAAAAATAAGAAAAAGGAAAGGATGACTCATCTGCTTCAATGTGGTGACAATGCCATAGCATTGCTACCACATTGAACAAACTTACTAACGACCCATGTTGTAGTGTAGCAATAATGCTACAACATTGCTACCACATCTGGGCAGAAATTTCAGTTCTGCTAATTCTGCTTTCATTTTCCCTTTTCTTCACTTGAAGCTAAACAAGCAACCAAAAGCCCATTAAGACTTGAAGCTAAACAAGCTACCATCCTCGTGTGGGTATTCAACCCATTATAGAAAGTCTGCATCTGAATGCCGTAGGGAATACCATTGTTCGGGCATTTACGAAGCAACTCTTTGAACCTCTCCCATGTTTCATACAGAGACTCATCATCCTGTTGCTTAAATGAAGTATAGCTTTGCAGTCTTAGTGGGTGGAAAATATTTTATCAAGAACTGCTCCACCAACTCATTCCAACTCGTAATAGCTCCAGGTGGTATTGTGTTCAGCCACTCTAGTACTTTCTCCCTTAGTTGAGTAAGGGAAAAACGTCAACCAAAGAGTGTCCTCACTTACCCCTCTGATTACAAAGGATTTACAAACACCCATGAATAACTGGAGATGTAAGTGAGGATCCTCCATTGGCGTACCCCCAAACTGGCCTGTGTGTTAGAGCATCTGAAACATGACCGACTTCAGTTCAAAGTGTGTAACCTCTATTTTTGGTGGTATAATCCCCGGAATCAGAACTGGGACTGCATATTCTTAAATAACCCGATCTCTCTCATCTTCCATTACTCTAACACCACCATTGTTATCAATTCTCAGCGGTGGTTCAGTCATACCTTCAATTTCTGCTCGTTCTCTCTGTTCCCTTCTTCTACGATGGAATGTACGTTCGATTTTGGGATCAAGAGGTTGTAATTCAAGATCGTGCTCCTCGTTCATAAAAGAAAATTAGTACCTAGCACGATACAAAGGTAACCAATCAAAATTTGTGTGAGTTAACCAAAACTAAAAACAACAAATAAAAGTACTCAATTTCATAAAATTCACAAACACTTAGTCTCCGACAACGATGCCAAAAACTTGTTGTGCAAAAGCTCACTACGCAAGCATACACAATCATAGGTATTAATTAGTGAACAAGGTCGATCCCACAATGACTAAAGTTTGCACAAATTTGTAAAGTTGAGTAATGTTAAACTAGTCTTAAAGCTTCTAAACAACCGAAAGGCAACTAAAACGAGCTCGACACGAAAGAAATAGACTCTAGAAATTTTAGAGCAACAAATAACTCAAATGAACAATAAACAAGCTGAGAATTAAGTGATTAAAGCGTTGGAATTTATGGAAATTAACTTCTAATTTCTGTTGTCTAATTTTGTAGCAATGCTACCACATTGCTGCCACACTATTGTACTGTGTAGAAACGGAAAATTATGAAATAAATTCTGAAAATTATTTCTAACCTTCGAATTGTAGCCTAAAAACAGAGTTTTACATATGTCTATAAAAACCCAGCTTTCAAACATAAAATTAACTCAAATTTTCCAAAGTTTACAAGCCAAAAGTATATGTTTATACCTTTGGAACCTTATCTTTTTCAAAACAAAGACCTACTTGCATTGCTTATACTTTTTCCATTCATTTTAACCTTTTCAGAATTAAAATAAACTAATATTCAATCCTAAGGTGGCCACTCTTAAGAAGAATATCAAACAACAAACACCCATAAAAAAACTACACAAGTTTAGCAATTTTCCAACAAAATAACTTCAAGAAATTAGAGTTCCATTCCATAAATTCCAACTTAAAACAGTTAGCCCATGGGTTTCTTAAAGAAAACAACTAAGAAGAGTCTAAAGACTAAATACATCTCAAGTTTAGACAAGATTTTCAAAAATAACAACCTAGAAAAAAACTTAGATAAACCTACTAGCAAGAAAGCTTAAAGACAAGGTACAAGAAGAAAAAGAAGAAGAAGAAGATGATGAATCAAACGAAAGTGAAGACTCCTTGTTGCTCGTCCCTTTCGATCTTCCCTCTTTTCCTCTGCACTTTGCGATCAACCCTAGCTTCTTTCTCCTCCCTTTTTTTCTATAAGATGATTCCCCCAATCGTCTCCTTCTCTTTTCCCAATTAGGATAGGCCTTTTCCTTCTTTGTTTTTGCACCCATGTCCTTCAATTATCAATTTTCCCAAAAAGACCCAAAATTACTGATTTAAAACAGAAAAATGGCTTCTGCTGCGTCATCCCGAGAGGTGGGCCCCACTTAACTAATCTGCCCCGAAATCAATGTTGCAGCAATGCTACCACATTGCTGCCACATCGTGCCATCTCATGCTCTTTAAAGGTACTGCTGTAGTGGTGTTAAATCAAAGGTGCCACAACCTTCATCTTCTTCCTACACACACACCAAACAAAACTCAAAGCACAACCGATCACAAAACACAGTCAAGAACAATAACTAAACACACAAAACTCAACACACAACAAACATAAAACAAACAAACTCAACAAAACAAATAAGGCACAAAATACTAAAATTAACCTAACACAACCAAGAAAATAAACAACTAGACACTAAAATTACTACACTCCAAAACTCAACAAAAACACACTAAGCAAACGACTAAAACACGCCCACCACTAAATTTTTAGTAGAAATAAGTAATGGAAAGTGCCAAAAATAATCTCATTTCATGGGATTATCAGTGGATGATATACTTTTCATTTGGAATGAGGTAGGATTTCTTACTAACATTAAGAAATGGTTGGCTTCGCAATTCCAAATGAAAGATTTGGGAGAGGCCCAGTATGTTCTAGGTATCCAGATAGTCTGGAACCGGAAGAATATAACGCTAGCTATGTCTCAGGCGTCTAATATTTACAAGATGTTGTCTAGATATAAGATGCAAAACTCAAAGAAGGGTTTGCTGCCTTTCAGGCATGGGGTTCAACTGTCTAAGGATCAATGTCCTAAGACACCTCAAGAGGTTGAGGATATGAGATGAATCCCCTATGCTTCAATTGTAGGGAGCCTCATGTATGCCATGTTGTGTATTAGGCCTGAAATATGTTATGCAGTTGGAATTGTCAGTAGGTATCAATCCAATCTGGGATTAGATCACTGGACAACCGTAAAGGCGAACCTCAAGTATCTTAGGAGAACGAGGAACTACAAGCTTGTGTATGGGAGTGGGGATTTGATCTTTACGGGATACACAGACTCTGACTTTTAGACCAATAAGGATTCTAGGAAATCCACTTCGTGGTCAACCTTCATTTTTAATGGAGGAGTTGTAGTGTGACGAAGCATCAAGTAGGAATGCATCGTTGATTCCACGATGGAAGCCGAGTATGTTGCCGCTTGTGAAGCTGCAAAGGAAGTTGTTTGGCTTAGGAAGTTCATGATAGATTTGGAAGTTGTTCCAAATATTAACTTGTGACAACAGTGGTGCAGTAGCAAACTCGAGAGAACCTCGGAGTCATAAGAGGGGCAAGCACATTGAGCGAAAGTATCACCTGATACGGGAGATTGTGCACCGCGGAGACGTGACAGTCACGCAGATAACGTCATAGCACAATGTTGTTGATCCATTTACAAAGTCCCTCACGGCTAAGGTGTTTAAGGGTCACCTAGAGATTCCAAGTCTTCGAGTGCTTCCTAACTAGGACAAGTGGGAGTATTGTAAAGGGTATTCAATGCCCTAGTTTATTGTATTTTACTGTACATTTGAGAAATGTATTTTGTACTCCACTAGCTTAGTCTAAGTGGGAGTTTGTTGGGATGTATGTCCTAATCTCGTACATGTTTGTAATATTCACTATTGAAATAAAGAAGAGTTATTATTTTTTTTTCATCACTTTGTGTCTCGTATATTTACAAACTTTGTCCAATAAACTAAGCTCTACGGTCATTGAATTATGAGAGAACTAGAACTTGAACGGTGTGTAGTGGACACACAGGGAGGATCACGTTCGAGTTAATGACCCGAACGGTCTACAGTATACGGATAGGGTTGGAGACCTAATCCTGGATACACTGTGAATGCGGCTCGCTTTGTATTAGATACAAACAAGGTGATCCAACTCATTCAAGTGGTTGACATGCGAGTGGGGGCATCCTGTGCAATGAGATTGTACAAGACTGGATCGTGAATTATTAGACCTACTGATGTAACACCGTTAACAATATAGGACTAATAACTTCGTAGATGACCAATAGTGACTCGACCTTACTCCTGAGCGTGTTACAGACTCCTGTCTGCAGGGGTCTGTCCTTTGACTAGTACGGGTGAGGGTGGTCACGGTTACTCACCCAATATGCCTATCTTCTCATGGACAGGACCACGTGAGGAGCTGGGAACTTGCCTACGGGAGATGGAATTCACTCGTTCCCGACTCAGGGAAACTAGAAATATTGTTCCCTTAAGTGTTGTCTCCAGGGCATGGAAAACGGACGCCCACCCTCTCACTGGCCCGAGAGGGGTGTTGTTTATGGTTGGACCATACAACGTTGTTGTTCATTAGAGGAGCAGTGGGGACTTAAGGAGCAAGAGGTAGACACAGGAATAAAACGGTAATTTGACCCAGCAGTGTCTACGAACAACCTGTGAAGGGTCGACTCACTGGCATTGGTTATATCAATGGACACAACTTGTCCTATAGTGATGGGAGTGCAGCTACGGGTTTTAGTGGAGTGTTACCGTAGCTAATGAATGTTGAATAACCTGGTCAAAGAGTTTGACAAGTTAGTCTCGGATCATTGGAGTCTGTCATCTATAGGTCCATTAGGTCCCTCGGTTGGCTCAAACTGGATATATTGAGGGTTTACAGTTTGGTGTGGATTTGAAGTATTCAAATTCATTAAAAGGGTATTTATGTCATTTATATGAGATATGATTGACATATTATATAGTTTAATGTGAATGAGATTCATAATAAACTGTAGGTTAGCCCAATTGATTAATTAGTGCTAATTTAGAGAAATTGGATTGAGAAAAATTAAATTGAATGTGATTCAATTTAAAATCTACAATTATACAAATGTGATTTGTATAATAAGATATGAGATATCTCATTATATGTGTTATGCAAATATAATTTGCATAACCTAAGGTTGTGGTAATATGGTAAATAGGTGGAGATTTCAACTCCACCTATCACCATTATATAAAGTCTTTGTGTGAAGGCTTTGAAGCGCTAACAAGTCATTTTTGGAAGCTCACAAAAATTTGCTCTCTCAAACTCTCTCAATCTCTCTAGAGTTCTCTCTACCCCTATACTAAATGGAGTCCCACCACTCTCCCTCTATCGATCTAGAACAACCGAGAAAATCAATTGGAGGTGTCTAATCCGTTCGGTTCGAGAGACCGTGATCGTAGAGATCGAAGGCACGAAGAGTTCGTGATCTGAGAAGGAGATCTTGAAAAAATGTTCTTCAACAAGTAAGTACCTCTATCTTACTGTTTTTCTTTCTTATTATGCATGTTTAGCCTAGGATGTATGAGATAGGTTCAGTTTTAAAAAAACGTTTTTCACAACGAACACCATGACGATTCAAAGTCGTTTTCCGCTGCGGGAGTTTCATTCCCTTCAAGTTTCAACTAAACCCAAGTAGTGGTCAGGTTGGGAATATTGGGATGTATACTCTAAAACTTGTGTAATTTTGATCAAAGAAATAAAGAGTTATTTGTTTTGATAAATTTACAGTCTAGTTTTATAAATCCAATAAACTAAGCTCCAAGGTTATAACATATATTTTGATAATATATATATCTTAAACATCAGTGTAGTGGACACTAATTGGATTGTGTTCAAGAATATAACCTAAATGGTCTATGGTATAAGAATAAGGTTGGAAACCTCATTCTCGTAACACCATGGATGCGGCCCACTTTGTAATTAGTACAAATGAGGTAATCCAACTCATTCATGTAGTTGACATGCGAGTGGGGGCATCCTGTATGAAGAGTTCATACAAGACCATACCGCAAATTATTAGTCTAACTAGTGTAACACCGTTAACAGGATAATACTAGTAATTTATAGATGGTCATTAGTGACTCAACCTGAATCCTGAGCGAGATAAGAACTCCTGCTTATAGGGGTTTCTCCTTAGACTAGTATGGGTGAGAGTGGCATGTAGCCGACTCAATAAGCCTACCTTCTCAGGGACAGAACCTCGTAGATAGCTAGGAACTTAACTATGCAAGATGGAATTCACTCATTCTTACACTAAGGAATTAGTTAGGTTGTTCCCTTAAGAATTGACTCCAAGTCTTGAACAACGGGGCCCCGCCCTCTATGAGGGTATGAGTCTATGGTAGGACCTTAGACTTGTTGTTCATTAGAGAATTAGTGGTGCTTAAGGAACAAAGAGGTATTCACAGGGGTAAAACAGTAATTTGACCCAGCTGTGATCACGAACAACCTGTGAAGGGTCGACTCATAGGTAATGACTATATAAGTGGACACAATATAATCTACAATGAGGAGAGTGCAGCTACAAGTCTATAGTGGAGTGACTTGTAGTTAATGAATGTAGGTCCCTCCGTTGGCGCATCATGGAAATATTGAGGGTATAAAGTTAGGGATGAAATTGAAGTGTTCAATTTCATATATGAGGTGTTATATCAATTATATATGATATGATTGATATAATATATAGTTTTAATGTGAATTAGATTCACATATAAACCATATACTAATGAGAGAATAGAGGAGGGATAGGATGGTCATTTCCACCCTATTTGCCTATATATATTGTTGCATGAGATGCAACTAGGTTAAGAAAGTTAAGCTAAGCACTTTGTAAAACCCTAGCCTCTCTCACATTGTGTTGGAAAGACCTCACCTCTCCTAAAGGGAACCCACTTTCCTCTCTCACCTAGAGAACAACGGAGAAGATCCGGTGGTAGTGTCGGTGATCGTTCGGGTTCGTGTTGCTGAGATCTTGATCGTGAGAGAGGAGGAGCACTTGAAGAAAGAGTTCTTCAAAGGTATAATTCTTGATGTCCATCTACTTTTATATTCTTAATCTAGTTGTTTTCGTTCTTGAATGAAATCGTTGTAACTAAATTGAGAACGCGCGATTCACAATCGCTTCCGCTGCGGGACTCGATTCTCTTCAATTGGTATCAGAGCCCAATTGCGTTCTTGATTTACGTTCTGGAATTTTCAAGAACGAGCTGGGATTTACTGTTTTGCATGAGACGTATGAACGATTTGCAATTTAGACGTTTTCAATTTTGGCACTTAGATTTACATAATTTCGTTGAATTGTTCAATGTAAGGGCCTATTGTTTTGGGCATTTTATTATGTAAATAGAGTCTGTAAGTCCGTGTCAATCGAGGCAAAGTGGATGCTGAGAAGATCGGAGCGAAAACGAGCAAGGAATAGGAGATTCCACATGTTGTCTGTGTGCAGCGTTGCAACGTTGTTCATTGGCGTTGCAACGCTGCGCTTGCGGAAGGAGGCGCGCATTAGAGGCAGCGTTGCAACGTGGCTTTCTGCGTTGCAACGCGCTCCAACAGCCAGAAACGGACAACATACAGCGTTGCAACGCCAAAGGAGTTTTAGCGTTTTTTCCAACGGCCGAAATTTCGTTTTATTATATATAATAAATATAAAAATATTTTATATTTATTTTTATTTAATTTATTTAATTTAAATTAATATAATTAGATTGTATTAATTAAAATTGAATTTAAGGTGCCAAAATTGGTCTAATTTTGCTATTTAAATTATGCAATTGTTGTGTAATTATTGCCATGCATAATGTATGCTTTTATTTTAGAAATCCCACCCTAGGTTAAGCATCTTCATGCATCATTTATAATATAAAGAGTTATATTATATAGTTTGCATGATTAATTAATATAAAGTTGTTATATTAATTTATGGACAACATTGACATGCATTATATATTATGAGATGATTATGCTATGAATGTCTTATTATTTATGTGATGAACAATCAAACACTATAACACAGTATGCATGTTACCTAAGGTTAATTATTAGTTTTAAAATGTTTAAAACTTGGAAATAATAGACCTTAGGTTATCTATTTCTAATTAGATTAGAATTAGGAACCAAATAATTTATAAGCTATGATTAAAAGAGGAACTCTGCAATCGAGGAAAGTTACTGTCTAGGTGGGGTATTTAAAGTGATTTAAAGCGGAACATCCCTACTTGAAGGCGACACAGGGGAGTGAAATTTAATCAGAGAGTTTTATAAATTACAGTAGAGTTAACAGGTTTATTAAGGGGTTAATAAACTAGAAATCCTAGGTTTAATATAAAGAGTTATATTAAAAAACTTAGGATAAAATCAATATAAGAGTTATATTGATTATCGATATAAGAGTTATATTGATAGAGTTAGGTAAAACCATTAGCCAGATTTTTAGCCTAAGTAAGATTCCTATAACTTTAAAGTATCCAGTGCGAGGAAAAGTGTATATGATACATATTTTTCCACCTACGTTATCTCCGAGAAATTCACACCGTGAGACTCATACTTAGCCTCGTGGCGCAAACGAGAGCGTCCCCCTTTGGATGGTGTTTTTATGAGTCAATATCAAGGTGAATGGAGAGGGTACTCATAGTGAGTGGGAGCAGGTTTAGTCAAAAATAAAACCTACGGTCTCTTTTGTCGATTTACACCGTTAGACCACTACGGTCAGCCTGCTAGTTTAACCTGGACTGTTGGGATTTATTCCCTAAAGTTGTGTAATCTTGATCAATTAAATAAAGTGTTATTTGTTTTGATAAGATTACAGTCTTGCTTTTAAAAATCCAATAAACTAAGCTCCAAGGTTATAACCATTTATCTTGAAATCAGTGTAGTGGACACTATTTGGGTTGAGTTCAAGATTATAACCTAAATAGTCTATGGTATAAGAATAAAGTTGGAAACCTCATTCTGGTAACACCATGGATGCGCCCACTTTGTAATTAGTACAAATGAGGTAATCCAACTCATTTATGTAGTTGACAAGCGAGTGGGGCATCTGTATGAAGAGTTCATACAAGATCTGGATCATGAAATTATTAGTCTAACCAGTATAACACCGTTAATGAGGATAAGACTAGTAATTTATAGATGGTCATTAGTGACTCGACTGAATCTTGAGCAAGTTAAGAACTCCCGCTACGGGGTTTGTCCTTCGACTAGTATGGGTGAGAGTGCCTGTAGCCGACTCAATAAGCCTACCTTCCGGGACGGAACCTCGTAGGTAGCCGGGAACTTAACTGTGCAAGATGGAATTCACTCATTCCTCTCATCGAGGAATTAGATAGGTTGTTCCCTCAAGGCCGACTCAGTCTTGAACAACGGGGCCCGCCCTCTATGAGGGTATGAGTCTAAGGTTGGACCTTCGACTTGTTGTTCATTAGAGGATCAGTGGTGCTTAAGGAGCAAAGAGGTAATCACAGGGGTAAAACGGTAATTTGACCCAGCTGTAATTACGAACAACCTGTGAAGGGTCGACTAATGGGTAGTGACTATATCAGTGGACACAATATTATCTCTGATGAGGAGAGTGCGGCTACAAGTCTATAGTAGAGTGACTTATAGTTAATGAATATTGATTAACTGGATCAAAGAGTTTGATCAGTCAATCTCTTATCAATGGAGCTCATGAACTGTAGGTCCATTAGGTCCCTCCGTTGGCTCAACATGGTAATATTGAGGGTATAAAGTTAGGAATGAAATTGAAGTGTTCAATGAAATATATGAGATGTCATATCAATTATATGTGATATAATTAATATAATATATAGTTTTAATGTGAATTGGATTCACATATTAACTATATATTAAAGAGAGAATGAAAGAGGGATAGGATGGTAATTTCCATCCGTATCTCCTTATATATAGTTGCATCAGATGCAACTAGAATAAGTTAACCTAAGCCTTTGTTGTGTTGTTAGAAAAGTTCCAAAACACAAACCTAGCAGCGTCGCAACGTTGTCTCGATAAGAAGGCATGCACGAGGAACCGCACAGCGGGCGTTGCAACGCTACCTCGCAGCGTCGCAACGCCATTTCGACAAGGAGCGCGCGCGTTAAGGTAGTGGCGTTGCAACGCTGCCCTCAGCGTTGCATGCCATCGATTATTTCTTAATTGCGGCCGCCTAGGAGTGCGGCGTTGTTATTTGTGTCCCTAAGCGTTACTGTATTGCACCGATTCCTTCAATAAATATATCTTTATGATTTCATTGCAAGGGGAGCACAATTTGGTAGAGTTTTGCCCTAAATTCGAAATACACCTTGTAAGAAGAGAGAAAAGAGTGTTTTTGGGAGCCAAAGCATTCGTGGACGTTCGAGATCGAAGGCGGGAGCTCGGGAGCGAAGGACCCAGCATCGACACCTAAGTTTATTTCTCTTTCTTTCAATTTGTAATAGCGTTCTAAGACGTTTTCTACTTGTTTAGTTTGTTTTTCATGTGATTTAGAGTAGCTAAACATTGTAGTAGGATTTGAATTACTTGTTATGACTTTCTTTTGAAGTATTGAAGCATGTTATGTCGTTATTTTTGGCAATTCGTTCTTTACTTTTTAATTTGTTGATTTAAGTGGACTCGAGAGATAAAGCTTGAATTAGAGCAAAATTGTCAAAACCCTTGGAAGTCTGGCACGAGAGTGACCTAGAAATCTTAGGGAAACACATAAAGAAGTTGCTTAATGCCATGCATGTTGTAGGTTCATATGGAGACTATGAGTCTATTACATGTGTGAGGCTCACTAAGAATCGAGAGATTTTCTTGAGTATTTCACTTCTTGTTTATAATTTCATCTCATTGATTCAATGCATGTGCTAGTTAGGTCTTTAACTTGTAAAATCACTTCCTTTAATTCTATCAATTCGTGTCTCCACATGTTCGTTCGTTTGTTTGTATTTACTTCAACCAACTATCCATGTTATGTTTCTTTAGCTAAAATCGAGAATTAGTACCTTAGTAATTAATTAATCTAGAAACCCATTCCCGAGGACGATACTTGGACTCATAAATCACTATACTAAAACTTGACTCGTACACTTGCGTTATTGCAATATAATTTCACGCAACACTTACCTCCCTCCTGAATGAACTCCAGACCTTTCAATCTTTGATGAAAATTTAGGGATCGAAAGGTGAGGACAATGTTGCCAGTAGGAGTTATCATAGAGGTTCGACCTCTGGGACAAAAACAGTGGTTTCATCTTCTTCTAACCTTAGAAGTAAGAAAAAGAACATGAAGAAGGTTGGTAAAGGGAAACAAGCTGACAAAGCTACCGCCCAAAAGGGCAAGAAAGTCAAAGACGTTGCTGACAAAGGAAAGTGTTTCCCCGCAACGAAGCGGGCATTGGAAGCGGAATTGTCTGAAGTACATTGCAAGAAAAGAAGAAGGAAGGTAAATATGATTTACTTTGCCTAGAAGCTTGTTTAGTGGATAATGATAAAACAACTTGGATACTTGATTCAGGCGCCACTAATCATGTTTGTTCTTCTTTTCAGGGAATTGATTCCTGGCAGCAGCTACAACAAGGAGAGATAACGCTCCGGGTTGGAAATGGAGAAGTCGTCTCAGCTGTAGCAGTAGGCACAATGAAGCTTTATTTTGGAAAGAAATATGTATTGTTGGACAATATATTAGTGATACTAGGGTTTACTAGAAACCTTATTTCCATTTCTTGCCTCATTGAACAATGTATTTCTGTTTCCTTTTCTATGAAAAAAGTGTTTATTTTAAAGAAAGGTTTAGAAATATGTTCAGCTTCATTAGAAAATGGATTGTATGTTTTAAGGCCTAATTCAGTCAAAATGGTTTTGAACACTGAATTATTTAAAACTGCAAACGCACAAACTAAGAAACGTAAAATTTCTCCTAAAGAAAATGCTCATCTTTGGCATCTAAGATTGAGTCACATTAATCTCAATAGGATTGAGAGATTGGTAAAGAACGGACTTCTAAACGAGTTAGGAGAAAATTCCTTACCAGTATGTGAATCCTACCTAGAAGGCAAAATGACTAAAAGACCTTCTAGTGGAAAAGGTTATAGAGCCAAAGAACCTCTAGAGCTTATACATTCAGACCTTTGTGGTCCGATGAATGTTAAAGCCAGGGGAGGATATGAATATTTCATCTCTTTTATAGATGATTATTCCAGATATGGGCATATTTACCTAATGCACCACAAGTCTGAAGCACTTGAAAAGTTCAAGGAATTCAAGGCTGAGGTTGAAAATCAATAAGGTAAAAGAGTTAAAACACTTCGATCGGATCGAGGTGGAGAATACATGGATTTAAAATTCCAGAACTATATGATAGAACATGGAATTACATCCCAACTCTCAGCTCCCCGCACACCACAACAAAACGGTGTATTAGAAAGGAGAAATAGAACCTTGTTGGACATGGTTCGATGAATGATGAGTTATGCTCATCTCCCTAGTTCCTCTTGAGGTTATGCAGTGGAGACTACAGTATACATATTGAATAGTGTGCCCTCCAAAAGTGTTTCTGAAACACCTTTTGAACTCTGGAAATGATGTAAAGGTAGTTTATGTCACTTTAGAATATGGGGTTGTCCAGCACATGTGCTTGTGACAAATCCAAAGAAGTTGGATTCACGTTCAAAGTTGTGCTATATTCGGAGGATACCAAAAAGAAAGCAGGAGGTGGTTTATTCTATGATCCTAAGGAAGATAAGGTTTTTGTGTCGACAAATGCCACTTTCTTGGAGGAGGACCACATAAGGGACAATAAACCAAAAAGTAAGGTAGTGTTGAGTGAGTTAGACGGAACAATAGCAAAGGTTGCTGATAAGAACACTAGTACGTCAACAAGAGTTGTTGATACTAGTTTGTCTAGTCAGAGGGTCCATCTCAAGAGTTGAGTATGCCTTGACGTAGTGGGAGGTTGTGATCTGACTGACCGTTACATGGTTTTTATTTGAAACCCAAGTTGTTATACGGATGAATCTGCGAGGATCCATTGACTTATAATCAAGCAATGGTTGATATTGACAAAGACAAATGGGTCATAGCCATGGACCAAGAAATGGAGTCTATGCACTTCAATTTTGTTTGGGATCTTGTAGATAAGCCTGATGGGGTAAAACCTATAGGTTGTAATTGGATCTACAAGAGAAAACGTGGTGTAGATGGGAAGGTACAAACCTTTAAAGCTAGACTAGTACCAAAGGGTTATACCCAGGTTGAAGGGGTTGACTTTGAGGAAACCTTTTAACCTGTTGCTATGGTAAAGTCTATCCGTATCCTTCTTGCCATTGTCGCATATTATGACTATGAGGTATGGCAAATGGATGTCAAGACAACCTTTTTGAATGGCAATCTTGAGGAAACCATCTACATGGACCAACCCAAAGGGTTCATTGAACAAGGACAAGAGCAAAAGGTTTGCAGGCTTAAAAGGTCGATTTATGGAATGAAACAAGCCTCTAGGTCTTGGAATATAAGATTTGATGAGGCTATCAGATCTTATGGTTTTGACCAGAATGATGATGATCCTTGTGTCTACAAGAAAATTATCAATAGTTTTGTCGCTTTCCTAATTCTCTATGTGGATGATATCCTACTCATTGGGAATGATGTAGGTTATCTTACTGACATCAAGGAATGGCTAGCAACGCAATTCCAAATGAAAGATTTGGGTGATGCGTGATTTGTTCTTGGGATCCAGCATTTTAGGAACCGCAAGAATAGAACACTAGCCTTGTCTCAAGCATCATACATAGACAAAGTGTTGTCAAGGTTTAAGATGCAATATTCCAAAAAAGTGGTTTGCCTTTTAGACATGGAATCCATTTGTCTAAGGAGCAGTGTCCTAAGACACCTCAAGGAGTTGAGGATATGAGACGGATTCTTACGCATCATTTGTTGGGAGCCTGATGTACGCCATGTTGTGTACTAGACACGACATCTTTTTGCGATTAGGATTGTCGTGAGGTATCAATCCAATCCAGGACTTGAACAACTGGACAACGGTTAAAACGATCCTTAAGTATCTTGGAGAACAAGGAACTACATGCTTGTGTATGGGGCTAAGGATTTGATCCTTACAAGATACACGGATTTCGACTTTCGGTGATAAAGATTCTCGGAAATCTACATCGGGATCGTTTTCACTCTTAACTGAGGAGTGTAGTATGGCGAAGTGTGAAGCAAGGATGCATCACTGATTCCACCATGGAGGTCGAATATGTAGCAGCTTGTGAAGCAGCTGAGGAGGCCGTTTGGTTAAGGAAATTTATGCTAAATTTTGAAGTTGTTCCAAATATGACTTTTCCCGTCACCTTTGTATTGCGATACTTGGTGGTGCGTTGGCAAATTCGAGGAACCCAGAAGTCAAGAGGAAAGCACATAGAGCGGAAGTATCATCTCATCCGGGAGATCGTGCATGAGGAGACGTGATTGTCACGAAGATAGCCTCGAGTACAACATCATTTGATCCTTTTACAAAGGCTCTCACGGCTAAAGTATTTGAGAGTCACCTAGAAGGTCTAGGTTTATAAGTCTTCCCCAACTAGGGCAAGTGGGAGTATTTTGTACAAAGGGTTTAAATGTCGTAGTTTATTGTATTTACATTAATGTAATGTTTAGTACTCCACAAACTTGTGGTCAAGTGGGAGATTGTTGGGATTTATGCCCTAAACTTGTGCAATCTTGATCAATTAAATAAAGTGTTATTTGATTTTATAAGATTACAGTCTTGCTTTTATAAATCCAATAAACTAAGCTCCAAGGTTATAACAAACTTATCTTGAAATCAGTGTAGTGGACACTATTTGGGTTGAGTTCAAGATTATAACCTAAATAGTCTATGGTATAAGAATAAGGTTGGAAACCTCATTCTGGTAACACTATGGATGCGGCCCACTTTGTAATTAGTACAAATGAGGTAATCCAACTCATTCATGTAGTTGACATGCGAGTGAGGGCATCCTGTATGAAGAGTTCATACAAGACTGGATCGCAAATTATTAGTCTAACCAGTATAACACCGTTAATAGGATAAGACTAGTAATTTATAGATGGTCATTAGTGACTCGACCTGAATCCTCAGCAAGTTAAGAACTACTGCTTATAAGGGGTTGTCCTTAGACTAGTATGGGTGAGAGTGGCCTATAGCCGACTCAATAAGCCTACCTTCTCAGGGACAGAACATCGTAGGTAGCTGGGAACTAAACTGTGCAAGATGGAATTCACTCATTCCTCTACTGAGGAATTAGATAGGTTGTTCCCTTAGAACCCGACTCGTGTCTTGAACAACGGGGCCCCGCCCTCTATGAGGGTATGAGTCTAAGGTGGGACCTTAGACTTGTTGTTCATTAGAGGATCAGTGGTGCTTAAGGAGCAAAGAGGTAATCACAGGGGTAAAATAGTAATTTGATCCAGCTGTGATTACGAACAACCTATGAAGGGTTGACTCATGGGTAATGACTATATCAGTGGACACAATTTTATCTACAGTGAGGAGAGTGCAGCTACAAGTCTATAGTGGAGTGACTTGTAGTTAATGAATATTGATTAACTGGATCAAAGAGTTTGATCAGTTAATTTCACATCATTGGAGCTCATGATCTGTAGGTCCATTAGATCCCTCCGTTGGCTCAACATGGTAATATAGAGGGTATAAAGTTAGGAGTGAAATTGAAGTGTTCAATTTCATACATGAGGAGTTATATCAATTATATATGATATAATTGATATAATATATAGTTTTAATGTGATTTAGAGTATATACTAAAGAGAGATTAAAGGAGGGGTAGGATGGTCATTTCCATCCCAATTCTCTATGTATATGGTTGCATGAGATGCAACTAGGTTAAGGGTTTTTCATAGAATCACTAGCCTCTTTGTTGTGTTGTTGGAAGAGTTCCAAAAACATACATCTCTCTCAAAATACCTCACATCTCCTAAAGGGAACCCACCTTCCTCCCTCACCTAGAGAACAACGGAGAAGATCCAGTGGTCGTGTCTTCACACGTTGGAGTTCTTGTTGCTGAGATCGTGACCGTGGAGAGAGGAGCACTTGAAGAAAGGTTCTTCAAAGGTAACTTCTTGCTGTCCAAACTCTTATTTTATGCTTAATCCATGTTTTACATTCTTGAAATTTCCATTGTAACTAAATCAAGAGCGCGTGATTCACAATCGCTTCCGCTGCGGGGACTTCGATTCCCTTCATGGACCAGACAATCCCTTCGAAGGGCTTGATCATAGGGGATCGAACACAGTAGACACCCGAAAGGGATAAAGATTTCCTTAGTGTGTTTTTCAATCTAGTCCTCCATTCGGCGGATTTTATTAGATGGAGACTCTAGGATCTAAAGACAAAGGGTTACACTCACGGGGTACATAAGTTGTGTATGTATCCTGACCAAACAATGGTAACTAAAGCCTATAGGAATAAGAGTTATTTTGGCATTAGTTTTTTGTCAAGAGTGTCTTGATCCAGAGGAGGAGTGTTTTTTATTACCCTTCGGTGTCATACATTCTAAACCTTTGGAGTATCATTGCAAATTATAAATGGCCTAGGAATCATTTGATAATTAGCTAAAACATGATTGGATTAGAGTTATAGCAAGAAACTCATACAAGTACGTTTGTAAATTTTTTCAGCAAAAATGTCTAGCTCTATTATTTCCTTATTGGGTGCGGAAAAGTTAACCGGAGAGAGTATGATGACTTGGAAAAACAAACTCAACACTATATTGGTAGTGGATGATCTGAAGTTTGTGCTAACTGAGAAGTGTCCTCAAGTGCCAGGCTCGAATGCATCACGAAGTGTTCGTGATGCATATGATCGATGGACCAAGGCCAATGATAAGGCCAAGGTCTACATGCTGGCAAGTATGTCTGACATATTATCCAAGAAGCATGAGGGCATGATAACCGCCAAGGAAATCATGGATTCTATGCAAGGTATGTTTGGACAAAAGTCCACACAGGCCCGACACAATGCCCTAAAGTACATATTTAACTCAAGGATGCCAGAGGGTACATCTGTTCGGGATCATGTCCTGGATATGATGGTGCACTTCTGATGTACATCTGGTCTCCTTGAGCAACGAAAACGTGATTGAGATCGTTAATTTGTTTGAGTGTTTTACTAAAAAAAAACCAGTACATTGACTCAAAAATACAGAAAAAGCATGAAATCAACTCTAATCTAATTAGGCATGTGACATACATGCAAACATGTAAAGTTTAACAATTAAACTAAAGGAGAGGAAAAGGAATTACCTTTGTAGACTTTCTCCAACAGCAACTCCTTGCTCCAAATAGTACAGCAACCCAACTGAGGAACTTCTCTGTTTTTCTTCCAGCAAGAACACAACCAACAGGAGAACCTCTTATGTCTCTGAGTTCTGCTTAAATCAACCTTGGTGGGAAAGGTTTCCAACAATTGGAAGTTTTGGGAATGAGAGTGAGAGAGAGAGAATTTTTCTTGCAGCAATTCACCAAATCGCAGAAAAAATCAATCGATCGATACAAAAAAAAACACCCATTCTCCCTGTTAAGCTATCGATAGGAAGAAGGAAAGGGATAGTCAGAACGTGTCTGGATGACACGTTCCCTTATTTTATTATTAAAATAATAATAATAATAATTTTAAATAATAAATAATAATTAAATCAAATTTAAATAATACAAATTTAATTTGGATTAAATCTCATTTAATCATATCACCCCTTTAACCTATAGTTTTAATGTACATCCAGTGCACATTAAATTTTAACCTATAGTTTTCAAATGTGAATCACATTCACATTTAATATAATATTTGAACTCTTTTAAATATTCAATTCTCTCATAAAATTTAATATGAATCATATTCACATTAAATTTATAATATATAGTTCCAAAACTATATATTATATCGTATCACTATACATTAAATATATTCCCTAATGAATTTGAACATTTCAAATTCAAATGATCTAAGAACCCTTTACGAGCTAGAAGGTGGGCCTAATGGACCTACAGATCAGAAGCTCCAACGATACGAGACTGCTCGGTTAATCTCATTAACCTCCCAATCAACATTCGTTAACTGCGGGAACACTCCACTAAAGTCCCACAGCTGCATTCTTCTCACTGCAGATATATTTCTGTGTCCATGATTTTGACCAATAACACCAAGTCAATCCTTCACGAATGTTCGTAACACCAGCTGGGTCAAATTACCGTTTTACTCCTGGGTTACATCTTGTGCCTTAAGTACCAGTGCTCCTCTAATGAACAATTTGTTTGTGGTCCTACCAACAAACAGAGTCCCTCTCGGGTCAATGAGAGGGTCGGGCTATTTGTTCAAGTCCTGGAGACACCACTTAAGGGAACATTCCTCTACTTACCCTAGTAGGCGGGAAGGAGTGAATTCCATCTTGCTAAGTTAAGTTTCCAGCCGCTCACTCGGTCTTGTCCCCAAGAAAATAGGCATATTGAGTTGGCGAATCTGGCCACTCTCACCCATACTAGTCAAAGGACAATCCCTCGCGAACGGGAGTTAAGTAACCCTTTCGAGGATTGAGATCAAGTTGCCTAGGTCATCCTAGTGAAATAGAAACCTAACTAGTCAACGGAGTTACAGCTAGAGGTTACTATTTCGTGGTCTGGTGTTATGTAATCTCATTACATAGGATATCCCCACTCACATGTCATCTACACGAACACGTTAGGATCACAGTGTTTGTATCAAATACAAAGTGGGCAATATCCATAGTTTTACCAGGGTAAGGTACCCAAACCTTATCCCCTAACTATAGACCCTTTAGGCTGTATCTCGAATCGAGATCCTTTTTATGTACATTACATTCAGTTAAAGATTCATTTAACAGCCTTGGATGTTTAGTTTATTGGATTTAGGGTTTTAAATAAAAGCAAACTCGTAGATAACGAACAATAACACTTTATTGAAGTAATAACACTTTATTACATTAATTAGAACATAATTACAAACTACGAGTTTTAGGGCACAAATCCCAACAACTTCAACATCGTAGAGTCGAGTGGTGATTCCATCGATGAGTCGAGTCAGGTCAGCTTCATTCTGGAAACCCTTCCAGATAGTTTCCTACAGTTTAGAAGTAATGTTGTTATGAACAAGCTTACTTTTAATCTTACATCCCTTCTGAATGAACTCCAGACCTTTCAATCTTTGATGAAAATTCAGGAATCGAAAGGTGAGGCAAATGTTGCCAGTAGGAGTTATCATAGAGGTTCGACCTCTAGGACAAAAATAGTGGCTTCATCTTTTCTAACCTGAAAGGGAAGAAGAAGAACATGAAGAAGGTTGGTAAAAGGAAACAAGTGACAAAGCGCGCCAGTAAAGGCAAGAAAGTCAAAAAAAGTTCTTTGATAAAGGAAAGTATCTCCACTGCAACGATGATGGGCATTGGATACAGGAATCGTCAGGAAGTACATTGCAGAAAAGAAGAATGAAGGTAAATATGATTTACTTTGCCTAGAAGCTTGTTTAGTGGATAATGATAAAACTGCTTGGATACTTGATTCAGGCTCCACTAATCATGTTTGTTCTTCTTTTCAGGGAATTGATTCTTGGCAGCAGCTACAAAAAGGTGAGATAACACTCCGAGTTGGAAATGGAGAAGTCGTCTCAACTGTAGCAGTAGGCACGATGAACCTTTATTTTGGCAAGAAATATATGTTGTTGGACAATATATTAGTGATACCAGGGTTTACTAGAAACCTTATTTCAATTTCTTGCCTTATAGAACAATGTATTTCTGTTTCTTTCTCAATGAATAAAGTGTTTATTTTGAAAAAAGGTGTGGAAATATGTTCAGTTTCATTAGAAAATGGATTGTATGTTTTAAAGCCTAATTCAGTCAAAATGGCTTTGAACATTGAATTATTTAAAACTGCAAACGCACAAACTAAGAAACGTAAAATTTCTTCTAAAGAAAATGCTTATCTTTGGCATCTAAGATTGGGTCACATTAATCTCTATAGGATTGAGAGATTGGTAAAGAATGGACTTCTAAATGAGTTAGAAGAAAATACTTTACCTGTATGTGAATCCTGCCTAGAAAGCAAATGACTAAAAGACCTTTTAGTGGAAAAGGTTATAGAGCCAAGAACCCTCTTGAGCTTATACAATCAGACCTTTGTGGTCCGATGAATGTTAAACCCAGGGTAGGATATGAATATTTCATCTCTTTTATAGATGATTATTCTAGATTTGGGCATATTTACCTAATGCACCACAAGTCTGAAGCACTTGAAAAGTTAAAGGAACTCAAGACTGAGGTTGAAAATCAATTATGTAAAACTATCAAAACACTTCGATCGGATCGAGGTGGAGAGTACATGGATTTAAAATTCCAGAACTATATGATAGAACATGGAATTACATCCCAACTCTCAGCTCCCGGTACACCACAACAAAACGGTGTATCGAAAAGGAGAAATAGAACCTTGTTGGACATGGTTCGATCAATGATGAGTTATGCTCATCTCCTTAGTTCATTTTGGGGTTACGCTGTAGATACTGCAATATACATTTTGAATAATGTGCCCTCAAAAAGTGTTTCTGAAACACCTTTTGAACTCTGGAAAGAACGTAAAGGTAGTTTATGACATTTCAGAATTTAGGGTTGTCCAGCACATGTGCTTGTGACAAATCCACATAAGTTGGATTCATGTTCAAAATGTGTCTATTCGTAGGCTACCCAAAAGAAACAAGAGGTGGTTTATTCTATGATCCTAAGGAAGATAAGGTTTTTGTGTCGACAAATGTCATTTTCTTAGAGGAGGACCACATAAGGGACCACAAACGAAAAAGTAAAATAGTGTTGAGTGAGTTAGACGGAAAAATAGCAAAGGTTGCTAATAAAACTAGTACGTCAACAAGAGTTGTTGATACTAGCTTGTCTAGTCAAGAGAGTCCATCTCAAGAGTTGAGTATGCCTCAACGTAGTGGGAGGGTTGTATCACAGCCTGACCGTTACATGGGTTTATCTGAAACCCAAGTTGTTATACCAGATGACAACTGCGAGGATCCATTGACTTATAATCAAGCAATGGTTGACAAAGACAAAGACAAATGGGTCATAGCCATGGACTTATAAATGGAATCTATGTACTTTAATTCTATTTGGGATCTTGTAGATAAGCCTGATGGGGTAAAACCTATAGGTTGTAAGTGGATCTACAAGAGAAAGTGTGGTGTAGATGGGAAGGTGCAAACCTTTAAAGCAAGACTAGTAGCAAAGGGTTATACCCAGGTTGAAGGGGTTGACTATGAGGAAACCTTTTCACCTATTGCTATGGTAAAGTCTATCCGTATCCTACTTGCCATTGTCGCATATTATGACTATGAGGTATGGCAAATGGATGTCAAGACTGCCTTTTTGAATGGCAATCTTGAGGAAAACATCTACATGGACCAACCCAAAGGGTTCATTGAACTAGGACAAGAGCAAAAGGTTTGCACGCTTAAAAGGTCAATTTATGGACTAAAACAAGCCTCTAGGTCCTGGAATATAAGATTTGATGAGACAATCAAATCTTATGGTTTTGACCAGAATGATGATGAACCTTGTGTCTACAAGAAAATCATCAATAGTTCTGTCGCATTCCTAATTCTCTATGTGGATGGTATCCTACTCATTGGGAATGATGTAGGTTATCTTACTGACATTAAGGATTGGCTAGCTACGCAATTCCAAATGAAAATTTTGGGTGATGCACAGTTTGTTCTTGGGATCCAGATTGTCCAAAACCACAAGAATAAAACACTAGCCTTGTCTTAAACATCTTACATAGACAAAGTGTTTTCAAGGTTTAAGATGCAAGACTCCAAAAAGGGCTTGTTGCCTTTTAGACATGGAGTCTATTTGTCTAAGGAACAGTGTCCTAAGACACCTAAAGGAGTTGAAGATATGAGACGGATTCCTTATTCATCAGCTGTTGGGAGCCTGATGTACGCCATGTTGTGTACTAGGCCTGACATCTGTTTTGCAGTTGGAATGGTCAGTAGGTATCGATCCAATCCAGGACTTGAACACTGAACATTGGTTAAAACAATCCTTAGGTATCTTCGGAGAACAAGGAACTACATGCTTGTGTATGGGGCTAAGGATTTGATCCTTACAGGATAAACGGATTCTGACTTTCAGACTGATAAAGATTCTCGGAAATCTACATGAGGGTCAGTATTTACTCTTAACGGAGGAGTTGTAGTATGGCGAAGAGTCAAGCAAGGATGCATCGCAGATTCCACCATGGAGGTCGAATATGTAGCAACTTGTGAAGCAGCTAAAGAGGCCGTTTAGTTAAGGAAATTCATGCTAAATTTGGAAGTTGTTCCAAATATGACTTTGCCAATGACACTGTATTGCGATAACAGTGGTGCAGTGGCAAATTCGAGGGAACCCCAAAGTCACAAGAGGGGAAAGCACATAGAGCGGATGTACCATCTCATCCGGGAGATCGTACATAGAGGAGACGTGATTGTCACGAATATAGCCTCAAATCACAACGTTGCTGATCCTTTTACAAAGGCTCTCACGGCTAAAGTATTTGAGAGTCACCTAGAAGGTCTAGGTTTACAAGTCTTCTCCAACTAGGGCAAGTGGGAGTATTTTGTACAAAGGGTTTAAATGCCCTAGTTTATTGTATTTACATCACTGTAATAGTACTCCACAAGCTTTAGGTCAAGTGGGAGATTGTTGGGATGTATGCCCTAAAACTTGTGTAATTTTGATCAAAGAAATAAAGAGTTATTTGTTTTGATAAAATTACAGTCTTGCTTTATAAATCTAATAAACTAAGCTCCAAGGTTATAACATATATATTGATAATATATATATCTTGAACATCAGTGTAGTGGATTTAATTGGATTGTGTTCAGTATAACCTAAATGGTCTATGGTATAAGAATAAGGTTGGAAACCTCATTCTCGTAACACCATGGATGCGGCCCACTTTGTAATTAGTACAAATGAGATAATCCAACTCATTCATGTAGTTGACATGCGAGTTGGGGCATCTTGTATGAAGAGTTCATACAAGACGGCATCAAGCAAATTATTAGTCTAAACGGTGTAACACCGTTCGTTAACAAGATAAGACTAGTAATTTATAGATGGTCATTAGTGACTCGACCTGAATCCTGAGCGAGTTAAGAACTCCTTCTTATAGGGGTTTGTCCTTAGACTAGTATGGGTGAGAGTGGCCTGTAGCCGACTCAATAAGTCTACCTTCTCATGGACAGAACCTCGTAGGTAGCTGGGAACTTAACTGTGCAAGATGGAATTCACTCATTCCTACACTAAGGAATCAGATAGGTTGTTCCCTTAAGAATTGACTCCAGGTATTGAACAACGGAGCCCCACCCTCTATGAGGGTATGAGTTTATGGTTGGACCTTAGACTTGTTGTTCATTAGAGGATCAGTGGTGTTTAAGGAACAAAGAGGTAATCACAGGGGTAAAACGGTAATTTAACCCAGCTGTGATCACGAACAACCTGTCAAGGGTCGACTCATAGGTAATGACTATATAAGTGGACACAATATAATCTACAGTGAGGAGAGTGCAACTACAAGTCTATAGTGGAGTGACTTCTAGTTAATGAATATTGATTAACTGGATCAAAGAGTTTGATCAGTTAATTTCTCATCATTGGAGCTCATGAACTGTAGGTCCATTAGGTCCCTCCGTTAGCTCAACATGGAAATATTGAGGGTATAAAGTTAGGAATGAAATTGAAGTGTTCAATTTCATATATGAGGTGTTATATCAATTATATATGATATGATTGATATAATATATAGTTTTAATGTGAATTAGATTCACATATAAACCATATACTAATGAGAGAATAGAGGAGGGGTAGGATGGTCATTTCCACCCTATTTGCCTATACATATAGTTGTATGAGATGCAACTAGGTTAAGAAAGGGAAGCTAAGCACTTGGTAAGACCCTAGCCTCCCTCACATTGTGTTGGAAAGAGTTCCAACTACAATTTCACAAAACACCTCACCTCTCCAAAAGGGAACCCACTTTCCTCCCTCACCTAGAGAACAACAGAGAAGATCCGGTG
This sequence comes from Trichosanthes cucumerina, assembly GCA_036507285.1. NCBI lineage: Eukaryota > Viridiplantae > Streptophyta > Magnoliopsida > Cucurbitales > Cucurbitaceae > Trichosanthes > Trichosanthes cucumerina. The sequence continues at coordinate 20,406,103 of CM071839.1, read as the reverse complement.
GTAGTGTCGGTGATCGTTCGGGTTCGTGTTGCTGAGATCTTGATCGTGAGAGAGGAGGAGCACTTGAAGAAAGAGTTCTTCAAAGGCATAATTCTTGTTGTCCATCTACTTTTATATGCTTAATCTAGTTGTTTTCGTTCTTGAGAGAAATCGTTGTAACTAAATTGAGAATGTGCGATTCACAATCGCTTCCGCTGCGGGACTCGATTCCTTTCAGGGAAACAACCCTCCCACTACGTCGAGGCATTCCCAACGATTGAGAAGGACGAGATTGACTCGATGTGTCGGCGTCTTCATCAACTCTTAATGAAGGTCCAACTTGAACAACATTTCTTGTTGACTCATCGGTAGCTTCATTTAATACTAACTTACTACGTGGTTTATGGTTACTCATGTGATCTTCCTCCAAGAAAGTAGCGTTTGTCGATACAATCACCTTATTTTCTTGTGGGTCGTAGAAAAGACCACCTCTCGTTTCTTTGAAATAGCCAACAAATTGGCATAATCTTGAACGAGGTTCCAATTTCTTTGGGTTTATTACCAGCACGTGTGTTGGACAACCCCAAATCCTGAAGTGTTGTAAACTAGGTTTACACCCCTTCCATAACTCAAAATGTGTTTCTGAAACATTCTTTGATGGAACAGTGTTCAATATTTGAACCATAGTCTCTACTGCGTAACCCCAAAACGAGGCAGGCAATTGAGTATAGTTCATCATAGATCAAACCATGTCTAACAAGGTTCTATTTCTCCTTTCAGATACACCATTCTGTTGAGGTGTTTTAGGTGTCGAGAGTTGAGATTGGATTCCATGTTCTATCAAATAGTCTTGGAATCTTAGATCCATATACTCTCCACCTCGATCGGATCGAAGTGTCTTAATGGTTTTCCCTAATGCATTCTCTACTTCAGCCTTATACTCTTTGAACTTTTCAAGAGCCTCACACTTATGATGCATTAGGTATAGATAACCATACCTCGAATAATCATCTATAAAAGAGATGAAATATCCGTACTCTCCACGAGCTTTAACATTCACCGGACCACAAAGATCCGAATGTATAAGCTCCAGGGGTTCTTTGGCTCTATAACATTTTCCAGAAAAAGGTCGCTTAGTCATTTTACCTTCCAAGCAAGGAGGTAGAGAATCATCTTCTAACTTATTTAGTAGTCCATTCTTTGATAGTCTCTCAATCCGGTTGAGATTTATATGACCAAGTCTAAGATGTCAGAGATAGGTATTATTATTTGGAGAAATTCTTTGCCTTTTACTTTGAGTATTTGCAGTTTTAAACATCTCATGATTGAAAATTGCCTTAGTTTGATTCGGTTTAAGTACATACAAGCCGTTTTCTAACTTAGCAGAACAAATATTGACACCTTTCTTTGAAATGAACACTTCATTAATTGAAAAGGTAATACAATAGCCAAGTTCAATTAAGCAAGAGATAGAAATCAAGTTCCTCTTAATCTTGGGAACTATGTAGAATTTAAGGTTAATTTAAGGCAAACATTTGAAATTCAACAACATTTGAATGAACTATAACATTTTATTGAATGAATTGGAACAAATTAAAAAAAATACAAACTACGAGTTTTGGGGCATAAAACCCAACAAACTTCCACTTAAACTAAAACTCCAGTCTAGTGGGGTATATACAATCCAAAACAGTGGGGTACAATAAATACAATAAACTAGGGCATCTTTATACCCATTACATATCTCCAGACCCAGACTCTCTAGATGACCTCGAACACTTTAGGCGTGAGAGTTTTCGTAAAAGGATCAACAATGTTATGCTCCGAAGCGATCTTGGTGACAATCACGTCTTCTCATTGCACTATCTCACAAATGAGATGATATTTGCTCTCGATGTGCTTTCCTCGTTTGTGGCTACGAGGTTCTTTTGAATTCGCCAATGCACCACTATTGTCACAGTATAAGATGATAGGAAATACCATATTTGGAACAACTTCAAAATTCGTTAAGAACTTCCTCAACTAAATAACCTCTTTAGTTGTTTCACAAGCAACTACATACTCAACCTCCATTGTGGAGTTTGCTATGCATCCTTGCTTGACGCTTCGCCATACTATAACTCCCCCATTAAGGGTGGACACTGATCCTAATGTGGATTTCCTTAAATCCTTATCAGTCTGAAAATCAGAGTCAGTGTATCCTATAAGGATCAAATTCTTAGCCCCATATAATAGCATATAGTCCCTCATTCTCCTAAGATACTTGCGTATATTTTTAACCGTGGTCCAGTGGTCTAACCCTGGATTAGACTGGTACTTACTGACTATTCCCACACCATAAAAAATGCCTGGCCTCGTGCATAGCATAACATACATTAGGCTACCTACTGCAGAGGCATAGGGAATATGTCTCATATCCTCAACTTCTTGAGGTGTCTTAGGACATTGTTATTTGGACAGATGAACTTCATGCCCAAAAGGAAATAAACATTGTTCCAGATAGCTTTGTGCTGGGTAATCTAACGTTTTGGATTGTTATCGGGTTTTAGGAGACCCATTTTGTTTTGGCGTCGAAGTAACGAATTTGGACGATCGTCGGCATGTTTTAGTAGGAGATTCAGTTAAAGGTAACCTTGATGTGTAAGTGAGATTGAAATCTGGGATTTTTAAATTATGCAAACTATAAGAAAATTATTTATGTTAATCGTGTTCATGTTAGAAAACTCGTTATGTTCGGTGCTAGAATAGTGGGACTTGGACAAGTTTGGTCGATCCGACAAGATTTGGATTTAGGTAATTTTGGAGGGTATGAAGGACTTATAGAATCTGAATTTAGGAATGTTAGCCTGATGACTGATTAATTTAAGATTTCTTGTCGAACAGGTTCAAAGTGAAGCGTTATTTTAGGAACGGAAATTTAGGTCCTTTAGAGATTGAGGCCAGGTAAATGATCTCACGTCGACCTTTTAAATTTGGATTTATTTTAAAAGCCGCGTTTCAAAAGCTAGCTCAGAATTATGTATGGTTTTCAAGAATTTAGAAAATGTGTTATTTTGCCTAAAGTTACTATTTTAATTTATCTACAAAACTGTGTGTATTATATGTGATGTATATATATGAAGAATATGTCATGATCTCCCTGATATGTTGCATCACAATATGTTTATATAAATGTATGAATGAAAGATGAGACTTCATGCATAGTGATTGATACATGAAATTTGTACATAGTTCCCGAGATTAAGAGGAACTTGATATCTATCTCTTGTCTAATTGAACATCATTATTGTATTTCCTTTTCTAGTAATGAAGCGTTCATTTCAAAGAAAGGTGTCAATATTTGTTCTGCTAAGTTAGGAAACGGCTTGTATGTACTTAAACCGAATAAAACTAAGGCAATTTTAAATCATGAGATGTCTAAAGCTGTAAACACTCAAAGTAAAAGGCAAAGAATTTCTCCAAATAATAATGCCTATCTTTGGCATCTTAGACTTGGTCATATAAATCTCAATCGGATTGCGAGACTATAAAAGAATGGACTTCTAAATAAGTTAGAAGATGATTCTCTACCTCCTTACGAATCATGCTTGGAATGTAAAATGACTAAGCGACATTTTTCTAGAAAAGATTATAGAGCCAAAGATCCCTTGGAGCATATACATTCGGATCTTTGTGGTCCGGTGAATGTTAAAGCTCGTGGAGGGTACGAATATTTCATCTCTTTCATAGATGATTATTCGAGGTATGGTTATCTATACCTAATGCGTCATAAGTCTGAGGCTCTTGAAAAGTTCAAAGAGTATAAGGCTGAAGTAGAGAATGCATTAGGAAAAACCATTAAGACACTTCGATCCGATCGAGGTGGAGAGTATATGGATCTAAGATTCCAGGACTATTTGATAGAACATGTAATACAATCTCAACTCTCGGCACCTAATACACCTCAGCAGAATGGTGTATCTGAAAGGAGAAATAGAACCTTGTTAGACATGGTTCGATCTATGATGAGTTATGCTCAATTGCCTGTCTCGTTTTGGGGTTACGCAGTAGAGACTCCGGTTCAAATCTTGAACACTGTTCCATCAAAGAGTGTTTCAGAAACACCTTTTGAGTTATGCAAGGGGCGTAAACCTAGTTTACAACACTTTAGAATTTGGAGTTGTCTGGCACACGTGCTGGTGACAAACCCAAAGAAATTGGAACCTCGTTCAAGATTATGCCAATTTGTTGGCTATCCTAAAGAAACGAGAGGTGATCTTTTCTACGACGCACAAGAAAACAACGTGATTGTATCGACAGACGCCACTTTCTTGGAGGAAGATCACATGAGAAACTATAAACCGCGCAGTAAGTTAGTATTAAATGAAGCTACTGATGAGTCAACAAGAGTTGTTGATAAAGTTGGACCTTCATCAAGAGTTGATAAAAAAGTCGGCACATCAAGTCAGTCTCGTCCTTCTCAATCGTTGGGAATGCCTCGACGTAGTGGGAGGGTTATTTTCCAACCTGACCGCTACTCTTATTTAGCTGAAACTCAAGTTGTCATACCTGATGACGGTGTAGAGGATCCATTGTCCTATAAACAGGCAATGAATGACGTAGATAAAGACCAATGGATCAAAGCCATGGACCTAGAAATGGAGTCAATGTACTTCAATTCAGTATGGGAACTTGAAGACCAACCTGAAGGGGCAAGACTCATAGGGTGTAAATGGATCTATAAGAGAAAGAGAGATGCAACCGAAAAGGTATAGACCTTTAAGGCCAGACTTGTAGCAAAGGGTTTTACCCAAAGGGAAGGAGTTGACTATGAGGTAACTTTTTTCCCTGTTGCTATGCTTAAGTCTATAAGGATACTCTTGTCCATAGCCGCTTTTTATGACTATGAAATTTGGCAAATGGACTGAAGGGAATAAAACTCCTGCAGTGGAAAAATGATTAAATCGTCGTGGTGTTCGTTGTGAAAAACATTTTCTTAAAACAATTTCTATCCTATAGAAACTAGGTTAAACATGCATGAGAAGGAAAAAAACAGCAAGATAATACTTACTTGTTGAAGAACCGTTCTTCACAATTTCCTTCTCTGGTCACGAACACTTCGCGATCTTGATCTCAACTATCATGATCTCAACGAACCTTGAGCAATCCGGACACTTCCAAAAGGCCTTGTCGGTTGTTCTCCTTGGGTATAAGGAGAGTTGTGGGACTCCTTTGGTGAAAGGGAGGAGAGAAATTGAGTGAGGAAAGTTGAGAGAAAATGAGAGATGTCTTTGGTGAGAAATCCAAAAAATGACACAATCTCTTACAAAAGCCTTCTTGCAAAGAGTTTATATAATGGTGATAGGTGGAGTTGAAATCTCCACCTATTTACCATTTTACCACAACCATAGGTATTTGCATAACCACATATAATAAGATATCTTATGTCTCATTATACAAATCACATTTGTATAATTGTGGATTTTAAATTGAATCACATTCAATATAGTTTCTCTCAACCCAATTTCTCCAAATTAGCCCTAATTAAACAATTAGGCTAACCTATAGTTTATTATGAATCTCATTCACATTAAACTATATAATATGTCAATCATATCTCATATAAATGACATAAATACCCTTTTAATGAATTTGAACACTTCAAATCCACACCAAACTGTAAACCCTCTATGTATTCAGTTCAAGCCAACCGAGGAACCTAATGGACCTACAAGTGACGAGTTCCAATGATCCGAGACTAACCTCTCAAACTCTTTGACCCGGTTAATCAACATTCATTAGCTACGGTAACACTCCACTAAAGCCCATAGCTGCACTCCCGTCATTGTAAGACAAGATGTGTCCACTGATATAACCAATGCCCGTGAGTCGACCCTTCACAGGTTGTTCGTAGACACTGTTGGGTCAAATTCTTGTTTTACCACTGTGTCTACTTTGCTCCTTAAGTCCCTACTGCTCCTCTAATGAACAACAACGTTGTATGTTCCAACCATAAACAACACCCCTCTCGGGCCAGTGAGAGGGTGGGCACCCATTGTCCAAGCTCTGGAGACAACACTTAAAGGAACAACCCCTCTAGTTTCTCTAAAGTCGGGAACGAGTGAATTACATCTCGCGTAGTCAAGTTCCCAGCTCCCCACGTGGTCCTGTCCCTGAGAAGATAGGCACATTGAGCGAGTAACTGTGACCACCCTTACCCGTACTAGTCAAAGGAAAAACTCCCGCAGACAAGAGTCCGTAACACGCTCAGGATTAAGGTCGAGTCACTAATGGTCATCTACGAAGTTATTAGTCCTATATTGTCAACGGTGTTACATCAGTAGGCCTAATAATTCATGGTCCGGTCTTGTACAATCTCATTGCACAGGATGCCCCCACTCGCATGTCAACCAAATGAACGAGTTGGATCACCTCGTTTGTATCTAATACAAAGCGGACCGCATCCACAACGTATCCAGGATTAGGTCTCCAACCCTATCCGTATACTATAGACCGGTTGGGTCATTAACTCGAACGTGACCCTCCCTGTGGACACCGTTCAAGTTCTAGTACTCTCATAATTCATGATCCTGGAGCTTAGTTTATTGGACAAAGTTTGTAAAAATGCGAGACACAAAGTGATGAAAAAAATAACTGTTATTTATTTCAATCATAAGTATTACAAACAAGTACGAGATTAGGACATACATCCCAACATTAACGTCAAGACTGGCTTTTTGAATGGAAATCTTGACGAGAGAATCTATATGTCTCAGCCCGAAGGGTTCATAACCCAAGGTCAGGAGCAAAATGTTTGCAAGCTCAATCGATCAATTTATGGGTTGAAACAAGCATCTAGATCTTGGAGCATAAGACTTGATACTACGATCAAGTCTTATGGCTTTGATTAAAACGTTGATAAGCCTTGTGTTTACAAGAGGATCATCAACGATAAAGTAACTTTCTTAGTACTTTATGTGGATGATATCCTACTCATTGGGAATGATGTAGGATACCTAACTAACATAAAGAAATCGTTGGCGACCCAAATCCAAATGAAAGATTTGGGAGAGGCGCAATATGTTCTTGGGATTCAAATTTTCAGGGATCGCAAGAACAGAACGCTAGCTCTGTCTCAAGCATCTTATATCGACAAAATGTTGGCCCGATATTTGATGCAGAATTCCAATAGGGGCTTATTACCCTTCAGACATGGAGTTCATCTGTCTAAGGAACAGTGTCCTAAGACACCTCAAGAAGTTGAGGATATGAGACGTATTCCCTATGTGTCTGCAGTAGGTAGCTTAATGTATGTTATGTTATACATGATGGAGATCGAATCTCCTTGAGCAGCGGAAACGAATTAGTGATCGTAATATGCAAGATTGTTTTGCTTAAAACAAAAACCCATACATTGACAAAAACAGAACAAGCATGGAAATTCTAATCCTATTAGACATGGATAATAGCATACATGCAAACATATTAAGTTTAACAATTAAACTAAAGGGAAGAAGGAATTACCTTTGTAGTTTAGCAGAACAACAACTCCTTGCTCCAATGTTCAACAACTCAAGAACTTCAAAAGTTCTCTGTTTTTCACCAACAGAACACCACCAATTTGGAAAACCCTCTATGTCTCTGAGTGTTTAGATCTCTCCTTTGTGGGAAGGATTCAAACAATTTGGAAGAATTAGGGAATTCTAGAGATTGAGAGAGAGAGAGATTTTTTCCTTCTTCCACCAATTGATCAATCGATCCTCATAATGAACAACCCTTCTCTCCCGTTAAAGCGCCGATAGGGAGAGGAGGAGAGGTAGTGGGGAACGCGTGTACGGATGACACGTTCCCTTATTTTTATTATTAAAATAATAATAATAATAATAATAATATAATTAAATCAAATTTAATTATTAATTTAAATCATATTTAAATCATACAAATTAAATATCATATATTTAATTTGGATTAAATCTCATTTAATCATATTACCCCTTTAACCTATTGTTTTAATGTACATCCAGTGCACATTAAATTTTAACCTATAGTTTTCAAATATGAATCACATTCACACTTGAGTTCAATATTTGAACACTTTCAAATATTTAATTCTCTCACAAAATTTAATATGAATCATATCCACATTAAATTTATAATATATAGTTCCAAAACTATATATTATATTTTATCAATATACATTAAGTTTATTCCCTAATGAATTGAACATTTCAAATTCAAATGATCTAAGAACCCTTTACGAGCTAGAAAGTGGACCTAATGGACCTGTAGATCAGAAGCTCCAACGATACAAGATTGCTCGGTTAATCTCATTAACCTCCCAATCAACATTTGTTAACTGCGGAAACACTCCACTAAAGTCCCACAGTTGTACTCTTCTCACTGCAGATATATTTCTGTGTCCATAGATATTGACCAATAACAGCAAATCAATCCTTCACGAATGTTCGTAACACCAGCTGGGTCAAATTATTGTTTTACCCCTAGGTTACATCTTGTGCCTTAAGTACCAGCGCTCCTCTAATGAACAATTTGTTTGTGGTCCCACCAACAAACAGAGTCCCTCTCGGGCCAATTAAAGGGTCGGGCCCTTTGTTCAAGTCCCGGAGACACCACTTAAGGGAACATTCCTCTACTTATCCTAGTAGGCGGGAAGGAGTGAATTACATCTTGCTAAGTTAAGTTTCCAACCGCTTACTCGGTCTTGTCCCCAAGAAGGTAGGCATATTGAGTCGGCGAATCTGGCCACTCTCACCCATACTAGTCAAAGAAAAATCCCTCGCGAACAGGAGTTCGTGAACTCTTTCAGATTGAGATCAAGTTGCCTAGGTCATCCTAGTGAAATAGAAACCTAACTAGTTAAGCAGAGTTACAATTTAGAGATTACTATTTCGTGGTCTGGTCTTATGTAATCTCATTACATAGGATATCCCCACTCGCATGTCTTCTACACGAACACGTTAGGATCACAGTGTTTGTATCAAATACAAAGTGGGCCACATCCATAGTTTAACCTGGGTAAGGTACCCAAACCTTATCCCCTAACTGTAGACCCTTTAGGTTATATCTCGAACCGAGATCCTTTTTATGTACATTACATTCAGTTAGAGATTCATTTAACATCCTTGGATGTTTTGTTTATTGGATTTAGGGTTTAAATAAAAGCGAACTCGTAGATAACGAACAATAACACTTTATTACAATAATTAGAACATAATTACAAACTACGAGTTTTAGGGCACAAATCCCAACAAACTCCCACTTGCACTAAAACTCTAGTGGGGTACAACATAATGTAAAACAGTGGTTATAGAGATATAAATACAATAAACTAGGGCATCCATATACCCAATTACATATCTCCCACTTGCCCTAGATTAGCCTATGTACATATCTCGTATACCCAGACTTTCCAGATAACCCTCGAACATTTTAGCCGTGAGAGTCTTTGTAAACGGATCAGCAATATTGTGCTCTGAAGCGATCTTCATAACTGTCACATCTCCTTGTTGCACTATTTCTCGTATTAGGTGATACTTCCTCTCGATGTGCTTACCTCGCTTATGGCTGTGAGGTTCCTTCGAATTGGCTACCGCACCACTGTTGTCACAGTATAAGGTGATGGGAGATTCCATATTTGGAACAACTTCCAAATCAGTAAGGAATTTTCTTAGCCAAACAACCTCTTTATGTGCTTCACAAGCAGCGACATACTCAGCTTCAATTGTGGAGTCAGCGATGCATCCTTGCTTGATGCTTCGCCATACTATAGCTCCCCCGTTAAGGGTGAAAACTGATCCCGATGTGGATTTTCGAGAATCCTTTTCGGTCTGAAAATCAGAATCAGTGTATCTAGTAAGGATCAAATCCTTAGACTCATACACAAGCGTATAGTCCCTCGTTCTCCTTAGATACTTGAAGATATTTTTAACTGTTGTCTCAGTGATCTAACCTGGATTGGTGGTACCTCACGACTATTCCTTGCTGCATAACAAATGTCCGACTGCGTGCATAGCATAGCACACATTAAGCTACCTCTGCTGCAGAGGCATAGGGAATATGTCTCATATCCTCAACTTCTTGAGGTGTCTTGGGACACTGTTCCCTAGACAGATGAACTCCATGCCTGAAGGGTAATAAACCCCTCTTGGAATTCTGCATCGAATATCTGGACAACATTTCATCGATATAAGACGCTTGAGACAATGCTAGCGTTCTGTTCTTGCGATTCCTGAAGATCTGAATCCCAAGAACATATTGCGCCTCTCCCAAATCTTTCATTTGGAATTTGGTCGCTAGCCAATTCTTTATGTCAGTAAGGTATCCCACATCATTCCCAATGAGTAGGATTTCATCCACATAAAGTACTAACAAAGCTACTTTGTCGTTGATGATCCTCTTGTAAACACAAGGCTCATCAACGTTTTGGTCAAAGCCGTAAGACTTGATCGCAGTATCAAATCTTATATTCCAAGATCTTGAGGCTTGTTTCAACCCATAAATGGATCGATTGAGCTTGCAAACTTTTTTCTCCTCACCTTGGGATATGAACCCTTCGGGCTGAGACATATAGATGCTCTCGTCAAGATTACCATTCAAAAAGGCTGTTTTGATGTCCATTTGGCAAATTTCATAATCATAAAATGCGGCTATGGACAAGAGTATCCTTATAGACTTTAGCATAGCAACAAGGGAAAAAGTTTCTTCATAGTCACTCCTTCCCTTTGGGTAAAACCCTTTGCTACAAGTCTAGACTTAAAGGTCTGTACCTTTCTGGCTGCATCTCTCTTTCTCTTATAGATCCATTTACACCCTATGGGTCTAACCCCTTCAGGTTGGTCTACAACTTCCCATACTAGATTGAAGTCCATTGACTCCATTTCAAGGTCCATGGCTTTGATCCATTGGTCCTTGTCTACGTCATTCATTGTCTGTTTATAAGACAATGGATCTTCTATGTCGTCATCAGGTATGACAACCTGAGTTTTAGCTAAACCCAAGTAGCGGTCAGGTTGGAAAACAACCCTCCCAACTGCGTCGAGGCATTCCCACCGATTGAGAAGGCGGGACTCGACTTGAGTCTTGACTCCTCCATCAACTCTTGATGAAGGTCCAGCTTGATCAACAACTCTTGTTGGTTCATGAGTAGCTTCATTTAGTACTAATTTACTACGCGGTATGTGGTTCCTCATGTGATCTTCCTCCAAGAACGTGGCGTTTGTCGATACAATCACCTTGTTTTCTTGTGGGTCGTAGAAAAGACCACCTCTCGTTTCTTTGGGATAGCCAACAAATTGGCACAATCTTCAACGAGGTTCCAGTTTCTTTGGGTTTGTCACGAGCACGTGTGTCGGACAACCCCAAATCCTGAAGTATTGTAAACTAGGTTTACGCCCCTTCCAAAGTTCAAAAGGTGTTTCTGAAACACTTTTTGATGGAACACTGTTCAAGATTTGAACTCCAGTCTCTACTCCGTATCCCCAAAACGAGGCAGGAAACTGAACATAGCTCATCATAGAACAAACCATGTCCAACAAGGTTCTATTTCTCCTTCTGACACACCATTTTGTTGTGGTGTATTAGGTGCTGAGAGTTGAGATTTAATTTCATGTTCTATCATATAGTCCGGCACACGTGCTCGTGACAAACCATGTCCTCTCACCGATGACCCCTCCTTCATACGGGAGTTATAAACGTATTTGAGGGATTCGTGTCGAATCTATCCAGACGGTTGTCCAAACATTTCCTGCAGCGAACTCATGATCTCACGAGCTGAGACCATGCCCTCGTGCTTTTTGGCCAGAACTTCAGAAACACTAGCCAAAATGTAGACCTTGGCCTTGTCATTGGCCTTGATCCAGCGGTCGTATGCTTCCTTAACAGATTGAAGAGCGTTACGAGCAGGGACCTGAGGACATTCCTCAGACAGTAAAAACCGTAGGTCATCAACAACCAGAATCGTATTCAGGTTGGACTTCCACGTAGTAAAATTCTCACCAGTTAAACCGTCGCTTTTAAGTAAGGCTATTATAGAGGACGACATGCTGAAAATACAAAATAGTTCTAATTAGTTATGCCTTTTAACCCATTGTGAAAACCAATCAAATTTAGCAAAATTATTAAAGAACCCTAGTGTTTAAACTAAACCCACTGTTTAAATTAAACCTTTTAATTTTGCAACGATACTTCAAGGGTTTAGAACAAAAGCCTCTGTCGGGTGGTCAGTCATTCCTCCCTTGAATTGAGACTCTCTCAGTCAATTCCCACTACTAGAACATCTCATGCCCCAATGGTTATTAGCTACCGTTTATTTGGTCAAGGACTTGTTAACTAGCTTAACTCATCCCGTAAATGTGACCCTACCATTTTCAGATCCAATAGGCCCGAGCCAACAGGCTATTATTAAGAAAGACAACTGTTGGCAAACAACCTAAGAGGCCCTATCCATTTCTGGAGTTCGCGGTGTTCCGATCCCTATAGTCAGGCCCTCCGTAGGGTTTGGCTGTTCCAGGACAACATAGCAAGCGGACTATAGAAATCTCACGATTGAGAAGGACGAGACTGACTTGAGGTGCTGACTCCTCCATCAACTCTTGATGAAGGTCCAGCTTGATCAACAACTCTTGTTGGTTCATGAGTAGCTTCATAGTTCCTCATGTGATCTTCCTCCAAGAACGTGGCGTTTGTCGATACAATCACCTTGTTTTCTTGTGGGTCGTAGAAAAGACCACCTCTCGTTTCTTTGGGATAGCCAAAAAATTGGCACCATTTTGATCGAGGTTCCAGTTTCTTTGGGTTTGTCACGAGCACGTGTGTCGGACAACCCCAAATCCTGAAGTGTTGTAAACTAGGTTTACGCCCCTTCAACAATTAAAAAGGTGTTTCTGAAATACTCTTTGATGGAACAGTGTTCAAGATTTGAACTGCAGTCTCTACTGCGTATCTCTAAAACGAGGCAGGCAATTGAGCATAGCTCATCATAGAACGAACCATGTCCAACAAGGTTCTATTCCTCCTTTCTGACACACCATTTTGTTGTGGTGTATTAGGTGCTGAGAGTTGTGATTTAATTCCATGTTCTATCAAATAGTCCTGGAATCTCAAATCCATATACTCTCCACCTCGATCGGATCGAAGTGTCTTAATGGTTTTCCCTAATGCATTCTCTACTTCGGTCTTATACTCTTTGAACTTTTCAAGAGCTTCAGACTTGTGATGCATTAGGTATAGATAACCATACCTCGAATAATCATCTATGAAAGAGATGAAATATTCGTACCCACCTCGAGCTTTAACATTCACCGGACCACAAAGATTCGAATGTACAAGTTCTAAGGGCTCTATGGCTCTGTAACCTTTCTGAGTAAAAGGTCGCTTGGTCATTTTACCTTCCAAGCAAGACTCACAAGGCGGTAAATAATCGTCTTCTAACTTATTTAGAAGTCCATTCTTAGAGAGTCTCTCAATTCGGTAGAGATTAATATGACCAAGTCTAAGATGCCATAATAGGTATTATTGTTTGGAGAAATTCTTTGCCTTTTATTTTGAGTGTTAGCATTCTTAAACATCTCATGATTTAAAACTGCTTTCGTTTTGTTCGGTTTCAGTACATACAGGCCATTTTTCAATTTAGCAAAACAAATATTGACACCCTCTTTCAAAATGAACGCTTCATTTATTGAAAAAGAAATACAATAACCAAGTTCTATTAAACAAAAGATAGAAATTAAGTTCCTTTTAAGCTTAGGAACTATAGACAGATGTTTTAATAAAAGAAATCTATCTCCTAAAAATAGCTTGGCATCTCCCACTGCAGGAGCTGAGATGACGTCTCTCGTTCCGACCCTGAGCATCATCTCACCCTCTTCGAGCTCCTTGAAGGAACTAGTTTCCTTAAATGAAGAGCAAACATGATTAGTGGCTCCTGAATCAAGTATCCAGGTAAAATCATCATTTTCCACTAAACAAGTTTCAAGAACAAGTAAATTTGATTTACCTTTTTCTTCTCTTTGAGCTCAATTGAGTATTTTTGGCGATTTCGCCCAATGCTCATCCACGTTGCGGTGGAAACATTTTCCTTTATCTGCAACCTTGACTTTTCCCTTGCCTTTGTCAACAGTAGGTGACTTCCCTTTACCTCCTATTTTCTTCTTTTGGGTCTTCTTAAGCCCAGAAGATGAGCTCTGAGACTTAGTCCCGGAGGATGAACCATACGGAACCTTACGGAATGGGCAAACAAATTTGCCTCTCCATCACCTGTCCCCTTATTCTTCATAAGAGACTAGAAAGTCGTAGTCCATTAAGGAGAGTAGTCAGGTTATACTCTATCTTGTTCATCACCGCATTGCTGCGGAATTGCAGGAAACTCTTCGGAACAGATTCCAGAATGAATGATACCTGACTTTGCTCGTCAATGACTACTCCGTTCATCTCATCCACGTTGAAGTGGACCATCAGATCAAGAACGTGTTCTCTCACCGATGACCCCTCCTTCATACGGGAGTTATAAACTTATTTGAGGGATTCGTGCCGAATCTGTCCAGACGGTTGTCCAAACATTTCCTATAGCGAACTCATGATCTCACGAGCTGAGACCATGCCCTCATGCTTTTTGGCCAGAACTTCAGAAACACTAGCCAAAATGTAGACCTTGGCCTTGTCATTGGCCTTGATCCCGGTGATCGTATGCTTCCTTAATGCATTGAGGGCGTTACGGCGAGGACACGAGGACATTCACGAGGCAAGTACAAACCGTAGGTCATCAACAACGAGAATCGTATTGAGTTGGACTTCAACGTAGTAAAATTCTCACCAGTTAAACGGTTGCTTTTAAGTAAGGCTATTATTGAGGACGACATGCTGAAAATCCAAAATAGTTCTAATTAGTTATGCCTTTTAACCCATTGTAAAAACCAATCAAATTTAGCAAAATTATTAAAGAACCCTAATGTTTAAACTAAACCCTTTGTTTAAATTAAACCTTTTAATTTTGCAACGATACTTCAAGGGTTTTAGAACAAAAGCCTGCATCGAGTGATCGAGTCATTCCTCCCTTGAATTGAGACTCTCTCACCAATTCTCACTACCAGAACATCTCATGCCCCAATGGTTCTTAGCTACCGTTTGTTTGGTCAAGGACTTGTTAACTAGCTTAACTCATCCCGTAAATGTGACCCTACCATTTTCAGATCCAATAGGCCCGAGCCAGCAGCTACTATTAAGAAAGACAAGCTGTTGGCAAACAACCTAAGAGACCCTATCCATTTACAGAGTTCGCGGTGTTCCGATCCCTATAGTCGGGCCCTTCAGAGGGTTTTGGTGCTCCCAGACAACCTAGCAGGCGGACTATAGAAATCTCACGGTGCGACCTAATGGAGGAGACCATAGGATACATTGACACGCGTCCTGCTCCCATTTACTATGGATACTTCCCTCATTCACCTTGGTA
This sequence comes from Trichosanthes cucumerina, assembly GCA_036507285.1. NCBI lineage: Eukaryota > Viridiplantae > Streptophyta > Magnoliopsida > Cucurbitales > Cucurbitaceae > Trichosanthes > Trichosanthes cucumerina. The sequence continues at coordinate 20,390,679 of CM071839.1, read as the reverse complement.
TTGAACCATGCAAACACATACCGTAGGGGGACGCCCTATTGACGCCACGTAGCCGAGCATGGAACTCACGGTGTGAACTCTTGAGGACGTGAGAGTAAACTTGATGCGAACATCTCGTTTTCTCCCACTGAAGCTCCTAAAATTAGGGTATAGGTTTAACTTAGTCGGATTCTGGCTAAAAGAATCTATCTAAGTTTATGCCTATTATAACTATTATAACTAGGTCTTAAAACCTTATGTCTAGGTGAATAAACATTTTAATTACCTAGAGATAAAATAGAACTAAGGTTAATTTAACTCAGGTTTCGGGTTAGTTCCAAGGTAGGAGGTGTTCCGTTAACTGTTAGCTTAAGTACCCCCAACCTTAGACAGAACTTTACCGGTAGAGTTTCCTTATAACCAAAGTTCTAAAGTCCTACTATATTTTAAACTATTTAAAATACTACGTAAGACTAATTTCTAATCCTATTAGAAATTAAAACTTAGGTCTAAATTAATTTTAAACGATTTTAAACTAATTAAATTTAACCCAAGTTCCTATGTTTGCATGCATTTCTTTATTATAGGTTATGGTTTCTAAAACCCCTTTTATTTATAACTTTTATAAATTTAATAATTAACCTATGATAAAGAAACTATATAATAAATCCAACAATCATTATTCAAATTGGAATTACAAAAGGAATTCAACTAATTGAATTATAAAATTACTTAAACAAAATAACATTTATTTTAAACTAAGTAATTTCATGCTCCATGCAATTTATTTTCCATATAATCTAATCATAACAATTATAATTAATTACTCATGAAAAATAAATTAATCATGCATTTAACCATATTCATATAACATTTATATAAATAAAATGCATGATCATGCTTATCCTAAGGTGGGAATAATCTAAATGACATTCATAAAGACATAAAGCTGTAAAATCGGAATAATTTGCCCCCTAAAGTGCAAAAAATAAAATTACATTAGTTTTATTTTATGAAACCGATCCAAAAATACCCTGAACCGGCTTTGAACCGCTCGAACCGGAAAGCCCTACGACGTTGCAACGCCTGCTTTGTCCTCTTGCGTGCCTGCTATCGGGGTAGCGTTAAAACGCTGAGGGGCAGCGTTGCAACGTCGCTGACCCCTTGAACGCCCGCGTCGATAGGGAACGCAGGCGTTGCGATGTCGTTCTTCAAACATTTAACGCTAAGCGCTTGGCGGCAGTGACCTTCTTCTTCGAAACAGCGGCTTCCTTACGCAATTACTCCTTCGATTCTCCACCGAATTGCTTGGCGGTCCCGAACGACTCGTAACTCAATTACAGACTCAATTATGCACTTTATTTGCCCAAAAACGTAGGGGCCTTTACAATAATTTGATCAAATCAAAAGTAAACTATGGCCAAAAAACTCCTAAACAGTTTTACAACAAACCAAATGCATTTCCCACCAAATCAATGCAATTTTGTTTCAAAACAAAACAATACAAGCATTGCTCTGATACCAAATGATGGAGATCGAATCTCCTTGAGCAGCGGAAACGAATTAGGAATCGTAATATGCAAGATTGTTTGCTTAAAACAAAAACCCATACATTGACAAAAACAGAACAAGCATGGAAATTCTAATCCTATTAGACATGGATAATAGCATACATGCAAACATATTAAGTTTAACAATTAAACTAAAGGGAAGAAGGAATTACCTTTGTAGTTTAGCAGAACAGCAACTCCTTGCTCCAATGTTCAACAACTCAATAACTTCAAAAGTTCTCTGTTTTTCACCAACAGAACACCACCAATTTGGAAAACCCTCTATGTCTCTGAGTGTTTAGATCTCTCCTTTGTGGGAAGGATTCAAACAATTTGGAAGAATTAGGGAATTCTAGAGATTGAGAGAGAGAGAGATTTTTGCCTTCTTGCACCAATTGATCAAGCGATCCTCATAATGAACAACCCCCTTCTCCCTGTTAAACTGTCGATAGGGAGAATGGGAGGGGTAGTGGGGAACGTGTCTGGATGACACGTTCTCTTATTTTTATTATTAAAATAATAATAATAATATAATAATAATTAAATCAAATTTAATTATTAATTTAAATCATATTTAAATAATACAAATTAAATGTCATATATTTATTTTGGATTAAATCTCATTTAATCATATTACCCCTTTAACCTATAGTTTTAATGTACATCCCGTGCACATTAAATTTAACCTATAGTTTTCAAATATGAATCACATTCACACTTGAGTTCAATATTTGAACTCTTTCAAATATTTAGTTCTCTCACAAAATTTAATATGAATCATATCCACATTAAATTTAAAATATATGGTTCAAAAACTATATATTATATTGTATCAATATACATTAAGTTTATTCTCTAATGAATTTGAACATTTCAAATTCAAATGATCTAAGAATCCTTTACGAGCTGGAAGGTGGACCTAATGGACCTACATATCATAAGCTCCAACGATACAAGATTGCTTGGTTAATCTCATTGACCTCCCAATCAACATTCGTTAACTGCGGAAACACTCCACTAAAGTCCCACAGCTGCACTCTTCTCACTGCAGATATATTTTTGTGTCCATGGATATTGACCAATAATGACAAGTCAATCCTTCACGAAATGTTCGTAACACCGGTGGGTCAAATTACCGTTTTACCCCTGGGTTACATCTTGTGCCTTAAGTACCAGCGTTCCTCTAATGAACAATTTGTTTGTGGTCCCACCAACAAACAGAGTCTCTCTCGGGCCAATGAGTGGGGCGGGCCCTTTGTTCAAGTCCTGGAGACACCACTTAAGGGAACATTCCTCTACTTACACTAGTAGGCGGGAAGGAGTGAATTCCATCTTGTTAAGTTAAGTTCTCAGCCGCTCACTCGGTCTTGTCCCCAAGAAGGTAGGCATATTGAGTCGGCGAATCTGACCACTTTCACCCATACTAGTCAAAGGACAATCCTCATGCAAAGCGAGGAGTTAAGTAACTCTGCTCAGGATTGAGATCAAGTTGCCTAGGTCATGCTAGTGAAATAGAAACCTAACTAGTTAACGGAGTTACAGCTAGAGATTACTATTTCTTGGTCTGGTCTTATGTAATCTCATTACATAAGATATCCCCACTCACATGTCTTCTACACGAACACGTTAGGATCACAGTGTTTGTATCAAATACAAAGTGGGCCACATCCATAGTTTAACCAGGGTAAGGTACCCAAACCTTATCCCATAACTATAGACCCTTTAGGTTGTATCTCGAACCGAGATCCTTTTTATGTACATTACATTCAGTTAGAGATTCATTTAACAACCTTGGATGTTTAGTTTATTGGATTTAGGTTTTTAAATAAAGGCAAACTCGTAGATAACGAACAATAACACTTTATTGAAATAATAACACTTTATTACAATAATTAGAACATAATTACAAACTACGAGTTTTAGAGCACAAATCCCAACAATACACGAGGCCAAACATTTGTTATGTAGTGAGAATAGTCAGTAGGTACCAATCCAATCCAGGGCTAGACCACTGGACCGCAGTTAAAAATATCCTCAAGTATCTTAGGAGAACGAGGGACTATACGCTTGTATATAGGACTAAGGATTTGATCCTTATTGGAAACACTGATTCTGATTTTCAGACCGATAAGCATTCTAGGAAATCCACATCGAGATCAATTTTCACCCTTAACGGGGGAGCTATAGTATGGCGAAACATCAAGCAAGGATGCATCGCTGACTCCACGATCGAGGCTGAGTATGTCGTTGCTTATGAATCAGCTAAAGAGATTGTTTGGCTAAGGAAATTCCTTACTGATTTGGAAGTTGTTCAAAATATGGAATTTTTCATCACCTTATACTGTGACAACAGTGGTGCGATAGCCAATTCAAAGGAACTTCGCAAATATAAGCGAGGCAAACACATTTAGAAGAAGTATCACCTGATACGAGAAATAGTGCAACGAGGAGATTTCACAGTCACGAAGATCGCTTCGGAGCACAACATTGTTGATCCGTTTACAAAGACTCTCACCGCTAAATTGTTCGAGGGTCATCTGGAAAGTCTAGGTCTACGAGATATGTACATAGGCTAATCTGGGGCAAGTGGGAGATATGTAATGGGTATATGGATGCCCTAGTTTATTGTTTTTGTATCTCTGTAACCACTGTTTTAGATTTTGATGTACCCCACTAGAGTTTTAGTTCAAGTGGGAGTTTGTAGGGTTTGTGCCCTAAAACTCGTAGTTTGTAAATTTTGTTCTAATTATTGTAATAAAGAGTTATTATTTCATTAAAGAGTTATTACTCGTTATTTACGATATTGCCCTTTATTTTAACCCTAAATCCAATAAACTAAACATCCAAGCCTGTAAAATGTCTCTTGAATTGAATGTAGTGTACATATAAAGGATTTCGGTTCGAGATACAACCTAAAGGGTCTATAGTAAGGGGATAAGGATTGGGTACCTTACCCTGATAACAATATGGATGTGGCCCACTTTGTATATGATACAAACACTATGATCCTAACGTGTTCGTATAGATGACATGTGAGTGGGGATATCCTATGTAATGAGATTACATAAGACCGGACCGCGAAATAGTAACCATTAGATTGAACTCCGTTGACTAGCTAGGTTTCTATTTCTCTAGAATGACCTAGGCAACTTGATCTCAATCCTGAGCAGGTTACGAACTCCTGTTTGCGAGAGATTGTCATTTGACTAATATGGGTGAGAGTGGCCAGATTCGCCGACTCAATATGCCTACCTTCTTGGGGACAAGACTGAGTGAGCGGTTGAGGACTTAACTTAACAAGATGGAATTCACTCCTTCCCGCCTACTAGGGTAAGTAGATGAATGTTCCCTTAAGTGGTGTCTTCGAGACTTGAACAAAGGGGCCGACCCTCTCATTGGCCCGAGAGAGACTTCAATTTGCTGGTACGACAACAAACAAATTGTTCATTAGATGAGCACTGGTACTTAAGGTACAAGATGTAACCCAGTGGTAAAACGGTAATTTGACCCAGCTGGTGTTACGAACATTCGTGAAGGATTAACTTGTTGTTATTGGTCGATATTCGTGGACACAGAAATATATCTGCAGTGAGAAGAGTGTTGCTGCGGGACTTTAGTGGAGTGTTCCTGCAGTTAACGAATGGTGATTAGAAGGTTAATGAGATTAACCGAATAATTTCGTATCGTTGGAGCTTATAATCTGTAGGTCCACCTTCTAGCTCGTAAAGGGTTCTTAGATCGTTTGAATTTGAAATGTTCAAATTCATTAGTTAATAAATTTAATGTATATAGATACATTATAATATAAAGTTTTGGAACTTTATATTAGAAATTTAATGTGAATATGATTCATATTAAATTATATGAGAGAATTAAATATTTAAAAGAGTTCAAATATTAATTTAAAAGTGAATTTGATTCATATTTGAAAACTATAGGTTAAAATTTAATGTGCATGAGATGTGCATTAAAACTATAGGTTAGAGGGAATATTGATTAAATATGATTTAATCATAATTAAATATATGATATTTAATTTAATTTTGGTTAAATGTGATTTAATTAAAACTAAAATTAATTTATAATTAAATATGATTTAATTATTAATTAAAATTAATTAATTTATTATTAAATTAATTAAGGGAACGTGTCAGGATGACACATTCCCACTTTCCCTCTTTCTCTCCCTATCGACAGTTAAACAAGGAGATGAGATCTTTGATTAATCGATCGATCATTCTTTTTTGGCAATTTGTGAAATTGCTGCCAAATTCTCTCTCTCTCAAATTCTCTCATCCTGCCAAATTGTTGGAATACCTTCCCACTAAGGTAGATCTAAGTTTCTCAGAGAATAGGAGGTTCTCCAAGTGATAGTGTTCTGTAAAACAGAGAAGAAGTTTTTGTGTTGTTGCGTTGCTGTGTAATTGGAGCAGGAGTTGCTGCGTATTGAGAAAACTACAAAGGTAATTTCGAATTTCCTTTAGTTTAGTCATTTTTACAAAATGTGTTTGTATGTTGTAGTTCCATGCTTAATTTAATTAGATTAGATTTACTGCTCATCCTCTGTAATTTTTACCCAATGTACTGGTATTTCTAGTAAACCAAAACAAACGAGCAATTACGATTTTAATCACGTTTCCGTTGCTCAAGGGGATCTGATTCCCATCACCAAGTGGGTCATGAGAATAGGGTTACCCGGAAAGCCCAAATGAAGAAGGCCTTATAAAAACAGTCAGTCAGATCTCAGGAGGTTTTAATTGACCACTAGACGCCGAAGAGAAAAGTCATGAATTTTAAGAAAAATGAAGTTTTAGGCTCCATTAAAAAAAAATTTAAAGTCACTATGTATGTATTTGCATACCCGGTAGTGGGGTCTCTTACTGACTTTATAATACTCATCATTTCTTTTAAAAAATGTTTCCAGGTAAAGATTAAGGCGTTCGAGGTGTATGATGGGGATCGAGCTAGTAAGGCCATGAGAATAGCAAGACAAGATTTCTGCATTTTCTAAAAAATTTAGTGATCTTGATTCAAATATTTTCTTTTGTTGAAATTTGATTTGAAGGTTATGTTTGTTTTGAAACTGAGGCCTGGTCTTACTGTGTCTGTTTCAAACATTTCGATACTTTTGAGATCTGATGTAGTAAATGTTTATTCCAACGAAATTTTATTTCTTTTTTATGTTGATTTTATTGCCTCAATAACATGCATATTTAATAATAACCTTAGAAAGCGAGTCCTAAAGTTAGGACGCTACATTTATGGTTACCAAGTAATTAATCTCTTCCTCTCTTTTTTTTTTACAATTTTTTCTCATTCTATTGCACTTTTTTACTTGATTGATTGAGTTCTACAATTGGTGGATGAGGTATTTATTTGTAATTGCTAGTTGTGAATAAAGTAGTATCCTTTCATTAAATTTTGGATGACTTTATTACCTTGTGCATTAGAGGTAATTACAATTATATAGGCACGTTTCAACTTATCTAGGTCATGGATCTCATTCGTATATTTATCAATAATCCCTATTGTCGAATTTAACTCATAGTTACTTCAATTGACTATTTTTTGTGTGTCATCTAGCAACTCATAAATTGGTAACATATTCAAATTCATCTCATAAACTAATTATGGGAAGAAATTTAATATAATGATTATTTAAATGAATGCAACATATTTACTTCCTTGATGCAATGTTTTTTTTGTAGGCATAGGGTAGTTTGCTTAAATTTCTATCGAGGATATTTTCGTTAAAAGTAATCTCAATATTTTAGTAGAAACTGCTTTTAGATATTTAGTCATTTTTTAAGTTAGCCAATTTTAAAATAGTCATTTTAAAAAAAAAATAAAAAACGTTTATCTCAAAAGAGAGTCAGAATTTGCTTAGTATTTTTTTTGTCTTTTTACAAAAGAAATATATTAACTTAAATTTAAACGAGATGGACTCCATTTGGAAAGATTTATGGATTTTCATAACATTTTCTTGTAAGATTCACGCGGCTGACGGCACGTTTATCGCACGGAAAAGCCAAAGCGTGGGTCCCATAAGGAGGATTCAAATTCTAGCCCCGAGATGAAGATTCCATCGGACGGTCCACAAATAGCGAATTGAATAGTAATAAAAGAACAAAAAAAAAAAGGTAAACAGTTGTCAAAGATTAATTATAATTTAACCAAAGTTTTTGGAGGGGGTAAACATAATGTTGCCTAAAGATTTCATAAAATTGAGTAATTGATAGAGAGAGGTAGGTCAGAGATGCGGCTGCCCAGATTGGAAAGTTTGACCACTTTGTTATTCTTATTCTGACCAGTCAAACTTTGGGGTCCTTTTTTAAATTTCTTTGAACCCTCCTAAGTCCTAACCACCTGTCGGCAAGTACTTTTTCTCCATTTGATTATTTGCCTTTCAAAATTCTCAAATTTTATTAAAAAATTTCAGTTAGATTCTTCACTTAAAATTGTTAAATATTAACCATTAAATTGTTTTTTTTTAATTATATCTTTTAAAACATTACATCACATATCAAACTCAACTTTACGAATCAATAAAATCCAATATAATTTAATTCGCATTAAGTATGTCTTCTTGGCCAAAAAGTCAGATATTCAAATCTTCTCGTGAGGACAATAGACCTCCACACATATCTCTATATTATTATGATATTGTCTACATTAGTCATAAATTCTAATAATTTTACTCTTGATTTTTTTCAAAAGTTTAATATCAATGGAGATAATTGTCTCGCTTATATACCATTGGATCTTTTTTCTTTCTCTAGCCAATGTGAGATTTTCGTTACACTCCTAACATCTCCACCTCACAAACTAAAAAAAAAAGTCCAAAACTTCAAAATTTGAAACTTTGTGATATATTTAGGCCAAAATAAAAACCACCACACTCGACTAAAACCACACCTTGTCTCTCTTAGGACCTCGATGAATGGCTGGGTTGGGAAGGCTTTAAACGTTGCCTCTATGAAACCCATTTTTATACATAAACTTTGAAACCCTTTTTGTATTTGAAGTTGACAAGTTTGTAATATAGATTCATGTTTTCATTCTTTTTAAACTCGCATCACAAAGGACTATTTTATTGTCTTATGGGCAAGAAACTATATTAGATGTGGACTATAGTGTTGCCAATTTGTGAAATTTTTTAAATATCCTTTCCAATGGTAATCTAGAAAATATCACGTGCCCGAAAATAAATAAACAAATAATAGAGAAAAAATTAATTTTTATTTAACTTGTTGACTTATATCCATTTTTACTTTAAACTTATAATTTTATCCAATTATAACTTAAAGATTTTTCTTCACTCTTACTTGAAAAAAAATGTTCCAATTTTCCCTCTCTTATAGATTTTAGTTTGAAAATTTGTTAAAAAAGTATTCTCGTATGCTTTTAATGAATTATAATATATATATATATAATACAAAATGGATAAGATTTCAAAGAAAACAACATTAAAATTTGTGAGTTTTGACAACATTATTCAATGGTTTAATTTGTACATCAATCGAACTTTTGTGTCAAACTTGATATTATTGAATTTAGTGAGTTCCAAAGTTTTTTCTTTGCTTTTTATTAAAATTAGTGAGTGAACTAATAAAACAAGTGTAACGAGCCTAAATTTTGGAACGATCCTATTTAGGAAGTTAGCCCAAGTCACACCATCTATACCCGAAATTTCGGTAGCATAACGACGTAACTAGGAGAAAACAAAAATAAATCTAGGGCTAGATAAGAGGATAAGACACTTCATAAGTTCATAAAAAGGATGTTCAACCTCGTCCAAACATCAGTCACAAAACATGCTGAGTAGCAGATCCACAAAGCTACTAGGAACAAACATTTCATCAACTAATTATTAAAAGATATAAGATCAACATCATTTCATTCAAGAAAACTATAACCTGTTAGGAGTCATCTAGAATACAAAACTAAGCTATTACAATCAAGGTTCACAACTTTAAAACAAGAGTTCAGCGGAAATCACAAGGACAACTTGGATGAATAAACCGAGCCTAGGGACCGTAGGAAGTCTTCGTAGTCTCACTAGGTCATCATTGTCGCCAACCACCTTACGGTTTAGCCTATATGCAAATAAAACATCGAAGTAGTAGGGTGAGTATAAAAATACTCAGTAATAGCCCTACTTAGGGTCCAAAATACAACAACACAGTCAAAAGTTGAAAGTAGCTCTAACTTTACATGCCCTCCTGATCTTAAGCCCTCTGATCAGGCATCCAAACTTTTCACATCCCACTCCATCCGAACACATAGCGGGCAACTTACACACTCAACGCCACACCAACCACAAACATAACTCTATGAACATCGAAGCCTATCAACAAATTGCCTCAATAGGCTGGTCGATATGAAAGTTAGGTCTATCCACAAATTGCCACACATCACAAAGCTAGGCCCATTAACAATTTTCCACACAAGCTACACATTACAAAGCGAGACCTATTAACGATTTGACACACAAACTACATAACACAAAGCTAGCCCTATTAAGGATTTGCCACATAGGCTACACAACACAAAGCTAGGCCTAGTAAGGATTTGCCACACAGGTTACAGAGCACAAAGCTAGGCCTATTAAGAACTTGCCACACGGGCTTAACATCCCAAACCATCACAAATAAACATCCATACAACATTATAAACAATTGTACCACACATAAACATGCACATAGGCTTGCATAAAAGTTCAACGCATCCACAATCCATCTAAACAAGTATTATCACTTCAATACAACAATCATGGCACTACGCACCAACTCCACACCAAACCCAATAATTTATAAGCTTAGTGCACATCCAAATGACTACTTACTTTTAGTTGAGCACACGAGTCAGCTACTCTTGTCCTAGATCAGTGCCCATTGCCTAAAGACAAACAAAAAAAAAAAACGATTCTAGGAAATCCACTTGGGGGTCAACCTTCATTCTGAATGGAGGAGCTGTAGTATGGCGAAACATTAAGCAGGGATGCATTGCCGATTCCACTATGGAAGCGAAGTACGTTGCGGCTTGGGAAGCTGCAAAGGAAGCTGTTTGGCTCAGGAAGTTCATGACAGATTTGGAAGTTGTTCCAAATATGAACTTATCGATCACACTGTTTTGTGACAGCAATGCTGTAGTAGCCAACTCTAGAGAGCCTCGGAGCCATAAGAGAGGCAAACACATTGAGCGGAAGTATCATCTGATACGGAAGATTGTGCACCCATGAGAGACGTGATCCACGCGAGATAGCGTCGAGCACAACGTAGGTGATCCATTTACAAAGCCCCTCACGGCTAAGGTGTTTGAGGGTCACCTAGAGAGTCTAGGTCTTCGAGAACTTCCTGACTAGGGCAAGTGGGAGATATGTAAACGGGTATTCAATGCCTTAGTTTATTGTATTACTTTATTGTAATTTATGTACATTTAAGAAATGTATTTGCTCCACTAGCTTAGTCCAAGTGGAAGTTTGTTGGGATGTTTGTCCTAATCTCGTACTATTTGTAAATATATTTGAAATTAATAAAGAGTTATTTATTTCTTCATTTTGTGTCTCGCATTTTATACCAATTTTGACCAATAAACTAAGCTTTAGGGTCATTGAATGTATGAGAGAACTAAAACTTGAACGGTGTGTAGTGGACACACAGGGAGGATCACGTTCGAGTAAATGACCCGAACGGTCTACAGTATATGGATAGGGTTGGAGACCTAATCCAGGATACGTTATGGATGCGACCCGCTTTGTATTAAGATACAAACGAGGTGATCTGACTCGTTCATGTGGTTGACATGCGAGTGGGGGCATCCTGTACCATGAGATTGTACAAGACCGGACCGTGAATTATTAGACCTCATCGATGTAACACCGCTTGTGATGAAGGGACTAATTACGCCGTAGATGACCATTAGTGACTCGGACGAATCACGAGCGTGTTCACGAACTCCTTTCTGCGGGTCTACATCCTTTGACTAAAGCGGGTGAGGGTGGTCACGATTACTCGCCCAATATGCCTATCTTCTAGGGGACCGAGGACCAAGTAGGGGCTGAGAACTTAACTATGCGAGATGCAATTCACTTATTCCCGCCTTTAGGGAAACCAGAGGGGTTGTTCCCTTAAGTGTTGTCTCCAGGACTTGGACAACGGGCGCCCACTCTCTCACTGGTACGAGAGAGTTCTTGTGTATGGTCGGACCATAACAACGTTGTTGTTCATTAGAGAAGCAGTGGGGACTTAAAGAGCAAGAAGTAGACGCAGGGGTAAAACAGTAATTTGACCCAGCAGTGTCTACGAACAACCTGTGAATGGTCGACTCATGGGCATTGGTTATAGCAGTGGACACGTAATATTCTGCACTGACGGGAGTGCAGCTACGGACTTTAGTGGAGTGTTACCGTAGCTAATGAAGGTTGATTAACCGGGTCAAAGAGTTTGATAGGTTAATCTCGGATCATTGGAGCCCGTCACTGTAGGTCCATTAGGTCCCTCGGTTGGCTCAATCTGGGTTAAAAGAAGGTTAATTTTTTGGTGTGAATTGAAGTGTTCAATTTCACTAAAAGGGCATTTATGTCATTTATATGAGATATGAATGATATAATATATAGTTTAATGTGAATGAGATTCATAATAAACTATAGATTAGCCTAATTGTTGAATTAGGGCTAATTGGAGAAATTAGGTTGAGAGATATTAAATTGGATGTGATTCAATTTAATAAATCCACAATATTGCAAATGTGATTTGTGATATGAGATATGAGATATCTTATAATATATGGTTATGCAAATATGATTTGCATAACCTATAGTTGTGGTAAAATGGTAAATAGGTGGAGATTTCAACTCCACCTATCTCCATTATATAAACCCTTCTTGCAAGAAGGAAGGTAAGGCATTCTCTCATTTTTTAGAATTCTCACCAAAAAGAAGAGAAAGCTTTCTCTCAATTCTCTCTCATTTCCTTTCCTCCCTTCACCAAAACAGAAAGTTCCCACCAACTTTCTTCTTCCAAAAGAAGAACAACCGAGAAACTTTTGGTGGTGTTCTTTTTCGTGAGAAGAGTTCGAGTTCGTAGAGATCGAGGAGCACACGAAGAGTTCGTGAATCTGGAAAGGAATTTTGAAGATGGTCTTCAACAAGTAAGTACATACTGTTTTTTCTTTCCATTTAAGCATGTTTAGCCTAGATTTAAGAGTTAAATCATTTTAATGAAATTCAATTGCACAACTTCACCATGACGATTCAATCGTCTTCTGCTGCGTGGGAGTTTAATTCCCTTCAATTGGTATCAGAGCCAGGTTGGTTCGAAGTTTTTGCACTATTTTTTTGTTGAAATTAGGTAGGTATAGCCTTAATTTATGTGATAAATTGTTGGTTTGCATGATGGATGTTTCGGTTTTGGCACTTTAGTATAGATTTACAATTTTTATGTTGATTTGATCAATGTAATGGCCCGTTATTTTTGGGCATTTTGTTGTAAATCAAGTCGTAAGTCCGAGTCGTTCATAGCAAGAGTTGCTGTTAAGAAATCGGAGCGGAAACGGGCTAGAAACAACGAAAAACAGCAAGAGGAGCTTGTTGTTCTGTCGACAGCGTTGAGACGTTGTTCATCGGCGTCTCAACGCTGCAATTGCGGGCAGAGGCTTGGCTAAAGAGTAGCGTTGAAACGCTAGGCGTAGCGTTCCAACGCCGAGGCGTGGAGCACGTTGGGCGCAACGCTGAGCACGGCACCGTTGCAACGCTACGTGCGTTGAGGGCGGTTTCAGCGCCAAGTTCGCAAGGGTCGTGGGTGTGTAACAGTTTTTCAAAACGTGGGAAGTTTTAATTTTACTTTTTTTTAATATTTGTAAAATGTTTTTTTTATTTACTTATTTATTTTATTAAATAGTATTAATATAAATGTTATATCAATGTTATTTAATTAAATAAAGTGCCCCTGAGGAACGACATCGCAACGCTGAGGAACAACGTCGCAACGTAGAGGCTCCCTATCGATGCAGAATTTCCAGGGGTCAGCAGCGTTGCAACGCTGCCCCTCAGCATTGCAACGCTACCTCGATGCCACACGCGTGTGAGATGAGGCGGCTTTGCAACGCTCCCATCAGCGTTGCAACGTCGTGACACCAACCTGAAGCTGCAAACCAGTCTGGGCGGTTCGGTTCGTCTTTTCTCCAGTTCGACCAGTTTGAGCCTAGTGTAATTTTATTAATTTTTTCACTTTAGTGGCCAAATTATTCCGGTTTTACAACTATTTTTCTTTATGAATGTCATTTAGAATTTTTCCCACCTTAGGATAAGCATGTTCATGCATTTTATTTGTATAATTGTTATATAAATATGGTAGAAATGCATGATCTAATTTATTTTTAATAAGTATTTATTTATAATTGTTATAATTAGATAATATGGAAAATAAATTGCATGGAGCATGAAATTACTTAGTTTAAAATAAATGTTATTTTTTTAAGTAATTTAATTATTCAATTAGTTGAATAATTTTTATAATTCCATTTTGGTTTTATAACATAGTTCCTTGTCATAGGTTAATTATTAAAATTTATAAGAGTTATAAATTAAAGTGGTTTTACAAACCATAACCTAGAACAAAGAATAGCATGCAAACATAGGAACTTGGATTAAATTAAATTAGTTTTAAATTGTTTAAAATTAATTTAGACCTAAGTTTTAAAATATAGTAGGACAATAGGACTTTGGTTATTAGGGAACTCTACCGGTAAAGTTCTGTCTAAGGTTGGGGGTACTTAAGCTGACGGGTAACGGAATACCTCCTACCTGGGAAATGACCCGGAGCTTGAGTTGAATTCAACATAGTCCTGTTTTATATCTAGGTAACTAAAATGTTTATTCACATAGATATAAGGTTAAAAGACCTAATTATAATAGTTATAATAGGCATAGACTTAGATAGATTCTTTTAGCCAGAATCCGACTACGTTAAACCTACACCCTAACCTTACGAGTTTCAGTGGGAGAAAACGAGATGTTCGCATCAAGTTTACTCTCACGCCCTCAAGAGTTCAGACCGTGAGTTCCATGCTCGGCTACGTGGCGTCAGTAGGGCGTCCCTCAACAGTAAGTGTTTGCATGGTTCAATACCAAGGTGAATGAGGGAAGTATCCATAGTAAATCGGAGCAGGACGAGTTCAATGTATCCTACGGTCTCCTCCATTAGGTCGCACCGTGAGATTTCTATAGTCGTCCTGCTAGGTTGTCTTGGAACAACCAATCCCTACGAAGGGCCTGACTATAGGGATCGAAATATCGCGAACTCCAGAATGGATAGGGTCTCTCAAGTAATTTGCCAACAGTTGTCTTTCTTAATAGTAGTCTGTTGGCTCAGAGCTATTGGATCTGAAAATTGTAGGGTCACATTTACAGGATAAGTTAAGCTAGTTAACAAGTCAATGACCAAACAAACGGTAGCTAAGGATCATTGGGACATGAGATGTTCTGGTAGTGAGAATTGGCTGAGATAGTCTCAATTCAGGGGAGGAGTGACTGACCACTCGACGATGACTTTTGTTCTAAACCCTTGAAGTATCGTTGCAAAATTAAAGGTTTAATTTAAACACTAGTGTTCTTTAATAATTTTGCTAAATTTGATTGGTTATAATGGGTTAAAGGCATAACTAATTAGAACTACTTTTGAAATTTAAGCATGTTGTCCTCAATTATAGCCTTACTGAAAAGCGAACGTTTAACTGGTGAAAACTATACTACGTGGAAGTCCAACCTGGATGCGATTGATCTGGTTGTTGATGACCTTCGATTTGTACTGACTGAGGAATGTCCTCAGGTCCTTATTCAAAACGCTCCTCAATCTGTTAAGGATGCGTACGACCGCTGACTCAAGGCCAATGATAAGGTCAAGGTCTACATTTTGGCTAGTGTTTCTGAAGTTCTAGCCAAAAAGCTCGTGAGATCATGAATTCGTTGCAGAACATGTTTGGACAACTGTCTGGACAGCTTCGGCACGAATCCCTCAAGTACGTTTATAACTCCCGTATGAAGGAGGGGTTGTCGGTGAGAGAACACATTTTCGATCTGATGGTCCACTTCAACGTGGCTGAAATGAACGACGCGGTCATTGACGAACAAAGTCAGGTCTCGTTCATCCTGGAATCTCTTCCGAAGAGTTTCCTGCAATTCTGCAGTAATGCGGTGATGAACAAGATAGAGTATAACTTGACTACTCTCCTGAATGAACTACAAACTTTCCAGTCTCTTATGAAGAATAAGGGACAGGATGATGGAGAGGCAAATCTATTTGCCCATTCCATAAGGTTCCAGAAGGGTTCATCCTCTGGGACTAAATCCTGTAGTTCGTCTTCTGAGCTTAAGAAGACCCAAAAGAAGAAGATATGAGGGAAAGGGAAGGCACCTGCTGCTGAGATGGGCAAGGGAAAAGCCAAGGTTGCTGACAAAGGAAAGTGTTTCCACTGCAACATGGACGGGCACTGGAAGCGAAACTGCCCAAAGTACCTTGCTGATTTCAAAGAGAAGAAAGATAAATCTGATTTGCTTATTCTTGAAACTAGTTTAGTGGAAAATAATGATTTTACCTGGATACTTGATTCAGGAACCACTAATCACGTTTGCTCTTCTTTTCAGGAAACTAGTTCCTTCAAGGAGCTCAAAGAGGGTGAGATGACGCTCATGGTCGGAACAGGAGACGTCGTCTCAGCTCGTTCAGTGGGAGATGTCAAGCTGTTTTTTAGAGATAGATTTATCTTTTTAGAAAATTTGTACTTAGTTCCTAAGATTAAGAGGAACTTAATTTCTATCTCTTGTCTAATTGAACATGGATATTGTATTTCTTTTTCTATCAATGAAGCGTTCATTTCGAAAAAGGTGTCAATATTTATTTTGCTAAGTTAGAAAACGGCTTGTATGTACTTAAACCGAATCAAACTAAAGCAATTTTAAATCATGAGATGTTTAAAACTTCAAACACTCAAAGTAAAAGGCAAAGAATTTCTCCAAATAATAATACCTATCTTTGGCATCTAAGACTTGGTCATATAAATCTCAACCGGATTGAGAGACTCTCTAAGAATGGACTTCTAAACAAGTTAGAAGATGATTCTTTACCTCCTTGCGAATCCTGCTTGGAAGGTAAAATGACTAAGCGACCTTTTACTGGAAAAGGTTATAGAGCCATAGAACCCTTAGAACTTATACATTCGGATATTTGTGGTCCGGTGAATGTTAAAGCTCGAGGAGGGTACGAATATTTCATCTCTTTCATAGATGATTATTCGAGGTATGGTTATTTATTCCTAATGCATCATAAGTCTAAGGCTCTTGAAAAGTTCAAAGAGTATATATAAGGCTGAAGTAGAGAATGCATTAGGGAAAACCATTAAGACACTTCGATCCGATCGAGGTGGAGAGTATATGGATTTGAGATTCCAGGACTATTTGATAGAACATGGAATTCAATCACAACTCTCAGCACCTAATACACCACAACAAAATGGTGTGTCAGAAAGGAGGAATAGAACCTTGTTGGACATGGTTCGTTCTATGATGAGCTATGCTCAATTGCCTGCCTCGTTTTAGGGATACGCAGTAGAGACTGCAGTTCAAATCTTGAACACTGTTCCATCAAAGAGTATTTCAGAAACACCTTTTTAATTGTTGAAGGGGCGTAAACTTAGTTTACAACACTTCAGGATTTGGGGTTGTCCGGCGCACGTGTTGGTGACAAACCCAAAGAAACTGGAACCTCGTTCAAGATTATGCCAATTTGTTGGCTATCCCAAAGAAATGAGAGGTGGTCTTTTCTACGACCCACAAGAAAATAAGTTGATTGTATCGACAAACACCACTTTCTTGGAGGAAGATCACATGAGGAACCATAAACCACATAGTAAGCTAGTACTAAATGAAGCTACAACTGAACCAACAAGAGTTGTTGATGATGGAGATCTAATCTCCTTGAGCAGCAGAAACGTTTTTGGAATCGTAATATGCAAGTTTATTTTAGTTGAAATGCAAAACCAAGTACATTCACAAAACAGAGATAAACACATGTAAAACTAATCTAATTAGGCATGGAGATCTATCATGCAAAGATGCTAAGTTTAAAAACAATTAAACTAATAAAGGGAGAAAAGGTAATTACCTTTGTAGTTTTCCTCAGCAGCAACTCCTTGCTTCAAATCGTACAACAACTCAAGGACTTCCAAGAGTTCTCTGCTTTTCTCCAACAGAACACTATCAAAAGAGAAAACCTTCTATATCTCTGAGTTCTTAGAACAAATCCTTTGGTGGGAAGGAATTCCAACAATTTGGAAGAGAGTAAGAGGGAATTGTGATAGAGAGAGACTTTCTTCAGTGTTCAATCGTATGAATCAATCTATCAATGATCTCTTCTCACCAGGAGAAGAAAACTCTGTAGAGGGCATCTCCCACTCCCTATCGAATAGGGAGTTGGGAGAGAGGGGGAACGTGTCCTCCTGACACGTTCTCCATTTTTATTTTTAATTAATTAATCGTATTAATTAATAAATCAAATAAAACTTACTTAATTAAATTAAATATCTTATATTTAATTTAGATTAAATCACATTTAATCATTTATCCCTTAATCCTATAGTTTTAATGCACATCTAATACACATTAAATTTAACCTATAGTTTTCAAATATGAATCACATTCACATTTCAATTTAATATTTGAACTCTTTCAAATATTTAATTCTCTCATGTAATTTAATATGAATCATATTCACATTAAATTTATAATATATAGTTCCAAAACTATATATTATATCGTATCATTATACATTAAGTTTATTCCCTTATGAATTTGAGCATTTCAAATTCAAATGATCTAATTGTTGGGATTTGTGCCCTAAAACTCGTAGTTTGTAATTATGTTCTAATTAATGTAATAAAGTGATATTATTTCAATAAAGTGTTATTGTTCGTTATCTACGAGTTTGCCTTTATTTAAACCCTAAATCCAATAAACTAAACATCCAATTTCATTAAATGAATCTTTAACTGAATGTAATGTACATAAAAAGGATCTCGGTTCGAGATACAACCTAAAGGGTCTATAGTTAGGGGATAAGGTTTGGGTACCTTACCCTGGTTAAACTATGGATGTGGCTCACTTTGTATTTGATACAAACACTGTGATCCTAACGTGTTCGTGTAGGTGACATGTGAGTAGGGTATCATATGTAATGAGATTACATAAGATCGGACCACGAAATAGTAACCTCTGGCTGTAACTCCGTTGACTAGTTAGGTTTCTATTTCACTAGGATGACCTAGGCAACTTGATCTCAATCCTGAGCAGGTTACGAACTCCTGTTTGCGAGGGATTGTCCTTTAACTAGTATGGGTGAGAGTGGCCAGATTCGCCGACTCAATATGCCTAACTTCTTGGGGACAAGACCGAGTGAGCGGTTGGGAACTTAACTTAGCAAGACAGAATTCACTCCTTCCCGCCTACTAGGGTAAGTAGAGGAATGTTCCCTTAAGTGGTGTCTCCAGGACTTGAACAAAGGGCCCGACCCTCTCATTGGCCCGAGAGGGACTCTGTTTGTTGGTAGGACCACAAACAAATTTTTTTTTCATTAGAGGACTTTGGTACTTAAGGCACAAGATGTAACCCGAGGATAAAGCGGTAATTTGACCCCGGTGGTGTTACGAACATTCGTGAAGGATTGACTTGCTTTGTTATTGGTCAATATCCATGGACATAGAAATATATCTGCGTGTGAGAAGAGTGCGTTTGTGGGACTTTAGTGGAGTGTTCCCGCAGTTAACGAATGTTGATTGAGAGGTTAATGAGATTAACCGAGCAATCTCGTATCATTGGAGCTTCTGATCTGTAGGTTCATTAGGTCCACCTTCTAGCTCGTAAAGGGTTCTTGGATCATTTGAATTTGAAATGTTCAAATTCATTAGGGAATAAACTTAATGTATGTTGATACAATATAATATATAGTTTTGGAACTATATATTATAAATTTAATGGGAATATGATTCATATTAAATTATATGAGAGAATTAAATATTTGAAAGAGTTCAAATATTATATTAAATGTGAATGAGATTCACATTTGAAAACTATAGGTTAAAATTTAATGTGCACTGGATGTACATTAAAACTATAGGTTAAAGGGGTAATATGATTAAATGAGATTTAATTCAAATTAAATATATGATATTTAATTTGTATTATTTAAATATGATTTAAATTAATAATTAAATTAGATTTAATTATTATTCAATTATTATTATAATAATAATAAAATAAGGGAACGTGTCATCCAGACACGTTCCCCACTACCCCTCTCTCCTTCTCCCTATCGACAGTTTAACAGGGAGAAGGGAGTTGGTCATTGATTGATCGATTGATCATTTTTCACTTGGACAGAAGGAAAAATTCTCTCTCACTCTCAATTCTAGAATTCCCAAATGTTCTTCCAACTGTTGGAATCCTTCCCACAAAGGAAAGATCTAAGCACTTCGGAGGATAGAGGGTTTACTCTTTTTGGTGGTGTTCAGAAAGCAGAGAAACAAAAGCTTGCTGAGTTATTGGAATTTGCTTGGAGCAAGGAGTTGCTGTGAGTCTACAAAGGTAATAATTTCCTTTCCATTCTTAGTTTGATTGTTAAACTCTATGTATGTTTGTATGCAATTAATCCATGCCTAATTCGATTAGATTTGATTTCATGCTTGTTCTGTTTTTTTTTGTCAATGTACTGGTTTTTGTTTTTAAGCAAAACAATCAAGTAATTAAGATCCCAAACACGTTTTCGCTGCTCAAGGAGATCAGATCTCCATCACTAAGAACCCTTTACGAGCTAGAAGGTGGACCTAATGGACCTACAGATCAGAAGCTCCAACGATGCGAGATTGCTCGGTTAATCTCATTAACCTCCCAATCAACATTCGTGAACTGCGGGAACACTCCACTAAAATCCCGCAGTTGCACTCTTCTCACTGTAGATATATTTCTGTGTCCACGGATATTGACCAATAACAGCAAGTCAATCCTTCACGAATGTTCGTAACACCAGCTGGGTCAAATTATCGTTTTACCCCTAGGTTACATCTTGTGCCTTAAGTACCAGTGCTCCTCTAATGAACAATTTGTTTGTGGTCCTACCAACAAACAGAGTCGCTCTCGGGCGAATGAGAGGCTCGGGCCCTTTGTTCAAGTCCCGGAGGCACCACTTAAGAAAACATTCCTATACTTACCCTAGTAGGCGGGAAGGAGTGAATTCCATCTTGCCAAGTTAAGTTCTCAGCCTCTCACTCGATCTTGTCCCCAAGAAGGTAGGCATATTGAGTCGGCGAATCTGACCACTCTCACCCATACTAGTCAAATGACAATCCCTCGCAAACAGGAGTTCGTAACCTGCTCAGGATTGAGATCAAGTTGCCTAGGTCATCCTAGTGAAATAGATACCTAACTAGTCAACGGAGTTATAGGTAAAGGTTACTATTTCGTGGTCCGGTCTTATGTAATCTCATTACATAGGATATCCCCACTCACATGTCATCTACACGAACACGTTAGGATCACAGTGTTTGTATCAAATACAAAGTGGGCCACATCCATAGTTTACTAGGGTAAGGTACCCAAACCTTATCCCCTAGCTATAGAACATTTAGGTTGTATCTCGAACCGAGATCCTCTATATGTATACTACATTCAGTTAAAGACACATTTAACAACCTTGGATGTTTAGTTTATTGGATTTAGGGTTTAAATAAAGGCAAACTCGTAGATAATGAACAATAGCTCTTTATTGAAATAATAACACTTTATTACATTAATTAGAACATAATTACAAACTACGAGTTTTAGGGCACAAACCCCAACAGTTGATCAAGCTGGACCTTCATCAAGAGTTGATGAAGAAGCCAGCACATCAAGCCAGTCTCGTCATTCTCAATCATTGGGAATGCCTCGACCCAGTGGGAGGGTTGTTACCCAACCTGACCGCTATTTGGGTTTAGCTAAAACTCAAGTCGTCATACCTGATGACGACGTAGAAGATCCATTGTCTTCTAGAAAGGCAATGAATGGCGTAGACAAGGACCAATAGATCAAAGCCATGGACCTTGAAATGGAGTCAATGTACTTCAATTCAGTATGGGAACTTGTAGACCGACCTGAAGGGGTAAGACCCATAGGGTGCAAATGGGTCTACAAAGAAAGAGAGATGCAGCCGGAAAGGTACAAACCTTTAAGGCTAGACTTGTAGCAAAGGATTTTACCCAAATGGAAAGAGTTGACTATGAGGAAACTTTTTCCCCTGTTGCTATGCTTATGTCTATTAGGATACTCTTGTCCATAACCGCATTTTATGATTATGAAATTTGGCAAATGGACATCAAGACTGCCTTTTTGAATGGTAATCTTGACGAGAGTATCTATATGTCTTAGCCCAAAGGGTTCATAACCAAAGGTTAGGAGCAAAAAGTTTGCAAGCTTTAATCGATCCATTTATGGGTTGAAACAAGCATTCAGATCTTAGAACATAAGATTTGATACTACGATCAAGTCTAATGGCTTTGACCAAAACGTTGATTAGCCTTGTGTTTACAAGAGGATCATCAACAACAAAGTAGCTTTCTTAGTGCTTTATGTGGATGATATCCTACTCATTGGGAATGATGTAGGATACCTTAATGACATAAAGAATTGGTTGGCAACCCAATTCCAAATGAAAGATTTGGGAGAGGCGCAGTATGTTCTTGGGATTCAGATTTTCAGAAATCGCAAGAACAGAACGCTAGCTCTGTCTCAAGCATCTTATATCGACAAAATGTTGGCCCGATATTCGATGCAAAATTCTGAGAGGGGCTTATTACCCTCCAGGCATGGAGTTCATCTGCCTAAGGAACAGTGTCCTAAGACACCTCAAGAGGTTGAGGATATGAGACGTATTCCCTATGCCTCTGCAGTAGATAGCTTAATGTATGCTATGTTGTGCACGAGGCCAACCATTTCTTATGTAGTGGGAATAATCAGTAGGAACCAATCAAATCCAGGGTTAGACCACTAGACCGCAGTTAAAAACATCCTCAAGTATCTTAGGAGAACGATGGACTATACGCTTGTGTATGGGACTAAGGATTTGATCCTTACTGGATACACTGATTCTGAATTTTAGACCGATAAGGATTCTAGGAAATCCACATCGAGATTAGTTTTCACCCTTAATGGGGGAGCTATAGTATGGTGAAGCATCAAACAAGGATAAATCGCTGACTCCACGATGGAGGCTGAGTATGTCGCTGCTTGTGAAGCAGCTAAAGAGGTTGTTTGGCTAAGGAAATTCCTTACTGATTTTGGAAGTTGTTCCAAATATGAAATTTTTCATCACCATATATTGTGACAACAGTGGTGCGGTAGCAAATTCGAAGGAACCTCGCAGCCATAAGCGAGGCATGCACATCGAGAGGAAGTATCACCTGATACGAGAAATAGTGCAACGAGGAGATGTGACAGTCTTGAAGATCGCTTTGGAGCACAACATTGTTAATCCGTTTACAAATACTCTCACGACTAAAGTGTTCGAAGGTCATCTGAAAAGTCTAGGTCTACGAGATATGTACATAGGCTAATCTAGGGCAAGTGGGAGATATGTAATGGGTATGGATGCCCTAGTTTATTGTATTTGTATCTTTGTAATCACTGTTTAGATTGTAATGTACCCCACTAGAGTTTTAGTTCAAATGGGAGTTTGTTGGGGTTTGTGCCCTAAAACTCTTAGTTTGTAATTATGTTCTAATTATTGTAATAAACTGTTATTACTTTAATAAAGTGTTATTGTTCGTTATTTACGATATTGTCATTGTTTTAATCCTAAATCCAATAAACTAAACATCCAAGGCTGTAAAATGTATCTTTGACTGAATGTAGTGTACATAAAAAAGGATCTCGGTTCGAGATACAGCCTAAAGGGTCTATAGTAAGGGGATAAGATTTGGTACCTTACCTTGGTAAAACTATGGATGTAGCCCACTTTGTATATGATACAAACACTTTGATCCTAACGTGTTCGTGTAGATGACATGTGAATGGGGATCTCCTATGTAATGAGATTACATAAGACTGGGTCGCGAAATAGTAACCACTAGATGTAACTCCGTTGACTAGCTAGGTTTCTATTTCACTAGGATGACCTAGGCAACTTGATCTCAATCCTGAGCGGCGAACTCCTGTTTGCGAGGGATTGTCCTTTGAATTGTATGGGTGAGAATGATCGGATTCACCGACTCAATATGCCTACCTTCTTGGGGACATGACCGAGTGAGCAGCTGAGGACTTAACATAGCAAGCTGGAATTCACTCCTTCTCGCCTACTAGGGTAAGTAGATGAATGTTCCCTTAGGTGGTGTCTCAGGGACTTGAACAAGGGGCCCAACCCTCTCATTGGCCCGAGAGGGACTTATGTTTGTTGGTAGGACCACAAACAAATTGTTCATTAGAGGAGCACTGGTACTTAAGGTACAAGATGTAACCCAGGGGTAAAACGACAATTTGACCCAGTTGGTGTTAGGAACATTCATGAAGGATTGACTTGTTGTTATTGGTTGATATCCGTGGACACAGAAATATCTCTGCAGTGAGAAGAGTGCAGCTGCAGGACTTTAGTGGAGTGTTCCCACAGTTAACGAATGTTGATTAGGAGGTTAATGAGATTAACCGAGTAATCTCGTATCGTTGGAGCTTCTGATCTATAGGTCCATTAGGTCCACCTTCTAGCTGGTAAAGGGTTCTTAGATCGTTTTGAATTTAAAATATTCAAATTCATTGGGGAATAAACTTAATGTATATAGATACGATATAATATAAAGTTTTGGAACTTTATATTATAAATCTAATGTGAATATGATTCATATTAAATTGTATGAGAGAATTATATATTTGAAAGAGTTCAAATATTAAATTTAAATGTGAATGTGATTCATATTTGAAAACTATAGGTTATAATTTAATGTGCATAGGATTTGCATTAAAACTATAGATTAAGGGGTAAAATGATTAAATTAGATTTAATCATATTTTATGATATGGTATTTAATTAAATATGATTTAATTGAATAAATTAATTTGATTAATTCAATTAATTAATTAATTATTAATTAATTAGAAACGTGTCACGATGGCACATTCCCATCACTCCCCAATCCCTTCTCGATAGGGAGTGGAGAGTTACCCCTGCTACACTTCTTCTTCTCTAATGGAGAAAGGTGAAGATTTGATTGATCGACTAGTGTAATCAGAGGATTGCTCTTGGAAATTCTCTCTCTCTCAATTCCCTCTCTCTCACTTCCAAAAGTTGGATTCCTTCCCCCCAAAGGAATAGATCTAAGTAGAACTCAGAGGATAGGAGGTTTACTGAGTGGTGTTGTCCTGTTGGAGAAAACAGAGAAGACACTTTCCTGTTCCTATGTTGTTGTGCACTTGAAACAAAGAGTTGCTGTGAAACTACAAAGGTAATATTTTGATTTCCCTTTTAGTTTAGTTAAATCTACAACATGTTTGCATGTTTATATCAATGCCTAATTAGATTAGGAATTTGTATGGTTTATTCTCTGTTTTTTACCCAATGTACTGGTTTTTGTTTTCAACCAAAATAAACTTGCAATTACGATTCCAAAACACGTTTCTGCTGCTCAAGGGGATTCGATCTCCATCATTTGCACCCTAATTTCGAAATACACTCCGTAAGAAGAGAAAAGTGAGCATTCCTTGGGAGCCAATGCATTCGTGGAGGTTCGAGATTGTGACGGGAGCTTGGGGACGAGGGACCGACATCCACACATAAGTTTATTTCCTCTTTCTTTCAGATTGTAACATCATTTTAAGACGTTTTTTATAACTTTAGCTTGGTTTTATTGTGATTTAGAGTGGCTAAACGTTGTAGTTAGGATTTGAGTCACATGTTTAAGACTTGTTTGCTTATGTATTGAATTATGTTTTGTTGTTTATTTTTGGCAATTCGTTCTTGAATTCTTTAATCTTGTTGGTTTAAGTGGACTCGAGAGAAAAGGCTTAGATTAGAGTAAAGTTATCAAAACCTTTAGAAGTCTGGCATGAGAATGGCCTAGAAGTCTAAGGGAAACACATAAACAAGTTGCTTAATGTCGTGCATGCTTTTGAATTCATATGGAAACTATAGAATTTATTGTGTGTGCGAGGCTCACTAAGAATCGAGAGATTTTCTTGAGTATCTTACTTCTTGTTTATAAATTCATCACATTAGTTCTTTGCATGTGTCAAATAAGTTATTAACTTCGTGTCTCCACTTGTTGGTCTATCCTTATATTTGTTTTCACCATCTATCCATGTTATGTTACTTTAGCTAAAATTGAGAATTAGTATCTTGGTAATTAATTAATCTAGAAACCCATTCTCGAGGACGATACTTGGAACTCTCAAATCACTATACTAAAACTTAACCCGTACACTTGCGGTATTGCGTTATTAATTTTACGCAACAATATCTCACGACATGTGTCCTTTAATGAGACTGACTTTCCCTATCAATAAATGTTTCCACCATCCTCAACACCAATGGAGCCTCCTCCACAAACCTTTAGTCCTCACTTGTGGTTCCTTCTTGCCCCTGCACCTCGACCTAACTTCTCTCAATCTATTTCCCCTGCGAAGCCCTCAGTTATCACACTAGGCCCTCTTTTAGACTGTGTTGATTCCCTTGTTTCACCCACTGACCCCTCCACCCCTGCATCGTCCCTCTTCTCTCCAGCCACCCTCCCCACCTCACCTTCTCTGCCTTGCACTCCTACTTCCCTACCCTGCCCTACCATAACCAATCAACATCCCATGACCACTCGAGCCAAGTCTGGTATCTATAAACCAAAGCCTTCCATTTGGCGGTTTCACACAGTCCACCATTTCTATTGATTGGGCCATCCCTGAACCTTTGCATTTTCAAGATGTTGTCCACACTCCTCAATAGAAGAAGGCCATGTGTCACACCCCCTCCCGAACTACCTGCTAACTTAGCCCGGAAGACGGCATGAAGCCAACAGACATTATTACCTCTTAACAATACCTATTGACCCTGTTTTCTCTCATAAACATATTATGCTCGCATATGGAACACTTTAACATAACACAGCAGAAACTTGACAACTACTAAACATACATAAGGAGAAACTCTTCATAAGTCTCTCTATAAAAACTTAAACAACAAGGGCATCAGAAACCAAGCAAGACAAACCATTGTTTATACAACCTCTAATCTGCACATACTATAATTACATAGTCCTCTCAAAATAAACTGTGACACATACGGACTTGCTATACAACACCAACCACGTACAATTATCAAACTTATGGAGCTTTCAACAGACTATGGCAGGATGTCAGGTACCAGGAGCTCGATCTCTACCTGAAAAGTTTAAAGAACATTGAAAGAATGAGCTATGAAGCTCAGTGAGTGACTGAATTTAAAATCTATAACTCGTAAAACATTTCACCTGAAAAACATATGAGCACATGTATTTGTAGTCAAGCGTTAAAAGTAAACATGGAATCATAATAGATTTTCAGAAAACTAGCAAGTATGTCGTTGAAATCTCGTAAGGCATATAAATGATATAAACTTGGTCGGGTTGTCGAAGCCCTTCAAAATATTTACTGGTTTTCTAGATCTAACTTGTAGAAATAGTGGACCAGGTCGAATCCCAAGGGAACCAATCGAATTAATTTCTCAAAGTTAAAAATAATAATAATAACAAAAATAAAGGGGGTTTTGAATTGTCGAACAAAAAATGAAATTAAAAACAAAAGGTAAAAAGATAATTTTATGCAACTTCCAATTCAAGGATGTAAATTTCATCCAATTGTAATCTTGATCATAGGCTTCAAAAGGAAAAAAAAATCAATTTTAATTTTGCTAATTCAAGAACTCAGTCAATTTACTCGGAAAAGCCGAAATAAATATAAACTCTCCTAATTTAATTGATCTTAACCAAGCATCAAAATCAAAACTTATAATTTAATTCGTTGGGTACGATAGCGTTCCATATGGATTAAATAATAGCATTAAAAACAATGAGAGGACTAAACCAAAATTAACTAATTGAGATAACTACAAATTAATTAATTTTGTTTCTTTGTTTCCCTAGAGTCTATTATGCAAGCTATGTAAAATGGAAAAGCCATTAATTACACACACATAAGCCAACCCCTTGCTACATTTTTTCAATCATTTGTGACAATTACGGATCACAAAATCATGGATAGCAATAAATTGATTGAAACTAAATTAAGGCGTCAATTTAATTTGTAACGATCAATCATAAAAATAAAACAAGAAACAAAGAATTCTTAAATTAGAAACAAAATTTCAATTAGGTTTAAAGCCTCACAAAATTACAATTGGAAATAAAATTACCCTTGAATCAGAAATTAAAGCTTAGCCACACATGGTGGAAAAGCAAGAATAACTGTAAAGGGGAGAAAACATAAAATAAAAAGAATAAAAAGAATAAAAACAAAAAAACTAGAACACTCTCTAAACTTTTGTTTTTGTAGAGACACTAAAACTCGCACACCCTTTGCTCAATGCATTGCCCTCCTTTTATACTTGAAAATGACCAAAAATAGGTCCCTTAAATGTGTCATTTCTTGCTCCACAATGTGTGCCAAGCCACAAGATAATTTCTCCCTTGCATTTCTCATGGAAGACTCCATGCATGCATGCCACCTACACAAAGAAAAAAGAAATAAAAGAAAAAATTAGATAATAAACTTTCATCTTTTTCCTTTTCATTTTTATGTTATTTTTCTCAATTTCTTTAATTCTTTTTTATTTTCAATTCTCTCATTATTTTGTTTTCTAATTTTTCAATTTTTATTTCAATTTATTTAATTTGAACTAAAAAGTACTTTTAGACTAGTTTTCACTAAATAATGATAAATTATCACCTAAATTAAATTGGACACAATTTCGACAATTAAACATTTTATTCACTTAGAATGTAAGGAAATTAGATATAATAAGTATAATTAATTTCTACTCATCAAATTCCCCCACACCTAATCCATGCTTGTCCTCAAGCATGCCTTAACTCAACATATGAACCTCCTCTTTACTCCCCTTTTCATATTTCTCAATATCCAAAAATACCAATAAAGTCAATTACACATCAATGTTGAATTGTAGTAACAATCAAGAGAATGAGCACTCATAGGAAACATTTTATAAAAAACTTAAGCATCTCATCAATTCACCAAAATCACATGCAACAAGACTTAACACCCTCACGCGGTTTCACTCAATACACTCAAAGTATTTAGGGTGCTTTTACTCTCAAAATCAAAACCTAGCATGTTATTACCATAAGCTTGCAAATGAATCAAATCTCTACCACTTAGATGAATTGGATGCAAAAATCGAAGGGACTTAATAAGGGTTGTAATGGGGCTTAGGTAAAGGTATGGTATGAGGAAAATTTTAGGTGTTTCACAATCAAGACCAAGAGTTGTATACTTTTCATGATATCAATGCCACCTAACAATCACACATTACCCAAGACATTGAACTTTATTGCTACATCTCATTTGAAGCACTAAGAATGTTGGAGAAGTAGCATTTTAATAAATGTTTTTGGCAAATTTTTCTCCAAAAATTTTTCTCTTTTTTTCTTTTTCTTTTCTTTTTTTTCTTCTCTTTTTTTTTTTTTTGCTAAGACCTTTTTTTATTTTTTTTTTTTGCCTTACTTTTTTCACATTTTTGTTTTTTTTTCTTTGAACACATTAATTACCATGCAATATTTTCTCTTGTCTTGAGAAAAGGTAAAAATGTTAAGGTTAACAAAAAATGGTCATAGGTTGAATATAATGTGTTTGAAGCAAGAAAAAAAAAAAAGGAAATAGGCTCAAAATGGCTAACTAGAGGAAAAAACATAAAGGTGGATATTTTTAGAGGTCCAAAAATCGGTTAATCCTAATTTGCCCTTATCATATTAAAGCATCAATCCAAAAAATGTAGTCTCAAAATGCATTCACAAGCAAGTTCTAGAATAAGCATACTAAGTTTGATATCACTCAACGAGAAATAAATTGAGCAAAATATAATGAAATGCTCATAGGCTAAAAAAAACTCACTGGGTTGTGTAATTTGTATCAAGCCTTGTACACTTTTCAATCAACAAATCGATGAGACACTATCATATAATTTTTAAAGAAAAACACTATTCATGCTCATCTCTCTCATGTATTGGAAATTCAAACTAAAGATGCATCCTTAACTTACAAAGGATTAAAAGATATTAATAAACATTCAAGGTTTCAAAGAAAAATTAACATGTATGAATTAGGACATGCTAAATTCAAAGTAAAACCTATTTTTTTTAGATACGAAATTGTATAACAAAATCCTCCCCCACACCTAAACTATACATTGTCCTCAATGTATAAATAGAATATTGCTCACAAAAGAAAAGAAAGAAAATTAAACTCCCCTGATTTGTGAACAACTTGAATTGGTATAGTTTAGGGTGTTGAAAGAATGGGTGATCATGCCTTATTAAAAATTAATGCCCTGCAAAAAGAAAAATTGAATTAGGAAAAATTGAAAGAAGAAAGAAAGAAAGAAAAAACTAAAAATAAAGAGAAGAAAAAGTAAAGAAAACATTGGGTTGCCTCCCAATAGCGCAATTATTTAACGTCGTTTTGCCCGACAATATTCTTGTGCATGTCAGGGCACATAAAATTCTTCAATTTTCTTTGGTCCCTTCTTGCTCGAATCAATATAGCCTTCGAAGTCTAAAAGGCTCATTTGTTTTTCTAGGGTACCTGAAAGATCATTATTTTTTAGATTTTTTATATAAGGAATGAAGGACATAAAATAAGAATCAACTGACTTGAAAGAAATAAGAGACTCTACAAACTCATGAGAATAAAGGAAGGAATATTTAGAATCAAGAAAATGCAAGGGAATAGAATAGAAGAAGGTTTTTTAGCCTCAAACTCTATCACTTGAATCTCCTTTTCGTGGTAAGGCTCATCTTCTTTCTTTTTCTCACAAACCTGGACCTCACATGACACAAAATTCTCAAGCTCAATATCGTCGTCATCCATGTACATCGCCAGTTCAACCTCATTGGTCTCGATATATTGATGCTCTCGTTGACTCTCCAATTTTCTCACTGAATTAGCCACTTGGGTAATTTGGTCATCCAAGCTCTGCATTCCAGCTCGAGTCTCCTCTTGAAATTGAAGAGTATTGTTAGCAAGTTCATATACTATAGCCTTTAGAGACATACCCGAGTCCAAGTCCGATGGCATGGGTTTTTCTCGCTCCACTGTATCTACATCCGCCATTTGGATTGATCCCATTCGAGAATAGTAGTGATCCAAAGACTCGTACTTTACTTGATGGCCATGAAATTCTCTCAAGATGCAGGAGTTGGGAATAATGTTACTGCTGCGGTAGAGGCATGCTTCTCGTGGGGTGTCCTTGAAGCGAGCATAATTTGCATGCCTCCAATGCTTGTAGCTTCCTACAACTACTTGAAGAATAAATGAAGTCAATTCAGAAATTTGAGTTTTGAGCTCACTAACCTCATCAACAAACGATGCAAATTTCTACCAAATGCATAACAATGATGAAGGTTTTCCGCCATGTAAGAATAGGTATAGGAAAAAAATAGAAAAAAATTTTTTTTTTATAAGAAATCTAACATTGAGAAACTAACAATGGTTCCCAAACAACGGCGCCAAATTTTAAGTCGGGTTGTGAAGCCCTTCAAAATATTTCTTGGTTTTCTAGATCTAACGACTTGTAGAAATAGTGGACTGTGTCGAATCCCAAAGGAACCAATCGAATTAATTTCTCAAAGTTAAAAATAATAATAATAACAAAAATAAAGGGGTTTTGAATTGTCGAACAAAAATGAAATTAAAAACAAAAGATAAAAAGATAATTTTATGCAACTTCCAATTCAAGGATGTAAATTTCATCCAATTGTAATCTTGATCATAGGCTTCAAAAGGAAAAAAAAAATCAATTTTAATTTTGCTAATTCAAGAACTCAGTCAATTTACTCGGAAAAGCCGAAATAAATATAAACTCTCCTAATTTAATTGATCTTAACCAAGCATCAAAATCAAAACTTATAATTTAATCCGATTTGAGTGCGATAGCGTTCCATATGGATTAAATAATAGCATTAAAAACAATGAGAGGACTAAACCAAAATTAACTAATTGAGATAACTACAAATTAATTAATTTTGTTTCTTTGTTTCCCTAGAGTCTATTATGCAAGCTATGTAAAATGGAAAAGCCATTAATTACACACACATAAGCCAACCCCTTGCTACATTTTTTCAATCATTTGTGACAATTACGGATCACAAAATCATGGATAGCAATAAATTGATTGAAACTAAATTAAGGCGTCAATTTAATTTGTAACGATCAATCATAAAAATAAAACAAGAAACAAAGAATTCTTAAATTAGAAACAAAATTTCAATTAGGTTTAAAGCCTCACAAAATTACAATTGGAAATAAAATTACCCTTGAATCAGAAATTAAAGCTTAGCCACACATGGTGGAAAAGCAAGAATAATCAGTAAAGGGAGAAAACATAAAATAAAAAGAATAAAAAGAATAAAAACAAAAAAACTAGAACACTCTCTAAACTTTTGTTTTTGTAGAGAACACTAAAACTCGCACACCCTTTGCTCAATGCATTATCCCTCCTTTTATACTTGAAAATGACCAAAAATAGGTCCCTTAAATGTGTCATTTCTTGCTCCACAATGTGTGCCAAGCCACAAGATAATTTCTCCTTGCATTTCTCATGGAAGACTCCATGCATGCATGCCACCTACACAAAGAAAAAAGAAATAAAAGAAAAAATTAGATAATAAACTTTCATCTTTTTCCTTTTCATTTTTTATGTTATTTTTTCTCAATTTCTTTAATTCTTTTTTTATTTTCAATTCTCTCATTATTTTGTTTTCTAATTTTTCAATTTTTATTTCAATTTACGAATTTGAACTAAAAAGTACTTTTTAGACTAGTTTTCACTAAATAATGATAAATTATCACCTAAATTAAATTGGACACAATTTCGACAATTAAACATTTTATTCACTTAGAATGTAAGGAAATTAGATATAATAAGTATAATTAATTTCTACTCATCAAATTCCCACACCTAATCCATGCTTGTCCTCAAGCATGCCTTAACTCAACATATGAACCTCCTCTTTACTCCCTTTTCATATTTCTCAATATCCAAAAATACCAATAAAGTCAATTACACATCAATGTTGAATTGTAGTAACAATCAAGAGAATGAGCACTCATAGGAAACATTTTATAAAAAACTTAAGCATCTCATCAATTCACCAAAATCACATGCAACAAGACTTAACACCCTCACGCGGTTTCACTCAATACACTCAAAGTATTTAGGGTGCTTTTACTCTCAAAATCAAAACCTAGCATGTTATTACCATAAGCTTGCAAATGAATCAAATCTCTACCACTTAGATGAATTGGATGCAAAAATCGAAGGGACTTAATAAGGGTTGTAATGGGGCTTAGGTAAAGGTATGGTATGAGGAAAATTTTAGGTGTTTCACAATCAAGACCAAGAGTTGTATACTTTTCATGATATCAATGCCACCTAACAATCACACATTACCCAAGACATTGAACTTTATTGCTACATCTCATTTGAAGCACTAAGAATGTTGGAGAAGTAGCATTTTAATAAATGTTTTTGGCAAATTTTCTCCAAAAATTTTTTCTTTTTCTTTTTCTTTTCTTTTTTTTTCTTTTTTTTTTTTTTTTGCTAAGACCTTTTTTTTTTTTTTTTTGCCTTACTTTTTTTCACATTTTTTTTTTTTTCCTTTCAACACATTAATTACCATGCAATATTTTCTCTTGTCTTGAGAAAAGGTAAAAATGTTAAGGTTAACAAAAAAAATGGTCATAGGTTGAATATAATGTGTTTGAAGCAAGAAAAAAAAAGGAAATAGGCTCAAAATGGCTAACTAGAGGGAAAAAACATAAAGGTGGATATTTTTAGAGGTCCAAAAATCGGTTAATCCTAATTTGCCCTTATCATATTAAAGCATCAATCCAAAAAATGTAGTCTCAAAATGCATTCACAAGCAAGTTCTAGAATAAGCATACTAAGTTTGATATCACTCAACGAGAAATAAATTGAGCAAAATATAATGAAATGCTCATAGGCTAAAAAAAACTCACTGGGTTGTGTAATTTGTATCAAGCCTTGTACACTTTTCAATCAACAAATCGATGAGACACTATCATATAATTTTTAAAGAAAAACATTATTCATGCTCATCTCTCTCATGTATTGGAAATTCAAACTAAAGATGCATCCTTAACTTACAAAGGATTAAAAGATATTAATAAACATTCAAGGTTTCAAAAGAAAAATTAACATGTACGAATTAGGACATGCTAAATTCAAAGTAAAACCTATTTTTTTTAGATACGAAATTGTATAACAAAATCCTCCCCCACACCTAAACTATACATTGTCCTCAATGTATAAATAGAATATTGCTCACAAAAGAAAAGAAAGAAAATTAAACTCCCCTGATTTGTGAACAACTTGAATTGGTATAGTTTAGGGTGTTGAAAGAATGGGTGATCATGCCTTATTAAAAATTAATGCCCTGCAAAAAGAAAAATTGAATTAGGAAAAATTGAAAGAAGAAAGAAAGAAAGAAAAAACTAAAAATAAAGAGAAGAAAAAGTAAAGAAAACATTGGGTTGCCTCCCAATAGCGCAATTATTTAACGTCGTTTTGCCCGACAATATTCTTGTGCATGTCAGGGCACATAAAATTCTTCAATTTTCTTTGGTCCCTTCTTGCTCGAATCAATATAGCCTTCGAAGTCTAAAAGGCTCATTTGTTTTTCTAGGTACTGAAAGATCATTATTTTTAGATTTTTTATATAAGGAATGAAGGACATAAAATAAGAATCAACTGACTTGAAAGAAATAAGAGACTCTACAAACTCATGAGAATAAAGGAAGGAATATTTAGAATCAAGAAAAATGCAAGGGAATAGAATAGAAGAAGGTTTTTTAGCCTCAAACTCTATCACTTGAATCTCCTTTTCGTGGTAAGGCTCATCTTCTTTCTTTTTCTCACAAACCTGGACCTCACATGACACAAAATTCTCAAGCTCAATATCGTCGTCATCCATGTACATCGCCAGTTCAACCTCATTGGTCTCGATATATTGATGCTCTCGTTGACTCTCCAATTTTCTCACTGAATTAGCCACTTGGGTAATTTGGTCATCCAAGCTCTGCATTCCAGCTCGAGTCTCCTCTTGAAATTGAAGAGTACTGTTAGCAAGTTCATATACTATAGCCTTTAGAGACATACCTGAGTCTGAAGTCTGATGGCATGGGTTTTTCTGCTCCACCTGGTATCTACATCCATAGCTGGATTGATCCCATTCAGAATAGTAGTGATCCAAAGACTCGTACTTTACTTGATGGCCATGAAATTCTCTCAAGATGCAGGAGTTGGGAATAATGTTACGCTGCAGCCGAGGGCATGCTTCTGTGGGGTGTCCTTGAAGCGAGCATAATTTGCATGCCTCCAATGCTTGTAGCTTCCCTACAACTACTTGAAGAATAACAGAAGTCAATTCAGAAATTTGAGTTTTGAGCTCACTAACCTCATCAACAAACGATGCAGCTCTACCAAATGCATAACAATGATGAAGGTTTTCCGCCATGTAAGAATAGGTATAGGGAAAAAAATAGAAAAAATTCTTTTTTTTTTATAAGAAATCTAACATTGAGAAACTAACAATGGTTCCCCGGCAACGGCGCCAAATTTTGGTCGGGTTGTCGAAGCCCTTCAAAATATTTACTGGTTTTCTAGATCTAACGACTTGTAGAAATAGTGGACCAGGTCGAATCCCAAGGGAACCAATCGAATTAATTTCTCAAAGTTAAAAATAATAATAATAACAAAAATAAAGGGGGTTTTGAATTGTCAAACAAAAAATGAAATTAAAAACAAAAGGTAAAAAGATAATTTTATGCAACTTCCAATTCAAGGATGTAAATTTCATCCAATTGTAATCTTGATCATAGGCTTCAAAAAGGAAAAAAAAAATCAATTTTAATTTTGCTAATTCAAGAACTCAGTCAATTTACTCGGAAAAGCCGAAATAAATATAAACTCTCCTAATTTAATTGATCTTAACCAAGCATCAAAATCAAAACTTATAATTTAATCCGTTGGGTACGATAGCGTTCCATATGGATTAAATAATAGCATTAAAAACAATGAGAGGACTAAACCAAAATTAACTAATTGAGATAACTACAAATTAATTAATTTTGTTTCTTTGTTTCCCTAGAGTCTATTATGCAAGCTATGTAAAATGGAAAAGCCATTAATTACACACACATAAGCCAACCCCTTGCTACATTTTTTCAATCATTTGTGACAATTACGGATCACAAAATCATGGATAGCAATAAATTGATTGAAACTAAATTAAGGCGTCAATTTAATTTGTAACGATCAATCATAAAAATAAAACAAGAAACAAAGAATTCTTAAATTAGAAACAAAATTTCAATTAGGTTTAAAGCCTCACAAAATTACAATTGGAAATAAAATTACCCTTGAATCAGAAATTAAAGCTTAGCCACACATGGTGGAAAAGCAAGAATAACTGTAAAGGGGAGAAAACATAAAATAAAAAGAATAAAAAGAATAAAAACAAAAAAACTAGAACACTCTCTAAACTTTTGTTTTTGTAGAGAACACTAAAACTCTGCACACCCTTTGCTCAATGCATTGCCCTCCTTTTATACTTGAAAATGACCAAAAATAGGTCCCTTAAATGTGTCATTTCTTGCTCCACAATGTGTGCCAAGCCATAAGATAATTTCTCCCTTGCATTTCTCATGGAAGACTCCATGCATGCATGCCACCTACACACAAAGAAAAAGAAATAAAAGAAAAAATTAGATAATAAACTTTCATCTTTTTCCTTTTCATTTTTTATGTTATTTTTTCTCAATTTCTTTAATTCTTTTTTTATTTTCAATTCTCTCATTATTTTGTTTTCTAATTTTTCAATTTTTATTTCAATTTACGAATTTGAACTAAAAAGTACTTTTTAGACTAGTTTTCACTAAATAATGATAAATTATCACCTAAATTAAATTGGACACAATTTCGACAATTAAACATTTTATTCACTTAGAATGTAAGGAAATTAGATATAATAAGTATAATTAATTTCTACTCATCAAAACTCTTTTAAAACATGTCACAATCCACGTTGTGTAGGGCACGCCCAGTACAACCAACGTTTACTCTACGATGTAGTGGGGCCCGCCCAACACTCCCATCGTCTTTGTCGTAGTGGGGTCTGCCCAGCACTCACGACAACATTGTTGTCACGGAGTACACTCAACGTCGACAACAGAATATGACCTGTGTGCACACGGTACTATAAACCTCGGGCTTAATATCTCAGTCATTTACACAATCGGGTCTCAGAAAACGTCATAAAAATGTTTGATCATACCTGCTTATCTTTTCTTTCATAAAACTCAAGCTTACTCAGCTTGTTCATAAATCTAGAAATCTTTAAATCATACTTGCTAGTACATACTTACTCGAAATCATAACATTTTCATACATTTCGGCAAACACTAAACATATGCTCATGTATAAATTTCATCAAGATATTTAGGGTCACAATGAATACTTGAAACCATATCTAGGAAAATATTTATACTCACAAACATGTGTTCAAAAAGAAAACATAAAGCATTGAAAACTTTCATTCTAGCAAAACTTGCATTTCTTAAAGCATATTTCAAGCATATAGTTCATTTTCAAAGTTTGTTTTGCCACTCATAGTGTTAGAACTAGAATCCTGACTCGTACACTTGACCTATTTCTTCTTGGCCTGCCAAACAAACCAAAACCATGTTTTAGAACCTCGAGCTCATGGTTTTTAACCTTAAAACTACAAGAAAACACTCCAACCAATTTTTCAGCATTTTACAGATTTTATACCCTGTCTTCAAACAGTCATAACTTCTTCATTACTTATCCAAAAAGAATGTACTTTATACCAAATTCTTCATTTTTGAACCCTCTAAAACTCATAGAAGACATGAAATTGAGATTCCCAACAGATTGGTTCTAAAATACCTCGAAATCTTATTCTCTAAAAATAACTTCCTGCTGTTCCAGATTTGATTTCTTGCTGCAACCCGAAACTTGACCTGATATTTACAACATCTGCCAATCATTTTCTACTCATGATTTCTTCATGAAAGTTGTAGAAAATTTAATAAGCTTTCGAACCATACCTATTAGAGCTTCTGATTCTAACTCTACAGATCAGGACAACCAAAATACCAGAGGCTTCTCGGATTTGACAGCTAATTCTGTCTTCTGCCTTCCTCTTCACAAAACAGTGGCTTAAGATCAGAATTGGCTCGAGCTTCCTTCATGAACTTTGTTAAAAAATGAATTAACTTTCAAGAAACAAAACCTCAACTCTTACCTCTTCTTGTTGAGCTCAAAATGAATAGAAAATCAGAATAGGGCTGAGTTGATCACCCTGCTGCTATACAGATTTGATTTGAGTTCTCCCCCTCTTTTCTGCAACTTCAAATCAAGAAAACCCTTTCTTCCTCTTCCCTTCTCATTCTCCCATGAAGCTCTCAGTTTTCTTTTGATAAATGAAGAAGAAAATGGAAAGAAAGTGGTTATTTAAAATGACAAATGGTGGGAATTGTCTTTTCCCAATTCTTTTCCCTTTAAAAAAATCCTTTTGTCCTTTTCTTTTCTTTTTACTTTTCTTTCCTTTCATTTTCTTTTATTTCTACAACAAAACAAAATCAAATATATCCAACACTTTTAATATATATATTTTTCTTTCTTTCTTTTTCTTTTATTTTTTTTTTAAGGAAATTCCAAAGAAAGATCTCGGATTTACACCATGGATTATGAATTTGAGACTCTCCAACGCAATCATACCTAGACCCTTGTTCCTCCTCCTCCTACTAACCATTTGGTGGGAACCAAATGGGTCTACATGATCAAATGTGATGCCCACGATTTTGGGATATGTGCCCTAAAACTTATGTAATTTTGGTCAAATAAACAAAGAGTTATTTGTTTTGATAAAATTATATTCTCGCTTTATAAAATCCAATAAACTAAGCTCAAGGTTATAATTGATGGGGATCGGATCCCCTTGAGCAGCGGAAACGTGTTTTGAAATCGTAATTACAAGTTTATTTTGGTTGAAAAACAAATACCAGTACATTGGAGAAAAAACAGAGATAAGCATACAAATCCTAATCTAATTAGGCATGGAACTAATTATGCAAACATGCTTTAGAATTAAACTAAACTAAAAGGAATTTGAAATTTACCTTTGTAGTTTCAATTCAACAACTCCTTGCTCCAAATTGACAGCAACACAGCAATCAAGGTTTCTTCTCTGTTTTCTCCAACAGGACAACACCACTTGGAAAACCTCCTATCCTCTAAGTTCTACTTAGATCTATCCCTTTGGTGGGAAGGAATCCAACTTTTGGAAGAAGAGAAAAGGGAATTAAGAGAGAGAAGAATTTTTCAGCAACCAATTTACTGATCAATCAACTCCTATACTCATTTCTCCATTGGAGAAGAAGAAGTGTAGAGAGGGGTAACTCCCCACTCCCTATCGAGAAGCGATTAGGGAGTGATGGGAACATGTCATCGTGACACGTTCCCAGTTAATTAATAAATAATTAATTAATTAAATTAATCGAAATTAATTTATTTAATTAAATCATATTTAATTAAATACCATATTATAAAATATGATTAAATCTCATTTAACCATTTTACCCCTTAATCTATAGTTTTAATGCACATCCAATGCAAATTAAATTTTAACCTATAGTTTTCAAATATGAATCACATCACATTTAAATGTAATATTTGAACTCTTTCAAATATTTAATTCTCTCATATAATTTAATAAGAACCATATTCACATTAAGTTTATAATATAAAGTTCCAAAACTTTATATTATATCGTATCTATATACATTAAATTTATTCCGTAATGAATTTGAAAATTTCAAATTCAAACGATCTAAGAACCTTTTACGAGCTAGAAGGTGGACCTAATGGACCTACAAATCAGAAGCTCCAACGATACGAGATATCTCGGTTAATCTCATTAACCTCCTAATCAAACATTTGTTAGCTCATGGAACACTCCACTAAAGTCCCAGAGTTGCACTCTTCTCTGCGCAGATATATTTACGTGTCCACGGATATTGACCAATAACAACAAGTCAATCCTTCACGAATGTTCGTAACACCAGCTGGGTCAAATTACCGTTTTACCCCTAGGTTACATCTTGTACCTTAAGTACCAGTGCTCTTCTAATGAACAATTTATTTGTGGTCCTACCAATAAACAGAAGTTCCTCTCGGGCCAATAAGAGGGTCGGGCCCTTTGTTCAAGTCCCAGAGACACCACTTAAGAGAACATTCATCTACTTACCCTAATAGGCGGGAAGGAGTGAATTCCATCTTGCTAGGCTAAGTCCCTAGCTGCTCACTCGGTCTTGTCCCTAAGAAGGTAGGCATATTGAGTCCGCGAATCTGGCCACTCTCACCCATACTAGTCAAAGGACAATTCCTCACAAACAGGAGTTCGTAACCTGCTTAGGATTGAGATCAAGTTGCCTAGGTCATCCTGGTGAAATAGAAAACCTAACTAGTCAACGGAGTTACATCTAGTGGTTACTATTTCGTTGTCCGGTCTTACGTAATCTCATTACATAGGATATCCCCACTCACATGTCATCTACACGAACACGTTAGGATCACAGTGTTTGTATCATATACAAAATGGGCCACATCAATAGTTTTACCGGGGTAAGGTGTCCAAACCTTATCCCCTTACTATAGGCCCTTTAGGTTCTATCTCGAATCGGGATCCTTTATATGTACACTACATTCAGTTAAAGATACATTTTACAGCCTTGGATGTTTAGTTTATTGGATTTAGGGTTAAAATAATGGCAATATCGTAAATAACGAACAATAACACTTTATTGGAGTAATAACAGTTTATTACAATAATTAGAACATAATTACAAACTACGAGTTTTAGGGCACAACCCCCAACAAACTCCCATTTGAACTAAAACTCTAGTGGGGTACATCATAATCTAAAACAGTGGTTACAGAGATACAAATACAATAAACTAGGGCATCCATATACCCATTACATATCTCCCACTTGCCCTAGATTAGGCTATGTACATGCCTCGTAGACCTAGACTTTCCAGATGACCCTCGAACACTTTAGTCGTGAGAGTCTTTGTAAACGGATCAGCAATGTTGTGCAAACTTTTAAAGCTAGACTAGTAGCAAAGGGTTATACCCAGATTGAAAGGGTTAAATGTGAGGAAACCTTTTCGCCTGTTGGTATGGTAAAGTCTGTACGTATCCTACTTGCCATTGCTGCATATTATGACTATGAGGTATGGCAAATGGATGTCAAGACAACATTCTTGAATGGCAATCTTGACGAGAACATCTACACGGACCAACACAAAGGGTTCATTGAATCAGGACAAGAGCAAAAGGTTTGCAGGCTTACAAGGTCAATCTATGGACTGAAACAAACCTCTAGGTCCTAGAATATAAGGTTTGATGAGGCAATCAAATCTTTTGGTTTTGATCAGAATAATGATGAACCTTGTGTCTACAAGAAAATCGCCAATAGTTCGGTCGCATTCCTAGTTCTATATGTGGATGACATCCGACTCATTGGGAATGATGTAGGTTATCTTACAGACATAAAGAATTGGTTGGGTACGCAATTCCAAATGAAAGATTTGGGTGAAGCGCATTTTGTTCTTAGGATCTAGATTGTCCGGAACCGCAAGAACAAAACACTAGCCTTGTCTCAGACATCTTACATCGACAAAGTGTTGTTAAGGTTTAAGATGCAAGACTCCAAAAATGACTTATTGCCTTTTAGATATGGAGTTCATTTGTCTAAGGAACAGTGTCCTAAGACACCTCAAGGAGTTGAGGACATAGGATGGATTCCTTATGCATCAGCTGTTGAGAGTCTGATGTATGCCATATTGTGTACTAGGTCTGACATTTGTTTTGCAATTGGAATGGTCAGTAGATATCAATCCAATCCAGGACCTGAACACTGGACAACGGTTAAAACGATCCTTAAGTATCTTCGGAGAACAAGGAACTACATGCTTGTGTATAGGGATGAGGATTTGATCTTTAAAGGATACACATATTCTGACTTTCAAACTGATAAAGATTCTCGGAAATCTACATCAGGATCAGTATTTACTCTTAACGGAGGAGTTGTAGTATGGTGAAGTGTCAAGCAAGGATGTCTCGTTGATTCCAACATGGAGACCGAATATGTAGCAGCTTGTGAAGCAGCTAAATAGGTCGTTTGGTTAAGAAAATTCATGTTAGATTTGGAAGTTGTTCAAAATATGAGTTTACCTATCACGCTGTATTGTGATAACAGTGGTGTCGTGGCAAATTCAAGGAAACCCCGAAGTCACAAGAGGGGTAAGCATATTGAGCGGAAATATCATCTCATCCGAGAGATCGTACATCGAGGAGACGTGATCGTCACGAAGATAGCCTCATAGCACAACATTGTTGATCCTTCTACAAAGGCTCTCACGACTAAAGTATTTGAGAGTCACTTAGAAGGTCTAGGTTTACAAGTCTTCCCCAACTAGGGCAAGTAGGAGTATATTGTACACAGGGTTTAAATGCCCTAGTTTATTGTATTTTACATTATTGTAATATTTAAATTATGTACTCCACAAGCTTTAGGTCACGTGGGAGATTGTTGGATATGTGCCCAAAAACTTATGTAATTTTGGTCAAATAAATAAAGAGTTATTTGTTTTGATAAAATTATATTCTCGCTTTATAAAATCCAATAAACTAAGCTCTAAGGTTATAATATATCTTGAACATCAGTGTAGTACATACTATTTGGATTGTGTTCAAGAGTATAACCTAAATGGTCTATGGTATAAGAATAAGGTTGGAAACCTTATTCTTGTAACACCATGAATGCGACCCACTTTGTAGTTAGTACAAATGTGGTAATCCAACTCATTCATGTGGATGACATGCAAGTGGGGGCATCTTGTATGAAGAGTTCATACAAGACCGGACTGCAAATTATTAGTCTGACCAGTATAACGTTGTTAACATGATAACACTAATAATTTATAGATGGTCATTAGTGACTCGACCTGAATCCTGAGCAAGTTAAGAACTCCTGCTTATAGGGGTTTGTCCTTAGACTAGTATGGGTGAGAGTGGCTTGTAGCCGACTCAATAAGTCTACCTTTGAAGGGAATCGAAGTCCCCGCAGCGGAAGCGATTGCGAATCGCGCGCTCTTGATTTAGTTACAACGATAAATTCAAGAACAAATATAACTAGATTAAGCATGTAAAACAGAATGGACAGCAAGATAATTACCTTTGAAGAACCTTTCTTCAAGTGTTCCACTGTCCCACGATCACGATCTCAGCAACAGGAACTCCAACGTACGAAGACACGACCACCGGATCTTCTCCGTTGTTCTCTAGGTGAGGGAGGAAGGTGGGTTCCTTTTAGGAGAGGTGAGGTATTTTGAGAGAGTTGTGTGCTTTGGAACTCTTCCAACAACACAACAAGAGAGAGCTTGTAATTTTTTAGAATGACTTAACCTAGTTGCATCTCATGCAACCATATATATAGGGGAATGGGATGGAAATGACCATCCTACCCCTCCTTTATTCTCTCTTTAGTATATAGTTTATATATGAATCTAATTCACATTAAAACTATATATTATATCAATTATATCATATATAATTGATATAACACCTCATGTATGAAATTGAACACTTCAATTTCACTCATAACTTTATACCTTCAATATTACCATATTGAGCCAACGGAGGGATCTAATGGACCTACGGTTCATGAGCTCCAATGATGTGAGATTAACTAATCAAACTCTTTGATCCAGTCAATCAATATTCATTAACTACAAGTCACTCCACTATAGACTTGTAGTTGCACTCTCCTCATTGTAGATAATATTGTGTCCACTGATATAGTCATTACCCATGAGTCGACCCTTCACAGGTTGTTCGTAATCACAGCTGGGTCAAATTATCGTTTTACCCCTGTGATTACCTCTTTGCTCCTTAAGCACCACTGATCCTCTAATGAACAACAAGTCTAAAGTCCTACCTTAGACTCATACCCTCTTAGAGGATGGGGCCCCGTTGTTCAAGACTTGGAGTCAGTTCTTAAGGGAACAACCTATCTAATTCCTTAGTGTGAGAATGAGTAGAATTCCATCTTACACAGTTAAGTTCCCCACTACCTACGAGGTTACGTCACGAGAAGGTAGGCTTATTGAGTCGGCTACAGGCCACTCTCACCCATACTAGTCTAAGGACAAACCCCTATAAGCAGGAGTTCTTAACTGGTTCAGGATTCAGGTCGAGTCACTAAGGACCATCTATAAATTACTAGTCTTATTCTGTTAACGGTGTTACACTGGTTAGACTAATAATTTGCGATCGATCTTGTATGAACTCTTCACTGAGGATGCCCCCACTCGCATGTCAACTACATGAATGAGTTGGATTACCTCATTTGTACTAATTACAAAGTGGGTCGCATCCATGGTGTTACAAGAATAAGGTTTCCAACCTTATTCTTATACCATAGACCATTTAGGTTATATTCTTGAACTCAACCCAAATAGTGTCACTACTACATCGATTTCAAGATAAATGTTATAACCTTGGAGCTTAGTTTATTGGATTTATAAAAGCAAGACTGTAATCTTATCAAAACAAATAACACTTTATTTAATTGATCAAAATTACACAAGTTTAGGGCATAAATCCCAACAACCTTCTCAGGGACAGAACCTCGTAGGTAGCTGGGGACTTAACTATGCAAGATGGAATTCACTCATTCCTACACTAAGGAATTAGATAGGTTGTTCCCTTAAGAACTGAGTCCAGGTCTTGAACAACGGGGCCCCACCCTCTAAACTAGCTTAAGAGGGTATGAGTTTATGGTAGGACCATAGACTTGTTGTTCATTAGAGGATCAGTGGTTCTTAAGGAACAAAGAGGTAATCACAGGGGTAAAATGGTAATTTGACCAAACTGTGA
The DNA here is from genome assembly GCA_036507285.1 of Trichosanthes cucumerina. NCBI lineage: Eukaryota > Viridiplantae > Streptophyta > Magnoliopsida > Cucurbitales > Cucurbitaceae > Trichosanthes > Trichosanthes cucumerina. Next base: position 20,345,837 of record CM071839.1, on the reverse strand, counting down.
TTACGAACAATATGTGAAGGGTCGACTCATGGGTAATGATTGTATCAATGGACACAATATAATCTACAGTGAGGAGAGTGCAGCTACAAGTCTATAGTAGAGTGACTTGTAGTTAATGAATATTGATTAACTGGATCAAAGAGTTTGATCAGTTAATCTCACATCATTATAGCTCATGAACTGTAGGCCCATTAGGTCCCTCCGTTGGCTCAACATGGTAATATTGAGGGTATAAAGTTAGGAATGAGGTTGAAGTGTTTAATTTCATATATGAGGTGTTATATCAATTATATGTGATATAATTGATATAATATATAGTTTTAATGTGAATTAGATTTACACATTAACTATATATTAATGAGAGAATGAAGGAGGGATAGGATGGTAATTTCCATCCTATTTCCCTATAAATAGTTGCATAAGATGCAACTTTAAGACTAAGCTCTTGGTGCAACCCTAAAGTTCTCTCACTCATTGTGTTGGAAAGAGTTCCAAACACATTTCTCTAACCTACACATCTCGTACTAAAGGAACCCACAATCCTCCCTCACCTAGAGAACAACGGAGAAGACCTAGTGGAGGATCTTCATACGTTCGGATTCGTGTTGCTGAGATCGTGATCGTGGGAGAAGGAGCTCGTGAAGAAAGTATTCTTCAAAGGTATATTACTTGTTGTCCTTATTGGGTTTTATGTCCTAAAACTCGTGGTTTTTGTAAACTGAATGTATATTCTATTTTGCAATAAAGTTGTTATTGAGATTTATTCAGTAAAGGTGTTATTGAATAAAGTGAATTGTGTATTGTGTAACCTTAATCCAATAAAGAACCCTTGGCTATAGGATGAATACTTGAACTTTATGTGTGACATAAAAGTGGATCAAGTTCAAGTTATAGCCAGAACAGTCTATAGTATAAGGATAGGGTTGGGTATCTTATCTTGGGGACACTATGGACGCGACCCACTTTGTAGAGTACAAACGATGTGATCCTAAATCGTTCATGTGGAGACACGTGAGTGGGGGCGCCCTATGCAATGAGTTTGCATAAGACTCGATCATGAAATAGTCACTTAGACTTTATATAACTCGCATTGTCTTAATCGACTATATTCATACGATGACTTAGGTAACTCGATCTTAATCCTTAGCGTTCTATGAACTCCTGTTTATTCGGATTATCCTTAGATTTGCATGGGTGAGAGTGGCCCGAGACTGCCGACTCAATATGCCTCCCATTTCAGGGATAAGTCTGGGTAGATAGCTGGGAACATAGTTCTGCAAGATGGAATTCACTCCTACCCGCTATAGGGATTAGCAGAGAGGTTGTTCCCTTAAGTGTTGACTCCAGGTCTTGAACAATGGGCCCACCCCTCTCTCTGGCCCGAGAGGAATTCGGTTTGCTGGTTGGACCACAAACCAATTGTTCATTAGAGGATCAGTAGAACTTAAGGAACAAGAGGTAATTACGTGGGTAAAGCGGTAATTTTGACCCGGTGTAATAATTACGAACGACTGTGAAGGATCGACTTACTAATCATGGTTATATCGAGTGGGCGTAAAATATATCTACGGTGAGGAGAGTGCAACCACTGGGCTTTAGTGGAGTGTCCCGGTGGTTAACGAATGTTGATTAGCTAGGTTAAAGAGTTTGACCGGTTAATCACGAATCGTTGGAGCTCATGATTTGTAGGTCCATTAGGTCCCCCTTACTAGCTCGGACTAATCCTTGTAACATTTTGAGAGAAAAGAATTTGAATTGTTCAAATTCGAGTTTGGGAGAAAGCATTAATTATATGTGATATATTTAACGAATCATAGCTTAATTATGAATTAAACTATGATTAATAGGAGGTGTATATATTTAAATATGATTTAAATATTAGATCGGTTTATAGCATGAATAAAGATTCATGTTCGAAAAATCGATCAGGATCGGGTAATTTATTGAATTTAATATTTGATATTAAATTAAATTAAAAATTAATTAATTTAATTAATTATTTAATAATTTAATTAATTTTAATTAAAAATCAATTTAATATTTATTTTTAAATTAAAATTAAATGAAAATTAATGGATTTTCATGGATTTTCAATAAAATCCAAAGTACAACTTGCCCAATCCCTCTCATCTTCAAAATTCACCAAAATTGGCCACCTCCATCTCAAAGCATCCTCATCACCCTTGAGTTGTCACTCCATTGAAGCTTTTTGAAGCTTTATATAATGGTGATTTGAGGGATGTTGAGAGAATTTTACAGAAAATTCTAAATTCCCGAATTAGTGACCTTTGAGGTTTTTTCTTCCAAATTCTCTCAACCTAGGATCCCACAATCCGTTCTAAGGCCTGAGGATAGTAGGGAAGACTCTAACGGTCGTCCTCGAAGTGTTCGTTCTGAAAACCATCCACTGGGTGAAGAGAATTTGATCTTCAAAGTTGAGTTTTCTATCCCTCTGTTTTTCCAGCTTTGAGCATGCATTTTATTTTACAAAATTGATCAACTTAGAGTGTTCAAGATCCAAAATTGCTTCCGCTTTCTTAATCTAGACTCTTTCAGTCCTATCTTTAAAAGCATACTTAATCTTAGTTCTAGTTCTTGTATTAGATTCGTGTAACAAAATCATGAACACGCGATTTTCAATCGCTTCTGCTGCGAGATTCGATCCCTTCACACTACACTATTCAACTCTATAAGGCTCGATTGGTAGCCAAAAGTTATCTCCAACAACCCAATTGGACTACGACGAGTCTTCAGTCTCGTTATCAAACCTTCTACCATTCGGTTAGTAACCCTTGCCATCACTCGAAAATGGTTGGTTCGTCAACTTGATGTCACTCGAAAATGGTCGGTTTGTCAACTTGATGTCTCCAATGCCTCCATGGCACTCTGAAAGGGGAAGTGTATGCTAGTCAACCCCCTGGCTATGAGGACCCCCGTCATCCCACCTATATGTGTCATCTTCATAAGGCCTTGTACGGCCTCAAGCAAGCTCCTCGTGCCTGGTATGATGAATTACGATCTGTTTTGCTTTCCTGGCAGTTTACTCAATCGACAACTGATCATTCTTTGTTTGTTTATCATTCTGGGGTTGCCGCTGTTTATTTCCTTTTATATGTTGATGACCTTATCATAACTGGAACCCATGATCATCTCCTTCAACATTTTACATCCAAGTTGAAATTTGTCTTTGCTATTAAGGACCTTGGTCCTATTCATTACATTCTGGGAGTTCAGGTTCTGTTTACCCATTCAGGGGCCTTCTTAACTCAAACTAAATATATTTAGGACCTTCTCATGAAGCTTAACCTTCAGCATCTTAAACCTGCCCCAACACCCATGCTATCTGGTAAGCAATTATCTAAATTTGAAGGGGATTTTATGGTCAATCTACAGTTATATCGTAGTACCTTGGGGTCCCTCCAGTATCTCCAACATACTCGTCCAGATATAGCCTTCCTAGTCAACAAATTGAGGAAATTCAATCAAGCTCCTTGTGTTGGGGATTGGTGTGCGCTCAAACGCATGCTTTGGTACCTCCAGGGCACTCTTTCTCATGGCCTCCTACTACAACCTGCTCTCTCTCTCACCTTAACCAGTTTTTTAGATGCTGATTGGGCCTCTTCCCTTGATGATAGGAAGTCTATCGGTGGCTTTTATGTATTTTTTGGCTCCTCACTCATCTCTTGATCATCAAAGAAACAGGTTATGGTTGCTAGATCAAGTACAGAATCAGAATATCGGGCCTTATGTCATGTTGCTTGTGAGCTTGTGTGGATTCAATCCTTACTCACCATCTTCGCATCCAACTTCGCGCCCCTCCGATCACTTGGTGTGCTAGTACCTTTGTCACTACTCTTGCCCGAAGTCCTGTCTTCCACACTCGCACTAAGCACATCGAACTTGATGCTCACGTGATCGTGTGCTATCCAACAAACTTGAAATTCTCCATGTGCGTTCCCAAGATTAGTTAGTAGATTCCTTGACCAAACCGTTGCCTCCTCAGCAGTTTCTGACTCTTCATAACAAACTCGACCTTCAGTCTCTTGCGCCATCGTTTTAGGGGGGTTGTTAAGTCAAAATGTCTTTTCTCTGCTTTTTACTTACTGTTTATACGGTTTAGATTACTTGTTATTTTAGGTTTACTTGTTCCCCTGTATTATCTTCTTCTCCTAATCTTGTACCTTCTAAGAGGCAAGTCTTCTCTATAAAATCTAATAGCTTTCACTTCTGTAATAAGCAAGTTAGTCAAGCAATAACAACCAATTTGATATTCTCTCTTATCTGTGCATCCTACCTTTCTTTCCTCGATTCTTATTCAGGAGAACGGAATGAGATGGCGATGGTCGGTCGTTGTTGGCGAAATGAAAACGAAGGGGACTGGATGGTTCGATTGGCGTGAAACAGAGGAGGAGGGGAAGGAAACACGCGGGGTTCTTCGGCTGGGGGAGAGGGGAAAGAAAAAAAAGAAAAAAAAAGAAGAAGGAGAGAGAGAAAGAAAAGAAAAGAGAAAAGGCAAGGGAAATTGCTCTAGTTAGTAGTCGCATAGACTCCGCTCTTCTGACGGTCTCCTTGGTTCGCTTCATCTTTCTTTACCGTGCAAGCCCATGCGAGGTTCCCTGGCTTACCACATGTTGCGTAAATTTTGCAATACCGCAAGTGTACGGGTCAAGTTTTAATATAGTGAATTTGAGTACCAGTATCGTCCACAGGATTGGGTTATTTAATTCAATTAATTCCTATCAATAACACCACTCAATTTTATCTAGAAAATCAAACTTGAGGTGAAGTGAAACACAAAATCAAAGAGTGAAAATTGAGAACAATCAGGAGAGACAAATATCTTAGGGACTAGATCTCACCAATTAGTTAACTATTTTATTGAGATCATGCTAATGGGTTATTGCACTGCTTTTATAAATCAAGAAACTAAAATAACAAATAACCTCTCTCGAGGCAAGTGAATCTCATGCAAGACATAGAATTAAACATCTCTGTTCAACCTAAAAATCAAACATGGCACTAAGTTCAATTCTTATGGGTTTCTAATAGTACTTCAATAATTCTCAAGTCAAAGTAACTATCAGTCATGCAATTGGGATCAGATCTAAAATATCTTTCACAAGAATAAATTTAGACCTAAGAACAAATAAACCGTGATCAAGAGTCTATAAGCATTAACGATGCAATTGAATAAATAAAAGCATTACAATAAACCAAAAACAGTTAATTCAACAAAATAACATAATTAAAAGGCTACATTTATCCCTAAGATAACGAGTTTAGCTACTCATGTCCACTATAAATCCTACTAAACTCAAATACGAAACCATAGTTTAACAAACAAAGTGAAAAGAACGAAGAAAGAACTCTCGTGGCATGAACAGCAACGATCCCTACACCTATCACGAACCCCGAGCTACAAAAGCCTTCCACTTGAAATCTCTCCAAAGTCTTCTTACAACCCCTCACAATGAATTTTAGACAATGGTTTCGAAAGCTCTCTCCAAAAGTCCCCCAAATCAAGAGCCAACACTTCCTTTTTGTATTATCGGCACGGTGTTGCAACGCTGGGCATGGCGTTGCAACTTCGTGCCCTAGGCGAATATATAAAAAAGGAAAAAATCTTGCAGCGTTGCAACGCTGAGCGCAACATTGCAATGTCGCTACCCCTCGCGCGCCTTTTGCTTATCGAAATAGCGTTGCAACGCCATCGCCACGGGTCTTCAAAGTAGTTTTGTTGTGTGTAACGCCATCGACATGAATTTTCAAGGCTGAATGGCTGCACATTGGGCATTGTAACACCCATAATGGCATTGTAACACCATCTTCTTAGGTTTAATTGCTTGGTTTGGCCTTCCTCCTTCCCTTTAATGTCATTTCTAGCTCCTTTAAGCATACTTTGACTCCTTTTTCACCCATATTTCTCCATCCATCCTTGTATTGCTTTTTAACCTGAAATTCAACAATTTAAACACATGAAAGCCCTGAAATTACCACAAAACTAACATAATTTAAGCCTAAGGATAGCACATTTGTGTGTTATCAAACACCTCCAAACTTAAAAAATTGCTAGTCCTCGAGTAAAAACAAGAAAAAGAAGGATCATATCAGAGTAAGCTTTCATATTAAAGACTCAAACCTTAGGAATTTTATGAATCGAAGAATAAATTCATTAAAAAGACAACATTGATTAAAAGCTAAATATTAAGATTTTAAAATTGAATCAAATTATTCCTTGAGTGAGTGTGTGCTAGCCTTTTCCAGTTTAGTCCTTATATGCCCAAGATAACCTTATTGAGTCATCTGCTCATCTTCCCTCTACACTGGCCCTAGGATCCAAATCTTCAGCTCATTTACAAAATCAGAAAGTTATACCTTTTTTATAGATGTTTTCTTTCATCCCCAAACTCAAACTTTATTTCACTAACAAATATTTTATTATTATTTTTTTTAGGGAATCTTTTAGTCATCTATGCCTTCGCTCCAACATATTAACACTTTGTGGTGAAAGTAGTTGACTACGAGCATAGATACCATACAGCTTGTCAAAGACTACTCACATCCTAAGTGATTTATATCTAAAGATCTATAGTGGTCACAACACTTAAGATGTTGGAGTACCCTCTTTTTATCGTTCTTTTTTTTAAGAGTGGAAAAAGTTTAAAAAGGTATAAATTTCAGTTATGCAAACTTGCTCTTTCATCAGCTCATAAGCCTATCGAGGTGATAACGATCTTCTGGACAGAATAAACTTGTCCTAAGCATTTAGGACCCCCCGAGATTGGCTAAGTGCAATTAAATTCAAGGAATTCTCTAATCAATTTTAATCATCCTAAAACTAGAATTTAATCAATTTTTCTCAGTAGATGAATGTTATTCACAATTTTGAATTAATTTCATCAGTGGTTATTATAGTCAAAGTGTTAGGAAAGACTTACAATGAGCAATCCATTCCATCATCCTGAAATCAATCAAATGAACCAGATACAAACAGCAGAATATGATAGAGTATGGAATGGAGTCAGATAAAAATCATGCAGTAACAGTAATTAAAAAGTCATACAGTCATCCCCAAACTTGAGAACAACATTGCCTCTAATGTGCAAATACAAAGAAAAAAATCAAATAAAGAAGCAATGGAGGAGAGAAAAGAACTATACTGCCCTGTACTTGTACAAAAAGTCTCATTCCTCATCAGATGAGGCGTAAGGAGGCATAGGGTCTGAGAATGTTGGATCTGAGTCATGAATGTGTCTGAGGAAATCATATAGATGGCGGTTGGATGCCTCATTGTAGCGCAAGTGCCTCATGATCCGACGCTCCTCCAGTCTGGCCATGGCGCGAACCAGATCCTTGTAATCCTTTGGGGCAGAGTGATGTGGAGACTCGCGCCACATCTCCTCACCCATGTCACCATCAACTACGTCAAGGAAAAACTCGGGCTCGTCGGCCGACACCACAGCAATCACTCCTTGGTCATGATCCCGAAGGCCCATGATGTAATTCTTGTCCATCACCCCCTTGGGTGAATCAACTCCTCCTCGAACGTCCAGGTGACTCCGACAGGACGACATAGGGCGGTGATGAGAGAGGGATGCCCTAGCCCCCCAGTGGGCATGCCTCTCTGAACGTGTCGGATGTAACGACTGATGACTTTGCCCACATCAATCATCTTCCAAGTAATAAGGGCGTATAGAAGGATGGCTCGGTCCTTCCTAACGTCGCTCATATGGGCAACTGGTTGGAATCTAACACAGTTAAAGTTGTGCCACACTAGGCTTGATACGATGAGGTCTGCAGTTCTGAGTTTGGAAATCTCGCCTCTTCTCGTCACCCACTGAGCTCCAGCCCGTGCCAGTGTAGCAATTATCTGTGCAGGGTCAAACTGTGTCTTGTCATAGAGAATGTACTCATCAGTCTCATAATCATGTAAACGAAAATACTTGTTAATAGACACTGAATCGAACTGGATGTGTTTCCCTCGGATTGTGGTGTGGTATGCCTCCATAGGCATGTTAGCGTAGAATTCCCGCACAAGGGGAACCACACCTGCCTCGGGTTGCTGCACTAACAACTCCCAATGCCTCTACTGAATGTTATAGTAGATGTCCTAGTGATGGGAGTCATCAGGGGCAATGCCCTGCTCAAGAACTAGAGCGCGATTCACGACATAGCTCTGGTAACGGCTCGCAGCGTTAGAGTCCACGAACCTCTGCCCATCATATTCTAAACTGGAACTGGCGGTTCTTTTTGCTTTTTTAGGTGCCATGTGTGACTTGTTGGGATTTATGCCCCAAACTTGTGTAATTTTAATCAATTAAATAAAGTGTTATTTGTTTTGATAAGATTACAGTCTTGCTTTTATAAATCCAATAAACTAAGCTCCAAGGTTATAACGTTTATCTTGAAATCAGTGTAGTGGACACTATTTGGGTTGAATTCAAGATTATAACCTAAATAGTCTATGGTATAAGAATAAGGTTGGAAACCTCATTCTGGTAACACCATGGATGCGACCCACTTTGTAATTAGTACAAATGAGGTAATCCAACTCATTCATGTAGTTGACATGCGAGTGGGGGCATCTTGTATGAAGAGTTCATACAAGACTGGATCGCAAATTATTAGTCTAACCAGTATAACACCGTTAACAGGATAAGACTAGTAATTTATAGATGGTCATTAGTGACTCGATCTAAATCCTGAGCAAGTTAAGAACTCATGCTTATAGGGTTTGTCCTTAGACTAGTATGCGTGAGAGTGGCCTGTAGCCGACTTAATAAGCCTACCTTCTCAGGGACAGAACCTCATAGGTAGTTGGGAACTTAAGCTGTGCAAGATGGAATTCACTCATTCCTCATCGAGGAATTAGATGAGTTGTTCCCTTAAGAATCGACTCGGGTTTTTTGAACAACGGGCCCCCGCCTCTATGAGGGTATGAGTCTAAGGTAGGACCTTAGACTTGTTGTTCATTAGAGGATCGGTGGTGCTTAAGGAGCAAAGAGGTAATCACGGGGGTAAAGCGGTAATTTGACCCATTGTGATTACGAACAACCCGTGAAGGGTCGACTCATGGGTAATGATTATATCAGTGGACACAATAATATCTACAGTGAGGAGAGTGCAGCTACAAGTCTATAGTGGAGTGACTTGTAGTTAATGAATATTGATTAACTAGATCAAAGAGTTTGATCAGTTAATCTTTGATCTAGTTAATCTCACATCATTGGAGCTCATGATCTGTAGGTCCATTAGATCCCTCCGTTGGCTCAACATGGTAATATTGAGGGTCTAAAGTTAGGAGATAAATTGAAGTGTTCAATTTTATACATGAGGAATTATATCAATTATATATGATATAATTGATATAATATATAGTTTTAATGTGAATTAGATTCATATATAAACTATATACTAAAGAGAGATAAAAAGAGGGGTAGGATGGTCATTTCCATCATATTTCCCTATATATATGGTTGCATGAGATGCAACTAGGTAAAGTGATTTTTGGAAATCATTCGAAGCTATTCCTAGCCTCCTTGTTGTGTTGTTGGAAGAGTTCCAAAACACACATCTCTCTCACAAAATACCTCACCACTCCTAAAGGGAACCCACCTTCCTCCCTCACCTAGAGAACAACAGAGAAGATCCGGTGGTATTTTCGGTGTTCGTACGAGTTCGTGTTGCATTGATCTTGATCGTGAAAAGAGGAGGAGCACTTGAAGAAAGGTTCTTCAAAGGTAAATACTTGATGTCCATTTTATTATATCTGCTTAATCTATGTTTTACGTTCTTGAATTTTCCGTTGTAACTAAATCAAGAGCGCGCGATTCGCAATCGCTTCCGCTGGACTTCGATTCCCTTCATAACTAGTGCAAAAAAAGAACTAAACAATGACAAGCAACAAAGTCAGTGCCATCAGGAGAAGAAAAATAATGAGACAGCCTATGGAAACCACTAGATGGTTCATGAAGAATCACTAGGCTCATGAGGTAGAAATGAAAATAAACTTTTAAGCTCTCTACCCAAAATGTAAGCAAGGGGACAAGCATGGGTCATATGAATCTCGCCTCCTAACAATCGTGAAAAAGAAGTGGAACAATAAAGCACAAGGAAACCATGTACAAAAGTAAACAAATTCATCACAACCATGCAAGGGGCAAGAGTAGAACAACCACAAACCCAATAACATTCCAAGCACAACATGTTGGGATGTATGTCCTCATCTCGTGTAGTTTGTAATATTCCAAGTTGTAAATGAATAAGAGTTATTTATTTCAACATTGTGTAATAAATAAGAGTTATTTATTTAAACTTTGTGTCTCGCATTTTTCATAAACTTAATCCAATAAACTAAGCTCCAGGGTCATTGCATTATGAGATAACTAAGAACTTGAACGGTGTGTAGTGGACACACAGGGAAGATCACGTTCGAGTTAATGACCCGAACGGTCTACAATATATGGATAGGGTTGGAGACCTAATCCTCGGATACACTTGTGGATGCGACCCGCTTTGTATTAGATACAAACGAGGTGATCGACTCGTTCATGTGGTTGACATGCGAGTGGGGGCATCTGTGCAATGAGATTGTACAAGACAGCACCGTGAATTATTAGACTTCATCGATGTAACAGATTAGCTAATGTGATAGAGCTAATAATTTCGTAGATGACCATTAGTGACTCGACCTTAATCACGAGCGTGTCACGGACTCGCATCTGTGGGAGTCCGCCTTTGACTAAATACGGATGAGGGTGGCCACTTTGTTGCTCGCCCAATATGCCTATCTTCTCAGGGGCAGGACCACGTGGGGAGCTGGGAACTTGACTACGCAAGAAGAAATTCACTCGTTCCCGACTTTAGGAAAACTAGAGGGGTTGTTCCCTTAAGTGTTGTCTCCAGGGCTTGAACAACGGGGCCCCACTCTCTCATTTGACTGAGAGGATTGTTGTTTATCGTTGGACCATGCAACGTAGTTGTTCATTAGAGGAGCAGTGAGACTTAAGGAGCAAGAGGTAGACACGAGGGTAAAGCGAAGAATTTGACCCATTGTGACTACGAACAACCTGTGAAGGGTCGACTCATGGGTATTGGTTATATCGATGGACACAACTTGTCCTATAGTGATGAGAGTGCAGCTACGACCTTTAGTGGAGTGTTACCGTAGCTAATGAATGTTGAATAACCGGGTCAAAGAGTTTGACAGGTTAGTCTCGGATCATTGGAGCTCATCACGTGTAGGTCCATTGACTCCCTCGGTTGGCTCAAATTGGGCAAATTGAGGGTTTACAGTTTTGTGTGAATTTGAAGTGTTCAAATTCATTATTTGGGTATTTATGTCGTTTATATGAGATATAATGACATAATATATAGTTTGATGTGAATGAGATTCATAATAAACTATAGTATAGCCTAATTGATTAATTAGTGCTATTTGGAGAAATTGAATTGAGAGAAATTAAATTGAATGTGATTCAATTTATAATTCCACATTTATGCAAATGAGATTTGTATAATAAGGTATGAGATACCTTTATTATATAATATGAAAATGTGATTTGTATATTATATGGTTGTGGTAAAATTGTGATTTGGTGGAGGTTTTAACTCCATCACACAATAGTATTTAAAGGCTTTGCAAGAAGCCTTTGGTGTGCCATTTTGCCATTTTTTGGATTTCCATCCAAAGAGAGCAAGACAATTCTCTCTAGAATTCTCTCATCTCTCTAACATTTCTCCTCACCCAAAACCAAAGGGAGTCCCACTCACTCTCCCTCAACCTCCCGAGAACAACCGAGAAGACCCTTTGGAGGTGTCTCCCTGTTCGGATCGAGGTTCGTGTTCGAGGAGTTCGTAGTTTCGAGAGAGATCATGACCGAAGGAGAAGAGGATTGAAGAAGTGTTCTTCAACAAGTAAGTATTGTTTTCTTCTCCTTTTTGCATGTTTAGCCTAGGATCTATGAGATAGGTTCGATTTTAAGATAAAATTACACAACGGATCAACGACGTTTCACAACGACTTTCGCTGCGGGAATTCAAAATTCCTTCACAACAAATATTTATGCCCGAGCAAACAATAGGATATAGCCACAAATTAGCAAGCTAAGACCTCCAAGGGACCAAACCAAGCATGCTAGTACAAATTTGAAGCACAAACAACCAAAATTGTAGCTCACAGACTCATATAAGAAGAAAAATCCAAAGAGAAATCACAAACACAAAGGTAATTCATGTCTCCATCAACATAAGGCACAAACAATAGGCAAGACTATGTATCACCAAAATCCATGATTACCACAATCACAAAATCCAAAGAAGGATAATGCACAGAGATGAAAAAAAAAAGAAGCGGATCAAAATATGCTCACTATCATGATGAACAACAACAATTGGGAACTTCCATCAACCCACCCAAATCCTCTAATTTCAAAAATATACCATGAAAAATCATCTAAGGCCAAGATTAATCACCCAAAACAATAATCTAACTAAAAAAAAACAACTAATCTTAAGCCTAATCAGAGAAATCAATCACAAATGAAAAGAGAAAGGAAGAAACATGTTACCCATGGTTCAAGCTCCAAATGAGTGTGGCTTTTTGTCTCCAAAAATGCCCAATCTTGCACAAAAAGTGAAGAAAAGTGAGTGGGTAGTGAAAAATTTGAGCAATCTAAGGCAAGGGATGAGAAAGATTGAAGGAAGAGGGGAGAAAAGAGAGGAAAATGTAGAGAAAAGGGTGAAAGTGAAGCCCTAATCGGCGAAATCTGGAATTTTTAAATTCCAGATTTTGCGGCAGCGTTGCAACGTTGTCCTCACGAGTCGCGCGACTGGAAAAGCGCGCAGCGTTGCAACGCCAGCGCAAGGGTTGCAACGCTTATTGAAGCGTTGCAACGCTGTTTTGAGACCTGATTTTTTTTCTTGAAAACATAAAAAAAATATCAAAGAAACAATAAATAAATAAATAAAACACAACAGGTTGCCTCCCGTTCAGCGCTTTCTTTGACGTCTTTTAGCTAGACCATCTATGCTGGTATCACGTCGCATTTCCATTAGTAAGAACAACGTTCTCCAAATGTCGCTCCTCGTCACTGTAGTAATGTTTCACACGCTACTCATTGACTTTGAACAGTGCTCCATCCTTGCCTTGCAACTCAATTGCACCATAAGGAAATACTTCCTTCACGATGAATGGACCCGACCACCTCGATTTCAATTTACCTGGAAACAAACGTAAATGGGAGTTAAAAAGGAGAACTTGCTGACCAGGAGAAAATGTTCTATTTTTGATCTGTTGATCATACCAACGAGTTGTTCTCTCTTTATATAACTTGGCATTCTCGTAAGCTTGATTTTTTAACTCCTCCATCTCATTGATTTGCAGTAATCTTTGCTCGTCCGCCTTCTAAAGATCAAAGTTAAGTGTTCTGATGGCCCAGTAGCCTTTATGCTCCAGCTCCATAGGTGAGTGGCAAGCCTTGCCAAACACCAACCGGTACGGTGATGCACCTATCGGTGTTTTGAAGGCTATGTGATATGCCCATAGTGCCTCATCCAATTTTTGGGCCCAATCTTTCCTGTTAGTCTTGGCTGTTTTCTCAAGAATTAGTTTAATGTCCCTATTTGAGATCTCAGCTTGGCCATTTGTCTGAGGATGATATGCCAATGAGATCTTATGCCTAACTTCATACCTGGCTAACATAGAATCAAACAGTTTATTGCAAAAATGAGTGGTAGTGTAATTTGTCTGAGTATGATATGCCAATGAGATCTTATCTCTTTCTCAGTGGTAGTGTAATTTTGTTGTGCATTATCTAAAGTTTTGCTTGCATAATAAATGGCCCTAAAGATCTTATCCCGACGTTGGCCTAGAACTGCGCCTACAGCATAGTCACTAGCATCACACATGATCTCAAAGGGTTGACTCCAATCTGGTACAACAATAATAGAAGCAGAGGTTAGCTTTTTCTTCAGAAGATTAAAAAAACTAAACAATCATTATTAAATACAAAAGGAGAATCTTTTTCCAGCAAGTTACACAAGGGTTTCACAATTTTTGAAAAATCTTGTACAAAACGTCCGTAAAACCCTGCATGTCCTAAGAAACTGCGAACTCCCTTCACATTAACTGGAGGCGAGTTGTTCAATTGTTGAGATTTTAGCTCTATCCACCTCTAGTCCCTTTTCAGAAACTTTGTGCCCTGGGACTATACCTTCTTTGACCATAAAATGACATTTTTCCCAATTCAAAACAAGGTTAGTTTCCTAACACCTCTACAAAACACGAGCAAGATTATGTAGACAAATATCAAATGAACAACCAAAAACAGAAAAATCATCCATAAAAACCTCCAATATCTCCTCAATCATGTCATGAAATATGGCCACCATGCAACGTTGGAAAGTGGCAGGTGCATTGCACAATCCAAATGGCATTCTCCTGAAAGCGTATGTTCCATAAGGGCATGTGAAAGTAGTCTTTTCTTGGTCCTCAGGGGCAATAGCAATTTGGTTATAACCAGAATAGCCATCAAGAAAACAATAGTAAGGATAACCAACAAGTCTATCAAGCATCTGATCAATAAAAGGAAGAGGAAAGTGATCTTTTCGTGTAGCTTTATTCAACTTTTCAGAATCGATCTGAGACACGCCATCCGATGGTGTCTGGTGGATATGAACTCATTCTTGTCATTTTTTATGACAGTCATCTCCCTTTTTTTTGGAACAACCTGCACAGGGCTCACCCAAGAACTGTCAGATATAGCATAAATGATTCTTGCATTCAACAGTTTGAGTACCTCAGCTTTTACTACCTTCTTCATTGTTGGATTAAGCCGCCTTTGGTGTTCAACTGATGGACTGAAGGTATCTTCCATTAAGATTTTATGCATGACTATAGATGGACTGATACCTTTAATATCACTAATTGACCACCCTAAAGCAGACTTATGACTTCTCAGGATTCTCTTCAACTTTTCTTCCTCTTCTTTCTTCAGATCAGCAGAAATAATCACAGGATAAGTAGATGAATCTCCTAAGAAAGCGTAACGAACGTGTGCAGGTAATTGTTTCAACTCTAGAACAGGAGGTTTTGTTTCTTCTACCTTATTGACATGCAGTTGTGAGAATTCTTCATATTGAAGTTTAGGCAATTGATTCAGTGATTCATTACAGTAAGTAACTTCATGATCCAATTTTCCTAACTGATCTAACATTGAATTTGTCATGCAAGTTTCTAAGGGATCAATAGATAAAACTAGTTCCCTAAGTGAATCAACAACATTATCAAGAATATCAATCATGTGACAGGTACTTACCTCATTAGGGTACTTCAAGGATCGAAAAATGGCAAATATAACCTTGTCCCCACCAACCCTTAGAGTTAACTTACCATCCTGCACATCTATCAAGGCTCTTCTAGTGGCCAGGAAAGGTCGCCCCAACATAATTGGGACCTCAGAATCTTCCTCCATGTCCAGGACCACAAAATCTGTAGAGAAAATGAATTGTTCAACCTTGACCAACACATCTTCTACAATACCCCTATGATATTTGATAGAACGGTCAGCCAACTGCAGGGAGATGGTTGTAGGTTGCACTTCTCCAAGACTTAGTTTCCTGTAGACAGATATGTTGGGGTTTGTGCCCTAAAACTCGTAGTTTGTAATTATGTTCTAATTATTGTAATAAACTGTTATTACTTCAATAAAGTGTTATTGCTCGTTATTTATGAAATTGCCATTATTTTAACCCTAAATCGAATAAACTAAACATCCAAGGCTGTAAAATGTATCCTTAACAGAATGTAGTGTACATATAAAGGATCTTGGTTCGAGATACAACCTAAAGGGTCTAGAGTAAGGGGATAAGGTTTGGGTACCTTACCCTGGTAAAATTATGGATGTGGCCCACTTTGTATATGATACAAACACTGTGATCCTAACGTGTTCGTGTAGATGACATGTGAGTGGGGATATCCTATGTAATGAGATTACATAAGACCGGACCGCGAAATAGTAACCATTAGATGTAACTCCGTTGACTAGTTAGGTTTTCTATTTCACTAGGATGACCTAGCCAACTTGATCTCAATCCTGAGCGGGTTACGAACTCCTGTTTGCGAGAGATTGTCCTTTGACTAGTATGGGTGAGAGTGGTCAGATTTGCCGACTCAATATGCCTACCTTCTTGGAGACAAGACCGAGTGAGCAGCTTGGGACTTAGCCTAGCAAGATGCAATTCACTCCTTCCCGCCTATTAGGGTAAGTAGATGAATGTTCCCTCAAGTGGTGTCTCCGGGACTTGAACAAAGGGCCCGACCCTCTCATTGGTCCGAGAGGAACTTCTGTTTGTTGGTAAGACCACAAACAAATTGTTTATTAGAGGAGCACTAGTACTTAAGGTACAAGATGTAACCCGGGAGTAAAACGATAATTTGACCCAGCTGGTGTTACAAACATTCGTGAAAGATTGACTTGTTGTTATTGGTCAATATCCGTGGACACAGAAATATATTTGCAGTGAGAAGAGTGCACCTGCGGGACTTTAGTGGAGTGTTCCCGCAGTTAACGAATGTTGATTAGGAGGTTAATGAGATTAACCGAGTAATCTCGTATCGTTGGAGCTTCTGATTTGTAGGTCCATTAGGTCCACCTTCTAGCTCGTAAAGGGTTCTTAGATCGTTTGAATTTGAAATGTTCAAATTCATTAGGGAATAAATTTACTGTATATAGATACAATATAATATAAAGTTTTGGAACTTTATATTATAAATTTAATGTGAATATGATTCAATTATATGAGATAATTAAATATTTTAAAGAGTTCAAATATTAAATTTAAATGTGAATGTGATTCATATTTGAAAACTATAGGTTAAATTTTAATGTGCATTGGATGTGCATTAAAACCATAGATTAAGGGGTAAAATGATTAAATGAGATTTGATCATATTTTATAATATGGTATTTAATTAAATATGATTTAATTAAATAAATTAATTTTGATTAATTCAATTAATTAATTATTTATTAATTAATTGGGAACGTGTCACGATGACACGTTCCCATCACTCTTCAATTTCTTCTCGATTGGGAGTGGCGAGTTACCCCCTCTACACTTCTTCTCCAATGGAGAAAGGTGTACAGAAGTTGATCGATCAGTGAATTGGTTGCTAAAAAACTTCTCTCCTCTCTACCTTTCCCTCTCTTCTTCTAAAAGTTGGATTCCTTCCCACCAAAAGAATAGATCTAAGTAGAACTTAGAGGATAGAAGGTTTTCCAAGTGGTGTTGTCCTGTTGGAGAAAACAGAGAAGAAACCTTGGTTGTTGTGTTGCTGTCAATTTGGAGCAAGGAGTTGCTGAATTGAAACTACAAAGGTAAATTTCGAATTCCCTTTTAGTTTAGTTTAATTCTAAAGCATGTTTGCAGGATTAGTTTCATGCCTAATTAGATTAGGATTTGTATGCTTATCTCTGTATTTTATCCAATGTACTGGTATTTGTTTTTCAACCAAAATAAACTTGCAATTACGATTCGAAAATACGTTTGCGCTGCTCAAGGGGATCCGATCTCCATCAAATTGTATTAGGGCAATGTTTGTTTTGTTTTGTTTGAAACAAATCTGCATTGGATAAGTGGGAATTTTATATTGGTTTGCTGTAAAACTGTTTAGGAATATTTTGACCTTAGTTTCTTTTGATTTGATCAAATTAAATGTAAAGGCCCCTGTGTTTTTTGGTAATTAAGTGCATATTCGAATCTGTAATCGAGTTAAGAGTCGTTCCGGATCAGTTTCGTGCAATTCGGATGAGTATCGAAGGAGAAATTTATGTTTGAAGCTGATGTGTTCGAAGGAAAATGTTGCTGCCGAAGCAACAGCGTTGCAATGCTACCAGCAGCGTTGCAACGCTGAGGAACGGCGTCGCAACGCCGAGGCTCTCTATCGATGCAGAATCTCTGAGGTCGTGCGTTGCAACCTGACCACTCAGCGTTGCAATGCTACCCCGACGCTAGGCGCGCGCGGAGATGAAGCTGGCGTTGCAACGCTCCCATCAGCGTTGCAACGCCGTGATGCCAAAACTGAAGCTGCAGACCGGTCTGGGCGGTTCACTTGTTTTTGTTGGGATTTTTGTCCTAATCTCGTGTTTGTAAATTACTGTTTGAAATTAATAAGAGTTATTTATTTCATCACTTTGTGTCTCGCAATATTTATAAACTTTTCCAATAAACTAAGCTCCAGGGTCATTGAATTTATGAGAGAACTAGAACTTGAACGGTGTGTAGTGGACACACAGGGAGGATCACGTTCGAGTAAATGACCGAACGGTCTCTGATATATGGATAGGGTTGGATACCTAATCCTGGATACACTGTGGATGCGACCTGCTTTGTATTAGATACAAACGAGGTGATGATCGACTCGTTCATGTGGTTGACATGCGAGTGGGGGCATCATGTGCAATGAGATTGTACAAGACAGGACCGTGAATTATTAGACCCACGATGTAACACCGCTGTTGTGATGGGACTAATAAGTTCGTAGATGACCATTAGTGACTCGACCGAATCTCGAGCGTGTTACGGACTCTTGTCTGCGGGGGTGCCGCCCTTTGACTAGTACGTGGTGAGGGTGGTCACGATTACTCGCCCAATATGCCTATCTTCTCGAGGACGGGACCAAGTAGGGTAGTGGGAACTTAACTACGCGAGATGGAATTCACTCGTTCCGTCTTTAGGGAAACTAGAGGGTTGTTCCCTTAAGTGTTGTCTCTGAGGGCTTGGACAACGGCGCCCACCTTCTCACTTTGCCCGAGAAGGGTGTTGTGTATGGTTGGACCATCACAATATGTTGTTCATTAGAGGAGCGGTGGGGACTTAAGGAACAGAGAGGTAGACACAGGGGTAAAAGCGGTAATTTAACCCGGTAGTGTCTCACGAACAACCTATGAAGGGTCGACACATGGGCATTGGTTATATCGGTGGACATGTAATATTCTGCTGACCGATGGGAGTGCGACTCACGGGCTATAGTGGAGTGTTACCGTAGCTAATGAATGTTGATTAACCGGGTCAAAGAGTTTGTGAGTTAATCTCAGATCATTGGAGCCCGTCATTCAGAGGTCCATTAGGTCCTCTACCGCTCAATCTGGGTTAAAAGAATGGTTAATGTTTTGGTATGAAATTGAAGTGTTCAATTTCACTTAAAGGGCATTTATGTCATTTATATTAGATATGAATGATATAATATATAGTTTAATGTGAATGAGATTCATAATAAACTATAGGTTAGCCTAATTGTTGAATTAGGGCTAATTGGAGAAATTAATTGAGAGAAATTAAATTGGATGTGATTCAATTTAATTAAATCACATTTATTGCAAATGAGATTTGCAATATGAGATATGAGATATCTTATATTATGTGGTTATGCAAATGAGATTTGCATAACCTATGGTTAATGGTAAAGTGGTAATAATGTGGAGATTTTAACTCCATTATTTTCACCTATATAATCCCTTCTTGCAAGAAGGAATTCAAGCAATACTCTCATTTTTTGGATTCTCACCCAAAAAGAAGAGCTTTTTCTCTCAACATACTCTCTCAAGTCTCCTCCCTCTCCAAACCACTAGAGTCCCACAACTCTCCTTCTTCCAAAGGAAGAACAACTGAGAAGGCTATTGGTAGTGTTCGGCATGCAGATTAGTGGGGCGTTCGTTGAGATCGAGAATCACGAAGTGTTCGTGACCGAGGAAGAATCCTTGAAGTTTTTGTCTACAACAAGTAAGTAAACTTCTCCTTACTGTTTTTCTTCCTCTTTTGCATGTTTAGCCTAGATCTAAGAGTTAGATCATTTTAACAAAATCGAGTAGCGTAAGGATACCATGACGATTCGATCGTCTTCCGTTGCGCGGGGATTCTCATTCCCTTCAGTTTTTTGGTCTTGTTCGAGCGGTTTGAGCCCGGTTCAAGGAGTTGTGGATCGGTTCTGTAATAAGATTAGTGTAATTTTATTATTTTTGCACTTTAGGGGGGCCAAATTATTCTGGTTTTACATCTATTTTTCTTTATGAATGTCATTTAGAATTTTTTCCCACCTTAGGATAAGCATGTTCATGCATTTTAATATAAATATGGTAGAAATGCATGATCTAATTTATTTTTCATAAGTATTTATTTATAATTGTTATAATTAGATAATATGAAAAATAAATTGCATGGAGCATGAAATTACTTAGTTTAAAATAATTGTTATTTTATTTAAGTAATTTTAGTTATTCAATTAGTTGAATAATTTTATAATTCTAATTTGGTTTTATAACATAGTTCCTTGTCATAGGTTAATTATTAAAAAATTATAAAAGTTATAAATTAAAGGGTTTTAGAAACCATAACCTGTAACAAAGAATTGCATGCAAACATAGGAACTTGGGTTAAATTAAATTAGTTTTAAATTGTTTAAAATTAATTTAGACCTAAGTTTTAATTTCTAAGAGGATTAGAAGTTTGTCTTACATAGTATTTTAAATAGTTTAAAATATAGTAGGACAATAGAACTTTGATTATAAGGGAACTCTACCGGTGAAATTCAATCTAAGGTTGAGGGTACTTAAGCTGACGGTTAACGGAACACCTCCTACCTGAAAACTGACCAGGAGCTTGAGTTGAATTAACCATAGTGTTATTTTATATCTAGGTAACCAAAATGTTTATTCACCTAGACATAAGGTTAAAAGACCTAGTTATAATAGTTATAATAGGCATAGACTTAGATAGATTCTTTTAGCCAGAATCCGAGTAAGTTAAACCTACACCCTAACCTTAGGAGCTTCAGTGGGAGAAAACGAGATGTTCGCATCAAGTTTACTCTCACGCCCTCAAGAGTTCACACTGTGAGTTCTATGCTCGGCTACCGTCAATAGGGTGCCCACTTACAGTAAGTGTTTGCATGGTTCAATACCAAGGTGAATGAGGGAAGTATCCATAGTAAATGGGAGCAGGATGCGTGTCAACATATCCTACGGTCTCCTCCATTAGGTCGCACCGTGAGATTTTTATAGTCCGCCTCTAGGTTATCCTGGAACAGCCAAACCCTACGGAGGGTCTGACTATAGGGATCGGAACACTGCGAACTCCAGAAAGGGATAGGGTCTCTTAGATAATTTGCCAACAGTTGTCTTTCTTAATAGTAGCCTGTTGGCTCGGACCTATTGGATCTGAAAATGGTAGGGTCACATTTACGGGATAAGTTAAGCTAGTTAACAAGTCCTTGACCAAACAAACGGTAGCTAAGGATTATTGGGACATGAGATGTTCTGGTAGTGAGAACTGGTTGAGATAGTCTCAATTCATGGGAGGAGTGACTGACCACCCGACAGTGGCTTTTGTTCTAAACCCTTGAAGTATCGTTGCAAAATTAAAGGTTTAATTTAAACACTAGGGTTCTTTAATAATTTTTCTAAAATTGATTGGTTTATAATGGGTTAAAAGCATAACTAATTGGAACTACTTTTGAAATTTCAGCATGTCGTCCTCAATTATAGCCTTACTGAAAAGCGAAAGTTTAACTGGTGAAAACTATACTACGTGGAAGACCAACCTGGATGCGATTCTGGTATGGATGACCTTCGGTCTGTACTGACTGAGGAATGTCCTAAAGTCCCTGCTCGAAACGCTTCTCAAACTGTTAAGGATGCGTATGACCGCTGGATCAAGGCCTATATCCTGGCTGGCATATCTGATGTTTTGGTCAGGAAGTTGGAGGGAATGGCCTCAGCTCGTGAGATCATGGGTTATCTGCAGAGTTTGTCTGGACAACCGTCTGAACAAATTCGGCACGAATCCCTCAAGTACGTTTATAACGCGTGCATGAAGGAGGAAACTTCAGTGAGAGAACATGTTCTCGATCTTATAGTTCACTTCAACGTGCCCGAAATGAACGGATCGGTCTTGGATGAGCAAAGTCAGGTATTCTTCATCCTTGAATCTCTTCCGAAGAGTTTCCTGTCATTCCGTAGCAATGTAGAGATGAACAAAAAGGAGTATAACCTGACTTCCCTCCTAAATGAACTGCAGACTTACCAGTCTCTTATGGATAATAAGGGACAGGTTGATGGAGAGGCAAATCAGTTTGTCCATTCCAAAAAGGTCTAAATGGGTTCATCCTCTGGAACCAAGCCACACGGTTCTTCTTCTGGGATTAAGAAGACTCGAAAGAAGAGGAAAAAGGAAAGCTTCTGCTACTGCAGACATTGAGCTCGAAGAGAAAAAAGGTAAATTCGATTGACTTGTTCTTGAACCTTGTTTAGTGGAAAATAATGATTTTACCTGGATACTTAATTCAGGAGCCACTAATCACATTTGCTCTTCTTTACAGAAAACTAGTTCCTTCAAGGAGCTCGAAGAAGGTGAGATGACGCTCAGGCCAGAACGGGAGACATCATCTCAGCTCGTGCAGTGGGAGATGCAAAGCTGTTTTTTTAAGATAGATTTATCTTTTTAGAAAATCTGTACTTAGTTCCTAAGATTAAGGGAACTTAATTTCTATCTCTTGTTTAATAGAACTTGGATATTATATTTCTTTTTCTATCAATGAAGTGTTCATTTCGAAAAAAGGGTGTCAATATTTGTTCTGCTAAGTTAGAAAACGGCTTGTATGTACTTAAATCGAATCGAACTAAAGCAATTTTGAATCATGAGATGTTTAAAATTGTTAATACTCAAAGTAAAAGGCAAAGAATTTCTCATAATAATGCCTATCTTGGGCATCTTATACTTGGTCATATATGAAGGGAATGAAAATCCCCGCACAGTGGAAGACAATCGAATCGTCAAGGTATCATTATGCTACTTGTACTTGTTAAAACGATCTAACACTAGATCTAGGCTAAACATGCTGAAAAGGAAGAAATTTGCAGCAAGAAGGAGTGTACTTACTTGTTGTACACAAACTTCAAGAAATTCTTCCTCGGATCACGAACTCTTCGTGCTTCTCGATCTCAACGATCTCTTCCCACGAACGAAGCCCGAACACCACCACTTGGAGTCTCGGTTGTTCTCTTTTGGAGAAGGGAAGTTTGTGGGAACTATTTTGTGTTTTGGAGAGTGAGGAGAATTGAGAGAGAATTGAGAGAATTCTTCTTCTCTTCTTTGATGAAAATAAAAAAATGAGAGAATGAGATCATTCCTTCTTGCAAGAAGGGTTTATATAGTGGAATTGATGGAGTTAAAATCTCCACATAATTACCACTTTACAACAATCATAGGTTATGCAAATCTCATTTGCATAACCACATAATATAAGATATCTCATATCTCATATTGCAAATCTCATTTGCAATAATTGTGGATTAATTAAATTGAATCACATCCAATTTAATTTCTCTCAATTAATTTCTCCAATTAACCCAAATTCAACAATTAGGCTAACCTATAGTTTATTATGAATCTCATTCACATTAAACTATATATTATATCATTCATATCTCATATAAATGACATAAATGCCCTTAAAGTGAAATTGAACCCTTCAATTTCATACCAAAACATTAACCCTTCTTTTAATCCAGATTGAGCCAACCGAGGGACCTAATGGACCTACAGTGACGGGCTCCAATGATCCGAGATTAACCTGTCAAACTCTTTGACCCGGTTAACCAACATTCATTAGCTACGGTAACACTCCACTATAGCCCGTAGCTGCACTCCGTCGATCGCTGAGAATATTACGTGTCCACCGATATAACCAATGCCCATGAGTCGACCCTTCTTCACAGTTGTTCAGAGACACGGCTAGGTCAAATTACCATTTTACTCCTGTGTCTACCTCTTGTTCCTTAAGTCCCCACTGCTCCTCTAATGAACAACATATTGTGATGGTCCAACCATACACAACACCCTTCTTGGGCGGTGAGAAGGTGGGCGCCGTTGTCCAAGCCCCAGAGACGGCATTTAAGGGAACAACCCCTCTAGTTTCCCTAAAGGCGGAACGCAGTGAATTCCATCTCGCATAGTTAAGTTCCCGGCGCCCCTACTTGGTCCTCGCCCACGAGAAGATAGGCATATTGGGCGAGTAACTATGACCACCCTCACCCGCGTACTAGTCAAAGGACGCACTCGCAGCATGCAGAGAGTCCGTAACATGCCGTGGATTGGTCGAGTCACTAATGGTCATCTCACGAACTTATTAGTCTCCTTCGCATCAGCGGTGTTACATCGATGAGGTCTAATAATTCACGGCCCGGTCTTGTACAATCTCATTGCACATGATGCCCCCACTCGCATGTCAACCACATGAACGAGTCGATCACCTCATTTGTATCTAATACAAAGCGGGTCGCATCCACAAGTGTATCGTGGATTAGGTCTCCACCCTATCCATATATTGTAGACCGTTCGGGTCATTAACTCGAACGTGATCCTCCCCCTGTGTGTCCACTACACACCGTTCAAGTTCTAGTTCTCTCATAAATTCAATGACCCTAGAGCTTAGTTTATTGGAAAAGTTTATAAATATTGCGAGACACAAAGTGATGAAATGAATAACTCTTATTAATTTCAAACAATATATTACAAACACGAGATTAGGACAAAAATCCCAACAATATAAATCTCAACTGGATTGAGAGACTTTCTAAGAATGGACTTCTAAACAAGTTAGAAAATGATTCTTTACCTCCTTGCGAATCATGCTTGGAAGGTAAAATGACTAAGCGACCTTTAAATGGAAAAGATTATAGAGGCACAGAACCCTTAGAACTTATACATTCGGATCTTTGTGGTCTGGTGAATGTTAAAGCTCGAGAAGGGTACGAATATTTCATCTCTTTCATAGATGATTATTCGAGGTATGGTTATCTATACCTAATGCATCATAAGTCTGAGGCTCTTGAAAAGTTCAAAGAGTATAAGGCTGAAGTAGAGAATGCATTAGGGAAAATCATTAAAACACTTTGATCCGATCGAGGTGGAGAGTATATGGATTTGAGATTCACGGACTATTTGATAGAACATGGAATTAAATCTCAACTCTCAGCACCTAATACACCATAGCAAAATGGTGTGTCGGAAAGGAGAAATAGAACTTTGTTTGACATGGTTCGTTCTATTATGAGCTATGCTCAATTGCCTGCCTCGTTTTGGGGACACGCAGTAGAGACTGCAGTTCAAATCTTGAATACTGTTCCATCAAAGAGTGTTTCAGAAACAACTTTTGAATTGTGGAAGGGGCATAAACCTAGTTTACAACACTTCAGGATTTGGGGTTGTCCGGCACACGTGCTGATGACAAACCCAAAGAAACTGGAACCTCGTTCAAGATTATGCCAATTTGTTGGTTATCCCAAAGAAACGAGAGGTGGTCTTTTCTACGACCCACAAGAAAACAAGGTGATTGTATCGTCAAACGACACTTTCTTGGAGGAAGATCACATGAGGAACCATAAATCACGTAGTAAACTAGTACTAAATGAAACTACAACTGAACCAACAAGAGTTGTTGATCAAGCTGGACCTTCATCAAGAGTTAATGAAGAAGCCAGCACCTCAAGTGAGTCTCATCCTTCTCAATCGTTGAGAATGCCTCGACGCTGTGGGAGGGTTGTTTCCCAACCTGACTGCTACTTGGGTTTAGTTGAAACTCAAGTCGTCATACACGATGATGATTGTGCAAGATCCATTGTCTTATAGAGCGGGCAATGAATGACGTAGACAAGGACCAATCGATCAAAGCCATGGACCTTGAAATGGAGTCAATGGACTTCAATTCAGTATGAGAACTTGTAGACCAACCTGAAGGGGTAAGACCCATAGGGTGTAAATGGATCTACAAGAGAAAGAGAGATGCAGCCGGAAAGGTACAGACCTTTAAGGCTAGACTTGTAGCAAAAGGTTTTACCCAAAGGGAAGGGGTTGACTATGAGGAAACTTTTCCCCCTGTTGTTATGCTTAAGTCTATTAGGATACTCTTGTCCATAGACGCATTTTATGATTATGAGATTCGTCAAATGGACGTCAAGACTTCCTTTTTGAATGGTAATCTTGACGATAGTATCTATATGTCTCAGCCCGAAGGGTTCATAACCCAAGGTCAGGAGCAAAAAGTTTGCAAGCTCAATCGATCAATTTATGGGTTGAAACAAGCATCCAGATCTTGGAACATAAGATTTGATACTGCAATCAAGTCTTATGGCTTTGACCAAAACGTTGATGAGCCTTGTGTTTACAAGAAGAGCATCAACAACAAAGTAGCTTTCTTAGTACTTTATGTAGATGATATCCTACTCATTGGGAATGATGTAGGATACCTTACTGACATAAAGAATTGGATGGCCACCCAATTCCTAATGAAAGATTTGGGAGAGGCACAGTATGTTCTTGGGATTCAAATTTTCAAGAATCGCAAGAACAGAATGCTAGCTCTGTCTCAAGCATCTTATATCGACAAAATATTGGCCCGATATTCGATGTAGAATTCCAAGAGGGGCTTATTACCCTTCAAGCATGGAGTTCATCTGTCTAAGGAACAGTGTCCTAAGACACCTCAAGAAGTTGAGGATATGAGACGTATTCCCTATGCCTCTGCAGTAGGTAGCTTGATGTATGTTATGCTATGCACGAGGCCAGACATTTGTTATGTAGTGGGAATAGTCAGTAGGTACCAATCCAATCCAGGGTTAGACCACTGGACCGCAGTTAAAAATATCCTCAAGTATCTTAGGAGAACGAGGAGGGTGACGCTAATGTATGGGACTAAGGATTTGATTCTTCATTGGATACACCGATTCGATTTTCGTAATCGATAAGGATTCTAGGAAATCCACATCGGGATCAGTTTTCACCCTTAACGGGGGAGCTATAGTATGGGCGAATCATCAAGCAAGGATGCATCGCTGACTCCACGATGGAGGCTGAGTATGTTGCTGCTTGTGAAGCAGCTAAAGAGGATGTTTGGCTAAGGAAATTCGTTACTTATTTGGAAGTTGATCCGAATATGGAATTTCCCATCATCTTATACTGTGACAACAGTGGTACGGTAGCCAATTTGAAGGAACCTCGCAGCCATAAGCGAGGCAAGTACATCGAGAGGAAGCATCACCTGATACGAGAAATAGTGCAACGAGGAGATGTGACAGTCACGAAGATCGCTTCGGAGCACAACATTGTTGATCTGTTTACAAACACTCTCACGACAAAAGTGTTCGAGTGTCATCTGGAAAGTCTAGGTCTACGAGACATGTACATAGGCTAATCTAGGGCAAGTGGGAGATATGTAATGAGTATATGGATGCCCTAGTTTATTGTATTTGTATCTCTGCAACCACTGTTTTAGATTATGATGTACCCCACTAGAGTTTTAGTTCAAATGGGAGTTTGTTAGGGT
The DNA here is from genome assembly GCA_036507285.1 of Trichosanthes cucumerina. NCBI lineage: Eukaryota > Viridiplantae > Streptophyta > Magnoliopsida > Cucurbitales > Cucurbitaceae > Trichosanthes > Trichosanthes cucumerina. The sequence continues at coordinate 20,318,458 of CM071839.1, read as the reverse complement.
TTATGCCCTAAAACTCGTAGTTTGTAATTATGTTCTAATTATTGTAATAAACTATTATTACTTCAATAAAGTGTTTTGTTCGTTATTTACGAAATTATCATTGTTTTAACCCTAAATCCAATAAACTAAACATCCAAGGCTGTAAAATGTATCCTTAACAGAATGTAGTGTACATATAAAGGATCTCGGTTCGAGATACAGCCTAAAGGGTCTATAGTAAGAGGATAAGGTTTGGGTACCTTACCCTGGTAAAACTATGGATGTGGCCCACTTTGTATATGATATAAACACTGTGATCATAACGTGTTCGTGTAGATGACATGTGAGTGGGGATATCCTATGTAATGAGATTACATAAGACCGGACCGCGAAATAGCAACCACTAGATGTAACTCCATTGGCTAGTTAGGTTTTCTATTTCACTAGGATGACCTAGGCAACTTGATCTCAATCCTGAGCGGGTTACGAACTCTTGTTTGCGAGGGATTGTCCTTTGACTAGTATGGGTGAGAGTGGCCAGATTCTTCGACTCAATATGCCTACCTTCTTGAGGACAAGACTGAGTGAGCAGCTGGGGACTTAGCCTAGCAAGATGGAATTCACTCCCATCCCGCCTATTTGGGTTAGTAGATGAATGTTCCCTTAAGTGGTGTCTCCGGGACTTGAACAAAGGGCTCGACCCTTTCATTGGCCCGAGAGGGACTTATGATTGTTGGTAGGACCACAAACAAATTGTTCATTAGAGGAGCACTAGTACTTAAGGTACAAGATATAACCCATGGGTAAAACGGTAATTTGACCCAGCTGGTGTTACGAACATTCGTGAAGGATTGACTTGTTGTTATTGGTCAATATCCGTGGACACAGAAATATATCTAAAGTGAGAAGAGTGCAGTTGCGGGACTTTAGTGGAGTGTTCCCGTAGTTAACGAATGTTGATTAGGAGGTTAATGAGGCTAACCGAGTAATCTCGTATCGTAAGAACTTCTGATATGTAGGTCCATTAGGTCCACCTTCTAGCTCGTAAAGGGTTCTTAGATCGTTTGAATTTGAAATGTTCAAATTCAATAGGTAATAAATTTAATGTATATAGATACGATATAATAAAAAGTTTTGGAACTTTATATTATAAATTTAAGGTAAATATGATTCATATTAAATTATATGAGAGAATTAAATATTTGAAAGAGTTCAAATATTAAATTTAAATGTGAATGTGATTCATATTTGAAAACTATAGGTTAAAATTTAATGTGCATTGGATATGCATTAAAACTATAGATTAAGGGGTAAAATGATTAAATGAGATTTAATCATATTTTATAATATGGTATTTAATTAAATAAATTAATTTTGATTAATTCAATTAATTATTTATTTATTAATTAATTAGGAGCGTGTCACGATGACACGTTCCCATCACTCTCCAATCCCTTCTCGATAGGGAGTGGGGAGTTACCCCCTCTACACTTCTTCTTCTCCAATGGAGAAGGGTGTACAGAAGTTGATCGATCAGTGAATTGGTTGCTAAAAAATCTCTCTCCTCTCTACCTTTCCCTCTCTTCTTCCAAAAGTTGGATTCCTTCCCACCAAAGGAATAGATCTAAGTAGAACTCAGAGGATCGGAGGTTTTCCAAGTGGTGTTGTCCTGTTGGAGAAAACAGAGAAGAAACTTTGGTTGTTGTGTTGCTGTCAATTTGAAGCAAAGAGTTGCTGAATTGAAACTACAAAGGTAAATTTCTAATTCCCTTTTAGTTTAGTTTAATTCTAAAGCATGTTTGCATGATTAGTTCCATGCCTAATTAGATTAGGATTTGTATGCTTATCTCTGTATTTTCTCCAATGTACTGGTATTTATTTTTCAACCAAAATAAACTTGTAATTACGATTCCAAAATACGTTTCTGTTGCTCAAGGGGATGCGATCTCCATCAAGATAAAGGCTTCAAATTAATACTGGCCCCTAGATCAAATAAAGCTCTATCAACAAAAATACTACCAATATTGCAAGGAATAGTTAAACTCCCTGGTTCTTTTAATTTCTGTGGTAGTTTCTTCTGGAGTACTGCACTGCATATTTCTGTGGGATTGACTGTCTCATATTTATCAAACTTTTTCTTTCTGGACAGGACTTCCTTCATGAACTTTGCATATTTGGGCATTTGTTCCAAGGCATCTGTAAAAGGAATATTTATGTGCAGTTTCTTAAACATATCAAGAAATTTAGCAAAATCAGAATCAATCTTTTTCTTTTGAAAACGTTGAGGATAAGGAATAGAGTTTGGAACAATAGGAATAGAGAAATCAGAAATCTTCTCGGTCTGGTTCGATGTGCTTGCTTCTTCTACTACTTCCTCTACGTCCTCCTTAGCATCAGAATTGAGTTGTTCTTCAGAATTTACCTTTTCAGTTTCAGCAAGCTTCTTACCACTCCTTAAAGTCACAGCCTTGCACTGTTCTCTAGGATTCACCTCAGTGTCACTGGGAAACTTACCTTTCTATAACGTGTTTAGAGTGGTTGTCATCTGACTGATTTGTACCTCTATGTTCTTAATGGTTGATCCTTGTGAGTTCACTGTGCTACTCAAACTTAGCACTACATTTTCCAACTGGTTGGTTCAATTCCTAGATTCAATGATGAATGAACTCACCACATCTTCCAGAGATGGTTTACCCTCAGATGTAGATGTAGATGCATAACTTGGAGAAGGTTGCAAAACACTTTTCTTATTAGCATAGGAAAAATTTTCATGATTACGCAAACCTGGATGATAATGGGTGGGCAACTGGCTCTGATTCTGATTTCCACCGTATCCATAACCTCTATTGTTCACATATTGAGCCTGCTCAGGTTCCAGATCTTCACCACCTACAAGTTTGTTAGCAGCTGCAACTGCAGCTATGGATTCGTTGTTACCTGTACCTGCAAGTTTATTTAGAGCACTAGTTAAGGAAGCCATATGGAACTTGATGGAACTTACATCATCTATCTCGTACATCCTTGCCACAGGTTTGGCAGTTGATCTTTCAGGATGCCAATTATAACTTGTGGCAACCATCACCTCAAGCAAAGTACGAGCATCCTCTACAGACTTAGAAAATATTGACCCCCAGCAGCTGCATCCAAAAGAGACTTGTTATTACTAGATACTCCATTATAGAATAATTGAATTTGCAACCAGTCAGGATAACCATGTTGTTGGCATTTTCTAAGTAAATCCTTGTATCTTTCCCAAGCTTCGAACATCTGTTCTCCATCCTGTTGTCTGAATGTGCCAATCTCAGTTTGTGGCCTCGTAGTCTTGGCAGGTGTGAAATATTTAGCTAAGAATGTCTGAGCTAATTCCTCCCAAGTACTTATACTACCTGTGGGCAAGGACTCCAACCAGAATTTTGCTTTATCCTACAAAGAGAAAGGAAAAAGTCGTAAGTGAATAGCATCAGGGGATACACCATTAATTTTTACCGTGCCACAGATTTCAGCAAAGGATCTCAGATGCAGATTGGGATCCTCAGTGGCATGTCCTCTAAAGGCATTTTCTCGAACCATCTGGATGAGACTAGATTTTATCTCAAAATTATTAGCCTGAATTGGAGCATGAATAATTCCATATTAGTTTCCAGCAAAAGTGGGCTGGAAGTGCTCCCTAATGGGCTTGTACTCTCCCTGTTGCTCCTACATGATTCTGACTTTGTCCTTAGTCTCCTTAAGCTTCCTTCTGAAAGTTTTCTCAACTCCAGGATCAAAATGAACTAGATCAGCTTCTGAGTTACTCCGCATGCACCACACAACATAAGCAACAGAAAATTAAAATTAACAAAAAAACACACAAGACCAAAAGAAACACAAAACACAACACAAAATCAACAAAAACAAAAAAGACAAAAAGAAAACAAACTCTTGATTGGTTTAATTGCCTGTAACAAACTCTCTGATCTCTAATCCCCTGCTTGAACACAGACGATAAGTGGCCCACCTTCCCGCAGTTGTTGCATACTTTATTAGTTGCATGGCAGACTCCAGTGTGTTGTCCTCCGCAGTTGTAACACGAACCTCTGCTTGGGGCCTGCCTCGTCTGTTGACCCTGCACCCCGGATCCGTTAGGTCTAGTGAAAGCCTGCTCAAGCCTCCTCTTCTGGCCTACCACTAAACTCTGGCAAGCCTCAAGTGCTTGACTAGTACTGGTTCCCTTTGTCTTTGGAGTATAGGCGTCCAATAGGGAGGCCACTCGGATGGTTGCAGCATAGGTCTTTGGTTCATGGGCAACCACAACCCCCTGTATATTACTGCGCAGCCCCGCCGGAAATTGGTCAATCTTCTTATTTTTTGTATCTACCAAATCTGCAGCAAAACGGGACAGCATAGTAAATTCATGCTCATACTCTTCCACTGGTTGACTCAACCCCTACTTCAACTGAATGAACTCTGTCTGCTTCTGAAGCCTAGCCACAGTTGGGTAATACTTCTCGAAAAACACCTCCTGGAACTTCACCCAGGTCACTGGTCCAGTACTGACATCAAGGGACCGAACTACAGCTTGCTACCACAGAAGGGCACGACCTCGGAGCACGTAAATAGCACATTGCACCCTCTTGTGTTTGGGGCAGCACATGCGCTCAAATACTGATTCGACTGCTGCAAACTACACCTCTGCAACCATGGGATCTACACTCTGTCCATCAAAGAGGGGTGGGTCGTACTTCTTAAAGTCTCTAACGTACCTTGCCTCCTCAGTCGTCGCCCCATGGGTCTGGGCTGATGCGGCTCCCTGATTTTGAACTGCTGCTAACCCCTCATTCTGGCATGTTATGACTCCCAGGGCTTGAGTGAGTAGTGTTGATTGACCAGCCAAAGTCGTCTGGACGAGCTCTTGGAGGTTGACTAAGAACACATTGGTCGGTGGCGGACCTTGCTCGTCCATTCGCTCATGTACCCCTTCGTTCTGCCCCGCCGAGCATAGCTCATCATCGACCGAACCATGTCCAACAAGGTTCTGTTTCTCCTCTCCGATACACCATTCTGCTGTGGCATACTAGGTGCTGAGAGTTGGGACGTAATTCCATGTTCTATCATATAGTCCTAGAATTCAGTGTCCATATACTCTCCACCTCGATCCAATCGAAGTGATTTAATCGATTTACCTAACAGGTTCTCAACCTCAGTCTTGAACTCCTTGAACTTTTCAAGTGTTTCAGACTTCCTATGCATTAGGTAAATGTACCCATACCTCGAATAGTCATCTATGAAAGATACGAAGTATTCGTAACCTCCTCATGCTTTAACATTCATCGGACCACAGAGGTCAGAATGTATAAGCTCAAGGGGCTCCTTGGCTCTATATCCTTTTCCACTAAAAGGACGTTTGGTTATTTTACCTTCAAGGCATGACTCACATACCGATAAAGAGTTTTCTTCTAACTCGCTTAGAAGTCCACTCTTCACTAGTCTCTCAATCCTATTGAGATTAATGTGGCCTAACCGAAGATGCCAAAGATGGGCACTTTCTTTTGGAGAAACTTGTAATCTCTTAGTTCGCGTTTCAGTTGTTTTAAACAATTCGGTGTTCAAAACACTTTTGACCAAATTAGGGTTCAAAACATATAAATTGCTCTCAAGCGAAGCAGAACAAATCAAATTTCCATTTCGAGAAATAAACGCTTTATTGCTCTTGAAAGAAACGGAAATATTTTGTTCTAATAGACAGGATATAGAAACTAGGTTTCTCGTAAACCCAGGAACTATGTACATGTTATCCAATAATAAGTACTTCCCGCCAAAGAACAACTTCACCGTGCCTATTATTGTTGGTAGTGAGACAACTTCTAGGATCCAACCACGAGTGTTATCTCACCTCTTGCGCCCATTGCTAGGAACTTAATCCTTGAAAAGAAGAGCAAACATGGTTAATGGCGCCTGAATCCAATATCCAAGCAGAGTCATTACTCTCTACTAAACAAGTTTCTGTGACAAGTAAATCACATTTACCTGTCATCTCATTTTCATCAAGGAACCTGGGACAACTCCTTTTCAGGTGTCTGCCCCCGTTGTAGTAGCAATACTTTCTGGCAACATCCTTGATTTCTTTGCCTTTTAGGGCGGCAGCGCGGTCAACACTATCTTTTTTCAACTTCTCCTTCTTCCCTTTAGGGCCTGAAGAGCCTACAAACTTTGTCCCAGAGGTCATACCCCTGTGAAAAGGTCTTAAGGCAACACTTGCCTCAGCTTCCTGTCCCCTGGTTTGCACCAAGGACTGAAGGTTTGTAGATCGTTGAGTAGGACTGTTGAACCGTGCATCTGAGGACCCTCCTCAGTGAGCGCGAACTCTTTGTCGTTATTTACCAAAATCGTGTCTATATTGTTTTTCCACAAAATACTATCGTCGACTAACTTAACGGAAGCTAAAGGAGTGTTAAAAGCGTTTGACATTTTGTTGCTGAAATAAAATGAAAAACTTTGTATTAGTCTCGCAAAAACTTTTGAAAAACCAATCGGGTTTTAGCAAATTTTTATCCTATGATCCCTAGGTCATTTAAAAAATTTGCAATGATACCCTTAAGGTTTAGAATGACCGCCACCGTAGGGTAGACAAACCCACTCCTCCTCTAGGACGAGACTTTCTCGATCAGACCTTAATCCCAGAATAACTCTTATTCCATTAGGCGTCCAATTACCATTGTTCGATCGAATTCATTAACACTTAACGAATTTCGTGACTGTCACCCTCAATCTTTAAGTTTCCAAGCATCCGTCCAAACAATAGCCACCGAAGGGTGAACCAAGAAGGAAAACCAACCAGGAAACTGTATCCCTTTCCGGAATTCACGGTGTTCCGACTCCCATGATCAGGCCCTCCGAAGGGATTGTCTGGTCTAGGCCAAACTAACAGGCGGATCATAGGCGTCTCACGGTGTGAATCGAAAGAAGAGACCGTGGGTCTCGTTTTCACAAGTCCCGCTCCCACTCACTATAAGTACTCTCTCCATTCATGTTGATATTGACCCATACAAATGCCACCCGTAGGGAGATGCTCCCATTTGTGCCACGAGGCCGAGCATGGATCTCACGGTGCGAACTTAACGGAGATTTGTGGATGGAAAATTAAATGTATCTCATACACTTTATTTCCTCCCACTCAACACTTTAAAATAATCGGGATTGACCTAGATAAACCGGTTAAAATTTACCTAAGTCTACCAATATAACTCTTATATTGGATTAGCCTAAGTTTATAATCACATTATTAACTTAGGTCTATGTGAGTAAATTAATTAACTCTTAATTAACGACACTCATGAGAATATAACCTAAGAATCTTCGGACCGAATTCACTCCCAGGTCGATTTTCAGGTAGGGGTATTCCGCAAGCGTCAACTTAAATACCCCAGCCTTAGACAAAACCTTCCTTAGACAGAGTTACTTATCAGTCTCCATTCAAAGGTTATATTTGATTTCCTAATTCTAATCTTATTAGAACTAGAAAACCTAAGCCTAATTATTCAAGTTCTAAACAATTTAAAACTAATAATTAACTTAGGTTACATGCATTTCTATGTTATAGTGCTTGATCATTCATCACATGAATAATACTATACTATAACATACATTCATCACATGAATTAAATGCATGAGCATGCTTTTAATTTAAAAATATAACACTTATATGAAATAAATTAAATCATGCAAACATTATATTATAACTCTTATAATATAATCCTATCATGCATACTATATATTATAACTCTTATAATATAAATATGATGCATGAAATGTTTAACCTAAGGTGGGATTTTAAATCTATATGGCATACTCTATGCACATAGAAATAATTAAATCATACATCTTATGCATAAAATAATTAAATAGCAATATTGGACCGATTTTTGGCACCCTAGGGACATAAAATTAAATTAATTAACATTAATATAATATTTATATTAATATTAATTAAAATAATTAAATAAAATACATTTATAAAAACAACTTTACAAATAAATAAATAATAAAAAAATAAAACGAAAGTTGCACAACCCTAGGCTCGAACCGCCGACCACATACCACGTCCCCAAAAACAATGTGCTCCACGCACCACTACGCCACGACGTTGCAACATTGTTATTATGTTGCAACATTGTAATGTATTGCATCGCGCTCAGCATTAATACAATTTTGGAAAAACAACATTAATACAATTTTGGTACAAGACGACATAAAGTTCGTGCTATCTGAGGAGTGTCCTCAGATGTCGGGCTCGACCGCGTCGCGAAGTGTTCGCGACACGTACGATCGCTGGATCAGGGCAAATGAAAAGGCCAAGGTCTACATAATTGCCAGCATGTCTGATGTCTTGGCAAAAAAGCATGAGTTGATGGTTTCCGCTAAGGAGATCATGGAGTCCTTGCTTGAGGAAATGTTTGGACAAGCAATCCTTTGGTCGGCATGACTCGCTCAAATACATTTTCAACGCACGGATGAAAGAGGGGTCGATGCGTAAAGTGAACATGTTCTAGACATGATGACCCACTTCCATCGGCCAAGATGAGCGGGGCTTCGATCGACGCAGTCGAGCAGTCGATTTTATATTGGAGACTCTTAGAAAGAGTTTCCTTGATTTCATAGCAATGTTGTTATGAACAAAATTAGCTACACTCGACTACCCTCCTCAATGAGCTCTGAGAATTTCCAATCCTTGCGAGTGGTCAAGGAATCGAGGCAAATGTTGCCTACTGAGTCTTATCACAGGGGTTCGACCTGCGGGGATGAAACTCGTTGCTCCTTCACGCCCGAAAGGGAAGAAGAGGATGAAGAGGGTAAAGCGATCGTCTTGCTTTGCGCCTGAGGGCAAGAAGGTCAAGGAGGTTGCGAGAGAAAGGAAAGTGTTTCCACCTATGATGGGGCGGTCACTAGAAAGAAAGCGTCCCAAATTCTTGGCCGAGAGGAAGAATCAAGGTAAATGTGATTTACTTGTGATGAAACATATTTAGTGGAGAGTAGTGACTCTGCTGGATATTGGATTCGGGCGCCACTAACCATGTTTGTTCTTCTTTTCGAGGGATTGATTTACGCGATCATTTGCGAGAGAGAGGTGAGGTGACTCTACTGAGTTGGATGCGGGAGCTTGTCTCTGCTGCTGTGATCGGCACGCGGTGAAAGCTGCATTTTGGCGGAAGTACTTATTGTTGGACAATCGCATACATAGTTCGTGGTTTACTAGAAACCTTGTTTCAATTTCGACTTAATAGAACATTGTATTTGATTTCTTTTGAATTGAATAAAGCGTTTATTTCTTTCAAAGGAATGTTATTTGTTCAGCTTCACTTGAAAATAATCGTATGTTTTGAAACCTAATTCGATCAAAAGTGTTTTGAATACTGAATTGTTTAAAAACTGCAGAAACACGAACTAAGAAAGCAAAAGTTTCTCCAAAAGAAAATGCCCAACTTTGGCATCTTGGTGCTAGCCACATTAATCTCAATAGGATTGAGACCCTAATGAAGAGTGGACTTCTAAACGAGTTGGAAGAAAACTCTTTGTCGGTGTGTGAGTCATGTCTTGAGGGCAAAATGACCAAACGTCCTTTTAGTGGAAAAGGATATAGAGCCAAAGAGCCTCTTGAGTTAGTACATTCTGACCTCTGTGGTCCGATGAATGTTAAAGCTCGGGGTGGTTATGAGTATTTCGTGTCTTTCATAGACGATTAATCCAGATATGGGTATATTTACCTAATGCACAAGAAGTCTCGAAACTCTTGAAAAGTTCAAGGAGTACAAGATCGAGGTTGAGAACCTCTTAGGTAAATCGCTTAAAACACTTCGATCGGATCGAGGTGGAGAGTACATGGACACCGAATTCGGGACTATATGATAGAACACGGAATTACGTCCCAACTCTCTCGCGCTGGTATGCCACAGCAGAATGGTGTATCGGAGAGGAGAAAGCAGAACCTTGTTGGACATGGTTGGTCGATGATGAGCTATGCTCGTCTCCCCGATTCTTTTTGGGGGTACGAGTGGAGAGCTGCGGTTTATATTTTGAACAACGTTAAAGTCGAAGAGTGTTTGTGAAACACCTTTCGAGCTTTGGAGTGGGCGTAAAGATAGTTTACATCACTTGAGATTTGGGGATGCCGGCCCACGTGTTGGTGTCAAACAGAAAAGTTGGAACCCCGTTCGAAATTGTGCCTATTCGTAGGTTACCCTAAAGAGACTAGGGGTGGTCTATTTTACGATCCTAGAGAAAATAGGGTGCTTGTGTCGACAAACGCCACTTTCCTAGAGGAAGACCACGTCAGGGATCATTTACCAAGGAGTAAAATTGTATTAATGAAATGGGCAATACATCAGCAAGAGTTGCTGATGGGGCTAGTACATCAACAAGTGTTGTTGATCCTAGCACGTCTAGTCAAATCCGTTCCCAAGAGTTGGGAATGCCTCGACGTAGTGGGAGGGTTGTGAGACAGCCTGATCGCTACATGGGTTTAGCTGAAACCTCAGTTGTCGCTCCTGATGATGATTGTGAGGATCCATTGACCTATGATCAGGCAATGGTTGATGTTGACAAAGACGAGTGGATTAAAGCTATGGACCGGAAATGGAGTCTATGTACTTCAATGCAGCGTATGGGAGCTTGTGGATAACCCGGATGGGGTAAAGCCTATTGGTTGCAAATGGATCTACAAGCGTAAACGCGTGGCGTAGATGGGAAGGTGCGGACCTTCAAAGCCTAACTAGTGGCAAAGGTTTTACCGAGTTGAAGGGGTTGACTATGAGGAGACCTTTTCACTGTTGCCATGGTAAAGTCGATCAGGATCCTTACGGCCATTTGCGCGTGTATGACTGACGAGGTATGGCGGATGGACGTCAAGACGACCTTTACGAATGGCAAACTTGATGAGACCATCTACATGGACTAGCCCAAAGGGTTCATCGCCCAAGGCCAAGAGCAAAAGGTTTGTCGGCTTCATAGGTCCATTTATGGACTGAAACAAGCTTCAAGGTCTTGGAATATAAGGTTTGATGAGGCGATCAAATCTTATGGCTTTGATCAAAATGTCGACGAGCCTTGTGTCTACAAGAAAATCGTTGATAAAAGCGTCGCATTTTTGGTGTTGTGCGTGGGCGATATTCTTCTCATTGGGAATGAGGTAGAATTTCTTCACAGCGTTAAAAAGTGGCTAGCTTCGCAATTCCAAATGAAAGATTTGGGAGAAGCTCAGTTTGTTCTAGGTATCCAGATAGTCCGGAACCGGAAGAACATAACGCTAGCCTTGTCTCATGCGTCTTATATTGACAAGATGTTGTCTAGATATAAGATGCAGAACTCCAAGAAGGGTTTGCTGCCTTTCAGGCATGGGGTTCATTTGTCTAAGGATCAATGTCCTAAGACTCCTCAAGATGTTGAGGATATGAGGCCAGATTCCATATGCTTGGTGTAGGGAGCCTCATGTATGCCATCTTTGTGTACAAGGCCCGACATCCATTATGCAAGAGGAATTTTCGGTGAGATATCAGTCCAACCAGATTAGATCACTTTGGGCGGCCGTAAAGGCAATCCTCAAGTATCTTAGGAGAAAGAGGAACTACGACTTAGTGTATGGGAGTGGGGATTTGATCCTTACGGATACACGGATTACGATTTTGAGGACCGATAAGGATTCTAGGAAATCTACCTCTGGGGTCACCTTCATTCGAATGGAGGAGGCGTAGTATGGCGAAGCATCAGCGAGGATGCATCGATTCCACTATGGAAGCGGAGTATGTTGCGGCTTGTGAAGGCTGCAAAGGAAGGCTATTTGGCTTAGGAAGTTCATGTGATTTGGAAGTTGTTCCTAACATGAACTTGTCGATCACAATCGCTGCTCGTGACAACGGTGGTGTGCGAGAGCCAACTCACGTGAGCCTCGGAGCCATAAGAGAGGCAAACACATTGAGCGCAAGTATCATCGTCACGGTAGATGGGTGCACCGCGAGAGGCGTGGCGGTCACGCAGATAAGCGTCGGAGCACAACGCGTGGTGATCCATTTACAAAGCCCCTCACGGCTAAGGTGTTTGAGGTCACCTAGAGAGTTTAGGTCTTGAGAGCTTCCTCACTAGGGCAAGTGGGAGATGTGTAAGCGGGTATTCAATGCCCTAGTTTATTGTATTACTTCATTGTAATTTATGTACATTTGAAATGTATTTTCTCCACTAGCTTAGTCCAAGTGGGAGTTTGTTGGGATTTTTGTCCTAATCTCGTGTTTGTAATATATTGTTTAAAATCAATAAGAGTTATTCATTTCATCACTTCGTGTCTCATAATATTTATAAACTTTTCCAATAAACTAAGCTCCGGGGTCATTGAATTTATGAGAGAACTAGAACTTGAGCGGTGTGTAGTGGACACACGGGGAGGACCACGTTCGAGTTAATGACTCGAGCGGTCTCTGATGATATGGATAGGATTGGAGACCTAATCCGACGGATACGCGTGGATGCGGCCGCTTTGTATTAGATACAAGCGAGGTGTTCTAACTCGTTCATGTGATTGACATGCGAGTGGGGGCATCTGTGCAATGAGATTGTACAAGACCGGACCGTGATTTATTAGACCTACCGATGTAACACCGCTGTTGTGATGAGGACTAATAACCGTAGATGACCATTAGTGACTCGACACGAATCACGAGCGTGTTACGGACTCTTGTCTGCGAGTGCATTCTTTTGACTAGTACTGGTGAGGGTGCTCGCGATTTACTCGCCCAATATGCCTATCTTCGAGTGACAGAACCAAGTAGGGAGCTAGGAACTTAACTACGCGAGATGGAATTCACTCGTTCCCGCCTTTAGGGAAACTAGAGGGGTTGTTCCCTTAAGTGCTGTCTCCAGGGCTTGGACAACGGGCGCCTACCTTCTCACTGGCCCGAGAAGGGTGTTATGTATGGTCGGACCATCACAATATGTTGTTCATTAGAGGAGCAATGGAGACTTAAGGAACAAGAGGTAGACACAGGGGTAAAACGGTATTTTGACCCAGCCGTGTCTACGAACAACCTGTGAAGGGTCGACTCATGGGAATTGGTTATATCGGTGGACACGTAATATTCTCGTGCGGCGGGAGAGTGCACGGCCTATAGTGGAGTGTTACCGTAGCTAATGAATGTTGTTTAACCGTGTCAAAGAGTTTGGCAGGTTAATCTCGGATCATTGGAGCCCGTCATTGTAGGTCCATTAGGTCACTCGGTTGGCTCCATCTGGGTTAAAAGAAGGGTTAATGTTTTGGTATGAAATTGAAGTGTTCAATTTCACTTTAAGGGCATTTATGTCATTTATATGAGATATGAATGATATAATATATACTTTAATGTGAATGAGATTCATAATAAACTATAGGTTAGCCTAATTGTTGAATTAGGGCTAATTGGAGAAATTAATTGAGAGAAATTAGTGATTCAATTTAATTAATCCACAATTATTGCAAATGAGATTTGCAATATAAGATATGAGATATCTTATATTATGTGGTTATGCAAATGAGATTTGCATAACCTATGGTTGTGGTAAAGTGGTAATAATGAGGAGATATTAACTCCCTCATTCCACTATTTAAACCCTTTGCAAGAAGGGTTTGGTAATCTCTTATCTCATTTTTTAGATTTTCTCAAAAGAGAAGAAGAAAGTTCTCTCTACTTTCTCTCTAATCTCCTCCCTGTCCAAAACACAAAAGGTTCCCACAAACCTCCCTTCTCCAAAAGAGAACAACCGAGAAGGCCATTTGGTGGTGTTCAAGACCATTCGTGGGAAGAGTTCGTTAAGTTCGAGGAGCACGAAGAGTTCGTGATTTGAAGAAGAATCTTTGAAGAAAGTCTTCAACAAGTAAGTAAATTCTTCTTGTAGTAATTTTCTTCTTCTTTGAAGCATGTTTAGCCTAGATCTAGTGTTAGATCAATTTTAATAAAATCATGTTGCATATTGATACCTCGACGATTCAATCGTCTTCCGCTGCGCGGGATTCTCATTCCCTTCACTTGGCCTACAATATGACCGGTTGTGTTAGCTACGTCTCTAAGGTTACATAGTGCCTCCCCGGGCTATCACAGAACTAAGCACATAACTACACAAGCCTCTACTTGAGGGTACATACAACAACATTCATAAACTTCGTACCACAACGCAAGTTTCACATCATACATAATAGACAGTCTCAAATCCAGGCACGTGAGAGTAAACAAACAACAATCTATACTTTCACATGGTCCAGAACAAGTACTTCTACGATCCAGACATTCAATCACTATGATCACAAATAGACAAATGCTACGAAATCCCTAGCATGCATGTGTAGTGTCATCCCTAAGTCGTACACTTACGGGTGAGATAGTCCAACGACTACTTACTTCTATTAGAACGCAGTGACTAGCTACTCCCTTCTAAGACCAAATTCGAGCTCGCCTGCGCGCACTAAGGGACCCTTTGGTTGAAGCGCAACTGCACATACATGAAGGAAATGCTTACAACCTACTTCCAAAAACCAAACCAAAAACAAAGCAACACGATTAAGGAGTTAAGGCTTACCAGAACGAGTGAGAACCTCTCAGAGACAACGTGCTTGATGCTTTAGACAACATCTCTTCCAAATCCTTTGATTCACCGCCTTGCCCACCAAAACAAAAGAACGATCAGAGACCGAGGTTGAGAGAAAACAAAGAGGGAGAGACTGAAACAGAGGGAGACTGAGAGAGACTGAGGGTGAGAGACAGAGAGGGGTGGTGAGAAGAGAAAGAGAAAGGGATCAAAAGTGAGAGGGGGTACCGAGGGGGAGGGGAAACCGAGAGAGGGAGAGAGGTTTACCGAGGGAGAGGGAGAGAGTCAGCGATCGTCGGCCGACGGAGAGAAGAGAGTGGCCGACGGAGGGAGAATGGCTAATGGAGAGAAAGAGGGCACTGCAGAGGGAGCTTTGGCGAGGGGGAGAGAGAGTCAATTACGAGAGAGAGGGAGAGAGAGAGAGAGAGAGAGAGAGAGAGATAGAAGCCGAGTGAGAGATTGAGGGAGAGGCGTTGAGGGAGAAGAAGAGAGGCGAACGCGCGCGCGGCCGAAATGGTGCCATCGCTTTTCTTCAAAGTGACATACACGAAGAGAGGACTCCCCGATTCCTTTTTCGTTCTTTTCTTCTTCTTTTTTTTTTGTTTAAAGCAAGTGAAAAAGAAGGATGGGTTGGGCCTCACAATCTTCCCTCCTTAGAAACTTTCGTCCTCGAAAGTTATTATTTTGCGAGCAGGTCTGGATAAGTCGTCCGCATATTGTCCTCACGCTCCCAGTTTGCCTCTTTGAGATGATGGTTCTGCCACAGGACTTTAACCAGCTTAATCTCCTTTTTCCTCAGTACCTTACTGTCTCAAGCGAGAATTTGCACAGGATTCTCCTCGTAACTCAAGTCACTGTCTACCTGTAGGGGCTCAAAGTCGATTACATGTGAGGCATCTGGCACATAACCTCGCAGCATAGACACATGGAACACATCGTGAACAGAAGCAAAGGACGATGGTAAGGTTAAACGATAGGTTACTGGACTGATGCTCTCTAAAATCTCGAATGGTCTAATGAACCTAGGGCTTAGCTTCCCTTTCTTACCAAATCTCAAATCACCCTTCATAGGTGCAACTTTTAGAAATGCATAGTCTCCAACAACAAACTCTAATTCCCTTCGTCTCATGTCAGCATAACTCTTTTGCCTACTCTGAGTTGTTAACATTCTTGTCGTGATTCTCTCCACGGGCTCATTTGTCACTTGGACTAACTCAGGCCCCAATAACTTTCGTTCACCAACCTCTCCCCAATACACTGAGGTTCTTCATCTTCTCGCATAAAGAGCTTCGAAAGGAGCCATGCCAATTGTTGCTTGATAACTATTGTTATAGGCAAACTCCATCAGGTGTAGGTGTGAATCCCAACTCCCTAAGAAGTCTAAAGCACAAGCTCGAAGCATATCCTCCAAGATATGATTCAACCTTTCTGTCTGACCGTCGGTCTGAGGGTGGAACGTCGTACTGAAGTTGCACTCAACCCCCAAGGCGTTCTGGAAACTCACCCAAAAGTTCGAGGTGAACCTAGGATCCCTATCAGATACTATCTTCACCGGGACTCCATGCAACCTTACTATTTCCTCCATGAACAGATGTGCCCACTTCTCAACCGTATAGTCGGCTTCCCATGTAGAAAATGGGCTGACTTTGTTAGCCTATCCACTATCACCCAAATCACAGTGAATCCTTTAGCCGTTCGGAGCAAACCAGAAATGAAATCCATAGAGACCTTTTCTCACTTCCACTGAGGTACTTCTAAGGGTTGCAGCAACCCTAAGGGCTTCTGCCTCGGGGCTTTAACTTGCTGGCACACCAAACATTTACTGACGAACTTTGCCACCTCCATCTTCATTCTACACCACCAGTAGAACTATTTCAGATCCTGGTACATCTTGGTGCTCCCCGGATGCACTGAAAAGGGGGAACTATGGGCATAAGACCACTCCCATCGAGCACGCACAACCGTCCCCTGAATAGAAGTCCACCATCCACCACCACAGTAAACTCACCCTCCAGATTGGCCCTTCCTTGCTGCCAAAAGTCCTCGAGGCTCGGATCTCCCTACTAAGTCTTCACGACTCGCTGTCTCAGGGTCGATCGAACTGATAACTGATTCAGTTGAGTTGTGACCTGATCTAACACCACTGCTATTTTTGTGCGCTCCATCTCAAAACGCAACCTTTCTTGCCTCGTAATCAAGGCTGAGGTATGGGCCACCTTTCTGCTAAGGGCATCGGCGACCATATTCGCCTTGTCTGGGTGGTACAGTATCTCAATCTCGTAGTCTTTTACTAACTCTAGCCACCTCTTTCTGGGTGAAAAGGTACTTGAGAATCTTATGGTGCGTAAACATCTGAATCTTCTCTCCGTACAAATAGTGTCTCCATATTTTCAGGGTAAAAACCACGGAAGCCAACTCTAAATCATGAGTTGGGTAGTTTCACTCATAATCCTTCAACTCGCGAGTGGCATAGGCGATCACTTTTCCGTTCTACATTAACACACACCCCAGACCTTTCGTGGAGGCATCACTGTAAACCACAAAGCCTCCTGAGCCATCTGGTACTGCAAGCACGGGTGCCGAGAGCAGTCTGTGTTTGAGGTCCTAAAAGCTCACCTCGCAAGCGTCACTCCACACATAGGCATTCCCCTTCCGGGTCAAGTGAGTCAAAGGTGCAGCTATTTTAGAGAAATCCTTAACGTAACGTTTGTAATAACCTGTCAAACCGAAGCATCGCACCTCTGTGACTGTCTTAGGGCGAGGCCAATCCGTGACTGCCTCTATCTTGGTGGGATCCATAGCTACGTCGTCTTTGGACACCATGTGTCCCAGGAAGGCTATCTGCTGCAAACCAAAACTCACACTTAGAAAATTTTGCATACAACCGGTTGGTCCTCGAAGCTGACAACACCTTAATTCTGTCTTGGAGTACACCAAAATATCGTCGATGAAGACGATCACAAATGTGTCAAGGAACTCTTTGAACACTCTGTTCATTAAGTCCATAAAAACGATTAGAGCATTCGACAAGTCAAAAGACATCACCGTAAACTCATAATGTTCGTACCTAGACCTGAAGGCAATCTTCGGGATATCCTCGTTCTTGATTCGCAACTGATGGTACCTGATCACAGGTTGATTTTAGAAAACACCATCACCCCTTGCAGTTGGTCAAACAAATCATCGATCCTAGGAAGAGGGTACTTATTTTTTATTGTTACCTTATTCAACTCTCGGTAGTCAATGCACAACCGCATCGACCCATCCTTCTTCTTCACGAAGAGAACTGGCGCGCCCCACGGCGAAACACTAGGACGGATGAACCCTTTATCCAGGAGTTCTTGCAACTGGGTCTTAAGCTCCTTCAACTCTGTTGGAGCCATTCTATAGGGCACCTTAGATAACGGAGTCGTTTCGGGCTCGAGCTCAATGCTAAAGTCGACCTCTCGAATCGGGGGTAGTCCGGGCAATTCCTCTGGGAACACATCAGTAAACTCCCTAACAATAGGGACTGAAGTCACCTCTGGTCCCTTACTCTTCGTATCTGACACGCTGGCCAACAGGGCCCACGCCCCTCTACTTAACAATTTCTTTGCCTTCAGAGCTGAAATCATCTTTGGGATTTCTCCAGCCTCGATTCTCCTGAACTTAAAACAGGATTCCGCCGGAGGAGGGAACACTACCTCTCGCTGATGCAGTCGATGTTGGCATGGTTCGCAGACAACCAATCCATACCCAAGATTACATCGAAGTCGTCCATGTCTAGAACTACGAGCGTCACATCTATCACATGATTCGCCACACTACCTGCCCAGACTTAACCTTTTCTTGAACTACTAACTCCATTCCTACCGGAGTAGCAACTAACAGTTCAAAATCTAATGGTTCTACCTCTAACTAAGTTTGACCCACAAATACAGCAAAAATAAACGAGTGGTTACTACCCGAATCAAACAAAACAAAGGCCAAGTGGCCTAGAACGGGTAGCGTACCTATCACCACTGAGTCAGACCCTCCTGCATTCCTGTTTGCAGTCGCATAGACTCCGCTCTTCTGACGACCCCCTTGGTTCGCTTCATCTTTCTTTACCGTGCAAGCCCATGCGAGGTGCCCTGGCTTACAACACTTGTAATAGACCCTATGATCTCTGATCCTCTGCTTGTACACAGACGATAAATGGCCCACCTTCCCACAGTTGTTGCATACTTTATTAGTTATATGGCAGACTCCAGTGTGTTGTCGTCCGCACCCGAGCAGTGGGACTTAAGGAGCAAGAGGTAGACATAGGGGGTAAAACAGTAATTTGACCCAGCTATAACTACGAACAATCTGTGAAGGGTCGACTCACGGGTATTGGTTATATCGATGGACACAACTTGTCTTACAGTGAGGGGAGTGCAGCTACGGGGCTATAGTGGAGTGATCCCGTAGTTAATGAATGTTGTTAAATCGGATCAAAGAGTTTAACAGACCCTCTGATCTCTGATCATTGGAGTTCATGATCTGTAGGTCCATTAGGTCCCTCGGTTGGCTCAATTTGGACTTAATGAGGGTGTACAGTTTGGACTGAATTTGAAGTGTTCAAATTCATATAAAAAGCGTATTTACGTCTTTTATATGAGATATGATTGACATAATATATAGTTTAATGTGAATGAGATTCATAATAAACTATAGTATAGCCAATTATGTAATTAATGCTTACGTTGGAGAAATTGATTTGAGAGAAATTAAATTGAATGTGATTCAATTTTAATTCCACAATTATGCAAATGAGATTTAATATTTGATAGTAAATTAAAATTAATTAATTAATTGATTGATTGATTTTAATTTAAAATTAATTAAAAATTCAAGTTTAATCTTGAATTTCAAGTTGCACAAGTTGGCAAGTAGACTCATCCTACTCATTCTCAAAATTCACCAAAATTGCCCACATTCTTCTCAAAATTCACCGAAATTACCCACATCCTTCTCAAAATTCACCAAAATTGCCCACCTCTTTCTCAAATCACCCTCGTCACTCATGTGTTGGCATCTTCACAAAGCTTAATGAAGCTTTAATTGAAGAAGAATTGAAGAGGATAGATAGAATTTTGCAGAAAACTCATAAGCTTTCTATTTTCAAGTTCTCCATTTTCTTCTTCCAAATTCTCTCAATCTAGGATCTCACAATCCGTTCCAAGGCCTGAAGATAGTAGGAAGACACTAAAGGTGGTCCACAACCTATTTTTGCTCAAAGAAAGCCCATTGATTGCATCAATTTTGAGCTTCAAAGATAGTATTCTTCCTTTTTTGTTTTTCTGTTTTGAGCATGTTGTTTGTTTTGTTAAATTGATCAAATTAGAGTGCTTAAGATCCTAAATTGTTTCCGCTTTTTTAATATTAACTCTTTCACTTATTAATTTTGGAAATCCATAAAATCAACCTAATAGACGTGATAGGTCATTCCCAAAATCAAATTTGGGGCCCACCCCAAATTTCTCCTTACAAATATTGGAAAACAAGAAAATCAACCCAAAACGTTTGATAGGTCATTCCAAAACTAAAACTCAAGGAAATACAGGGGAAGTCTTGTATTATACTATATTGAGACTAGAATGTTGAAGCAGAGCTTATGTAAATTTACACCACAGAGCATCCTAACACGAAATCTTCCCATATTTTTCTAATTAGTAGCTAAATTTCAATTTGAACTACTCAAATTTACTCTATACTTTGTGTGTATTAGGTGGGTGATTATCCTTAACATACCCATTTTATTGGAAAGCTTACTTGTAGTAAGTCCTAATGTGATTTGAAACACTCAGGGGGTGTTTGGATTGAGGAGTTGGGGGGAGTGGAGTTGGGAGGAGTTAATAACCCCCCCCCCCCCCAACTTCTTGTTTGACCCAATGAGTTATTAACTCCTTCTTGTAGGCCCCACAGCTTTATTAACTCTTTCTTCAACTCTTTTTATGGGCTCCACAGATTTTTAACTCCTTTTTGTGAGCCCCACAGACTTCTTTACTCCTACTCCTTACAACTCTTACTCCCCCAACTCCTCAATCCAAACGACCCCTCAGTTTTCTAATTTTTTTTTCCCAAAATAACAGTAGATGAACAAGTTGACCATACTCAATCCATACATTGGCATTAAAGTAACTCAAAATTAGTACAAATAAACATAAATTCTACTTAGCTTAAACCTCTCTCTACAATATAGTATTCCATAATTCTTGCCTAAGACTATTTATTTAGCTCATAACTAAATAACAAAATCAAATCCACTACAGCGATGTTCTTACTCTAGAGGAACAAAAATAAGAAGGAAAAGCAAAAAGGGAAGAAAATTCCTACTCAAGAAGCTTCCAAAGGTCTCACTCCTTTGTTTTCAGCTTCTTTCCCAAGGTCAAGGTAGATAATTTTTTTAAGCTCTCTCTTCTCCTTTTCATAGTCTTCCCCTTTATCATTTCCAAAATGTTTAACTTATATACTCCATCATTTTCATCAAACATTCTATTAGTCCACCTCAGTTAATGACACATTCTTGCACGTGTGAATCAAGTGGCATCTTGGTGAAGAAATGCTCCAACAAAGCTACTCTCTTGGTCATACTTCATCTTCTAGCTTCCACCTGAGACAAAAATTGAAGATTAACTTTAAAATCTACAAAAAATTAAGTCATTTATCAAGACCCTTAGATTAACTCAGCCAAATAAGTTGAACCCCATTTTAGGGACTTTAGCAACCAAAAACTACCAAAAAAAAAAAAAAAAACCTCAAACAAGTAGGTTTAGCAAGAATAATTATGTTTGAAGAGTTATCACGTGAAAATTAACTTAATTTTATTGATTTTTGTGAAGTGTTACCATTTCTAATAATTATCCTCTGATTCCTTCTCTTGAATATGTAGGCTTTGAGCTCTGACTTGCTAATTTTCTTGGATTAGTCGGTTGGTTTATTGATCTTCTTGGATTGACTTGTTGGGTTGGTGATCTTAGATCAGAATGTCGTCTTGTTGATCTTAGATCAGCCTATCAGTTTGATGATCTTGGATCGACCTGTCGATTGTTGATCTTTTAAAGTATTCCAGTCGCTGAATCTTCTAAATTTTGAATTTTAGGTCTTTTGAATTCTCTGATCGAACTTGAAGCTTCTAAATCTCTGGCTGAATGCTCTGGGTTCTTGGTCTTTTGAATGCCCTCAAATGAAGGGTGACTTCCTCTACATGTAGAGTTGGTGGATCTTGTTATGAGCTTGGTTGACTTTGGACCCAACTTTTGGACTTAGGTTTATTTGAGTTTAATCCAATCTTTTTTAATAGACTTGGATTATTTAAATTTGGCTCTATCAATATTGGATATGTGACAATATTTGATTTGCTAATTTTTCATATCTTTTGATTTAATTCGAGGACATGTTTAAATTTGTAATTTGTCTTAAATATATTTTATTATTAGTTTAAATTAATAACGTGACAATTTGTCATTAACCAAATCTGAATAAGAACATATGTATTAACTAGTTTTTTTAGAAGTATACAAATTATCTAATTAAAAGGCATTTTTAGTCCTTGAACTTCAAGTAACTAATTAGCCTCTAAACTTTAAAATTAGTAATCATTTACTTTAAAATTTGTAATAAGATAATAATCCCTACTTTGAAAAACTTATCAAAATCAATTTTTTTAGTACAATAGGGATTGAGAGATTCGAACCACAAACATCGCAATTATTAACACATTCAATATGCCAGTTGAGCTATGCTTTCTTTGAATATTAAAATCAAAATTTCAATCTTTATTATATAATGATTTAGTTTTTGTAGTTTGTATACCCATTTGGTCTATAATTAGTTTATCTATCTACATATGTAAGGAACTCTCATTAAATCATAATAATATTTCTCATGATAGGAACTAAATTGTTATAAATATCAAAGTACAGAGGCTAGATTGTTACATACTAAAGTTTAGAGGATACCATGAGCATAACTCAGATGACATAAGTATGTACTCTCGACTAAGAGGCAAAAGTTCGAATCTCCTACCACATATATTTTTTAACTTAACAAAAAAAAATTAAAGTTTAGAGACCAAATTGTTACAAAAATGAAAATATAGAGACTAAATTGTCATAAAAACTAAAATATAAAGGCTAAATCGAAATAAAGTTTAGAGAATAAATTGGTTAGTTCCACTCGAATACAAAGACTTGAAGTATTTTATTTTTAACTAATTAAAATAATAATAATAATACAACAAATAGAGAAGCAATAATTGTTGGACTTCATCCATTAGTGAGTCATATACTTGTAAGCATGAGGTGTTGTGTTGGGTAAATGTTAGTTTATGTCTATATGGGAATCTAGTGTATAGAGTTGATTTAATTGCATAGTCCCTTGCTTCTACACTATAAGATGATTAGATTATCCTATGCAACAATGAACTCATTACTCATGTTAGGTATATAACATTTATATACCTCTCTCTAATTTTTTTTTTAAACCTCTCTCTAACCTACTTTCTTAAAATCTTTGTTAGGTTCTCTCTATAAACATCTCTAATACTGAATTTTTTTTCTCTTATTTTTTTTTAATTTCTCTAATGCTTTTTCTCTCTCGCTAGGATTTTTGTCCATTGCTCTTTTAATTTTTTTTTTCTCCGATATAATGCTCTTTTTAGTGGTTTAGAAAAACAAACACTAATAATTATCCAAAAATATTTTTAATTAAATAAAAATCACTTCCAAGAATATGAGACAAAAATATATCCTAAATATTTTTAGGATAATAGATGGCTTGAATTAATTTTGAAAAGTTATTTTAGCATGCGGAATAATTTGAATGATTTTAGAAAGATATTTAAACGAAGACACCCTATGACTTAACGAGGTAAAAAATATTCTTCAAAAAAAAAAAAAAACAAGGTAAAAATTATCCCATTTAATTGAGGTTGGACATAATTTGATAATTTGTTGGTTGAATTATCTTCCTTAATATTATAAAATATGATCATTAAGATTGTAATGAAAATCATTAACTATAAAGATTTGATGACTCTGATCAACCCCTTCATCTAAGGCTCTTAAGGCTATTTATTTATTATTATTGTTTTCTTTAATAGGAGAGGACGTTGGAAATTTATTAGCAAAATCAAGCCAAAATTATTCCAGAATAAGGACATACAAATTATGCATGGAAGAAAGCTTAAATCAAAAAAGATTTAGAATTACTTAGAACCTTTAGATGTATTGAATCCATAAATTTGGTTTATGGTCTTCCTCAACTATGCAACCTAGTCCAGAATGGGAAATCCTCTCTATCAGATGGGATTAGGAGCCTAAAGAAGCATAGTCTATTGGGGACCATAACCTACTATGTATAGGTTGATCCTAGGGTTCCCATAATTCCCTAGGATCAACAGGCTGGTTTCTGCTCAACAGACCACACCACATATGGGAAGTCTAGGGTCCATTATCAAGACCACACAATATGTCCATTTAAATAACTCAAATATAATTGTCATATAATTTGTTACTCATATATGAATTAATTATTAAATTAATTCCAACAATCTCCTATTTGGGTAACAATTCTCTTATTAACAATTATTCATTGATTCTGTAGTGCACAACTTAATGCTATTTTAAAAGAAGCTTCCTTTTAATCACAATCCAGTCCATTTTGTATACCAATGAGGAACCAAGGCGACTTTTATCACATGTATAGTCGCAACTCAACCTACAATGATCACCACATCAAATATACTCAATGACATGGATAAATGTGGAAGAGGAGCATGGAAATTACATGTAATGTGATCTAAACATGTCTATTTCCAACTAGTCCTACTTTATTCTTTAGAGAGATCAAACTGTATTCTTTCTAGCCTTATGTCAAACTGATAGTACACAAAATGTGTTATCATTTGACTTATAATTTGCTAGTTTTTATGATAATTTCAGAGCATTTACGTGTTTAAATCATCCAATTTCAGGTTAAGAGCTTAAACAGACCACTTGGAGATATTATTCGGGTTCAAATCAAGGCTTTTTGGAGCTAAAAATAACATCAAGTGGAAGAAGAAAGATCAAATCAAACTATTGGACCCGAGGTGATGGCGTTGTAACACCCTGCAGGGCGTCGCAATGCCGTTGTTGCAGATTTTGTGCATAAAAGAGACGTGAAGATGGCGTTGCAACGCTGCTTTACAGCGTCGCAACGCCAGATCGATAGTAGGCGTGCGCGTTAGGGTAGCGGCGTTGCAACGCTGCACTCTGAAAGAGTGTATATTAATAAAGCGGAAGCAATTTTGGATCTTGAACACTCTAAGTTGATCAATTTTACAAGATAAAAAGCATGCTCAAAACTGGAAAAACGGAGGGATAGAAAACTCAACTTTGAAGATCGAATTCTCTTCACCCGGTGGACGATTTGCGACACGAACACTTCGTGGACCACCTCTAGTGTTTTCCCTACTATCCTCAGGCCTTGGAACAGATTGTGAGATCCTAGATTGAGAGAATTTTGAAGAGAAAGGGAGAAAGGTTCAAAACCGAGAACTCAGAAAGTTTTTGTCAAATTCATCTTAATCCACTCATTTCTTCTCTAATTAATGGCCATATCTAGCTTCTTTAAGCTAGGAGAAGAAGCTAACAAAAAGATGATGAGGATTAAGCAAGATGGTGGTGGCCAATTTAGATTAATTTGACTTTCAAAGAAGGTTATTCACCTAATTGTGTATTTGGTCCTTTTTTATTCAAAAAATGAATTTGAATTTATTTTTAATTTTAATTCAAAATTAATATAAAATTAATTTTAAATTAAAATCAATTTATTTAATTAAATAATTTAATTAATTAATTTTAAATAATTATTTAATTTAATATCATATATCAAATTAAATAATTAGACCAATCCCTATTTTTTAAATCGAACGTTGGAACATGAATCCTATTGATGTTATAAACCGAACCAATATTTAAATCATATTTAAATACGTCCAAAGACAAAAATAAGTTTTTGGAAACTACCTTTTTTAGTTTTCAAAACTTAGCTTGGTTTTTGAAAACACATCTAAAAAACATGGAAAACCATAAGTGGAAGTAGTAATTATAAGTTTAATTTTGAAAAACCAAAAACAAAAAATAAAATGATTATCAAACGGGGTTAGTTTTCAAAACTTAGCTTGACTTTTGAAAACATAGGTATAAAATAGATAAGAAACACATAAAAATCCATTGATAGGAATTGTGTTTTTAGGCCTACTTTTAAAAAATAAAAAACAAAAAATCAAATAGTTATCAAGTAAAACTTTGATTAGTCAAATTAAATATAACATAATCTAATTGGTTAAAGGTAAAAAAACATTAATAACCTCTCAATCGTTAACAGGAGCATTACTCAACTGATATTAATTATAGACTTATGACCTACACTTATGACTAGGAGGTCATTGGTTCAAATTTCTACCCCAAATGGTATTGAACAGAACAACAAATCTGAATATCAAATTCCACATATATAACATATTCTAAAAAGAAGGAAAAAAAATTAATAATCTGGACGCGTTGGGGGGTTAAAGTTAAAAACTTGAAAATGAGGGTTGAAAATGATTTGGTAAAAATGAGAGTTGAAGACAAATGATTAGAAGAGTAAAAACAGGAGCCGAAACCCAACCCCACCATGGGCCCTCTACGAGTACTGGGTCCCACATTTTACACGGACGACCGCATCAACGCGGTGCTGCGGACGTCGCTTCCACGGAACGGACACTCAGCCTCTACCACCCCTACTTTCTTTTTCTCTTGACAAGTTACTCGACGGGGTCAAAGCAATGTAATTAATTAGGGGTGAAATGATAAACTATTATACTGTTTGAGCGAATTATAATAATAAGAGTTATAATCGTATGTAATTATTAAAATCATATATTATTATTTAAAATATAGAATAATACACCTGTAGTTATAATAGTTTGTGTTTAACGTGTAGAATATTCTACATATTATAATAACACAAAGATTTTACATTTTGTATAATTTAACCTAATTATTTTACAACAAAAGCATAACTCAATTGATATAAAATATGACTTATAAACAAACAATAGTAACAATCCTTATATATAAATTTGAAATGGGTTGAATACATAATTTTATAAGGAGAAATAAAATTTTACCATCTAGACTTATATACATATATGATTTTTCCATTTTAAAAATTAAGACAATCAGAAATTTACAAAAAAAATTTTATAATAAACTTTTATAAAAACAATCGAAGAGCAATCGTCTCCATCTTTCTTCAATCCGTCTAGGTTTAAAATACAATTTGCAATTATTTAATATTCAACGGTATAAAATTACCAGGAACATTGTGATGGTAATATTTATTCAGCTCTCCACCCACCGAGATCCACCACCGTCACCGCCGCCGCCCTCTCTCTCGTAATATTATTTTATTGGAACCTACCATTCACAATAAAACCTCTTTCACATTCCACATCTCCTCCTCTTTCTCTCTCCCTCTAGTCTCTCTCCTTCAGCAGCCTCTCTCTCTCTCTCTCTCTCTCTAACCTGGTCTTACTCCTTCACACCCAGGGCCGTCGTTTCTCGCATATCTCGCCGGAGAGAGAGATAAAAGGAAGAAGGCAACGGAGACGGAGACGGAGTCGGAGACGCTTTGAAGATCATGGCCCAGCCTTCAAACGGTGCTGATCTCAATCCCCAAGCACCTCACCCGCACCACCAATGGTTTCAACAACAACAACAACAACAGTATCAGCAGCAATGGATGGCGATGCAGTACCCTGCCGCCGCCATGGCCATGATGCACCAGCAGCAGATGATGATGTACCCTCCTCAGCATTACGTCGCGTATTCTCACCATCCTTATCAACAACAGCAGCAGCAACAGCAGCCGCCGCAGCAGCAGCAGCAACAGCAAGCTCAGTCGCAGCGACCTCGCAGACAGGGGTCAACGGACGAGGTTAAGACGCTTTGGATTGGTGACCTTCAGCCCTGGATGGATGAGACCTACCTTCATAACTGCTTTGCTCACACCGGCGAGGTCTAACTTACTTATCGTATCGAGTACTTTTTTTTTCTTAACGAATCTCAATCTGTTATTGTTCTTCGAGTTCCGGTTAGCTTGCTGTAGTGAGATCGATCGGATTTCTTTAATTTTGCGCGCTTATGCGTTCTAGAATTGATTTGAAGTTTGTAAATCTGTGGTTGTTGGCATTATTGTTGCTGCATCTTGTATTGTCCTGAATTGAAATGGTGGTCCAAAACTAGTCTAGCCAATGCGAGAAGAATTGTTACTAAAGAGGGGACAAATCTTAGACTGATTTATTTTTCCATTCATAAACTCAAGAGGGACTAGCATTAGTAATTTTAATTTTAGAATGTGCTTTATTAATTACTATTCCTCTGTCCTTGTTTTGACATTTCAATTATCCTTGACTTCTTAATGATGGAGGCAATTAGATTACAAGTAATTTAAGTGCAATGAGTG
The DNA here is from genome assembly GCA_036507285.1 of Trichosanthes cucumerina. Classification (NCBI taxonomy): domain Eukaryota; kingdom Viridiplantae; phylum Streptophyta; class Magnoliopsida; order Cucurbitales; family Cucurbitaceae; genus Trichosanthes; species Trichosanthes cucumerina. The sequence goes on along the minus strand of CM071839.1, from coordinate 20,290,402 downwards.
AAATTTTGGTCCACAACTAAGTAATTGCTATTTTCACACACAAGTAGTTTAGATTGTCCGAACTGAGTATGTTTAGGACTACTATTAGTCATGATCTAATCATATGCAATGGGATGGAGTAGTTGGGATTGTAACTTTGATTTTTAGCTGCTAGAAACATGGCTATCTCCCCACTTCATCCATACTCTTTGCAATGCTATTGAAATCTATGTTTCCTTCCTCATGATTTCATGAAATGCATATTGGTTTTAAATTAAAATAATGTGTGTTCTCGTTTAAATTAAAACGAGGTGTATTGTTTTCTGAGTTTCTTGTCTTAGAATAATTTGTGGCTCAATTTCTTCAAACAATGTATGATCAGTCTTCAGTGTCATCATATGCTCTTTTGAATGAATTATTGTGTATGGTAATGTATGATTACCATTATTCTTAATTCATCTGTGTAGCATTTTTGAGTGACGTATTGCTTGTTTCTGATTCTAGTTTACGTTGGTCAATGTTTAGATGGATAGCTGCAGACTGTCTTTTATGTTTCCCCTTTGTCTAAATCAATCTCCGTCAAGAGCATCTTTTTTGGTTATCAGTTGACTGAACCGTTTCTCTTCTTTTTGCTTCATGAGCATGCAGGTTTTCTCCGTTAAGGTTATATGCAATAAGCAAACTGGTCAATCTGAGGGCTATGGATTTGTTGAGTTCTATTCACATGCAACAGCTGATAAAGTATTGCAGAATTATAATGGTGCTATAATGCCAAACACAGAGCTGCCTTTCCGTCTCAATTGGGCAACCTTTAGTGCAAGTGATAGGCGACCGGACACTGGTTCTGACCTATCTATATTTGTTGGTGATTTGGCAGCCGATGTAACTGATGCTATGCTGCAAGAAACTTTCTCTAGTAGATACACATCTGTTAAAGGAGCAAAGGTGGTTATTGATTCAAATTCAGGTCGTTCAAAAGGTTATGGATTTGTCAGGTTTGGTGATGAAAATGAAAGGTCCAGGGCTATGACTGAAATGAATGGGATATATTGTTCAAGTAGACCCATGCGCATTGGCGTTGCAACACCAAAGAAAGCATCTGGATATCAACAAGGTTATGCTTCACAAGGTTAGCTTTGGTTCTTCTGGCTTCACTGCCAGGTGTTGTTGTTTCTAAGGAATTGGAAGTCTTTAAATCATCAGTACCTATTTCTATTATAGACTTCTTGAATGAGTGAGCTGATATGCCCCCATCCCTAACACACGTCTAAAAAAAAAAGAAAAAAAAAAGCAGAACACAAAAAGGCATACAAAATTTCCTAAAAAAAGGTATAAAAAATTACCATTCAAAGTTGTCTGGTTTTCAAGCAACAACATTAATTAATAAAAAGATGTGGATGGCCCTTACAGAAGTTTTTCATACTGCGGGCAGTAGAATTGTTTGCAATGGTTCTTTTGACTGTTCCGTATTTTATTCTTCTAGTTTTATGGAAATAATTGAGCAACAAAAGGGGTGATGGTATTGAGGCTAGGGTTTTTATCATTTTTTTTTCTCTTTTTTAATGGATTTCCGTACTTTCGTTGATATATCTTTAGCAATGGATTTATGTTTTAATACAAATTGAACACTTTTAGAATATGAAATCTATTACCAATGGATACATATTTTAATACAAGCTGAACACTTTTAGAATATGAAATCTGTTTTAGTAACATTTTTCAGGACTTTGCATTCTTAATCCAGTGTTTTTTGTTTCACTAAATCTTTCCCCCTCTAAATGCTAAACCATTTCCACATTATTAATTTTCGAGTCTATTGATGAATACCATCAATTTTATCTCCGGTTCTATTATTCTGTTTGTCATGCGTTTTGCCACATTATTCTTTATTATTTGACATCCGAGTTGGATTGTATTGTGACTATTTGGCACTGGTTTTTTCTGGATGACAAGTTTCTTTTTCTTTTTATCTTCCCCTCCGGTTGCAATGATAAGTGAAGTATCATTTCTCAAGAAGTTTATTTAACCAGCTGGCCAGTATTGATGCTTCTGGCTGTATGTCAACTAGACGACTAGAAGTTTAATATTTTCAGCTGACATTTGCGTGGTTCTTTAGACATCCGTCCCAGTAATATTTTTTTCTTTCATGAATAAGTTTTAGACATTAGCATAACGAACATGGAGTTGCATTCTACTTCTTGTGTAGAAGATGTTCTAATGACTAAATACTAATTTATTTTGAAAATTTGTAGGTGTGACTAAACTGTCGTTTATATGTTAATTTGTATTTGAGATGAGATATTAATTCTTATGCCAATTTTGGTTTTTTTTATTTTTTTTAGCTTTGGTTCTGGCTGGTGGACATGCAAATGGCATGGCTGTTCAGGGTCCACAATCAGATGGCGAGTCAAACAACACGACTGTTAGTTTATCCCTCCCTATCTCATATTACTTTTCTTTCTGCCAGCACATACCTAACCAACTTGTGCTACTTCAGATTTTTGTTGGCGGCCTTGATTCTGATGTTAGTGATGAAGATCTTAGGCAATCTTTCTCTAAATTTGGTGAGATTGTCTCTGTGAAAATCCCCATTGGAAAAGGATGTGGATTTGTGCAGTTTGCCAACAGGTATTCTTCTTCCTTTTCTGTGGAGCTTTCTTTCGTTAAACATGCAGCTGCCACGCTGATCTTTACATCTTAAAAGTAATTAGAGGTTACAAAAAGGGAAGGTCACTCAGGTCCAAGTTGGATTGACCCGAGAAGTAGCAGTCAGTTTTGGCTTGCCGTAGTTGTTGGCCATATTAATATTGGGTCTAAGATTTATGACCTATATGCCTGTGTCTTCTTTTAGGATATTTTGATTAGGTAGCCTCTTTTCTAGAATATTTGTAGATATGTACTTTTTTATATTAATAATTGTAACTATATATTTTTAAAAAATAATGTCAAGTGGAACATTTTTTAGAAAACCAAATTTGACTTAATCGTAACCAATTCTTCTTCTTCTTCTTTTTCAGCCAAAAAAGAAAGAACATTTTATTGTAATCACTGATTTACTTAATTGATGATTAACCTCGATATTGATTGTGATATTCATGGTAATCACTCATTGGCATAGGCTTTATTCTTCACACTATTTGTTATTATGTTTTATCTGAGAACCAGTTTTTGCAATATTCCATATTCATTTTTTGAAATATTTGATATTCATTTTGTTAATATTTTTAAGAAGCCCTCCTTTTATAGAAAAGTAAACACGTGTTTGTAAGCTAAGAAGCACGGATACGGATACGGATACGAGACATGGATACAACACGACACAAACATGGTGACATGTCCACAGACATGGCAATGACACGTTTATTAAAATATACATTTTTAAAAATATATATAATTTTTATACATGAAGGAAATTCAAATTCAATAACTTTGTACTTTTATATGATTAAAAAAATTAGTTTGATGTATTTCATTCTCAAAATTTATTATCTCGTCCTATGTGTCTATTTAGTATAATTAACAAGTGTTTGATACATGTTGTTGGACTTATATTGACTTTGTACTACTAATGTCTAACATCATATCTATTGTGCTAACAAGTGTCGGAGTGTCCGACACAGGCACATGGCCAAACTAAAGTGTCCATGCTTTTCAGCTAAGCATGAAGGATATTTAGTTAAAGTGAATTATAAGTCAAACTCAAAACTATATAGAAAATTTTCATGTATTAAATCATTTATTTTTTTTAATAAAAAAAGTCTAAAAATTTTAAAAAGAACAGGAGTGTACGAGGCCAACCTCGAGAAGTTGGTGCTTGGCCTTTTGTTAGAGGATAGGCTCAAACCTACCAAGAGGTGTAGGCAAGAAACAAGCTGTGTAGTTCTTAATGGCCCGGTCCAACCTGTTTGTTCACACCATGAACGGTTATGTTAGCATGTGAAAGATTCTAATTTCTTGCAATTGACCTCCAGCCTCCAGTTCATTAGGATCCTTGAAGTTTTATAGAACGGTCAAATTAAATGAGGACATAGCTTGTCGATTCAGAGTGAGATTTTACTAATTTTTCTTGCGATCAATAGTCCAAGAAACTTTGAATGCAAGGTTGTGTTATCAAGCGATTAGGAAGTCTCCCAAGAATGAAATGCAGGATGTACATTTTAGTACCAGCCTTAGTCCCTGACTCCCTGGCTCTTGCATGGGTGGTTTCTTGTTTATAATTTCATTTGTTTCTTTTTTGAATAGAAAAAAAAAAAGAAATAATCAAGGAACATAGAGGCCTGGGAGGTGAGAAATCCCATTTTCTAATTGAAGGATTATACAAAGCACCCTCAACTTAAGTTGAAGTTGCTTATAGAGGTTCAGCAAGTTTACGATCACATTATTTTCTTAGCTCTCTCTTGGTGTAAATTCTCCCCCTTCTTTTGTGATTATAGCCTCACTTCTCTTATCAATCGTTGGGACACTCTTTTGTAAGGGGTTCTCATCCACTTTTTTGTACATTTCATACCATCAATGAAATGAATCACATGTTTCTCATAAAAAAAAAAAGTTGAAGTTACTTATAGAAGCAAAATAGTTACAAAATATGTTGCATTAGGCTCTTCAATTTGAAGGTGTAAACTTGGCACTCAAGTCAGACACGGGTGTTGTTCTTTAATGATACAACAAGCTACCTTTTGCACGGTGCCTAAAATGAGCTGCTGAACACGATTGGAGGAAACAATTATCCTATATGGTTTCCTTCAAATTTAAAGCAGCGAAATTTTGATTCATTCCAAATTGTTTTGAACTAATTCTCTCAATTTGAAGCTGTAAACCATACAACTTCACAAAAAAAAAAATTCATTATAAGTAGTTTTGTAATTAGCTTTTAGCCTTTATTCTTGCTGATTGGGCGCCTTTTTTATATCTAAAAAACGATCTGATGGTTTCTTACTAAAACTATGAACTTCTTCGTAACCTATCTTAGGTGTTAAGGCTTTTGTAAACCAAAGTCCAGTATAATTTTTTACTTCTTTCAGAACACTTCGATCCCAAATCAACTTAGCTGAAATCTAAAAGAACGGATATAGACACGGCTTAGCATGACGATATGCCCATTTCTAAAAAAACTAGGACACAGATACCTTGGAGATACACTTATTTTTTAGGATGTATGTCAATTTGACATAAAAATACTAAATGTATTCCACTAATACAATAGTACAAAATACATTATCCAACATTCACCACATCTTTTTCTTCTTTGTGAATTGCATATAGAAGGGAAGGAAGACTAGTTAGGGTTTCTATTTTTTTAACTTTTAATGACTTTTTGTTGACTTTTTTTTTGGTTTTATAAATTCAAATTAGATGGGACTGCCCAATGAAGTTCATATTTTTTTTTTCCCTTGAAATGCTTGCTTGGATGGTTTAAGTTTGCAATTGTACGTTGATTCACACCAAAGGTTGTGCCCTTTTCTGAGCTAATGTGTCTCTGGTGCCAACTTCTCCAACGTCATTAATGGCAAGCCAAGAGATAAAATCTTAGCTTCTAGAGGTCCCAGAAAAGGAGATCCTCTTTCTTCATTCCTTCTCCATTCCTCTTCATTGCTCTTCATTGTTAGGGCGGATTGCTTTAGTAGACTCCTCTCTCAAAGCTCCTCTTTTGGTCTTACCAAGGGATTTCATTTAGGGAGATCTCCCCCATCCACGAAGCGTTTAGAACTTTTAGACCCTTCTGTATTATTTTATTCCATTTTTCTTCATGAAATCTTGGTTTTTGGATTAAAAACCCCTATTCAATATTATCAACATCTTTAAGAAAGCTTTAGAGCTTAATATTGATTGTGGAAAATTAGAATTGGGGATAAATAATGCTCTGATTCATCCTTCAGAGCTTGTATGCACAGATTTGCTCTGCTCCATCTTCTTTTGGGCCCCTATTGCTTATATAATAGACAACAAGCTTGAAAAATGGAGAAAGGCTAGTCTTACAATCGTCCAAGTGACATCCATGGATTCATATATCTCCTTGGCTGGATTCATATCCTTGCACCTCATTAAAGGTCCTTGGAAGTCTATTTTCTTTTCAAGTATAAAGGCTTGATGCCCGACGTTTCTTCCACCAAGTTGTTTCATGCTTCCTAGATTCTTCTCTCACTCCAACAGGAAGATCTCACTGATACATGGAACACTCCACACATAATTAGGATCTCAACGTTCGAAGATTCTTCTTGGAAGAGGGTTTCACTGGGTGTGGGCTTCCCTAACAAATTTTCTATCATCATCTCACCTCTCAGATGATCCAGATGGCCCCTAGAACCTTCCAGCTTCTGCTTGGTTTGCTCCCTCTCCAATGAATTAAAACAAGGGTTTTGCTTCTCTCTTTATAGTGTACAGTAAACTTGGGCATGCAAGTTCCTGAAAAAAGTTAAGTTCTTATGGGAAATTAATCGTGAGAGTATTCTACTAGCACACACTATATGATCCAGAAGAGATATCTAACACGAGCTCTCTCTTTGGGATGTTGGATCTTACCTTGTGCATGAAAGGGACATAGACGCAAGGCAACCTATTCCTCAATTGTCTCTTTGCCAACAAATACTGTCCTATGCTTCCTTTAAATGTCACATAGCAACAAATTGAGAACTCTAAACTGCTGAGTGTGTTTTCTGAAAATGCTTGCTTAGATTAAAATTTTAAACAATTTTTTGTAGTTGTTTAATCTATAGGTTGTACAGATGAATGTTTTTTGAAAAGTACAGATGGATGTTTTTCATTCTCATACTTAATCAACTTTTCATTTATATCGTTATAAAAATATAATGCTTTCGATCAATTTATACTTGAGAAAATGTCAAATTTATATGGACACTGACTTGAGAAAATGTCAAAGAAAGCATATAATAAGTGCAAATTATTCTGTATTTTTTTTTTCTTTTGGTTCTTGTTTCTAGAAATTGTTATTAGATGTCCCAATTCCAAGAGCATTTTCTGAGTCAGAAACATTTTATAGTTTTTAAAAATAAACATCAATTTTTAAATATAACTTTCAAACAATGCCACGGTCAAGGTTCCAAGTTTTCATGCCATTTTTTGTGGAATGAATGATATCTTTATTGTTCCTTTTTGTTTTAACCAATCCTCAGAATAATGCTCTCCAATAGCAAAATGAGCCACGCTCTGAGCTGCTATATTTCGTATGAAGGAACAAAGAAAATTCTAAAATCCTCACTGAAATATTCAAGTCACATATATCACTAACAATAGATGAAACATTAGATTTTTTACCTCTTTTTCTTGAAAAGCTTTTCCACTGTCAAGGAGTACAATCCAGCATGAATTGCGTAAATACTAGCCTCCATTAGACTCGATTTAGTGGCTAGAGCCTCAGCAATTGAAACCAAAAAGAACATTATCTAACCTTGGACAATCGTAGCCACCGCTCATCCCATTTTAGGGTTCTCATTCCAACTAGGCTACCTATATTGATCAACAATTTTAAAACTAAAAAACATAGGACATATATGATTTTGCACTGTGACAACTTTACCTTAATTTAAGGTCTATTAAGATGACAGATGCCAAAAGGTTGAACTCTGTGATTGTTTGCATTGCCGGTATTTTTATTCTCTTCCTGCCTTCTTCACAACAATCTGTGGTTTGGCAGCTTGCTGCAAGCATGAATTTCTACATTACTTCCACGACTCTTATAGACCAATTCTCAGCAATCATTGTGATGGAAGAATGTCATGGAAGAAATATATGATTATTTCCTACGATCTTTTCAAAAAGTGATAAGGTTGTTAACTCAAAAAAAAAAAAAAAAAAAAAAAGAAAAGCTCATTTCTTACGCTTGAGAGTCAATTTAATTGAACCTTGAGCAGTGTAATTAATTACCCCCCATGAGTTGACTGGCTGTTTTTTTTTCTTATTATTCTTTTAAAGATTTGTGGCTAAGTGGTTGGCACTTTTGTGGTTGGAAAAGGTACTGTTGGGGTAAAAGTTCTTGGGGTGGTGTTGGGCGTCCGTTTTAGCTGAGGATTCAGCATTTCAGCGTTGTGTTGGACACTTTTTGGATTAATTTTGTGGTTAACTGTTTCCGTGATTGGATTCTAATCATTGTATTGGCTAGATTCATAGTGATATATTGACATGCGTACTTTAAACAAATATTTTGCTTATTCCAGCTTGATATAAACCGACTCAATCATCCAATTACATCAAAGAAAATGAGTTTTTCCTACGACACTATAATCGTGGGTACTAGTGGGCAGAACATGACCTATCTTTGCATACATTTTTTTTCCCTTTTTTGTAGGAAGAATGCTGAGGATGCAATACAGGGACTGAATGGAACAGTTATTGGCAAGCAAACTGTTCGTCTTTCCTGGGGCCGAAGTACAGGGAACAAGCAGGTTTGATTATGTGCTTTTTCTTTTTAAACGTTTGTCCCATTTTACTCGTCTTATGAATATTTTTAAATTATTAGTTGTTAACATATGGCCTAAGTGTGCGTACAAGCTGGTCCGGATACTCATGACTGTCAAGAAAACATATGGCCTAGGACCTTTAGAAAATTAGTGTAAAAATGGGATTTGATGACTAAGCATATTGAATTATGACACTTATGTGGTGTGGGGATATCTCATCTGCCCTCTTTTCTGTGCTCTGTTAATAATATTTTCTGTTCCTATAAAAAAAATCATGACATCTATTAGACACTCGTTAAATACATATTGATAATCCAACATCTGATGCACCCATGTAGACAACTTTGAAGTTTGAATATATGTCGGACATTTATTGGACGAAAGGAATAATGCAAATAAAACGAAATACATGGGAAATTTATAAATTTATTGAACTTTTTTCTTAAGCTAATAAACAAATGAACGTTGATTTTCAAAATCTGTTTACTTGATGTTGAATCATCTAGAGAAATGTTCCTTTAGTTTTTTTCTTTTTTCAAAATCTTTTGACCTTTGTCACGAGGCACTGCATCATACTGCTTGTAATTAGTTTCTTCAACTCTTTGATTTATAGCACATTTCATGGTCTGTTTCACACTGTGCACCATTGTCAGTCCTCAGGCATCTTTTTCTTTGACCTCTCTTAGCAGGAATATTCGTAGCTTTTTTCTCAGCTATTATGAAAACATTTTTTTTAGGGTATTTTATCTTCAAAAGCTTTCAACGATGAACAACAACCATTTATTTTTATTTTATTTTTTCCCTTTCTGTTATCCTATCCCAAATAGTTGATTTTATGTTGGCAGTGGAGAGGTGATTCTAATAATAATAACCAATGGAATGGGGGGCGTTATGGAGGGCAAGGGTATGGTGGATATGGTGGTTACTACTCTGTACCACAGCATCAAGACACAAACATGCAAGCGACAGCTGCTGCAGTTAATGGGTCATCTTGAGAAAAGGGTATGGCCATTGCCACCATCAAAACTGAAATCTGAGCATTCAAATTCAAAATACAAATCTCTTAGCTATCGAATATATTGACTTTGTAATAGGGAACTTATTTAAGTTGTGCTTAGCTGAATTTTTATTTGCTGAATCATATGGCTTGATAACATTATTACTGCCTTACTGGAGTCATGCTTGAGACTAGACAGACAAGACTGCTTGTAGCTAAGCTAGCTCATCTGAACAATTTTGGGGCCTGTGGGTGGATTTTTCTTTGTTGACGGGGGTACTTTTTTTCTTTCCTTTTTCTTTTTTCCTTTTTTTTTTTTTCATAGTTTAAATTTACTGATTATTATTATTATTATTCTTTTTTCATACATTTATGCTTGGGAGCCATACTCTGAGAATATCCTAATGACATGGAATCTACAGATTATTATTATTAGTTTAAATTTAGTCTTCCATTGTTCAGATTTTGAAAAGAATAGGTTACAACTTATAAGCTCTCCAGAATTATTATCTTGTATGTAGTTACTTTTAATTTCAAATGACGTCCATCCCTTCAGCATTTTTCTGACAGCGATGTTAAATCTCCAGAATGGTTCATGCAGGTCCAGCGGATGAATTTGATAGCATCTAAATAGTTGGATACTTCTTAAATCTAGAGGTTTCTGGAATGAATAGTTTTCTTTTTCTTTTTTGTTTAATCCTTTTTTATTCCAGAAGTTTTCTGCCTGTGGTGTGGGGTCTAGTGAAAAACAATTAAGCGGGTCTTTGGTCCATATTTTGGATTGGAATGGTTTTGGGTTCCAAATCATGTTTGGTACAAAATGTTCAAAATTTTTAGTTTTGAAACACAATCTATAAGTTGCAACAGTGCAATTTCATGTCCATGGGTGTGTTCCATGTTCTTCTCTTCTATTTGTTGTTTTCCATTTCCTACAACCACTTGAACAACTCTTCCGATGACTTTTTTAATTGCCATCAACGACCACCGACAATGACAATTTCGACGACCACACTGGTGACTTGACCACCGTTGTCAACTACCTCTGAACGATCATTGCGATAAGAACTCTAGAGGCTAGTCTGACGACTACCCCCTACAACTCGACCACCTTATTTGACACCCAGATGATCCAACCACTTTGGCAACCCATCCAACCACTTTGGTAACCCTACTTGCCTGAACCATCGCCAACGACCATCTGACAACCACTCTGACGACTAGACCACTCGACAACCAACAACCACCTAGTGACCACTTCGATGACCTGACCACCTTAATGACTACTTTGATGATTACTCTACCAACCACCCAAAATCATGGTTGACGACCACTTGGTGATCATTCTAGTAACCACGTGGTGTCTCGACCTCCTTAATGACCATTTTGGCAACGACTCTAGCATCTCAACTATCTAATCATTGCCACAACCACTCATCGACCACTTTGGCAACTTGATCACCCTGATGACTACTCTAATAACCACTCCAGTGACTTGACCACTTGGTAACTACTGTCGACAACCCAAACAAGCCAACGATCACCCCACAGCTCGACCATTTAGTCAATTTCTTAAAAAGTTAAAATAAAACTAAAAATGGCTACTAAATAATTTTTTTGTTCCATAATATTTAAAATAGATTTCAATGCAAAATAGAGTTTCTAATATTTTAATTGTTAAAATAAAATTCGAATTTTAAAACTCATTTACCTTGAAATAGATTTCAAAATACGGTGTGAAATTTTGTTTAACTTCATAATTTCTTAAATAAACATTCAATATTTAATTTTTAAAATAGAGGTTCAAAAATAGGTTTATTAATATTCTTTAAAATAAAGTTTTAAATTATCTAATTTCTTAGATAGACTTCGAAGCCTTAATTTCTAAAATAGAGTTAGAGAATACTTTATGAAGTAGAGTTTTCGATTCCATAATTTATTAAATAGAATTTCAATTTTTTAATTTCTAAAATAAAGTCCCTAAAGAAGTTTTAATTCAATTTGTGTTTTGGACAACTACCTGATCCCCTGGACGATAATTTGATGCCTTCATCAGCTTTAGCTACTACTTAGTTTTAATTCAGTTTGAGTTTTACATAGCTATTGCAATTTCTTTTCTTCATTCATTCTAGTTTATATATTATGAACTTTTGACTTTCATTTGCATTAGGATTTTCTTTTCTCAAGCAACACAATTCTTCTTTCACACGTAATTATTTAGATATATGTCCTTCTTAATGTTATTTAATTTTACATCATCATGAATGGAGTGAATAAGATATCATATACTCAAACTACACATTCATATTTAGCTATGCTTGAAGTAATTGACCCACATAATTGGTTAAAATATTGATATGCAATTCTTATTGGTTAAAATATTGATATGCAATTCAACAAACAATTATCAAGTAAAAATGATATGAAAACGAAAATAACAAAAAAAATTGTTAAAAGAATAGGCTAAACAGCTTAGCTTAACCTAACTCTATACTCCAAACACAGGTTTCAGCAAACCAATCAAATCCAACCTTGCACCAAATCTTAGGATTTCTGATTCTAATCAAGAATTCTTAGGGTTCTTGATTCCCCCGTACCAGCATGCCAAACAACCCTAAAAGCACTCTGGGTATGGTTTAAAATTCTATGGTAGGTAGCACATGATTTTAAATCTCAAAATTTCAAATTTATTATTATTTTATTTTGTCTTATAAGCTTTTAAATGGTTGTTTTAGTTCTAGAATTTTTTAAAAAAAGTAATCACCTTTCCCCCCTATTACTTACTATGTTGTAGATTTTAAAAAAAAATATATATTAATGTGGGCTACCAATCTAAGCGTAATTCAACTAATAAAGAGATTTTTTTATCAAGAAATTAATAGTTCGAATCTCCACCCTTTGCATATTAAAAAAAGTGATGTGGCAAAGTATTTTATTGATAATGAAATGATAAAATAAGTGGGAATTAAAAAGAAATAAAAGTAGAGAAATAAATGAAACAACTTTCACTGTTTGATATAATCTCATAATTGTAAATGTTGAAATGCCCATAGACATTTTCAAGACTTATTTTATTTTATTCGCAGAAATTAATAGTTCCATGTGCTCCATCTAATGCGTGGATAATTGAATATGGCTTGCTCGCCTCTCTTTCTTGATTTCTAGACTCGTAGGCAAATGGTTGCACAGCTAATTCTAGTAGGGAAAAGAAAGTAGATTTAACTTTCAATTATTCAGTGTGTTTTGGATGAATGAATTCGATTTCGTAGTCGAATTTATGTTTGACATGTGACTACTTATTTCAAGTTATGAGTGGTTGGAATCAATTTAATAATTAATTTTTGAGTAACAATTCGAATAATAAAATTATATTTAGGATATTTAATGATAGTGTGACTTGATAGTAAATAGGTACTATGAAAAGTTTTAAGATTAACATCGTCCATTAGGATTGTGATTTTTAATAGACTATGTAACTTGAATCTCATGTTACCTATCAAAGAAAGAGAGTTGGTTTACTTAATTAGGATTGAGTTGTATAGAGTAGGATTGAGTTGTATAGTTCAAAGATATGAAGACATTACGAAATTTTTCTTTGTAGGTTTTTTTTTTTTTCATCTTGACCTAACCGATAGATCAGGTAGTGCTGTTAGTGTCACTCGATTTTGGTTTTCTTCCCTAAATTAATTGTTGAAAATTATTTTCTCCTATTAAAAGGTTTGTTTTTCTTGAATAATTATGAAATTACGTTTTTATATTCTATTGACAAGAATATGTTCATTGCATAAGTTAAGCTGTTGAAGCAAAGTAAAACAATCAATCTTTTAGATAAAGTTAAAAACAAAGAAGGAGAGCACAAGTTTTGTAGTCAAGTCTATGCCCGACCTGCAAGTTTACTTATTTCAAGTCACAAATTTATTAATTTCTTAAAGATGTAACAGTGAAATTATACTTGGCTTTTGAAAGAACACTCTTAAATGACTTTACAACCCACATAGACTTAACCATTTCTACACAATCAACTCTCCTACATTTATTTCTCTACACAAATCAAAATTCAAATCTCTTAAACTTCGTACCACAAATTCAAAGGCAAATAATAATGAAATGATACTTTGAAAAATTGATAAGTGGAGCAGAAGTGAAAATGTGTAATGAGACCAACAACCAAAATGAATGAAGAAATTTATAGCTTTGTCAATAGATCCACACGCAAAAAATAGTCTCTTCAACATAAATAATTGAAAGACTAGTAGAAGACTATAAGTAGGAGCTAGGCAGCCTAATTCCAATCCCATTTGATCAAAGCATTTACAACTCTTATCTCTTCACCATGTGATAAGACAACCATATGCTAATTATCATCTATTCTTGGACCTCCTAACTATAGTATATATACTCATAATGTTGTGCCATCTTTTACGAATTTCAATTTCACTTTTTACGGTAACTAATAGTTCAGGGAAAGACGCCAATAAGAGCATAACTCAACTAACATCAAGTATGACTCATGACCAAGAAGTCATGGGTTCAAATTCCCCACCCCCAATTATTGATGTACTCAAAAAAAAAAAAATTAAGAGAAAGACGAAATCAGGGTAGTTGTTAGTGTGTCAATAGGTGAGGTAGGTTATTATGAGTCTAATTTATTTATAGTGGGTAGATTTTTTAATTTATAGGTATGAGTAAATCTGTTTCATCAAATTAAAATATATTATAATTCCAGCTTAATTACTAATTAACTTATATACTCAGCACTCCCTCTATAATATTTATTTTGAATGAACAAAATATGATCAAGTAAAAAGAGAGGGAATTGGAAGAAAAAACTTTGCTGTTACAAAATTTTAATTTTTTTTTGGCGTGTAATATCTCAACTTACAGAAAATTAGTCTAATTATCATTCGTAGAAACAAGAAAAATCATGCAAAATTAGTGGGTATTATAAATGTGAATTTAAATAAACATTGTAAAGAATGTTTGCTTAGACTAATAGAATGTATATAACCTTTTTCTTTTTGAGATACTAGTTTATTTCCGGTTATATTACAAATTTAGTTCCTATGATTTTGAGAAAGTTAAAGTTTAATTCCTATAATTTTAAATGTTAGAATTAACCCTTATAATTTGATAAAATTCTAAAAAATAATCCCTATCGCATGGACTATTTATGAAGATTTCATCAAACCATAAAGTCTATTTGTGAGGTTTTATCAAATCATAAGGATGAAATTTTAACTTTTAAAATTATAGGGACTAAATTCTAAATTTCGCCAAATCACAGGAACCAAATTTATAATTTAACCAATATATATTTAATTTTTAAAAATTAAAATAATTTGAGTTCAACATTATGTAATACAATTATTATTTATATTTTTGTTATGATTCTTTTATAATTAATTAGCTTCAATATTTTTTTTCTATTCGTATTATAATTTAGTGTTTTTAACCTCACTCATTTGAATATTATAAAATTATTTTCTATTATAACATAAGTTCTTTTAATATAATATAACATAACTTGAATATAATATGGTTAGAACTTAGAAGTAGAAGTTTTCATAAGTTTTCTTTTAGGGAAGAACATTGGAATTATAATTTTATTCAATAATTTGAATGAGTTTTTTTTTAATACATTTCAAATATCGAATCTAGGAAATATTACTCTCCGAGAGATTACGATTTGATAAAAGTCAATAAAAATATAATTTATCGAAAAATGAATTATCAAATTTAATTTTATTGGGGTTAATTTGATCAATTCTCCTTTATGAAAATGATTTTATTCTTTTGAAATAATATTTAGTTTGATTGATATAAATTGAAAATAATTTAAATGATGATGAGATAGTTAAAAATTTGTTATGATTTTGACGACATTTTTTATTTTTAGAAATTGGATTGTCATTTTAAAGTATTATAATAATAAATCAATTTAATTTTGAAATAGAAGAACATTCAAATGGATTTATTTGGGGAATCTTTTTCTCATAATTTAATGATTTTGAAAATTTTAAAACTATTTACTTCTATTTAACTTTCTAGCATAACTTTTAGAATCTATTGAATTTGAAAATTACTGTAAATGAGTTGCTTATAAATCTCAATCATATATTATACAATTATGTTAAAAGGTTAGATGAAGAAGTGAGCATTTAAAGAGGGCAATTTAATTTTAGATTGAAAAAAGGGAATGTAATTTTTTTTTTAAAAAAATAAAGATGAGATATTTGAAATAAATGAAAAATTAAAGATGTCTATTGCAAAAGTATTGGGGGTGTAATTTAATTGGATAATTTAGATTCAAATCCTAATTTGATTTGATTTTGAATCAAATCACATCTTCAATTGAAGAAAAATTATTTGAATTCAATTTTTGAACTCAAAATTAATCAGATTATGATCGTGAGTCTTTATGGATGTAATTAATTGAAATGAGGGAGATTTTAGTCTAAAAATATTTTATATAGTAACTAATATTTAACCTAATAAATGATTATACTTAAATATATTATATTCTATTAAAACTTTTGAAGAATGAGGTCATTAAATATAAATTGTGTTTGTTTCAGATTAACAAAAGAAAAATAGTAGAAGCATTATAAACTACACGCAAGTGCATGCGATCTTTTTTTTATTTTATTTTTGAGATAAACAAGATAATACATAGAAATAAAAAACTCTTCTCTCTTCGATAGATCGTCATCGCCGCTGCTGGGACATCTTCCATCCACGAGGTTGATTCATAAAGGTCGACGACTTGTTGAGCAACTTCGTGCGCCAGAGAGTTCCTTCATCGAGGGCACCATTTGAAAGTTACGTAAGTGAGTTTTTTTCGATATTGAAAGTATTTCTTCGATAATCATCCCAATATCCGTTTGTTTTCTCTCCTTTTGGTTTAGGATCTGGACGATTATTCCTTCACGAACAACCATAGCCTCCAACACATGCACCTCTGATATCCATCTCACTAGGCTCGGAAAGGTAAACATCACGCCCTTCTCATCCCTCATCACTGCACCAAGAGCACCTCTATTTTCTGTAGCTCTTACTGTCGCATCTGTATTAAGTTTAAAGTGTGGATGGGTTGGTGGAAACCAAGATGGTTCCTCCACCAGTGCTGAACATGGTCCCTCTGTTCTTATTTTTGCATTATATATGTTGTTGACAAAATCTGGACAAGGGAACTCACCTGTCCTTCACGTCGTAATATTTATATACAGGGAGGAGACACGTGACCTACAAAAGAATGGAAACCTGCACACGTGATGCTTGCCACACAGACTCCGATGCTTAAGTCAGAAGGAGAGTTTTAGGTGTTTAGTAATTGTCTAGGGACTGAGAACTTACCCCTCCTGATATGAACCAAGGCATCTCACGAAGTCGCATTAAATGAAGTCATTCATGGAAGTTTAACATAAGTTGCATTTAATGAACTCAAGTACAACTCATCATTTATTAAAGAACAACAAGCTTCATTTATGGGACAAGGACTTCAAGATACTTCAAGATGTGCTTCATTTACTATTGGAAGGTTACAAAGAGTTACAAAGCTAGCAAAGAGACATCATTCTCGGATTTATGGCAAATTTGATGTAAATTTGATGGAGAGTTTAAATAATCTTCTTCTAGAAGAAGTTTATGGCAAATTTGATGTAAATTTGATGTAAATTTGATGCACTCCAAATAGAGACATCATTCTTCTAGAGTTTAAATTTGATGTAAATCCGAGAATAATCAAATTTGATGGAGACTTTCCCTTCATTGGTGGAGAGTTTAAATAATCTTCTTCTAGGGTCCTTTCGGATTCCTCATAGAAATTGGACCATCGGGGATCAGATTGGGCTAGGAAGAGAAAACAGAAGATTCGCCGAATAGGGGCCCTGGTCGGCCTCGACCTCATCCTCGGCCGAGGCCCATATGGGGTGGCTTTGGGCAACCCGACCTCGGCTTCGACCCATGAAGAGGCCCTGGTCGGCCTCGGCCTCGGTCGACCAGGGTCCAGTCGACTTGGCTCGGTCCACGATTTTGGGCCTGCTTATTTATCCTTGCTCGTGATGGTGGGTCGTCGTCCTGGGCCTGCTCCTTCGGCTGTCTTGAATGGAATTTGACATTTTTATCTCCTAGTTTCTTCAGTTTATATGTGGCTGGTCCTTATGGTCTAATTTCACCCATAACATTAACCCACACTCTCTATTTGGAGTGCATGGTGTGGCTTGATGCTTATGAGCCCACAATGTGAGGTCCAATTCATGAGTATAATGTAGCGCTTCTTGACATATTTCCTTCTAGGAAAATGAAAATCAATTCCCTGAAAGTTACTAAATATTTCCAAAGTCTTTCTTCAAATTAGCCTTAGGACTTGCAGGTCTAACCCTGTGAGGTTAAACTCGACCTTCCATAGGACTTATTCTTCCAGGGAAGATGAAAATCGATTCCCTAAATATTTTCAAAGTCTCGCTTCGGATCAGCCTCAGGACTTGCAAGTCTAACCCCGTGAGGTTAAACTCAGTCTTCCATAGGACTTATTTTCCCAGGGAAGATGAAAATCAATTCCCTAGAAGGTTATTTCTCTTAGAAGGATGAAGATCGACTTCTCAAGAGAAACTTCCTTGTCATCCTCCCTTAGAAAGATAAAAATCAATTTCTAGAGATGTCAGTTTTCTTTATAACCAATTGATGTTCTCTGTTGGGCTTTCTATGATCATAAATCTCCTCGGCCTCGACCATACTCTCCTCGACCTCGACCAAAAGGAAGGTCGGCCTTGACCATTTTTTTTATAGAAAATATTCCAAATAATCTTATCAAATAACACTAAGTAGCCCTCAGTCAAGGAGGTGGTTATGCAATAACTTCATGCTTGAGTACATAGAATTTATTGACTTAATTCTCAAATAAAAGTACTTGCTATGAGAAAGGAAAACAAAAAACAAAACTACCCTATTTACTTGAAAATAAATGGAACTTCTAGAATCTCTACTGAAAAGAGGTTAAACCTGGTCATCGGATCTCTCGTAGTGGCTCATTCTTTTTGTTTATCATCTGGAAGATATTTTGTTAGGTATCCTTCTCTGATGAGAGTTTCTATTTCATCTTTTAGTTGAAAACAATCTTGGGTGGAATGTCCATGGTCTCGATGATAAATACAGTATTTGCTTGGGTCTCTCCTTTCTGCTGCAACTCTCATCTTCCTTGGATACTTAACCAAATCTGAGTTTCGAATTTCCATCAGAATCTACTCGGGAGGAATGGTGGTAGGCGTGTACTTCTCGAATTTAGCAAAGTAGCCAACTTTGGGGTCGGCTCGACCCCTCTCTCTATCTTGATCACCTATTTCTCTTTTCCTTGATCGTGAATGTGAGCTTTCACCCAACCTTTCTCGATCAACTGCTGATCGACTTTCTATAGTTACTCCTCTTGATTTCATTAATTCTTCAGCGTTTATATACTTTTGCGCTCTCGTTATGAACTCTACATAAGAGGTAGGCTCCTTCTTGCCTATAGAGCGTAGAAGCCTTTCGTCTTGTAGTCCAGCTACGATGGCAATCAAGGCTGCCCCTTTTGTATATCCTTCGATTTGTAAGGCTTCATTGTTGAATCTGGCTATGTATTCTCTTAGGCTCTCTCTGGATCCTTCCTTTATAGTTAGTAGATGAATTTGTGGCTTATGTTGATCTCAAGCCCTCAAAAACTATGTAACAAAAGCTCGGGCTAGATCTTTGAAAGAGGTTATTGATTTCCTCTTCAATTTTCTAAACCATTCTTTTGTTGGTCCAGTAAGAGTAAACGAAAAAACACGACACCGAATTGCATCTGAAACTCTATGGAGTTTCATCCATGATCGATATGTATCTAGGTGCTCTATAGGATCACTCTTACCATCATAAGAAGTTATGGTAAGAATTTTAAACTTTTTCAGGTACCTCATATTCCATGATTCGATCTGTGAATGGTGGATCTATCTGTTCGATCAGGGCCTCTAAGTCGAATCCTTCAACTTCTCGAGGTTTTTGGGCATTTTCTTGAATATCTCCCAATTCTTTTTGAATCTTCAAAAGTTCGGTCTTCCAAAGAGGAGTTTCGCTAGACACTCTTCCCTCAACCTTTAGACTAGCCTCGACCTCTGCCTTTAAGTTGGCCTCGACCTTGGCCATCTTGGTCTCGACCACTTTGGCCTCGACCTCGACCTTGGTTTTGACTTCGATCGCAACCTTGGCTCGCAATCTTCGTCTTTCATTGAAGAAGCTTCAGAGACCAGAGCTAGTCGCTTCAAAATATGGCTCATCCTCGGCCTTGACCTCGACTTTGGCTCCCTCTTCGGCCTCGACTTCTTCCTCAACTTTCGCTCGTAATCTTTGTCTTTTTCTAATGAAGCTTCAGAGATTAGAACTGGTCCCTTTGTACTACTCCTCGGATGGTTGACCTCGGCTATGCTTCCCTGACAGAAGTTGGGTTGCAAGCTTCGATTTCCGTACTTTGCTTGTCCTGGTGCATTCGTCGCTTTGCGACTTCTTTGATCTGTTCTTGCCAAGGATCAACTTATCTTTTGGTTTTAGGATAGGGGAACTAGTTTCTCCCACTTCCTGATTCACCATTGGAGCTTTTCCTTTCGTAGGGTCTCTTACCATGGTGTCTTCTTGAATTCTCGTTGTTGGGTTCTGTTTCTCTAGAATGTCTAGATCTTAGCGAGATTTCGGTCCATGTCGTCCACTCGCTTTTCTAAGGCTTCAAACTGGTGATCATCAGTGAGGGGTCCTGTTGGGTTGGTCGACTTCATTTTTCGTGGATGATGATCGTCGTCTGAATCTTCCATATCAGTATTTCGATGGATATTGCTGGTTTGATTACTCATTCTCTCAAACATGGATACAGGTTTTACAAACAAACGTTTATGTCTCCCCACAGACGACGCCAACTGTTGTTGCCAAAATCTAGACAAGGAAACTCACCTGTCCTTCACATGACAACAACCGTAATATTTGTATTCAGGGAGGAGACACGTGACCTACAAAAGAATGAAAACCTGCACAATGGTGTGGTGGTTGCCACACGGGCTTCGATGCTTAAGACACAAAAGAGTTTTAGGTGTTTAGTAATTGTCTAGGGAATGAGAACTTAACCCTCCCTTCATTGGTGGAAAGTTTAAATAGTCTTCTTATAGGATTTCTTTCGGATTCCTCATAGAAATTGGATCATCGGGGATCAGATTGGGTGAGGAGGAGAAAACAGGAGATTCGCCGAAAAGGGGCCCTGGTCGGCCTCAACCTCATCCTCGGCTGTGGCCGACCAAACTTGGGCCTTGGTCGAGGCCCATATGGGGTGGTTGTGGCCGACCAGGCTCGACCTGAGCCGAGGATGGGGCTGACCAGGGTTCGACCGACTTGGCTCGGTCTACGATTTTGGGTCTGCTTCTTTATCCTTGCTCGCGATGGTGGGTCGTCGTCCTAGGCCTGCTCCTTCGGTTGTCTTGAATGAAATTTGACTTTTATCTCCCAGTTTCTTCAGTTGATGTGCTTGATCCTTATGGTCCAATTTCACCCATAACAATATGTTCTGAATGAAGGGAATCGAAGTCCCGCAGCGGAAGCGATTGCGAATCGCACGCTCTTGATTTAGTTACAGCGAATTAATTCAAGAACATAAAACACTAGATTAAGCATGTAAATAGAATGGACAACAAGAAAGTTACCTTTGAAGAACCTTTCTTCGAGTGCTCCTCTCTCCCACAATCACGATCTCAACAACAGGAACTCCAACGTACGAAGACACGACCACTGGATCTTCTCCGTTGTTCTCTAGGTGAGGGAGGAAGGTGGGTTCCCTTTAGGAGATGTGAGGTATTTTGTGAGAGAGATGTGTGTTTTGGAACTCTTCCCACAACACAACAAGAGAGTTTGTAAAATTGCTTAACCTAGTTGCATCTCACGCAACCATATATATAGAGAAATAGGATGGAAATGACCATCCTACCCCTCCTATAATCTCTCTTTAGTATATAGTTTATATATCAATCTAATTCACATTAAAACTATATATTATATCAATTATATCATATATAATTGATATAACACCTCATGTATGAAATTGAACACTTCAATTTCACTCCTAACTTTATACCCTCGATATTACCATGTTGAACCAACGGAGGGATCTAATGGACCTACAGTTCATGAGCTCCAATGATGTGAGATTAACTGATCAAACTCTTTGATCCAGTTAATCAATATTCATTAACTACAAGTCACTCCACTATAGACTTGTAGCTGCACTCTTCTCACTATAGATAATATTGTGTCCACTGATATAGTCATTACCCATGAATCGACCCTTCACAGGTTGTTCGTAATCACAGCTGGGTCAAATTATCGTTTTACCTCTGTGATTACCTCTTTGCTCCTTAAGTACCACTGATCCTCTAATGAACAACAAGTCTAAGGTCCTACCTTAGACTCATACCCTCATGTAGAGGCGGGGCTCCGTTGTTCAAGACACGAGTCGATTCTTAAGGGAACAACCTATCTAATTCCTTATTGTAGGAATGAGTGAATTCCATCTTGCATGTTAAGTTCTACTACTTACGAGGTTACGTCACGAGAAGGTAGGCTTATTGAGCCTGGCTCACATGTGCCACTCTCACCCATACTAGTCTAAGGACAAACCCCTATAAGCAGGAGTTCTTAACTTGTTCAGGATTCAGGTCGAGTCACTAATGACCATCTATAAACTACTAGTCTTATCCTGTTAACGGTGTTACACTGGTTAGACTAATAATTTGCGATCCAGTCTTGTATGAACTTTTCATACAGGATGCCCTCACTCGCATGTCAACTACATGAATGAGTTGGATTACCTCATTTGTACTAATTACAAAGTGGGCCGCATCCATGGTGTTACCAGAATGAGGTTTCCAACCTTATTCTTATACCATAGACTATTTAGGTTATATTCTTGAACTCAACCCAAATAGTGTCCACTACACTGATGTTCAAGATAAAAGTTATAACCTTCGAGCTTAGTTTATTGGATTTATAAAGCAAGACTGTAATTCTATCAAAACAAATAACACTTTATTTAATTGTTCAAAATTACACAAGTTTAGGGCATAAATCCCAACACTAAATTGCTGAATATATGTTGAACAGAAGTCCCAAACCTTGTCGTTTGTAGTTCCCATTTCGTTCCCTAATAGAACTTCCTTATTTCTTTCATTCCAACAACACCAACTCATCACCAAAAACTCCTCCACCTGCCTTCTTTGGAAAGTTTGGAATACCCACCATATAAGTTCTGCAAAATGGCTTATAGTCTGCTGCCAATCTGCGACCAATGTGCATGCGATCAAAGTAATAAGAAAAACAAGTATCATATATATAGTATTGTTGCGTAAAATGATATTGTAATACCGCAAGTGTACGGGTCAAATTTTAATATAGTGATTTGAGTACAGAGTATCGCCCTCAGGAATGAGTTTCTAGATTGATTAAATACCAAGATACTAATTCTAAATTTTATCTAAAGAAACACAACTTTGATAGTTAGGTGAAAACAAAGATAAGAAAAATAAATGTACAATTGGAGACACGAGTATGATAGAATTACAGGGAAATTGATTTTACACATTGATTCCTTATTTAACATGCAATGAACCATTGTTATGAATTTATAAACAAGAAGTGAAAATACTCAAAAGAATCTCTCGACGCATGGTGAGCCTCGTGCAAGCGATAAATCCTACAGTTTTCTTGTGAATTTTAAAAGCATGCACGACATTAAACAACTTCTTTATATGTTTTCCAGAGAATTCTAAGTTACTCCCGTACCAGATTTCCAAGGATTTTGATAACTTTGCTCTAATCTAAGCTTCTTTCTCTCGAGTCCACTTAAACAAACAAGATCGATGAATTTAAGAAGGAATTGCCAAATAAATAACACAACAAAGCTCAATACATAATTAAATAAATCCAAAACATGCTAATCAAATCCCAACTAAACCATTTAGCTACTCAAAATGACCATAAAAACAAGCTTAAGTCGAAAAATATTTAAACTCAATTACAAACTAAAAGAAAGAGAAATAAACTTATGTATCAATGTCGATCCC
Source organism: Trichosanthes cucumerina (assembly GCA_036507285.1). NCBI lineage: Eukaryota > Viridiplantae > Streptophyta > Magnoliopsida > Cucurbitales > Cucurbitaceae > Trichosanthes > Trichosanthes cucumerina. The sequence goes on along the minus strand of CM071839.1, from coordinate 20,266,910 downwards.
AAGCTCCCGTCACGATCTCGAGCCTCCACAAACGCTTTGGTTCCCAAGGAATGCTCTTCTTTCTCTCCTTAAAGTGTGTGTTTCGAAATTAGGGCTAAAAACTATTAAATTCGGCTCCCTTTGAAAGTTTGGAAAATGTTATATTTATAGTGTAATCGACACAACGTTGCAACGCTAGGGACAATGTTGCAACGTTGTGCCCTAGGCGCTAGGCAAATATGGAAAGTTCCAGCCTAGCGTTGCAACGCTGCTACCCTAACGCACACGCCTGCTTATCGATATGGCGCTGCAACGCTGCTTTCACAGGTCGCTTCACTCGCAAATATCCATAACCTTGGCGTTGCAACGCCCTGCGCCGTCTCCTCGGGTACAATAGCTAGGTTAGCCATTTCTTCTTCCTCTTGATGTTATTTTACGCTCCAAAAAGCCTTGATTTGGACCCGAGTGATCCTTAATATCTCCAAATGTCCTGTTTAAGCTCTTAATCTGCAATTAAATGATTTAAACACATAAAAGCCCTGAAATAATCATGAAAACTAGCAATTTATAAGTCTAAGAATAACACATTTTGTGTGCTATCAAACACCCCCAAACTTAAACTTTTGATAGTCCCAAGCAAAAACAGAATTAAACATGAGATTGTTCTTATACATACATTTGACTCAAGCCTCAGAGATTTAAACGAAAATTTTGGCAATCACAGAAAACAATCAAACATGAAACTTCAACAAACAATTTAAAACTTTTTCTAAGTGTTCCTACATGTGTGTGTGATTAGCCTACGTTCCTCTCTTTACTAAGCCCGGAACAACTTTATTAGGTCCTCCATTCAATTTCCCCTACCCTGGTCATAGTCACTAATTCTTGAGGCTCCCCACATTCAAGAAATAAACAACTCTAATCAGTACCAATCACTTTATTTTTTTAAGCACTTTTTCTATTTTCTTTTTTTTTTTGTTCAAGGACACTAGCTTTCACACATCCACTGCAGGGACCCTTACCCAGAGCACCCGCTCAATGAGTGGCCTAACTGATCACAGTGAAGGTAGCTCTTTTTGTCCTCACTAATTTTCTTTAACAAACAAAACAACAGAAACAAAACAAACTTTTTCACATAATGCACAAATTTTACAGATCATGCACTTCATATTGTCATTCATCCTATCCTGCAGTTTAACTCTCAAATCAGTTCTTAGACCTATCGAGGTGACATCAAACTTCTAAACCTAATAACTTTGTTCTAAGCATTTCAAAACTACAGGAACACAGGTTATGTGCATAATAATGCCGGAAAAACTCAAGAAAATTTTTAAATTAACTCGAATTCATATCATTCTCTCAAGTTTCAACAGAATAACAAAAATTTTCAATTAAATCTCATCCTAGGCCATCATAATCATACTTATGCATAAGATCAATCAACAATTCAACACATACTCAGGACAATCACAATAGATAACAACATCCCACCCAAACTTAAACTAAACATTGTCCCCAATGTTTGCAAAATAAGCTCAAAGAAGTAAGAAAGATAAGAGTGAACAATATTGTCCTGAGTAATGAAGATCATTATATTTTTTTCTTTGAGTTCCTTGGATGACCAATTCACGTGAGTTGAAGTACTACAGAACAGGAGCATGGGTTTCACGAGGGGTGATATCAACAACAACCTACAACAAAAAACAAAGCGAACTACTATCTAAGCAAGCAAACAAAACAAACTAAAGAAAACATAGCAAAAATAAAACTAAAAGCTTGGGTTGCCTCCCAAGAAGCGCTTTCTTTAACGTCTTTAGCTAGACTATAACTCCTTCAAGGTGTTATCCTTTTTTCTTTCAGTTCCTCCTCCTTAAGATCCTTCATTGTACCTTCTGCTACCCTGTCTAGAGAATCACTTAAAAGAATGTAATTTCCTAAATCAAAGGGTAAAGCATTAGCCAATTCAATTTTCAAATAGGAGTTTATTCCAGACTCATCCTTTTTAGGGGTAAAGATTTGAAATTTAACCTCCTCTTGCCCTACATGCAATTTTAGGGTGACCTCATGCATGCTTATATCATCCTTACTGGTAGCCAGGAATGGTCTCCTCAAGATGATGGGGATCTTTGCATCCTCTTCCATGTCTAAGACAAGGAAGTCCACTGGGAATACAAATTTGTCTACTTTGACAAATATATCCTCCACAATCTCACGTGGGTAAGTGATAGGCATGTCTGCCTGCTGTATAGACACTGTGGTGGGCTTTAACTCCCCCAAACTTAATCTTTTAAACACAGAGTAAGACATCAAATTTATGCTAGCACCTAAATCAGACAAGACATTAAAGTTAAAATTGCTTATAAAATAGGGAACAGTAAAACTCCCTGGATCTTTCAATTTTTGTGGCAACTTTTGTTGCAAGATGGAACTACATTCCTCAGATAAATTGATGGTTTCGTAGCCCTTCAATTTCTACTTCTTGGACAGGATCTGTTTCATGAATTTTTGCATAATTGGGTACCTATTCCAAATCATCAGAAAAAGGAATACTAACATTAAGGTTCCTTAACACATCAAGAAATTTTTGAAACTGCAGATCATTATTTTTCTTTGCAAAACGTTGTGGATAAGGAATAAAATTAAAAGTAGAAGGGATAAAAGCCTTAGTCTGTTTCTCCTGTTTGATGTCATTGGAAAGCTGTGACTTCCAGTTACCACCTCAGGATCCTTTTCCTTTTCAGCTTCTTCCCTTGTGAGGTGTTGGGATGTATGTCCCAATCTCGTTTTGTTTGTAATTTTACCTTTTTGAAATTAATAAGAGTTATTTATTTCATCACTTTGTGTCTCGCATTTTTACAAAATTTGTCCAATAAACTAAGCTCCAGGGTCATTGAATTTATGAGAGAACTAGAACTTGAACGGTGTGTAGTGGACACACATGGAGGATCACATTCGAGTTAATGACCCGAACGGTCTACAGTATATGAATAGGGTTAGAGACCTAATCGTAGATACGCTGTGGATGCGACCCGCTTTGTATTAGATACAAACGAGGTGATCTGACTCGTTCATGTGGTTGACATGCAAGTGGGGGCATCCTGTGCAATGAGATTGTACAAGACCGGACCATGAATTATTTGACCGACTGATGTAACACCGTGGGACTAATAACTTCGTAGATGACCATTAGTGACTCGACCTGAATCCTAAGCGTGTTACGGATTCCTGTCTGTGGGGGTCTGTCCTTTGACTAGTACGAGTGAGGGTGGTCACAGTTACTCACCCAATATGCCTATCTTCTCAGGGGCAGAACCAAGTCCGGAGCTGGGAACTTAACTACGCGAGATGGAATTCACTCGTTCCCGCCTTTAGGAAAACTAGAGGGGTTGTTCCCTTAACTGCTGTCTCTAGGGCTTGGACAATGGGCGCCCACCCTCTCACTGTCCCGAGAGGGGTGTTGTGTTTGGTTGAACCATTACAACGTTGTTGTTCATTAGAGGAGCAGTGGAGACTTAAGGAGCAAGAAGTAGACATAGGGGTAAAACATTAATTTGACCCAACAGTGTCTACAAACTACCTGTGAAGGGTTGACTCATGGGCATTGGTTATATCAGTGGACACAACTTGTCTTACACTGACGGGAGTGTAGCTACCGGATTTAGTGGAGTGTTACCGTAGCTAATGAATGTTAATTAACCGGGTCAAAGAGTTTGACAGGTTAGTCTCGGATCATTGAAGCTCGTCACTGTAGGTCCATTAGGTCCATCGGTTGGCTCAAACTAGATTAATAGAAGGTATATAGTTTTGGTATGAATTTGAAGTGTTCAAGTTTGCTAAAGGGTAATTATGTCATTTATATGAGATATGTATGACATATTATATAGTTTAATGTGAATGAGATTCATAATAAACTATGGGTTAGCCTAATTGTAGAATTATGGTTAATTTGGAGAAATTAGATTGAGAGAAATTAAATTGGATGTGATTCAATTTAAAAATCCACAATTATACAAATGTGATTTGTATAATGAGATATGAGATATCTTATTATATGTGGTTATGCAAATATGATTTGCATAACCTATATATTTAATGGTAAAATGGTAAATAGGTGGAGATTTCAACTCCACCTATCACCATTATATAAACCCTTTGCAAGAAGGATTTCTTAAGCTTAGTTTTCATTTTTTGGATTTCACACCAAAAGGAAACTAGAATTCTCTCAACTCTCTCTCAATCTCTCCTCCCCTCTCACCAAAAAGAGATCCACTTCTCTCCTTCTACCAAACGTAGAACAACCGAGAAACCGTGTGGAAGTGTCTAGTTTGCTTGTTCGTTCGAGGAGATCAAGGACGTTGAGATCGTGATCACGAAGGGTTCGTGAATAGGAGAAGGAAAACTTGAAGACGTTCTACAACAAGTAAGTGTTGTTTGCTGGTTTTTTCCTTCTATTTGCGTGTTTAATCTAGTTTCTATGTGATAGAAATAGTTTGAAGAAAATGGTTTTCGCAACGATACCACGGTGATTCAATCACCCTTCCGCTGCACAGGATTTCATTCCCTTCAATTGGTATCAGAGCCAAGTCGTTGGCTTTCTCGTTGTGCATCTGTTTTCTTAAAATTAGGTTGGTATTTGCTTCAATTTATGTGATAAATTGTGGATTGCATGATTGGATGTTTTGGTTTTGGCACTAGTTTAGGTTTATTTTCTGTTTGAGGAGATCAAATTGTAAAGACCCGTGTTTTTGGGCAAATTAGAAAATAAATCGAGTCTGAAAGTTTGTGTCTTTGGCGATAAGAGTTGCTGTGAAGAAATCAGAGCGGAAACGGGCGAGAAACGACGAAGAACAACAAGAGGCGCTTGTTGTTATGTCGACAGCGTTGAGACGCTGTTCTTTGGCGTCTCAACGTTGTCCGCGCGGAGGATGGCTAAGCTGCAGGTCAGCGTTGCAACGCTGGGTGTAGCGTTGCAACACTGAGGCGTTGGGCGCACTGAGGACAACGCTGGACGCTGCAGCGTTGCAACGCTGCCCATGACATTGCAACGCTGCGAGCGTAGTGGGCAGTTCGCGAGGACATTCGCGCATACGTGGGCAGTTGGTTGAAATGCTTATCGTGGGGCAGTTTTTACATTATTTTATTTTATTTTTTTATGTAAAATGTAATATTTATTTATTTTAATTAAATTAATTAATTAATATTAATATAAATGTTATATCAATGTTAATTAATTTATTTAATGCCCATTAGTGCCAAAACCGGTCCAATTTTTGCTATTTAATTATTTTATGCATGAGATGTATGAATTAATTATTTCTATGTCCATGATGTATGTCATATAGATTTAAAATCCCACCTTAGGTTAAACATTTCATGCATCATTTTATATTATAAGTGTTATGATATATAGTATGCATGATAGGTTATATTATAAGTGTTATAATATAATTAAAAGCATGTTTTATTTACTTAATATAAGAGTTATATTTTTTATATTAATAGCATGCTCATGCATTTAATTCATGTGATGAATATTTGTTATAGTATATAGTTATTCATGTGATAAATGATCAAGCACTATAACATAGAAATACATGTAATCTAAGTTAATTATTAGTTTTAAACTGTTTAGAACTTGAATAATTAGACTTAGGTTTTCTGGTTCTAATAAGATTAGAATTAGGAAATCAAAATATGATCTTTGAATGGTGACTGATAAGTAACTCTGTCTAAGGAAAGTTTTCTCAAAGGCTGGGGTATTTAAGTTGACGCTTGCGGAACACCCCTACCTGGAAATCGACCTGAGAGTGAATTCGGTTTGGAGATTCTTAGGTTATATTATTGTGAGTGACGTTAATTAAAAGTTGATTAATTTACTCACTTAGACCTAAGTTAATAATGTGATTATAAACTTAGGCTAAACTCAATATAAGCATTATATTGGTAGACTTAGGTAAATTTTAGCTGGTTTATCTAGGTCAATCCCGAATAATATAAAGTGCTGAGTATTTTTCGACCACAAATCTCCGTTAAAGTCCGCACCGTGAGATCTATACTCGGCCTCGTGGCGCAAATGGGAGCGTCCCCCTTCGGATGGTATTTGTATGGATCAAAATCATAGTGGATGGAGAGAGTACTTATAGTGAGTGGGAGCGAGACCTGTGAAAACGGAACCCACGGTCTCTTCTTTCGATTCACACTGTGAGACCCCTATGATCCGCCTGCTAGTTTGGCCTAGACCAGACAATCCCTTCGGAGGGTCTTGATCATGGGAGGCGGAACACTGTGAATTCTCGAAAGGGATACAGTTTCCTTGTTGGTTTTCCTTCTTGGTTCACCCTTCGGTGGCTATTGTTTGGACGGATACTTGGAAACTTAAAGATTGAGGGTGACACTCACAGGATTCATAAGCGTTAATGGATTCATACCAAATAATGGTAACTGGACGCCTAATAGAATAAGAGTTATTATGGGATTAGGGTTTGGTCGAGAAAGTCTCGTCCTAGAGGAGGAGTGTTTCTGTTCACCCTTCGGTGGCGGTCATTCTAAACCTTTAGGATATCATTGCAAATTTTTAATGACCTAGGGATCATATGATTAATTTTTGCTAAAACTTGATTGGATTTCGAAAAGTTTTGCGAGACTGACACAAATTTTTAATTTGATTTTTTCAGCAAAAATGTCTAGCTCGATAATAGCATTACTAGCTTCCAACAAATTAGTGGGAGATAATTTCCAAACTTGAAAAAAAAAATCAACACGATACTAGTAACCGACGACCTTAAGTTCGTGCTTACTGAGGAGTGTCCTCAGTTGCCGAGCTCGACTGCATCACGAAGTGTTCATGATGCATACGATCGGTGGATCAGGGCCAATGAAAAGGCCAAGGTCTACATAATTGCCAACTTGTCTGAAGTATTGGCAAAGAAGCATGAGTTGATGATCACCGCTAAGGAGATCATGGAGTCATTGCAGGATATGTTTGGACAACAGTCCTTTCAGGTCCGGCATGATCGCTCAAACACGTCTTCAACACTCGAATGAAAGAAGGGACGTCTGTCCGAGAACACGTTATAGACATGATGACCCACTTTAATCTGGCGGAGATGAACGAGGCTTCGATCGATGAGTCGAGCCAGACCAACTTCATCTTAGAGACTCTTCCGAAGAGTTTCCTTCAGTTTCGTAGCAATGTTGTTATGAAAAAAATTAGCTACACACTGCCACCCTTCTAAACGAGCTATAGAACTTCCAGTCCTTGATAAGGATCAGGACACCGGAAGCTGAGGAAAATGTTGCCTACAGGTCCTATCACAGGGGTTCGACCTCTGGGACAAAATCTGTGGCTCCTTCTCACCTGAAAGGAAAGAAGAAGAAGGGTAAAGCTGACCGAGCTGCCATCCAAAAGGGCAAAAATGTCAAGGAAGTTGCAGAGAAAGGAAAGTGTTTCCATTGCAATGGGGACGACCACTGGAAGCGAAATTGCCCCAAGTTCCTAGCCGACAGGAAGAATACATGTAAATGTGATTTACTAGTAACTGAAACCTGTTTAGTGGAGAGTAGCGACTCTGCCTGGATATTGGATTCGGGCGCAACTAACCATGTTTGTTCATCTTTTCAGGGAATTAGTTCCTAGCAGCAGCTGCGAGAGGGTGAGGTGACTCTACGGGTTGGATCCGAAGAGATAGTCTCTGCTGCAGCGATCGACAAAGTGAAGCTCTTTTTCGGCAAGAATTACTTATTATTAGATAATCTGTATATAGTCCCAGAGTTTACTAGAAACCTTGTTTCTATTTCCTGCTTTATCGAACAATGTATTTCAATTTCATTTGAATATAATAAAGCGTTTATTTCTTTCAAAGGCAATTTGATTTGTTCTGCTTCACTTGAGTCTAATCTATATGTTTTAAAACCTAATTCGGTCAAAAGCGTTTTGAACACTGAATTATTTAAAACGACAGAAACACGAACTAAAAGAGTAAAAGTTTCTTGCCCTTAGGGACTTTTGTAATTTTTAAACATCTCCTGCACACAGAAAAATCCCAAATAAATTAATGAAGTCAATTATAAATCAAACTAAATATGCAAGGATTTTTGGAGTTAAGAAAAATCTCAAATTTCGGTCTTTAATTAACTGTTAGCTTATTTTCCAAAATTTCTTGAATTAAAACACAAAAACATCAAAATTCATTCTTTTTGCACCTAATGCGTAAATTCAAGATTTTAAAGCTAACACACATAATTTAGGGATAAAAGAACATGAGGCTCACCAAAATTGAATGCAATTCAAGTGGATTAAACACTAAAATTCTAGTAAAATAACTCACTTATGGTGAGTTATCATTTCTCCAAAAGAAAATGCCCATCTTTAGCATCTAAGGTTAGGCCACATCAATCTCAATAGGATTGAGAGACTAGTGAAGAGTGGACTTCTAAGCGAGTTGGAAGGAAACTCTTTACTGGTGTGTGAGTCATGCCTCGATGGCAAAATGACCAAAAGTTCTTTTAGTGGAAAAGAATATAGAGCCAAAAAGCCCCTTGAGCTTATACATTCTAACCTCTGTCGTCCGATGAGTGTTAAAGCACGAGCAGGTTACAAATACTTTGTATCATTCATAGATGACTATTCAAGGTATGAGTATATTTACCTAATGCATAGGAAGTCTGAAACTCTTGAAAAGTTCAAGGAGTACAAGACTGAGGTTGAGAACCTGTTAGGTAAAACGATAAAAACACTTCAATCGGATAGAGGTGGAGAGTATATGGACACAGAATTCCAGGATTATTTGATAGAACACGGAATTACGTCCCAACTCTCAGCACCTGGTACGCCACTACAGAATGGTGTATCGGAGAGGAGAAACAGAACCCTGTTGGACATGGTTTGGTCGATGATGAGTTATGCTCGTCTCCCTGATTCTTTTTGGGTTACGCAGTGGAGACTACGGTCTATATTTTGAACAACGTTCCATCGAAGAGTGTTTCCGAAACACCTTTCCAACTCTGGAATGAGCGTAAAGGCAATTTACACCATTTTAGAATTTGGGGATGCCCAACCCACGTGTTGGTGTCAAACCAAAAGAAGTTGGAACCCCGTTCAAAATTGTTCCTATTTGTAGGTTACCCAAAAGAGACTAGGGGTGGTCTATTTTTCGATCCTAAGGAAAATAGGGTGCTTGTGTCGACAAACACCACTTTCCTTGAGGAATACCACGTTAGGGATCATTTGCCTAGGAGCAAAATCGTGTTGAACGAAATGGATAGTACATCAGCAAGAGTTGCTGATGGGGCTAGTACGTCAACAAGTGTTGTTGATCCTAGCATGTCTAGTCAAGTCCGTTCCCAAGAGTTGGGAATGCCTCGACGTAGTGGGAAGGTTGTGAGACAACCTGAACGTTACATGGGTTTAGCTGAAACTCAAGTCGTCACCCCTGATGATGACTGCGAGGATCCATTGTCCTATGATCAGGCAATGACAGACGTTGACAAACACGAATGGATTAAAGCTATGGACCAGGAAATGGAGTCGATGTACTTCAATTCTATCTGGGAGCTTGTGGATCAACCGGATAGGGTAAAACCTATAGGTTGCAAATGGATCTACAAGTGTAAACGTGGCGTATATGGGAAGGTGCAAACCTTCAAAGCACGATTAGTGGAAAAGGGTTTTACCCAGGTTGAAGGGGTTGACTATGTGGAAACCTTTTCACCTGTTGCCATGGTAAAGTCGATCAGGATTCTTCTGGCCATTGTCGCATATTATGACTATGAGGTATGGCAGATGGATGTCAAGACCGCCTTTCTGAATTGCAACCTTGACGAAACCATCTACATGGACCAACCTAAAGGGTTCATTACCCAAGGCCAAGAGGAAAAGGTTTGCCGGCTTCATAGGTCCATTTATGGACTAAAACAAGCCTCGAGGTCTTGGAATATAAGGTTTGATGATGCAATCAAATCTTATGACATTTATCAGAATGTTGACGAGCCTTGTGTCTACAAGAAAATCGTCGACAAAACTGTCGCATTTCTGATATTGTACGTGGATGATATCCTTCTCATTGGGAATGAGGTAGGATTTCTTACTGACGTAAAGAAATGGCTAGCTTTGTAATTCCAAATGAAAGATTTGGGAGAAGCTCAGTATGTTCTAGGTATCCAGATTGTCCGGAACCGGAAGAATAGAACGCTGGCCATGTCTCAAGCGTCTTATATTGACAAGATGTTGTCAAGATATAAGATGCAGAACTCCAAGAAGGGCTTGCTGCCTTTCAGGTATGGGGTTCACCTATCTAAGGATAAAGTCCTAAGACTCCTTAAGAGGTTGAGGATATGAGATGAATCCCCTATGCTTCAGCTGTAGGGAGCCTCATGTATACCATGTTGTGTAATAGGCCCGACATCTGTTATGCAGTTGGGATTGTAAGTGGGTATCAATCCAATTCAGAATTAGATCATTGGCCAGCCGTAAAGGCGATCCTCAAGTATCTTAGGGGAACGAGAAACTACAACCTAGTGTATGAGAGTGAGGATTTGATCCTTACGGGATACACAGATTCTGACTTTCAGACCGATAAGGATTCTAGGAAATCCACTTCGGGGTCAACCTTTATTCTGAATGGAGGAGTTGTAGTATAGAGAAGCATCAAGCAGGGATGCATCGGTGATTCCACTATGGAAGCTAAGTACGTTGCGACTTGTGAAGCTGCAAAGGAAGTTGTTTGGCTTAGGAAGTTCATGACGGATTTGGAAGTTGTTCCAAATATGAACTTGTCGATCACGTTGTTTTGTGACAACAGTGGTGCTGTAGCCAACTCCAGAGAGCCTTGGAGCCATAAGAGAGGCAAACACATTGAGGAGAAGTATCACCTGATACGAGAGAATGTGCACCGCGGCGACGTGACAGTCACGCAGATAGCGTCGGAGCACAACATTGTTGATCCATTTACAAAGCCCCTCACGGCTAATGTGTTTGAGGGTCACCTAGAGAGTCTAGGTCTTCGAGTGCTTCCTGACTAGGGCAAGTGGGAGTATTGTAAACGAGTATTCAATGCCCTAGTTTATTGTATTACTTTATTGTAATCTTTGGTACATTTGAGAAATGTATGTTTGCTCCACTAACTTAGTCGAAATGGGAGTTTGTTGGGATGTATGTCCTAATCTCGTTTTGTTTGTAATTTTACCTTTTTGAAATTAATAAGAGTTATTTATTTCATCACTTTGTGTCTCGCATTTTTACAAACTTTGTCCAATAAACTAAGCTCCAGGGTCATTGAATTTATGAGAAAACTAGAACTTGAACGGTGTGTAGTGGACACATAGGGAGGATCACGTTCGAGTTAATGACCCAAACGGTCTATAATACATGGATAGGGTTGGAGACCTAATCCTGGATATGTTGTGTATGCGACCCACTTTGTATTAGATACAAACGAGGTGACCTGACTCGTTCATGTGGTTGACATGCGAGTGGGGGCATCCTGTGCAATGAGATTGTACAAGACCGGACCGTGAATTATTAGACCTACTGATGTAACACCGTTAACAGTAAGGGACTAATAACTTCGTAGATGACCATTAGTGACTCGACCTGAATCCTGAGTGTGTTACGGACTCCTGTTTGCGGGGGTCTGTCCTTTGACTAGTACAGGTGAGGGTGGTCACAGTTACTCACCCAATATGCCTATCTTCTCAGGGACAGGACAAAGTACGGAGCTAGAATCTTAACTACGCGAGATGAAATTCACTTGCTCCCGCCTTTAGGGAAACTAGAGGGGTTGTTCCCTTAACTGTTGTCTCCAGGGCTTGGACAACGGGCACCCACCCTCTCACTGGCTCGAGAGGGTGTTGTGTTTGGTTGGACCATTAAAACGTTGTTGTTCATTAGAGAGTAGTGAGGACTTAAGAAGCAAGAAGTAGACACAAGGGTAAAACAGTAATTAGACTGTAGTGTCTACGAACAACCTGTGAAGGGTCGAATCATGGGCATTGGTTATATTAGTGGACACAACTAGTCTTACACTGACGGGAGTGCAACTACGGGCTTTAGTGGAGTGTTACCGTAGCTAATAAATGTTGATTAACCGGGTCAAAGAGTTTGACAGGTTAGTCTCGGATCATTGGAGCTCGTCACTGTAGGTCCATTAGGTCCCTCGGTTGGCTCAAACTGGATTAATAGAAGGTATACAGTTTTTGGTATGAATTTGAAGTGTTCAAGTTCACTAAATGTAATTATGTCATTTATATGAGATATGTATGACATATTATATATTTTAATGTGAATGAGATTCATAATAAACTATAGGTTAGCCTAATTGTAGAATTAGGGCTAATTTGGAGAAGTTAGATTGAGAGAAATTAAATTGAATACGATTCAATTTAAAAATCCACAATTATACAAATGTGATTTGTATAATGTGATATGAGATATCTTATTATATGTGGTTATGCAAATATGATTTGCATAACCTATGGTTGTGATAAAATGGTAAATAGGTGGAGATTTCAACTCCACCTATCACCATTATATAAACCCTTTGCAAGAAGGATTTCTTAAGCTTGGTTTTCATTTTTTGGATTTCACACCAACAGGAAACTGGAATTCTCTCAACTCTCTCTCAATCTCTCCTCCTCTCTCACCAAAAAGAGATCCACTTCTCTATTTCTACCAAACGTAGAACAACCGAGAAACCGTGTGGAAGTGTCTGATTTGCTTGTTCGTTCGAGGAGATCAAGGACGTTGAGATCGTGATCACGAAGGGTTCGTGAACAGGAGAAGGAAAACTTGAAGACGTTCAACAACAAGTAAGTGTTGCTTGCTGGTTTTTTTCCTTCTATTTGCATGTTTAATCTAGTTTCTATGTGATAGAAATAGTTTTAAGAAAATAGTTTTCGCAACGATACCACGGTGATTCAATCACCCTTCCGCTTCACGGGATTTCATTCCTACAGTGAGGTTCCTTCCACTTCTCAGTGTGATTGCATTACAGGTTTCCCTTTAGTTCACTTCTATGTCACTAGGGAATTTACCTTTCTACGGTGTTCGAATTGATACACTCATCAGGCTGATCTGAGTTTCAATGTTCTTTATGGCAGCTCCTTGACTGGTCACTACATTACTGCATTCTCCAGTTGGTTAGACCTATTTCTAGATTCAACGATAAGGGAGTGCACTATTTCTTCAAGAAATGGCTTCCTGTCAGATGTAGAAGCATAACCTGAAGGAGGATTCAACACATTTTTATTGTTAGCATAGGAAAAATTTTCATGATACCTCAAACCTTGATTATAACGTGTTGGAATGGTATTCTAATTCTGATTTCCTCCATAGGCATTGCCTCTATTGTTCAGGCAGTGTGCTTGCTCCATGTTAGATTCTCCATCAAGCTGGGAGCATTGCGAGATAGCCATAGATTGAGGTGTTCCTGCAAATTTATTCAAGGCGTGAGTGAGAGATGCCATGTGAGACTTAAGAGCAGTTACCTCATCTAGTTGATAAAGTCCAACTACTGGCTTAGATCTTTCATTGTCTGTGGGCGACTGGTAGCTGACAGTTGATACTTCTTCTAGGAGGGTCCGCGCTTCTGGTATAGTCTTTGCCATGAAAGCCCCTCCAGCAGTGGCGTCCAGAATGGTCCTAGTTTGACCTTCAAGCCCATTATAAAATAATTGAACCTAGAACCAATTTGTGGGCACCTCCTCAACATATCCTTGTAACAATCTTAGGCCTCGAACAATTGTTCTCCTTCTTGTTGCCTAAATGTTCCAATCTCAATCCTTAGCTTTGCAACTTTCACAGGTGGGAAGAATTTGGTCATGAAGGTTTGAGCCAACTCCTCCCAAGAAGTGATACTTCTTGGTGGGAGGGACTCTAGCCACTCCTTAGCCCTACCCTGCAAAGAAAAAGGAAAGAGACGTAAGCGAATACTATCAGCAGAAATACCATTTACCTTAACTGTACCACATATTTCCAAAAAAATTTGCAAGTGAGAGTTAGGGTCCTATGTGGTTAGTCCTCTGAAAGCATCAACCCTATTTTCAGTTCAAAATTGTTAGCATTAATAGGGGCATGGAATATTCCAACCTGCTCAGAATTAAACACAGGTTGGAAATACTCGCTGATGGGTTTAAGATTGTTGACAATCACCTGATCTGCCATTAAATGATTTTCAGTTTTGTTTTTTCTTAACAGTCGTCTGCAGGTCCTTTCAATTTCAAGGTCAAAAGGTTGAAGGTCTGCAACTCTAGCCTTGGGCATACACCTTGAGACAAAAAAGAAAAAAAAAATACGGAAACAAACAAAAAAACAAAAAACAAAAAAAAAAAGGAAAAAATAAATAAGAAAAAAAACACAAAAGGAAAAAATAACTTAGTCTAAAATCTCAAAATCTCTCCTAATATTAATCAATCTAAATAATCGCCATTCCTCGGCAACGACGCCAAAAACTTGTTGCGTAAAATGATATTGCAATACCGCAAGTGTACGGGTCAAGTTTTAATATAGGGATTTGAGTACAGAGTATCGTTCTCAGGAATGGGTTTCTAGATTGATTAAATAACAAGATACTGCTTCTAAATTTTATCTAAAGCAATACAACTTTGATAGTTAGGTGAAAACAAATATAAGAAAAATAAATGTACAATTGGAGACACGAATATGATAGAATTACAGGGAAATTGATTTTACACATTGATTCCTTATCTAACATGCAATGAACTGTTGTTATGAATTTATAAACAAGAAGTGAAAATACTCAAAAGAATCTCTCGACCCATGGTGAGCCTCGTGCAAGTGATAAATCCTACAGTCTCCTTGTGAATTTTAAAAGCATGCACGACATTAAGCAACTTTTTTATATGTTTCCCAGAGAATTCTAAGTTACTCTCGTACTAGATTTCTAAGAATTTTGACAACTTTTCTCTAATCTAAACTTCTCTCTCTCGAGTCCACTTAAACCAACAAAATCGATGAATTTAAGAATGAATTGCATAAAATAAATAACACAACAAATTTCAATACATAATTAAATAAATCCAAAACATGCTAATCAAATCCCAACTACAACATTTAGCTACTCAAAATCACCATAAAAGCAAGCTAAAGTCATAGGAAAAGTCTTTAAACTTAATTACAAACTAAAAAAAAAAAGAAATAAACTTATGTGTCGATGTCGGTCCCTCGTTCTCGAGCTCCCGTCACGATCTCGAGCCTCCACAAATGCTTTGGATCTCAAGGAATGCTCTTATTTCTCTCCTTAAAGTGTGTGTTTCGAAATTAGGGGTAAAAACTATCAAATTCGAGTCCCTTTGAAAGTTTGGCAGAAGGTTATATTTATAGTGCAATCGGTAAAGCGTTGCAACGTTGTGCCCTAGGTGCCATCCAAATATGGAAAGTTCCAGTGGCGTTGCAACACTGCTACCCTTACGCGCGCGCCTGCTTATCGATATGGCGTTGCGACACTGCAAAGCAGTGTTGCAACACTGCCTTCACGAGTTGCTTCACTCAAATATCTGTAACCTCGGCGTTGCGACGCCCTGCAAGGTGTTTCAACGCCGTCTCCTCGGGTACAATAACTAGGTTAGACATTTCTTCTTCCTCTTGATGTTATTTTATGCTCTAAAAAACCTCGATTTGGACCCGAGTGATCCATAATATCTCCAAATGTCCTGTTTAAGTTCTTAATCTGCAATTAAATGATTTAAACACATAAAAACCCTGAAATTATCATGAAAACTAGCAATTTATAAGTCTAAGGATAGCACATTTTGTGTGCTATCAAGAATTAAAAAAAATAAATAAAGACAAGATATTTGAAATAAATGAAAACTTAAAGATGTCTATTGCAAAAGTATTGGGAGTGTAATTTAATTGGATAGTTAGATTCAAATCCTAATTTGATTTGATTTAGGATCAAATCACATCTTAAATTGAAGAAAAATTATTTGAATTCAATTTTGAACTCAAAATTAATATTAGGATCATGAGTCTTTATGGATGTAATTAATTGAAATGTGGGAGATTTTAGTCTAAAAATATTTTATATAGTAACTAATATTTAACCTAATAAATGATTATACTTAAATATATTATATTCTATAAAAAAATTTTAAGAATGAAGCCATTAAATATAAATTGTGTTTGTTTCATATTATTGATAATTCTCCAATATAGAGTTATTTAGCTCTATTCTTGCTAATAAACTTTGCACTATTGTGATTGAATTATGGTTTTTAACTTCTTATCTTCCTGAATTATGCATGATTGTTTGTGTTTTGATTATATATTGATCTTAACACTAGAAATGAGTGAATTTATGATATTTGTGTCTAAATGGAGACATTTTTCTTGTTTAGGAAGGAAAAAGCTGAAAAGAGAAGTTTTGAAGAAGCTGATCAATTATTCTGGAAAACTTTACTTTAGCATCCTGGAAGTGCTTGGCTTTAGCAATGTGGCAATGTTGTGTTTGACAATTGCAAAAGGACTGTAGATCCTGCACGGTATTTTCTAAAAAGAGCACGTGATTTGTAATCCCATCTCAACTAACTCAAGTTAGAAACCATTGGGCCTTGGTTAGGGTTGACTAGGGTTAAGTTAGGGTTTGATTGGGGCTATATAAGCACTATGTTCTCATTGTTAGACATAGGTTTTGTTTGTGGGTTTCATTTTCAATTAGAGCATAGACCAAAGGGAAAAATGCACAAGAGATCTTCAAGGAGAGAGTGATTGGGCATAAAAAAACTTCATCAAAGAGGGGGTTTTACTTGGATCTTTCTTTGTATTACTTCCATTAGCTTAGATTCACTTTTCCTTCTTGAACATACTCTTCGTGTATGCTTTTCTTTTGGGCTGAGAGCCTCTAATTGATTTGTACCTCATTGTTATCATCTAATGTATGAAGATTATACTCTATAATGTTGAATGACTATGATTAATGACCTTTTTGAGTTACTTGACTTGTTGTTGGGTGTATGTTTGACTCTTGATGTTAGAAAATGGTTGTGTTGAATGATCAATGTTGGGATTGAAATTGGCCATTTTGATTTCCATCGTGTTTCTTACTTTTGGGGAAAAGGGGAAGTCGATTTACCATTTCCATTCTAGGATAAAGCACTAAGAGCAATCTTGTATCGAAGAAGGGAAGATTAGGAATGATCTCTCACCTAGAATATGAGCAAGGACATACTAGGCATGTTAAATGGGAATTTACTTACTGAAAAATTAGGTAAGTTTTGGGAAAAACTACCTTGAACACTTGCTATGATGTCAAGAGGATCACATAGACTTAATAGGAAGCATTTGGCTTAAGGAGCTCTCTTAATTTGAACCTACTTGCTTTAATGAACCCAAACAACCTCACCTTGTGAATATTACTTGCTTTCTTTATATGCTTTCTTTATATGCTTTCCTTTACCGCTTTCATTTACTCGCTTTATTTACTGCTTTCTTTTATTCGCTTTCTTTACATTTCTGTCATTTACTTTTCTTGCAAAACCCCTCTTTCATCATTTGTTTTTACTTTCTTGTTGGTTACCCTAAAATTCACTGCAAAAGATTTGAACTTGATTTGTACTAGGCCCGACATCTGTTATGCAATTGGGATTGTCAGTAGGTATCAATCCAATCCAGGATGTGATCACTGGACAACCATTAAGACAATCTTCAAGTATCTTAGGAGAACGAGGGACTACATGCTTGTGTATGGAACTATGGATTTGATCCTTATGGGATACACAAACACTGACTTTCAGACCGATAAGGATTCTAGAAATCCACATCGGGGTCAATGTTTACTCTTAACAGAGGAGTTGTAGTTTAGCGAAGCATCAAGCAGGGATGCATCGCAGACTCCACAATGGAGGCCGAACACGTAGCAACTAAGGAGGCGGTTTGGGTTAGGAAGTTCATGATGGATTTGGAAGTTGTTCCAAACATGAACTTGCCAGTCACCATTTATTGTGATAACAGTGGTGCAGTGGCCAACTCAAGGCAACCTTGAAGACATAAGAGGGACAAGCATATTGAACGAAAGTATCACTTAATACGGGAGATTGTGCATTGCGGAGACGTGATTGTCACAAAGATTGCTTCAGAACACAACGTTGTTGATCCGCTTACAAAAGCTCTCACGGCTAAGGTGTTTGAGGGTCACCTAGAGAGTCTAGGTCTACAAGTGATTTCCTTACTAGGGCAAGTGGGAGTATTTGTAAGCAGGGTATTCAATGTCTTAGTTTATTGTATTTACATTTCTGAAATGTTAATGCACTCCACTAGCTGTAAGTCAAGTGGGAGTTTGTTGGGGTGTTGCCCTAAACTCGCGAAGTTTGTAACATTTTGATGTTTATAAATAAAGTTATTTTTCCATCAAATCTTATATTCTCGCAATTTAAACTTAATCCAATAAACTAAGCTCTAAGGTCATATAGATGAGATGTTGAACGGTGTGTAGTGAACACACAGGTAGGATCACGTTCAGATAAATGACCTAAATGGTCTATAGTACATGGATAAGGTTGGCAATCTCGTCCTGGTAACACTATGGATGCGACCCACTTTGTATTTGATACAAACGAGGCGATGCAGCTCGCTCATGTTTTTGACATGCGAGTGGAGGCATCCTGTGCAATGAGATTGTACAAAATCGGACAGTGAATTATTACACTACTGATCGTTGCTACGCTAGACACGCAAGTGCACGTGATCGAAATTATAGAAACTGGAGTATTCCAGAGTATCGAACCCACAGGGAACAAGTTTACAAGTTAAATCGAAAAAACAAGAAATGCTAGTGAAAGTGCAAGTAAGGTAACTGATAGCACACAAAATGTGTTGTCCTTAAGCTTAACTATTGCTAGTTTTGTGATGATTTCAGGGCTTTTACTTGTTTAATTCATTCAATTTCAGTTGACGAGCTAAAACAGAGCTCTTGGAGACAATTTGGATCACTCGGGATCAAAACGAGGATATTTGGAGCTAAAAAGAATACCAATTGGAAGAGAAAGAACCAATCCAAGCATGATGACACGAGGCGATGGCGTTGCAATGCCGAATGTGCAGCCAAGACGCGTTGAAGACCCCAGGCGATAGCGTTGCAACGCTACCTAGCAGCGTCGCAACGCTATCTCAATAAGAAGGCATGCACGAGGAATCGCGCATAGGCGGCGCTGTAACGCCGCCGCGCGCGCGCAACGCCATTTTGACAAGGAGCGCGCGCGTTAGGGTAGCGGCGCGCGGTAACGCCGCCTCGGCGTTGCAACGCCATCAATTATTTCCTTAAGTTCCAGCCGCCTAGGGCACAGCGTTGTCACGCTGTACCTAGCGTTGCAACGCTGTGCCGATAATGCCTATAAATACAACATGTTGTTTTCATTGCAAGGGGAGCCGAATTTGGTAAAGTCTTGCCCTAATTTCGAAATACACTTTGTAAGAAGAGAGAAAAGAGTGATTTTGGGAGCCAAAGCATTCGTGGAGGTTCGAGATCGAAGACGAGAGCTCGGAGACGAAGGACCGGCATTGACACCTAAGTTTAATTTCCTTTTCTTTCAATTTGTAATAGCGTTCTAAGACGTTTTCTACTTGTTTAGTTTGATTTTCATGTGATTTAGAGTAGCTAAACATTGTAGTTTGGACTTGATTTGCTTGTTATGACTTTATTACAATGAATTGAAGCATGTTTTGTCCTTATTTTTTACAATTCGTTCTTGACTTCTTAATTTGTTGATTTAAGTGGACTCGAGAGATAAAGCTTGAATTAGAGCAAAGTTGTCAAAACCCTTAGAATTCTGGCATGAGAATGACTTAGAAATCTTAGGGAAACACATAGAGAAGTTGCTTAATGCCATGCATGTTGTAGGTTCATATGGAGACTATGAGTTTATTGCATGTGTGAGGCTCACTAAGAATCGAGAGATTTTCTTGAGTATTTTACTTCTTGTTTATAATTTCATCTCATTGGTCCAATGCATGTGTTAGTTAGGTCTTTAACTTGTAAAATCACTTCCCTCCATTCTATCAATTCGTATCTCCACATGTTTGTTTGTTTGCTTGTTTTCAATTCAACTATCCATGTTATGTTTCTTTAGCTAAAATTGAGAATTAGTATCTTAGTAATTAATTAATCTATAAACCCATTCTCGAGGACGATACTTGGACTCATAAATCACTATACTAAAACTTGACCCGTACACTGCGGTATTGCAAGATCATAAAATATTACGCAACAGTAAGCAAGTGGCAAAAGGTTGATTTGGGGATTTTAAGTTGCTATAAATGAGGGAAAATCAATGAAATAAAAGAAGGAAATTTAAGTGCTTTTGCCCCTTCGGAGAAAATGCTGTTGAAAATGCTGCAATAATTGTGCCACCAAATCCAAATCTAAGTAAATCGGGTTCAATTCCTATTCGGTTTTTCTCCCAAATCCTTTAGGAAACTAAGCAATTAAACCTACATGTCTGTGGCTAATTGAGCTTAGATGGTTTTCGCACACAACCCTCTCGATTTCGGAGTCTCGCCCTATGTCTAGGGTTGAAGTTTCGAATCTTATGTCTAAGTCATTTCCTCCGTTGTTTTGAGGAGTTCTACTGTTCCTTGACCCTCTCGGTATCAAGTTCGAGCTTGTTGAACATGGCCTTGCAGTTATCTAAGGATGTCCAAATTAGTTCACTAAAAACAAACTTCGATTCGGTTGTCAACACAACTACTTTGCTACTTTAAGCTAGACATCTCTCTTTTAGGGCATTCACACTTGAACCCCTAAAGAGGAAATTGGCTCATGATGAAAACTAAAGGAAACATAATTTTAGACGCCGAAAAATAAAAGAAAAACTGGAACGAAAATAAAGGAAAAAGAAACGATGAAACCGAAAAGAAGAGAAAATATGCAAAGACTCGGGTTTCTTCCTCTTTATTCACGAAAAATCAAGGAAATCGAGCTGTTGTATTAACCGAATGGAAGGGAAAAACAAAAATGAGAAGAACAAGGTCAACCAAAAAGGAAAACAGTAGCTCGAGTTAAAAGAAGCTCTCGGGGTTCTCTTATTTTCTTTGTTCCAAAAATAGTTTTTTTAAACTGAATACAAGAACTACAAGTAAAGAGAAAAACAAAACTTTATTGAAGACTTAAAGTGTGCGACAGGAAGGAAAAACAGAACTTGAATAACAACTTCTAATCTCCCTTTGTTAATCGATACTACCCACACTTGGGGTCGAAATCTTCACCTCCAATGCTTTCGCAAGGAAGGATTAACTAGGGTTTATTAAAAATAAATAAAAAGAATACAAACTGCTAAAAAAAACTTGAAATAAGCTGCTGTAAAGAATACAAAAACTTGCAGAAAAAAAGTAGGAAAACGAGAATAAAATTGGAGAGAATCCGAACTTGTGAGTCTCCTCTTCGCCTCCCTCAAAACCCTCGATTTGTAGCCTTTTTATAGATGAGGCAAGTAGGGATTTTCTCCAAGAATCCATCATTGAATCGTGGGAGATTGATTGGGTATAACTTTAGGCCAAATTCTTTCCAAAAGTGAGTGAAAATCTCCAAGAATCTTGCAATCCCGAAATTTGAGGTGTGCTCCTTAAGTCTAGAAATTTTGCCAACAACTTTGTCCAACATTGTGTCTAACATTTTTGCTCAACTTCACTGGTGACAATGCAACTGCAATTTCACTAGCATTTTTTTCTGCTCCTATTTTCGTACAAAAACACATCAAATTAGTTTGTTTTCACTCATTTTTTCTTCAATTCTTATTTTTCTCATATTTTAGCAAGCTTTAAAAATTTTACTCCAAATGATAATTTTATCTTGCTATAACATGAAAATTTGAATAAATTAGACAACAATTGACTAAGTATAGAGCTAGATAATCCACATAAATGAGGATTATCAACTACTGATGTAACACCGCTAACAGATTAGGACTAATAAATTCGTAGATGACCATTAGTGACTCGACCTTAATCCTGAGCAGGTTACGAACTCTTGTTTGTGAGGGTATGCCCTTTCACTAGTACAGGTGAGAGTGGTCAGAGTCGCCGACTCAATAAGCCTATCTTCTCAGGGGCAACACCACGTGGGTAGCTGGGAACTTAACTACGCAAGGTGGAATTCACTTGTTCCTGAACTAGAGAATCTAGATAGATTGTTCCCTTAAGGGCTGACTCTAGATCTTGAACAACGGGGCCCCACCTTCTCACTGGCCCGAGAGGGATGTTGTTTATTGTAGGGCCATAAACAAGTTGTTCATTAGAGGATCAATGGTACTTAAGGTGTAAGAGGTAGTCATAGGGGTAAAACGGTAATTTGACCCAACTGTGACTACGAACGACTTGTGAAGGGTTGACTCATGGGTATTGGTTATATCGATGGACACAACTTGTCCTACAGTGAGGAGAGTGTAACTATGAGTCTATAGTGAAGTGACTTGTAGTTAATGAACGTTGATTAACGGGATCAAAGAGTTTGATCAGTTAATCTCGAATCATTGGAGCTCATGATCTGTAGGTCCATTAGGTCTCTCAGTTGGCTCATATATGGAATTAATGAGAGTATAAAGTTTGGAATGAATTTGAAGTGTTCAAATTCATATAAAGGGACTTTATGTCAATTATATGTGATATAGATGATATAATATATAGTTTGATGTGAATAAGATTCATATTAAACTATACTATTGCCTAATTATGGAATTATGACATATTTGGAGAAGTTAATATGAGAGGTGTGTAAAATTGAATGTGATTCAATTTAATTCCACATTATACAAATATGATTTACATAATAAGGTATGTGATACCTTATATTAAATAATTATGCGATTGGCATATTATAAGATGTGTGGATTAAGTGGGCAAAATGGGTGGAGAAATTATCTCCACCTTATCTCACTATAAATGAATGCTTGGAGAAGCATTTTGAGGACATAAGTGCAATTTTTGGTTTTGCAAAGAACAAAGTTCTCTCATCTCTCAAAACTCTCTCTAGAACTTCATTTTTCCCAATTGGACCCCACAATTCTCCCTCTTCCAAAGAGAATAACCGAGTAGCAGAGTAGAGGTGTCTGGGTCGTTTTTTTGTTCAGGATCGAGAGATCGTTGTTATTGAGGAAGATCGTGGGAGAAGGATTACGAGAAGAAAGAAGTTCTTCAAAGGTAATTTCTAGTTTCCTTCCCCTAATGCTTAACCTTTGCATATTGTATGTGTTTTTTAGTTTAATTCACGTAACACAATGGGGCAAGGCGATTCGTATCGCTTCCACTGCGGGATCCAATCCCTTCACATGGAATATACAAAAATCCTCACTAAGGTGCGAAGAAAGCAACCATGGGAGTTGATTGGTCCCAAAAGGGATTGGTTGGCTACTCTTAGTAGCCCAAAAATCTGATGTACACCTCGTGATGGGCCCTATTGTGCAAAGCTTCACTTAAATGAGGAGGATGCAAATCTTGGATGTTGTTAATTGTGCCCTCAAAAGGGGTTTGGTCAATTAGTCCACGACATAAACTCCGAGACAAATCATGATGGTCATAATTTGATCTGGGGTCAATCCTAGAATTTTTATAAATTTTTGAAAAGCCAAAAAATCAACCCAATGAATTTGATAGGTTATTCAAAAATCAGGTTTAGGGCCCACCCAAACCTTCCCCTTATAAATATTGAAAACCAAAAAATCAACCAAATGAGTGTGATAAGTCATTCAAAAACTAGATTTAAAGCCCACCCCAAATCTTTTTCTTATAAATTTTAGAAAACAAAAAAATCAACCCAATGAGTTTGATAGGTCATTCCAAAATCAGGTTTTGGGCCACATAAACCTTATCGTTATAAATATTGAAAATTAAAAAAATAACCTAACGAGTTGGATAGGTCATTCCAAAGCAAGGTTGGGGCCCACCCCAAATTTTTCCTTATAATTTTTGGAAAGCTAAAAAATCAGCCTAATTTGCTTGTTGGGTCATTCCAAAATAAGACTTGGGATCTACCCTAAATCTTCCCCTTATAAATATTGAAAAATTAGAAAATTAACATAAAGGATTTGATAGGTCATTACAAAACTAAAACTAAAGGAAATATAGCGGACTCGTGGTACTTGGGTTAAACTTAAGGACAAACTTGTAAATCAATAATTCCAAATTGGGTTCTGTAAATAAATATTCCCAAATTAGGTTGTGCATGCTCAATAAAAAAACGAGTTGAACCACAAACGTAACATGGGGGTGGGACTTAATGTTATGAGAAAATTTGGACAAGCGAGTTAAATGCAACTACAAAACATTATTTGGCCAAATATCGGCCAAATTCGAGATCCAAAATAGAATCGGGTTGAAGGAATCCAAGATAAAAACAAGAGGGTCCAGACCATCGACTTAATTAAAACAAGCCTGAGTTGAGCCGAGCCAACCGGTCTAACTCCTCCCTTACTCCCTGTAGCCACCTATTTTTGTCCGACTCGTTTTTAATTAAAATGTTAAATTAAATAATATAATAAAAGAATTTTTAAATTGCATTAATTGTGGTTTTTGGCACAAAAGATGAGTGATTCTGGTCTTTATATACATCTTGTAAACCCCTAAATTTGTCCGATATTTTTACTTTATTTTTGTATTTTTTTTTTAATTTTGTTTTGTTAAAGAAAAAGGAAATTAAAGAAAAGGAATATATTTGGTAAAATTAATTAACCAAATCAAATAAGTGAGATTTTGGTAAAATTAATGAGAACCAATGTTTGTTGACCCAATTTTTTTTTTTTACAAAAAGTGGATATTTATCGATTTGGTCTTTTTAATTAAATCAATATATTCCTCCGTTCGGAAAGTTTTGTAATTAGACAAATAAAATTTTGAAATCAAAAGGAAGGAATAATTCAATCAAATATTTTTTTTCCATTTTTTATGTTTTTTGATATTATATTATTCTTTCCTAATTTGATCTATGGTTTTACTATATAAGGGGAACTTTAGCCTCATTGGACACACAACATTTTTTTTGGAGAAAAGAAAAACCACAATCTCTTTCAAATCCTAACCAAATACCCTTCTTTTTTCCAACAAACAAAAATCAAAACAATATCAATTCCTTCTCTACAACCACAACCATACTCTAGGAAGAAAATGTAAAGTTTTTTTAGATAGAAGTTATTTTCTTATTCATTTACAAAAATAGTTGGGGATTACAACAAGAACAATTTTGCTTAGTGAAAGGTTGCAAGGTAGGGTCTTTGTCCCAAGGATAAGAACAATTGTGCTTAGTGAAAGGTTGCAAGGTAGGGTCTTTGTCCCAAGGATCCGCACCTTAGGAATGAGCTGGTTGTTCTTCACCCCACTCCTAGATCTGCATCTTTCATTTGAAACGTCACCCTGAAAAACAGTAGTTGAGAAAGGGGTTGTGGCTTTTTTTTTTCACTTGTGTATTCTTTTGTTTTTCCTGGATGCATTTTTTTTGTGTTGTTTTCTCATTAGCACATTTTTCTGCATGTTATTTTGTGTATATTTTTATTATTATTGTAAATATGTTTTTTTTTTTCTTTTTTTGTAAATTGATACACGCATGCTAATTACATGGTTTATAATCTTTTAATATATACAGTTTATAAAAAATGCCGATGACGGAATCTAGAAATATTTGGGAGTCCGATCTTCTAGTTTTCTTGAGGTGAGAAATCGATTCTTTGGAAGTCCAAGATCAATTTCAATATTTGTTTTCTCTTTAGTATTTTTCAGCATATTCGTGCATAATATTTATTTGTTATGACCGATCTGTTATATTAAACATGATCTACCTTTAATTTGTATTTTTTACATTCCATTATTCGAACTTAATTTATTTTGATTATCGTTCATGGTTTCAAATCTTTTTTTGCAAATTTATTTTCAAATCTTTAATAATATTTTTTTTAAGTTTATAAAAGTTTTAAAAACTCAAATGTTATTTCCAATTTTCTTTTATTTTTTAGAAGTATTTTTCAAAACCATTTTTATTTCTACGAATTCTTACGACGGAATCTAGAAATATTTGGGAGTCCGATTTTCTAGAATTCTCAAGGTGAGGGATCATTACTTTTGAAAGTCCGAGATTTTGATCCCAATAAAAAATGAATTTGATAAAAAAAAGTCTTTTTTTTTAAGAAAAAACTTTATTTTATAAAAGGTTATCCTATGATGGATTTGAGAAATTGTAATTTTTTTCTCATATTCTTGAGGTGATATTATTTCCTAAATCTTGAAAATAATTTTAATATAGCTAAATTAATGGATTTTCATCCACTTATTTTATGGGATCATAACTTCAAATATTGGAGTAATGAGGGGTAAAATAAGATATTGTTTTAAAAAAAGCTCATTTTTCTAAACAAGTTTTTTTTCTCTTTCTTCTAAATATTTTTGTAATTCAAGATTAAATTTGGCAACTTTTTTAAACGAGTGTTGTGGGGTGCTAACACCTTCCTCATACACAAACAACTCCCGAATCCAAATCTGGTTTTTGCATACCATTTTTCTTCTTCTTCTTTTTTTTTTAAAAAGTTATTTTATCTATTTTGGTGTCCAATCACACCATAAAAAAGATTGGAGACGACTCCTTTTAAATCATCCTTTTTTTTAGGATGTCGGTCGCTCTGCATCGCAGGTACGTGGCGACAGTTTGACGACTTTGCTGGGGAATATGAGGTTTCACCTCGAGAGTTTGACTATTTGTTATTCTTGATTTTTTTTTTAATTTTATGTTGCTCATTTATTTGTGCATTATTTTTTTGTTGCTATTTTGTTTTGTTTCACATACCATCACAAGCCTCCTACCCAGACTTTTTTTCCTAATAAGGCTAGAATCGAGGATGGAGTAGTGTCGACCTTCGAGGAGCTTATGCTTTCGTGAAAGCGCACGAAAAAATCCTCACTTAATTTGGTCGCAAGATCATGTATGATTTTGGGACCGTTTTGGGGACCTGCTTTGTCTAGGATCTTAGACCCAACTTCACTTGTTTGAAGGCCTTTGTTGTTTATCTCATTGCTTTAATTTCTTATTTACTTTGTCTCACACTATCACGAGCCCTCTACCCGGACTATTCACAATAGCACTAGAATCGAGGATCTAGTAGTGTCGACCTTCGAGAAGTTTATACTTCGTGCAGGCACACGAAAAATTCTCACTCAAAATGATCATAAAGCCATTAAGGGCAGTGACCACTTTGGGGACCTTTGTCATTTAGGATTCTAAAGTCGACCTCACTTGTTTGGAGTGCTTTTATGTTTGATTGTTTTGCTTGCATACTATCACAAGTGTAACGCCCCTACTTTTCTATGACTAAACTCTTAGGGACATTACTACACATGCATGCATTTATAGGCCAAAAGAGATAAAACGATCTTTAAATCTCCAATGAAAATAATTTGTCTTTAGGGATCCCAAAAAATTCAAAACAGATAAAAGGAGCAGTTTAAACATGGCCTATTTAAATCTGTAAAGTAAATTTAAACTTCGAAAACATAAAGGGACAGCATCAGTTATAAAAGAAATGTGCGGAAAACATGTCTATTCCCATGGTTCTAGCAACGCGCCTCCGTCACTCGCCCTGCACGTCCTTGGCCTTACCTGAAAAACATTTTTACAAGAAAGGGTGAGTATTGCAAAACAATACCCAGTAAGTGACCTCGCTACCGAGGTTTGGGATATGCAAACACATGCAATCGTGACTTTTAAACCTGTTCGAAATGTACATATGTGGGACCTAAAACTTTCTCATATCGTCAGGTCTTTAATCCATGACTTCCGTTTTGAGTCCCTCACAGACCCCTGTAATCATTTGAGTCCCTCACAGACCCCTGTATGGTTTGAGTCCCTCTGCACCCTGTATAAATTGAGTCCCTCACGGACACTCTGTAATTTGACCCATAGGGTCTCTAATGCATGTTTGACCATGCACATAATGCACTCAAGAGACCAATGTCCACATTTTTCATCAAATCATTTCATGACATACATAACATGCATGAGGTCCCATCATTCAACATAACAATAGTGTACATGCTTTGCAAACATCATCATCAATATGCAAATCATAATTTTCTCATAGACAGTTTGAAGATCATACTTTTGTAGGAAATCATGAAATATTCTCATACAAATTCATCATCATATCCTCTCACATGAAATACTGGAATACTCTTACATAGAATACAAGAATATTCTCACATAAAATACTAGTTTATTCCCACATGAAACATCGAAATATTTACACATAAAATATTAAGTATTCTCACAAAATATCTCGTATATTGTCATATGAAAATATAAACTAATTTCGCATGAAATCGTGAAAATCATTTTCTTCAATCCCAATAAAAGTTCGGCACAAGGTCCCTTACCTCTAGCGTTGATCCAACCGTTCTACTTCTAGGTCTCAAAATGGGGGTCTCTTTCGAATTGCCTGATAATCAAGAAATTTTCTAATTTGTTACTCAACCAAAAGACACTTCTAGGTCTATAACATTTTACGTACATAAAGGTCTATGATTCCCACTTTGTTCTAATTACCTTAACTCCAAGTATAAATTTCAACGCCAATTCGCTTGCTCCGAATCTTGGAAGTTTTGATACCGAGATTCGGTTTGTTCCTACGATATTATCACACGATTCAGATCCACTAATTCTATATTTCTAAAACAGAAAAAGGTTTCACAAAGCTCACCCAATCAAAAATCTCGGCTCCGAATAACTCTCGACGGCGGCTGCATCGACGAAAGAAGGTCTGCTGGTCGGATGGTGTAACGTAACCCCAGCGGCTACCTTTCTTCTCCGGCGAGGGTTCGGCTGCTCGAAGGATGAGCTCCACGCTCCAATCGCCGTCGACTCGTGGCTTGGTCGCCGCGACACACTCGGCGTTCAAGCGGCGGCACAGGTGACGTTTCCGAACGTCGGCACGGCGTAGAAGACCTGATGACCGGAGCGAGTGGGGCGCGAACGGATCTGGTCGACGATGCTTGGAGTTTACGGGTGACGGCGCCCTGCAAAAGCCGGCGAGTACTGGCGTTGTCGTCGGTCAGAGGACGACTGCGGCAACGCTGGAGAACGTTGAATCCACGGGCATGGGCGGCTTGCAAGCGATCGGCACGACCAGTCTGATTCGCAGGAGTCGACGTTTAGGACGCGCCGATGGAGTTCGTGAGGCGGCGGTGAACGTGCGCAGAGGAGGAGTGGTTTACCGGTGGTGGGGTAGAGTGAAGAAGAAGAAATTGATTAGGTTTAGGGTTAGGGTTTCGGCTAGGGCAACTAATAGGAGCAATGTGAGAGGTGGCTAGGGTTTTCTTTTGTCCAATCATGCCCTAAATAATATAAATACTAAAACCCTAGGTCTTTTTCTTTCCAAAAGCCCAACTAGCCCTTGCCTTAAGCATAAATCACTAAGATGCCATGGCCACCTTCTCATCTTTCATTAATTTATATGTGTATAATTATCTTAAGGAGAATACTTCACTATAACTAAGTAAAAATCAAGGACTCACTC
Organism: Trichosanthes cucumerina; assembly: GCA_036507285.1. Lineage (NCBI taxonomy): Eukaryota > Viridiplantae > Streptophyta > Magnoliopsida > Cucurbitales > Cucurbitaceae > Trichosanthes > Trichosanthes cucumerina. Next base: position 20,237,441 of record CM071839.1, on the reverse strand, counting down.
TCATCGAGCCTGATGAAAAATTCACTAATCCGACTAAACACAAAGGTTGATAGAACGTTAAATAAAATAAATAACTAGTACCTGTGGTTGTGGTTGTGGTCGTCACAATCTTCCCTCCTTAAGAACTTTCGTCCTCGAAAGTTCCTATTCTTGGAATAGTTCTGGATATTTAGCTCGCACTTCTTCTTCTCGCTCCCAGGTAGCTTCTTCCGCGCGGTGATTTTGCCACAACACTTTAACTAAGTTGATTTCACGGTTACGGAGGGTCTTTTGATCTCTATTAATGATCTGAACAGGCCGCTCGCCATAACTCAAATCTTCTGCTAACTGCAATGGTTCAAAGTCTATGACGTGAGTCGGGTCTGGAACGTACTTTCTCAACATGGAGACATGGAATACGTCATGAACTGCTAACAGGGAAGGCGGCAGTGCCAGTCTGTAGGCCACCGCACCAACCCTCTCCAAAATCTCGAATGGTCCGATGAAGCGCGGACTCAACTTCCCTTTTCGGCCAAACCTTAGAATTCCTTTCATTGGGGTCACCTTAAGAAATACGTGGTCCCCAACACCGAATTCTAGGTCCCTTCGTCTTGTGTCGGCATAACTCTTTTGTCTGTCTTGGGCGGTCTGCATTCGCGCCCTAATCTTTTGTATTGCCTCATTAGTGACCTGTACTAATTCTGGACCCAACAACTGGCGTTCGCCAACCTCCTCCCAGAAAACGGGAGTTCTGCAACGTTTTCCATAGAGAGCTTCAAATGGAGCCATTCCGATGGTCGACTGATAACTGTTATTGTAAGCAAACTCCATCAAATGCAAATGAGTGTCCCAACTACCTGGGAAGTCTAAAGTGCAAGCTCGCAACATGTCTTCTAATATCTGGTTTAAACGCTCGCATGCGCCCATCCGTCTGTGGATGAAAAGCCGTACTAAAGTTCAAGCGTGAACCTAACGCTTTCTGTAGACTCCTCCAAAAGTTGGAGGTGAATCGCGGATCCCGGTCTGAAATAATCTTGGCTGGAATCCCATGCAGACGGACTATCTCTTCCAGGTAAAGCTGCGCCCACTTATCCGTAGAATAGGTGGGTTTCCCTGGTATGAAGTGTGCTGACTTGGTTAATCTGTCCACAATGACCCAAATTACTGAGTAACCTCGTAAGGTTCTAGGCAAATCCGACTATGAAATCCATAGAGATCTCCTCCCATTTCCACCGGGGCACATGTAAAGGCCGCAGAGTCCTGCGGGCCTCTCGCTCAGGTGCCTTCACTGCCGACAAGTCAAACACTTGCGACAAACTCTGCCACGTCGCGTTTCATGTACACCACCAGAACGACTGTTTCAGATCTCGATACATCTTGGTACTACCAGGATGCATGGCAAATGGCGAGTTATGGGCCTCGTTCAAGATTTTCGCCTTGATTTGTCATCGTTTGGAACACATAATCGCCCTTGGAATAATAGTCCTCCATCTGCGGATAGTGAAAACTCGCCAACTCACTGTAGTTACCGCCGAAAGCTTCTACTAATCGAGGGTCCCTTGCCGAGACTCAACGATGTGTTGCCTCAAAGTTGGTTGCACCGTTAATCGAGCTAATCGAGCCGTGGTCTTTCCTACTAGTATCTGCGATTTCACTCGTGCAAACTCGCTCAGTAACTCGCGCTCTCACAAGAACTCGTCTTTGAAGTATGCATCGCTTCCATCGAGGGCATCGGCCACGACATTAGCCTTTTAGGGGTGATATTGAATATCTATGTCGTAGTCCTTCACTAATTCGAACCATCTGCGTTGCCTCATGTTCACTTTCTTTGCGGGTGAACAAGTACTTGAGACTTTTATGATCTGTAAAAATCACGATTTTCTCGCCATAAAGGTAATGTCTCCGGATCTTTAATGCAAAGACTCATCGCGCTAGTTCCAAGTCATGAGTTGGATAGTTCCTCTCGTGCGCCTTCAATTGTCGGGATGCATAGGCTATTACTTTACCGTGTTGCATTAGTACACAACCCAAACCTTTCTTAGAAGCATCATCAGTAAACCACAAAGCTCCCTGTTCCTCGGGGACTGTAAGAATCGGGTGACACTAATCTACACTTGAGTTCTCGGAAACTCGCCTCGCAAGCATCATCCCAAACAAATGAGTTACCCTTGCGCGTCAGCTGAGTCATGGGCATGACTATCTTGGCGAAGTCCCGCACGTAAACGTCTATAGTAACCGCAAGACCCCGCAAAGCTACGTACCACTCAGTAGCGGTGGTCGGACGGGGCCACCGTGTGACGGCCTCTACTTTACTGGGTCAACGGAGACTCCAAACCGGACACCACATGCCCTAAGAAGGATACCGTCCGAGCTGTAATTCACACTTGGAAAATTTTGCATATAACTTGTTCTCTCTCAGCGTGAGTAAAACTTTTCTCAGGTGCCTTTCATGATCTTCATCACACCTGGAGTATATCAGTATATCGTCGATAAATACAATCACGAACGTATCTAGAAACTCTTTGAATAAACGGTTCATCAAGTCCATGAAAGCGGCAGGAGCGTTGGTCAAACCAAACGGCATCACTGTGAACTCGTAATGCCCATAACGTGATCTGAATGCTGTCTTAGAAATGTCCTCTTCACTGATTCTCAACTGATGGTAGCCTGATCTCAGATCGATCTTGGAAAACACTGTTGCTCCCTGCAACTGATCGAACAAATCATCTATTCTAGGAAGAGGGTATTTATTCTTGATTGTGACCTTATTCAACTCCCTGTAATCTATACACAGGCGCATGGACCCGTCTTTCTTTTTCACGAACAACACAGGGGCTCCCCAAGGCGAAACGCTAGGGCGTATAAACCCCTTGTCCAAGAAGTCTTGTAATCGTAGTTTCAGCTTCTTTCAACTCTGCTGCGGTGCCATTTCATCAGATTGTGCTTGGATATCGGGTCGCCCTAATTCCAATCTGATGTTAAAATCTACCTCCCCGATCGAGGTATTCCGGGAGGTCCTCGGGAAGACATCCGGAAATTCATTCACCACTGGTACCGATGACACGGAAATCTCCGTACACCTTGCATCTAGTATGCAAGCTAAGACGCCCCAAGCTCCCCGATGTAATAACTTCTCGGCCTTAAGGGCGTGAATTACCTTAGGCCTACTTCCCGCTAACGTCTCTCTGAACTCAGAGCTTGTGTTGGTCGGGAGGAGTAAACACTACCTCCTTCCCACAAGCAATCAATGCAAGCATGGTTCTGCGCTAACCACCCATACCCAATATCACATCAAAGTCAAACATGTCTAAGACTACTAGATTTATCGCTAACTCATGGTCCATGCGATGGTCACACTACCATCCTTGACTTTCATAGTGGCTAACAAATTTATCCTCGCAGGAGTGGAGACAGACAGAGCATATCAGAATCGTTTCTAATTCTAACTCACTTGACTTACGAAGGATGCAGAAATAAAGAGTGTGTAGAACTGTAATCAAATAATACAAAGGCAAGGTGCCCAAGTAATGGAAGTGTACCGTAACCACCGAGTCTGTGCCATAGATGTTTTTACCGGTGCTTGCATAAGCTCTTCCTTGGTGTATTATGATTTGGCAATGACCCCACTATTAATAACCCGAGGTTGGCTAGCATCGCTTGACTCGGGCAATCTGTTAGCTCAGGCGTGCCCTTCTTTTTCCCATCTCGAAACACACACCCGGACCGGGCCAAACACTTACCCCAATGATGCTTTACCACGTCTTTGCATTGTGGCTTATCTCCACCGTTAGTTCTCGTCCCCGTGACCGGTGGTTTCGACCGAACTCGCACGTAAAGTTTCTGGTCTATGCGTACGCTGGGACGCTGCGAGCTTGAATTAGGTTTGGTCCCATTTCCTCTTATGATTTGCCATGGTTGCCGGATTAACCACTACTACCTGGTGCGCACCGCACCTGCACCCAAATCAATTCTCGCCACTCTCACTGCTGAGGCGTAGTCAGGAGGTGCTAGTGCCTGTATGAAGCCTCGAACATTTTCATCTAGCCCCATAATGAAACGCTCTGTCTTCTTCGCCTGTGTGTCCACTAGCTCGGGGGCGAAACGCGACAAACGGGTGAATTCTCTCTCATATATCTCCACCGCCTCTGCTCGGCTAAGTTGTAAGAATTTCGCTTGTTTCTGAACGAGTTGCAAAGCAGGTAAAATTTCCGCGAGAATGCTTCCTTAAACAGATTCCAGGTAATCGTTTCTCCGCTGGCGACAATGGTTCCCTGGGCGGACTCCCACCATAAATAAGCGTCATCCCTCAGCATGAAGGTAGCACAGGACACCCTCTGGTCCTCAGGGCAATTCATCATCGAAAATGGTCTCAATGGAGGACAACCATAATTCACCACGGTGGGGTCACTAGAAGACCCATCAAACGATCCGGGATCATATTTTCGAAGTCCTTCGGATATCGAGACTCTGTGGTTGCATCATTCCGCCCGACTTGCTTGGGCCACCGGTGAGTGGCTATCGAGCTCGCACTGCAGTCCGCATGGCCTCTACCATCATAGTCATGACATTAGGGTTTCTTGATCCGCCCACCGAGCGACCGAAGGTGCATTCTCCCGGCGATTTGGTGGTCCCGGGGAGATCCGCACGGGTGGGGTAATTTCCTCTGCTCCAGTGGTAGTTCTTCTAGTGTGTGTCAACGTTTTCTCTTGCCCTCCGACCCCTACCACGTCCTCTACCTCTCCCACGACCTCTAGGTGGCATTTTGTCAGTACTACAATACAGAGAGTTTCTAACTCAGTTTTCATTACTTTCTAACTATAAGATAGGATCACCCTTAGGGTTTAAATTCATTTACATTCATAATACTGTAATTACATCATAATCATTTGCTTAATTAATAAAATACTGTAACGTGCACTGGCGGTGACCTAACGCGCGTTGTTCAACCATGGGAACTACTCTGTGCTTACTCTGTAAGCAAGTCTACAGAACCCTTAAACCTAGGGCTCTGATACCAACTGTAACGCCCCTACTTTTCTATGACTAAACTCTTAGGGACATTACTACACATGCATGCATTTATAGGCCAAAAGAGATAAAACGATCTTTAAATCTCCAATGAAAATAATTTGTCTTTAGGGATCCCAAAAAATTCAAAACAGATAAAATGAGCAGTTTAAACATGGCCTATTTAAATCTATAAAGTAAATTTAAACTTCGAAAACATAAAGGGACAACATCAGTTATAAAAGAAATGTGCGGAAAACATGTCTATTCCCATGGTTCTAGCAACGCGCCTCCGTCACTCGCCCTGCACGTCCTTGGCCTTACCTGAAAAACATTTTTACAAGAAAGGGTGAGTATTGCAAAACAATACCCAGTAAGTGACCTCGCTACCGAGGTTTAGGATATGCAAACACATGCAATCGCGACTTTTAAACCTGTTCGAAATGTACATATGTGGGACCTAAAACTTTCTCATATCGTCAGGTCTTTAATCCATGACTTCCTTTTTATTTAAGTGGCCAATTGGTCATCCTGAGTCATTTCGTTTTGAGTCCCTCATGACCACTGTAATCATTTGAGTCCTCATGCACCCTCGTATGGTTTGAGTCCCTCATGCACCCTCTGTATAAATTGAGTCCCTCATGGACCCTCGTAATTTGACCCATAGGGTCTCTAATGCATGTTTGACCATGCACATAATGCACTCAGGAGACCAATGTCCACATTTTTCATCAAATCATTTCATGACATACATAACATGCATGAGGTCCCATCATTCAACATAACAATAGTGTACATGCCGCAAACATCATCGTCAATATGCAAATCATAATTTTCTCATAGACAGTTTGAAGATCATACTTTTGTAGGAAATCATGAAATATTCTCATACAAATTACTGTCATATCCTCACATGAAATACTGGAATACTCTTACATAGAATACAAGAATATTCTCACATAAAATACTAGTTTATTCCCACATGAAACATCGAAATATTTACACATAAAATATTAAGTATTCTCACAAAAATATCTGTATATTGTCATATGAAAATATAAACTAATTTCGCATGAAATCGTGAAAATCATTTTCTTCAATCCCAATAAAAGTTCGGCACAAGGTCCCTTACCTCTAGCGTTGATCCAACCGTTCTACTTCTAGGTCTCAAAATGGGGGTCTCTTTCGAATTGCCTGATAATCAAGAAATTTTCTAATTTGTTACTCAACCAAAAGACACTTCTAGGTCTATAACATTTTACGTACATAAAGGTCTATGATTCCCACTTTGTTCTAATTACCTTAACTCCGAAGTATAAGCTGAACGCCAATTCGCTTGCTCCGAATCTTGGAAGTTTTGATACCGAGATTCGGTTTGTTCCTACGATATTATCACACGATTCAGATCCACTAATTCTATATTTCTAAAACAGAAAAAGGTTTCACAAAGCTCACCCAATCAACAATCTCGGCTCCGAATAACTCTCGACGGCAGCGTACCGACGAACCGAAGGTCTGCTGGTCGGATGGTGTAACGTAACCCCAGCGGCTACCTTTCTTCTCCGGCGAGGGTTCGGCTGCTCGAAGGATGAGCTCCACGCTCCAATCGCCGGTGACTCGTGGCTTGGTCGTCAGTACACTCGGCGTTCAAGCGGCGGCACAGGTGACGTTTCCCGAACGGTCAGCGGCGTAGAAGACCTGATGACCGGAACGAGTGGGGCGCGAACGGATCTGGTCGACGATGCTTGGAGTTTACGGCTGACGGCGCCCTGCAAAAGCCGGCGAGTACTGGCGTTGTCGTCGGTCGAGGACGCATCGCGCAACGCCGAGAACGTTGAATCCACGGGCATGGGCGGCTTGCAAGCGATCGGCACGACCAGTCTGATTCGCGGGAGTCGACGTTTAGGACGCGCCGGTGGAGTTCGTGAGGCGGCTGGAACGTGCGGCAGAGGGAGTGCCGGCTGGGGTAGAGTGAAGAAGAAGAAATTGATTAGGTTTAGGGTTAGGGTTTCGGCTAGGGCAACTAATAGGAGCAATGTGAGAGGTGGCTAGGGTTTTCTTTTGTCCAATCATGCCCTAAATAATATAAATACTAAAACCCTAGGTCTTTTTCTTTCCAAAAGCCCAACTAGCCCTTGCCTTAAGCATAAATCACTAAGATGCCATGGCCACCTTCTCATCTTTCATTAATTTATATGTGTATAATTATCTTAAGGAGAATACTTCACTATAACTAAGTAAAAATCAAGGACTCACTCTCATCGAGCCTGATGAAAAATTCACTAATCCGACTAAACACAAAGGTTGATAGAACGTTAAATAAAATAAATAACTAGTACCTGTGGTTGTGGTCGTCACAACAAGCCTCCTACCCAGACTTTTCATAATAGGATTAGAATTGTGGATGGAGTAGTGTTGACCTTCGAGGAGCATATGCTTCCGTGCAGGCACACGAAAAATTTTCGCTCAAAACTTGGTTATTTTGTCATATGTATGACTTTATGGCCAATTTGAGGGCCTTTATCATTTAAGATTTTAGAGTTAACTTCACTTGTTTAGGGCTTTTATTGCCTTGTGTGTTTAGTTTGCTCTATTTTTGTCATCTCTTTATGTTTGTTCTCTTTGATTTTTATATCATTTGTTTCTTTTTTTTTTTCATGCATTTACCCCTTTCATTAGCATTTGCATGCCCTAATTAAGTTGAGTCATTTCATTAATATCATGTCTAATCCTAGATTGGTAAGTACTCATTTGCTAGTTGTGACACCCTTAGGCTATATAGTTATTAGTCATTGTGATATTTTTCTTTTAAAATCATCATTGAGTATCTATCCATCTTAGACCTTTTATAAAATTTGCATGGTCATTAAAATAAACTTTAGGTTGTGAGACCTTGCATGCATACACTTCATGCTAGTAATAAGAAACTTGGAATTAATTCAATCCTTTTCTTTCTTTAAAAAGATTAAAAATGTCAACGTGTTACAAAATATCTTGAATAGATCTTCACTCCATCATCATTATTGGATTAGAAGGTGTAAGATCAGATTCATGACCAAGTATAAGCAACCCAACCAAACGTGAAAGTGTTAAAGGAGTGAATGACAAGTATTTTTAAAACTCTCACTGCAAAAAAGGAAAAATTAGTGACAGGGGCATTGCTACAAGTAGAAATGACACTACAACAAACTAAAGAAATAATGACAATCAGAAAAAAAAAAACGCGCTTGAAAAGATGACGAACATAAAAAAAACATGCGAAAATTTAAAAAAAAATTAAAAAACACATACAATGACGGGCAATGTCCGTCATTGTATATGGAACTTTAGTGGCAGGTAATGCCCGACATCATAGGCTTTTTCTTTTACACAAAATTAAAAAAAAAATACATACATTTTTTTTCATCTTCTCTTTCCCCGAAATTCCTCCCTCCCCAAAGTCCCTCTCAATTTTTCATTCTCCCTCTTCCTGACATTCCTCTCTTCCTAAAATCCCTCCATTCTCTCACTCTTACTCTCACGTTCAACCGCCGTTCGTGGGTTGCTGCTCTATCGTTCGACTCTTTGCTCGTAGTTGTGAGTTTGCGACTAAATCTACACCGAAGATTCGTTGTCGTCATGGATTTTGATCCGCTGCAAAGATCTACACCAGAGCGTCGATGTGAATGACATTTCTGGCTAAAAATCTTCATATCTAATGTTGTGAGTATCCATTCTCTCACTCTCACTCTCACTCTCAAACTCTCATGTTCAGTTGGCGTTCATAGTACCATTGCTTTGCCGTTCAGTTCTTTGCTTGTGGTCATGAGTTTGCGTCTAGATCTACAACGAGGATCTATCGTCGTCGTGGGTTTTGGTCTCGCCGTGGGTTCGTTGTGAAGATCTACATTGGAGGGTCGTCGTGGGTAACATGTCTAGTCGAAAATCTTCAGATCTAACGTCGTGAGTACCTTCTATTTCTCAGAGCGTCGATGTGAACGACATTTCTGGCTAAAAATCTTCATATCTAATGTTGTGAGTATCCATTCTCTCACTCTCACTCTCACTCTCAAACTCTCATGTTCAGTCGGCGTTCATAGTACCATTGTTTTGTCGTTTAGTTCTTTGCTTGTGGTCTTGAGTTTGCGTCTAGATCTACAACGAGGATCTATCGTCGTCGTGGGTTTTGGTCTCGCTGTGGGTTCGCTGTGAAGATCTACATTGGAGGGTCATCATGGGTAACATGTCTAGTCGAAAATCTTCAGATATAACGTCGTGAGTACCTTCTATTTCTCTGGTTTTTTTTTGTTTTGTTAAGTTTAGTTTAAACTAAGTTCCTTGTCGCCGTTGTGAGTGCCACCAAGAAAGCCAATCAGGTATGCCCATTTTCTTGTTTTCGTGCGTATACTCATTTAAAATATTGATTTGGGTTTTTCTTTGATTTTAATTTTAATTTCTGTTCTAGTAGTTAATTTGTGAGAAATTCTACCAAACCAAACATGTCGAACACAAAGGAGAGGTACCCTATATTATAGTTTGGCTAAATTTTAAAAACTTAGGAGTGTTGAAAATATGAATGTGGGTCTTGCTTATTTTCAAACATCTTTTATCTATTATCTAATTTTTAAAAACTTTGGAATGTTGGAAATATGAATTTGGGTCTATATTGAATTGTTCAATAGTTATAATCTGAGGTTGAGATTGTTGTTTTCTCTGTGTTTGAATTGTTATATAGCTTGAGCTTGCATTTTCTAATTGTTTGAAGGTTGAACAATTAAGAATTGGCACCTTGTTTATTGGGTGGTTATTGAGTTTGCTTTACTGTTTGATTTTCCGTAGATGACTAAAAGGAGGTCTCATATTGGGTATAGGTTTCCTCCTTGATCAATTTTACCATGCCTTCGTGTTTGTTCTGCTCAACTATTATTGAATCTAGATTTTACCATAATGCACTTAAACTGTGTTTTTATATTGTAACATGGTTTGTAATTTAATGTTTTTGCTGTATACTTTTCATTGTTCAAAGCGAGTTTCAAATCAAGAAATGTTATTAATAGTTATTCGTAATTGTTTGTGACTCGATTTGATGATGTTTGTGGATTGTTTCTGAATGGGTTTTGGTTGAATTTCTACAGCCGTATGGTCAAATTTCTGGGTTTCAAGATGGGGATCTCACCATTTTCGGCAATTACCATGTATCTTGTTGCACTCTATCCCTTTGATGAAATGTTCACTCTGTAAATCTGTAAATTTTGTTTGCACTCAAGGTGTTTGATGAAATTCTCTTAATCTATTGAGTCTAATGCCAGAATGAAATCGTGATGGTAAAAATGAATAGTAAGATGACTGTTCATTGTTTAAAGTTAGATATTCTGATATTCTAACAGGTGGGCAACACTAGAACAAACACAAGGAAATCATGGTTAGTTGTTGTTCATTGTTTAAAGTTAGATGTCTGTTAGGAATTTCTCTTATTTTTTGCTTTAATATTATAATCTTTTTTTTTTTTTATCATTTTCCTCTTAGCAGGAATACAATTTTTTAAGATGTTGATCAGTGTCTAGAAACATGTAAGAGAGTGTTTCTAAACACTTTCCTATTTTTTATTTAAACTCTTTTGGTAAGAAAGTATTTTTTTAAAAACAACTCTATTACCTTTCTCAAATTTTCAATTATTTCTCTGGATTCAGAAGCATTGATTTTTCTTTTGCAAAGTTGTTTTGATGTTGGATGTGAGTCACCTGATAATTGCAAGATGTTTGGGGTATATTGATTAGAAGTAGTTTTAAGAATTTCTGGATTACCTTCATTTTAGTTGGTGCATTTTGTCCTTGGCTCCCGATATTCACTATTTGTTTAGAATTCTCAAGTTTATTCTCAAGTTTATATGATGTATCATCACAACTTAGTGATGTTTGCTGTTGGGGAGGTGGAAGAATAAATGGTTCATGGGTAATGTGTTGGTGAAGTAGAATTTTCTTCATCATAGAAAGTCAGTAATTATGTTTTTGCATTAAAGTGTTTAGCTCTTGTATATAAGTTGACAAGATGATTAAGGGAAAGGTGGACACTATACATTTTTATGAAGTAAAAATAGGTTGTTCTTGTTGTAGTCTTCTAATATCGCATTTGGATTGGATTATTGACTCTCTATTGTGTAGTCAACCTTGTCTTGTCACTGGCATTAAGGAGTATGGTTGACAACCTTACGAAGTAAAAATAAGTAAAATAAGGAAGGCACTCCATATTCTTATGAAGTAAAAATAAGTTGACAACCTTGTCTTGTCACTGACATTAAGGAGTATGGTTCATTGTGTAACTTTTAGTGTGGTATCATTTCATTAGACTATTCAACAAGGATATGTTGATTTTGGGTCAATGGTTGATGACAGATTTTAAGAGATTATAACTTCTATTGTGATATTATCTATTAATTCATTTTTCAATCTTTGAACCTTTTTGTTGTTGGCAACATGACTACTACTACTTTTCTTAAATCTTCTTATTCTTCTCTTTTTTGCCCCTTTGTTTTGCCATTGCATTTTGTTTCAAATCTCAACCTTGTGAGACGCTTACTGAAGATGTTTTGGTAATTGAATGTTCTGGGTTTTCGTTTTCATTGAGAATCTACCTTCGAATGTCATTTGGAATTTTTGTTTTTGTGGCAGGGGAACTCTTGGCTTGAGCTTGAACCAAGTAGGATATGAAGGTAAGCTTCTTTGACATTATAGTGCTTATAAGGATTGTACTTCTCATTTTGATAAATAAGGTTCTTAATCAAAGGGAATGATTTTTTTTTTTTTTGATATTCTAGACTATTAATTTCTCTAATTTGAAAAAAATTGAGTTGGTTCCAATGTCAAATATTTCTTTTCATTTTTTTCTCTCTATGCTTCATGTAATATGTTTAATGGGAACAAAGTTTGTTTTTCCTGGCTTTATTTTAGATACTAATAGTATATTTTCTAATTATAGCTTAATAAGGAGCGTCTTTCAACTGTTGGTATTGTCTGCTTCGCCATTCACCACTCCTCCACTTCAATTGGTTGGCCTTAAGTTCACATTAAAAGTTTTTAGATTATTGTATTTATTTTGTTTAACAATTTTTCTTACATTTGTAAAGTAAATGTTGTTTGTATATATATTTTTGTGTAATATGTAATACAGTTTAATATAAGAAGTTTATTACACAGCTTGGGTAAAAATGTAATCATATTGAGATATTTTTTTTTGTACAAAGCTTGAGAAATGTTAATATTATTGGTTAGAGCCATCGAGGCAACCAACAATATTTTTTTATTAAAACATGAACAAAACAATGACGGGCATTATTCGTCATAAAAAGCTAGATTGAAGGTCATCTAAACTATTATAGATGACGGGCAATGCCCGTCATTAAAAGTTGATAGGAGTAAAAAATATGACACTTTTAGTGGCGGGCATTGCCCGTCATTAAAGTGTTCGTCATTATAGGCTATAATGATTGGCTTTTTTAATGACGGGAAATGTCTGTCATTAAAAAACGATCGTCATTGTAAGATACAATGACACTCGCTTTGATGACGGACACACGCCCGTCATTAAAACCCAATTTTGTACTGGTGTGAGATGGAACCAAGTATCAGACGATACCTCTCTTTATCCTCTAGGGTCTACACCTCAGAACTATCAAATCTACAATCAACAAGAATGACGTCATACCCTACATTTCTAAGCAAGATCTTGATGAAGTCTTTCAACAAAAGAGGCAGAAGAGTGTTTTAATGTCCACTTGACACATCGAGAACTGCAGTAGAAGTTCTGAAGATTTAGACGGTATAAGAAGGTTGGGTTTTCTTGAAGAAACACTACAGGTAGAAGAAGACATCGATGTCTATGAGATGTTGACACAAAGAAACTGTGTTTGATCCTAGACATGGTTATTCCTCCCAAGTGCAAGTTGCCAGACTTTGAGCTATGTAATTGAGATCTAAAATAAATTGTCAATTACCAATGAAATGTAAGAATAATATCCATCGATTCTATCTAAGGTGGTGTTGATGCCTTTGTAACAGGGGCGCTTTAATCTTTCGCTTAAAAGACAGTCTTAACTTTTGTTTAAAAAAATGATAGCCTCTTAAATACTGCATGATTAGCCCTCTGTACTTAAAAAGAATTTTGGCTTCGTTTATGTTGTGCTCGTTTATTCAATTTTTTTCTAAAGGACTCAATCTAGCTTATGTCGCCAACCTTGGTCTTTTGTGCCTAATCTAAAAAGAATCTAACAAGTCTCTATGTTTCATGCTTGATAGCTGCTCATCTCAAGAGAACTTGCTCTTTTAGCTTTAGACTAAGAACTTTTAAACTTCTTATTTCTTAAAACAAAAAAAAAAAGAAAAAAAAGTTTGGGGGCCTTACTATTGATTTCAACTCATTAAGGGCCAGTGATAAGTTGTTTGGGATAAGGTGACCCTACAAAAAATCTATTGTAAAAAAGTACACTTTGAAGAGCACTTCTCTTCTCCTAAGGACTCACTCCTCTCCCTTTAAAGAAAAAAGAAAAAAAAACGTTGAATAAAAGAAGGGATGAGTGATTACCTGACTGTTGCAAACCTCCCAAAGCTTAGGTGAGCTTTATACAAAGATGTCGCCACTCTGAGAACTCAAGGGAATACAACAAGAGAGTTAGGCCTAAAGAAAAGAAAATTAGGAGAATGAGTGTTTCGCCTAATAGGTCATAAGCCTAGAAGCTAGGGTGACCTTCATCACCAATGTTGTTATTCCAAGAAGAAGGGATATAACCTGAAGGATTCTTTGAGTGCGTAAAAAAAAACATAAAAAAATAAAAGTACTTACTTGAAGAGTTAAGGAGTAAGGGGATTAAAAGTTCTTATAAAAATGTTTAAAGCCTGCACAGTGAGTTCAATGACTGAGTAAATAGTTAGACAAGTTGTGAAATTTGAATACAAGCCAAACATTTTTATATTAAGTGCAAAAGAATGAAAACATGGGTAATAAGGAATGTGAGCTCCAACAAAAAATGAGTGTCCGATAAACTAATATATTAGTAGTCATTATTCTGTAAAGAGTATATTGTGGTTATAGTTGTGTATTCCTTTTGGCAAAATTTTTTAACAAGAGAGCGAATCTGAGGCATTGAATAAAGGGCATTAGGATTGGAAATGACATCGACTTGTGGATTAATTTCAAAGTTCATCTTTGATCTTAAGTGAAGCATGTGATTTGTTGTCCAAGTAACTGAAATTAATAAAACCAGAGAAAAGAAACCATGTCATTCTAGGAACTTCTAGAAGTAATTAAATTGACATTTTGTCTATTAAACCTGTTTATTTGAGCCTTAAAACTCCACTTCATGAGTTCAAATCTGTATACAAATGACTCTGAAGAATTCTTTCTTGTGTACTCAAAATTGAGTTAGTGTAGTGGGAGCACCTAACCAAGTATCAAAAGATTTTCGTCGACAAAATGACAGTCGTATAAAGACCAGTATATGGTTATTATATGTCAATTAACATGTCAACTGGGGTAGTTCCCTTTTCCTTAAATGACATGAAAGTGGTTTCTCCATTTAAAGCTGAAGTATCATCCTTCTAAATATGAATCGTCCTTCTGAATACGATTGCGTGGAGTAGAAGACAATCATATTAAAGGAAATTGACCCAAGTTTAGGCAAGAAAGTTCGAGAACATAAGCGTTTAGTGTTTGAAAAGGGTCCCCCCCCATTTCCAAATGATAGGCGTTATCGGGTGAAGTATTCAAGAGGATGAATCATCCAACTTGAGAAATGCAAATCTTGCTAATAAAGCATTATGAAATTGACTTGTTTCATCCACCATTTTACCATCAGTTCTACAATTTCTAGATGGTGTCAAATAACCACTCCCAATCATGTCTTAAAGTTTTTAGGCGAGAACACAAGTTAAATCACAGTTCAAGCCCATGATACATTCAGGGGAGAAGTATAAACGAGTTATTGTGTACGGTTTAACTTTTTCCCTTTTTCTATATGAAAAGGATAAAGTTAGCAGTAAATGAACATATCAATAAATCATATACATGTATGTTGCCTCCATGTGTGGTGTTCATCTGTATGCTTAATTTTCTATGATGGTGTTTGCGTCCATCGCATGTTTTACTTTGTCATGTGGTGTTTGTTTATTCCAAGCCCTTGACACCCTTTTGCTGTAGTGGTGCTTGTTTATCCCTGACCCTCAATGTGTTTTACTTTGTCATGTGGTGTTTGTTTATCCCTGACCCTTAACACCCTTTTTCTGTAGTGGTGCTTGTTTATCCCTGGCCCTCAACATGTTTTACTTTGTCATGTGGCGCTCGTTTATCCCTGGCCCTTGACACTTTTTTGTTGTAGAGGCGCTTGTTTATCACTAACCCTCAGCGTGTTTTATTTTGTCATGTGGCGTTTGTTTATCCTTGGTCCTTGATGTTGGAGTTTGTGCCCTAAAACTCGTAATTTGTAATCATGTTCTAATTAATGTAATAAACTGTTATTACTTCAATAAAGTGTTATTGTTCGCTATTTACGATGTTCTCATTGTTCTAACCCAAAATCCAATAAACTAAAAACATCCAAGGCTGTAAAATGTATCTTTAACTGAATGTAGTGTACATATAAAGGATCTCGGTTCGAGATACAACCTAAAGGGTGTATAGTAAAGGGATAAGGTTTGGGTACCTTACCCTGGTAAAACTATGAATGTGGCCCACTTTGTATATGATACAAACACTGTGATCCTAACGTGTTCGTGTAGATGACATGTGAGTGGGGATATCCTATGTAATGAGATTACATAAGACCGGACCACGAAATAGTAACCTATAGATGTAACTCCGTTGACTAGTTAGGTTTTTATTTCACTAGGATGACCTAGGCAACTTGATCTCAATCCTGAGCAGGTTACGAACTCCTGTTTGCAAGGGATTGTCCTTTGACTAGTATGGGTGAGACTGACCAGATTCGTCGACTCAATATGCCTACCTTCTTGGGGACAAGACCAGGTGAGCAGCTGGGGACTTAGCCTAGCAAGATGGAATTCACTCCTTCCCGCCTACTAGGGTAAGTAGAGGAATGTTCCCTTAAGTGGTG
Source organism: Trichosanthes cucumerina (assembly GCA_036507285.1). Taxonomy (NCBI): domain Eukaryota; kingdom Viridiplantae; phylum Streptophyta; class Magnoliopsida; order Cucurbitales; family Cucurbitaceae; genus Trichosanthes; species Trichosanthes cucumerina. The sequence goes on along the minus strand of CM071839.1, from coordinate 20,221,375 downwards.
TCTCCGGGACTTGAAAAAAGGGTCCGACCCTCTCATTGGCCCGAGAGGGACTTTGTTTGTTGGTAAGACCACAAACAAATTGTTCATTAGAGGAGCACTGGTACTTAAGGTACAAGATGTAATCCAGGGGTAAAACGGTAATTTGACCCAGCTGGTGTTACGAACATTCGTGAAGGATTGACTTGCTGTTAGTGGTCAATATCCGTGGACAAAAAAAAATATCTGCAGTGAGAAGAGTGCAGTTGCGGGACTTTAGTGGAGTGTTTCCGCAATTAACGAATGGTGGTTAGGAGGTTAATGAGATTAACCGAGTAATCTCGTATCGTTGGAGCTTCTGATCTGTAGGTCCATTAGGTCACCTTCTAGCTCGTAAAGGGTTCCTAGATCGTTTGAATTTGAAATATTCAAATTCATTAGGGAATAAATTTAATGTATATAGATACAACATAATATATAGTTTTGGAACTATATATTATAAATTTAATGTGAATATGATTCATATTAAATTATATGAGAGAATTAAATGTTTAAAAGAGTTCAAATATTAAATTTAAATGTGAATGTGATTCATATTTGAAAACTATAGGTTAAAACTTAATGTGCATTTGATGTGCATTAAAACTATAGATTAAGGGGTAAAATGATTAAATGAGATTTAATCATTTTTTATAATATGATATTTAATTAAATTTGATTTAATTAAATGAATTATTTTAATTAATTATTTATTAATTAATTGGGAACGTGTCACGATGACACGTTCCGATCACTCCCCAATCCTTTCTTCATAGGGAGTGGGGAGTTACCCCTGCTATGCTTCTTCTTCTCTGAGTGGAGATAGGGGCAAGAGAATTGTTGTTGTTGATCGATCTTTCTCTGCAAAAAATTCTCTCTCTCTCAATTCCCTCCCACTCACTTCCAATTGTTGGAATACTTTCCCACCAAGGTAGGATCTAAGTGGAACTCAGAGGATAGAAGGTTTTCCTCGTGATGTTGTCCTGTTGAAGAAAATAGAGAAATTATTTTTGGTTGTTGTGTTGCTGCACAGTTGGAGCAAGGAGTTGTTGTGGAACTACGAAGGTAAATTTTTAATTCCTTTTAGTTTAGTTTAAATTCTAAAGCATGTGTTTGCATGATTAGTTCCATACCTAATTAGATTAGGAAATGTATGCTTGTTCTGTATTTTCCCCAATGTACTGGTTTTTATTTTTTAACCAAAACAAACATGCAATTATGATTCAAAAAGACGTTTCCACTGCTCAAGGGGATATGATCTCCATCACTTGACACTTTTTTTGCTGTAGTGGTGTCTGTTTATCTCTGACCCTCAACGTGTTTTACTTTGTCATGTGGCACTTGTTTATCCTTGGCACTTGACATTTTTTTGTTGCAGTGGTGCTTGTTTATCTCTGACCCTCAGCGTGTTTTACTTTGTCATGTGGCGTTTGTTTATCTCTAGCCCTTGACAACCTTTTGTTGTAGTGACGCTTGTTTATCCTTGGCCCTTAGTGTGTTTTACTTTGTCATGTGGTGCTTGTTTATCCCTGACCCTTGACACTTTTTTGCTACAGTGGTGCTTGTTTATCCCTGACCCTTAGCGTGTTTTACTTTGTCATGTGGCAATTGTTTATCCCTGGCCCTTGACACCCTTTTGCTGCAGTGACACTTGTTTATCCCTGGTACTTAGTGTGTTTTATTTTGTCATGTGGCTCTTATTTATCCCTGCCCCTTGGCACCTTTTTGTTGTAGTGGTGCTTTTTTATCATTCGCCCTAAGCGTGTTTTACTTTGTCATGTGGCTCTTGTTTATCCCTTACCCTTGACACCTTTTTGTTGCAGTTGCACATGTTTATCTTTGGCTCTCAACGTGTTTAATTTGTCATGTGACGCTTGTTTATCCCTGACCCTTGACACATTTTTTTGCTGCAGTGACGCTTGTTTATCCTTGGCCCTCAGCGTGTTTTACTTTGTCATGTATCGTTTGTTTTTCTATGGCCATTGAAATGTTCGTTGTGGTGGCGCTTGTTTATCCCTGACTCCCAGCGTTTACCTTGTATATTATACATAGTGTCGGTTGCATTCTTGACTTCCAAGAAGCTTTCCCTTTTACACTTTCATAATACGGTCATGTATGTACCTAAACTTTTGACAGACAAAATAGTGTCTATACTTTCGTTCACCTTCTACTTCTACAAGGATGTACGAAGGGGGCATGTTGTAGCCACCTATTTTTATCCGACTCGTTTTTAATTAAAATGTTAGATTAAATAATATAATAAAATAATTTTTAAATTACATTAATTGTGGTTTTTGGCACAAAAGAGGAGTGATTCTAGTCTTTATGTACATCTTGTAGACCCCTAAATTTGTCCGATATTTTTATTTGGTTTTCGTATTTTTTTTTTGTTTTGTTAAAGAAAAAGAAAATTAAAGAAAATGAATATATTTGGTAAAATCAATTAGGACCAATTTTTGTTGACCCATTTTTTTTTTACCAAAGTAGATATTTATCAATTTGATATTTTTAATTAAATCAATGAATCCTCCATTTGGAAAGTTTTGTAATTAGACAAAGAAAATTTTGAAAACTCGATCAAGTAAGGGAAACTCGATGGAATTCATAACTGTCTCAATGTTTTTTTTAATTGTCTGAATATTCAAAAACTAAGACCATTCCAATGCTCCTTTTTGCCATGCATAAACTAAACCGACAATTAGGATAAGCACGAAAATTAAAGCTTCTATAAAGACGGATACCCCCAATACATCAAAACTCATTGCCCATGGATAAAGAAAACTCGTTTCAACATCAAAAACAACAAAAACTAGAGCAAACATATAATAACGGATTCAAAATTGTACCCAAGCATCGCCCATTGGTTCTATTCCCGATTCATAACTCGAAAGTTTCTCTGGATCTTTGCTAAGAGGGGCTAAAACTCCAGAAATTCGAAATGCCAAAATAGGAATAACACTTGATATTATTAGAAATACCCCAAAAATCTCATATTCGTAAAGCAGAAACATAAACGTACTCCTATCAATGTGGAAAATATACCCGATTAGTCGATTCGAATTGAAATGAATTGTTGTTTTGAGGATTACTTACAACAACAATTCATTGTTTTTTACGAATCACCTCCTTTCGTTTGTTTGCTTCGGTACATGTCTCATTTGAAGATTCATCCAATAGAATCCTATTTATATAATAGATATTATATCCATAATATCTATATATTAAATATTATATATTTAATATAGAGAGGATATATATAGTAGGAACTTCTATTTAGGAACTTTTAGTGATTGAATAAGGAAAGAGAAGACGACGACTTTTGTTTTGTGCTTTACTAGATAAGGTATACCAAGAGAAAAGCCTATTTGACAATGTTTACAATGAAAGTTACCAACGATCTTCGTTTCTCAAACTCTAGCTTGTCCACAAATCAAATACAGTAAGTCGTTCCGTCACCCATGTGATTTACTAGTGCATTCGATTTGCATTGGGTTATGGTGGAGTTTTTAACCGGTTTCATGTCATGATTTTGACTCCAAAAATTGACTCGAATTGGGTGGGTATCCCAAAGAGAAGAAGTCTGACTAATTCCTTTATTTTGTATGGGAAAATAGGCAAATTTTCATATGTAATTCATCTACAAAGATAAGACATTAATGATGAACCAAATCAAGTGGCCAGTTACAAACAATAATGAGGAAAGGAAAACTATTCGATTTTCGAATTATTAATAATATAGGGCTATACGGACTCGAACCGTAGACCTTCTCGGTAAAACAGATCAAACTTATTATTATCAAAATGATTTGAACTGTTTCAAAGACCCAACATGCATTTTTTTGCATTGGGCTCTTTCATTAACTGCTATAAATATAAGTAAGTTAGTCTACCATATTTTTTCTTGACAGAAAGAAAAGGAGATGGTTCCATGTGCTCTGATTCATTATTTTGAATCGAATGACGGAGCACTACCAAAGTGTTTCAAAGAAGGGTTATCCGACGAGGTCCGCTTCGACCTAGATCAACTTAAGTTAAATGGAATCTCTATCGTCCCGCTTACGCTTAAAGAATAAAATATGAAACTTCATACACCTTAAAGTTGTTCATAAGATAGAACGAAAGATAATTTTTTTGAGGTCCCGATACTCATTATGCCTAGCATGGAATAGACCGGGTATTCACCTTATTAATATCTCAAATCAATGATGGATTTTTTTAGTGCCTAAATGGGGCACTCGATTCTGACCGAACCTTTTGTCGCTCTTGTTCTCTTGTTTTGTTCCCTAAAAGTAATGGAGTAAGACATCGATTTCTCAATAAGATCTACCTTTTGATTACATGATGTACTTCTCGAAAAACATTGCGCGGCGTGTAAGCGAGGTGCTCTACCAACTGAGCTATAGTCCTTGTGATTGTGATACATATCTTATCATGTAGATAATTTCTTGTCAAGATGAATATTCTATGATATATTTTGTTGATTTGTTTGATTGGTATTGCTTATCAATAATATTCGATTTATAATCTATCGATGTGATGGGGCCCATTTGTTTTTCTTTGTGATGATAAATGACCTACTTAACTCAGTGGTTAGAGTATTGCTTTCATACGGCGGGAGTCATTGGTTCAAATCCAATAGTAGGTAGAACTTATTAGATACCACAGAGGCAATGGTATCTAATAAGTTTTTCTACTCAACTTCCTTCTATTGATTTTCTATCTTTTCCATCCCACTCTATATTTATCTATATTTATTTCATTTTTTGAATTGTAATTCTTTTTTCCAGGAAAATTGGATTTCACTTGATTATTTAGACGCATTAACTAGGTACGCCATTGACAGCCTCTACTAGTGTCCTAGCTCGTGCGAGAGCTAAATTTGCCTCGATTGTTTGTCTCTCTCTTGCCCGAGCTTTCATCAAGTTAGCTTCCGCTATTTCAAGAGTTTCTTTGAGCTTCTTGTGGATCAATATCACTAGCCTTCTCCGCATCATTTACTAAAATAGTGACCTCATTATTGCCTATTCTAGCAAAACCACCCATCAGAGCCATCGTTAACCATCCGTCATTAGCGGTGAAGGCGTATTCTCAAAATACCTATATCTCTGGTTGTGGCAATAGGTGCGTGATCCAGTAATACACCAATTTGTCCACTATTCGTAACTCAAATGATTTCGCCACTTCGAATCCCAAATAATTCGATTTGAGTCGGGACACAAAGATTTAAGGTCATTTCTTCAATTTGCTCTCCATTTCTAAGTTCAGTAGCCTTTGCGCAGAGCTTCATCGATGTTACCTACCAAATAAAAGGCTTGTTGGGAAGACCATCTAATTCTCGAGAAAGGATTAATTTCAACCTCTAATTGTTTCACGCTAGGCCAATGTATTATTTGCTGGGAACGATAAATATACGCTACGAAAAAGGTTGTGATCTCTGAAGGAATAATTCAATCAAATATTTTTTCCATTTTTGGTGTTAATTTGATCTGTGGTTTTACTATATAAGGGGAGCTTTCTCCTCATTGGACACACAACGTTTTTTTTTTTGGAGAAAAGAAAAACCACAATCTCTTTCAAATCCTAACTAAATATCATTTTTGTTCTTTGCCTAACAAAAGAGATGGTTTGGCTTTATAAGCCTTCTTTTTCTAACCCTAAAGAGAGATTCCAACCACAAAAAAAAAAAAAAAAATCAAAACAATATCAATTCCTTCTCTACAACCACAATCATACTCTAGGAAGAAAAGGTAAAGTTTTTTTAGATAGAAGTTATTTTCTTATTTATTTACAAAAATAGTTAGAGATTACAACAAGAACAATTTTGTTTAGTGAAAAGTTGCAAGGTAGGGTTTTTGTCCAAAGGATCCGCACCTTAGGAATGAGTTGGTTGTTATTCATCCCCACTCCTAGATCTACATCTTTCATTTGAAACGTCACCCTGAAAAACAGTAGTTGAGTAAGAAGTTGTGAGTTTTTTTTTTCCACTTGTGTATTCATTTTTTTCCTAGATGCATTTTATTTTTGGTGTTATTTTCTCATTAGCACATTTTTCTGCATGTTATTTTGTGTATATTGTATTATTATTGTAAATATGTTTTTTTCTTTTTTAGTAAATTGATACACGCATGCTAATTAATACATGATTTATAATCTTTTAATATATACAGTTTATAAAAAATGTTGACGATGAAATCTAGAAATATTTGGGAGTCCAATTTTCTAGTCCTGGGGTGAGAAATCGATTCTTTGGAAGTCCAAGATCGATTTCAATATTTTTTTTTCTCTTTAGTATTTGTCAGCATATTCGTACATAATATTTATTTGTTATGACTGATCTGCTATATTAAACATGATCTACCTTTAATTTGCATTTTTTACATTCCATTATTCGAAATTAATTTATTTTGATTATCATTCATGGTTTCAAATCTTATTTTGCAAATTTATTTTCAAATTTTTAAAATTACTTTTTTAAGTTTATAAAAGTTTTAAAACTCAAATGCTATTGAAATATTGGAGTAATGATAGGTAAAATAAGACATTGTTTTAAAAAAAAATCTCATTTTTCTCAACAAGTTTTTTTTTTCACTTTCTTCTAAATATTTGTAATTCAAGATTAAATTTGGTCATTTAAATCTTCCCTTTTTTGAGGAAGTCGGCGCATACCAAAAGGCCTTATACCAATGGATAATGTCCCTCACTTTTATATTCATGATATTTTTCTTATCTAGCCGATGTGGGACTTTGGTCGTATCCCCAACTGAATATATAATGAGAAACATCTAATTCATTGATATTTGATTGTCCATTTTAAACGATATCCAAAGGTGCTTTGCTAATAACCATGATGTTGGTTATGTAAATCTTATGAGTGTTGTGAATGGTGAGCTGTATTCTACTGCAGGCACTACCCTGGAGTACATGGTTGGTTGTGACTTTGGTGGGTTATTCTATTGAAATTAAATTTAATTCACCAACATTATTATTAGATTATTTTCATCTCAAAATCAATTGGCAATAAGAGAAGTATTCGTTTGGGTTTAATGAGCTCTGATACCATATTAGATTATATGGGGTTACATCTCAAAACCAATTGGGAATGAGTGAAGTAGCCCATATATCTTATATATTATGAGGTTTCTCTCAACTTTTCTGATGTGGGATCCTCAACAATTATAATACTTCCACATGTGAGACATTCAGATACTATTTACTCTACAAAAATTATAATTTTGATATAAAAATAAGAGGCCAAGAGACTCATAAATATTTTTCCGTACATGGTTTACATCAAGAAGCTTAAATCATTAGTTTTAGTTATTAGCTTTAAATCCGTTTGATAACCATTTAACTTTTAATATTTTTTTTTTGTTAAAAAGTCGTTTGTTATTTAACCTTCTATTCATATTTAAAAAACTAAGTCAAGTTTTGAGAACTAAAAATTTTTTTTTTCTGACTAAAAATCTAAATCATGTTTATTTTAAAGAAGGAGAAAACCCATGATAACCAAATGGTAAGAATTAGTTAAAACAAGCATAATTTTTTTAAAAAAATGGTTATCAAAAAGAGGGCCTTAGTTTTTGAACTTTCAAAATTGTATTTACTAGGTTTCATTTTTTAAAATGGTTAATAGGCCTCTAAACTTCTTTTATATCTCGTACATATTTGAACTTTAAAAATGTTTGTGCTTAATGAGTTCAAAAATGTTTGTGCTTAATGAGTCCTCCCTAACTTATTAGACATCTTTTGAAATTCATGTACCCATTAAACACAAAATTAATTAAATTTTGTGTCAAATAGACTCCAACCTTCGAACTTTGTGCCTAATAGTTTTATAAATTAAAACATATCCAATAAGTTAGGGATAATTATCAAACATAAAAATTGATTTTTTTAAATTCAACATGTGAGTATGAAGATTTGAACTTTTATTCTTTTGATCCAGAATGTATGGTTCAACTAGTTGAGTTGCGCTCAAGTTGACATATAATATTAAAAGCGTAAAGAGACTATTGAAGTTGAATGACTTTCTGAAGCATGCACCTTGAAAATCGAGAAAATCGAGAGACTAATTGTAATTTAATCTTAACATTTATTTGATTAAATTTTAGGAAAAGAATAATGGTATACTTTTTTAACCAGCAAGTTGAGCCAATTAAAATCATAAAGTAATAATTTTATCAAAAGAATTTTTGCAAATTGAACTCATCTAAACTTTGTATTAATTAACCATTCATCCATCCAGCCAACTAGAGCATAGTTCAACTGGCATCAGCCATCAAGTATAACTGAGGTCATGGGTTCGAATCCCCCCTCCCTCAATCGTTGATGTACTAAAAAAAATTCATCGATTAAAACTAAAAATATCTTAGAAAATTTGTCTTTTTAGGATTTGATAATAGTTTTTTCCTGTTTCGTTTGTTTTTATGTTTAAATAGATTTCAGATTAAATTTGAACAACATTTGAAGGATAAAACAATTTTATTTATTTACTTTTATTATTAGTTAATTTTGCATCGATACTTGTTGGTATTTGATAATATAAATTTGGTATAATTAATTGTATATTTATATATTTTAATGCATGTTATATATTTTATATTAAATAACTAAATTCTTTTTAAAATATAAAAAATGAAAAAAATAAGATGAAAAAAAATCAAGAAAAGGTTATCAAACAAGTTTATATTTCTATTTCTTGTTTTCAAAGAAACAAGAAACAAGGAACAAGGAACATGAACATTATCAAACAGGGCCTTAATGTTTAACAAATTATGGTTGTCTGTTTTGTGAGTTTTGCCTCTTCTCTTTCAAAATTCTCTCACACTAGGATCTTACAATCTATTCCAAGGTCTGAAGATAGTAGGGAAGACACTAGAAGTAGTCCACGAAGTGTTTGTGATTCAAAACAAGGATCGAGTTTTGAGAAATATTTGAGCTACAAAGGTACGGGTTCGTACTCCTTTGTTTTTCTTTTTTTTGAGCATGTTTTTTATTTGGTTAAATTGATGCAATTAGAGTGTTTAAGATCCAAAATTGCTTCACTTTTTGTGATATGCCCTCTTTCAATAAACCTATTATCAGTATACAACTTTAATTACATCAATTTGTAAACTTCAAAGTTGTAATCAATTTATTACTCAAAGAGTTTAATTCAGTCTGTAATCAATTTATTACTCAAAAGAGTTTAATTCACTCATATAAAAGTGGCATAAAATAAAATTACCCCCCAAGTATTGGGTCCAGCAATAAAACTATTCCTCCATAGTTTCTACTTTGTTATTGAGATAGGTTGCACATATATAGGTGTAATTTAACTTTGGCTTATATATATATATATATGGTCAATGTGTTCATATTGGAAAAATAGAATACTACTTTGTGTATATATATACATATATAAATCCAGGAAGGCGGCTCCAGTTTTGATCAATTTAGGAGGTTTCTCCAATATTCTCTCCTTCAAGTCAATTTCTCTCAACTTTACCCTTCTTCCTATCTTCTTCTTCCTCTCCCCACCTAATCCCCTTATATATTCTCAACGCCATATTTTTCTATTCATTTTTCACACTGAAAAGCTTCCGCCGGCCGGCTGGATTTTATATGGAAATGGAAGTGGTTGTTAGAGTCCCTCCCCCCTCCGCCGACTTCTTCAACTTCAGCGGCAGCCCTTGCTCCTCCCACTCCCACTACTTGTCTGCTCCTTCCACTCCCTTCTCCTCCCTCAGTGCTCCCACCAGCCCCTCTCACGCCTTCAACTTCTTCCGTCGAGACGACGATGTCCCGATCGGTTCGCCTTCCGCCATCCCCTTCCACTGGGAGGAGAAGCCCGGCATCCCCAAGTCCCCCAAATGCTCCGGTGACGATCACGACTTTGAATTCAACTTTAGTAGCCAATCCTTTACTAAACCTTCTCTCTCCGCCGATCAGCTCTTCCACGCCGGTAAGATCAAGCCGCTCAAACCGCCGCCCGGGTTTCAAGTTAGTATCTTAACGATTTATTTTTTTATTTACTTATGTCAACTGAACCTAAGTAATGATATGAGATCGATATTTTTGAAAATGTTATTTGTGTTTAATAACTTCTCTCTTATAAATTTGGTTAATTTAATCTTTTATTCATATTAACAGTCGAACATCTCGTCTCCGAGATCGCCGCACAATTCGAGGCTCTCTCCTCGGAAGACGAAGAGCAGCATCGACATGAAGATCAACGACGACCCATTTGAAGCAGCACTGATGAAGGAAACTCTTAGCCATGGCAGCAACTACGAGCTCGATGATTCACATAAAAACAGAGGAAGAAGAGATCAAATCTCATACATTTCCTCTAATTTCGCTCGCAAACCAACTCGATCTCTTTCCCCTTTCAGAATCTCCTCTGAAACTGAACTCGACGGAGTCGACCGCAATTCCCTTGCCGCCGCCGCCGCCGCCGGCAAAGCAAAGTCCTCGTCTTTCTTGTCAGCGATTTCGTTTTCAAAACCCAACAGAAAATGGAGGCTCAGAGACTTATTGTTTCGCAGTGCGTCCGAAGGCCGAGCGACGGAGAAAGCTGATAAATTGAGGTCTACGTACGTTGTAATGTCGGAAAAAATGGACGCCGACGAGAAGATTTCGAGTTTCCGGTCGGCCGACGGCGGCGCTTCGAGGTTGCATTTTACGGCGGCGAACCGGACGGTTTCTGAGGAGTTTATGAAGAAGAAGAGATTTTTGTCCAACAAACCGGCCTTTCTGGGCCGTTGCTTGCGGTTTAACCGGTCCGGTATGCAGGAGATTTCCAGGGGTATTGGGTCGTTGACACGTGGTTGAACCGGCTTTTTTTGTTTTTTTTTTTTTAGTTTTTATTTGGGGTTTGTGTTGATCAATGTAAGAGAGATGTTTTGTCGGTGTTCAACACATATAACGGTAAATCAATAATCATATATAAATTGGTTGAAGTTGTAAGAAATTGAAGACATCAATAATAAGAATTTATGAGGTTTTGGGCATGATTTTGAGAGGAAAAGTAGATATTTGGTAAGGTTATGAAAGGCACTTTAAAGGTAAATTAAAGTATTTCTAGAGAAAATATTTGATTGGTATTTTTTTAAAAATAAAATATTAATTTCAAAAGTATTTTTAAAATTATTCTATACCAAACTCTTCTTTTTGGGCATGTTCTCTTTCTCTTGATTCTCTCTCCTTAAGTCATTATTTTGTAAAATTTAGGAACAATTGTCAAATGCATGGGAAGCTTCCTTTGAATAGTTCGGTTTAATTAAATTAGTTGTAAAATAATATTGTTGTCAATTTGATTAAATTTGACTACGATGCTAGGTGATGGAAGAGAATATAATAGAAATGAAATTCATGAAATGCATATGAGGGATGTAATTTAAGGACAATTCTCAAATGCATAGGAAGCTTCCATGAATAGTTTTATATTAAAGTTGAGTTGGCAGAAAAAATGTAAATATTGTTGTTAGTTTGATAAATTTTGACTATGATACTAATGAAAAGAAATAGAAAAGAAACTAATGAAATGGTCAAGAATAATATTGACATGCCACATGCATATTTTTTAAAAATTGATAGGTAATTTGATACACATATACATATGTATAGCACTTCTAAAATTTATAATCTTTTTAAACCATGCGAAATTTTTTTTGGTGTCTTTTTAACTATTGTCATAGAAGTTTTTAAAATAGAAAAGTAATAAGTTTGATATGACATTATAGAGTAGTTTTTTTAAAGTGAAATATTTTTTAGGAAAAAGAAAACACTAATTGAATATTTCATTAACAAAACATTTTAAATATTTTTCAAATGCATTTATCTATGGTAAATAATGGGATTATTGGGAGTGCAACCAAAATCTCGCATTGACTAGATAAGAGAAAGATCATGAGTTTATTAGTGAGGGACACTATCTCCATTAGTATGAGGTCTATTCATGAGAACTTGTACCTAAAGTGGACAATATCATACCATTGTGGAAGGTTTTTGAATCTATGACCTTTTGGTCATAAACTCATACTTCAGGCTACTTGCTCTTGTTGGCTATTCTATTTTAATTCTTCAACATTCAAAGATTCTATCAAATCATATACGAGTGAGCATTGATCAATCGAAATCAGTTTTTCACCACCAAAAAGATGGAGAGGCATTGACGCTCGACAAGTAGTGATGGAGATGACGGGTAGCCGCATGTAATTAATGAAGGGAGACTGGATGGACAACTAACAACAGATAGTTTTGTGTAATAAGACAAAAAAGAGAAAACAGTTGTAAGAATACTTTCTCTGTATTCAATGCACTCAATCACCTCGACCTGAGGGATAACATTTATACAAAAATAATACATAACAAATGAATAAATAAATAAAGAATAAAGTCATGAAAAATAATCCCTATCTCAACAGAATTGGTTAACACGATCCTTCTGGAAGCAGGTGTGACGAGGCAGTGCTGACTGTAGAGTTGGTGTTGACATGGCAAAGTTGACTAGGCTGACTGTGATCTCTAATATCCCCCCTCAAGCGAAGGGTAGGATCATCCACCCTAAGTTTGGAGCGTAAGTAAAGAAACTGATAGTGGAGAAGAGGCTTGGTTAAGCAATCAGCAACCTGCTCTTGAGAGGGAACATAACGAACCTCCAAAACCCCTTTGAGTACCTGATCTCTGACAAAATGAACATCGATTTCAATGTGCTTGGTACGTGCATGAAACACCGGGTTGGTTGCTAGGGTCGCTGCACTCTGATTATCACACCAAAGAATAGGCTTAGAAGAAACAGATAAACCAAGCTCCGTAAGTAATTGTCTAAGCCAAACAATTTCAGCGGTGGCATGGGCCAAGGCACGGTATTCAGACTCCGTACTAGATCGGGCAACAGCAGTCTGTTTCTTGTACGACCAAGAGACTAGGTTGGATCCCAAAATGATACAGTAAGCAGCAACGGATTTTCGATCGTCGATATTCGAGGCCCAATCAGCATCTGAGTAAGCAATAATGTTACACATGTCACGAAGAGAATTAGGTGTAATAAGCAACCCATGAGAACGAGTGCCACTCAAGTAACGAAGAACCCGTTTAACGGCCTGCCAATGAACATCAGTTGGTTGTTGCAGGAATTGACTTAGGTGATTGACAACAAACGCAATATCTGGGCAAGTGTTGGTCAAATACTGTAAAGCACCAACGGTGCTGCAGTAGACAAAGGGATCGGTTAGAGGAACACTTGTGGTTTTTGATAAGGGCTTGCTAGACACACACGAAAAACGTGCTGGATTAACATCACTGAGACCGAGCTTGTCCAACAGATCAGAGACATATTTCTCTTGACTCAACAAAACGCCATGAGACAAATAATTAATCTGAAACCCCAGAAAATAACTAAGGGTACCAAGATCTTTGAGAGCAAACCGACTATCAAGACTGCAGACTAAATCATTAATTAACGCCTCATCATCGCCTGTTATAATAACATCATCAACATATATAAGAAGGAGGATAACGGACTTGCCTTTGGTGTAAACGAACAAGGAGGAATCTGAGAGAGAATTGCGAAATCCCTAGGATGTTAAAACAGTCTTAATAGTATTGTTCCATGCTCTAGGTGCCTGTTTCAATCCGTAGATTGCCCTATCCAATTTGCAGACATAGTCTGGATGCCGAGAGTCAACATAGCCGGGCGGTTGACTCATGTAAACCGTCTCATCAAGTGTGCCATTGAGGAAGGCATTGTGAAAATCAAGTTGTCGAAGCCGCCAACGATTACTCACAGCAATATTCAAAATGACACGAATAGTGTTAGCCTTGACAACCGGGCTAAATGTCTCAAAGAAATCAATGCCAGGCGTCTGAGTAAAACCCTTGGCAACAAGCCGGGCCTTGTACCGCTGAACAGAACCATCGAGATGTCGTTTGATGCGAAAAATCCACTTATTGCCGATGATATTCATTGTTGGAGAAGGAGGAACAAGCTGCCAAGTATGATTTTGCAATAAGGCCTTAAATTCAAGATCCATGGCGGCCTTCCAAGGAGGAGAGGCAAGAGCAACCCGAAAAGACGTCGGTTCAGTCTGACTCCAGTCAGGAGGAAGAACAGAAACCAGCACCTTAGGCTTAAAAACACCTGCCTTAGCTCGAGTGACCATAGGATGGCATGGAACAATTGGAGCAGTAGGAGAGACGCTAGCAGTAGGTAGCACACTGGAGGAGCCATCTCGAGTATCAGAAACAGTATGAGACTGTGGGGCAGCAGACGGTGAAGGACTTGGAGAGGAGGGCAAAGTCCCATTAGGCATGGACGGAGGCAAAGAAACCAAGAGGGCAATCGGCTGAAGCGGAGGATGCAGAACACCTGGTGAAAACCACTGATGAATGGCAGGGGAAGGACTGGGAATATCCTCAGGCAGACACGGTTTGCCAAAGCCAGTGGCAAAGGGAAATTCACCTTCGTTAAAACGAACATGACGAGAAATGTATATTCGACCTTCTGGATTCAAACAACGGAAGCCCTTGTGTGACGAACTTGGACCCAGATAGACACACTTCTCAGTGTGAAATTGAAATTTGTTGGAGTTGTAAGGACGCAACCATGGGAAGCAAGCAGAGCCAAAGGTGCGAAAGGTCTGAAAATCAGCCCGCTGACCTTTTAAAAACTCCAAACATCTCACATATCGCATTCCATAACTCTTGAGCAGTGGTGCATCCCATGACTTGTGTAGAAACATCGACAGTCATGGAGTTGTACAGCCAGCCGAGTAAGAGTTGATCGACAGCAAGCCACGATTCTACTTGTGGATTTAACGGCGGTAAGAATGATGAGCTTGAAGCTCCATCGGTCTGAGAACTTACAGTACCCGTAGCCTCAGCCGTAACCCCTAAACCTGTTGCATCCATGGATTCCGGTGCAACGAGAGGTGGACAAGGCGTAGCTCCTGTCAAATGTCTTTCCAGCTTGTAACATCTGAGAATAGGAAGTGCCAAATTCTTCCAGAGAAGAAAATTTCCTCTATCTAGCTTAATCGAAGTAACCTGGTTCAATAGTTGATTAAGCGGTGGAGAGGAGAATGAAGAAGAGGAAGTCGAGTGTAGAGAAAATGAGGGACTAGCCATCTGTAGGCTCTGATACCAAGATAGTTTTGTGTAATAAGACAAAAAAGAGAAAACAGTTGTAAGAATACTTTCTCTGTATTCAACGCATTCAATCACCTCGACCTGAGGGATAACATTTATACACAAATAATACATAACAAATGAATAAATAAATAAAGTCATGAAAAATAATCCCTATCTCAACAGAATTGGTTAACACGATCCTTCTGGAAGCAGGTGTGACGAGGCAGTGCTGACTGTAGAGTTGGTGTTGACATGGCAGAGTTGACTAGGCTGACTGTAATCTCTAATAACAACGACTTCAACAAAAGAGAAGGAAGGAGAGACACACATAAATGAAGCAGAGCAGGAAAATTAGATTAGAAGTTTGTTTTGTTTTATTTAAAATTTAAACGAATATATAATTGATTCGTTTTAAAATATTTCGGGTGGTCATGATCGGGTTTGGGCATTTTGAACCCATGGATCAATCAACCAGTAGGTTTTGCTCTTTGCGAAACTGACCTCGATCGATGTACATATTGTTCTCACGTGATTTCACTAAAGCAATAGAAAGAAGACACGTGTAATTAAACGTTATATTTTTATTAATTTGAATGTAGTGGATTACAATCTCTAATGTTTCTCCTCTGATTCTTTCTCTCTCTCAACTGTAATTTGTCTGAGGGCTTTATAACTTGTTCTCAGACGAAGATTTGTCTTGAAGGCTTTGCAGCTTGTTCTTGAGTGTATATTTGTCTCGGGGCCTTTGCAACTCGTTGAAGGTCTTTGGATTGCCACTTGTTGAAGATTTTCGGCTTGTTGCGTGTTGAAGGTCTTCTGCTTGTAGCGTGTTGAAGGTCTTTGACTTGTAGCGTGTTGAAGGTCTTTGACTTGTAGCTTGTTGAAGGTCTTCGGCTTGCAGCTTGTTGACGGACTTCGACTTGTAGATTGTTGAAAGTCTTGGGCATAGGTCTTTGGCTTGTTGCTTGTTGAAGGTTTTCAGCTTGTTGCTTATTGAAGGTCTTCACGAAGCACTTGACACCTAAGGACTTGAAGTGTTCAACATCTTAAAGTGTTCAACACTTAAAGACTTGTCTTGCAGCGTTCAACAACTAAAAACTTGTCTTGTAGCGTTCAACACTTAAAGACTCGTCTTACAGCTTTCAACACTTAAAGACTCGTCTTGCAGCGTTCAACACTAAAGAGTTCAGGAAGCATTTAGCAGTTAAGACTTTGTTTTGAATTCTCTCTTAATTCTCTTGAGAGTGAAATTTCTGAACCTTTGGAATGGATGGAAAGCCTCTATTTATAGAACTTTCCATAACATGTGGGTTGGTCTTTAGCAACCTTTGGGCCCAACCATCTAAGTCTGGACTTTGTTAGCTTTGGGCCTAATCATTTAGACTTTGATTTTATTTAACTTACCCAATTCCATATAATCCAATTTGACCAAAATTAAATTTAATTATTTGGTCAAATTGCATGTTGATCCTGACAACTTTTATAATTTGTCGATTCTTGTTTTCAAACTAAATTTAGGACATTCAACTTATAATCGGTCCCAATTTTAATCATTTACAACTTCGTCATTAATTTGGAATAATGATGTGGCAACTAGGGTTTGGTCGAAATTTCTATGTCAACACATATAAATCGTTCGTCTGACTTTAGTTTCACTTAGCGAATCGACTTTTCGAATTCAATTGCTCACCTCTATTAACATTTATATATTCTATACTCAAGAAAATTAGTTTAATCATCGTTGTTGATTCGCTCATTCATTATTCGATAAAAATCTAAATCCCTTCTCAAATTTGAAATTTTTATCTTATCAAAAATAACAAAAAAACATAATCCATATTAGGCTTTTACCAATAGTAGTAACTAATATATCAATCTTTTAGGTTTTACTATTTAAAGAGTTTGATGTAATAAAGTGACGACGTGAAAATTAAGCCCACTTCAAATAACTGTGTAGTTTAGAAAGAGCACACCTATTATTCAAAAAAGTAGTTCATTGGATGCTACAATCATGATGGAGTGAATAGATCCATGTAATCATATTAATTAGCATATAAACACTAAAAAGGAAAAAGAAAAAGTTGGTTGGTTGGGTTTTGTAATGACCACCAACTCCTTTGCCTTTTAGAAAATATAAACTCTCAAGACCCTAAAGTTGAATTGTATAAAAGCTTTTGCACGAGCCATATAAAAAAAGGGAAAAATAGAGGTTGTTTGGTAAGGTTTTTGTTTCAAAAGAAGCTGTCAAATTAAAGCCAAGGAAAAAGGGAAAAAAAATGAGGAAAGAAGAATCGTTTTAGGTTTAGACCTCGTTCTTAGTTGATGAACTTTTATGTTTATTCTAGATTAGAGTTATCATTTTAGGATCCGTTTGATAACGTTTTCGTTTCTCGTTTCTTGTTTACTGTTTCTATTTCTTGTTTCATGTTTCTTGTTTCTTAAAAATTAAAAATAGAAATATGTTTGATAACTATTTCTGTTTCTTTTTTTTTTTTAAAAAAAAATAGAAACAGACATGTGTTTGATAACTATTTCTTGTTTCTTTAGTAAAAATAAATTTAGTATATAGAATATAATAAAATATATAACTTGCATTAAAATAAATATAAATAATCATAAAGAGTTTATAGTATTTTATTCCCACTCAATACAAAATTATTAATAATAATAAATTTTATCTTGTTGAAATTTGATTTGTAATGTCATTTCTCACTCCAATCAATTCAGTTCAATTAGACTAATTTATGAATTGTAAGGTTAGTCAATTGAGCATACCCACATTTCTTTAATTTAATAATAATTTTTATTTTTATTTTTTCTTCAAAAGCGCATTAGCCATACACACAAAGTAAATCAGAAAAAGAGAGAGAATACATATATTTTTTACATTTCATCGTAACAAAAGAAAAAAATAATTGAGATTTAAATAAAAAATAATAACGAAGAGAAAAGAGAAAAATATTAAAGAAAAGATAAAATAAAAAATAAGTAATTATTAAAAGGAAAAAAAGATTAGGATGGAAGAGAGAGAAACAAGAGAGAAAAAAATAAAAAAAATAATAAAGAAAAAAGTATTAAAAGAAAAATAAATTAGAATGGAAGAGGGAAAAATAAGAGAGAGGAGAGATAAGTGTAGAGAGTAGGGATACATGATAAAACATTAAAAAAAAAATTGACAAACTACTTTTTGTAATTTCTCAAAATCTGCCTAGAAACATTTTTAAAAAAATTAGAAACAAGAAACAAGAACGTTTATCAAACAAGTCTGTTTCCTGAAAAATGAGAAACGAAAACAAGAAATAGGAAATAAGAACGTTATCAAACGAGCCCTTAATGTCTAGGATTCGAGCTTGATTTTTGTTTGCTCCTAATTCTAAAAGTTTCATTATTCGTAACTGGATTAAATCTCTAATTAAGATAGTCTTATTATAATTGGTAAGATATTAATAATTTTTTTTATATGTGATTGGTTGGCAATTTAAAATTAAACCTCAATTTTCCTCAACACTATAACTTGATGTATTAAAGTTCAGATTTAGTAACAAAATTGAGAAATACGTTGGGAAGGAAAGGGATTCAGTTTTTTGAAGATATATATGATAAGATTTACCTCTAGTCACGTGAGAAAACTATTAATATATATGATATTAAGCATAAAGATGGTGAGAGACTTTTTTTTTTTTTTACTTCCACAATATTTGGGTCGAAGTTATGACTTTTCTATTGATCCATATTTTATGTTAGTTGAGTTATGCTCGGGTTAACATTCTAATATGAACAACATTTTTTTAAAATAACATCTTTTTAATATACATAAAAATAAAAAACAAAAATAAAGTTTCAAGATCCTGTTTTACGTTTTTTGATTCACTTACTTCAGTGTATATGTTAAATAACAGATGTATTTTCAAAAATTGTTTCTGAAATCTGTGATTCAAATAGTGAAAATTCTGATAATAATATTTTTTTTGTTTTCAATGTATCAAGATTTTGAATTTGAAATTTTAAAATACAAAATTATATTAAAAGAAATAAAAACTTTAAAAATATATTATTTCATATTAGAAACTCAATTTATTTTTGTTAAATGAAAATATGTATAATATAATATATTACAAATTATATGATATTATAAAATAATAATTATACAAAATTTTAGAACAAGAAAAATGTTGTTAAATTAATTAATAATAGTTTATATTCAACTTAATATTTAGTTTTACAACTACAACTAATTTCATGATCTATAAAGATATTGTAGAACACATTTTCAACCATTGCTTAAATTAGAATCCAATTTTTGAATCTGCAACTAAACACATATCTGAAAACATGAAATAAACTATAATTTCATTAAATTCCTTGTTTTCAAAATTCTATTTTCAAATTGCGTAGCATACCGACCTTACTTCCTCAACATGATAATAATTTCCTACTACATGAACAAAAAACTGGAATAAGATTGAAATTCATTTATAAGTTAAATTATACGCAATACATTAACTTTGGGTTATACTTCTATTTTGACTTTTACTTTTAAACTTTGAAAATTGTTCCATACAAATACATATAGTTCTTTTCGTTAAAATAAGATGGAAATTGACACAAGAACTAATACTGAGGTGTAAGAATTGGAAGACATATAAGATATCATTTACAACATTATTTACATTACTAGACGTGACAACTGACGATGTGTAAAAATTGATTGCGCAGATGATTTCGATATACATATCTTTCAAGATGAAATAAATAGCAACAATGATCTTAATGTTCTATGCAGTGGTAAATAGTATCACATACGCCTTTAATTTTTACATATCAACTGCCACCTCAATTTCTATAATTTATTTTAACAGAAAACATATTTTTATTGGAACAATCTTAAAATTTAAGAGTAGAATAAAAATTTTCAAAGTTTAGAAACATAATCGAAACCTATCTAAGATTAAGAGTATTTTATATAATAACACTGGTGCAATAAATAACCAAACTGACGATTTGGACGATCAACTACATGCAGGGGTGGACCCAGATACTAATATTTGGGGAGTCGGCTAATTATGTTAATAAATATAAAAAAAATATTATCTATAAGGTCAGTTTGAACTCATCCCACATTATGTTGACCGAAAAAAGTTGGTGATAATAATAAGTAGGTGTACTAAATACTTTCTAACTAAGTTTGAATAGTTTTAATGTCTCATCAAATAGAAAAAAAAAAGTTACATAACAAGTTTAGTTCATGAACTTTTAAGTCCAGCCTACTAATTCTCTAAACTTTAAAAACTACCTAATGAGTCTCTAAACTTTTAATCTAGTATATAATGAGTTCATAAACTTTAAACTTATCCAATAGATCTCTAGACTTTAAATATATTTAATTTTATGTCTAATAGATCCTTAAAATTTAAAAAATATATATCGAATAGCCTGAGAACATAATAGTATTATAGTTTCTTATAGATTTACATATTAAAAACTAATTTATTAATATTTAAAAAATCCTCGTAAATTAAATAATCTTGTATCCATATTCTTAAATTTAAGAAAAAAAATATATTGAATAAGTCAAGAATATAATATCATAGTCTCTTATAGATTTAAATACTAAAAATTAATTTATCAACATTTAAAAATATATTTGAATTATAAATACTCTCTGAATAATTTTATTTAAAAAAAATGTTACCTTTTTTTAATAATTTTTATTATATTATAGAAGGAAATAAATACATAAAAACGCGAAGACCATGTATAAAAAGAATGAGAGAAAAAAAAAAGCAGCAAATAAAAAAAAAAAAAAAAGAAAAGAAACTTACAAGTCAAGCAGATTTGAACACAATTCAGAATTCATGATGGCCGACTGAGCATAACACCGTTGTGATGAACCATATTTTTGTTATTATCAGTGTACTATTTATTATAATAATATATAGTATTATTTTTAAAAAATAGTATATACTATATATTATTAAATTAAAAAATTTTGGGGTCATGGTCCTTCTAATCTCGAAGTAGACCTGTCCCTGATTACATGTTTTAATTTTGTCACCGCTACAACAAAATTACTCGCCAAATATAATTGTTAGCTGCAAACAAGTTCCTATATTGTCCTATATTGTTTGGAGCAAACAAAGTTCTATATTGTCTAAGAAAGAAAAAAATCATGCTAATAATATGTAATGATAATTATCTCTATGGTATTTATGAAGCTTTTTAAGCAAAATTAAAAATAAAAATAAAAGCTAGGAAGACTTATGCCAAGTTAAGATGTCTAAAAAATCATAACGATAACCATACCATTAATAATATCACAGTAATAAAAGATGAAATTATAAATGTCGTCTTTATGGTTTGGAAAAAAATAGAATTTAGTTTTTATGATTTTGAAAGTTAAAATGTAACGATCCTAAAAATCGAGACGAACCTACGTTAGGGAAGTTACTCCGCCACATCGTTCGCGCCAAAATTTCGGCAGCATAACGACACAGCAAGGAGAAACCAAAATTTTTCCTCGAACCTAACAAGCAGATAACACTTCAAGGGCCTCAAAGAATGTCCAACCCCCACCAAACTAAAATCAAAGAATGGGTTGGGCTACAACCAAAGTTTCAAAGTACAATCTCTTAAACAAACGAACACGCAGCGGAAAGACAACTCAACCAGAATGAAAATTCACCAACTAAGAAGTACAAGAGAAAATAGAGGGTCGCGCGACCAGAAAAAATAATAAAACATAAACTAAAACATCACAGTGTCAAGCAAGAACTCCAAGCAAAAGAAAAACAGGAAGGAAACAGGGTCCCACAGCCCCGTCGGGTCGTCGTCATCATCAACCGCCTCAGGGTTTCTTACCTGCAACCAAAAACAATAAAGTAGATGGGTGAGTATAAAAATACTTAGTAAGCAACCCACTCACGTCCAAACAAACTAACATGCAACTAGGGGTGATATTGGTTCGGTTTTCATCGATTTTAGGCCAAACCGAGAACCGAACCGATCCGACCGATTTCATCAAAAGAGGAACCAAATCAAAGTCCAATAAACGACAAAATCATTAGTTCGATTGTCCATTGGTTTAGTTTTTCTTTGGTTCGGTTTTCGTTTTTTTTTTTTTACAAATCTTATGCTATTTTATTTCTTAGTTTCATCTTATTTTAATATTTTTTGTCCCTAAATTTCTCAATACCTCAATAAGAATTCATAAAGCTAACAATCTCATTTTGTTATTTTAAAATTAATTAAAAGAAAACGGATGAAACGACGCAATAATAGATAGGGATTCAATTTGAGGTTTTTTGAGATACATATATATATACTTCGGTTTGGTTCGATTTTTAATGATTTTTCTAAACAAAAACCGAACCAAACCAATATTTTTCGTTTTTTCTAAAATAAAAATCGAGATGTCCAATTTTCTTCTAAAAAATCAAACCAAACCATTGAATCGGTTTGGTTTGGTTCGGTTTGATCGTTTTTCGGTTAAGACTATCACCCCTACATGCAACCAAAACAAGACTCATCTTCTAAACTCACTCAACCCCAAATGAGTCTCCTACAAGAATTTTGGGATTTCCCGACCCCACAAATGGTCGGAAAAACCCCAAAATATGGTCGGCAAATGTATTTCCGATGGAAAAAAGCTCGTCGGCAAAATGGTCGGCTTATCCTCGTCGGGAAACCTTTTGCCGACCAATTTTTTTATGGTCGGCATTTCTTCAAAAGGGCGACCAAACTTTTTTGGTCGGCATTTCTTTATAATGCCGACTAAATAAGATTTGGTCGGCATTTCAAGAAATGCCGACCAAAAGTTTGGTCGGCCTTTCTAAGAAATGCCGACCATAAAAAAATTGGTCGGCATTTCTAAGAAATGTCGACCAATCGGTGTTAGTCGACCTATCAAAGAAATGCCGACCACATTTAAAATTTGGTCGGCATTTCTAAGCTTTTGCCGACCAACTTAGTTTTGTTCGGCTATCTTCGAAATGCCGACCAAATTTAAAATTTGGTGGCATATATTGAATTGCCTATTGCTTCTATTTGATATTTTACCTATTCAAATAGGTATTTATTTGGATTTTCACTATAATTTCAAACTTGATGTACATGAAATAAAATATACACAAATTGAATAAAAAATTTACTTACATTAAATTAAAGTTAATTACACTTTGTTCATACAAAATAAAAATATAGTTTTTGACCAAATAACCCAATCTACAAACAAAATTTTATATATTAAACTTAAGTTAACTACACGTTATCTTCATGGCGATCTTCGTGTTGCTTTCAGAGCAATGTCGAGTCGATCCACCTATATGAAAAGACATGAACCTAAGATCAAAACTATATAAACATATAACAACGAAAATAACATAAAAAATCAAATCAAGAAACTAAACCCAAACTTACTCTTCTTATATATAAGTATCATTCTCACTCACATAACACAAAAATCACAATTACAAACTTACCAAACTTACTAAAACATAGGAGCACATAGAAACAAAACTTCATCCAATCCGACAACTAAACACATAAAACACAATTAAAACAACACTTAATACACTTAACTAAATCTAAAATTATACCAAATAAACAATTGCAAATAACACTTAGCAAAAAAGTTATACCAAATCAACAATATAAACGAGCTTTAACTAAAACTTAAATTTCAACATATAGATTTCAAACGACTTTAAGCCCAAACATAATTCAATCAAAAAAAGTTAAACAATAAAGTTCTACTTACTCTTCCTATACATAAGTATCATTCTCACTCACATAACACAAAAATCACAATTACAAACTTACCAAACTTTTCAAACTTACTAAAACATAGAAGCATAGAAACAAAACGGCCAACTAAAAATATAAAACTCAATTACAAACAACACTTAATACACTTAACTAAATCTAAGTCTATACCAAATGAACAATTACAAACAACACTTACCAACAACACTTAGCAAAAAAGTACAAAACAAAATGAAAGTTCAAAGTTATAAAACACAACAGAATTACTACTCAAAAAGAAATTGTCATATGCATAAAATTTTAAGAACTTCCTTCTCGGATTTTATTTTGTAATCTTTAACCTCCTTTGACGATCCAAGTTCACAAGCTTTCCTTGTGAAATATGTATGTATTCAACAATCAATCAAGTATCTAGCAATCTCCAATTGGAGCATGTTCTCAAGAATTCAATATGTAACCCAAAAACCACAAAAAAAAAGTAACCTACACCTCATAATTAAAGAATATTTATGGACACATTTAACTTAACTTAAGCACCAACCACCAAAACTTAACTAAATAGCTTCTCAAAGGAATGAACCACCAAAGCTTAACTAAATAGCTAAACATGTTCAACCAAATTACTAAACTCCAAAGGACCGATTGATTGATAAACAATCTATATACATCAATCCATGTATCTCCTTCACACTCCAAATAATTTCTCATCCACCCCCTAACTTCAAATCGATCTCTAAGTATCAACCTACACTTAAACCGATTCATTGGCTACCATAACTACAATAGTCATAGAACCATATCCAAAGAAATTCTAAATATATTAGCAAGTATCAATATTACAAAACAATAAGCAAGAAGTTCAAAATCAACTACGAGCAAATTTGTCAATGACATAGATAGCTTCCAAAACTCAACGATCATGAACATAAACTCAAAGAAACTCATAGAAATCAAATAGTTTCAAATCATTGGCTACCATAACTGCAGGATAACCATCCACAACTTCTCACTATGTATAATAAGCAAGCAAGTTTTGATCCCAACCTCCTAAACTTAATTTAATCTCAAAACATAATCCCAAAACATACTAACCCCCAACACATTGGCTACCTTTACTCCAGGATAGCCATACACAAAATATTAGTGGATAGATCATACCTACTTTGGCAATCCTCCTTGTAAATAAATGAGTTGCATAAGCATTGCTTCCATGTTAGTCAACTTCAGATATCCGTGTTATAGTCCACAATGAAGATAAAAATGCAAATAACGTCAATATAACATTGAAATCCACATGGTCAAATTCAAGGAGTACTAAAGTGGCAAATAATCGTAAGAATATGATCCATACCCACTTTATTTGAGTTTTAAAAGAATCAATAGTGGGTTCCTACATACTTTCTTAACCAAAGAAGCTAGAAAATTTGTTGGTTTATGTTAAAAAGTGTTCCAACTTGCAAATCTATCGTTACACAAATCTCAAAACACAATCAACTTAAATAGATTTTCAAAATAATCTTCAATCTAAGCATATTAATTATTAAATGTAGTTCTTTTTTTTTAATTAAAAATACAAACAAGAAATTCTACCAAATGGGCCCTATAAACAATATATATTTTCAACTCCCCATGAATAAGAATAATAAACTATACAAATTTTAAAGTACAAATATGCCAAATGAATTCTAAAGTGTTTGAAATATTAGTAAAAGGGTTTGAATGGGTTCAAAAGTGTTTGAAATATTAGCAAAAGTGTACAAATGAGTTCAAAATACTAGTGAAAGTGCCCAAATGAGTTCAAAAGTATCCAAAATATTAACAAAAATGTTAAAATGAGTTTGAAATCATAAATCTAAGATTGCCCAAATCAAAACATAATTAACTTGAATAGATTTTCATAATAATCTTGAATCTAAGTATATTAACTACTAAAAACATAAGAACTTTGCAATATTACTAAAATCTAAGAGAAGACAAACTTAAAAACAACAAAAAAAACTACTTACAAAGGGCGGGCGGCGGACGGCGGGCGGCAAGCGGCAGCTACGGTTGGGGGTGGTGAGCGGTGAGGAGAGGGTTGGGTGGTGGGAGAGAAGGGGAAAGTGAGAAGAGAAGAGAGAAGGGGAAGGTGAGAAGAGAAGAGAAAAGGGGGGAAATGGGGAAAAAGAGAGGGAAAAGGGGGTTGATTTTCGCGCACGTTTGCCGACCATTTTATAAATGGTCGGCATTTCTAATCTCTTTTGCCGACCATTTTTAAAAATGGTCGGCATTTCTAAAAGAGAGAGGGTAAAGGGTGTTCATATTCGAGCACTTTTGCCGACCATTTTATAAATAGTCGGCATTTCTAATACCTTTTACCGACCATTTTATACATGGTCGACATTTCTTGCTCTTTTGCCGACCATTTCCATAAATGGTCGGCATTTCTAAAAAGAGAGAGGATAAAGGGTGTTCATATTCGAGCACTTTTGCCGACCATTTTATAAATGGTCGGCATTTCTTGTTCTTTTGTCGACCATTTCCATAAATGGTCGGTATTTCTAAAAAGAGAGAGGGTAAAGGGTGTTCATATTCGAGCACTTTTCCCGACCATTTTATAAATGGTCGGCATTTCTAATCACTTTTGCCGATCATTTTATAAATGATCGACATTTCTTGCTCTTTTGTCGACCATTTTTAAAAATGGTCGGCATTTCTAAAAAGAGAGAGGGTAAAGGGTGTTCATATTCGAGCACTTTTGCCGACCATTGTTAGAAATGGTCGGCATTTCTTATCACCTTTGCCAACCATTTTAAAAATGGTCGGCAATTATTTCTCTTTTGCCGACCGTTTGATAAACGGTCGGCCTTGTAACACACTTTTTTCGGTGATTTTATAAATTGTTGTCATTTTTCTTCACTTTTCTCGACCGTTTTATTTTAACCGTCGGTATTACCCTTACTTTTGCCGACCACTTATCAAACGGTCGGCAATTCCCTCACTTTTGCCGACCACTTATCAAACCATCGGTATTTCTCCTTTTTTCCGACCATTTTTTAAGCGTCGGGGTAAATAACGTCGGAAAATTGTAAAATTCTTGTAGCGTACATTTAGCACACTTCACCCTCAGCCCCCTGCGGTAAT
Source organism: Trichosanthes cucumerina (assembly GCA_036507285.1). Classification (NCBI taxonomy): domain Eukaryota; kingdom Viridiplantae; phylum Streptophyta; class Magnoliopsida; order Cucurbitales; family Cucurbitaceae; genus Trichosanthes; species Trichosanthes cucumerina. Next base: position 20,194,366 of record CM071839.1, on the reverse strand, counting down.
AACTCGAGTTCTACCTTCGGTCCTAGAACTTTGATTGACGATGCAATGAGAGAAAGCAACTCTCACGCCACTGCACACTGGCATAGAGCAGAGCAGGTATGTATCCTACACGCCCTATGGGGAATCGCCCCTAAGCCAGCACGGGATAATGGAAAGCAACCACTCCCTGACGGGGACGTACCCCAGGCTCTCACAACGCAACACGCTAGCATAGTGCAGTGAGGTATGTAACCAACACGCCCTATGGGGAATCACCCCTAAGCTAGCACGGGATAATGGAAAGCAACCATTCCCTGATCTCAACGGGGGCGTACCCCAATCTCACGAGCCTATCATATATTGTCAACCTAGAGGTTCCGACTCGCTCAGGCGTAACTCAAGGTTTAGTAAGTGTTGGGTTTTGCGCTTCATAAGGTTATTTAGGGTTCTAACTAGACAGTTCCAATATCATCGACCCATTCTCAAGAGTCCCAAATTCAGCAAGGTTCTCACTTTCAGCCAACACCTCAAACTACCCAAATTCCACTTTCAGACCACACTCAGTTGGACGCCCGACTTAGCCTTACCCCAAACCCACACAGGTTTGCTCAGCTCCTTGCTTCACGTCGGTAAACGCCTCCCTAACTAGCATTCTAACATAGCCCAGACTCACCCCGCAGGTTGCTCGTAAGCTATGTCTCACTTTGAGTCTGTTGCCACTCTTATAGTGACTCACCTCAAAACATTCTCGTCTTTGGTATGTTGCCATGACTACCATGGCTCACCACAAGACATCACTGGTCTAGTCTGTTGCCACACACCTTATGACTCACCAAAGACATCATCAATAAACAAACTTCATGCTAGTTTCTCACCACACAAGGCTGTAGGATAACGTCACCTAAACAAGGAGTAAGGTAGGGACTACTAGCCTGAGGGGTTCCATGACACAACTCTCTTGACTTGGTGCTAAAACCATAATAAAAAATACGTACTAACAATCGTGCGAACAATACAAGCTGTATATCGTTAATGATCCTCAACCATACATGCGCGAACTCATTCACGGTCGGACCCAACCCTTTTAACACACACAACAACACAATGTTTCAATCCACAGGCCATGCAAGCCAACTCTCTCACTTATGTGTTGGGATGTATGTCCTCATCTCGTGTAGTTTGTAATATTCCAAGCTGTAAATAAATAAGAGTTATTTATTTGAACTTTGTGTCATAAATAAGAACTCTTTATTTGAACTTTGTGTCTCGCATATTTCATAAACTTAATCCAATAAACTAAGCTCCAGGGTCATTGTATTATAAGAGAACTAGAACTTGAACGGTGTGTAATGGAGACACAAGGAGGATCACGTTCGAGTTAATGACTCGAACGGTCTATAGTATACGGATAGGGTTGGAGACCTAATCGTGGATACACTGTGGATGCGACTCGCTTTGTATTAGATACAAACGAGGTGATCCAGCTCGTTCATGTGGTTAACATGCGAGTGGGGGCATCCTGTGCAATGAGATTGTACAAGACCGGACCGTGAATTATTAGACTTCATCGATGTAACACCGCAGATTAATGATGATAGGGCTAATAATTTTGTAGATGACCATTAGTGACTCGACCTTAATCTTGAGCGTGTTACGGACTTCTGTCTGTGGGGATCTGTTCTTTGACTAGTAAGGGTGAGGGTGGCCACTGTTGCTCCCCCAATATGCCTATCTTCTCAGGGGCAGGACCACGTGGGGAGCTAGGAACTTGACTACGCAAAAAAGAATTCACTCGTTCCCGACTTAGGAAAACTAGAGGGGTTGTTCCCTTAAATGCTGTCTCTAGGGCTTGAACAACGAGGCCCCACCCTCTCACTAGCCCGAGAGGGTTGTTGTTTATGGTTGGACCATACAACGTAGTTGTTCATTAGAGGAGCAGTGGGACTTAAGGAGCAAAAGGTAGACACAGGGGTAAAACGGTAATTTGACCAAGCAGTGTCTACGAACAACCTATGAAAGGTCGACTCATGGGTATTGGTTATATCGAACAACTTGTCCTACAGTGATGAGAGTGCAACAACGGGCTTTAGTGGAGTGTTACCGTAGCTAATGAATGTTGAATAATCGGGTCAAAGAGTTTGACAGGTTAGTCTCGTATCATTGGAGCTCGTCACGTGTAGATCCTTTAGGTCCCTCGGTTGGCTCAAATTGGACAAATTGAGGGTTTACAGTTTGGTGTGAATTTGAAGTGTTCAAATTCATTATTTGGGTATTTATGTCATTTATATGAGATATAGATGACATAATATATAGTTTGATGTGAATGAGATTCATAATAAACTATAGTATAACCTAATTGATTAATTAGTGCTAATTGGAGAAATTGAATTGAGAGAAATTAAATTGAATGTGATTCAATTTAAAAATCCACAATTATTCAAATGAGATTTGTATAATAAGGTATGAGATACCTTATATTATGTGATATGCAAATATGATTTGCATATCATATGGTTGTGGTAAAATTGTGATTTGGTGGAGGTTTTAACTCCATCACACAATGATATTTAAAGGCTTTGCAAGAAACTTTTGGTGTGCCATTTGCCTTTTTTTGGATTTTGATCCAAAGAGAGCAAGTGAATTCTCTGTCAACACTATCTCAACTCTCTCAAATTCTCCTCACCCAAAATCAAAGGGAGTCCCACCTACTCTCCCTCAACCTTCCGAGAACAACCGAGAAGACCCTTTGGAGGTGTCTTGCTGTTCGGATCGAGGATCGTGTTCGAGGAGATCATTCATTCGAGAGAGATCGTGACCGGAGGAGGAAAACATTGAAACAGTGTTATTCAACAAGTAGCATAATCTCTTACTGTTTTTCCTCTCCATTATGCATGTTTAGCCTAGGATTAATGAGATTAATTAAATTTTAAGATAAGAATTATACAACGGATCAACGACGTTTCACAACGTCTTCCGCTGCGGGAATTTCAAATCCCTTCATTATGAGCTTGCTTACTGGGTTGAGTTGGCCACATACATCGACTCGAGGATCCATGAAACAACCACTTCCTTCAAAAGACGAACACAAGCTCGCCTAAACCAATTCCAAGGAAACGATTGGTCACTAGCGTGGCCTAAGGCTCATCTTTAACGCCCAACCAAGTTAGTTATAGTGATCCAAACAACTTAAACACGAACCAAAGCTTAAGGCGTTGTATCCAACGATCATAATTGGCCCAAACCACGTAACCAAAGCATTAGTTTGCAACCTCGAACCTTTTACAAGAATAGTCTCACCCTTAGGCGACCAAAAGCCCAACACAGTAATCCTCTAATTGGTTTGGTCAACTACACTATGCCGCACTCGCCTTTCTATGGTTTACTCGTGGCTCACAAATTCCAACTACCAACCTCGAGGTGGAACCTGGGCATAGAACCACCTTTCAACTACATCAGTCTCAGACCCACCATGTTCGTTCTCATGTTATTACGATCAAAGGCTTAAAGTCTCACTCTTAACTTGAAGCCTTAGCCCCTATTCCCACATTAACTACTTTCTTAATCCATTAGTGCTATAAGCAACACCAACTCAAGCCCAAACTCAAACATATGCATCACAACATAGTTTCCGTGCATTACGCACAATATGCGGACTACCACATTCAAACAAAACAAATAATAACTTTAAGAGGATTAATCCAAAAGACTACTTACATCGATAGCAAAGGTTCGGGAGTTAGATCTCGAGTTCCATGCGCTTCCTTAACACGCACGAGCCCCTAATCGATAAACAAAGGACCTTAAAAACACGCTTCTAACATCCATAAACAAAATAATTTGACTTAAATGACAAAACTAATGCATAGAGACTTAAAACATGATCGAATAAACGGGAGCGACTGCCTGCACCTGACCGGCGGCGGCGACAACAACAGCGGTTTCCGGCGAGCGGCAGCGATTCTAGTGAGTGGCGCCACGTGGAGCGTAGATTTGGAATGCTCGCAGCCTGATCTATTCGAAACCAACCTCTAACCCTCGGGAACCGACAAGGAACGAGCCAAACCAGTCGCACCCCTCGCGGCTTCAAAGGGCTCCAATCGGTGATTTTGCAGCGTGCAGTTCTCTGACGAAACGTGGGTGAACGACAACGTGCGTAAGGGCTTCCGGCGGCATGAGATCAATGGCGAGGTCGAAGGCGAGGAGGCGCGACGACGTCTGCAACTGATTGGCGACCCGCGAGTGACGAAGAAAGAAGCTGTGGTTGCTGCACTCGCCAGAGCGATGTCGCGCTCTGATGGAGTTGAAGGGTCGGCTTGATGGAGAGGTGATCGAGGATGGGGTTGGCAGTCGGATGGAGGCAAGACGAAGGAGAAGGAGGCGCGGGTGGTTGCACGCAAAACTTGAAGAAGAAGGAGAAGAGGAAGAAGAGAGGGGGCGGCGTGCTGCTTCTTCGAAAACCCTCTCTCCCTTCTTTCTTTTTTTAACCTTTTATTTATTTACTTAAAACTTTCCTTTTAAAAACTAAAACCTTTTCTAGAAGTAAATTTCTTTTCTAAAAACTTTTCCTTAATTAGTTTAAACTTATTTCCAAGAAAATTACGAAACGAGGCTGGAATTAAATTCTGAAAATTTAGAAAATGGCCTGAAAAAAATCACGGACGTTACATAAAATTTTGTCCTTATAATTTGAAATAGTTTATTTGATTTGATAAAACTCTCACAAATAGCTCATACCTTCCAATATTTTAAATCATAAGAATTGCAATTTAATATAAAATAAAAAACAATCTTGTCCTAAATATTAAATTATTGTTAGATCTAAAAACTTTGATTTGAATTGAGGCACGTTTTATCCCTCCTAATATTTTCCTTAACACATATTCCTTTTTGGGGTAAAATATTACCACGAACTTCAACAAATGAACTATATGTAGATAATAATTGAAGAGGGAACGATAGTACAAGTATAATACTATATTAAATTACAATTAAATTCAAAACTTAGTTATAATAATATGCTCGATAGTTTAATATATTCTAATCAGACTAACAAATAAGTTGAAACTAAGTGTTTGTAATTAAAATATTGGTTGGGCCCCTAAATTTAGATCATATTTTCTAATTTGGATCCGATTTGATTCTTAAAGTTTAAAATTTTCTGTTTTAGTTCTTAATGTTTTAAAAAATATAAATTAAATTTAGTCGTTACGTTTTAAAACCTTTAATCAAATTTAATAGAATATGACTAGTTTTCCTTTGGTTTCCCATCTATGTGCACATGATTGATCTAGAAATGTTGATATATATATATATATATAGAGGTGACATGATTTTTTTTAATTCAATAACATTGAGAGATATGGAAAATTCGATTTTTTAACCTCTAAGGGAGCGTTTGGATCACAGAGTTAGGTTGAGTTGTGCAGAGTTGTTTTGTCAGTGAGTTCTGGAAATCAGTTTTTGGTTTGCAGGATTGAGTTGAGTTGAGTTGAGTCAGTAAGTCAGTGTTTGGTTTGCAGAGTTGAGTTATTATGTCAGGGGTATCTGATGCAGTTTTTTGTAAAGTGAATAAGTCTGATTTTTTGTGACTTTTTTATTTACTTTTTTTGTTTCCACCAAATCAATTGCAAACATATTTGTCTACAATTTCAAAAGTAATTACAAATTTACAATATATATTACCATTTGCAAGATATATGAGATATTTAGAACAGTACTGAATATTGAGATTGATATTATGTAAAGTGAAAGGTCTGATTTTTTTGGTGACTTTTTTACCCTATTTTGTTTTCACAACAAATCAAATACAAACACATTTGTCTACAATTTCAAAACTTAATTATATGATCAATTATAAAATTACAATGTATATTACCATTTGCCAAATGTATGTTATGGGTATTTGTAAAAGTAATAGATATTGAGTTTGATATCAATATTTCTTTTCCAATAAAATTCATTATTTAGAACTTTTACTCTTCAATATGAACTTTATTCCTTTTTTTATGCACATGTTCACCACTACTTTTTTATTTTAATTTAGGTAGGTCTTAATTTAGTATTAATACTTTGCATATGAAGAGTATGGGTGTTCAAAAAACTCGATAACCCGACCAACCCAACCCAACTCGACGGGTTGGGTTGGGTTATAAATTTATTTGGGTTGGGTTGGGTTCAAATAAATTAAAATGTATGAGTTGAGTTGGTTCATGGGTTCACCTAAAATTAATTCAAATAAATTAAAATGTATGGGTTGGGTTGTTGGGTTGGGTTCAAATAATTAGATGTTAAAAATATGTCAACATACTTAAATATTTTATGTCATATTAAAGTTGCATATCTACAAAATATTAAATATGTCATCAAGGTCTTAGTAGCGTCGTTATGCTACCAAAATTTTCAGTGTAGGCAATGTTGCTTAGTAACATCCCTAGGAAATTTTGACTTTGAAAAATTGTTACAGTTGGTATCAGAGCATGGGTTTTAGATTCTGCATACTCGCCTACATCGTAGGCAACGATCCTTATAGCCTCTCGCAGGAAGTCTAGTTAAAGTTATTTGAGTTGCTTGTGTGTTGACACTTGTTATGCTATGCTTTTGACTTTTTTGTTCTTGTGCAAATGTAGTTTAGAGTTTAAGTTTAGATTATGACTCGAAGATGTGACCGTTGTAAAGTTCTAGCAACTTTCGAGGACGAAAGTTTTTCTTAGATGAGTATATTGTGGCGCCCTGTAAAATTAGATGCTTTAATTGTATTTGTTTTAAATTTGAATCTTTGGATAATCAGAACAAGATTAGAAAATGGTGTTTCAAAGTTTAAAAAAGGTTAGGATTTCTGTTTGTTTAGGATTTCTTTTTCTAAAAGGATTAGAATTCTTTATTCTAAAAAGATTAAGACTTTTTGGTGTTTATTTAAACTAGAGTATATCAACTTAAAAACACACTTCAAAACTCTCCTCATCTTCTTCTTTTCTCCACTTTCTTCATTTCGTCGGAGAAGTCGTCGGAGAGTCGTCGGACCGTCGTCGGAGAGTTGTCGTACCATCGTTGGAGACTCGCCGGACCGTCATTAGAGACTCGTCGGATCGTCGTCGGAGACTCGTTGGACCGTCGTCAGAAAGTTTCCAGATCGCTGCCAGAAAGTACTGTACGGTTGAGTTTATAACTCAACTCCATGGGTTCCTAAGTGAAGATATATACCTTAATTAATTAAATCACGTTCAAACTGATAACATGAAAAAGTTAGAAAGAAATGTAACCAGAAAAACAAGTAGTTGAGATTTAGAATAAAAAGAGTTAAAGAACACATAGGCAACGATTTAAAAAATTAATAGTGTTAGGTGTTAAGACTAAATAAAATAGGTAAAATCTAACTGATAAGACAAAAGATGATTTTTATTAATCAACACATTTTCTAAGCAAAGTTTCGGTTTATCCTTTCTTTCTTTATTATTATTTTTTTTAATTTAAACTTTTTAGTCGAACAAACCTGTCTTTTAACGAGTTGAGTCACATTCTATTGGATAATTTTTTTTTTTAAATTTTGAAAAGACTTTTTAGATGTTCTTGTTTTCATTCTTTTCTCAACAAATGTCCTAATATTACCCTTCCCATTCTATGTTTGTATGGTTTATTCAAATATCTAGATTGTTGCGGATGAATTAAATGAAAACATTAAATGAAAACAAAAAAGGGACAACAAGAATAATGTCTAAATCTAACTAATTCTACTTGAAAAATATCTAAAATTATTTAAATTTAGAAAAATGTCTAAATCACTTCTAATTTATTTATATTGTGATTTTATAATTAGGTTGGGACTAAAATACCCCTAGCTACATTTTCTACTCCTTAACTAACTAAATAAAAAAGTTAACAAAATATAAAAATAGTAGATTATAAGGGGAGAGAAATATTAGTTACCAAAATATAAGAAACTTGAATCAAATCTTAACTATTAAGTTAAGATCATTAAGAAAATAATGCATTACAACAAAAAGATTTTAATGGCGAGTAATTGAATTTATAGCATATATTGGTCATACATCTAATGAAATGAAAATGTGTAATTACCCATTAAGCATACAAAAATTAAACTTAATATAAAAGTCAATACGTCATACACGTCGTTAACCGAGACAAAAATGTTATAATTAACCATTTGTCATAATTAATACTTCACCTAAAATCCATCACGCCTCCTTTGTTGTATATACCGTATAGCTGCTTGTTGGACCTTGTTTTCAGGTTTCTTTGGGCTTGCCTCGTTTCTGTGTATATTAATATCTACAACGTATCTCCCGTTGTTTATATTGTTGGAACATAGGTATTTTCTTTTATTTACTAGTTCCTCTCGATAACCCATAGTAAACAAGAACCTCTCTTATTTCCTGTCTTCTTTGGTTTTCCTCGCCCTTGTACATGTTAGTATCTATAACACAAATGTCATCTTCGAAGTATATATTTCTATCTATTATCATTTCTGCTTTCGAAAATTAAATGTGTTTATTTAATTTTTTCAATTCGGCAACTTCTATTTTGGGTGATGACACACGGTATAAGACTTCTTTTGTTGGTATTTCTTCTTACTTATTGGTTCTTTTAAACTTGTCCCGTCTAAGGTATATATTTTTATCTGCTGTAGAGTGTATATAACTTTCTTGAGATCATACTTACACTAAAAAACACACTCTCTCTGAAATTTGACCTCTTTGTATTGGATCGACAATACTTCTTAATGAAAGTGAACTCTTTGACCTGATTATTTGTACTCTCCACTAATGTTATGATTTCAACGTCCACAACTAAAGTATAATTAGAGTACATGCCCTGATACCTCTGTAAGCATCCAAACTAATCCCTATCCTAAAAATGGTTATGGTCAGCAACTTTGTTGACGAGTGAAAGTCGTGCAATTCTTTTGGATTCATCAAGCTTAAATCTCAATACAATGGATTGAGAGAGTCTTGAAAAGGTGGAAACATAGTCGAGTACCACTAACATAAATTTGTCCTTGTAACCATTCTGCTCATCCCAAACCCCATCAAACAAGATGGGGATACTATGAGAATCTATTAAACAATCGATCTCAATCGACAAGTATGTAAACTCAAGGAATAATCCAATTTTCAGGAACATTGAATGATAAGCATTAATGAGAAGAATTTACTTTTGTGCAATCTCATGAGAGAAAATCAGTGAACCACCACAAAAAAATTATCTCCTAAAAATTGGGGGAATCGAATATTAGAGAAAATCGGTTCAAATAGATTTACGAAGATTTTGGTTTGATTTTAAATACAATTATATACCAGGAGCAAAATAGACATTAAATTTTCTTCACACTCCTCCTGAATAATAGGTAAAAAAATTACAATATAAAACTTTTTTAGACACTTTTCATTATATATTTAGGTTAGACATTTGTCACAATTTTCCAAGAAAAAAAAATATCTATATAGTCATCTCTAGTGGAGCCCCTTTGGGTTTAGGGCTGACCCACATTAGAAAATGTTATTTATTAGCTGTGTTTCATTTTTATAATTTTTTTTCATTCAAAGTACATAATTTAGAGCCTTAATATTTTTTTTTAATATAAATTTAGCTTTCTTTAAAAATTTGAATTTATCAAAATATTAACAAATATAAAATATTTAGGGGCAATTGGGTTGGTAGCAAAAAGGCCCAATATAATTGTCCATATAGCAAATGTCTCAATCTGTTTGCAAAAATAGCAAGAATTTGAAAAGAGAAATTGAAATTACTAAAAGACCTCCACACCAGTCACTGCTATCAGTAATATCACTGATAGGATTCTATCAGTGATATCACTGATAGAAGTCTGTTTATTTAATAACTAATTTTTTTGTCTGTTTATTTAATAACTAATTTTTTTCTTATAATTTTGATAAACTACTATTGTGATATCTATCACTAATAGAAGTGATAGACTTCTATCAGTGATAGTTGTCTGATAGACTTCTACCACAGTTGTCTATCGATTACTTATTACTCATAACTTTTCTATTATCTATTAGACTTTTTGTTCCTATTATTGGCTTTTATCATTTGTCTCATCACCGATAGAAGTGATAGACTACTATCCTGCTAATGATTGATAAAAGTTAATGAAAAGAAGTGATAGACTACTATCATCGATAGAAGTCATAGGTTTCTATCAGTGATAGTTGTCCGATAGACTTCTACCTATCTATTACCTATTACTCATAACCTTTGTATTAGACTTTTTGTTCTTCTTGATTATTAATTTCTTTCTTCTATCCGACTTCTATCAGTGATATATGTCTATCACTGATAATTGTCTATCAATCATTAACTTCTTTCCAGTGATAGACTTCTATCAGTGGTAGTTGTCTATCACTATCACTGATAGTTGTCTATCTGTTAGCTATTACTGTTTGTTGTGTGGTATTCAAACTTTCTCATCAGATGCCAAAGTTCTTGTGTTCATAGTATTGATATTAAACTTTTGAAACAATCACATTGATAGTATGAATAGTATGATAACAACAATATTGAGTTCTATCTTGAAAAAATATATCTAAAACCAATTGCAAAAATTACATCATGGTAAAAATGGTGGAAATTTACATGTGCTACGATTGTGACCAACACGATGAAAATGATTACATTTTGTGTGACTTCTTGCTTCACCAATCGACGGAATCTTTTGCTTTCGGGGTCTTCCTCCTTGACGTTTAACAATTGGAGGCAATGCATTCATGTCAACATCTATCGAACTCCATTTAGAATGATTCCCAACTGGGCGGATTACACCTTCATAAGTTGTCACTCCCGTCACTAATTGCACAAGAGGAGTCATCAAAACAAGCATCATTAATATGAGCAACTAAAGGATATCTTGTATTTTGATCTTTCACTAAAGTTAAAAACCAAGCAACATCTTTATCTTCTTTAATTTTAACCACATCCTGAGCACCATTTATCCCATAACCTAATAACATCGACAATTCTATAGAAGAAATAGAACTATCTATTCGAACTTCTTTCACAATCAGATTAATAAAATCATCAAAACACAACATCCCATCAACCAAAATTCCAATGGTCTTGTAATTCTCATAGAAATTTTTCTCATTCCATTGCCCACTATAAAAAATAACTATTGGAAGCTTCATCATAGTTCCTACGAAAAGTAATAACAACATTAACAACATTAAGTAATATAGAAACCGATCACCACAATAGTCAATCGTTGATTAATGATATCACTGATAGTATTGATATCTATTGATCACTGATATCATTGATATCTACTGACCACTGATATCATATCTATTGATCAATGATATCACTGATATCATTGATATCTAGAAAACAGTGATAGATATCACTGATATCACTGATATCATTGATACCTACTGATCATTGATATCACTGATATCATATATATTGATCAATGATATTACTGATCATTGATATCACTGATGTCATATATATTCTCTAGCATATCTAGAAAACAAAACAATCACCAAAATCAGACTTGCGACTCCAAAACATTGCAGAAAAACAGTGATATAACAAAATGAACAAAAGAAATACCCACGAAAAGAGCTCCAACAGAAGATCGTATATCACTAATTGCAAGCACAATAGTCACTCGTATATCACTAATATCACTAATATCATTGATATCTATTGATTACTGATATCACTGATATCATTATTTATTGATCACTAATATAACTGATATCTATTGATCATATCTAGGAAACAATGATAGATATCACTGATGTCACGTATATCGTCGATCATCTAGAAAACAGTATTGCTGATAGAACAAAAAATGAAGAAGACTTGCGACTCCAAAGCAGAAAAACAGTGATGTAACAAAATGAACATAAGAAATACCCACGAAAAATGTTGATTAAAAAACTCAAATACCCACAAAAAAAGCTCTGTTGGACTTCGAAAAGATCGAATTGGAAGATACTTCGACCAAATAAGAAGATACTACAATGCGATCGAATTGGAGAAGATAATCAGACAAACTTGCGACTTCGATCGAATTGGATAAGATAATCAAACAAACTCGATGAAAATTCATGGATTGTAATTCAACAGATCGAACTGGAAGATACCTGATCGAATAGGTGAAGGCTTGCGACTCCGATTGAATTTGAGAAGATACTCAAACTTGCGACTCGACAGAAGATTGGACTGGAATCGAGAAGAGTTTGGGAAGATTGGACTGGAATCAAGAAGATGTTGTCGCAAAAATCGGAAGAAGAACAAATACCAATTGAAAAACAAATACCAATTAAAAAGGGAATAGGTTTAAGCCAAGAGTATAATTGGAATTATAAAAAAAAATTAAATATTTTTGCCATATTTGTAATTCTTTTAAAATGTTGCTATATCTACAAATACTAAAACCATAATAGCTACCCATTACAAATTCTCTAAAAAATAGGTATATTAAATAAATTATAATACATCTCATTTGATTTGGCTGTGAATTTAGAGCCTTACAAGTAGTTAAATATTTATTCCTGTTTGAGAATCTAGAAAATTGAAATGTTTAAATGCTTAAAATTGTAAAATAATAAAAAATATAAATGTCGGGCATAATCATGTTTATTTTGAATATAAAAATATAAAAATAACAAGGAATATTTAAGTAACCGTGAAGAACAAATACCAATTGAAAAACAAATACCAATTAAAAAGGGAATAAGTTTAAGCCAAGGGTATAATTGAAATTATAAAAAAAATTAAAGATTTTTGTCATATTTGCAATTCTTTTAAAATGTTGCTATATCTACGAATACTAAAACTATAATTGCTACTCATTACAAATTCTCAAATATTTATTATATTGTTAGGTCTTGACTTCGATTAACTAATTATATATTCTTAATAGTAAACATTAAAATATAAATTTAATTGAATTCAATCTCCTAATTTATTATAAAATTATAGATTCATCTCAAATATCTATATTATTATTCTTCTAGTTGTTTTAAAGAGAAAAACTAAATAAAACCCTTATAAAAACTTAACAAATGTAAAGATACATTCAAATTACAATCTTACCCACTTTATAATTAAAGGGTGAAGAGAAAGAGGAGAGCATGATAAAAGTTTTCCCCCCTTTTTTATTATAAAAAAAAAAAATTAAGAATGTGTTTTTATTATATGAATGAGAAAGAGGTCCACCTTGAGATATAATTATGTGGGAGGGTTCCTTTCCTTTTCTTTTTCTCTTTTATTGGCATCTTCGTGGCTTCTTTTGAAGGAGAACCCCTTTTTCTTTTGGAGATTGCTATTTATTAAGCTACTTTACAAATATAAAATGGTTGAATGAAAATAGCCCTTGGACCACTCCACTCTTTGAGATTAATTATTATGATTGTGATATAATTCAAACCAAAAAAAAAAAAAAAGCCCATGAATTATTTTTACATTTGCCTGAGTACAATAATAGTTCTAAATTTATGACCCCGATGCAATTAAAGAAAATGCAGACACTGAGTTTGAATCGTTCATAAGGGTCGGCTACTCTGGTAACTAAAGTTTAAAAAAAAAAAAAAATCTTATTTTATCAATTACACTTCAAAATTTGTAAAGTATAAATGTATAATTTTAATTTTGAAAAGATAAGCAATGATAATTGTTTTAAATTCAATACAATAATGTTAATCAATTGATTAGTTAAAGTCCCTTTCAATGTCTACTTTTGGATTTGTTTTGTTGACTATATATATTGTTGAAGGTTGAGTTGAAAATTATAACATCCAATCAGTAAGAAGATTTTGGATTAGTGGAAGAGAAGTTAATTGGAGAATTTTAAGCCCTTCGAATGAAGGATCCAAATTGAGCTCCTAAATGAATTGTGAGGACGACCTTATACAAAGTAGGGGTGTACATAAGTTGGATTGGGTTGGATTGAAAGAGATTTTTGGGCCGACCCGAAAATTCGGGCTGGTCATTCCTTCAACCCAACCAACCCTATTCATGAGAGTAACCCAACTCAACCCAACCCAATATTTTCGGGTTGGGTCAAATTCAAATCACTGTGTTAACTTTTTTATTTTTTTAATTATTTTTTAAATTATTTAAAATATTTTTTTCTTGAATTAATAACTAAAATCACATAAAATTCAAATATCAAACTTCAAAATCCATAACATCAACATTTTGTTAGAAGTCTAGAAGAAAACAAAAGAAATTGACAAATAATTCATTTATAAGTATATATTTAATTAAAATAAAATTAAAAAAATATAAACTTTGAATTGAGTTGGGTTGGGTTGGGTTGGGTCAACCCGAGCCTAAAAGGCCCAACCCGAAAATCGACCCGAACTTTTCGGTTCTCCAAACTTCTAACTCAACCCAAATCGGAGAAAAAATCTAACCCTACTCAACCCTTACGGTTTGGATTGGGTAGTCCGAGTTGGTCGGGTTACCGAGTTACTTGTACACCCCTAATACAAAGCTATCATTTTTTTTTTTTTATTGTTCTTCTAAGTTGGGAAGGTTTAAGTTAAACATAATCACAAATAGAAAAGATCATTTCAAGGTTCTTACTTTTATTTTTTTTATTTGTTTAAAATATACAAAATAACCATGATAAATGATTTATTTTCATATACTTAATAAATATAAAATTGAAACATCTACCACTCCCACTAAATTATACAACCGATTATACTCTAAACATCTAATTGTTTCAAAATTTATCCCTAAGTATAAGAAATTGATGTGCTATTAATCCCAACAAGGTTCACAAGAATTTTACAAATTCAAGAAGATAAATGTTTAAAATAAAAGTTTGAAGCTACTTGATAACACCTTTTATAATTTAAGAATGATTTATTAAAATTTGTTCATTATATATATTTACATATATAATATGCTTTATGTATATTTTGCAAAAACTAGAAGTTGAATATACAAAAATCAGTTTTCTTTTTCATAAATACAAATTTAAAAGAATTTCTTAAATATTATTAATGTGAAAAAAAAAGCATTTGCACACATATATATTTCTAAACAAATTAGAAATAGAAAACTAAAAATATAAAAAATGCTATTTCTACCTCATTTATTTTATCATAATGGTTGGAAAAAAATAACGGAGAAATTACAAGAAAACAACAAAATCACAAACACAATAATTTACGTAGAAAAACTTCAACTCAAATAAAAAACCATGGATAGAAAAAAACTCTACTATGTGAAAAATTACTACAATCACTCACAATTCTCTATTCAACTCCAATTACAAAAACCCTCTATCAAAACTTTATACCACTCACACCATTTTTCCCACTTTCAAACTAGAGAATACGAGATTTAACTAGAGCTAGTATATCAAGTTTAAAGTGTGTTTAATTGAGATGTTTTGAAACCAAAGTCATGGACTCTTTTTATAGTATTCGGAGCCTATCTAATAACAAGTTAAAAGTTTTGTTGTTTTTTAGTACATCGGTTAAAAAAAAAATTGAAAGATAAAGAATTTCAAATTTCTAACCTTTTAATCAAGGTATCAATAAATTTTGCCCTTAAAAAGAAAGTTAAGAGCAGAATTGGTGTTGAAGTGTATTAACGAAAAAGATTTTATTAGAAACTTTTGGTAAAATGAAGTTGGTAAAAAGACGAATAAGCTAAGCATTATATTTACTTTATTACAAGTGGCTAATTCACGTCTCTTTTTATCGTCTTCTCTTTATTTATTTATTTTTGTTCTTTTTCAGAAAGAAAGCTTTCCATACCATGCAAAATTTTGACTGAATTTTTCATTCCAAGGTATTTAAGCAGCATGAACTTTATTTGAAAAGGGAAGAATAAAATGGGGTAAGTGCTGCTGAAATGGAAGGCAATATAAAACAAGACCACATCACATCACATCAAAATCATTAAATAATTAAATATCTCTTTTTATAGAATAATATAATTGTAATTGAAATCCTAATAATTTTAGATTGTGATTAGATATGGTGTTGAAGAAGATTTTGGATAGAAATTAAAAGTAAAATTATATAAATTTAGGCTCAAAATAGACAATATCATCTATGGTATTTTAGGTATAAAATTATATATAAACTTAAATTCAAAATAGATAATATTATATAATTATAGAGATATCTCAATTCCCAACACTCATAATTAATAGTCCCATCTTCACTCAAGTTAAGTTCTCTCATATCTAATCAGACTTACTCTCGTGTATATAATCTATAATCTATGTTTAATTATCTCTTCCTTATTTCAATATCATGCACATCATTTGATCATCATCCAATCACTTTAGCAAACATCATATTGAATGTCAGTTAATTAACTATCGATGACAACTATTTTTGACATCTCACTACACATTTAAGTTTAATCAATAGAGTTGGAGGAATATAATTTAGCATTCAAATGAAAACAAACTATTCTCATAATATAACATTTAAATGGAAAATAGTAATGAGTAGCAAAAATATTAGGATATTTACAAATATAGCCATAATCCTTCAGATTTGTAAATATAACAAAAAATTTTAAATTTGATTTTTTCGTTTTTCTCATTATTCTAATTTTATCTTCATTGATGTATCAACAAGTATACCAATAATATATCTGATACAATTTATATTTGGTATATCAGTAGTACATTTGATGTACTTTATATTTGATACATCAGTAGTATATATCTAATATGCTTTATGTTTTTTGTTTTACAGTTTTTTTTTATTATGCTTTATGTATCAATTCATACCTTGCATATTAGGTACATCAATGTTAGGTATATCAGTAAAAATATATACCTAAATAAACTATATCAGTAGTTGATCGACTGAAAACGTGTGGGCTTTTAGAAGAAAATTTTTGAATAAAAAAAAACCTCTAGTCTAGTCACTGCAAGAAATTGGGTCTTTCTCGACGCGGTAAAATGTCGGTATAGATAACAAAACGTGTCGGGATTGGCTTTGCTGACGCCGGTACATGCGTCGGCACTGACGTCGGCATAGGCTTTGCCGACGCGCCGTTGTAGTGGCGTCGGGGTCTAGATCCTCTATGCCGACACGAACTTAGCCGCGTCGGCATAGAGTATTTCGCGGGCGGGTCTTCACGCGTCGGGAAAACCTGCCTATGTCGACGTGGTCAATGACCGTGTCGGCATAGGCTCATTGCATGGTCTATGCCGACGCTACACATCTGGCGTCGGCATAGACCCTCTATGCCGATGCACAACACAACCGCGTCGACATAACCTTTACTTTCTTTTATAAATTTCCCTGATCTAAAACTCTAATTTCAAATTGTTGAACGAATACGAAATAAAATAGAATGTAAAAAGTATTTGAAACATAATATGAATAAAAAAGCTAAACATAATAAAATTTGAGATCCATAATAAAATTATGTTTACATAATAAAAAAAATCCAAAGTATCATAATTCAAAATTAGAGATACATAATAAAATTACATAAACTAAACAAAAAACACAATCATAGATCTATGTGTTCAAAGCTTGCGTGCATAATATTCCCAGTCTTCGGAGTACCTAAAAATAAAAGAAAATCTTATTAATACTTTAGCTATATATAACAATTCATAAACAACATAAATTCAACCTAACATCTAATAACAACTAAACATAACACATTCAAACAATCATAACAAAGTTCAACAAACAACTAACCTCAAACTTATTAAGTAGTTAAATTTAAATTCGGGCGTTCAACAAACAACATATATAACTCCAAGTTTTAACACCTACCCTCAACAAAGAAATTAAAATCTAACTTGTCAAACAATCTCAAACTCCAAGAAAAGACTAAACTTAGACAATCTTTAAGCTCCAACAAAAACAATTTGAGATTGCACCCACCAAAATGCTCGAAATTTCGGCAGCATAACGACATAACTAGGAAAAAACCAAAAATTTATATAACCTAAATAAAAGAATACACTTCTTAAGTTCATAAAAGGACGCACAACCTCCTCCATACTTCAATAACAAACAGGTTGGGCTTCATATCCACAAAGTTAACAGAATAAACCACGTACACAACAAATTTCTAAAAAAAGCTAAGGTAAAAAAAGCTAAGGTCACAAATTTCTAAAAAAAACTAAGCAAAGTTAATAGAACAAACCACATACACAAGAAAGAAATTTATACCTATGTTCATGGTGCTCCTCGTGACTCCATCGTCTTCTTAATCATTTCTTGCATTTCTGCTCGATGTTGCTCCATCCGCTGCTCCAACCGTTCCTCCAAACGTTCCTCCATCGTTTCTTCAACCCTGGCCAATTTTTTATTTGCTTCTGCCAGTTGTGCCTTTAACTGGTCAACTTCTCGACTTGAGGACTCACCTGATGAACTACCAGTTGATCTCCTACTTGATTTTGCAAGCTTCGACCCCAACCAAGGCCTTTAATGTGGCCTGGTCGTGTCCCTAATACTGATGCACATATTTCTGCTTCTGAACGTGGTTCGACCTCTTCTTGAGTGGAGGATTCTTGCAACTGAATCATTTTATTCTGCAATTATAATTCAAATAAGTGGACATGTGATTGTCAAATGCTTCAATCGATAAATACAAATAACCTTTAACGAAAACAGACTTACATGTGCATCCTCCGCAGTCGGATTGATCCACTTTCCATGTCTTGAATGTGTCAACTGGAATAGGTCAACAGGTCCTATATCTCGACCTTCTTTCTCTTTCTACAACTCAAGTCAAAAGGAAATATATTAAAAAAATAACGTAACTAACATGAAAGAACAAGAGTTTAGGTTATTCAACCTACCGCAGCTTGTTGCACAGCGATGAAAGTCTTCGACCCACATGTGTGGTTAAACGTTAGCGTCGCCCGACTCTTTTGACTACTTTTTGATTTTTCCTAATGAAATGAATGATTAGTAAACAATTGTAGGCAATATAAAATAATACTGTTGTGAGCACATACATACCTGAAATTCAGGATCCTCGAATCTAGTGCATAAAGCATGCCAATCTTCAATGACATTCTTCACTCCTTCCTTGTAATCAGTTGAGAACCTATCCCTTAGTTTAATCTACTCTCTATTCATTCTTAATTGTATACCACACTCAAACCAACTACTAGTTCTTGGAAGGTCAGAATCTGTATAGTTAGACAAAAAATCTATTAGTAAACATGAAATTTGTCATATATTATTAGTTTTAACTTTATGTTTTATAACTATTATTATTTAGGTTTGTAGAATTTAAGAGTTTTAAGAATTTGTTAGGTCACCCTAAAAAGAAATGAGAACAAAATTTTTAATCTATGCACACTTTGAGCATAAACACTTATATAATGCATTGCACACTTTCAGCATAAACACCTAAAAAGAATTTGTTAAGAGTTTTAAGGTTTTTGGAATTTAAGGTTTTTGGAATGTTTTATAACATACAATGCATTGAGTTATCTCCATTACTCTTTCCTTCAATCACACACAAGAATATAAAATTTAAACCCATGCCAATGACTAAGATTACAAATCTATGGATTAAGATTAAATTTCAACCAAAAAATAATACTATAAATTAGGCCAAATGTCAGATATCCATAGAAATCAAAACACTTATATTCCTAAAAAAATAATAATAAAAGAATTTATATGTAAATAAATTATAAATGAAATTATATATATATTTTTTTAAAAAACAGACCTTACCGACGTTGGCTAATCCGCGATGGGCGGCGGCGAAATTGTCACCCACGGCAGTTGTTGACAACCGGCGGCTGAACTACGACCAGCGGCGAGGGTTGGATTCGGCGGCTGAACTACGAGTGCTGAAGGGGTCGGGGGCGTCGTCGGCAAGGGTTGGATTTGGCGGCGGCGACGGATCAGTTGAGGGAGGGGTTTTCGGCGGCGGATCTGTCGAAAGGGAGGAGGGTAGAAAATTTGAGGGTTCTGCGAAGGAGAAGACATTTTAAAGACCCTCTATGCCGATGCGCTATAGATTCCGCGTCGGCATAGACCCCTCTATGCTGATGCCGTTAAGTACTGCGACGACATAGAGAGCAAACGAAGTGCATTACGCTCTATGCCGACGCGGTACTTAACAACATCGGCATAGAGGGGTCTATGTCGATGCGAGGTCTATAGCGCGTCGGCATAGATGGTTTGTTGCCGATGCGGTTAAGTACCGCGTCGGCAAAACAATGTGAATCACTCTCAATGCCGACGCGGGTAAGTAACGCGTCGGCATAGAGAGTGATTCGCGATGTGTTGCCGACGCGACTTAACCGCGTCGGCAACAGATTCCCTATCCGACGCCGACTTATATAGACTCTCGCGTCGGCATAGAACCTGACTTCTATATGTTCCGACGCGCTTGACGACCGCGTCGGGAATGATGCTTTGTGCCGACGCTTTGTTATGCGTCGAGAACAACGACGTCGACAAAAGACCTTTTTCTTGTAGTGAGTATAAGTGCACACTGTCAAACAAGTAGTAAATGAAATATTCTAAAGTATCGATCCCACAAATAATGGATACCACAAAATTCAATATGAAGGCAAAGATGTTCACAAAAAACAACCTCGAAACTAATATGTATAAATCAGAAAGGTTGTGAATGTACTAAAAATCAAAAGATAAAAAAATGGAATCCAAACATGCTTTGAATCCCTTAGAAAAGAATTGCGACTTAAAATGCAATTGCAATCTTTACTCAAGCACTAAGCAATGTAAAACGAGTTCAACTTCTATTCAATTTTAATGGAAAACCCTTTAGAAGTTGACGTAATTAAACCATATGTCTATGACTAATACAAACTTTGTTTAATGAGAACACAACTCTTGAGGTCTTAGAAGTTTCACCCTATGTATAAGGTAAAAAAATAAGTGCTTATATGTAAGCCCGTATCCCTCTATTGTTTTTTATGAACACGTAATCTTGTTTAACCCTTTTAGTATTAAACTCGATCTCAGTATATTCACCTAGATGATAAGGCTAGTTTCACGATAAGAATGATTATCACTAAAAGCAAGTGATGCTATGAAGGAGCAAAGTTAATTTTACATCTTAAGCCAAGCTTCTAATTCTTAAGGCATGCTGAGATATTCGAATTCTAAGGATGAAATTAGTATATGATGGAGAAAATAAATTATAAAACTGATACATCATCATTAGGCTTAGAAAAGTGGAGATGCATTTTGGGCTTAGAATATGTTATTGTGGTTATTTTGAACTAATTATACTCAATTTTTGTTTGTATTGGTGTATTTCTTTTGTAGGTACCTTTGGATTAAATTTGAAGAGAAAAAATGAAGAAAATACAAAATTTTCCGTCAGTATAGCACCTAGACACTTCGATTGGAAGTAGACAAGCAGAGGGGTAGCATCTAGGCGTTACTCTAAACGCCTAGGCGCAACAACTCTAGACTTTTGCTGATTTTTTTGGCGCCTAGACGCTATTTCGACTGCCCTAATTTTAAAAAGTCGTCTTTTAGTCGTTTTGGCAATTCGAAAAATACATTTTGGAGAAGACAAAAGGGAGATTAGAGCCAATACACCACTTGGAGGATTAAAGTAATCAAACAGAGCTAGAGCTAAGCTTGGAGACTCATTCAATCATTTGGATTTGTTTATCTTTTCACCGTTTCCTTCTCTTTTTCTGCTTGTAATGACTCCATTGATTTATCTAGCTGGTTTTGTAAGATTTTACATTACAAACTAAGTTTTTCTTTTTAGAGTTTTGATGTAACCGACATTCGAATCTTATTCTTTCCTTGTTAATGGTTGATTACCTATTTCGATTGTGGTTGTGAAAATTCTTTTGAACTTAATGCATGCTTAGATTTTGAAGGGAATGGATTTCCCGCAGCGGAAGTGTGATGTGAAGAATCGTCGTTGTTTCGTTGTTGTTCTAATTTTCTTAAAATTGAAAGTATCAACGTACATTCAAGATTAAACATGCTTTTTAGAAGAAAAAAAAAAAGTAAAGGTTCGAGAACCTACCTCTTGAAGAACTCTTCTTCGTAGTTTTCTCCTCCGGTTACGATCTCTCGATCCAACGATCTTTCAAACACGAATCACGAACCGATCAACCAGACACTTCCACTTGATCTTCTCGGTTGTTCTCGAGAAGATAAGGGAGAGTGATGGAGCTTCCTTTGGATTTCGGGGTTGGAGAGAATTGGTGAGATTTGAGATAGAATTGAGAGAGGAAACTTGTCCTCTTTGGCTTGAATTCCAAAAAATGAGAACCAACCTTATGGAATGTCTCACATTCAACCTATTTATAATGGTGTGTGGTGGAGGTAAAATCTCCACCAATTCACCAAAATACTACAACTATATAATATACAAATCATATTTGCATATCCCATAATACCTTAAATGGGTCAGCTACATAGTTATCACTTTATATAATACCTTAGCAACTTTGCATCTGACCCAAAGTAGCAAGGTTTTAATTTTTTAGGGGTCCGAAAAAAAGGAAAATTATTAGAGATTTATAACAGAAACCAAAATGCTCAATTTTAAACCAACAACAACATGACATTCATAGCTTTTGAGATAAATATCATATCAACCAGATCATTGCATTTAAAATAGATCTCTCAAACAGATCATGGCATTTATACAGGACTTTTCAAAGATAACATGGCATTTAATAGAGACTTTTCAACCCAATCATGACATTTTTCGAGCAAAGCCCTTAAATTCTGAATTTTAGAGTTTGGTGTGGGTTCCCTTACCTTAGCTTAATTTAAGGGAATGAGAATCCCCGCGCAGCGGAAGACGACCGAATCGTCGTGGTATCGTTGTGCAATTCGTTTTCTTAAAATTAAACTATCTAATAGTATTAGGCTAAACATGCATATTTAGAAGGAAAAACAGTAAGTAAGAACCACTTACTTGTTGAAGAACGTCTTCAAGATTCGTTCCTCCCATCACGAACTCTTCGTTTTCTTCTCAACGATCTCGAAACCCTCGAACAATCCAACGAACGGACACTTCCACTCGATTACTCGGTTGTTCTACTTTTGGTAGAAGGAGAATGGTGGGATTCTCTTCTTTTGGTGTAGGGAGGAGAGTTTGAGAGAGAGGTGTTTGAGAGAGAATTGCTATTGCTTCTTTGGAGAGAAATCCAAAAATTGAGCAATTGGCCTTACCAACCCTTCTTGCAAAGGGGTTTATATAATGGTGATAGGTGGAGTTGAAATCTCCACCTATTTACCATTTTACCACAACCATAGGTTATGCAAATCATATTTGCATAACCACATATAATAAGATATCTCATATCTCATTTTACAAATCACATTTGTATAATTATGGATTTTTAAATTAAATCATATTCAATTTAATTTCTCTCAATCTAATTTCTCCCAGTTAGCCTTAATTCAACAATTAGGCTAACCTATAGTTTATTATGAATCTCATTCACATTAAACTATATAATATGTCAATCATATCTCATATAAATGACATAATTACCCTTTAATGAACTTGAACACTTCAAATTCACACCAAAAAATGTAAACCTTCTATTAATCTAGTTTGGGCCAACCGAGGGACCTTATGGACCTACAGTGACGAGCTCCAATGATCCGAGACTAACCTTTCAAACTCTTTGACCCGATTAATCAACATTCATTAGCTACGGTAACACTCCACTAAAGCCCTAGCTACACTCCTGTCACTGTAAGACAAGATGTGTCCACTAATATAACCAATGCCCATGAGTCGACCATTCACAAGTTGTTCGTAGACACTACTGGGTCAAATTACCGTTTTACCCCTGTGTCTACTTCTTGCTCCTTAAGTCCCCACTGCTCCTCTAATGAACAACAACGTTGTAATGGTCCAACCATACACAACACCCCTCTCGGGCCAGTGAGAGGATGGGCGCCCGTTGTCCAAGCCCTGGAGACAGCACTTAAGGGAACAACCCCTCTAGTTTCCTTAAAGGCGGGAACAAGTGAATTCCATCTCGCGTAGTTAAGGTCTCAGTTCTCTACTTAGTCATGTCCTTGAGAAGATAGGCATATTGGGCGAGTAACTATCACCACTCTCACCCGTACTAGTCAAAGGACAAACCCCCACAGACAGGAGTTCGTAACACGCTCAGGATTCAAGTCGAG
This sequence comes from Trichosanthes cucumerina, assembly GCA_036507285.1. NCBI lineage: Eukaryota > Viridiplantae > Streptophyta > Magnoliopsida > Cucurbitales > Cucurbitaceae > Trichosanthes > Trichosanthes cucumerina. Next base: position 20,170,280 of record CM071839.1, on the reverse strand, counting down.
TCACTAATGGTCATCTACGAAGTTATTAGTCCCATACTGTTAACGGTGTTACATCAGTAGGTCTAATAATTCACGATCCGCTCTTGTACAATCTCATTGCACAGGATGCCCCCACTCGCATGTCAACCGCATGAACGAGTCAGATCACCTCGTTTGTATCTAATACAAAGCGGGTCGCAT